>OU974060.1:2792500-4075370 GCA_918843915.1 Notodonta ziczac | reverse complement strand
AATTCATTTATTTTACTCTAAATATTATCACGGTGGATATGATACTAGTTAATCACTAAATATACAAAAAAGCCAGATTATCTGGATAGCTGTCGTTCTTGAAATGTTTTAGAGTGAGTTGAATATATTAATAAATGCACTGCACACGGTCTTTTTCGCGAATTACAAAATGTGCCTTTTATTATTGTCAGATTTTGAAAGATTTCTAAAAAACCTCAAAATATTTGAACTTCGCGGGCTAGATGGGCGCTTTAGCCTTAAGCCTCCGGCTCTTTCACACATCGTACGAAATACGAGGTTGGTACTACTCCGATCGAGCCAGCCCGCATATGAAATTTACGCCCGTATTAATTAATCGATCTGAAATCTAAGAGCGATCTTGGAAATGTCATTCTTATGTTAGTACAGAATGACATGTCAAAACCGCTTACTTAAGACCGATCTCAGGCTTGAGATCGATTTATTCATAGGGACCTTAGTCAGATACCCACAACGATAGCTCAACTACTATAAAAGATAACAATTTCATTTCAAATTTCATTTCATTTCAAATTTCATTTCATTTCAACAAATCCTTCTGTTAGTACCTAAGTATACATATTGTACAGGGAATGGTGTTATAGGTTTTAAAATGACGACCGCTTGGCGCAGTGGTTCGAGCGTAGACCGCTCGGCTCACTGCACATGGTGGTAGCGGGTTCGATTCTCGCCGGCAATAAATTTCGGAAATGGCCTTTTCGTAATTTGCCCAAGTCTGGGTGTCACTGGGATCGCCCCTAGTCCATTGTATGGTACCCATAGTACAAGATTTGCTTAGTTTGGGACTATGGTCCCACTGTGACTATGGTCCCACCAACTGTATGCAGTTGGTGTGTCGGACTGGCGATATTGTTATTATAAAATCTCCAAAAAACACCTCTTAACCTGTACAAACCATAAATCACTGCCATAATGGTAGACATTCACAGTTTCTATCAAACATCAATGCCAACGTAAACATGCAATACCCACAAGTAAGACAAATCCCCTTTTAAGCTCACACCGAAGGTGTTTACCCTTAAGCTCTTGCATTAGTGGGCTCGCTTAAGTGACGGATTTGCCAACACCCATCTGCCTACCGTACTTAGGACGGCGGACGGTAAACGCGCCTCTTCACTTAAACGAAGTACTTTTAAAGGCAGGAAGAGAAAAAAGCTGGCTTTTAACAGTGCGATAATGACGTGTCATTTTTTGTTACAAGCGTGGTGTAAACCAATTTTGTTTGACAGATAACCTTAACTGTTTTGCACCCATAGTCTTGGTGCCACATTTTATACCGACACTTAGAGAAATCCTCGTAGATTCTCGCAAGCGTCCGGGAGGTCTCCATGCAGCCTATCCATGTTCTCTTTTAACCATATATGAATACTAAACAGTATGTAACTAAAAGTTTCTGTTCAATTATTTAGCACGGAATCATACTAAAGCAATCATTTTTGGTTTTATGTTATTAAGATGAATTTTGCTGTTTAGTGGAAGTAGGGCGTGTCACTAACCTAGCATTCTAATTTAAATTCCTAAGTCCAGTGAGACTTATTTATCTTGGTAATATTGAATTACTTGTGTATTATGTTACATTGCGTTGCTGTTTCTGAGAATGTAGGTATATCACTTATATCGCCATTGTTTCTTGCCGAATCTACTCAATGGAAGCGGCGTTACGAACCGGGAGTAGATTCTGACCTTTTCTTTGTGGAATTTGTCCCGCCACACACTTCCACCAGTGGTACTCCTGTAAACCAGGATTGACAATGGTGACCAATGATGACGTCGAGGTTCGACCCTCGACGAGTCCCGGGGAAAATCTAAATTGTATTGGAAACCGCACGAATTCCACCAAGAGAAATAATAGGAAGTAGACTGTTAACTATACATAAACCCTTTGTTGGTCTACACGACTAAAAAGATTTAGAATTTTTCAAAAATGAAAATATTCATACATATCATGAAATCAGCATACGTAGAGCTATAAATTGTACCAATATCCACGGGTTTTATAGCGTTCGCAAAAATAGCAGAACGCCGAGTGGGCGGCGCAGGAAATCCATTACTGGCACCTATGTGCCGTGTTGGGGAGGGGACTAGGGGTGGTTGGGATCATCGATATCGATAAAAATACGCGTCTTTAAGATAAAATAATTGCTAATTAGAGTGGTTTGCGTAACGAAGATGATAGATGGCATAGTGGTCACTTTATAATAGATGATAGATTTTACTTGTTTTATCAACGGGGACGCCTTATTATCAAATTAAATGGTACCTTCTTTAGCGCCTCAATTATCAAGCCTAAAATTAAAAATGAATACAGAGTTGACTTCAGTAGGTATGTAAGTACCTATCTACTATCTACTATAATTTAAGTTTCACTATCTGGTGCAGGTACATAAAAAATACCCGATTAATATAAATAATAATAATAATTTAGCCCTTTTAACGTCCCACTCCTGGGCACGGGCCTCCCCTCAACACGAGGAGGATTCAGGCCATAATCCACCACGCTGGCCCAGTGCGGGTTGGCGGATTTCACATGTCTTTCGAAAATTGGTTAGATCTTCTAAGACATGCAGGTTTCCTCACGATGTTTTTCCTTCACCGTAAGCAAGTGATAATCATGTAGAAATTATGATACGCACATAGATTTCGAAAAATCCAGAGGTGCGAGCCGGGATTTGAACCCAAGACCTGGTGCCCGCAAGGCGCGTGCTTTAACCAATCGGCTATCACTGCTTTATCACCCGATTAATAAATCTTTTAAATTAAAAGAAATGTTTACTTACTAGTAATGTGAGTTTATCACATTACTAGTATTCCCGTCAAGACTTTGGAGGGGCCGCCAGCTAAGCTATTGCTTGTGTTAGGAGTATGGGCTCACGTAAACGATATTATACTAATATACATATTTTTTATCATTCATAAATGATTTATCGATAAAATAAAATTCATCGCCCATCACTACGTAAACATATTAGAGTGCACGTAGTCACATTTTCTAATCTATATTCAAATTGGCGCGCGACGCGACGCCATTCTGAAAATACGAATATTTTTCCAATTTCGCCCGGAAAACTCGCGCCTTTACCTTTGCCACAAACATACTTTTACACCATTCAAACTTTATTATAATCCCTATCGCGTTGCATTAAGGTCTATGAATTAGTTTGGTACGGATAATGTTGAGTTTGTCCATAGGTATGGACGTGAAAATGAATGCGCAAGCTTTTATTGTCATCTCCCTCCAGCTTTTGTTAAGTTTTATTTGGATATTGCAATGGGATTGAAGTTTTGTATTTGAGACTCCATTTTAACAGGTTTTAGCTCTTGTTAGTAAAATCTATTTACTTCCCGTAAATATAGAGTTCTTTTTCGAATGCAGGTAGCACAACATTTTATATTTTGGCTTAACTGTGCATTATGCCAGTCAAGTAGCTTTACTATTAGTGTTACGCTCGCTAGTCGGTAGCGTCTATGTAAAATACAACAACGTAAAATGTTATTCAAATAATATACGTTACTCTTGCGACCAGCAATTGTACTCGAACGTTAAACTCATGGAAAAGCTGTGTCTGACAGCAATAATTTATAAGTAAAGTACATTACATAGTAGGTTTTTAAACACATTAACTTAAATTAAATTTAAATTTTGTGCCATTACAGGTAATGCACAAGAATAATAATTGTATCCAATCAAAGTTGTAGTAATAGGTACCAAAATATTAATTTGATGGTGAAACTATCTCACAGTGACACAAAATTTCTAGCCCCATGGATTTAACTTTTTTTTTTTTTTTACATGGCCCGGGTTCTATGAATCTATAATATTCAGTACAGAACTGTCATATTTTGACAGTCTTGTATTAATACCAGTGACTACGCGGACAGCGGGCCATACAAGTCTGTCCACAGACTAAAAATACGCCACGAGTCTGTCTGTAGCACCTTTACGAACCAATGTGTATACCTTAGCAACAGCAATAACTTTAAAATACAACTTGAATGTTGCTCAGTAAATAGGCATAAATACAATGTTATTACGATTGCTCGTTTTTGTGCGTGTGTATCGCATGTCTTTATTTTCAATATGGCGACATTTGTTACAAATCCAAGATGGCGCCGGCCCGACAGAGCCCCTTGTTTGGACAACATGAAACTCGTTACAGACCTTGATATAGAAATTGCTAGAAATTGTACTGTTTTATTTAATCGAAATTATTGATTTATATTTTTATTGTCGTCTGATACATTTTACGTATGGTTTGAAGGATCTACTAAGTAGATACTTACAATTATAAACTAAACTAAATGTATTGTTTTCTTAACTAAATGTTTTGTCATCCTACTCATGGTCATAATGTTCGAGCGAGACGGCGATATTATTTTATATTTGTATCAGTTTAGTCGAAATCTGTTGCCAATAAAATTATCTGTACACTGCAATCATCAACGCAATTTATTTAGCGAAAACAAAACGCGAAATAAATATTTATTATTAACTAGCTGTGCCCACGGACTTCGTCCGCGTAGTATTTAACGTAACAAAAATTTCGGGATTATCGGGATAAAAAGTATCCTATATGTTAATCCCGGTTATAAACTATCTGTGTTCCAAATTTCATCCAAATCCGTTCAGTAGTTTTTGCGTGAAGGAGTAACAAACATACATACATACATCCACACTCACAAACTTTCACATTTATAATATTAGTAGGATTAGTAGGATATTAGTAGGATTAAAACAAACTTTATGCTTTCTAATGCAATTTTTTCACGCAAAATCAGAGGTACTAAACATTTTTTTTCACTCAATACATCAATTTTGTTTAAAAGTATTTATCTACACACAGCCACATCCAGACTATTGAAACATCCGAGATAGCAAACGCACGGCCCTAAAATAAGACATCCAGCCGAAGCGGCTCATATTTATTTTTTATTTCATTTATTTATGATTATTTGCATGGCCCGCGCGGGATGTGACAGTGTAGCCACTATTGTTTTCCGAAATAATAACGAGATGGCGCTAGGGGTGATACATCTTTCTTGTTTTTTTCTTATTTTCTCTTGTCACGAAGCCCTTAGCGTGGTTTAAGGGCACGTATACATTATTGAATCGTATTTTATAAGAATGGCGTTTGAATCGCATTTAATAATAACATGATTTTGAATGACCAGGGAACGGATGCGGTGCCTCAAATGTGAGATTGTTCTCACGATTTGATCGTGTCTGACTAAATTTAAAGTTGAAGGAATATTAGTATTTGGCAGGTAGGAAATGAGACAGGATTTGATTGGCAGCTCAGGGCATAATATCAAAGGGATCAAGAAGTGATAAAATATTGGCTCCGTCCTTTATATTTCAAATAAGTTGATTCAAAAAGGGTATCTTCCCATATTTTTTTTATAATTCTTTTATTGCATGACTAAGCTTACAAAATCGACGAGTTATTACTAAAATCCATATAAAATGTGACCGTAAAGACTTTAACACCATAATATCCTAACGGCAGATAGGAACGGCCCACAGGAGCAACATTTTAAAGCAAACAATGCTGTTAATATCGATAATGCAATATCGCTCGCCGATAATACCACTTAGCCCTGAATTAAGATGGCCAGGCGCAATAAATACAGTTAAAATGCCTCGCCGCGGCATAATTAGCAGCCACACAGAGGCACATTTGGAAATATGCCGCCGGGAACCCATAAATCCAATTACAGGTGAATTAATTCGAATAATACCGAGGCCGACATTTTTTTGTCGCCCGCCAAAATAAACAAATCGCTCGGAAGTTTTTTGTTTTAGCGCGTTCCGATGTTAAAAAGCGTTCTATAAAGTAATAAATAACGCTAATGGTTGTACGTTCGAAATTCAAACTTTTTTTTACTTCAAATAGAGAAGTTTTATCGAAGTGCTAAGGTAATTAGACTTTTTTACTAGTTAATCTTATTTATTGTTCACTTAAGAACGTTGATTGTGAGTTTTGCGTAAATTAAATTTTATAAAAAATAAAGAAATATCGTATTGAGTTGTAGTGTAGCTGAGTTAACTTTGTATCCTTTGCATTTTTTCTTAATTCGTAGCGGGCCAGGTAACGAATCGTCCGCCGGCGGCGGCGGTGCGTGTCCCCAATAAATATTGGCTACTGGTTAATTGAAACATTATAAAGGAGATCTTATCGCGCCGGGGCAAAGACACCGCGCTCGGAGCGGGACGCGGGATCTTTTAAAAACCGGCTGTTTACGTATTTTTAAAGAACAAAAAACATTTTATTTACTTGAATGCCGGAACTTCTTAGAATTTCTGTATCTAGTTAGTAGAACACGATTCGAAGATAGTAAGTTTTTATTTAACGGATTCACTCAACTGCCCACCGAAACCCGAAGGCTGTAAACTAAACGTACTAACATAGAACAATGAGATTGAAACAAGAACAATGCACACTTTTCTTAACAAGCCCCTGTTAAATACAGCAAATATATATTTGCGTTTACGCAATAATATTTTGCCTGAGCGCTACTCCAAAATTGTGTGATTTGGAAGCAAAATAAATTGGGAACGTTTTACCATTATTCCAATGTAATAAGAGCTCTTAATTTGACTTTGAACAATAGCGGCAACAGGTCAAGTTGTGTCGGTTGGTGAATTACGGCGCGTTCGAGATAGCGCGCGCGAACAGGCTCGCAGCATATATTCTAATAGGCTATTAACATATAATGCCGCTGATTGGACGGATGCAGAACGGCAGATGTAACACCGCCGGCAGGTGCTGCAAACTGTTTGTAGTTCGGTAATTAAGAATAAAATTAGCGTACGCATCCGTCGCCGTACGATTTCATTGAACAAATTGTATTAAAATATTGCTTCGGAAAAATGTTTCAATTATTTATGCCTTACGTCAAATTTATAGGGAGATACAAATAATACATTTTAAATTAATTAATAAACTAAAATTAAGTATATAAGTAACTTACATTTTCTTAGCAAAAATATAGCATTGTCTCAATAGTTCAGTAGGTATTTTTAATAAGTAAGCATCTAATTATAAATCTATCCGTAAAATAAAAATAGTACTGAGTGAAATATCGTTATTACCATCGAAAGGTTGAGGTTCCCTGATTCCGCGATGGCGCGCGATACGCTAGCAAATAGCACTGCTTTCTCGCGATTTACCTTACCTCACCCTAGCTAGTTTTCTTACACACAGACTATTACCATTAATGAAGTAACTTGGACCAACAATACTAAACCTTATGTTACATGCTTACAAATTAAAGTTGAATGCCGACATTTGTATCTTAAGGACTGTTGAAAATTGAAAATCTGAAAATCTACGTTCCATTTTCGAAACGTTGGAACTATTTTAAATATAAAATAGGAACGAAATCTTATTACAACCGAATAAAATCTATATTTAAATGGGAGTTATGAGAAATTCATCGAAGGAGATTATAAAAATCTTATGTTAAGACTTCATGTCTCTAAGCATAGAGTTTATTTTTGTTTGGATTCTATTACTTTTGTGTTGTTTCAGTATGGATGGCGTTATGCATGAAGAGCCACAATGTCAATGCAGCATGCACTGACTAAATAGGGGTGAGTACTGGAGTGGAAAAAGCTCAAATGTCCATACAATAGGGTTGTCTGGATGTCTCTCTTACAGTTTAGGTAAGTACCTACAGTTTGGGTTTCCATTATCAAAGGTTTTACAGAATCATACTATTAATATTATAAAGAGGAGAACTTTGTTTGTTTGATAGTAATAAATAGGCTCCGAAACTACTGAACCGATTTGAAAAAATCTTTCACTGTTGGGAAGCTACACTATCCCCGGGTGACATAGGCTATAATATATTTTCAAAAAAATTAGGGATCCTTACTAAAACTCGAATATAATAACCACAATGTACCCGTGCGAAGCCGGTGCGGGCCGCTAGTGTATTAATAAATCGGTCTCATTTCTGAGAGCAATCTTAGATATGTCATTCTTATGACATGCCAGTACATCATGACATGTCATAAGCGTACTCAAAATCGTTGTCAGACTTAAGATCAATTTATTAGTCCGGTTCTTAGTGAGCGCTTAGGAACTTTGTGCCTTAGTTGTGAATAGAAGGTGCATGATATTGAAGCGAAGCTTCTATACGGACGTTCGTAGCGCTTGCCGCGCGGCCACTCTATCCGTGCAAAGCGTCAGAAGCGTTACACGACATATACCTATATAGGTATACAGCACCGCAGCTGTTTTTAACGCTGTGTTCCTACTTCCTACGCTTTATACTATGAAGCTTCGCTATTATATTGCGTTTGGTCTAAGCCCACCTTTAGAATGCTAATTCATTTGTTTTTAATGCTCCGGTCTGTTACTGGCTTTAAGTTAGGCAGGTATATAAGCTACAGCTAAGATTGCCACGGGAGGCTTAATGCTCATGACAAATAGTAACAAGAAAATAAATAAGGAATCCGTCTCCACAATGAGACGCGCAATCCGCGTCGTGTGGGACTGAAATAATAAGCACACTGGGAGGTATTGAGACATCAGACGGTACTGATACCGCCCCCGGGCCCCTGCCCCCGGGCCCCGCCGCCCCCGTGCCCCGGGCCCCGTAACAAGAACCAGTTCCGCTAGGAATTAGACCTTGTTAGCAGTAATTACGTTGCTATGCAAATTGCTGGTAGATGTTCTTCAATAAGCATTCCTATTTTGTTGCACAGATGGGTTCTGTAAAGGCGTCAATAGCCTAGTGGTTAGAGGGGCCGCCTTCGTAGCCGAGAGGTTCCGGGTTCGATCCCCATCCTGGCCATTAAACTATTGACGTGAGCTCCTAACACAAGCATTAGCTTAGCTGGTAGTGTTAGCGGGAATACTAGTAATGTGATAAACTCACATTGTTATCTAGTAACTTTTCAGAAATTCGTGTCGTATCGTCCCAGGACAGTTCCCAAAATTCTTAGCAAGTTTTATGTTTCCAGAAAATTCCTGCGTTCATGCTACCTGCCTAAGTGTTTTTCCGGAATCTGGAATCAACTGTATAGGTAATCTGGTACATGAGTATTAAGATGAGCGCCACCGCTAGACCATCTCAGCGGAGTGTCGCAGGCTCCTAAACTACGACTGAAGCCAATTGACGACTGCCACCGGGGTAGTGCCAGCTTCTAACAGAAGATCGACTTCATGAATGACAAATTTTGATAATATAATAATTATAACTCATAAACATCTAAATATATATAACTCAAAGGTGACTGACTGACTGACATGGTGATCTATCAACGCACAGCCCAAACCACTGGACGGATCGGGCTGAAATTTGGCACGCAGGTAGATGCTATGACGTAGGCATCCGCTAAGAAAGGATTTTGATTATATCTAGCCCCAGGGGCTAAAATAGGGGATGAATAATCCCGAAATTTTTGTTAAGTTAAATTACACGCGGACGAAGTCGCGGGCACAGCTAGTAATTTATAAGTTTTATAATTTAAAAAGATTGCATGTCCTCTAATATGACCAAAACATGATGAACTTAATTGACTACATAAGACCATTTTTAGGGTTCCGTAGTCCCCACGAGGAGCCCTTATAAGATCATCCAGTCCGTCCACCCGTCCGTCCGTCCGTCAAGTCGTAATTTGCCCAGGTCTGGGTGTCACTGGGTCGGTCTCAGTCCATTGTACGGTACCCATAGTACAAGCTTTGCTTAGTTTGGGACCATGCAGTTGGTGTGTCAGTCTATGGCGACATTTATTTATTTATCTCAGTGAACTTCTAAATCTTGGCTAAATAATTTAGAAGCCATTAAGCTGAGCCCCGCTCGTTTCCGCCGCGGCACTAATTATCACCAAACACTGAGGTTTATTTCATCTCGCCGCCTTTTTGTAACATTTATAGCGGTTTGTTTTATGTTGTGGATGGATGTCGGTGTGGGGATGATTTACATGGCGGTATAATTTTGGGCCGGGTAGGTACTTTACAATGTAATATAAGTGGTTAAGCACGCCTCTAGTTGGCACCAGGTCCTGGGTTCCAACCCTGGCTCGCACCTCTGGGTTTTTCGAAATCTTTGTGCGAATCACAACTTCTATAATGATTATCACTTGCTTACGGTGAAGGTAAACATTGGGAGGAAACCTGCATGTCTTATGAAATCTAACCAATTATTAAAAGCCATGTGAAATCTGCCAACCTGCACTGGGCCAGCGTGGTGGATTACGGCCTGAATCCCCCTCGTAGTGAAGGGAGGCCTGTGCTCGGGAGTGGGACGTCAAAAGGACTAATTTTTTATATAAGTACGATGGTATAGCCAACCTGTAGCCAGTTGACTACAGCTCATATATGCGCTGGCTATAGCTTATAGATTATCACCGAACAATGTTTCAAAAAAAAAATTGTTTTAGTGGGAAAAATTTTCAGACATAATAAATAAATGGAGCAAGCAATAACTCAATCAAGCGTGAACTTTAGAAAAATGTTAAACACGTGATAAAAATTTAAACTCATGTTTATCCCATGCAAAAGTTGGTAAGATAAAAACATACCAAAAACCCCTTGCCAATACAATAATTATGTACCTACATAACAAAAATTTGACGTTCCCTATTCAAAAAATATATAATATTCCTTCTTATTTCGTTACCGCCACGTAAACCCACCATCTCAATACTATTAAGAAGCGCTAACAGCGTTAGTAAAACATCTTAAAAATACTCTTCCGTTTAGACAAAAACTCAAGTGGCGCCCTCTGCCGAGACACCAGTGACACTTCACTATACGGACAAAACTAAATATAAAATGTCGTAAACGCCAGTTACGATCTGACATAAATTATGATTGGTGTTTAATGGGAATCCTTTAGGTTACACTTACAAAATCTGGTGTTATTTTGACGTAACTTCTCGTTAATAGGTATTGCAATGACATACGCTACTTATTGAAAACGTTTCAAAAAATCAGTGCCGTCTAGGGACGCCCGAAAGCAGCGAAGCTTTGCAGTAGATATTAGATATATTATATTAACGCGTCACGCGTCACGCGTTACGCGTTACGCTTTTCACCGTTTTAGTGCCCGGGTAGCGAGCGCCCCGAACGTCCGTAAAGAAGCTTCGCTTCAAAAACAAAACTTAATTTATTTTATATCGATTCCATTTGCGAGTTTTTGCTCGCAATGAACTTCTGAAATTTACAAAAGTAATACTAATTCTGTTGGGTCTAAATTTCAACTACAACACATGTGAAACGACCCGAAATATCGCTGTCCCACTCAGGTAGTACGACCATGATAAGGACAACACTAGACCTTGTTCACTCAGGTTTAGTTTCGGTATGTACTTATTTTGGTATTTGTGTGTTTTAAACAATAGACCATGGAAAAGCACCTATCTGGTATCAACGAATTTTATTTTATCTAAATATATATTATAACTCAAAGGTGACTGAATGACTGACTGACATAGTGATCTATCAACGCACAGCCCAAACCACTGGACGGATAGGGCTGAAATGTGGCATGCAGGTAGATGTTATGACGTAGGCATCCGCTAAGAAAGGATTTTGATTAATTCTACCCCCAAGGGGATAAAATAGGGGATGAAACTCTGTATGAAACTTTGTCAATTAAATTCCACGCGGACAAAGTCGCGTGCAACGAACAGCTAGTTACTTTATACATTTACGCACCAACAGAAAGCTATACCAATAAATTTTATAAATTCACCGTGTAGCAACAAATTAAGACTTCAAATAATGACAGGAAACGCTAATCTCCAACAAAACCTCGTCAAACACGTGTCCTGGACATCTCGGCGTTAAAAGCCGTCACCACCTCATCAAGTGGGTCGTCAAACCGTCGATAAATTATGTCTTGTCACCGAAACACACGGACGCCAGGGGGCGCGGTAACAAGTGTGCGATTCTGTTAGCTTTTCTCTTGCGTACATGCAGTTATTTTTTGATTAATTAAATAACATCAGTTATAACAGCATTTAAGATCAAATTATATTATTTATTTATTATTATATTATTTATTATTATATAAATTAAGATCAAAGATACATTCTATTTTTAATTCGGTGCCAGCCGAGCCAAGTAGGTAGTAGATAGATGCTATGAATGTAGTAAGTAGCATCTATCTACTACCTATTAGAATTGGCTGGCACCGACTTCAAACAGATGAGTGGGTAGCGCTTATAATAATTATTTTAAATGTATTTTTCGCTTTTGAGTGGCTATTTGTGGTTTTGAAGTCGGTTATTTTTATATTACAAAAATAATAATGTCGGTACTATTGCTATTTAAGTTTGGAACAACTTCAGCTTTATAAATTAATAAATTGATGACCTTGGAACTGTCATTTTTATGTCAAACCAGTACAAAATGATTAGTCAAAAGCATTCTCAAGATCGCTCTCAGACTTGAGATCGATTAATTAATATATTCCTCACTATGTAAGTTGATAATAATACAACAATAGATTGAAACGCCTTCTGAACTGAAATAAAATGAAAATGTCAACCCTACAAGGCGCCAGCGACAACTAGCGCCGTGTCATACGTGACGTGACACGTGACAAGACAGACACTGACAATTTACGAGCTCGTTTATGGACCCTGATGAGAGATGATTGCTGATTCTAACGAGCGGTAGAAGAAACAAAACCGAACTTGCACTCAAGTGAAATATAGACAGTTTTGTAGGTACGATAGTCGCTCAAACAAATAAACAACTGAACCTGTTTTTTATCTCTGTATTTGTATCGTATTGGTTCCTTGAATGCCGACCTTTACTTATATGTTATATAATTTTGTGAGATTCAATTTTGCTGGAGATTTGGATCGATTCAAATCACCTATTACATTTTTACTTTTTGGTTCATTTATCAACATTGCAAACATAAACCTTTGAAAACGTTTAGTGATATCCCGGGTCACAAACCGAAACTACTTAGGTGTTTTGGCGATAATTAGAACTCTTTCCTTTGCTCCACAACACGGGACTCTTCAAAAGGCATGTTTACAAGTCCCTTAAAGGCTGGCAGTGTCTGCTTCCCTTAAGATGCAAAAGTCCCGGTTACCACTTATGATTAGCGGGACAGCGTGTCAGTGTGCCTTCCTAGCTTAAATTATACAATAATAGAAGTGATTCCTTATAGTTTTATGTTATGGAAGTCCACGCAGTCAAAGTTAAAATATATAGGTACCTACTCTATTTTGGAAACATTAAAATCAACCATCCACTGTTAATAATTTTATAACATTTTGATTACGAATAAACACTAAGAATTGAACCCAAAACTGGTAGGCCATTGTCGTTCCGTTTCAATTCAACTTTCACTAATTATAAACCCGTTAATAACTTTATTCACAATTAAATACCTATAAAATAAAATCATAATCGCTTGGCACTCAACGAATTAGGGCCTGTGCACACCACGTTTTATAAACGCGCCGTCGACGCGCGTTTCTAAAACGCGAGCTTATAGGATGTAGTATATAGCTCTGTAGGATGAGCAGTTTGGTGTCGTTTGTATTGATACACAAGCGCGTTAGCATCGCGTCTGTATCGCTACAAACGCGCATGACCGGCGCGCTTTTATCCTACTGAGCAGTTTGTTGTCGCCTTTATCGCTACAAACGCGCGTCAACTGCGCGTTTAAAAAACGTTGTCAGGTGTGCAAAGGTCTACAGGCTGCGTCTGACTCGCGTGTGTATCGCGTCTGTATCGTGTGCACAAGCCCTTAGATGTAAATAAGTGGTCAACTGGAAGAATAAACAGGTAATTGAACAACCGAACTTAATTGCCCACAGTGGCAATATACAGGATTAATAAAAAGGCAGTGCGCACCAGCGGCGGCGAGTCAGCTGTTTACGATCAATTTACTTATGTTCTGGATTCGGTTTTAAAATCATCTGTATAATGGCTTTTGCAGACCGCGCGACACACAACAGAATAATTAACTTGCCGATAAATAACACGAACGCATCTAAAGTAGTATCTAGGGGCCCAACTCTGTTAACCACTGGAATCCCGATCGAAACCTCAGTTTTCCTATAGAAAAACTGTCAAAACGGACGTATTCACTTACGAGATACGTCAGTTTAATTAAAGAAAATTCTGTTAAAACTGAAGTATTCACTAACGAGACACGGCAATTTTCTTGCAGAAAATTCTGTCAAAACGGACGTATTCACTTACGCGATACGTCATTTTTGACGTATTGCATGTCGATCGGGATGTTAGCGGGTAACTGAGTTCAGAATATAGATCCAGCCTGCAGAATATACCTAGATAACGATTGATAGGTTGGTCGATCTAGGGATGTGTGACTCCGGGACCGAACTTGCCTAAGTAATAGCAACAAAAATAGCTAAAATTGTGAAGAAAAGAAGGCGTTCGTTCGTCTAGTTGTAATAGTTTTCATCAGGATACCTACCTATATTTTGGATTCCACTCTATCAATAATAGCGATCCCAGCGACACCCAGACCTGGGCAAATTACGAAAAGGCCATTTCCGAAATTTGCCCGGGTGGGTTAGAACCCGCAACCACAATGTGCAATGAGCCCAGCGGCCTACGCTCGAACCACTGCGGCAATTAAGCCGTAGTCGAAGGAATAAGGAAATAATTAACACTGTGATAAAATATCCCCTGTAACTTTCCTATTTTTGGTTTTCGTTGCTAGTTTTAATTGTTAAGCTATAAATATCGGAAAGCGCAAGAATTAAAATAAAAATGTATTATATTGATATTGACGATAGGAACATTTTAGGTAATTTTGGTGTGAGATAGGAGGGTTGGTTAGCAAAGCTCTCCGCACCTCCTCGCCTTCTTGTTTAGAATATTATATCGCAGCCAACTAGCTTTATTAGCCTATCAATCAGCAGCCTAGCATTTTTACTTCAGAAGAGCGCCGTTCAACTAGCGGCCTGAACAACCATTCAGCCATTTGCTCAATCAGCTAGGCAAATGACTTGGATCGATGACGTTTAATTACTTGCCTAGCCTGTCCATTTTAGTAACGAGGCTAGGCTGTTGATTGGACGGCTAATTAAGCAAGTTGGCTGCGATATACTCGTATATAGCTTACAAACATAAACACAGCACCTAAGTAGCTAAAGACTGGCGATTACACCCATGTCAAATTACTCCACTTGCAACATCTGAACTAGGCATTATACACCATCAGATGAGACCTAATATTTGATGAGCAATTTCAAGGGTAATGATGGGAGTAGGCCCCCACACTTATATCTCGCCGTTAATTCAGTTATATAGATTACTTTAGTTACTGCCAGAGGATTGAGTGTTTTCATAATTATTGTAACCTTTGTTTGAGTTTAGGTTTTTTTTAAACAAAGATACGATCGATCCGTCTGGCGTTAAGCAGTTACCGTGGCCTATAGATACTTTCAATACCAAAGGCATCGCTAGCTTGGTTTTTTTTAGATGTCAACAACAGCGCCCCCTACCGGGTCTAACTATAGCTCAGAACCATCCTAGTAACACCATAAGTACAAAAAAAGAAACATCAACATCGGTCGAGCCGTTTAGGAGGAGGACAATTACGAACGCACACACTACTTGCCATTAAGTTACTAGGTACTAGCTCTTAGGTCTTACTAGGTCTTAGCTTAGGTAATTAGCTTTCTCAATGGAGAAAGGTTCTCGAGTGGCGACCTCGAACCGGAAGACGCAGAGTTGGACGGCCCCCCACTAGATGGACAGACGATCTGGTGAGAGTCGCGGGGAGCCGTTGGATGCGGATAGCGGGCAACCGTCCATTGTGGCGTTCCATGGGGGAGGCCTATGTCCAGCAGTGGACGTCTTCCGGCTGATGATGATGATGACTTCTGAATGGAACTTAGCCATGAACCAGAGGTGAATTGACTATCGGACTATTAAACTACCTACCTACTAACTGACATGATAAAAAAATAATAGACGGTAAAATAATAAACGAAAATTTCAAAATTTCTGTTAAAAAGTTAGTTAAAAAAAGGTAGGTAGCAACATCCGATATCATTCCAAATCTTATTATAGTTTATGATAATTAAGATGTTCGAATGTTGAAAAAAGAATATTTTACCTTTTTATAATAGGTGGGCGGGGACATGGCATGGCGGGGGTTCGAATCCCGACCATTGTTACCTGACAAATAAAGTTATTGTCTCACGCAACATTATTATGTACACCTACAATCTTAGTTAATCTAAAACTATGAACTTTATTCCTTAATAATAAAGTTCGAAATAAAAATAATTTCCTTATACGAAACGCAAAAATTAAGTTTGTTTAAGTTTTTATAAGTTACCCTCGTTTCGTGTTTGACGGGAACTGTAATTAAAAATTAAAATTATTGTGATTGGTTTTGGCAAATTGCAAATCGTTTTTTAATAAAAAAAAAGCTTTTAAGACAAAAATTTAAATGCGAATGAGGAACGTTTTTAATTTTGGGATAATTGCTTAATTTAAGATAAATTAATAAACTCGCTTACAGCAGTAAAATAATACTGTGGGAATGGAAAGCCGGTATTAATGGTTGTGTGATTAAAATAATTATTATATTAAATAAAGATGATGGCGGAATGATTTGGTCACCTTTTCAGGAATTACCGAAGTACTTGGGCGGAAATAGCTTGGATCTAGCCAGATCAATGGCGGTAGAAGCCTTTGCCACATAATACATTTTAGTATTCCCTTGAACAGTTATGTATAAGATACAATACCTGTGATATTGGACTAAATTAAGTCTCAGGATTACTATAATTTTAGCCCTTTTTAACGTCCCACGCCTGGGCACGGGCCTCCCCTCAACACGAGGGGGATTCAGGCCATAATCCACCACGCTGGCCCAGTGCGGGTTGGCGGATTTCACATGTCTTTCGAAAATTGGTTAAATCTTCTAAGACATGCAGGTTTCCTCACGATGTTTTCCTTCACCGTACTACAGGATTACTAACAGTGAAACAATTGTCGAATACCTAACGTTGAAAATGGCAACATTACACAATATGTTTAGTTTTGAAAAAAGTACTGGGCAGGGAGGTACCTTCTGACCTATGATATCGCCAGACAGACACACCAACTGTGCGGTCCCAGACTAATCAAAGCTTGTACTATGGGTACCGTACAATGGACTGGGGGCGATCCCAGTGACACCCAGACCAAGGTAAATTACGAAAAGGCCATATCCGAAATTTGCCCCGGCGGAAACCGAACCCGCGACCACCATGTGCAGTGAGCCGAGCGGCCTACGCTCAAACCACTGCGCCAAGCGGTCGTCATGACCTCATAACTTAGTAGTTTTACCAAACTTTAATCTAAATATATATAACTCAAAGGAGACTGACTGATTGACTGACTGACTGACTGACATAGTGATCTATCAACGCACAGCCCAAACCACTGGACGGATCGGGCTGAAATTTGGCATGCAGGTAGATGTTATGACGTAGGCATCCGCTAAGAAAGGATTTTGATTAATTCTACCCCCAAGGGGATAAAATAGGGGATGAACGTTTGTATGAAACTTTGTCAATTAAATTCCACGCGGATGAAGTCGCGGGCACAGCTAGTAGCGAATATAATTGTTATCGTCAAATATAAAAAATACACAACATACCAAACATATTCATAGAAAATTGATACTTATGATTTTAGTACTTAATCGTTTTTATGTAATCTATTATAGTTAGGCATTTTAATACAGGTTTGAACCTATACTTATTTAGAATATAAGAAAATTGGTCACTCATTAATGCCAATTCTTTATCATCTAAGTAATCACGATAAGAATAAATTAGAAACGTTTAAAAGTGTTTCTGTCTTGCTCATATATTATTACCATTTAAATAAAACTATTTTTACGGATTATATCGCGTTTATTTACTTTTTTATGTTCCCGACGTTTCGGTTGCTTTACAGCAACCGTGGACACGGGGGGACTGAGGTGTTAGACGTCCTGATGTAATAGTTAAAAACTGGGTACCCTCAAAATTTAGATGGTGTTTGCGGTCCGATCCACGCAGAAAAGTGCTCACGCGATATAATCCGTAAAAATAGTTTTATTTCAATGTGTAGTATTCGCGTAAATATAAGAAAACAATATATTATTACCATGACAAGGCAGGCAATTGTTTATTTATATTAACTTGAGTATGTAAAGTCAGTTCATTTCACAAAGTCGCGTCAATTATTGCAAACTGACCCATATGCCAGTGTCATAAGAGCCATAGCACGCGTTTTCATTAAATAAAATAACTGTATAAACAAACGCACCAATATCGATTTATGCACATCCGATACTGATTCCAATCATTACGATGGGGAACAAAATGATTCTTCGTTTAAAACGTTATCCACTCAATGAAATCTTTCACCGTACGACAATTTCATCACAAAACCATTCCAAAAGATTACAAAAAAATCAAAATCCTTGAAAAAAAACCGAACTATACGACCTTTGAAAACGATATTTCACACTAATTATGTTACGTCACTAATAAAATCAATTATCACAGTGTGAACGGGTCCTGTGATCCGATATTTTTTACCGAAACCATAAATAATGTCCTCGGGCAGGTGAAGAAAGGACTATTGTAGGAGTCGTGGGACATTCGAGGGCAAAAAAGTCTCTTACGTCATGTGATATTGGTCAGTTTTATCTTTGAACAAAATATAGACCTCTGAAGTACCGTGAAATAGTTCACCTTGGGAATCACATGGAGATGTTGATACCGCGGTGTGACGGAATCATTTTTATCGGATTTATTTTTAAAATAAGATTCAGATCAGATATTGTGCAATGTATATAAGTTAGTATTTTTTAAATTGTATAACTAGCGACCCGCCCCGGCATCGCACGGGTATTTTTTATCAGTGTTGCTCTACTATATTATGCATGTATTATACATATAAACTTGACTCTGTAATCACTCCAACTATTAAAAAAACAGCATCAAAATCCGTTGCGTAGTTTTAAAGATCTAAGCATACATAGGGATAGACAGACAGCGGGAAGCGACTTTGTTTTATACATGTAGTGAATAAACAAAGTAGGCAAAGCACACGACCCGTTTGATTTCGAAACGCAACAATAACAGCTACTTTAGGCTGATCTTCTGTGAGACTACCGCAGTCGAGCAGCCCGTATAGGTATGGGCCGTAATCATTGGCTACGGTTTGGCTCTACTACCATTAGATTCGTTTGGATCATGCAATAGGCATACACCAGCCTGTCTAATAAAATAATAATAATAATTTTAGCCCTTTTGACGTCCCACTCCTGGGCACGGGCCTCCCCTCAACACGAGGGGGTTTCAGCCATAATCCACCACGCTGGCCCAGTGCGGGTTGGCGGATTTCACATGTCTTTCGAAAATTGGTTAAATCTTCTAAGACATGCAGGTTTCCTCACGATGTTTTCCTTTACCGTAAGCAAGTGATAATCACATAGAAATTATGATTCGCACATAGAATTCGAAAAATCCAGAGGTTCGAGCCGGGGTTTGAACCCGAGATGGTAGCCCGCAAGACGCGTGCTTAACCAATCGGCTACCACTGCTACACCAGCCTGTCTGTTTTTTCTTAAACTTATAATTCCTACTTAGATTAAGTATAATTAGGAGGTGAGTCCCTTATTACACCGGGTTCTATTACAATGATGGCTACGAGTCTATTTTTTTTTTCATTTTAAACGAACATACTAACTGCATAGACCCAAACTAAGAAACGCGTGCACCATACAATGCACTGGGGGCGATCCCAGTGACACCCAGACCAGGAAAAAATACGAAAACGCCATTTCCGAAATTTAACTTGACGGGAATCGAACACGCAACCAGCTGTTGTGAGCCGAGCGGCCTACGCTCGAACCACTGCGCCAAGCGGTCGTCAAGTGCATTGGTGGTAAACAACTCTATACAGATCCCCGAATCAGGTAAAAGTCAGTATTTTTTTAGCGATGTTTTTTGGTAGCGTCGCGGGCAGGTCGTTAAGTGAAAAAGGACCAGTTTCGGCGCTTTTGGTCGCCCAGCGCTGGGCAGCGGACGGTAGCGGGCGATACGACACCGCGCTATCGCGCTAATTAATCGCACGGTGGCTGCCAGGCGAATTTTAATGTGGACGATTGGAGGACGGAGTGATTTTGGCTAATTTGCAGTCTGACGCGGCTTCTTGAAACAAGAGGTGCTTACCTAAATAATTTAGACGCAATGAACTTCTTTGGTGTACTGTTGCTGTCGTCATAATCGAGACGGAATCGTTAAGTTGAGGCGGTGTCACGGCTGCGTCACTTTTGCGTCGCGACGGAGTCGTAGCGTGGTCGAGCATAGTATGCGGCATAGCCGCCCGTGCTTCGACTCTATTGAAAAACACGCCGCACTTGATTGACGACGCTGCCACAATCCCGCCGCGACTCTAGTGTGAGCGAGGCGACTACTCCAAAATTTCTGAGTGCGGAGATTGAGATTTCCCCATAAATGCGACCATACCTTAGCTACCAAATTGACGGGGCCCCCATAAACAACACCATGACAGACGTAAAGACAATGTCGCGATATATAACGCCGACGGCAGCGCCCGAGGAATTTATTTATGCATTCCATGAGACAGCCTCGTTTTGTATGGTCATGAATATCAACAGAATACTGAAGCGTTGCTCAAATGTTAGTCCCACTTATAATAACTGTTTGAAACACCGCCGTTATCTGTTATACTGTGTAGGTATAGCGCAAAAAAATAAAAATATATCGCTCTGGTATTTGATTTCCGTTCAAGTATTTGGTGATATTTAAAGACTGAATCATATCTCACGAAGAACCGACAACCGCTGGGGTAAATGTGTACTTGAGTGGAGACCTCGACTCCGCAAGCGTAGTGTAGGACGCCCTCCGACCAGGTGGGATGACGATCTGCGAAAGACTGCAGGCAGATGCTGGATGCGGCAAGCTGAAGACAGGGCGCTATGGCGCTCATTAGAGGAGGCCTATGTCCAGCAGTAGACAAGCATAGGCTGATGATGATGATGATGAAAGACTGAATTTAGTGTAGGTACCCAGTATTAAAGCAATAGCTTCGTCCGCTTTTACATTGGAACCCAATACCTAGGAATCTCTAGGCAAACACAACATCGGGAAATTCAGGCATGATATACGTACTAATTTAAGACAAATGAGCCTGAACTTGGCTTGAATATAGGCGCACCTCACTGCTGAAGCAAGTGGTCAAAGACTGCAATGTCATCTCGCTATTGTGTTAGTATGAGAATATCAAACCATGATTATACCGACCGCTGGCGCAGTGGTTCGAGCGTAGGCCGCTCGGCTCACTGCACATGGTGGTCGCGGGTTCGATTCCCGCCGGGGCACATTTGGAAATGGCCTTTTCGTAATTTACCCTGGTCTGGGTGTCACTGGGATCGCCCCCAGTCCATTGTACGGTTCCCATAGTATAAGCGTTGCTTAGTTTGGGAACATACGGTTGGTGTGTCTGTCTGGCGATATTATTATTATTATTATTATACCAGTACTATACACACGTCGCACCTACCTCAATAATTGGTATAATCAATTCAGTACAGAACTAGATTTTTGTCCTTCCCCTCCCATTATCCCACTTCCTTTCAGATCGACAACGTGCGCGAAATGCCTTGGTATTGCAATGATGTATAGGCTACGGTAACTGCGTAACATAAGGCGGGTAGTAACCTAAGCTTGTTTGACGACTTTGTTAGGTTAATATAAAAATACTATATCCTGCCTACTATCGTACTTTAATATTACAAATGCGAAAGTTTGTGAGTGTGGATGTATGTTTGTTACTCTTTCACGCCAAAACCACTGAACGGATTTGGATGAAATTTGGAACACATATTAATACTTAGAATACTTTACTTAAATATAGTGTAACGCAGGCACCCACACGCCCTGCCAGAGACAAACGCGTCACTCGATGGACGGACGATCACACATAATTTTAGTGTCGTTTGTGATGCAATTTTTTTTTAAAGATCAGGAGTTTTTTGTTTATGAATGATAGTGTTTTTTTTTGAGAAATTTGTTAAACAATTAGAAGATATTAACGATAAATAAGTTGATTAACCGAAACGACCTGTTTTATTTTGTGGAGGAAAGTAAGAAGACACGACACCCAGCCGCTACAATAGTCAAATCTTTTCTATAATACCAATAACGAGGCCTCCGACGGTCAAATCTTTAAAGGATTCCGGGGAATGCCAACGGGAAAACCTTGTATAATTCACGCGCAAGCCATCGCCGGAGTCGTCGAGTGTGGCTAATGATTTCATTCAACAGCTCGCTATAAATCGTTAGAAAAACGTCGATCCAGCTTCACATTCTTGGGTTTTTTGCCTTCGAAACCGTGGACAATATTAGAATTAATAATGTGAATAAATTTTTATGGGCGAACGTTTTTATTGATATCATTAATCATGTATAGTCATCGCCACTCGATACGACCCACGATTATGCTGTGTTACACGATAATATATTATTTTTTGTTGTTGGAAAAGACCTTTCATTTTGTTTTTATAACGATATTTGAATATTATTGGCTCCCAACAACTCTGAAGCTAGAAGGGGCTTGCAGCGGAATCAATTACAAACAGAGTAAGCCTACGATATGGCTCTATAGTGAGTTATGTCCCATTTTACCATAGGACATTGTTCATAGGTTTGTTTCATTATACGTAATTTTGCTATCAGGTCAATTTGCGTTTAGGTCTTCATGATACGGAGGAAAAAATAAACAGATAGTGTAACAAAAGTAAAAATGAATAAATATCGCCAGACTAACACATCAACTGTATACCATGGTCCCAGAGTAAGCAACGCTGGTAACTTACAGTGGTCTGGGGGAATCCCAACAACATCCAGACCATTTCTGATTTACCCTAGCGGGAATCGAACACGCAACCAGACAGTGCAGTAACTCGAGCAGCCTACGCTCGAACCACTATTTCTAGTGGAAGTCAATAATGTTTGTTATGATAATAAATAAATACCGACTAATAATTAGATCATGTAGAGAGTAGATAATGAGACGAACTGTATTTAATTCTCGATTAAACATTTTCGCTGAACAAGAGTAGATGAGCTCCTCCATAATTATTTTACATAATTTATGTGTTTACTATGTGTACTTATTTTTAATAATAAACCAAGTTTTTTAACTTTTATTTACCTACAATCAAAACCTTACAGCTAAGTTAATCGGAAGTTCAATCGGCCCGCGGCGGCAACCCTAGCGCCCTCCCATCCGACGCCTCCTCCAGCTCCAAGGTGCTCTGTTCCTGGGCCTTCATGTGCGCTAAGAACACCGTCCACACAAAACTGGCGAGGCTCACGAACACTATCCTATTCTTCTCCGGCACAAAATAAAAGTTAGCAGTCTGCACCGTCGGCCAGAACACCGCGTTTATTTTGTACGTATCCCAGAACTTTTCTCTTACCTCCTTCACGCAAATATTGATAGGCTTCTCCTCTAGAAGGCTCATGCCGAAGAAAAAGTACGCTAAAGCCAAGGGGGAGTACGAAACCTGTTCCAAAGCCGCTCTTTTGAATGCTGTGAGCAATGTTTTCTGTTTGAAGAACCGGTTGGAGTATTTCATCCATCCGTAGAATACTGGGGCCATGAAGATTGACCCGAAGATTCCGTAGCGGGCCGCACGCGCCCAGTCCGCCTCTTGTATGGTCGTACCATGGACGATGTACTCCTGGGTGATGCTGCAGGTTGGCCAGATGATGGCGTAGGAAACCATGCCGCGGATTAACGGGAACTGGACCGGGAGATTCAGCACTTTTGTGAATATTCCACTCATTGTCGAAATGTGTTCGCTTTGATTTTATCTCGGATAAGTCAATGGTTTTTATACTCTTTTGGATTTTCTGTTTGTTGACAGATACAAAGTACTTAAGTAATCTATGGTTGACAGTTCTCTCTATTTTATGCAGGCAAAGATAATAATAATAGAATTGTTATAGAGATGTTAATGTTTTAGGATTTTGTCTATGAATGAATTCAATCTTTAAAATAATGGCTGTGACTCAGGCTGATTGATTCCGAGTCTGAGATCGATTCCAGTGACACCCAGACGAAAAGGCCTTTTCCGAAATTGGCCCTAGCGGGAATCGAATCCGCGGCCACCAAACAGCCCACGCTCGAACAACTACCTTTTGTTTATCGTATGCAGAGACTACATTCATTTCCTCACTCGTATCAACTTTTATGTCGTTTTCAGACTGCTCGGAGGCCTCGGACATGATTTATAATAAGCACAGAAAAGAGCTGATAAGAACAAGTCATCATAAGAAGACTCGGACCGGAGACTGGTACCACCACTACCAACATCACCATAATTAATATAACTTTAAATTGAAAATTTAAAAATCCTCCGATACAACGGCTTATTAAACTAAAAGCTGATAATTTTCAAACGGCTAAACCGATTTACATGAAACATAGCTAAGAACACTCTCAATCAGAATACCTTTCTAACAAAGAAGAAAAAATTATAATCGGTTCATCCGCTTGGGCGCTACCATGCCACAGACAGATACACATGTTAAACTAATAACACCCCTCTTTTTTCGTCGGGATTAAAAAATAAGACTTACATGAAAGTCTATTTTACCGACCGACGTCGTCGCGATGCCAAGTTCCCAACAAAGAATTTGCTGTTCTTTAGTTAGACAAACAACATGATTATTTGTTGTACCGAGAACCGTGACGTGTAATTACCCATTTAGTAATCTCCATCGACCATCGATTGGCCACCCACGGGGCTAGAACAATCGATTAATTCGATTATTATTCGATTATTTGGCTCGGGTGAGTCGATTCGGCGATCGCCTTTGAGATACGCGCGATGATTCGGCGAAACGAGACGCGCGTGACGACTAGGCACATGATTAGTCAATTAATTACTAATAAATCTGATATAGTTATGTTTAGAAGTTATTTAATAATAATTTAGTTAAGTATAGAGATTTTAGGATTTTTAAATGACAAGCATCAAAGAGAATTCATTTAATTTATTAAGTACCTACGTAATCTACGTCATGCATACCTAAATTATTAGGTACGGTAGATACCTATTTGGTTGGTAGATATAAGTAAAGGTACAATGGGTTCATTTGGATATGTAAAGCTCAGATTAACGAATAGTAAAGGTGCTCATTCATTATATTTCATTATTTGGTTTATTTACTTTTATAGGTACTTACTTCTGATATTTGACCTTTCTAACAAATTCTCATTTCATTAATTATAACCATCTTTGTTTTATTGTTTGTTAATTGTTTAATAATATTTAGCGAATTTGAAAATGCGATGCCCATGCACTCCGATGTTCGAAATTGAAAATACTGATTTAACGCCATCTAGTAATATACCGAAATAACGATTCCTCCACGAGAGACTACTTACAGCGCCATCTCTAATCGTGAATATAGACTACGACGTAAGCGTCGCATAATAACAACACTGTTAGTACAGTATAGATGTCGCACCAGTCATTACATTTTAGCACTGCTATTCGACAATAGATGTCACTACTAGTTTCAAAGTTGAGTGTTTTGAAGTCGACAATAAATGAGGCGAAATAAAAACTAATTAGGTAGTGCCTATGTATTTATTACCGTTGCTGTTGCTAAATCACAATGCTATTAGATGAATAAAATATTTACGATCTTTCATTATTTATAGTACTCCAAAAGCTAACTGCTAATGCGTACATAGATTTAATTAATTCGCTTGTGTGTTATGGACTAAAGGTTTTTTTTAATAAAACTAAACTACTCCGATTTTTATAATGATTTCCTAATTATCTCACCAATCATATATTTAGCATTCCAAACAAATGGATAAGCGGCAGTGACTAATTAAAATTTAAAAAAAAATATTAAAAAGGTGCTTAGGTACCTAAGTGGTATAATTTAGCAAAATTAAAAAAAAATCTATCACTTGTAGTTAAGTAGGTAGGTAATAAGAAGTATTTTTTTTCTTACTTTTCTTTACCTTTTTACTAACGAAATACCAACGTTACCACTTCAAGTTCCTGCTCACACCATAAAATAGCAACTTTATTGACAAATTTGACAAGGGAACGAGTGGAGCGCTTTTTAGCAAATTATCCCATGAACTTGAAACGGTATTTGATTGGGGATTGCATGTTTGTTATCGCGGGTGTCGACAAGAGTCAATTAAGACAAAATTATTGGCTCTAATAGGTGGTATACTTAGGTACGACTTACCTACGTTTATAGGTAAGTATAGATGAATTTAAATTTGAATATGAAGACGAACTCAAACCTCATTTTTTACACCGTTTCGGTATGTAATAATGATAAAAACCATGGTGATATTATTTATTTACTATTTAAGTTTATACATTTAATCTTTGAAAACTGTATACTTAGGTAATAGGTAATAAACGTTTTTAACAAGGTAGGTATACTCACAATTATTGTGTGAAGCCCCAAATTTTGTTTAGCGCCTGATTAAGATTTCACCCCGAAGATATAATAAATGTTATATAATTTTAATCAGTAGTTTTCAGAAAATAAAAAGTAACAACAATGTTGCGACATACAGCGATCTTATGGTACAGTACCTCACAGGGACCATTGCCAGCATAAACTGAGCTCTCTTTATCATTGGTGTCCATAATGAAAAGGACTCAGCTTATGCTGGAATTGTTCCTTGAGATCTGAAGCCGAATATCTTAACATGTTATAATAAAAATAATATGTACCTACATATATCTATAGAATATAGAAAAAATCAATGAAATCTCCATACGGTAACATGGGTCACGCATGCACCATCTGTCCTACAGCTATTGACACTATGAGTAGGGTGTCCATTCTTATGGAGTTCGGGCGACAGAAAGATTTTCTGAAATTTAAACCACTCTCGGACTTACAACCTCCAAAATGATAAACGAAATAAGTTTATCGATAATATAAGAGGCCATTATAATATAACTAAGCAAGCAGTCGCAGCCCGACCTGATAATGTCCCGTGTAGAGGCGAATTAGGTACGTGTCGAAATATTTCTTTATAAATACTTTATGTAATAGAACCGAATAATAATACGTTGCAAAAGTATGTCTCGAACATATCCATTCACAGAGGTCAAACATAAAATATCTAAATGCAAAAATCTTAATTAGGACGAAACGAAAATCCCAATAAATCGTGATTTAAAAAGTAACAGATTAACCTTTTGACAAATTCAAAAGGCCACAAAAAATTATGTCTCAATTCCACATACACGACATGGTGTTCCTACATTATAGTGACGCATTACCAGTGTTTGCTCGGCAATCGATGACTAATGAATTTACATTTTCATAAATCATCGGATGAACACTGATAGCCAGTGACTAGTGATGGCTTCATTTCTCATAATAGGTAGGTAGGTGGGTATAGCCGTGACTTCCATCCGATGCCAGGTTTTGTATTATACGTAAAACGGAAGCTGATAAAAATACAAGAATGTATCCCTACTAAATACCTACCTAATTACTTTCACTACAATTAAATTCAGTAAAAATTGTTGAGTACCTACATGAAATAAAGTATATTCAATGACTCACTAAAGATACAAAATAAAACTGGCTCACCAAGCTCCTACAGGCAACTGCAATAAAAAAAAATGATAATTAAAAAATCACAATATTATTACGAGAGCGAATTATACCTCTTTTATAATAACTCATGGACTCAGTAGGTACCTATTTAAATAATTCCGTGTAGGTACCATCTGCCTTATTGCTGTAACACGAATCAAACAAAATTAACCCAAGAAATATTTTGCATTTGATTAAAGAATACGTAAAGAAAACAAATACAGAACTAGTTAAAAAAAAACTCCACGACGCGTCTGTTAAAAAAAAATACATTGAGAACAAATCCATTGTTTCAATCTTGTTTGAATCTCCAGCTCGTATGACAGTTTGTGAAAAAAAAACTCTAAAGTGTCAGATTACATGCGGAAGATGTGTAACTTTTACGATCCATTGACGAGCGGGATCTACTTTTGCGCAAAACCTTGTAAAACCCTAATAAAAGTTTTATGTTTTATTCCGGTAGCGAGAGATAATGTTTTGTGGATTTTTGAGAACCGTTCGTTGTAAACGAAGTACTTAGATGCTACTGAATTTATTCGTAAATTATTCGTAAATTATTCATCATGCCCAAAAAAAAATGTCGACCAATGAGTTTACAAACACAAAAAAACAGGGCTAAACTACGTATACTCGCTAACAATTAGCACCGTGTTTGAATTATCTGAAGTACTTATATAGAAGTTGAGAAAAAAAAATCTAGTCAGGTTTCCTCAAATTCTCAAATGATAGTCCAATCTTCCCTGAGCGCACCTTAAAATAAAAAATATAGTGCCGTAAGTTAGCCTAAAGACTAAGGAACTATCATCTCAACTGTGAAGTTCGAGTCCAGCGACTTCCGGACTACCAGGTACTTACTCTCTAAACAAACTTCTTAAAAACAAGAATATTTACTAGGCACCTAAGAAACCTAATCTATACCTGCCCGCTGCATATATACCAAATAATGATATATTATTGAAGCGAAGCTTCTAAACGGATGTCAGAGCTGCGGCGCCCTACGCTTCTAAATATATATAACTCAAAGGTGACTGACTGACTGTCATAGTGATCTATCAACGCACAGCCCAAACCACTGGACGGATCGGGGTGAAATTTGGCATGCAGGTAGATGTTATGACGTAGGCATCCGTTAAGAAAGGATTTTGATTAATTCTACCCCCAAGGGGATAAAATAGGGGATTAATAATCCCGAAATTTTTGTTAAGTTAAATTACACGCGGACGAAGTCGCGGGCTCAGCTAGTTATTAAATAAAATAGTTAAATATTACCAAAATCCGTCATCAGTTATAAACAATAAGCGCTTTGCCGTCGCCCCGCTTTGATTACTACACGCGATGACATACAGACATAAACATAGGGTTTCACACCTCAGCCTTTACACAAACATACCGAGAAGAAAGATCGCTACTTATGGCCTTAAGTTCTATGCAATTGTATTTAATAACTTGCTTACCTATTCGTTTACGAATGAACGGTAAAAGAAAATATTAGGAGGGAACCTGCATTGCGTTTGAAGGGTGTCGTTGTATGTAACCTGTAAAACGATGAAGGGTGCTCCCTGTTCTGTTACATAGAACCACCTACAATACTAAATAAAAATAAATATCGCCAGACTGACACACCGACTTGTATGGTCCCAAACTAAGCAACGCTTGTACTATGGGTACCGTACTGTTGAAACCTACGTTGTATATCACTAAATCACTGGCCTGTTTTCATAGTTACTATGTTTAAATTTAGTATAGTTTGTATTGGGTATTGAAATAAAACTATTTTACGGATTATATCTCGTTTATTTACATTTTTAAGTTCCCGACTTTTCGGCTGCTTTACAGCAACCGTGGTCACGGGATAACTGAGGTGTTAGACGTCCTGATGTCATAGTTAATAACTGGGTACCCTCAAATTTACAATTTTGTTGTTTGCGGTCCGATGCACGCAGAAAGTGTTCACTGTGTCTCGAGGTCTTAATCCGTAAAATAGTTTTATTTCAATGTGTAGTATTCGCGTAAATATAAGAAAACAATATGTATTGGGTATTGTTTCTACATTCAATTATTTTCTGTCTGTCAAATACGAAGTACATAAACATCTTGTGTGGTCTTCCTATATGTTTTTCATTTAATCAACCACGATCTGCTACTCTGTATAGGACTCAAGTTACTGTATGTACAATGGACTGGGGGCGATCCCAGTGATACCCAGATCGGGACAAATTACGAAAAGACCATTTCCGAAATTTGCCCGCGCCAATCGAACCGGGATCCACCTAGGCAGTGAGCCGAGCGGCCTACGCTCGAACCACTGCGCCAAGCGGTCGTCAAACAATCAGCGAAACGTGAACGTATTGCATGCAACTCTCCTCTCACTACTTCTTTGAACTTAAATCTTTTCATAACTCGTTAGCCGTCATCCACACGGTTAACCGGGCACCGACAATTTCTATATATTTCACTGTAAAGTATTAGACGTCAAATACAGCCACCAATGTATAAACAGAACGATGTCAGACTCTTCGTGTGAATGACCGATAATGTTAATAACGCAAGGACAGACAGAACACAGACGACCTACATTTGATCGTATTATTTAAGAAAATAATTGAAGCTACCACGTAAGAACATACGTAATACTAAATTAAAATAATTAACCAATTCAAATATACAAAGATTTCCTAAAGTAGAAAATAAAGCTTCCTCAAATTAACAATCCCTGCAAACATATCCTTTTTAGACACGTTTTTTAGAAACTTGGATCATTAAGTGATTAGTAAAACCAAAAGGGCATCTCTTAACACCCAAATGAAATCATCCGCTTTATTTACACTTCGTAGTAAACACTCCTAACCCCGAAGAACAGAGACCGGTTTATACAAGCTTTGGTGTAACAGAAAGAGAGGGATAAACCCCATAGCCCCGCCCACGGCGTCCGAGGCCTCGTGGATTGGCTTCGACGAGCAATCTATACACCATCAGTCTTCCACCGCTTGCGTTTAAACCCACTACTTAATTAAACCTCGCGCCCAAAAACAATTAGTCAAACGACAAGTGAGTAATGAAGTGATTGTGAAAATGGAAAGTTACGAACAGCACAATGAAGTGTCCACATCGTACAACAATAATAATCTGAAACATAATTACAACGACTGCAAAAATGACTTCTATCAATATGTGGATGCAACCTATCTCGATAAAGAGAAGCTTTTGGATAAAGATTACAATCCTTTTGCGGACCCTAAAGTTAACTACCGTGTGAAACTTGAAGATAGTGTTCAAGGTAACCCGAATTTAACTACTCCGTTCTTGGTTAAAGATATACTGAATATCAATCAGCCGAATTATACCTACGATCGAAACGATGCTTGGAAGCTTAACGAGAGAGATCGAAGATACGATTACGAACAGTATCCGAGCCAGAGCTGCTGCCCGACGGATTACTTCCCGCAAGTGTACCCAAACGTTCCCGTCCACACAAATATCGATCCCTACTGGAACCAGGAAGTGTATCACGACCACAAAATAGACGAATACTTCCCTACCTATCCGTATTGTCACAATTTGTATCAGCAAAACTATGACCAATACCCGGAAGTTGCGGTACTACCTGATGTGATTGAAGTGCCTGTTAAGATAGAGATGGAAAGAGACGGGACACTACCGACGAGTGAAAAGACTAGCACGCAGTACAATTCGGAACAGATAGACAAAAATTCGTCGCTATGTAAGAAAACTACAAGTAAGTAATTATCTAAATACCTCGATAGTTTGTTATGCTTACGTCTTAACTTAAATATTTGAGTCTACTGCATTTTGGACCATCTTAAGCATCTACAAATGAACTTTAATAACTCCTAAATCATCATGTCCACACTATAACATTATGTTTGAAACAAATGATCTAATGCTAATGCTTTTTGTCCACAGAAACATCTGACAAGCAAGACAGAAAAGATAAGAATGCCAAAAGGAAGCCCAGAATCCTGTTCTCGCAGTCCCAAGTCCACGCTCTGGAAGTCCGCTTCAGGAACCAGAGATACCTAACAGCACCAGAGAGAGAACATCTGGCAGCCTCCCTCAACCTGTCCCCCACACAAGTGAAGATCTGGTTCCAAAATAGAAGGTACAAGAGTAAAAGGATCAAATCTCCCGAAGTTTCCACGTCTACTGATGCAAAGCCTAGTAAAATTTTAGGCAACAGAAAGTTGTTTAAACCTGAAGATAGGAGTCAACTCCCAACACCGAGTTTCGACAGTTTTAAAGACGATAGATGTGATGATAAAACATACGACCAAATGTCTTCCACTATATATTTTGATGATAGCATACAATACAATAGTAGTCATAATGATAAATTTTATGCTGATAAACCCTTAGATGTTGATTCTACAGGTGCGTCTGGTTTACAAGGTTTATATTCGACTGAAAACATTAACGTAAATGATATTCGTAAGGATTTGTACGAAGATGGGGAGATTAAGAAATATTTCCCACTCAATTATGTTTGTTGATATTGTTCCTTGTTTTCTCTTTCAGTTAGGAAAATAAGAAAATATACCATATATATATCATGGAAGTTGACATGGTTCTACTTTTTTAAAATTAAGTATCATAATATAAATCGGTTTTTTTCTTATTTTCCTGATTGCGCTAATCTACTGTGCCATTCTTAGACTGACTACCAAAGAGTATTAATTTTAGTTATAATTTGTTATGTCTCTATTTTTATTATTAGTTACGTATTCTGTGCATGACTGCATGCTATACCAAACGAAATACAGCTGTACGCCAAAGTATTAAAAGTTATAAATCTGTTTTGTAAATAAAATTATGAATAGAAACTATTTTATTTCACTTATTACTTTTTCCATTACATATGCCCACCAAAATCTTCCTTAGAGAGATAAACAAATACAAATTAAATTCCAGTATACGTATGTTCGTAATCTCATAATTCTCCTCCTCCTAAAGGGCTTGGCCGAATTTGATGTTTTTTTTAAGTACTTATGGGATCACCTTCATTGTTCGTAGCTATAGGCCCCGGTCAATGGCGCTGTGGTTGACAACTAGAAAAAAAAACTACGCCGTTGAAGCAGCAAGAAAATGCTAGTTTAAAATAAAATCCTTGAATTATATCATACGAATGGTTATGCTGTTTCTAAAATATACTATTTCAATTCAGATAAACGATCAATAAAAGCACCTACCAAACCACGATACGTATACACATATTTTATAAAACATAAAAAAACAAAAGAAAAATGAGCTCAATAAAATTAAGTGCACAAAAAGTATGAAACGTCATAAAGATCTCACTTTAAAATGTTACAATATTTTTTCAGTACAATTTGTAGGGATCGCTTTTATCTGAATTGCTACCATACCGCTGCAAGGAACTGGTTGCGCGCAGACGAGCGTTTCAAACGCGACGTTTCTCAAACGCTTATTAATAATATTAATAGACGACCAATTTCATCAGCTATACTCTGCCAATCCTGATGGAAATAAGTTTTACATGATCTTTCCGAAAACTGATTTACGTCAAACAGTAATTATTTTAAAAGTTAAACTTTGCGGTACCTATTTCTTATGTTAAAAATACAATACTTTATGTATAGTTTATTGACAATAGGACAACAGGACTTCAGTTCACTAATATCTGCTGTATTTAACTTGTAACCTGCACCTCTGGCCAAGTGGATTTATTTGCAAGCGATTCTATAACTTGCTACGATTAAATATCTGAAAATTTCTTTAGGATATTATCATTGTGATGTTGTCATTTTTTTCGAACAATTGTATATTTTTTTATTATAATGTGGTGAAATATCAACCGTTATATAATGGACATACGATACATGTCTGCGAGTGTGGACAATTATGTCCTTCCCATACATTGTAGTGTAACGATTTGTAGAAAGGCTCGCAGACAGTCCACTTGCCTGGTAGGGCTGACGTCAATGCATGCACACAAATACGCTCGACGACCGCTCGGCGCAGTCGTCGAGCGTAATAGGTCGCTCGGCTCACTGCACATGGTGGTTGCGGGTTCAATTCCAGCCAGGGGCAAATTTCGGTAATGGTCTTTTCGTAATTTGCCCGGGTCTGGGTGTCACTGGGATCGCCCCCAGTCCATTGTACGGTACCCATAGAACAAGCGTTGCTTAGTTTGGGATCATACAGTTGGTGTGTCAGTTTGGCGATATTATATTATACTAGCTGTGCCCGCGACTTCGTCCGCGTGTAATTTAACTTAACAAAAATTTCGGGATTGTTCATCCCCTATTTTATCCCCTTGGGGGTAGAATTAATCAAAATCCTTTCTTAGCGGATGCTTACGTCATAACATCTACCTGCATGCCAAATTTCAGCCCGATCCGTCCAGTGGTTTGGGCTGTGCGTTCATAGATCACTATGTCAGGCAGTCAGTCACCTTTGAGTTACATATATTTAGATTATATTATTATAAATGCAGCGTTTCAATCGCCCGTCTGCTCGTCCCCATCCCCAATACATCGATCCCTTACAGGCGCCGGCGCCTAACAGATAAGATATTGATCCCTATAACACGTGTCCCGGCCCATGGGGAGCGCATGGGACATGCCCACGCCCAGCGATGGGAAAACACACCGCCACCTGTTACTTTAAAAGCTTTTAATGCGCATTTTATGATGTAAGTGTGCGCGCGATTTGAGTAAAATTTAAGTTTTTTTTGTTTAGTTTTTATAGGTGGTTACAGAATTTTTATGTAGATTTCTAACAGATCGTAATTTCAGAAAGTGGGTATTAAAATGCGTTTTAAGAGGTCGTTATCATTTAATAAACCATAAATTTTAATTTCAGATAGTTAGAGCTACTAACCTAACCTAACCTAACTGATTTGCATGGGTACCTAACATTTTAATGATGAAAAACAATTCAGAAGAAATACCCACCACTCTCCCTTGGCCTGTTAACCTCCAAAATTATAAATCAAATAGGTTGATCGATAATGGAAGCGGTCAGCAAAACCTAATTCCGTCGGTCGAGTCTGTCAGTCATGAGTGTCAGGGACCCTAATAATGTGCAATTTTCCGCGGAACAAAGCGAATCAAAAGTAATATTCGACACGTGTTTCGCCTCTGAACGAGACATCCTCAGGCAATGTGGGCTGCGACTAGGGTTACCATATCTCAGGATTTGTCCTGAGATTGCAGGAATTTTCGACTTTTCTCAGCATTGCGGCCGGATTTTGCAAATCTCGTGAAATCTCAGGATTTTCAATAAAACACAGGTTACATTTTAAAGATATCTTTAATTAAAAGTTAAACCAACTAAAATAATCTTCTTTTGGTACGAATTAAACAGTTAAAATCAATACTTATTTATCTAAGTAACGCGTGAGCTAGATCCGCAGTGTATAAAACGATAATACCTAATACGTTTTTGTGAGAAAATTCTCAAACTGTATAAAATCTCAGGACTTTTCCATGGTAATCAGGCCTTTTCTCCGGTCTTTTGATTTTTACATCTGGTAACCCTAGCTGCGACTGAGTCGCGGCTACGGCTAACAGGCCAAGGGTGAGTGGTGGGTCCTTCATCTAAATTGTTTTACAATGCATTTCCACAAAGTAACGCCTGAGTCAATCAATTATTTTACTTATGGTAGAGCCAAACTATGGCCAATTGACTACAGCCCATGGCTCGAGTGGGTTAGTACCATCCTATCACAAAAGTATTAAGTAGCTATTATAGCCCCGTTTCGTATATACAAAGAGTAAGAGTGCCTGAAGCCCAGACCCCCTCCACCCCTCCCTGTCTCATCATCATCATTATCATCAGCCGGAAGACGTCCACTGCTGGACATAGGCCTCCCCCATAGAACGCCACAATGGACGGTTGCTCGCCATCTGCATCCAACTCCTTGTCTCACTCCCTTTCAAATCGGAAACCTGCAAACAATGCTTTGGTACCGCTTGGCGCAGTGATTCGAGCGTAGGCCGCTCGGCTCACTGCACATGGTGGTTGCGGGTTCGATTCCCGCCGGGGCAAATTTCGGAAATTGCCTTTTCGTAATTTGCCCAGGTCTGGGTGTAACTGCAATCGACCCTGGTCCAGTGTACGGGTCCCTTAGTACAAGCGTTGCTTAATTTGGGACCATACAGTTGGTGTGTCAGTCTGGCCTTTGTAATATTACAATAAATCTATCTTTATCCTAATGTAATAAATACACTTTATATAATATTATCTTCCTGTTTCACAAAATACTGCCGGCCATCAGTTACTCTTGTCTGGCACGATGGTGATATTAACGGCGGCATTCAATACAAAACAGTCGTAAATAGATGCGCGTACGCCGGTTTATGCTCACCATTATATTATTACGTATCTATGTGATATTTTAATTAATTTATAATATTAAATTACTATTTACTTCTGAGCATATTTTTGGTTTTATTAACCCCGACGAAAAAGAGGGGTGTTATAAGTTTAACATGTGTATCTGTGTACCTAGTGTCTCTCTGTGGCTAGCGCCCAAGCGGATGAACAGATTTCAATTTTTTTTTTTGTTAGAAAGGTTTTATTTTCGAGAGTTTTCTTAGAAAGGTTTTATTTTCAAGAGTGAGCTATGTTTCATGAAAATCGGTTCAGCCGTTTGAAAATTATCAGCTCTTTTGTAGTTTAAAAAGTCGTCAGGTATTTAAATTTGCAATGTAGATTTATCTTCTGTATGGAAACCTAAAACAAGCATTGATGTTAGTTGCGATCTAGCGTCAATAGCCTAGTGGTTAGAGGGGCCACCCTCGTGGCTGAGAGGTTCCGGGTTCGATCCTCACCCTGTCCCATTAAACAAAGCAGCGAGTGATTTAATTAAATGTCAGCTGTTAAAAATAAACCCATCAGATTATTTTTTGTGGTACCTACGTAGGTCTACGTAGGTAGGTTAAGGATACATTTACTAAGAAGTCATGTAAATTATTGTCCATTATTTAAAAAATATGATAAAATTACATAATTTTGTTTTAATAAATGTCATAATCATGAATTATTAGTGTGTAGTAGTATATTTTATGTATTTATGAAAGTTTTGCTAAAGTGATGTTTGCCTGAAAATCAGCACCGGGGGAGTATCGTTCTTCTCCAGCACATGCACCCGGCACAGTTCGCGCTAAATGTCAAAGAGAATACAATACTACATAAGATTGAATGTGTCGAATAAATGTTTCTTCCTTCTTTCTTTTTATAGTAGCTGTATATATTCCTCGTACAAAACGTGAATCAAATTAAAGAAGCATGATTCGAGCGGGCGGCGCGGCCCTCGCTCGGGCGGGCGGGCGCTCTCGGGCGGCGCGCGCGCACGTGGCGTGGGCGTCTGATGTATTAATATTGTGCTGCTTTTAAGGTTATCGGCGGGTGGAAGGTGATCTGGCCCGATAGACCGCTGCCATGCCACCAGCGAGTACACCCGCAGGACGCGCTGGCCCAACATAACTATTGTGGTTTATATTAACTCGCACAGCGTCGTGGATTATGGCCTAAATCGCCTCGTATTGAGGCAAAGCCCATGGCCACGTATGGGCTAAAAAGGGCTAATTTATAAGTAATTATTTGTATTATTTATTTAGCAATGGATTGATGCAATGCTTTCATGTTTTTAAACGGTGAACACCACACCCAAACAATGTGGTGGGTTTTGGCAAGAGGCCCGTGCCCGGATAGGGTCAGTAAAAAGGGCTTATTATTTAGCGGATACGGTAGTAAAGTTAGTACGATACCTACTTGGTCACATAATCAATTATACAGTGTTATACTAAAGGTTCATGAATAGTGATGATTTTTAATTTTGTTTCAAATACAAATATTATTTTTTACAAAATTAAAATAACGTGGCGGGCCAACATGCCGTGCGGGTGTGCACCATTACTAAGCCCCCGTACAGTGCGCGCTCGTTAGCTTTTATTTGGACGCGCAACTCCTGTTCCACCGACCGGTACACTGGAGGCCGAGATAAATGGACCATTCGAAATATTAATGGGGATCGATGTTGCTTCATCATATATCAGACTAGCTGTGCCCACGGACTTCGTCCGCGTAATATTTAACTTAACAAAAAATTCGGGATTATCGGGATAAAAAGTATTCTATATTTAAATCCCAGTTATAAACTATATGTGTTCCAAATTTTATTCAAATACGTTCAGTAGTTTTTGCGTGAAGGAGTAACAAACATACATCCACACCCACAAACTTTCGCATTTATAATATTAGTAGGATTCAAGAATAAAATAAATATGGTAGAGCCAAGTGTATAGGCAATTGTCAACACATCATAATACGGACTGGCCCGACTGGGACATTAAAACCCTCCCACAATAGACCAGCGTAAAGCAGCTGTTATAGCTACGATTCGTACGACGAGTGAGGGAGCCGGAAAATGCCCCTCTCTCTATCCCACTGTTAGGTCAGCAACGTACGATCAATGCTTTTGGTATTGCAATAATGTATAGGCCACGGAAAAACTCAATGGAACAATTGTTTTTTTTTTTTTTGATGTGGACTATATGTTGTTGGCCAGAGTGGCCATAACAACTTCACCCGGACAGAGGGCGAGCGCAAGTGCGCTCCAGCCAGAGGGGCAGGGGGGCGGCTAGCTCAAGGGCGCCACAAGGGACACGCCCTCGGCTTGGGCCGCTGCCAGGAGAGGTGGCGAGGGTAAATCTACCACCGGATGGGAACGCGGGGAACGATTGGTGGAGCAAGGGCAAGCTGAAGGCAAGAGATCACGTGGGCGCTATCCAACACGGTGGACAGACCTCATTAAATCCGTGACACACTCAACCGTGAACGATTGCTCTCACTTAGCCAACCATAGACCCACATGGCGACATATCGTACGAGCAGCGGTGGCACAAGAACCGACTGAAACATGACCACGACCGCTCTGACATGAGTGCTACGACTTAGAAGAGAGATAGGCTACGGTATCTGCTTAAAATAAGGGGGATCTTACGCTTGTTTTTTAAGGTGAAGGCGCCTGTCTAGCCCGCGAAATTCAAAATTTTCGAGTATTTTTATAGTTTATCCAAAATCTGAAAACATTTAAGGCAACATTTTGTGATTTGCGACAAACACAGTATGTAGTGCGTTTATTAATACATTTATTTTACTCTTAATATTATCACGGTGGATATGATACTAGTAAATCACTAAATATACAAAAATTGCCAGATTATCTGGATTGCTGTCGTTCTTGAAATGTTTTAGAGTAAGTTGGGTATATTAATAAATGCACTGCACACACACGGTCTTTGTCGCGAATTGCAAAATGTGCCTTTTATTATTGTCAGATTTTGAATAAATTCTACAAAACCTCAAAAAATTTTAACTTCGCGGGCTAGATGGGGGCTTTAGCCTTAAATAGTTACCGTAGCCTACTTGTAATACCAATGGCATAGCTCGCCCGTTGCTGATCTGAACCTGACCCTCCTGTGCGATGGAGGGAGGGAGGGAGGTCTGGGCTTCCGGCTCCCTCATTTAAAAATATTATGATAATCACTTGCTCAGGGTAAACGAACATATGGTGAGAAAACCTGCATGACTTAGAAAATATTACCAATTTTCGAAAGACATGTGGATTCGGGCAATCCGCACGGGGCCAGCGTGGCAGATTGTGGCCTGAATCCCTCTCCTATTTAGGGGAGGCCCGCGCCCAGAAGTAGGACATGAAGAAGTACTATATAACATAATATAATTTTAGCCCTTTTGACGTCCCACTCCTGGGCACGGGCCTCCCCTCAACACGAGGGGGATTCAGGCCATAATCCACCACGCTGGCCCAGTGCGGGTTGGCGGATTTCACATGTCTTTCGAAAATTGGTTAAATCTTCTAAGACATGCAGGTTTCCTCACGATGTTTTTCCTTCACCGTAAGCAAGTGATAATCATATAGAAATTATGATTCGCACATAGATTTCGAAAAATCCAGAGGTTCGAGCCGGGGTTTGAACCTGAGACCTGGTAGCCCGCAAGACGCGTGCTTAACCAATCGGCTCATGCTGCTGCTATTATAAGAAGTACTAATTATTATTAAGAATATTATTTAAAGTCAGTCCATTTCTATTGCCAGACAGTGCAAGGTGGGATCTTTCTCATCCTTATCAGAGCTCGGTACATGTGCACAGTGTATGTGCCCGTTCTGTTTCATCCGACTAATTGCCGTCGGTCCGACGATCCGACCGACACCGACTTAATCATCGCCGACGGTTACTCACCCACAGATCACCTATAAAATTCTGAGAATTAGATTTTATTGATATGTTTTTAAACGATTTTATGATTATTTTTTTCTTGATTGATTGGGCTGTGAGTTGTTTTTGTTTTAGTAAGGTTATCGTAATGTTATGTATGGTTGTATCATCACGCTTTTATTGCTCGTTGATGTGGGAAGACGTAGGTAGATAATTTTGTTAGATCGTAATGTAATTGAGGCCTATTTAATAAATAAATATTGCCATAGTGACACTCCAACTGCGTGGGCCCAAACTGAGAAAAACTTGTACTATGGGTACCGTACAATTGACTGAGGGTGCTCCCAGTGACACCCAGACATGGGCAAATTACGAAAAGGCCATTTCCGAAATTTGCCCCGGTGGGAATCGAACCCGCAACCGCGATGTGCAGTGAACCGAGCGGCCCACGCTCGAACCACTGCGCCAAGCGGTTGTCAAATTTGAAGTGACTGTTTTCCAAAAAATCACTACCCTGAATCGAACCAAGAACCTAATATATAATAGACAGGCCGTTTGCCAGAAATACGGAATACACAAATAACAACTGCACTATGATAGTTTTACATTTCTCAACGCGCTGCGCGTTCACACGCACTGTGAGACCTCATAGTAATGTTTGTCAATGCAGAACATAGATAATTACACAATACATTTTAAAATATCGTATTAAAAATTTTAACATGACCGAAAATATTTTTTTAAAGCAACTAATCTTACTTTTTTTCTTTTTTAAATTACGGTTCTTGACAAAAAAGTCCGCCGGCCAAAGAGGCGTGTTATCAGCAGGTTCAGCAACTGCAGACAAGTGAGAGGTCACGTCTGTCTGCGTCACGGTTGGGGTTCCGCAAAAAACGTGGAAACCCGCCGGCGCCGCGCCGCCAATAAATTATATTGGCGTTTTGTCAATACTACGCCCACCAACGCCCTCTGTGAGCTCCTACTGAAGGATTTTTTACTTATTAATTTCGAATATTTGGAAGTCATCCGTGAGAATACATATTTAAGGATTTAATAAAATATTAACCATCCGGACTTTGATTTTAGATGAAACTGGTGGAACCCTTTAAGTTCCATGGTGAAATGTAATTTAAATGTTCATCTAGGGTATAGTCATTTCACAAAATTTCATTAAGATTTCTTCTGCCAGTGGATTAACGTGACAGAAAAAAACATATTCAGGTAGATTTTTTTATATTGTTATATAAATTTCAAAAACCTATCTAATTACAAGAATAACTTATCATTGCAAATTATATGACTCTAGTTATTAGACACATAAAATGTAATGAAATTTATATTTCATTGCTAAGACAAATCAAAAATTAAAAAAAATCTTTTGTCAGCCGTTTCCGCTCTCCAAAAACCAACTCAACAAAGCGACGCAAGTCTTTTTTCCCAACATACTCTTGTCCAGAAGGTCAAAAATCCCTCGACGAGGGTCACAAAAACGCGATAGGTCAAATGTCCGTGTACTCGGTGACGTGTGTTCCGTGTGTGGGTGAGTTATTGCTTGCACGCGGGTGCGCAGGCGCCGCGGCGCCGTCCGCAAAAAATACGCGACGCAAATTTGAAATATTTTGGCAGCTTGAAAGCATAACGTGGTTATGTTTTTTTTATTTTTTTTCAAGTAAATTGCATATTTTATTGATTGTATGTAACAATATAGCCTCGTATTTAGCTTACAGGAGTTACATTTGTGGGAGTGTGCAGCGGGACTAGTCTCTAAAAAAAAATTGCCTCGTATTAATAAATCGATGTAAGTTTGAGAACGGTCTTGGTTATGTTCTTGACATTTAATTTTATACTAGTATGACAATTCCAAGATCACTCTCAGACTTAAGATTGACTTATTAATACGGGCATTAGGTAAGTAACTACTTATAAAATCACATATTAAGCTGAATTTTTAATTTTTCAAATTATTTCCAATCATATATAATTATTATTCTCGTAGTTCAGCTCTAGTTAATAAGCGCATAGTACTTAACAATACGCTAATCATTAACTTTAGTGAGTTTTAATAAACGCTATGAATCTTCCTAAGCTATATTTGCATTGTTTTTGGCTTCCAGACTTTCATTGGTAAGTGACCAATTAGAAGGTAATCAATCTTTGCTATTGACTGATATCATACAAAGAATCTCAGAACCCCTCAGAAAAATATACTATACAGTTTTACCAAAAAATTCTGATCGACATTAAATCGACGGACCATTCTCAAAGCAATCAACATTTCTTAAATTGATCTAAAATACATCAATCGATTGGTCTTAAATAATATTTAATGATGTTATAAGTAAATGTGATTAAATAAATTAATGAATCTATCGATTGATTAATCGACCTGACGATTAATTATAACAAACACCACTAGGTTAAGCTGCGAGGGTATCGCTTAATCAAATGCAACGTAAAATCTCTGTACATAGTACAACAGAGGGCGATTATCGTATCAATTACACAGAATAAAATGCCGGGCCGACTTGACGCACGCCGGCATGTGGTTTGTGTCAGGCTCCACAGGGCAGAGGGACGGTTTTTGTACCTATTTGAGAAATATCGTGATTTGAAATGGATACCTACCTAACTTGCTTACTTAAAGTAGACATAAAATAAAATATTTCAAAAATATAATCGCCGATTTGTTGCCTACAAACTACTAATGAACTGCATATACTTATAAAAATATTGCTCTCTCGCTCATAAATAACGACCATACAACATTTAGTTTATTTACTAAAGTTTGTGTGCCAGCGGAATTAACGCCATTTTCGACTAACATATTTGCAGCGCCATCTATTGGTGAGTGGTAATACTAAAAATGTATAAAAACACAATAAACTTCACAAAAACATTAGTTTTCGTTCAGTTTATGTTGTAAACTTCATGTATTTTAATTAAAGGATCAACATTAAATTATGGGATACACGAATATAAATATATTTAAATAAGTTTTTATCAAAGACATCTAGCGGTGAGTAGCAAAACTAGATCAGAACTTAGTGACGTGATCAACTAAATTTTCTTTTTCTTAACAAGAGATGTAGCTACAAGACAAAAATACAAAGCACTGATTTTACATTAATATTTTATGCTAGCGGCCTGCCCCGGCTTCGCACGGGTATATTACGGTTACGTTATTAGAGATTTAGTAAGGATCCCATTCAAAAAAACTTATATATATATATAGCCTATGTCACCCGGGGATAGTGTAGCTTCCCAACAGTGAAATATTTTTTAAAATCGGTTCAGTATTTTCGGATCCCGCAAACAAACAAACAAACAATAAAATCTTTCCTCATAAAATATTTGTATAGATTATCATCGAGATTTTGTACATAAAATTAATCCTAACTTTTTCACGTGCCTCGAATGTAAACAGCGACGTATTGCTTGCACTTAGCACGGCATTCCTTCACCCAAGGGAAATAACACACATGTAAATCACACAGACAACTAACTTGAACTAGAACATCACTTAGGTACTTTTTCGAATATAGTTAGGCACCATTTCGTATAGTTTCACAATGACCTAGGGTTGGTATCCCTTAAAACACTGTAGATATCTTATCACGATCACATATCACTATAGTAAGGAACCAAAAGTAAATCAAATCGTGTCCACCTGCGAAGTGAGATAAACGATTAACACACTCACAACTGTCGCTCAAAAATCCCCATAAATATTTATACTACCTATCCTCTTTCATCGCATAACGGCCCCCGCATCCGAACAATCGGAAGCGCATTAACCCGATGCTTCCTTTTGTGATCACTCGATATCTTTTGTAAACTAATCGAGTGAATCGATTATCTCTTCTCGGTTCAATTAACAACTCTTTGTTAGAAAAGTGCCTCATTTTCATTTGTTTACGAATTCAAATTGATTCGAAAGTTGAAAAGCTAATTGGTGTTCTTTGAACGCATTATTTATTATGTTTTAAAATTGGAATTATGATGTTCGTGTTTTGGGCTTATCGGTGTTGGTCAGTTTATTTTTTATTGTGCACCTAATTCTTCAATTATTCACATAATATTCGTTTTATCATGCTTATAAAGGGCTTCATGCTTTGTTTTTTGAAGTAAAAAAATGTATGATCTTCCTCTAAGTATCTATACTTACCCAAGTACCAAAACCTTTCGTACCTACCAATTTATTTTTTGTGTACTTACTTATGTTCAATCAAAGGCAACAATGCTAAAAATAAACACGAGTTATGTCAAATTTGACACACCCCGTATTTAACTCATTTGTGATATCACCCTACATAGGGATCTACCTAAATAAAAATATGAAAACCAAAAAGAAATTAAAGAAAAAATTATGACGCAACCACGAATAAAACCCAATTAATTAGGGCGATCCACTCAAAATCAATCGAGCGGAATACCGATGCGGTATATCGAGTTGATTGATTATCGATATTAAATCGATATAGCACCGATGCGCGCCCGCGACCGCAAACACGCCACTTATGAACACTTCGGGAGACCACTTATGTTCCACGTAGAGTTGGGAATGGTGTAGAGTAGAACGACTTTTTTATTATTGACAGGTAATTTAGGTACTTATTAATTTAAAATTCTAAAAAACATTCACCATCAATATAATATCGGTAAGTAAGGAATAGTAAAAGTTAAAACACTTTAAAGTAAAAGTTTAAAGTTAATTCTCTAAAGTCAATGGAAGCCTTTAAATTACGAGGCGTACTTACCTACTTCTATCTTATAATTTAGGTATTGCCCCTATGACAAAACTTGACAAACTTGACAGTTTTTTTCAGTGAGACGAAACTACTGCGACGAAACACGACTAACCCATTTTGGATTTTTTTAGTAATAGATAGGTATATACTAAGTGTATGCGCTACATTTTCTCAATAGGCCAGTGGACAGCCCCAGAGGGATATACCTATATAGGTAATATCCCATCTTGATAATTATAGAAGGAAACTTATTTTATTGGCACTATCTGTAGTCTTCACAATATCTAGGGACATCATTTCGTGTGCTTGCTTTATACAAGTAGCTCTAAGTTGGGTTAACTCTCACTAATAATTGTTGGCGGGTCTGTCCGGCCTCAGGTCTGTGGCGCCCACTCGGCGGCGTCGGATCCCCACTCATGGCGAACATCATCTAAGCTAAATGAAATATAAAACGCACCCATCAAATAACTTCCTTATTTTGTTGAGTGCCACTAAATTCTGTATGAAACGAACCTATAGGTAGGTACCTACTTTGGACATCCCTGCGACTATCTTTAAATCGTAAATATAGGTAAATACCTAGGTAGGTACCTGCACGTAGGTAACTAAATTATTGTGAACGCAGCTAAACTCGCTTTTTAAATTACTTACTAACCCACCTCCCTACTGCGGCGAATCAGATGATTTTCAATAGAAATACTTAGTTATGTAGATTGGCGAAGTTAGTCTCCCGACGGCACAATATAGGAACTTAGTACCACTAAGTACTTAGGTTACGATTGATCGGTACCTAGTACCGGATTAAGCAAGCGCGGGGCCCGTAGCAAATTATTTCAAAGAGCCCTTGATCTACTATGGGTTCTTAAGTATAAAGTGGTAAAAAACAAATCAATAGTCTATACGTTTATTTGCCATCTATAGGTTACAATTTTGTGGGCATTTAGTAAATTACTATAGGCGCTGTTAGGCTCTGGACAAGTACAAAAAGCCAGAGATGAGATTTTCTGGCAATATATAATAATTTTGATAAGAAACTAACATATGCGGGGCCCTCTTTCGCGCGGGGCCCGTAGCAATAGCTACTCTTGCTATATTCTTAATCCGGCACTGCTACCTACGGTAAATCTGGAGATGTGTGGGTCGGAGGACCCTGCTTGCCTGTTGACAAGCCGATTGGTGGACAGAAGCGATCGGCTCGACCGATGATCGTGCGTGAGCCAAATCGTGCCGACTATAGACTACGCTTTCGGTCAGTCAACAAAGTATTGGAACGAAGTTCCTCATCGCGCGTTGCGAAAGGAGGCTAAACGGAAAAAATTAAGACCAAAAGTTGTAACGACACTTTTGCTATAATAGTTGTAAGCCGTGCGGCGTGCGCGTGTTTCTCTCTCTTATAGAAAGCATGCCAGTTATTTTCGTTTCGTCTTTCTATTTCGCATTGAACAGTGTGGTCACGCGACGATTATTTTTGTTGAGTGTATACAGGTGTTTTGTACATAATAAAATTTTATTACAATTCCTTTAATTAATCGAAAGGAACTTCGTTCCATTCGGGTGTCCCTTGACACCTCTCAAGTTTTTATTTTGTCACAGTAGACTTTCTAAATTCGACTTTTTAACTCGTATTTTTTTTTGTTTTTGGTCGCGCCTAACGGCCTTTTCCTTCGATCGCACCGTTTAAAAACTTTAAAAGGTAAAACCCCTTTGAAAAATAGCTACGTACTTACCTAGTAACAATGCTACAAACTTATATGGTCCGATAGAAAAAAGAGGAACTAACATTTTGAATAGAGAAATGTCATAATTTAAAATGCTTTGTATCAACACTAGCAAGGCTGTAAGTGCCAGATCAATCTAGGTATGGGACTTCACTACCTAGGTAAGCAGCGGTTTTAGAGATCAACTTGGAAAAGGCACTGCCGTAACAGTTTTATGGTTCTCTAATTTTCAATATGACAGTTATATTTATACGTATTTTGACAGCAATTCTCTATTACTTACTATATCCTAGGGGTTACTTACTCTTAAACACATTTAAGCTCAGAAGTTCTAGGCAATATAGCTCTAGAAGTTAGGCAATAGAACAATTTTTTACGAAAATAAGGAAATTGGACCGTTACTTTTACTTTAAGACGTTACTTTGACTGTTACTTGCAATGAAGAAACTGGTCGTAAGTTGGTACTGTTGCTACCTAGGTGAGTATCTAGGTATTAGTTTTTTCTCCAATCCAACACTTAATTCTAAATTATTAATATAAAATCCAAATTGTAATAAGTAATAAAATATTTAACGAATCCAAACAAACGCAATTACAAGAATCCCGGCCGAAAACAAACAATAATTTTCCGGATTCCAAAATTAAAAAGAAAATTTATGTTGACACTTCCACTCACCCACTTCGTTTATTGGTCCGTCACAAGAGCTCGTCGTTCGCTATTGGTCGGTTTAAATGGGGCTCTAACGTGGAAAAGGGAGGCGGCAGCTAGGGTAAAGGAACTAGCGGTGGGTGCGAAAGGGACAGCTAGACACTTGTCAAGCACTTACAGATAAAGCGGCGTGCAAACGGTGGGCGCCTGAGGAAGTTGGTTTGTAAACGATGTAGCGGTATGGTTGGGTTGATGGGAATTGGTATGAACATTCATTATTTGTTTTTATCTGTTTGGTTGCCCGAGATTGTATTATTTACTAATATTTCATAAATACTTAATGGGATAATGGGAAAAGGTAAGGCAGATGATGATGATTTCATAAATACGATGGTAGTTAAGGTAACTGAGTATATTAACAGTGTTATTATTGGTTGAGTTCCATTAAAAATGTGAGTTTTAGTAGTCCAATACAGTAATGTTTTTTTTATACAAAATAATAACTCAATCAGTTCATTTGATTTGTATTGAGATTCAAAAATATTTACTTATTAAAATCCATGGCGGACTGATGGGGTAAGTAAGCTGTGTGGAAACAATATCATTCACTGTAATAATAAACTATATATGCTCTACTGATATCTCAACTACCAATTCTGTCCAGCATCACAATCTGCATGTGACCTAAGCGATCAAATCGCATCCACGTAAACATCTTCAAGAAAAACTCAACGATCCCCACTACTTACGCTACTTCGCGAGCTTTTTTAAAAAACGACCGCCTTAAATGATCGCTGTCCTACTTTAACACGTGCAATCGCGAACAGAAACGTCACACTCCGTCTCGCTCTAAGGCTTAACACGTCAAACAGGCGGGCTACTATCACGCAAAGTTTATTCGTTTGAGGAACGCTTTTGCGGTGAGGCGAGGGCGACGCGCGCTGTGAAGTGAACTCGATGTGTTTTTAAATTTTCAAAAATGGAATCGAAATTAAATAACTTCAAGGACTCGTTGTCATTGCAAGATTGTGAGAAAACTTTATCAACGCCGTTTTCGATAAATGACATTCTGACAAAAGAGAACGAATCGAAGTGCGATTTTGAAAATGGAATTTGTTCGGGGAGTTTTGGCGGGAGGATTAATTTTTTGGGGAAGGCACCGGCATTCAAAGACGAGTATCTCGTGAAGAAGGAGGTTTTGGAGAAAGGAGTTAAGTACTACGACGACTGCAATGGATATAGGGATTACGCTGACGATGGGGCGCTCGACATGTCAAGGAAGACGTATCCAGTCACGGAACTATCAGGTTAGTTAATTCTACTTTTAAAAAATAATAATAATAATTTTAGCCCATTTTGACGTCCCACTCCTGGGCACGGGCCTCCCCTCAACACGAGGGGGATTCAGGCCATAATCCACCACGCTGGCCCAGTGCGGGTTGGCGGATTTCACATGTCTTTCGAAACTTGGTTAAATCTTCTAAGACATGCAGGTTTCCTCACGATGTTTTCCTTCACCGTAAGCAAGTGATAATCATATAGAAATTATGATTTTTATAGGTAAAGTTTTTTCATTTTTTAAATTAAATTATCTTAAACATTAAATTATTATTAAATATTAAATTAATATATTATTCTCAAATTATTATTTTAAAATTATCTGTTTTGTTGTTAAGTACCTAACTACCTACTTATATATTTGGCAATCCTATAAGCACATACCAACCTAGTCTGTGAACCTGTCGCCAATTTTATTTTTTAATTAGTTTTGGTCTCTGCGATACAGGCCCAGAGCCTAGTGTAAAGGCCGCTGAATAAAGAATATTTTTCACTTGAATTTTTAATAAATGATTTATGATTATGATTTATGATTTAGTCTACCTAGTGCACGTAGAAACCAATTCCCTGGGACCGTCTGCCTGTAATTTGGTACGTCTATCTCAAAAATCGCAATCGCTCACTAATTAAACCCACTTTGTAGGTACTTACTTAAAGAATGTCAGACCTTAAGTTACTTAGAACTCAATTAGTTTACAATTTATTATCGTAAAATTAGGTGTAATTACTAATTAAAGTGCGTGGAGAATATAAAATAATAATAATAATTTATTTATTGGACCAAAATTATGTTTACATAAAACATGCAGAATCCTGCCTCCTAGAATAGCGCTAGCAGTGGCCTAGGAGACAGTTCCTTCCCAGTTAAGTGCTACTAGTTCTATAAGGATAAAAAATAGGAAGTTGTAGAGGGTTACTTCCACGAAGATGCATGAACTAGTGCTAATTGACCCAGATTCCAGTCTTTGTGTGTAAAAATGTAGCTAGGTAGGCAATCAATAGACATCTTGTATTAAAATTCGCCAGCAAGAGCTTAATTTTGTTTAATGTTCACCAAAATTTCACGTTTCAACGCTTAAGTACTATTAAATTAATGTAGTATATAAATACCTACTGTAGTAACTGGCATAAAGAAGTAAAAAATTAATAAAAAAAACCTGAACGATTCTAATTTTGAATAACTTTCGAGTAACAAAAAGGCTTACAATGGATTGATCCGGATTCGAAATTTAAATGAGTTCGACGGCCATTACCGCGACGGGTGACAGGACAGACAATGCAAATGTAATGGAGCGTTCACACTAGCCGCGGTCGCGAGTCGCGCCACCCCGCGACGTCGCCACTTAGCTGTCACTTCGCACTATTACACTACACCCTCATTATTATAAGTGATGACGCTTAAAAGCACTATTGAGGCATTCAATTTAGTAATTACTAGGTTTGTAGCCCGAAGCACGCGCCGCGTAAATTGTCTGACTTTAATGTACTTTTTTGTGTTTGAAATAAAATTAAAAGGTTATTTGTAGATACATTAGTTAGGTATGCTATGAGCTAGACAGTTCGTTTAAGTCTATTCTTATTTCGCTTTTATAGGACTTGCTAATCATTAAGCTAATGTTCATTACTCAGCAAATTAAATACCCGAGTCTTACTAAAGCGAAAGTGATTTGACTTCATTCTTATATTGCTAAAAAGATTAGGTTTTTACTTTAATTGTTTTAGGAAAAACGTATTAGTGAATACTCGTGATTCAATAAAGAATATTGAAATTATCTAAATATACACAAATAGCTGCTCAAAAATCATTAAAATTAGAAACGACATCGGTAGGTACCTACGTAATTAACTAATACGAAAGCACCTAAACATATTTCATATATTTTACACCAATTAGTGTCAGTGCGACGACAAAATAAATGACCCCAAAACTTGCAACAAAAGCGTCGCGTCGCACGCAAAAATACTGTTACGGCTTACGATCTATTCGGAGCCATCGCCCTTCACCGCGACTAATGACCGACGACAATTTGCGTAATGGATCCATTGTGAACGCAGCTTTATACGCGGATGGCGTGAGTCGATAACCAATCTAATTGATTCCGCGCGATCATGTGAATCTAGCATAATGAGTTCAAACTCAAAGTTTGGAAGCTTTTTTGTGGCTTATGGTGACATTAGGACAGTTTTAATGGCACCATTTGCTTAAGCTTTTTCATTGTATTTATCTTTATCCTAATCACTCAAGACATTTAGATTACTTAAATGAACCTTATCGTCAATAATCTCAAATCAAAGTTGAAACTCAAACTCAATCTCAATTGTTCCAGATGACTACGACTCCCGCTCATCCAACACTGGCTCACCTGTACGACGCACCAACTCCTCCCCCAGCTCAGACCTCGGCTACAAGCCTTTTAACCTGCACTATGAACCCAGAAAATGCGCCACACCTCCCACCGACACCAGAATGATACACTCACCGAGCTACAACATCACAGAATACTCCCAAAACGGAGGGAGAAAGAAGCGATCTAGGGCCGCCTTCTCTCATGCACAAGTGTACGAATTAGAAAGGAGGTTCAGCCAACAGAGATACTTGTCCGGACCAGAGCGAGCCGACTTGGCCGTGAGTTTGAAACTCACTGAGACTCAGGTCAAAATTTGGTTCCAGAATCGAAGGTACAAGACGAAGCGGAAGCAACTCCAGATGCAAGAGAACGGCATGTTGGCTGCGGCTGCGGCGGCCGCGAACCACGCGAGGAAAGTCGCCGTGAAAGTCCTAGTGAATAACAACGGGCAACCGAGCTTGCCAGATTTAAAGTACCAAAACCCGATGCTTGGGAAATCCCTGAATCCTTTATTCACACCGCCGAACTTGTTAGAGAGCTCACCGATTTTGAAACATTTCGCCGGAGTGTATGGAGTTGATTTCGCAAAGAATCCCGAATACAAAGCGTTATTACAAGAGTCGTATAACCAAGCGGTGCTGCAGTCATTATACGGCCCACATTTGGGAGTAAATTACTCTAATTTACCCTATATGTATTACCCGGGGCATCCAGCCTTCGGAATGCCCGTTCCCTGTGATGTTGATAGGAGCCAAGTTGAGAGAACAGAAAACAAAGAGGTTGGAGAGAGTTCGGATAAAGGCAAAGACACGGCAAATGACAAACCGAAGAGTCACGTAGACTTGAACGAGAATAGCAATGAAAGTATGGCCAGTAACATTGAAGTTGAAAATTAAAGACACCAACTGCGAAATAGACTACAATATTGTTTATAAAGTCTAAATAAAATAATCACTGAAAAAAATGTCTAAACGGCCATTGCCTATCGCTGCGATAGGTTTTTCTAATGTATAAGTTACCTTTATGGTAAACAAAAGAGCGGAGAAATAAAAATGTTAATGATCCGAATCGTTCTATTTTCAAATTAGATTTTCGAGCAATAAAAGAAACCAAAGATAAGCGACGTTAGCCAAAGCACTAGTAGTTAGTAGAAATGTTACTGTTTAGTTGTGAAGTTGTAAATAATTATTAAGGTTGTCGAATAAATGTTTTACGTAGTTGTTTGAATACATTGGCACGTTTGTAAATAGTACAAAGTTAGTACTTAAGAGAGCTTAATAAAGTGCAATAAAGTTACCTCCGATTTTGATTTTCAACCTTATATTATGACACTATACAGTAGAATTTAACAGCTAGTAAGTACATATTTTCCTTTTACCTACTTATCTAGGTCACAGACAAAAAGAGTAGGTCATTATAAACCTCTTTCAGTGATTCGGTCAAAATAATCCTACGTTTGCACTGGACAAAACATTCACACAAAAAATCTTGATCCCAATTTTTTATTTTTTTGTCATTATTTGGAGACAACAATATGCTTTGTGTCGCTGTTAAGTTAAGTGCAAACGAAGGGAAAAGAGAGCATATAATACAATATGGGAAGTAGCGACTAGCTATTTTGATAAATCCGAATAGGAATTTTTGCAAAAAATACTTTAAAATGTTCGATATCTTTTAGTAGCAACCCTGTCGGTAGGTAACTTAAATACGTTTATCTACCTTAGCACGTTCTAAATTCGAACCGTTTTTCCCTCACTTTCAACTTTTCAAGCTACCTCATCAACTTCTCTCCACTTGCCGAGTGTCCCCGAGACCTGCCGGTAATTGCCGATGCTCGAACTGCCCGGGGAAAGTGAAGAATGCCCGCGAAATCACAGACTGTTACAAATTGCTTGTAGACGTAGGTACCAACACGACGACGCGAGTGTGGAGGGCGCTTAACATTTTATTCCTGGCGGCCAGTTTCTTTATTTAAAGTAACAGCCAAAGTTAGTTAATTTGGCTTCTTTCTTCACAATTTGAGTTGTCGCTTTTACTTTTGCTGTTCATGAAGACACTGGCCGTTGGGAAATATTGACTATAATTATAATACGCGAGTAGTTCGCAAGTATTCGTATAGCTTATTGACTGAGGACATCCTTTTTTTATAACCACCTAGGCATCCTAGGCCATCATGCGACGTAACATTCCATATAAATCTGTACCTAGTTACCTATCTAATTCACACACTTACTTAGGATCGTATTAATAATTCGATCTCATGTTTGAGAACGGTCTTGAGTACGCTTCTGACAGCATTTTGTACAGGTATGACATTTCCAAGATCACTCTCAGACTAGAGATTGATTTATTAATACGGGTTTTAGGTACCTAAGTATGTCGTTTAGGTTGTGGTTTCGTATGACCACCCAGAAAGCTAGCCCAATATAGGTATGAAATGGCTACATGACCCTGACCATCTGCGTGACACGACACGTACTTGGCCAGATTTTTTCAGATTTTCAGTTGTTTTTCAGTCAATAATTCTTGTTCAGCTCGAAGCATATGTCCATAACCGCCATTATAAAAGCCGTTTCCACACCAATATGCGATGTTCCTCAGTAAAATTATCATATGAATACTAGCGAGGGAGGCGCGGGCGACGAGAGTCGACGACATTATGAAAATGCCAAGCTTCAACTTCCGGCCGAAGAATTCTGTAAGACTTGCGCCAAGACTCGTGAGTGACGCTTTACCCGAACTCACCCTGGGGCGAAATTACACTTTATTTAAATAATGTCTGCGAATAAACACACTAGAAGACGACCGCTTGGCGCAGTGGTTCGAGCGAAGGCCGCTCGGCTCACTGCACATGGTGGGTGCGGGGTCGGTTCCCGCCGTGGCCAATTTTAGTTATGGCCTTTTCGTAATTTGCCTTGGTGTGTGTCACTGGGATCGCCCCCAGTCCATTGTACCTACTGTAAGGAGGTCCATGTCGGCGCACTGGCCACTGGCGATAAGCGTTCCTGGCCGACAAGAATATATTTAAATTTAAGAAAAAGATTATTTTTGAAATTGTAAGCTCGGCGGTGCGCTGGCAGTGACAACCGGGGACCGTTATGATAGGACATATATATTGAATATAAAAATAATTATGTAAATAAATGTATATAAACAAATAATATAGTAAACTTAATATTACCAAGCAACATGAGTTATTAATATAAAACCCCGTTGTCACAGTACGGTACCCCTAGTACAAGCGTTGCTTAGTATGGGTCCATACAGTTGGTGTGTCAGTCTGGTGATATTTAAAAAAATAAATAAAAAAGTACTACGATGGTTAGGTAATAATAATTATCATACAAGCTTAAAGATTGGCCGAACTGAATGCGGCAAATGTGCATCGTGTCACTTATAAATTTATGTAGGTACTATAACTACTTTGTATTTTAAACTTGCCTTTACCGGCGACGTCGTCCGCGTATACTTAAGTCTCATATGCTCTTTTCCAAGGTCCAATCTATCTCTAAACTGAAATTCATCGAAATTGATTCAGCGGTTTGGGAGTGAAACTTTTTAAAAATAACACCATAATATTATTTGTGCCTAGTCAAACTTTATAAGCCTTTTATATTGTGTAGGGGTACAAGGAATTTAACTTATAGGTAAGTAGGTAGGTTTAAAAATTATTCCGAATGATTCTTAGCCCAGTTCTGTCAATTTTTAACCAAGCTATGATAGATATAGAACATCACTAATGTTTAGCCCAGATCGAGTTTCCATCAATCAGAAATGTATTTAGTTTCAAGTGCTTCTTATTTTATTTTGCCGAGTCTTCCTGAGAAACGGCGCAATTAACTGATTGCCGATGCGCTAAACTCGTAAACAGTACATTACCGCTCATCCTCCCGATAGGGTGCGGTAGGGATGACGGTTTATCGATAAGATAAGAAATATCGACCGTTTCTTGCTTTTAAATATAATCATCGACAGTAACAAACTAGGCACGTCAGTGAATAATTCTAACGCTTTATATGAGTAGTATGAAGCTTCATTGTATGAAGTATGGATTCTGCTATCACCAACTAAGTATTTTCTTTATTTTATTGCCAGCTTCAGAATTTAAGCAACTCATCGCTAAAGTACATTAAATGTATCTTAATTGTGAGAGCAAACTTAGAAACCGTCATTCATGTGTAGGTAATTGTTTTATAACAGACTAGCGGCCCGCCCCGGCTTCGCACGGGTACATTGCGGTTACATTATTCGAGTTTTAGTAAGGATCCCTAATTTTTTTGAAAATATATTATAGCCTATGTCACCCGAGGATAGTGTAGCTTCCCAACAGTGAAATAGTTTTTCAAATCGGTTCAGTAGTTTCGGAGTCTATACATTACAATCAAACAAACAAAGTTTTCCTCTTTATAATATTATAGTATAAAAGTACTTAAGTAAGTACCTATCAACTGAAGAGCGTTCTTGTATTTTTCTCAAGTCTGGTTTTATGTTAATCTTCTTTCCTATATCACTAATTTAAATATCGACATCGATATTGATTATCGATCATCACCGTGCCATCACTACGGTAAGCGCACTTTGCCGCATTAACATGGGCACTCGGCGGGCAACACTGGCTCGGGTTACCAGCACGTGCGCCGGAAATGTCGTCAGGTAAACAAACACATCACTAGCAGTCACTCGGGCAAGTCACTCGCTTCAACTAATTACTGGCATGCGTTTGAACGGAGCATGTGTTAACCCTTTCTACAGTACATTTTATATGTGCGTATAATGACAATTAATCTATACAAATAAATAAAATTGGAGTGTCTGTTTGTAATATCAAAATAACACCTTTTCACTAAATGCATATGAAAGTACATACGATACCTATAGCAAAAACGCGAATTAAAAAATTTTTGTCTGTCTGTCTGTCTGTCTGTCTGTATGTCTGTCTGTCTGTGTGTTTGTTCCGGGTAATCTCCGAAACGGCTGGACCGATTTCGACGGGACTTTCACTGGCAGATAGCTGATCTTATAGCGGGTAACTTAGGCTACTTTAATTTTAGAAAAACAATTAGGGTTCCGCGTAAAAAAATAAAAACACTTGAAATCAAAGAGTATCTCCGAAACGGCTGGACCGATTTTGACGGGACTTTCACTGTTACATAGCTGATGTTATAAGCAGTAGCTGAGGCTACTTTTATTTTAGAAAAACAAAATAAAAAATGGGTTCTGTCGCGCGGGCTCAGAACGCGGGACCGGGCTTTATTGTTAAGTTAAATTCCACGCGGGCGAAGTCGCGGGCTCAGCTAGTTTAGAATAAATTAATTTAGTCCCCATTAATTGTTTTATGGCGATGACAGAATTGAACCGAACCCGAGCAGAGAAACAAAGTAAAATGCAGATGTTTGTCGGTAATCGCACCCAAATTTCAATTTTATAGTCGGCGTGCAGGCCGTCTTAATAGACCATATAAGGTCTAAATCTGGGTGCGTCTAAACCTTGGGCATTCGCGCGTAATGAGCATTTAGTACGGTCTCGAGCATTTGAGCAGAGAGTCATATTGAGCAACACAACAGCAAATAGTTTGCAATTTCGATGCAATTAGATAGGTATTTATTTCAACTCAATCATCGATGTATATAAAAATGAATCTCTATTTGCTTGGTCATCGCATCACGCGTGAACGGATGCAACGATTTCGCTAATTCTTTTTATGAAATATGTTGTGTTTATTATTGTCAGGAGAAGAATCTTATTAAACAAAAAGTTAAGAAAGTTGAGCGGAATAATTCGAATTCAATATTCAAAGTAAAGACGTCTATCGGGTCAGCTAGTTCGCAATATCCTTCATGAATAAAATCAGTCAACAATTAACTAAGTAGGTAGGTACAGTTCGGTTGAATTCCGTGTGAATACACCATTATAATCACTTGATCTTCGAAAATCGTAATCGGCTAATTAAAAAGGTCCATAAAAACAAAAGTACACACGTAGATCATTAAAACTCTCGATCCCAACATGAGAACCGCATCAATTGCGATCCATGCCAAATGTGCGACGCGGACGAGTAAACAAACCTATATGGGAACGAATATATGGACGCCATCACTATTACTGCACTCGTCATAAAACATATTAGGTATGTTCAGATATCTATAAGCAGTGATAGCGGGCATTAGGTCCTGGATTCATATCCCGGCTCGCACCACTGGGTATTTTCGAAATCTATGTGCGAATCATTTTTATATGATTATCACTTGCTCACGGTGAAGGAAACCATCGTAAGTAAACCTGCATGTCTTAGAAAATCTAAACAATTCTCGAAAAACATGTGAAATTCGCCAGCCCGCACTGGGCCAGTGGGGTGGATTATGGCCTGAATCCCCCTCGTATTGAGTGGAGGCCTTTGACCGGGAGTGGGACGATAAAAAGAGTTTTTTTTCTTATCTTTAATAACGCCTACTTGTCATCAAATTTTACAGGCAGTCGGAAGCCTTATAAGAAGTATATTTTGAAGTCAGTGCAAATGTAAGTCTGCCGAGTTCCTAGTAGGTAGGTAAGTACTGATTTTCAACTGAAGAAACTCTAAATAAACGACTTCAAATAGAAGAATGAATTGATGATTGCTAGTCTTTTCGTGCGCTGAGGTTTTCCAAGTCAGTTTTTATTTTGTGCTTATTTAACTGTTCTAAGTTCAAGTATTAAACGTTCATCTGAAATTGTATACGCTACCTAAACGTTTTAAATGACTCCGCCGTCTCCACTCCAACCCTTTGAACAAAAAAAGGGTCGCATAAAAAAGCAAATTAGTAAAAATTTGCCAAGCCACTTTACCGACAAGCAAAACAGACTTAAAAGTCCGTCGCGACGATGAAAAAATCGCACCACATTTGTGCAAACCATAGGAGCTACTATTGTAACTCGAAACTAAATAACTAAGTCCTCTGTTGATTTCCGCTTGGCGCAGTGGTTCGAGCGTAGGCCGCTCGGCTCACTGCACCAAGTCTACGGGTTCAATTCTTGCCAGGGCTAATTTCGGCAATGGCCTTTTCATTAATTACCCCGGTCTAGGTGTTACTAGGATCGACACAAGTTCATTGCACGGTACCTACTAGTGATGTAACGAATATTCGCATTCGCATTCGCATTCGCGAATATTCGCATATTTTTTGACATTCGCATTCGCATTCGCATTCGCAAGAATCTATGCGAATGTTTGGCGAATGTTTTTGAAAAACAAAAAGGAAATTATCTATAGATGGATATAGAATGTTAACAACTAGTAAGAATTCTATATTATTTAAACAAACTTGCGCATAGCGTGGCCCTTATTGTACCGCTTTTAGGTTCATAAAGCAGCTTATTACGCACTAGTGTTATTAAATTTACATTTTTTAATTCTTAGTAAAGGGTTATCCTAAAAATAGTAAACACTTAAAACATTAAATTAGTAATGTTTAATTAAATATTATAAATATGTTCTTTGACATTCAATTTCATTGTAAATAAAACATCATATTATAAACATTCGATTTATTATAAATAATATAATAATTGTTACCGGCTTTGCTAGACCCATAGATAAATAACCAACCAAATGCATGTCGGACTACGCATACTCTAGGGTTCCGTAGACATCCCGCCAATTTTCGATAATACGGAACTCATACAATAAAAGTGAGGTTTATTTTATTGATATGGAACATCGATTACGGCGGCTCTCGTAACCTATTAATTTATGCGAAATTAATGGTTACCGTATTAATTAAATAGTAAGAAATTCTGTTACTAAATTTATTAAACCGGCATCGAGACATCTTCAGCAAAAGTAACATATTTTATTTTTGGACTGATGAAAATTCTTATAAAGATTTTTAATTCAAATAATTAAGTTGTGATTACACTGGGTGCAAATGGTGCGTGGTTAAATTACTCAATCCAAATTTTAGATTTTTTTTAAATTAATTATCTTTATTTTCAATAGTAAAGAAAATAATATAACCATTTATAATGTGGTTCTAATTTAAAGGATGAATCTTGCTACTTAAGTAAAAAGGCGACAATGAAGCTCAATATTTCGTAAAAGGTAATTAATATTGAAAAACACTCAAAGAAACCTTCAAATAATTTTAAAATACCTACTGAACAATATCTCAATCGAGGGGGTGTGTAAACATTTTTTTTCACTCCCCTTTCTTAAGTATGGAACGTACAATGGAGTACCTTGTTTTCAAAATTTAAAAACTTTTTTTTGGTAGTTTGCTGTATTTTAGCCCTAATAGTCTCTGAATAAAATTACTGTGATTGCAGACGGACGTGCCTAAACTATAAGGGTTCCGACTTTGACTGCGGAACTCTAAAAACTTACGGCGTGCCATGTTGTTTTATTTTTCATTCATCCTGCAATTCTCTGTCTTAAAAAAATCGTGAATTGTGATTTTTTTTCAATTATGATTGCAATATTCTAATTATTTTTACTCGCAAATGAGTTGTAAAATGTTGTATGAAACTTGGCTCACTTGCACATAATGCACTCATTTACTTATATTTGAATAAAAAAAAATACTGTCTTGAGGTAGGCAACTACATTATAAATAAGATATTTCTCTATTGCTCTTGATAGTCTTATTAAAATATTAACTCAATAAAATTAGAATATCAAATATTTTTGATTAATGCAATAATATACTAAACTACCCTCAAATCAAAATAAATCACTTCGAATTAAATTTATGTGACTAACTTCGTTCTTTAAACCTGTATGGGTTCGGCTATGTTCGCCTGACACGAAATGCCAAACCAGTCTAACATTTTGCGCGCTCTTTATTAACCCCCTAGAAAGAGGGGTGTTATAAGTTTACCATGTGTATTTGTGTGTCTGTCCGTAGCATCGTAGCGCCCAAACAGATGGCCCGATTTTAATTTTGTTTCTTGTTTAGAAAGGTATTCTGATCGAGAGTGTTCTTAGCTATGATTATCAAAATTATCAGCTCTTTTGTAATTTAAAAAATCGTCACATTGGGGTTTTTTATAATTTTCAATTTAGGGTTTCGTATTTGAAAGTCAACATTCGCATTCGCATTCGCATTCGCGAATGTTGAAGCCAAATATTCGCATTCGCATTCGCATTCGCGAATGTCAAAAATCCAACATTCGTTACATCACTAGTACCTACTCATAGCACAAGCATTGCTTAGTTTGGGACCATACAGCTGGTGTGTTAGTCTGGCGATATTAATTATTTGTGACATTGGTCAGTATTGTAATTAGTAGTCAGCATACCCTTTGTAATTATTGAAAATAAGCAACTGGCGATAAAAAAAAAAAAATGACATGTATAAAGACAAGCCCGCTGAGTTTCTTGCCGGATCTTCTCAGTCGAGGTCGCGTTCCGATCCGGTTGTAGATATAAGGAAAAAAATATGTAAATTGACAATTTGTAAGTGCCCCCGTAGGCCTAAACAAAATAAATGATTTGAATTTGAATTGTCAGAAATCATTCTGAAATCAACTTGAAACAGCGAATTATGTAAGTACCTATTACGCACTGTTTGCTTTTTATTTTTAAATATAACGAGTTAAATCTTAAAAATCCATAATATTTAGATAGATATTTATGACACCACCACAATATATTACCTATAAGTACCCAAGTCAATTTTGTACTCATTTGACGTATAATTTTGTACTGGTATAACATAAGAATGACATTACCAAGATCGCTCACAGACTTGACATTGATTTGTCCACTACTCCGGAAACTCACTTAATTCTCGCTCTTGATAAATTCCCACATCCAATCGAGTGAGTTGCGAATGTCGCCTCTAGTCTAGACGAGAGGCGACATTCGCTTGTCGGCGACCACCCCGCGGTCACTTCACCTTATGTAGAGCCGCTAATGTGTTTCAAGAGTAGGGGACGAGTTGGTGGTCTTGAAATAATTCATATCGAGGGCTTTGTGAATGGGTACCCTCTTATTGAGAGATTTTTGAGTATTGAATGACAATGATCACTTCCTGTAGGTAAAGTAGCTAAATGGATAATTTTCTTCCAACTCCTCCAATTATTTTTTCGATTGAATTCGTGCGGGTTCTAAGACGATTTAACTTTTCCCCAGGACTCGTCGAGGGTCAAACCTAGGCGTCATTATTGGTCACCATTGTCGATCCTGGCTTACAGGAGTAACGGGAGTGTGTGGGGGAAGTTCCTGTAGGTAGTAAAGTTTTTTTAAAAAACAGACAACAAGCGGACGACCCGCCTAATGTCAAACATCTACCTTAGCCTATAAGAGGCTTAGAATACTAAAGCCATAGCTCGCACGATTTACCATACTTTATTAGCACGTAACTAGGTTTATCTCTAACCGAAATTAACCTATTGTTAACAATAGCTTAATAGATAAATATACCTAGCTTTAAAGTCTTCATGGAATAAGTAAAAAAAAATTTTTGAGGACTTTCGACTTTCAAGGCCTTTCGGTAAAAATATGATACGAGTATCTATAGAAAGCCAAGAGCTTGACATATCTTAGTATTCAAGACGGTAAGGGTCGTATTAATAACTGGATCTCAAGACTAAGAGTAATCTTGGAAACGTCATTCTTATGTTATTCCGGTACCAAATGACATGTCAAATGCGTACACAAGACCGCTCTCAGATTTGGGATCGATTTATTAATAAGGGTCTATCTACCTAGTACCTAGTAAGTTTTTTTTCTAGTAGTACCTACCTACGACATCCTACTAATATTATAAATGCGGGAGTTTGTGAGTGGATGTATGTTTGTTACTCTTTCACGCAAAGACTACTGAACGAATTCGGGTGAAATTTGGAACACAGTTAGTTTATAACCTGGATTAACACATACAATACTTTACTTAAGTCTACGCGGACGAAGTCGCGGGCACAGCTAATCCTACTAATATTATAAATGTGAAAGTTTGTGAGTGTGGATGTATGTATGTATGAATGTATGTATGTTTGTTACTCCTTCACGCAAAAACTACTGAACGGATTTGGAAGAAATTTGGAACACAGATAGTTTATAACCGGGATTAACATATAGGATACTTTTTATCCCGATGATCCCGAAATTTTTGTTACGTTAAATACTACGCGGACGAAGTCGGGGGGCACAGCTAGTATTTTATAATTATGCATTTAAAATATAAGTACCTATGTGTTTTTTTGACGTACCTACATGTATTTTTTTATTTAATTTGATTGAACCCTCCCCTCTTCCTGACTCCCGTACTAACAGACCTCCAGATAATGTGGAGAACATTACCGAGATTCCTCATTAAAAATGTGCAAGTGGGCAGAGCTACGCTTGTGCAGTTATGCTTTAACGACTCTGAATAACTCATTAACCCCTATTGTGTGAGGGTTGGCAAGAAAATAGAACAACGCAATTGTTGTGTCGACCCTATGGTGGCGGTCAAAATAAGTATTATTTACATACCTAAATCTGAGTGAGATTTGATTATTATTTACTACTAGCTGTGCCCCCCGACTTCGTCCGCGTAGTATTTAACGTAACAAAAATTTCGGGATTATCGGGATAAAAAGTAACCTATATGTTAATCCCGGTTATAAACTATCTGTGTTCCAAATTTCATCCAAATCCGTTCAGTAGTTTTTGCGTGAAGGAGTAACAAACATACATACATACATACATCCACACTCACAAACTTTCACATTTATAATATTAGTAGGATCAAGCTTCATTTGACATAATATATTGTATTTATTATAGTCAATCGTATATTTTTTGTATACGTAGGTAGTATACTTATTATTTCGATATATTTTAGCGATCGTGAGTTTGGGACAGTAGGGCATGATAGAGCAAACCTTTTCGATATGCGACAGTGTTGCATCAATCTATATCTAAATATATATAACTCAAAGGTGACTGACTGACTGATTGACTGACATAGTGATCCATCAACGCACAGCCCAAACCACTGGACGGATCGGGCTGAAATTTGGCATGCAGGTAGATGTTATGACGTAGGCATCCACTAAGAAAGGATTTTGATTAATTCTACCCCCAAGGGGATAAAATAGGGAATGAAAAATTTGTATGAAACTTTGTCAATTAAATTCCACGCTGACAAAGTCGCGGGCACAGCTAGTTAAGTATACTTTGGTTGCATCACGGTGCCATCAACAGGTTTTATAAGGTTTTTTAATTTTAAAATTTTAAATTCAAATGTATCTCCCTATACGTCATCTCACGATGGCTATACATTATAAATTTAGTGATATCCTGTAATTGGCGAAGTAATATTGTATGTGCACACTCTATGTCCTTGTAATTAATAAGCTGTTGGATGTCCTAATAAATAAATAAATAAATAAATAAATAAATAAACAGTCACAGTAAAACGACAGGCATCTGGCAACCCTGCGCGTACACTTCTAGTTACTAACATCAAATTATCCGTTCTCCTTTATTCACATAAAAAACACATAATTATGGATATAAAACCTCTTTCCTCGTAAAAAGTCCAGATAAAAAGGTCGTGAGGCACTTCCTTCGTCTAATCCCCCATAAAATGGTTCCGTACGGCCATTAACACTATTTTTAATTATTTTTTTCAATCTCATTGAACGTACCGTCCTCAATGAGCACCATTTATATTTTAAAAAGCACCAAAATAACTATATTTTGTTTACATAAAATTTTAGTGTACGGCGTAAAACTGTGTGCCGAATTTTCTTATGTGAAGACAATTTTGATGGGCAATAACGGTGATTATCGCTTAACGTCGTAGGCGGCGATGCGGTGGATGATGTATGGCGTATACAATGTGCGGGACAAGCGATTGACGTCTTTAACGTAGTTCTAATTAATTTATTGGCGCTTTTAAAGCGGAAGCAAAATGTTGTGGAGTCGCGCCTAGTTGTACTTTATTTTTATCTAGCTTCTTATTTATTGTATACGCTTCTCAATACTGATTTTAGAAAAAAAAAATTTATAAGCTACATAATTTCAACCCCCCTACCCCTCCCTCTGTCCCACTAGCCTTCAGGTCGACAAGGTGCAGGTACCTTTAGTATTGCAAGCATACTTAAATACAGGCTGGTCACACGCTTGTTTGAAATAATGTTTTCTTTTGTAATTTCATTTAATATGTAGGTACTTTTTCCATTCACAATATCCCTACCTAAGTACACACCACAAGCTCTACCTACAGGTAAGGAATTATGTAATTTAAAAAAAAAATAATTATTATAAGTTGAATAACTAGAGCGCGTCTCCACAGATTTCGTGTGATGACCGGGCGCGCGGCAATATTTACAAGTCGCATCCGGCACACCGACTATTACTTAATAGCCGTTCGTCGCACCGCGCGCGCTAATGCCCAGCAAACGTTTCTCAAAGTTAACTTAAATGTAGAGACTCATGTGGCCCAGTTTAGGCTGGGGAAATTTAAAATAAATTAATATCATCACATTAACCAACGTATGGTTTCGAACTTAACAACGCTTGTACTTGAAGTACTGTACAAAGGACTATGGGCGATCCAAGCGACACCAGACCAGAGAAAGTTACAAAAAGGCCATTTTCGAATTTAAGCGTGCCGAGTACAAACCTGCAACCACTCAGTGCAACCGAGCGGCCAACGCATAAACCACTGCGCTAAGCGGTCGCCCAACCAACAACTTAGGTCAACATTTTCAAAAGGCAACGCGCCATACATGTTTACTATTGCCGATCAGGTCCACATATTCTGGGCATCTATAGAGTTAATGGCTCTGTGTCATAGATCCGTATTCATAAAATCTGTCTCAAGTCTGAGACTGCCCTTAAGCATGCTTCTGACATGTCCATTTTGTATTAGTGTGACATAAGAATGACATTTCCAAGATCACTCACACTTGAGATCGGTTTATTAATTCTGGCCATAGAAGATTGAGAGCCACAGCGCGGTACCGCGGATTTTTTCCCAAAAGCCCGTGTAACGTGATACTAAAATTGAGTTAAAACAAACACGTGGAGCCCTGCGTCAGGCTAATACACGACTATTAGAAAGGGTTTATAATATTAAACCATTAGGAACGGAATGAGTGACAGGGCTCAAAGGAAAGTAGAGCAATGTTCTAAGGAATCACCCCTTGTTGACCAGTATATTTTGAGCTCAATTCGTAAGACATTTTTCGACCCGTATTATTAAATTAATCTCAAGTCTAATAAGAGGTCTTGAGTAGGTACGCTTTTGACATGTCATTTTGTACTGGTATGTGTACTAAGTAAAAGTATGACATTTCTAAGATCGCATGCGACTTGATATCGAACTTTTAATACGGAACTAACTGTCCAATACTCAAACGCAGATCAAATTTGAGGGCAACGATACTGTTCTATAATGACAAACTCATTATCTCACGTAAGAATCCGCGGGTGAAATCTAAAATTTCACGTGTGAATCCACTCATGAATTCACATGAGACATATGAGTTAGTTATTTCAGAATAGCATTGCTGAATGCTAGAACGTTTTAGGCCATGCAGGGGCCCTTGGGCATAGATTTGGGGCTCTTTTAGACGGTAAAATTATACCAAACATATTATTATTAAGCTTCTCTTCTGTCGGTGTAAACCAGTGATGCCAGATCCAAAAGTTGTAATTATCATAAGTCACCGTCAAAATTTTCACGTTTTTCAAGAAAATTATCGTACATCATCATATTTTCGTTTCTCAAATCACGTCAGAGAAAGGATAAAGAAAAAAAAAAACGGTCTGGCAATGTTAAAGCCTCTGGGTTTATAACCAATGTGCCTTTATGTAAAGGTCGGCGCTGGCAGAGAGCTTACTTGTCTTTAGTTTAGTAAGTACAGACGTTGTTGTCATAACAGCATAAAATCACTCAATACACAAAGTGCTGTAAACACTGTGCAAACAAACAAACAAACAAAGGCGCATTAAAGTGTTATATTGCGGTATAGAGGGAGGGAGAGTCCGTCCACTCGTTGGCAGCGATCTGTAGTCTAGGAGAGGACGAGACGTATTCATCAGAATATTCTGTGTGAAAAAATAAATAATCCACCATGTATATGGTCCCAAACTAAGCAAGGCTTGTACTATGGGTACCGTGGCTGAGAGCGATCCCAGTGACACGCAGACCTGGGCAAATTACATAAAGGCCATTTCCGATTTTTTTCCCGGCGGGAATTGAACCCGCAACCTCCATGTGCAGTAAGCCGAGCGGCCTACGCTCGAACCACTGCGCCAACCGGTCGTCAGTAATTATATAATTTACTAGCTGTGCCCGCGACTTCGTCCGCGTGGAATTTTGATCCTTTCTTAGGGGATGTCTACGTCATAGTAGCTTTATGCATGCAAAGTCTCAGTCCGATCGGTTTAAAATTGACAAAGTTTCATACAAACTTTCATCCCCTATTTTATCCCCTTGGGGGTAGAATTAATCAAAATCTTTTCTTAGCGGATGCCTACGTCATAACATCTACCTGCATGCCAAATTTCAGCCCGATCCGTCTAGTGGTTTGGGCTGTGCGTTGATAGATCACTATGTTAGTCAGTCAGTCAGTCAGTCAGTCACCTTTGAGTTATATATATTTAGATATATTTGATTCTGTAGTTCCACATGTACAGACCAATAAGACAAAACACGTACGTGGACGTATGGGTCCACTATTGTATGAGAATCAATTCGTCAAACTTTGGTAAGGTATTAGGGAAGACGGCGAATTTTGATTGATTCGTTCAAGGTAGAGCCAGGATTGGACGAATCAAAATTTCAGGTGTGGTCATACACATGCAGTGGTAAGTACATAATTTACCAAAAAGAAAAACTGTATGTCGGTTTGTTCTGTCTAATTTTGAAAACAGCTCGGCCGATTTTGACGGGTATTTCACTGGCAGATAGCTGATGTTATAAGGGCTACTTTTGTTTTATCGAAGTACCGCGCAGGCAAACGCTAGTAATTATTAAAACATATTGTATGAATTAATATAAACGGACTTCCCGGGCATACTTGTATATAATATTAAAAGAAAATTAATATAAAAAGGACACCACTCATTCTTTACTACTTATATCGTATGGATGCTTAAAGTAATATACTTTACTATGCATCGTGAATTTTTTAACCGACATCCAAAAAGGAGGAGGTTCCATGTTCGCCTGTATGTATTTATTTTGTTTTTTTTTTATAATAACTTGCAAGAACTTTGTATATGTAGGTATGTGAAATTGTTACAGGAAATATATTTTTATTTTTTGTATTGTTATCTCCTCGCCTATACAAATCCGGTTGATGGATGACAGAGCGTAAAGTTGTGCACACAGATTTGCCTGCCGATCGGAACCGCGCAAACAGTCACTCGGGTCGGATCAGCTTTTAAGGGCGTTATATGAACCGGCACGGGAATCCTCGCGGTGTGGATTACTCTTTGCTTTTTACACACTGTATGTACAATCATTTAAAATTACCTTAATTATTGTTACGTTAATAATACTAAATCTTGTTACGTTAATAATACTAATTCTTGTCACGTTAATAATACTAAATCTTATTACGTTAAGAATACTAATTCTTGTAGCGTTAATAATACTAAATCTTATTACGTTAATAATACTAAATCTTATTACGTTAATAATACTAAATCTTGTTCCGTTAATAATACTATTTTTTGTTACGATACAAATATTAATTCTTGTTACGTTAATAATACTAATTCTTGTAACGATAGCTATATTAATTCTGGGTATATATTGATAATATTAACTCTCGTCTGGATCTCCTTTTTCGGGCCAATCATTATTATAATACATCTAGTGGCCGAAGTTTTCGATGGCCTCCGACATGGCTTAACGACGTTTGATAACCGTTACTGACAGCTTAAATTGTCCTCGGAAGCGCTCATTTGTAAATGCCATTAATCCAGCTGATTACCGCATCGAGCTTTTTTTTTTGGGAACAAGGTATGCGCACATTGAGTTTTCAATTTAAAATGTCTATAGAGGTGCACGTTTTCTACCGGTTACTTAATACTTAATGTATTTATAGATCATTAGTATAAACCAACCTCATAGAGAGCTTGAACAAATTGACACCACACAAAGTCAATTAGGATCATAACCAATCAACTTATATCCATCTTACTTCTGTCAATTAACGTGTAGGTACTCATACCCCAAAATAAACACACTACAAAGGAAAATGTACTCTATTAAAATAACTTTAGATGCTTAATTAACATGATACAATTTTAACTGTTCAAGGGCCAGGACACACAAGACCGCATTGAGATGGTCAGGTAGGCTCCCACGATGTTTGACATTTTGTAGAGTTATGAATGTATTCAATGAGTAGACCCGACAGCGACCTTAAATCCTACTAATATAATAAACTAGCTGTGCCCCCCGACTTCGTCCGCGTAGTATTTAACGTAACAAAAATTTCGGGATTATCGGGATAAAAAGTATCCTATATGTTAATCGCGGTTATAAACTATATATGTTCAAAATGTCATCCAAATCCGTTCAGTAGTTTTTGCGTGAAGGAGTAACAAACATACATACATCCACACTCACAAACTTTCACATTTATAAAATTAGTAGGAAGTAGGATGCGAAAGTTTGTGAGTGTGGATGTATGTTTGTTACTCTTTCAGGCAAAAACTACTGAACGGATTTGGATGAAATTTGGAGCACAGATAGTTTATAACCGGAATTAACACATAGGATACTTTTTATCCCGATAATCCCGAAATTTTTGTTAAGTTAAATACTACGCGTCGAAGTCGCGGGCACAGGCTAGTTAAATATATTTTGAACGGTATAGCCAAGCTGTAGCCAGTTGACTACAGCTCATATACAGGCTGGCTCCACCGGGTAGTACCACCCTCTCACAGAAGATCGGCGTAAAACAGCTATTATAGCTACATTTCGTACGATGAGTAAGAGAATTGGAAGATCAAACCCCCTTATTTCCTGTCTTTTTGTCTCACTCCCCTTTAGGTCAGCAACAATGCCTTTGGTATCGCAAGTATTTAAAAGCTGTGGTAGCTGCTTAACATCGGGCATGTCGTACGCTTATTAACTGACTTTGTTCGATAAAAAATTGTAAGTCAATAGGTAGAGCTAATTTAGGATGAAACAAAAAATACAAGCTAACGCAACGAAAAAACAAAAAAAATACTTGACACAGATTTGCCTGTTTTTGAACCATTTGACCAATTTATAGAAAAAAGTAAGGATCAAATTTCATAGAAATTACAACATCTAAATAATATAACTCAAAGGTGACTGACTGACTGACATAGTGATCTATCAACCTACAGCCCAAACCACTGGACGGATCGGGCTGATTTGGCATGCAGGTAGATGTTATGACGTAGGCATCCGGTAAGAAAGGATTTTGATTAATTCTAAAAATAAAGGAATAAAATAGGGGATGAAAGTTTGTATGAAACTTTGTCAATTTTAAACCGAACGGGCTGAGACTTTGCATGCATAAAGCTACTATGACGTAGACATCCCCTAAGAATTAAGAAAGGATCAAAATTCCACGCGGACGAAGTCGCGGGCACAGCTAGTTCTCATATAAAAAGATTATTTTGAAGTGTCCTTTTTTGTTTTCAAATTATTAAATTAATTTAACTTAACGAGCGATTACATGCAGCCACCATGGGTAATCTATTGTTCAATATACACCTGGGTGTAAGTACTATGCGTCACGGATTATAATTTTGCTCCATTCTCAATACACAAAGCTCTACATCTCCAGTTTGACAGCACCTAATGCGCTTTAAGTATGCATTTGATGGCCCCATTGGCTCTTATCAAAGTAATTATAATTATCTTCATTGTACTAAATGGTTGTATTATCTGAACAGTGGCCACTCGTTTGGGACATAAGTTGTATGGGAAACATTAATTTATAATGTTATGTCTTACGTTTAGAAGCGTCTTTATACTAGGTGAAACAGAAAGGGTATACTTTTTTTCAAAACTTACCTTTGTAATTCTAAAACTATCAGCTTTGGAGGAAACTTGAAACACAAAAGGTGTTATAGGGATACAGCTGTTGACAGATTTCATAAGTCTACAAAACCTTTAGTACTTCAACTGTCCCATAAAGCTTATAGTTATAGATTTACAAAGTAAAGTTTCATACAAATAGTTTACCCTTTCTGTTTCACCTAGTATAAATAAGGTATTTTTAGAAAATCATGCAAGTCGGCACACAAGCCTGATGTTAAGCAGTTATCTTAGCCTATAGATGCTTGCGATACCAAAGGCACTGTTCACAAGTTGCTGACTTGAATGGAAGTGGGATAGAGTGAGGTAAAGGGAAAGGAGTTTGGACTTCCAACCCTCTATCATTGTACAAAGCGCAGTTTCTATTCACTCAAATTAACATTGACCTAATCTATATAAATACAAAAATGAATCTCTATTTCCTTGGTCATCGCATCACCCGTGAACGGATGGAACGATTTCGCTATTGTGTTTATTATTTTCAAGGGTTCTTATGAAAGAAATAAATAAGAAAGTTGAGCAGAAAAACTCGAATTCAATATTCAAAGTTAGGACATGACAACGCCTGTCGGGTCAGCTCGTCAAATATAAATTAACTTTTCATAATACACTTAAAAATGTAGACTAAACATTTCAGTCTAGACGCGGGCAGGCACTCAAAACCGAATTGTAGCAATTGTATGATTTAGTGCTTTGCGCAACTAGGATCTACAATCAGCAGCCCCACTCCAAAATGGACCGCGTTCAAAACACTTGTGCCGATGTATTTATAAGACGTTTAATATGATATAATTTCGATATAATGCTTACATTAATATATTAGGTACAAATCATAATGTAATGTCGCAGATAGATTGTAAAATTAGCCGCTGTACAAAACCACCAGACATTCTACAAATCAGCTTAAGGGTGCTACTCTTAGCAACGTTAATCGATATATCGTGACATTCATGTCGTCGAATCCTACTCTAAATTCCATATTTTTTGCCGTCGTATTGATTACTGAACGAACAATACAAAATTATAGTTTGTTCAGATGATGTACAGATGAGGTACGACGGCAAAAAAGTTGAAATTAAGAGTACGATTCGGCAATACGAATGTCACGATATATCGATTATCATTGCTAAGAGCAGCATCCCTGTTTTTTAATTCAGCTAAAAACGTTCCGCTGGATTGCCCAACACAGATTGTCTATCGCAAGATTTCTGGATAGTTATAAAAAAACTGGAACCTTAATCAGACATACAATAAACACAACACACAGCAACAGCTAATTTTTCAAACCATCTTCGACTCATAATAAGAGTTTTATGAAAACTGAATAAATTTGCAAAGCACGTCGCGGGAGCTAATTTCCAAACCTCTTGTTAAGGCTAAAGCGCCCATCTAGCCCGCAAAGTTCAAATATTTTGAGGTTTTTTAGAATTTTTTCAAAATGTGACAATAATAAAAGGCACATTTTGTAATTCGCGACAAAGACCGTGTGCAGTGCATTTATTAATATATCCAACTTACTCTAAAACATTTCAAGAACGACAGCTATCCAGATAATCTGGCAATTTTGTATATTTAGTGATTTAATAGTATCATATCCACTGTGATAATATTTAGGGTAAAATAAATGTATTAATAAACGCACTGCATACTGTGTTTGTCGCAAATCACAAAATGTTGTCTTAAATGTTTTCAGATTTCGGATAAACTATAAAAATACTCGAAAATTTTGAATTTCGCGGGCTAGACGGGCGCCTTCACCTTAAGCATTTTTTTTTTATAAAAAAGTATTTGTCTCTATCCTGAAAATTCGAAACCCAAGATTGTTTTAAAAAGTTTAACGATATATGTCAACGATTTACCCCAATATCACCTGATAGAAAGTGGCATGCTTTCAATTCGAATTGCTTTGAGAAAGGGTATTGTAGCGGCTACATTTATCACTATACTTACAACAGCTCTATATTAAAAAATGTCATTACATATTGTTATTTTAGTGAAGAAACAATTACAAAAAACCGCGCACCCTACATGAAATATGTGGGTTTAGTCCACTGATGTTCACTTATACTAAAGTCGTATCAATTTGAACAAAATATATTTCATAGAGCGTGGGTCTGTGCTCTACAATGTACCAAAGACATTTTCTTTGATGGGTCAGGGCGTAGAGCTTTATTGCCAAGCGAAAAAAGGCCTTATATCCTCGAGAGTAGGTTGCAAGATCACATTGCAGCATCCATTAACGCAAACGCACTGAAATCTGTTCACAATAGCTGACGTCAAAGAGCTCACTTCATATTCTTAGAAAACTGTAATCTGGTAGTAACATGTTCTGAAGATGTAAACAGACAGACGAACAAGTTTTAGATAACCGTCAATGGGTTACGGGAGCCACTTAAGGAGTTGTGGTGCTTAACCAAGGGGCGCACTAGTGATGTACTTACCTTTGAGTAAAGCAGACTTATCGATATCGATATGTTTAAGCGTCAGATGAGAGCATGCAAAGTTCTCAATATTTCAATAGGTTTTTCAAGGTTTAATTTTTTGTTACTATAATTTAAATTTATGAGAGAACGATCTCCAACCTAAATTATCTAGAGTAAGATGAGAGGATTTGGAATTTCAACGGAGAAGATGTCGACCCTGGCCATCTCTTACGTCAAAGTGGTTTTCTGCCGACGCCATATTGACTAAAGAGAATATAATAGAGATATTGACAGTTTGGTGAGTTTCGGCGCTAGGTGGCAGAAAGTAGAACTAAATTGAAATAAACAGGCTAGGCAAGTAATTAAACGTCATCGATCCAACTCATTTGCCTAGCTGTTTGATCAAATGGCTGAATATCATTCAGGCCGTTAGTTGAACGGCGCTGTTTAGTTAAGTGCCTATAGGCTGTTAATTGAACGGCGAATTAAGCTATTTGGCGGCGACATATATATAATAAAGCTATTATTTGGAATCACACCTTAACTTCCAAGCCTATTTGACTGAAGCTTATTGAAGACGTTTTAACCTTTCATTATAAACAAATAGCTTTCATGACGTTTCACCAGTTATTTCGGTACATAAATATCAAGGTTTCATTGATCTCAAATCACATACAAATTGAAAGTAATAAAACTTTTATGGCGGCAGCAAAACCATCGTTATTAGTATCGATTGCGCAGGTACACCACTAGTCGTGGAAAGGAGTTGCTACTCGAGCTACTAGAGTAGCACTTCACCTGATATTTGTGTTTGCTTATCTGTGTGTGACATTGCGCAGGAGTCAGTGGTGAAATAGATACTACAGGGATTTACAGGAGCAAAGATAAGAGGTCTGTTTATTGCGTTACTTCGGAGGCCCTCGGGCCCCGACACCGGAGTTGTTCGTTGAAGGAACAGACAGACCTTACAATGAAAGTGGGTGAACCATAAAAAAGGAGGAGTGGGTTCTTCAACTTGACGATCTTCTGTGAGAGCGTATTAACCGCCGCTAGATGTAGTCAATCTACTTTAGCTTGACTCTACAACCAACCAGTTTTATTTATACTTACTAGCTGAGCCCGCGACTTCGTCCGCGTGGAATTCAACTTAACAAAAACGCCCGCTCCCGCGTTCTGAGCCCGCGCGGCAGGACCCATTTTTTTAATTTTGTTTTTCTTAAATAAAAGTAGTCTAAGTTACTGCTTATAACATCAGCTATCTACCAGTGAATCAGTCCAGCGTTTCGGAGATACTCTTTGATTTCATGTGTTTTATTTTTTTACGCGGAACCCTAATTGTTTTTCTCAAATAAAAGTAGTCTAAGTTACTATCTGCCTGTGAAAATACAGACAGACAGTAAGACAATTTTTTAAAAAATCGCGTTTTTGATATAGGTGTCATATGTAAGGTGTTTTTTTGATATTACAAACAGACACTCCAATTTTATTTATTTGTATAGATTACAAAGTTGCAAACATGAGTACGATCCGCCTGATTTTAAGCAGTTACCGTAGCCTAGAGATGCTTGCAATACTAATGGCATTACACGCAAATTGCCGACCTGAAGATGAGCATACGGCTCTAGTACACATCATACGAAAAAAAAGAAAAAAAATGCTATAGTTGCTAATTTACGTCAATCTTCTATGAGAGCGTTATGCATTAACCTACATGGTCCTCACATCTCTAATTATACCTACTGTAAACGCAAACATAATTTAAAAAAGAGAAAAGAAATGTATCCATGGTATTTCTTGCATGTTCTTCTCCATAGGATTTACTTTTGGAACATGCACCTAGCTCTTGACTTTTAAAAGTGCCAGTTAAACTGGCCTATTTGAAATAAAAATATTTGAATTTGAATTTATACTTATTACAAAGTTTGCAAACAAGCGTACGATTCGCCTGATTTTAAGCAGTTACCGTAGCACAGATATGCTTGCAAATACCAATGGCATTTCTCGCACGGCTCTAGCACTCAACATGAAAAAAAATTGCTATGCTACTTCGATCTTCTGTGAGAGCTTGGCCAGAAGGAGTGGACCTCTTCCAACTAATGTTGGAACTTAACCTTGATCCCCGATTAACTCGGTTGTAATGCCAAATCGTCCGGCGCCGGCCGTAATGTAGGTACCCCTGATGTTCTGTTATGTGCATACAATGATTTACGATAACGACAATGTAAGTGCGTCTGAAAAACTCATAAGTGCGCGTTCAGACCACTCCTGTTGCCAAAAGAATCAGCAATGTACAATCGCGCGCGGAAGTGGAAGGTTTTTTAAAGTTTTTGTTAAGTTATCCTCTGGGGTAGAAAATAAGTCGGTTTACTTATAACCGGTAATCGGTATAAAATTGCATTGTTTGTCGATTTGTTTATTCCATTAACGGGTAAATGAATGTAGGGTATATCAACCGGTTTTTAAATTATATTAAACCGTATTTGTTTATTCGTTCAGGTACTTAAACGTCCTAAAAAATCCATGATTCCATGACATGAATTGGACTCGCCATAGAAAACGCAATGGAAGGGAAGTCTTTACCAAAGTGGGACACAAGAGGCTAATAGAAAATTATATTCTGGACTTAAAATAAAAATAATAATTATAAATCATTAAATTAGGTAGGCATAACATTCCTTTGTATACCCAGACCTAACAAGAAATACAACGAAATTAAATTCAATACCACAAAAAATTGCTGTACTGGTAATCTTAATCGTTAATAGAAGAATAATTATCTATTAGCAAACGGAATTGACAATTTATTAATTAGCAACACTATTGAAAACGCGGTTTGACATAATATCTTGAAAAACAAAAAAAAATATACGCATATCCTTGAACAATTATTTTTTTCACATTTTTCCAAGCACTTCAGTCGTCGGGCGTACATTAAAGAAGTGCGGCTGAATTGGGCAAGCGAAACTCAAGTGCTCTATTACGGCCACATTTAGACCACACTCGTGTATTCGGGTTAATGGTGGTACACAGACTAGCACAAACAATACCTATTGATGGCCGACCTACCGAGCACAAGGAGGTGAATTCAAAACTCACAGTATTTTTATTAATGTAGGCCCACACAGTGGTAGAACTAAGTTGTAGAGAACTGACTATCTAAATATATATAACTCAAAGGTGACTGACTGACTGACTGTCTGACATAGTGATCTATCAACGCACAGCCCAAACCACTGGACGGATCGGGCTGAAATTTGGCATGCAGGTAGATGATATGACGTAGGCATCCGCTAAGAAAGGATTTTGATGAATTCTACCCCCAAGGGGATAAAATAGGGGATGAACGTTTGTATGAAACTTTGTCAATTTAAACCGATCGGGCTGAGACTTTGCATGCATAAAGCTACTATGACGTAGACATCCCCTAAGATAGGATCAAAATTCCACGCGGACGAAGTCGCGGGCTCAGCTAGTAGCTCATATACGGGCTGGCCCGGGTAGTACCACCGTCTGGTACTGCAAGCAATTTATAGGCTACGGTAACTGCTTAACATCAGGCTGGTCGTACGCTTATTTGACGAGATTATTATATTATATTATCATCATCTGCCTTACCTTTTCCCATTATCTGGGGTCGGCGCAGTATGTCTTTTCCTTCCATTCATCGCCCTTTCCTGTCATACTCACATCCACTCCAAGCTCGTTCATATCACTCTTGATACACTCCACTCCATCCATCTTTTCTTTGGCCTTCCTCTCGCACAGTATCCATCCACATTCATATTCATCACTCTTTTAGTCACATGTTTCTCATCCCTTCTCATCACGTGTCCAACCAAACCATTCCAGCCTCCTACCTCTTACTTTATCGGTTATTGGCGCTACATTGACACTGCCCCTTATGTACACATTCTTCACCTTATCCATTCGCGTCACTCCACACATCCATCTCCACATTCGCATCTCGGCAGAGTGAAGACGTTTCTCTTCGCGCTTCTCTTTCGCGCGCGCTCTCTTTCGCTTCGCGCGGAGATTATTATATTATATTATACATACAAAATATCATAGGCCAACAAAGCACTAATAAATTGTCAGAATCTACCACCGGTTCGGAATGCTGCTTCCACTGTGAATACAGAAAAATGTTGGTGTACAATCTGAGCAGCCAACACCGTGGTTTCGCATTGTTCCGCTCTCGTGGCTTCGGAGGGCACGTTAAGCTAACCGTCCCGGCTATTAGAGCCGTTAAGCCGTGTCGTGACGTTCGTGTGGCCTGAAAACTCCGACACCAGAGTCAGCGAGAGGCTGAAGATAGATTAGATCTACACTAAACGACCAACCGGATATAGTTATCAGATGTTCCACAATCTATCCTTTATAGAATCGTAAACTATGCATTTGATCATGTCATGATCTTCAGCAAAGTGTTGTGCATGAGCCCACAAAGGTTTCTGAGTTGGTACGACCAATCTTTGATAGCGTAGCAACGCGCCCAGGGTACAGCCAGTAATAAATAAAAATTCAATCGACCCCAAAACATTTCTCGACACTCTGTGAAAGTAGAAAACGCTCAATACGTTCCCGATTGGCGCGGACGTGACGTAGCGAACGCAATTTAGCTTCAAACGGGAAAGAAGGCTAATCAAAAGAGATTCAATAGGCGGAAACCGCCCGGAGGAATTACTGAGGAGTGGAGGGAGGAGGGGACGTGGGAGGAGTCGATGGTAGAGCAAAAAAAGTGGAAATAATTCGTTAATCGCGTAATTGGAGCGCGCTACCGAACCGGAAAACAAATTTCCTATTACAGCTCGGGCCGTTCGGTAGGGTTGTCCGGTGTGATGAGTTAATATTTTTTTGCAATATTTTTTATTTTGCTTTTCAAGGGAAGTGCTGTATCATGTTGTTAACTTCAATTGAACCGAATTAAGATACAGGTTTATATGTAGGTAAGTACCAGGTAAGTAGGTGCGGACTTATATTTTTACATTGGAATAAAGAACTAAAACAAAATTATTAGTTGATGTGTATTGGACCTCTACCTTTTTGTTTACTAAACACAAAACTTACATACCGAGGGTACATATTTTTGCGAAAAAACTCACCAAAAAAATAATTGTCACGCACACCCCTACCTTCAAATCTTGCAAAGTCGAACAGAAAGTGTAGTAGGTACATAATTATTATTAGAGCGCGACTCATTAGGGTGCGATTGTCATCCCCTCGCCCCCCACCGCTGAGGGCGAACCCCCTCTACACCCCTCCCCTGGCCCCGCGTTGCCGCTCGGTCAGACACCGTCACACCTGACCGAACGGCTTATTATTGGCTATTGGCAAGGCACTTTCTCTGTACAGGATGCTCTCTTTATCAACTTCCTAACGTTAAATGTTTGAAAAGGAAATCGGAAAACCAGCCGGTAAGTAATTGGAAAACTAGGTAAGTACCGTTCACTTGGTGTAAAACTTGGTTTGGTTAAATTTCGGTGTGCGTGGGCAATTCATATTCTCCTATACTGCTTGACCGATTTTGATGATTGTTTTTTCTACTTATGGTTTCTGTAGGATTTTGGTTATAATTGGATTCGGTAGGTGGCGCTGTCATCGACGTCCAGAAAAGAAACTCTTCGCTATTAAAGCTATAAGGGCAAAAGCTTGTTAAATATTATGTATCCAGGGGGAATTTGTATTTCTTTGTATTTAAAAAAAAACAACAGCCTGTACCGCCCGCTACTCTCACGCTGAGACGCCATTGGCTAGCACAGCTCAGCTTTTTATTTGTCCGAACACTTTGTACGTGACCGCAAGCCACGACTCACTTGCGTTAAACTATTGGAAATGCTTGTACCAAACTATTGTGATCACTTTTTGCTGAGATTTTGGTGGAATGGGTTAGGCGTGCAGATTAACCCTTATTTGGGTCTTAAACCGCTTGGCGCAGTGGTTTAAGAGTAAGCCGCTCGGTGCAATAAATATCGCCAGACGAACACACCAACTGTATGGTTCCAACCTAAACTATGCGACACTTGTACTATGGCTATCGTACAAAGGACTGGGGGTGATCCCAGTGACACCCAGACCTGGGTAAATTACGAAAAACCCATTTCCGAAATTTACCCCGACGGGAATCGAGCCCGTCATCATTACCTTCTAACGTGGTTAGGCCGACCTCCCATACTGTCAATACCGAGCATTCAACCCGCACTACACGACAGGCATATGTCAATCAATCAATCAATCAAATAAATCTTGGAGTTGATAGCGCGGCTAATGCAATGATCCCTTCGTAGGAACACAAATATTATGACCGGCTGAATAGTAACTATTGACGTGGAAACTGAAGTTAGTAAACATCGCGGTGTTAGAGACAACTACAGCTTAAAGAGAAAAAAAAAAAAAAAACTACAGCTTAAAGAGAAACAAAAAAAAAAAACTACAGCTTAAAGAGAAAAAAAAAAAACTACAGCTTAAATGCACTGTCTCGAACAGGGTAGTACCACCCTCTCACAGAAGATCGGCGTCATGTAGCTATTATAGATACGTTTCGTACGATGAGTGAAATCGCCGGTAGTCTACCCCTACCTTCCCCAACCTATATCGCACTCCCCTTAGAGTTAGCAATAGCATGCATCTGTAGACTACGGTAACCGCTTAACATTAGGCTGGACGCACACTCGTTTGCGGAATTTGTTAAATAATTTTTTTTTTTTTTTTAATTAATAAATTGGTAGAGTCATTTAATGTTATGTAATTAGTAGCTTTCTACGTAGCCTCCGATAGTTTTACAGATAGAACTATGCAACAAGTTTTGCCGATGCCTTTCCCCTCTCACTTGTCATTGTACATTCGGTGTGCAATGACATGACAATTGTAGACTCTACAATGTAGAGGCAAGGGCAGCAAAAACTTTACAGCCTATACCTTGGAAATTTGTAAATCCACAACTGACCATATAGTTGATTTAGTATGGCGATGTGTATTTATTATTAATATAATTTATTCGTTGTAGATAGATATTATAAATACTGTTATTAATTTGGCCGCAATTTTTAATTATATTTCTTATTTACTAAGAAATCAAATAAAAATTCGTACAAAGATTCCTCCCGTCTGATTCACAGTATTCACAGAACAATAAATACGGCCGCTACCGCTGCGCCCGCGCTCATCAACGTCCAAAAGTTTATACATTGTCAGGGAATGATTTTTAATTGCACACACAGTCACTCAGACACCACATAACGCGGTTAATAATCTACTCCAGTGCAGCCCCGGGAAAGCAAAATAAACTTTTCCACTGTTTAAAACTTTAAAACTCAAATACGTTCATTAAAAATCATGTTTATTCGATGTTGTACGAGTTTGGTCGTTTTATTTATGGATCTTTTTGTTTAAGACTTGTTTTGGATTTTGTCTCTAAATGTTATAGTACAGAATGTTTGAAAAGTCCGACCAGGAACGACGGGCATATAATTAAATAATATTAAAATTTGATCGATATTCGGACACATTTTTCTTATTTAGACCATATAAATGAGTTTATACAATTATAAATAGAAATGGATAAAAGATATATAATTTAACTACTTACATACTTATCAACTTACTCATTATTTAGAAAATGTACTAAATTTGGTCCATACAGAAGCGTACTAAGATTCTGGGCGCATTTCCCATCTGGTATCTAACTAAAGCCACATGCTGAGCTAGCCTAACCCATTAGTCGTCCCCTGCATAAATCAATCTTTTAGAAATATCCTTATTTTATGCCATTTTTCTTTATTTTTTTCATTATAATAATATCATCATCATCTAGCCCTTATCCCACACTAGGTGGGGTCGGCGCAGCACGTTCTCTTCTTCCATTCAAGCCTATCATCCGTCATCTCTGCACTCACTCCCTTTTCGCTCATACCCTCTTCCACGCAGTTCATCCACGTCTTTTTAGGACGTCCCCTACCCCGACTCCCGTTCAATATCATACCCATCGTCCTTTTGACCGCATGATCATCCTCTCTTCGCATAACATGTCCATACCACGCTAACCTTCCGCTCTTTATTTTCTCTGTCACCGGCGCTACTTTCAGGCTTCCCCTTATATACTCATTTCTAATTTTATCCATCCTTGTTACACCACACATCCATCTCAACATTCGCATCTCTGCTACATGCACTCTTCTTTCATCCACCACTTTTGTAGCCCAGCACTCTGATCCATACAATACGACAGGCCTTATAACCGACTTGTAAATTTGTCCCTTAAGTTTAAGGGGCATTCGCCGGTCGCAGGTTATCCCTGAGACCTGTCGCCATTTCATCCAACCAGCATTTATCCTGCTCGCTACTTCCCGGTCAATGTCGCCGTCGCTTTGCAAGATAGAGCCGAGGTATCTGAAGTCTGAGCAGACTGGAAGGGATACGCCATCTAGGGCAACTGGAGTAAAACTGGAGAGGCCGCCAAAATCACAGAACATCTGCTCTGTTTTGGTCCGGCTGATCTTCAGCCCCACGTTCTCCAGTTTCTCCTGCCATTTTACCAGTCTACTCTGTACCTCAGGCCCATCTTCCCCAACAAGAACAATGTCGTCAGCGAACAGCATACACCAGGGTGCTTCATCCTGTATGTCTGATGTCAGTGCATCCATTACCAGGAGAAACAAGTATGGGCTTAAAGCCGATCCCTGGTGTAAACCCACAGCCACACTGAATTTGCTGGTTAGGCCGGCTGCAGACCGTACGTAGGTACTCGCATGACCGTACATCGCTCGGATTATCTGCTGGTATTTTCCAGGCACTCCTTTCGCTTTCATAGCCCACCACAGAACCTCACGGGGTACCCTATCGTACGCTTTCTCCAGGTCAACGAAGACCATATGCAGGTTTCTGTGAGCACGCCTGTACTTTTCGCACAATTGTCTCAATGCAAATATGGCATCAGTTGTACTGCGTCCCGGCATAAACCCGAATTGGTTCCGTGATACCTCGCTCTCCTCTCTCAATCGTCTCGCTATCACTCTCTCCCATACCTTCATTGTGTGTGACATGAGTTTTATTCCTCTATAATTGTTACAATTCTGTACATCACCCTTATTCTTAAAAATGGGCACCAGCTCGCTGTTGCACCACTCGTCAGGGATCGCCTCTTCTTGTAACAATCTATTGAAGAATAAAGTCAGCCACTTCCATCCATCACCTTTCAAATACTTCCACACTTCCACTGGTATCCCGTCAGGTCCAGTAGACCTTCTATTCTTCATACCTTGCACTGCCGTTTTAACTTCTTCAACACTCACCTCGGTTACTACGCCAATGTTAACCGGAACACTCTGCAACTCTCCACTCCAGTCATTCTCTTCATTCATTAATCTTTCAAAATACCCCTTCCATCTATCTTTTATTTGACTGTCATTCGTTAATACCTTTCCTGATTCATCTTTTATGCATTTGATCTGGCTTACATCTCTAGCATTCTTCTCTCTTGCCTTCGCTAATTGGTAGAGATTTTTTTGTCCCTCGGGGCGCTCTAATGATTGATACAATGTATCTAGCGCAGCAGCTCTTGCAACAGCTACAGCTTTTTTAGCTTTCTTCTTACATTCTTTATACATCGCGCTCGTAATCCCTTTCCTTTCACTGTCTCTTTCATCAACACTCTGCCATTCCTTAAATGCATTCTTTTTTTCTTTTAACACTCTCTGTACTTCATCATCCCACCACCACGTTTCTTTATCTATTTGTCCTGTTCCTTTTGACAGTCCAAACACATTTCTCGCCGCACTTCTTATACATTCAGCCATTTCATTCCAACACTCATTCACCGTTCTTCCATCAAGATCATCCATCTCTCTCATTTTGTCTACTACTTCTTCTCTAAATTTATTTCCACACTCAAGTACTTCCATTCTGTGCCATTTATTTTGGGTGCAGATTTTGTTTTTACTTTAATATTTCGGAAGTGATATTTATTTTCTAAAATTAACAAATATTATAATAATATCATACTGTGCAATACATTTTACAAACTTCTGTAATAAATATCTGTAAAAACACATGAGTTTATAAACCGACTTCAAAAAAGAGGAGGTTCCCAATACGGTAGATTTTTTATCTATACAAATAAATAAAATTGGAGAGTCTGTTTGTAATATCAAAGTAACACCTTTTTACTAAATGCATATGAAAGTACATACGATGACAATAGCAAAAACGCGATTTAAAATATTTTTGTCCGTCTGTCTGTCTGTCTGTCTGTGTGTGTTTGTTCCGGGTAATCTCCGAAACGGCAGGACCGATTTTGACGGGACTTTCACTGGCAGATAGCTGATGTTATAGGGAGTAATTTAGGCTACTTTAATTTTAGAAAAACAATTAGGGTTCCGCGTAAAAAACTAAAAACACATGAAATTAAAGAGTATCTCCGAAACGGCTGGACCGATTTTGACGGGACTTTCAGTGGTAGATAGCTGATGTTATAAGCAGTTACTTAGACTACTTTTATTTTAGAAAAACAACATTTTTAAAAGTGGGTCCTGGCGCGCGGGCTCCGAACGCGGGAGCGGGCGTTTTTGTCAAGTTAAATTCCACGCGGACGAAGTCGCGGGCTCAGCTAGTCTTTAAAATAATCCTAATTGGTATTTGGTATTCCTTTTGCTGGCTTCACTCACTAGTTCTACGCGTCTTCTTTAAATTATTTTCGTATGAGCTCCAAAGCTACATAAAATTATGGAAATGGCATCCATATACTTGTTGCTATGAACAGAGCTGATTATAAATTAGACTGCCTGCCACCGTCCCGTCGTAAACTCCACAGCCCACGTACCCATCATCCGTACTCTAAAGAGTACGTAATCAAATGCGAAAACTCGCCTCCGCACCGTGCCCGCGCCCGAATCATGCCATAAACAAAAAAAATATGAAGCAGACGCCGCCGTTAATAACTCTTTTTAATTGCTCGCAATCCGACATCGCACAGATTAAAAGGCGATCAACTTAACATTCAGTTACTGTTAAATCTCGTGTTAGTCGGAGTTTTGAATTTATTTTGTTGGCATAAACCTTGTACCCAATTCATCGCCTTTTGAAAACTAATTTGTCCAATCGTAAATCAATATTCAATTCCACCAGTAATGATTATCCATCTTTGGTAATAAAAACAAAATAGGTATAAGTAGGTACTTAATTGGCAAGTATGTATATAGCTACTAGCTGTGCCCCGCGACACCATCCGCGTGAATGTGGACCACCCTTAAAATTTAGGGGTATGAAAAATAGATAGTAGCCGATTCTCAGACCTACCCGAAATGCACACAAAATTTCATGAAAATCGGTCGAGCCATTTCGGAGGAGTATGGTAACTAACATTGTGACACGAGAATGTTATATATAAGACTAGCTGTGCCCCCCGACTTCGTCCGCGTAGTATTTAACGTAACAAAAATTTCGGGATTATCGGGATAAAAAGTATCCTATATGTTAATCCCGGTTATAAACTATCTGTGTTCCAAATTTCATCCAAATCCCTTCAGTAGGTTTTGCGTGAAGGAGAAACAAACATACATACATACATACATCCACACTCACAAACTTTCACATTTATAATATTAGTAGGAAGTAGGACTAGCTGTGCCCACGGACTTCGTCCGCGTAGTATTTAACTTAAAATTTCGGGATTATCGGGATAAAAAGTATCCTATATGTTAATCCCGGTTATAAACTATCTGTGCTCCAAATTTCATCCAAATCCGTTCAGTAGTTTTTGCGTGAAGGAGTAACAAACATACATACAAACATACATCCACACTCACAAACTTTCCCATGTATAATATTAGTAGGATGATTCGGGTGTGTCGTCACGTCAGTCATCATAACTCAGTTTGAATTGGATTTATTTCGTATACCTACATGTTAACTTAGCAGTTAATTAATCAGGCATTCAAACAAACAAGCATTCGTGAAACCGGTTGTAAATGAGCGTTTATTTAATTTGTACGTTCCCGTTTACTGTCGTCGTAAAAAACAATAAAAAAAATAACGTAGTTACGTGACACGCACACTTGCAGGGTAAATAAACAATTCACGCATATGGTCAGGGCGAGGTGATCATAATTATTTTTTTAAGATTTGGGTCGTCATAAAATGGACGGTCTTGACTAGAGGTTAATCTGTCTATTGTGGGAAATACGATACATTCCATAATCATCATCAACTTAAGAGCGATGCTCTTGTCGGTGGAGTTTTTTCCATTCACTGCGATTTTCTCCCATTTGATACGACACGATTCACTTGCGGAAGGCAAGTGGGAAACCACCGCACAATATTTCCTAATTATGGACTTTTATGGAATGACGATACATTTATATGTGTTAATTTGAATAAATAATCATTTTTAGTATTTAGTGAAACACAAATGTAATACAGGGTGAAATTTACTGCACTATGAGAGGTTTTGTATCAGTGATATAATCATAATAAAAAGTAGGATCAATAAATTTTATTGTAAATAATAATACAGATTTTATCGCTTCAAACACTGCCACGTCATTTTATTGTACCTACTCAGTATTTAAACACGTTCTTTATCGTGTCCTTTTCGTGTTTGTTAACACAATATTAAAACGTGAATGACAACATACTTGCAACGTGGATAAATTTATTTTATTTTATACCTTTTGTTTTCTTTGATTGTTTAGTAATATCGCAGAGCCTGAGTCCTGTATCCCTCACATTTAGCGAAGGCCCGTGCCAAGCAGTGAAAAAAAAACATATTTTTAAATTAGAAAATAGAGGCTACAACTCTATATAGGCTATAGAGGCTATATACTCTATATCAAAACTAGTGAAGACTTTTGCATCGCCGCGAATACCTATGCTTTTATTATTTGCACAAAAGTTACATTCATGTATACAATAACTCATCAAATTTGACGTAATGAGTGAACTCGCGAGGTTTTCATAAAAATCACACGCGTTCCACGGAGCGAGCTATATTTGATGTTGTCGGGTTTTTTTACGGCGCCCGCGCTGGTCATTGCGAATGTCCGTCTATTTATTGTTTTATTGCCTAATAGTAGCCGCGGTGATGTAAAACTGTTGAACGCAATGAAAACTAACAGTTTATTAATACTTTTAATCAACATTAATGTAATCATGCGTGATAGTGTGTTATACAGGAAATTGTGTAAAATAAAACGTAATGTGTTTTAATATTTTGTTATAACAATGGTATTTTTTAATCTACCAACTTAAATTTTCGATATGACTATATTTTATAATTATGTTACTACTTATTTTATTTTATTTATTTATTTTATTTATTTAGTTGTACTCAGGCAACGCAGGCCCATAGATATATACCTTATAAACTAACATAAATATTTATATTTTAACATTAACACTTAAACTAAACTATGGGTGGTGGCGGCGGCAATCTCCCCCGAAAGCGCCTGAACACCACACCCTTCGGCCAGTAGTCTTCCTGCATGAAAGTTGACAGCCTGTCCGAGGGGACCCTAACCACAAACGCCTTGAAACTGGCGTTGTGACTGGAGTCCAACGGCTGAACTCTCAATGAGACATTGCTCTTCACTCGGATGTACTCTGCAATGTCCCCCGCCTTGCTGGTGTAGTGGAGGCGGGACAGGTAGACTGGGGTGGTCGGCACTGCTGCACGCAACAGGAAGTTGGACCCTGTTGCCGCCGTGCCGCAGCGATTTCTGTTCACCCGCTGCGTGCGTTTCTTCTTCTGCACCGTGATGAAGCCCTCTTCATCACGGTCGTCGACGTATAATTGGGCCTCTCATATCAATTTTGCCTTTGAATTCAAATTTCACCCTGTATTAATCGATATACCCATGCTTTACTTATTATTATAAAGAGGTGCATTGTTTTAAAGTACTTATGTAAAGTATGTTTAATAATAATATAAATAATAAATATTGCCAGACGAACACACCAACTGTATGGTCCCAAACTAAGCAACGCTTGTACTATGGGTACCGTACAATGGACTGGGGGCGATCCCAATAGTGTCCCTAGTGACCAGGGAAAATTACGAAAAGGCCATTTCTGAAATTTACCCTGACGGGAATCGAACCCGCAACCACCCGATGCAATGAGCCGTGCGGCCTACACTCGAACCACTGCGCCAAGCGGTCGTTTGAAAGAGGCAAGCTCTGAAACTGCCGATCTGATACTGAATATTCTGTCTCTGATACAATGTTACACTAGCCTTGAGCAACATAGGCAATCGAACTACCTACCACGTGGGCGGAGTCACGAGTGAAAGCTAGTCTATATGAAGTACCTGCGATGGTGGACGGATGGAATCAATCGAAAAAAATAACATCTTTAATCTCCAAATTTTAAGAACGTGGATCTCAGTGGATAACTCAATCATCATCAAAGGCGGTGCGGCGATACTCAGCAGTGTTCAGAAGTCAATTAGCAGGGACCACAAAGCAGTCCACACGGAATTAGCCGCGGCAAACAATACAACACGTGCGGAGCGGGTAAAAATAAAACTATAGTAGACAACCACTGTTTGAAATGTTGGTGATGTGTTTGTGTTAGGCGAGTGGACTTGCCAGGGTTTAGGCAAGTAAGGACTCTTTCCGATGCTTTAGTATAGCCGAACCCATTAATTCAGGTTATTATTTGGTGGAACATAGAATTATTATATTGAGTATTTACAATTGTTTGCAAATTGTTTTTCTTAACATGTACCTATGTTGAATTTGTCGGATTTTTCTCTTACTCATGGAATTGACATCAACTTTAAAGAGGAGGGGTATACTTAAGTAAAAATACATTTATTTTAATGTTTAACATACCTATCGGAAGTTAAATACTGGCTTATTTACTAGGTCATATATACGAAATCAGAATACAAATGGGGTTATTGCAATGTTAAATTGTCTAAAACCAACTTAATTCCGTTTCTTCCTAGCTACACAAATTTATATTTAATTACCTAAAGAGCGCAAACAGCTATAGAGCCACCTGCTATCAATACCATTACTCGATATTTTTGCTTGATGCGTTCTAATAGTTTTAACACTGGGTTATAGTAACTTGCCCAAGCAACTGGGCCGGTGTGAACGCAGCCCGACTACTTCCGACCTATTCGGTAAACAGGTAGGGGTAACATATCACAAGTTTACGCTACTGAAATGTAAATGTGGAACGAGCGGACGTCTCATCAACGGATTCAGTTAATTTGATGAGCTGGCTCGGTGCTGTGTTTGAATGATTGATATTAATTAATATTATCAATTGAAGACCGCATCGCGAAGTGATTTGAGTGTAGGCCGCTTGGTTCACTGCATCGAGTGGTTGCGGGTTCGATTTCCGCTGGGGAAATTTTTGGAAAGGGCTTTTTTGTAATTTAATCTGGTCTAGGTGTCACTGGGGTCGCCCCCAGTCCATTGTACGGCACCCATAGTACAAAGTTTGGTTTGTTTGGGACCATAGACCTGGTGTGTCAATCTAAAAAAAAATATTGTCGATTGAAGACCACATCGCGAAGTGGTTCGAGCGTAGGCCACTTGGCTCACCGCACTGAGTGGTTGCGGATTCAATTTCCGCCGGGGAAAATTTTGGAAAGGGCTTATGCGTCATTTTCTCCGGTCTGGGTATCACTGGGGTCGCCCCCAGTTAATTCTACGGTACCCGTATTACGTTGCTTAATTTGGGACCACTCTGCGCAGTGAGCACGTCGATCGGTGTCATTTCTAGCCATGTCTCTATGTAAAAGTGTCTACAGTATAAAACAAAGTCGCTTCCCGCTGCCTGTTTGTCCCTATGTATGCTTAGATCTTTAAAACTACGCAACGGATTTTGATGCGGTTTTTTTGATAGAGAGAGTGATCAAGAGGATGGTTTATTATCTATACAAATAAATAAAATTGAAGTGTCTGTTTGTAATATCAAAATAACACCTTTTCACTAAATTCATATGAAAGTACAAACAACACCTATAGCAAAAACGCGCTTGATAATTTTTTTGTCTGTCTGTCTGTGTGTTTGTTCCGGGTAATCTCCGAAACGGCTGGACCGATTTTGACGGGACTTTCACTGGCAGATAGCGGATGTTTTAAGGAGTAACTTAGGCTACTTTAATTTTAGAAAAACAATTAGGGTTCCGCGTAAAAAAAAAACACATGAAATCAAAGAGTATCTCCGAAACGGCTGAACCGATTTTGACGGGACTTTCACTGGTAGATAGCTGATGTTATAAGCAGTAACTTAGACTACTTTTAGCTTAGAAAATAAAAAAAATAAAAAAATGTGTCCTCTCGCGCGGGCTCAGAACGCGGGAGCGGGCTTTTTTGTTAAGTTAAATTCCACGCGGACGAAGTCGCGGGCTCAGCTAGTGTATAATACATGCATAATATAGTAGAGAAACACTGTTAATGTATTGCACCTGTGCGAAGCCGGGGCGGGTCGCTAGTCGTTTATAAACCAAAAGCAGATGAGGTGGTTAAATCGCATTTACGCTATACGATGCCCTATACGAAACTTAACGACGAACGCAAACAAACACGACCCGGTCTTAAGGTATCCTTCGGAGGTTTAATATTTCGTTTTATTAGTTTACAACGCATAATTAACTAGTTTCCGAGAAGACCACGTGACTGCTTCCTATTAATATTATTTTAAATACTTTTTTGTCGTTTAACGCCGGGACGCGGTTTGTTTTACCATGATGTTACTTATTACTAAGGTAATAAAGATGTTTTCGATATATTTTAGTTCCACTGCCGTGTTTTGATTGGTTGTATATTAAATGTATCCTTGAAATTCGGTAATGGATTGTTAAATGTGGTGTTTAGTGAGATGGTCGCGATGTCGTAGTAGCGGGTATAGGGCGGGTTTATTAATAGGTGTTTAAGACTTTTTTAAGGTGTTATTGTTTTTACGTACCTCGTTGAACCACGCATTTAGCGGGTGAAGGATTAATGGGAAACGCATTTCATTGGATATTTTCAAATAAACAGTTGTTTTATTTATTTACTAGCTGAGCCCGCGACTTCGCCCACGTGGAATTTAACTTAACCGCTCCCGCTCCCGCGTTCTGAACCCGCGCGACGGGACCCATTTGTTTTTTTTTCTAAAATAAAAGTAGCCTAAGTTACTCCTTATAACCTCAGCTATCTAGCAGTGAAAGTCCCGTAAAAATCGGTCCAGCCGTTTCGGAGATTATCCGGAACAAACATACAGACAGACAGACAAAAATTTTTTCATCGCATTTTTGCTATAGGTGTCGTATGTACTTTCATATGCATTTAGTGAAAAGGTGTTATTTTGATATTACAAACAGACACTCCAATTTTATTTATTTGTATAGATGTATAGACTAGGATTTACGAAGGCAGAGCCACGCTGTAGCTTGACTACATCTCAAATGCGGGCTGGCGCGATAGGAGTAGTACCACCCACGCACAGAAGATCGGCTTGAAGTAGCTACGTTTTGTACGATGAAGGAGAGAGCCAGAAGCCCAAAAATTTCGTTATCACTACATAGTATAAAACAAAGTCGCTGTCCCGCTGTCTGTCCCTCAGTGCCGGATTAGGCAAGCGCGGGGCCCGTAGTCGGTTACCGAGTGCCTGACATGCATTGTCTTAGTAGGAAAAGTTGTAACGTTTCACGTTTTTGTGACATCAAGTAAATTCAATATACCACATCTTAATAAGTCTCACTCAAAAAATTACGCTCAGGCAGAGATGAGTGGGTTTAAATATGCGGGGCCCCTTTCGCGCGGGGCCCGTAGCACTTGCTACTCTTGCTACTATCGTTAATCCGGCGCTGCTGTCCCTATGTATGCTTAGATCTTGAAAACTACGCAAAGGATTTTTATGCGGTTTTTTTAATAGATAGAGTGATTCAAGAGGAAGGTCTATACTAGGTGAAACAAAAGGGGTATACTATTTTTTTTGCAACTTAACTTTGTAAATCTCAAACTATCGGCTTTGTGGGACAGTTGAAGTACTAAAGGTTTTGTAGACTTGTGAAATCGGTCAACAGCTGTATTCCTATAACACCTTTTGTTATTCAAGTTCCCTCCAAAGCTGATGGTTTTAGAATACAAAGTTAAGTTTTGAAAAAAATAGTATACCCATCATGTTTCACCTTGTATGTTATAATACATCCTACTAATATTATAAATGCGAAAGTTTGTGAGTGTGGATGTATGTTTGTTACTCCTTCACGCAAAGACGACGGGATAGTTTTGGATGAAATTTGGAACACAGATAGTTTATAACCGGGATTAAAATATAGGATACTTTTTATCCCGATAATCCCGAAAGTTTTGTTAAGTTAAATACTACGCGTACGAAGTCAGTGGACACAGCTAGTGCATAATATAGTGGAAAAACGGTGATAATTTTAGAGCCGTACGAAGCCGGGTCGCAAGTAATCAAATAATGATGTATATTCATTGCTCTATTCCCCCTCCCCCATTACAGTGGTGATGGGAGAAGGAGATGGACGTAACGGACGGACAGAAACCTAGCTTCCGCCGCGCGGCCGCGCCTATGTTTGTATACACGCATTAACCGACCAACTTCGCACCTCAAATACTAAGAACACTACGTTACGCTTTGTTCTGTACAGATTAGATTTAGGCAGAGATTTTACAAATATTTAATTTTAGAATTGTTACGTATTTACAACCTATCTCCTTCTTTCTCTTTTCAGTTTGATTAAGTGTGAGTGAGTGAAAGGGGGACAGGTAACTAATAGGACAATTATTTTGTGTTGAAATGACAAGTTTGGTAAATAGGTAAATTTCCGTAAATCATTGGAATCATTAGGAAGCTCATAAAAGGTATACATATGTCAGTGCAATAAAAAAACTATTATTTTTTATGCTACACGAAACCTGAATCGAAATCCCTCATTATTATAAGAGAAAGATCGTGATTACAATTAAAAGTAGTGCGTTAAAAGTGCTGATGAAGACAAAATTGTAATTAAGAACTATGTGTCCAGTTCAAGAGCAATATAAGCCTCTAATGGGATGTTGCATTGTCTCAACCAGTGCCTATTATCTAATGGCAAACTCATATCGCGAGAATCCGCAAATGAAATAAACAAATTTCAATACAAATTGTGACATCTCATCCGATAATTCACGCGTTTGTTGTTCTTGTTCTAGTTGGTCGTTGATAGACTGTCGATAACATCATGTCTAGCAAGCATTAGACAGTGACAGCGCTTCAGGCTAAAATAGTGCAACAATAGTCCTCCCCCCGCAAAAGTTGGTTGAACGAGTTTTCAACTTTTCATTCTTTATCGAATACATCTCGGGTCTAGTGGTTAAATAGTCCTAGGTGTGATGTAACGGTCAAGCAAGACGATACCTATTATAATTCAAGATATCGCCTCATCTTGAAGTCTCTGTTCTTAACCTCGTCTATGTACGTAAGAATCAAAGTTCTGGCGAGCCTCCAGGTCTGTATTCAAAGACAAATGAATTTGTCTTTTGATCAATTGTCCTCTGCGTCGGTAATCAGCGGTATTACGATAATAACGTAAATATTTATTAACAGCCAGTTACTTTGATGTGGAAATGGGGATATCAGTAGCGTTTATTCTTTCAAAATCTTTATACAACTTGGCTGAAATAATCAAATACGAAATACAAAGGACTAGGGGCGATCCCCAAATTATGATATTTTGTATTAGTTAAATCACAAAATCTGACTCCAAAAGCAGAAAAAATTCAGTAAGTACTTAAAGGCCGAGTTCACCATCACACTAACGTACTGTTAGAGCAATAACCGACCTGTTACCGCGTTAACGGTCCGTCAACTTTCGGCCCTAAGTAGGTTGTAATACGACTTCAAATCCTGGCTAAATCTGGGGCTCACGTCATGGTACGTCAGTTTACAGTACCCTTACCCCCCTACCCCCCAGCCAGGAGGAGTACGCATAAAAACTTGATGTCTTCCGCTCTCATTGTTCTCACACTGAACGTAATTAATGCAGTTTAACAGTGCTCATCTGGCTGAATGGTCACTCACGCTAGTCGAAGAGACGGCGGCCATTAAGTTAATCACAAAACGGTTTTGTAAGTACTTACCTATTTAATTAAATATTATAGGTAGCTTGAAACATCTTATTTTATCTGTGAGGTTGATCATACTATATTAACGGGTAATAGTTAAATTTTTTGTGTTCACAACTTTATTAAATCAGGTAATCAATAATGATAGGAACTTGTTTTTTTTTGCTTTTGACTTCGCTTTTCGTATTTTGCTAGTGTCAAGTAAAATTATATTTCAAGTTTAACTAGGCATGTGTCAAGTGTGTGTGGCTATCGGCTGGGCTTTATATACTTACCCGTCCTAATCCTATTCCTCCTTATTAATAAACGTGTTCTAGCGGTTTATAGTTACACCATGCTTTGTCTTCTTCTTTCGAATGTCAAATCACTGATGTTAGAAAAAGATAATTTGGTGTGTAAGTACCTATTCGCCCGCTATACCACGTTATAAGGGTGTATCAGTATACTGGCAGATACTTTACTGACAAATTACCAGACATCTTGGGAAACCCGAAAAAGCATGTTTCACCGTGTTTTAATAGGCCACACTTACACACATTATGGATAATCATTAATTTTCTACCAACATTACACACTATTATTCAAAGAAACAAAAGATTTGCAAATTTAAACTAAAAATGTCAACACCAATTCTCTACTTCCCGCCAAAAACTCTATATTCGTTGACATATCACTCAACTGAATTTGGCAGAATTCTTTAAAAAATAAAATACCTATTTTTCCTACTATGAAATTGGTGCGGGTTCCAGGTTATTAATCTTTTAATTCAAAATCCTACCCGCCTCTTGGACTACAAGTACAAAACTTGGCTCGCACAGTTCATACATTCGGATTTTATGAATATTCCCGAATGAGTGCCAATTATCAAACGCTACGAACGTGCCGTGTGTCAGGATGAAAGGCCGCGGCTCTTTGACTTCCAACTCCCGGATCCGACTTTGTAGTTGTAATAATAGCAGAACTGTTTGAAACGGATTGCGGATTTAGTCTGTATACAATAGATCTAGAACACGGCTAACAATGTAATGACTTAGCTACGCTAGGTATAGACTCCAAGAGGAGGGTAAAAAGACAAAAATGTTGCGCGATTTAAGTATATGATACTAGCGACCCGCCCCGGCTTCGCACGGCTCTAAAATTAACAGTGTTTCTCTACTATATTATGCATGTATTATACATATAAACCTTCCTCTCGAATCACTCTATCTATGAAAAAAAACCGCATCAAAATCTGTTGCGTACTTTTAAAGATCTAAGCATACATAGGGACATACAGACAGCGGGAAGCGACTTTGTTTTATACTATGTAGTGATTATTAATTTACTGGACATGATGACGTAAATGTCTAATGTCTTATGTTGTGACCAGGCCAGATTGTGACATACCAACTTTAATATTCAAAAGTCACGAGATGAATCTGAATGGCATTATCCGACCTGCCCATTCTTCTTCTTTATTACAAAAGCAAGCCTATTTGTATAGTTCGGAATTCTTTTTTATAACGCTTTTCCTTGGACCTGAGTTATCGAACCCAGAGGCTTATGATGGCCAGGCCTCTTCTGTGACACCCAGTCATGGCATGATATATAACAATAATTAAACAAAAAAATATTTATTATTTACTTACATTTCGTGGTCCCCTCGCGTCGAACACCATCCCGCTGTCATCAGTAACCAGACACCCATACAGCTAATTGCAGACGTTGATTCGAACTAAAATAAATTATATTTTAATGTAAATACACGCGCAATTGGCGCAATGATAGTGTTCCGCTAATGTTCCCGATGACGTCATGAGTATACAAAATTGACATTTACGATTTTGAACTGTGATTTATAAATCTTAACCATTGACGACTGCTCGGTAGGTAGATACAGTGGTCCGGGCGTCACGACTCACCTCACCGGGTGGCTGTGGGTTTGATTCCAGCCGGGGCAAGTACCAGAAATTTCTTATACGAATGAAAAAAAACATTTCGGATAAATTAGGCCGGGGTCGCACCGGTAAGGCGATTGCGATGACACAGCGATTGCGTTAACAAACCCCTAGAAATATAATATAGCAGTAGCCGCATCAAATAACAAAAACTTTGTTAGTGGCCGTCGCATCACAATAGGACATAGTTTTTCAAAAACGAACCAATCCATACATACGTCTGCAGGCCAAAACCAACCCCAGTGCAAGTGCAAGTAGGTCGGTTTCACATTGCAAAAGTTTATGTGGATAGGTTCCATTACGCAAAAATATGTCCAATTATTGTTTTACCAGCGCGGTCGTCCGCGGGCTCAGTCGGTACCGCCGAATTTGCGGAAAGCGCAATGAGAAACAAAATTACGACCGTGAAATTGTTTTTGAAGCGAAGCTTCTTTACGGACGTTCGGGGCGCTCGCTACCCGGGGACTAAAACGGCGAAAAGCGTAACGCGTAACGCGTTACGCTTTAATATAATATATCTAATATCTACTGCAAAGCTTCGCTTCTTTCGGGCGTCCCTAGACGGCACTGTTTTTTTTTTGTAATTCAGAGTAAGTAGGTATTATTTTTAGTAATTTTAACAGCATTGATTTATGAAATGACTCGTTTTCAGAAATTATTTTCTATTATTATTATATAGATAGAACGTTTCGCAAATAACATTTAAATGAATAATTATACAAAATATAACTACAAAAATAATATTGACGATCGCTTGGCGCAGTGGTTCGAGCGTGGGCCGCTCGGCTCGCTGCACATGGTGGTTGCGGGTTCGATTCCCGCTGGGGCAAATTTCGCCAATGACCTTTTCGTAATGTGCCCGGGTCTTGGTGTCTCTGGGATCGGCCCCCGTCCATTGTACGGTACTCAGAGTACAAGCTTTGCTTAGTTTGGGACCACGCAGTTGGTGTGTCAGTCTGATAAAAAAAAACTCAGTGTGTGATATGGTACTTAATTAAACATAGATTTGTACTAATTATTCATGAGGACCCATCTCCATTTCTACTATTATGAGATTTTACATGTTCACGTATCTTAAAACGCTACCACATAACCAAGCACCTACCAGGGCGTCCGATGGCCGTTCCTGGAAGGCCACCCACGGAGCCAGCACCTGACAAACAAACAGACGATCAGCAGAGCACGGTAGCGCGGCTTCCACTTACTGAGAGCGTTCAAGGGAACTAGGGGTAGGTACCTAGTACCTTATCTAGGGACTAGTATCTAGGTAACTAGGTTCGATGCCTGTCTTTTGATAGGACTGAGTTATACAATGATAATGGCAAAGGCAAAGGCTTTGCCCCCTATTACGTACATTGGGGCCAAAGGTTCCATGGGCGAAATGGTAGTGTACCATCAACAAAGTTGACGCTTGATCAATTTTGAACACTTTTCCCTTGCAGGCAGTAATCATAGGATGGCCCGCCCATTATGTTGTTGTCCAATGAGACGAAAAGCGTCCGATGAGACAAAAGCCCTTTATTTCAGAAATCCATTGTTTTAATTGTTTTTATGACCATGCTAGTCGCATGTGGCTGCTGGTCACTGCATACAAAATGCAACCTTAAGGTGATCCAGCGTCGAGTTTGTTGATTGTACCTACTGCAGTGCATATGGCATAGGCATGTAGAGTACCTAACTATGCCTAGGCCTGCCCATTTGGGAAATAAGTACCTAAAGGCATGATGTAGGTAGGTATAAGTATTTTTTGAAAAACAGTTAGGTACTTATACATAATACTACAGTAGGAACTTACCTACCGAACACAAATCATTGCCAAAAATTTTTTTGCCAACACTTTTTTTATAGGTACTTACTAGGTAAGTAACTATAAAAAAGTGACGAAATACCTACCTAGGTAAAAAAATAAACATACTTAGCATAGAATAGATAGGTATGAACTACCAAGACTGAGATGTGTGAAGTAACGGAGGCTTTTTTGTATGTGGAGGGACATTTAAAAATAAATAATAAGTAATACCTACCTAAGTAGTACTAATAGTACTTACCTACTTACCTACCTACAGTTTAAATTTATTGTAAAAATAGATGCGAAAGGCGATCCACGAAGATTCAAAGAAACATCTAAGACGGTATGAGAAAAATTCTAGAAAAACAAAATAGGTAGGTATGCATAACGACGTCGTAATGACCTAAATTAACCGTTTACCAGTAATAAATTGAAATCACATGACTTACCACGAAGCCGCGAAGTCAGTAGCCACATTTCGTATTAACAATTCCGTCTCACGTAACAATTACCCACAATAAAAATCCAGTTTAATATTTTCCCAACAAAATAGCGTTCCGTTCTATTCATGTTCACTGATGAATTTATCTATGTTTATTGTTGCGTTCTCGATAAAACGCAGACATTCGGGAACTCAATAAAATCCCATTTAACGTTTACAATGAGCTTGTATTTATTTGAGTGGTGTTATGGCCGCCACCCGCGGCCGCCCGACCACACATTAAACATGACCTCATGCTATTACAAGTTTTATTGTCGAGTAAGTAGCGTTTTATTTTCTCTTTCTTTATTTTGATTTGATTGGTTGATAGGTTACCTAACCAACTGACTGGACAGTGTGTAACCTAGGTACCTATGTAGGTACCTACTTTTGTAACAAGTCATGGACAGAAAATGAAAAAAAAACTTACTCAGGTAATTATTTTTCCAATATTTTTGGTGAGGCGGGTAGTTACTCCAATAAGTAGAATAAAAGCCTTGGTAGGTTATTTTTTGCGAAAACGAATAGGAAAAATCACAGTGTTCTAAGGGAAGAATAATTATTTTCCTACCGTCTGTGTTACTATCTATTTTGAACCCATGCGATTGCTAGGGCATCTATCGGCATTATCAAAACCCAGAATTATATTAGTTATTATCTATCATATTAGGTAGATGTCGCTGATCCTATGAATAGTTCTACTCTTCAACAGATGGCACTTAGTACTCATTCATTTTAGCATGTGGAAAAGAAGCCTTACAAATTATGCAATAGGTTTTAATTTAAATCTTACAGTTTATTTTGAAAGATAAGAACTGTCTTCATTTTAAAATAAAATATTTTTTATCATTACACCTATTTAATAATCTTTGTGCGGAATCATTACGTTAATAGGTGTACTAACAAAACGGAACATCAGTCAGTATTTAAAAAGTAAAAACAAAATGACGTTAGCTGACAGTTGTGCTTTGTTATCGTCTAGATTATTTTCTACATTCTTTAGAAGAAAAATTATTTGTATCAGTGCAGGCAAATTTCATATGGATATAAGAGATGAAGCGAAGTCAACCATGGAGCTGGTCAACGTGCCCCCGATCATATCCATGTATCGGCACGCTTTGCTTACCTTCGATGACAAGTTCAAGAGCGACGTTACGACCAACTTAAGTAAGTTAAAGAGTATGATGGACGCGTTAAAATCCGAAGACTTGGGCTTCGACAAAGCACTCAGCAACCCGGAGATCTGGCAGAAACCGTTCAAGGCACCATGTACGTATATAGAAGTGTTCCAGAATAGCCAAATAAACATGAGCGTGTTTGTGTTGAAGCCTGGTTTCAAGATGCCGCTCCACGACCACCCTCACATGCACGGCCTCCTAAAAGTTATATCGGGGGCGGTGAGGATTCGGAGTTATACAGAATATCCCCTGAAGGAAGCTATGAATAATATTGACTTCGCAGCTCGCGCGAAACACGAAGCGGCTCGTATCGCGCAGGGCATCCGCAAAAGGAGAAGATTATTCGCCAAAATATCCACCGACCGCGTCTGCCGTGACAACTCCACAACCTGTACACTCACACCAACAATATCCAACTATCACGAAATTGAGGCTCTGGAGATGCCGGCGGCATTCTTCGACATCCTCTCCCCGCCTTACGACACATTGATTGAAGGTATCGGACCGAGGAGATGTCGCTACTATTACGTCGCCAACGAAATAAGTACTAATGTAGTGGAATTACAAGAAACAGATGTGCCAAAATGTTTCTATTGTGATCAAGCACCGTATTTAGGACCAATTCTTAGTTAGGTACAAATTTGATAGTATTTAGGTAGCTATTTGAATTGAAGGTACTATGTTTTTGTTCTTAATAAGAAGCCTGGGTGATGATAACAATTAGTTTGGAGGTAATTTTATTTAATATGTGGGGTCGTGTAATTGTCAGTACAAACTATAATTGTGCCTTCATTGATATACCTGTACCTATGTTCAAACTTGTATCTGCATTACCTATTAATCATGGTATTAATGAAATATAATTACTAATTGCACCACACATAGTTACCATTGAATATATCAGATTCAGTCATTTCTTTTCCAGTTTCAATTTCAAAACATAATTTATTCTTGATATCAGTAATTCAATTAGTTCATAAATAAGTAAGCAATAATTTATGGGATACAATAGATTTAAAATCAAAATTATATTTTATTTAAATTTCTTTGTTAAATTGCTATTCAGATTTGCTCAATTTACTGTAGAATGGAACAAGACATTTAAAATTATAATTTTTAATAATAACAAATTTTACCCTTTAGCGGTGATGGTAAATTTTATTATTTACATTCATGTTCCATACTCACAATTTTGAAGTTAAACTATTATATTCCTTTGTATTGCATTTTATGAATCATTATTTATAAAGATGCATTCATAATGATGAATTGTTGTTTGATGAGTCATGCTATGTTATTTTTCAGCTGCAAAATATTGTGTAATTCCATTATATAAAAATTATTGTATTATCCATTGTTTAACTAATCCAATATAATATACCTATCTACTTTATGATACAGGCTAGTTTTCATTCTCATCACAATTATGTTTACATAAGAGGATTGTGGCTTCATTTCTTACCATAATGTTGTACATATTTCTAGTTTTTTTATATACTTATACATAATATACTTGCTGACGCCATTCTACTTAGGTATAAGATGAATTTGCTATAAGGGATGAACATTTAAAAAATCACACAATGGCAGGAATTCTGACACGGCGACATTCGCGTAAATGCGTATCGAAAAACACGCGAAGCCGTGTCCGTCGATATCCCTTTGCGCAAATAGGGCGTGTCATGACTCGTGCCGACTTTGAGGCCCGTAAAATAAATCGGTCTCAAATCTGAGATAGATCTTGGAAATGTCATTCCAGTACAAAATGAGTCGTCAAAACTTAAGATCGCTTCTCAGACTAGAGATAGATTAGTATGGGCCTTATACATACTAACTTGCATTCACACTCGTGTAGTTTTAAAATAAATTTGTAAATCTGATCTCTGTCAACTTCGTAATTGTTAATCAAATTAACATTATTCTAGTACATAATGTTAGATAGTTTAGACATCTAGTGAAAGTTGTAATGCTAGTGGAAACTTCTTGGTTTTATATGCACTTCTATGGCATTCAAAATTGTATAAGATTGATTCGTATTTTATAAGGAACTAAATGTAGAATTAAGTTTCGTTTCCCACACATAGTATTGATGTTTTTGTTAATAAAATCTATAATTTGTTAATTTGCTCTTCATTTTCGTATTGATAGCCCCATATTCTTTTTAAACTCACACTTACCTGTGGTTTTAACAATACATGAAACACCAAAAGTAAAACAATGTGCTAGTAAATAATGATTTATTGAATTATAATTTTAACAGCATAAAATAAATGGATCACACATTAACAATTGCGCACACACATTGATTCCAATTGCTGAAAAGATTGCAGGGCAAAATGTGAATAATATTAAAATGCTAAATAAATGCATAAGTCTAAATAACATATTTGATAAGGCAAACGTTTTCCAGCACCTGGTTTGTTCTAAAGATTTAATTCTACGTACTGCTAGCATACTAAGGCTGCGGCCGCGTCCATGAAACCATTGCGCGACGACGATTTATAAACAAATTTTCGCTTTTCTGTTTCACCCACCGCCATATGTTTATTAAACGTGTTTGTTTTAACGAAATCGCTGTTACATCGCAATCGCTTTACCGGTGCAACCCCGGCCGGGGGGCCTAAATATATATTATCCTGCAATGATTATACATGGGATGGTTTATAATGGGTTTTACAACATCTACTTGTGACTATAAAAACCACAGTATTCATTCAGTGAGGCTACAAAAGCATAGAACGGTTCCCACAATGTCATTACGTAATTAAACAATTAACTCTTTCTGTCATTAGTAATTTGATATTCGAAAGAAGAAACTGCGTGGTTTAACTATACAACTGCTAATCCTAATAAGTGTAACCATTTAGTCCAGTCATAACCATATCATTCCATGTACCTACCACTCCACCCAAGCTGTCTTCACATACCTACCATACCAATGATACGCTATCAACATTCCCAATTTATCTCAATTGTCAATCATTTAACATTATATTGTCTTATCAGTTACGTTCGCAGCAAGGTATACTACTATAGAATCGAAGACAATATCGTTTACTTCGTGTTATAGTCTCACAACAAAAAAAATGACTGACGAATTGACGATCGATTTTATCGTTGGGTTTCATGTAAATACAGTCGTTTGATATTTCTATATTTTTATTTAATGGTTGCCCAAGGATTCTTATATTTTTATTTATTTGGTATTTTTGAACGAAAGGGAACTACGATTCAAATGAATTATCTACATAGCATGCAAGTAATCAGCAAAATGATTGCGTTTGGTAACATGTTTTTTAGATAAACATCATCAATGGAGACTAGCTACCTGCCCCGGCTTCATACGAATTTATTACATTATAAACTATCCGGAAAAAAGGACTCAATGATAGTGAGTACTGCATCAAATTACGTTGAGTGGTTTATAAGAACTAAGCGGACATACAGACAGACAGACGGGGTTAGCGAATTTGTTTTATACTATTTAGACATGAGAGATAATTAATGTTAAAATGGTAAACAACAAATATTGGATGAGAATTTAAGTACTTAAAAAATATAATTTTTTGTTACCAATCATTAACTATTTTGTAACAAAGAATTTTGGCATAGCCCCTGGTTTGAACTGACGAAACATTTAAAAGTACACCAATTTATGTTGTCTTTGTGCTGTCTTTTTCAACTTATTTTGTGCTGTCAAAAAATTGAGGCAACAACATAAGTCGGTGTAAATGTTTCGGCTATACAAGGTGGACAAGGTGGACAAGGTGCACTGACTCCAGCGCCATCTCGTGAAAAACTTCATCACACATGACCGACGCCTCCACGGATATCAAAAGAACCAGAATGTTCATAACAAAAATATTATGAAACCAATAGTAAAAATGATTGATTGATTACTCAACACAGGCTCGAAGTGTCGATAAAGGGGGAATAGTGCGAAATGTTTGAGCACTTTACGATTTGATAACACTATCAGATGAAATACCTTTGAGCACACGTTATAGACTCTGTTCAACTATACGTAAAGATCAAAATCACTAATTAAATATATTTCTGAAGATTTTTGTTCTCCGTCAAATTTTAATCTAATATTATTTTCATAAAAATATTAGGGAATTTACATAATTTCACTACCATCAGTCCTCGTTACACCTAAGAGATGCAATTCCAATCAAATTTATATTTTCACTCACTTGAGGTACATACACATTAAAATTAGATTTCCAATTGGATATCGTTTTGCAAAACGGAATCAATCCACATGCACTGCCGTAGACCAAAACCAACCTTGTGTTGGTGGTTCTAGGTTGGTTTCAGTTTGCAAAATATGCAGATATTTAAAAATGGAACGTTAAAAAGGCATGCCATGGTTGTTTATTAAATCCGCACCCTAAAAAAATACACTATGCGTGGTAAGTTATCTATCACCAAAAATAATTTCATGGTTTTCAATAATTATATTCTTTGTCGGTTGCTACAGCTGGTTTGTAGCGAGCGGTTGAATTAAAGTTGCGTTTTATTTAAGCGAAGCTTCTTTACGGACGTTCGGGGCGCTCGCTGCCCGGGCACTAAAACCGTGAAAAGCGTTACGCGTTACACGTAACGCGTAACGCGTATTTTTATGTTACACTCTGCCTACACTGTTTCAAAACCCTATGCACGCCGCTTATAATATATCTAATATCTACTGCAAAGCTTCGCTTCTTTCGGGCGTCCCTAGACGGCGCTGATTTTTTTTACGTTCGTTACTTTTATCGTATTTAGCATTTATTAAGGCGCAATTATCATGCATTATTAAAATATCACCTTGTATAATAACATTATGTATTTTAATTTCAGTACCTAATGGTAAAATGTATTTTTGTTTCATAATTAACGTTATTAAATGGACGTAGTTTTGCAAAATTGAACCAACCCACACACTTCTGCGAACTAAAACCAACCTAGAACCACTAACATAAGGTTCTGTTCCGCAAAACGATATCCAATTGGACAGTTGGGTAGAGCTTTTACCTCTTCACATCAGACCAGTTGGAACGAAGTTCCTTATCGCGCGTTGCGATAGGGTGCTAGACGGAAAAAATTAAGTGTGTAACGACACGTTTTGTGTGTAACGACACTTTTTTCGCTTTATGTGTCTTGTTCGTCTTTCTATTTCGCATTGAACAGTGTGGTATCGCGACTTACTTTTACTTTTAAAATTATTTTTGTTGAGTGTATACAGGTTTTTTGTACATAATAACAATTATTAATCCTGACAGTGTTTCTGCACAGGTGCCGGATATTGCAACTTCGTTCCATCCGGGTGTCCCTTGACACCTCTCAAGTTTTTTTTACATTATATTTGTCGCAGTCAAGTTTAATAAATGGACGATTATTTGAAATTCTATCTTGAGTAAAATACATGTGAGTATATTATTATTTGTATTTTTCAGGTTTACATCTAGTCTATGTAAAACGGTTTTATTTACGTATGTTAGCTATAAGGTATATAATAAAATAAAATTAAATTATACAGGATGTTTTAAAAGTGCGAAATAATATTGAGGTGTTGGGATAACTTTTTAATTTGTTTTTGTCTGTCAATTTTAAAACATTGTGTATTCTTTTTACGAACTTTTTTTTTAAATACAGATGATTGCTACTCTAAAACGCATTTTACACTGTTTCCTAGACCATTTGACGTATTCTAAGGACGCAATATGAAATTTGTGACCAATATTCAAAGGCCCTTAACTAAGATAACATGTGTCTTCATTCAAATCCACGCATCAGCTACTGTATATGCACCCTAATTATCATTTCGGATTTTGGAAACATCCTGTACACTTTACATTAATATGGTGTTAATCTAATCTATACTAACTCAGGCAGTGTCAGGGTATAAAGTATAGCATGCATTGTATTAACTCTTGTGTTATGTGACTTAATTATTTGAACATATTACTAAGAATTGTTTATTGTTATTTCTGAGCACAAGATTCGCGTTTCATTTATTACTGGTAGATATATTTAAATTAACTCTATCACTGTTTGAATTAATTAATCGATATTAGACACTGGTAAGCTATTTAGGACAATATTGCCTGGACGCTAAAAGTCATTTTCCAATGAAAGACTTACCTCGAGCTTCAGTTGAAAAGGCGAGCGCGTAAGGTACAATAACAAGCTCCGTCCAATGAGCTGCTCAGTGAACCGAGCCGGTCAAATGTTGAGCAAGCTTGCTGGGGCTATACTCAAACATAAGTCCAAAATGAAATAATTATAGGGTGAAGAGATCAAATGAAATGTATCTAACAGTAAAAACAGCGTGTAAGGTAAAACTGATGCCATGAATTTAACTCACGATTCTGGACCCCAGAGTTGGAATTTTCCGTCGATATTGGGAGGAAATCATTATACAAATATATCTTAAGTGAATTTACATAAATAAAGCAATATTTATTATTTTAGCTTAAAATTGCAATATATCAATATATAAATTTTTCAGAATTTATAAATTGATTTTAGTATGAAATGCGGGCTCGAGCGTATTGCATCTATTGAGATGCAATACGCTCGAGCCCGCATTCCATACTAAAATCAATTTATAAACGCTGAAAAATTTTAGCATCATTCATGAAAATATTGACGGAGTCTGGGCGGTCCAGAGTCATGAGTTGAATCCATGGTATCAGTTTTTGTTACAATGCCCTTACACTCTGTATATTAAGTGTATAATGAGCATTATGTATACATTTTTAAACATTTTATTTATTATATTTTTTCTGTAGCACCATTGTACTTTGTTGTGAGCGAGAGAGAGCTACCATCTTTGTTTATATTATTCAATTATTGTTACAAACTAAATTGGTCCGAGATAACGAATACGAAAAGCGCGCTTAGAAAAAATAATTTCAACCTACCGACTAGGAGTGCGATGTACTGATTACAAGATTATAAAATAATTAATTAATAAATGGACATAGTTTCGCAAAAAGGAACCAACTTACACTTCTTCCTGCAGACTAAAATCAACCCTAATTGAAGTGGGTGTAGGTCGGTTTTAGTTTGCAGAATTGTATGTGGATTGGTTCCATTTTCCGAAACTACGTACAATTAAATTGAACCGATAATTATATTAATAGACTAGCTGTTACTCGCGGATGCGCCCGCGTGTTACTTCGATAAAAAAGTAGCCTAAGTTACTCCTTATAACATCAGCTATCTGCCAGTGAAAGTCTCGTCAAAGTCAGGCCTACCCTTTTGGAGAATGGCCGGAACAAACAGACAGACAGAGAGAAATTTTGAAAATTGTTTTTTATATGTCAAAAGTCCCGAACATACTGTCATATGCATTTAGTAAAAAGCTGTTATATTGAGATTACAAACATACACTTAAATTTTATTAATTTGTATGGATATATTGATTAATATATCAATTCAGGTCGATGCCAAAAGTTATATCGTCAAATTTCGTCGCGTGACCCTTCGTGAACGCTTCCTATTGGTTCTTCGTTCGGAAGTGATCCCGATGATAATATTAAGATGAACAATTGTAGTAAAGTGTTAATTAAATTAAATATAAACAAACAAGAGCAATTTAATTTTAACGCGACATTTTAAAATATTACACTAGCCAATTAACTATTTTTTTTTAATAATTCTAATAGTTTTATTTTAACTGATTTGAGAAAAACTAGCTTATACATTAATCTGGCTCCTAAATGTGTCAAATATAGTGCAATCGGTATTTGACAACCGCGGAATTGGCATTACTACTTTATCAAAGCATTTATCAGGTCAATGTATATTGAAATTAATTTAAAAAATAACCGTGAAAGACCTCATCCACTAACTTACAGTAGCTTACCACAAAGCTATGATTAATCATTAATTCAAAGTTAAATTCCACGTTTAAACCACGATTACTTTTACATGGTTTTTTAACTGCGTTCAAACCTGTTTCTAAGATAATAATTTGTGGTATTATGTGATGTTTTTTTGCAGCTAATCACACGTTCAACAAATGTTTAATACGTATCTTCTCTGTGTGGTTTAGGCGGGTACCTCTGGCCGGTCTCCAACGCCGCCGGCCTGATCATACACCGCTTGAGCTACTTCGGCTGCTAGTTTATCTGCAGACTGGTATGAGAAAAGAAAAACACTATTAATTACCACATCTAGATATTATTATTGGTGTAGAATCGGCAGAAAAAAATAAATTTAAAAAACCCCCGATGCGACGACCTTTTAAACTACAAAAGAGCTGTCGATTTTGAAACGGTTCAACCGATTTTCATGAAACAGCTAAGAACCACAGATATAGATTTACATAGATAACGCAAGTATCACGATTTATATTGAAACCAAGCGTGCCGAATTTTTAACACCTACTGTGACGTCTTTAGTAACGGGAAATCCAAACCGCTTCAAAGACACCGATGCCGCCGATGCCCCTCCTCCCGCTACGATTCCCTCGAGTGATTATCACGCTCATACATATATTTTTATATCTGTAGTCGCGAGGACTGTAAGTTATCGGCGACCAACCTACACGCTTGGTCGGGGTTTTCGGACACGCTAAGTACATACATTTGCGTTATCTATGTAAATCTATATCTGTGCTAAGAACAGAATACCTTTCTAACAAAAAAAAAACGATATTAAAATCGGTTAACGTAAAACTGTGTGAAAATAAATAAATAATTAAGTCGTCAATAGCCTGGTGGGTAGAGGGCCGCCTTAACATGGCTGGTGAACTAAAAAACATAAGAATACAGTGGTGGTTAATACTTCTGCAGCATACCTGTTGTGTGTCGGCCTCGGCGTATACCCTGACGACATCTTCAGTCCCAGAGGGTCGCACGAACGCGCGGCCGCTCCCGTACGAAGCGACGAGCTCGTTTATCCGCGCCTGGAGACCTTCGGGAGCCGTGCACTGACGTTCCGCGTCTGTGGTCGATATCGCGTTGCGGTCCTGAGGGATTATGCGCTTTATTGATGACTGCTTTAAGGTATATATTTCAATGGCGGCGTGGATAGCAATTCAGGATTTGACGTGTTAATACTAATATCGCCAGACGTACACACCCAACTGTATGGTCCCAAATGAGCAAGCTTGCACTATGGGGTAGGTACCGTAAAATGGACTGGGGGCGATTCTAGAGAGGGCAAAAATTACAAAAAGGCCATTTCCGAAATTCGCCCCGACGGGAGTCGAACCCGCAACTATCCGTTGCCTTGAGCCGAGCGGCCTACGCTCGAACCACTGCGCCATGCGGTTGTCTTGTAAGGTACTGTTATCAAATTGTGACACTATTTGAGAAATTATTTCTTTGCACAAAGGAGGCGGGATAAAGTTTGGGAGTCGCTGGTCGCTGGTCGCATGGCTTTGGCTAATGATTATAATCTCTTTGTTGTTGGCACATGCCTGCACATTGACCTTGAGCTTTGGCACCTGCACAGTGACCTTGAGTTTTGGCTAGTCTAGTCTTGTTACAATCTCTTTGCTGCTGCCACATACCTGCACAGTGACCTTGAGTTCTGGCTAGTCTAGTCTTGTTACAATCTCTTTATTGTTGAAACATACCTGCACAGTGGCCTTGGGTTTTGGCTAGTCTAGTCTTGTTACAATCTCTTTGCTGCTGGCACATACCTGCACATTGACCTTGAGTTTTGGCTAGTCTAGTCTTGTTACAATCTCTTTATTGTTGAAACATACCTGCACAGTGGCCTTGGGTTTTGGCTAGTCTAGTCTTGTTACAATCTCTTTGCTGCTGGCACATACCTGCACAGTGACCTTGAGTTTTGGCTAGTCTAGTCTTGTTACAATCCCTTTGCTGTTGGGACATACCTGCACAGTGACCTTGAGTTTTGGCTAGTCTAGTCTTGTTACAATCTCTTTGCTGCTGCCACATACCTGCACAGTGACCTTGAGTTTTGGCTAGTCTAGTCTTGTTACAATCTCTTTATTGTTGAAACATACCTGCACAGTGGCCTTGGGTTTTGGCTAGTCTAGTCTTGTTACAATCTCTTTGCTGCTGGCACATACCTGCACATTGACCTTGAGTTTTGGCTAGTCTAGTCTTGTTACAATCTCTTTATTGTTGAAACATACCTGCACAGTGGCCTTGGGTTTTGGCTAGTCTAGTCTTGTTACAATCTCTTTGCTGCTGGCACATACCTGCACAGTGACCTTGAGTTTTGGCTAGTCTAGTCTTGTTACAATCCCTTTGCTGTTGGGACATACCTGCACAGTGACCTTGAGTTTTGGCTAGTCTAGTCTTGTTACAATCTCTTTGCTGCTGGCACATACCTGCACAGTGACCTTGAGTTTTGGCTAGTCTAGTCTTGTTACAATCTCTTTGCTGTTGGGACATACCTGCACAGTGACCTTGAGTTTTGGCTAGTCTAGTCTTGTTACAATCTCTTTGCTGTTGGGACATACCTGCACAGTGACCTTGAGTTTTGGCTAGTCGAGTCTTGTTACAATCTCTTTGGTGTTGTTACATACCTGCACAGTGACCTTGAGTTTTGGCTAGTCGAGTCTTGTTACAATCTCTTTGGTGTTGTTACATACCTGCACAGTGACCTTGAGTTTTGGCTAGTCTAGTCTTGTTACAATCTCTTTGCTGTTGGGACATACCTGCACAGTGACCTTGAGTTTTGGCTAGTCGAGTCTTGTTACAATCTCTTTGGTGTTGTTACATACCTGCACAGTGACCTTGAGTTTTGGCTAGTCTAGTCTTGTTACAATCTCTTTGCTGTTGGGACATACCTGCACAGTGACCTTGAGTTTTGGCTAGTCTAGTCTTGTTACAATCTCTTTGCTGTTGGGACATACCTGCACAGTGACCTTGAGTTTTGGCTAGTCTAGTCTTGTTACAATCTCCTTGCTGTTGGGACATACCTGCACAGTGACCTTGAGTTTTGGCTAGTCGAGTCTTGTTACAATCTCTTTGGTGTTGTTACATACCTGCACAGTGACCTTGAGTTTTGGCTAGTCTGGTCTTGTTACAATCTCTTTGCTGTTGGGACATACCTGCACAGTGACCTTGAGTTGTCGGCACGGCAGGTCTCGGTAGGCAGCCATCCAGCGACGCGCGTCGTGTCCGCGCGCGCACAGAACAACTTCCACCAGGAACAGGTCGGAGATGGCGTCGCCGACCGTCTCATTCGTCATGTCTATGAAGTCCAGCAGTAGTTGAGCCGCCTTCCGCTGCTCCGGCTCACTGGGGGCGGTCCCCACATATATGGTTAATATCCGCAGGCTGTTTGGCTCACAGTAATCTTTTTTTTAGATTACTAGCTACCACCCTAGTATAAGCCAAGACACCCCTCCCCCTGTAGTTTTCACGTAGTCATTCTTAAATACCGTATTCAATTTTTTTTTGCCATCGCTGCGCGCTATCTATACCAATAAATAGAATTGGAGTGTCTGTTTGTAATATCAAAATAACACGTTTTTTCATTAAATGCATATGAAAGTACATAGGGTACTTAAAACAAAAACGCGATTAAAAAAAAATCGTCTGTCTGTCAGTCTATCTGTGTGTTTGTTCCGGAACGGCTGGACCGATTTTGACGGGATTTTGACTGGCAGATAGCTGATGTTTAAGGAGTAACTTAGGCTACCTTATGTTAGAAAAAAATCATAGATCACAAATGCTGCTGGTCGCGCGGGCCAAAACGCGCGAGCGGGCTTTTGCGATAGCAGCTACACGAAACATCGTCTCGCAAATGTTATAATTAATTTTTTGTTAACTTCAATTCCACGCAGACGAAGTCGCGGGCTCAGCTAGTGTTTGAATATACCCGAACGTCCGTATAGAAGCTTCGCTTCAAGAATCCCCCACACATTGAAGGGGAAAATGTGCCCGCTAACTATCCAATGGCCACGCTAGGCAATATAGGCTGTATTTTAATTACGTTAAGGTGTATTTTATAAGTGATACTCACCCCTCGCTCGCGATCTCGGCGATGCTCTTCTTGGCGCGGTGGCTGTAGACGACGGTGCCGTGTCCGTTCGCCTCGAAGTACACGCCCACGTCGTACGACAGCGCCGCGTGGTGCAGGTGCTTCACGCCCGTCTTTACACACGTCACCGGCACTTTCTATTCAACATTACATCAATACCGTATTTAGATACAATGCGATCCAAATAAGAATAGGAATGTCAATTACCTCTATCTGTCAAATGTGACTTGAAACGTATGGTTTGCAAACTTATTTGCATATCAATAATAAAAGTCTCACATCAAATTTAAATAAAAAGTTTAAATTAGTAGTAAATTGTCTTAGTATAATATTTGATTATTTAAAGTCACAATTCGTTTTTAAAACCATAACCTTTTTTATTTCATTTTTGGCGCAAATGCCAATAAAAAAACAGAAATGCAGTCATGGCTAACAGAAAAAATATTGAAGACGACGATTGCTTCACAAAAGCAGAACTTTTTCAATCAACAAAAAGGACCTAACCGCTTTTTCATTCAACCTTTGCAAATAAATTTTATTTAAAAAAGATCTTGTTTTGCTCACCCTACCTAACTGGTTAGAATTGACTGCTATGACGTCACAATATGGCGCAAAGTCGATCTTATTCTCATTTGAATCGCATAGTACAAATAAATATCGCCAGACTGACACACCAACTCTGTATGGTATGTACACACAAAATCTGTCCAGCCGTTTCGGAGATTAGCTGGAACAAACTCACAGAAAGATAAACGCCCAGAGGAATATTAAAAAAAAATTGTTTTTTCTTGCAAAAAATACCGTTTACTTATACTGTTATATCGTTATATGCACTTAACAGTTATAAACAGTTATTTTGACATTACAAACAGACAATGTGTAATCATAAAAAAATATTGAAATGTATTAATTAATTTCAATATGATAATATCTTGCTTATGGTGAAGGCAAACATCGTGAGAAAACCTGCATGCCATAGAAAATCTAACCAATTTTCAAAAGACATGCCAACCCGCACTGGGCCAACGTGGTGAATTATGGCCTGAATTCCCCTGCTATTGTGGAGATGCCCGTACCCAGGAGTGGGACGTCAAAAGGGCTATACTTATTATTATTGTTCATCAATATAACATATAACACTACGCCACGCGATGGTCAAAAACTGGATCTGTCTATCACATATTTGACTCACCAGATCTTCAGTGATGTATTTGGTGGAAGCACCGTTCGCGTACGCCGTCTGCACAAGGCCGACTTTCAAGTCGGCCGCCTCGCACGAGCGCAGCAGCTCGGTGATGTAGCCGGCGAGCAGCGTGGCGATGCGGTCGCCGTCCAACAGGTTCATTTGGTCCCTGACGACAATATCATGAATAAGGACCCATCTACGAGGTGAAACAGAAATGGTATACATTTTTTTTAAAAACTTAACTTTGTAATTCTAAAACTATCAGCTTTGGAGGAAACTTGAAAACAAAAGGTGTTATAGGAATACAGCTGTTGACATATTTCACAAGTCTACAAAACCTTCAGTACGTCAACTGTCCCACAATCAAGCCGATAGTTTGAGAGGTACAAAGTTAAGTTGCAAAAAAAATGAGTATACCCTTTTTGTTTCACCTAGTATACAAATAAAATTGGATTGTTTGTTTGTAATATCAAAATAACATCTATTTACTAAATGCATATGCTGGTCAATAATATAATATCGACCGCTTGGCGCAGTGGTTCGACCGTAGGCCGCTCGGCTCACTGCACATGGTGGTTGCGGGATCGATTCCCGCCGGGGCAAATTTAGGAAATGACTATTTCGTAATTTGACCAGGTTTGGGTGTCACTGGGATCGCCCCCAGTCCATTGTACGGATTGGGACTATACAGTTGGTGTGTCAGTCTGGCTATATTTATATATTTATTTATATCTAGCTGACCCGGCAAACGCTGTATTGCCATATAAAAAAATAAAAATAGATGTTGCCCGATTCTCAGACCAACCTGATATGCACACAAAATTTCACGAAAATCGGTCGAGCCATTTCGGAGGAGTATGGTAACTAACATTGTGACAAGACAATGTTATATATAAGATAGAGCGAAGAGGGTGAGCGACCCGCTCCACGAAGCCACCGCAAACAAGGCCATTTAAGAGAGCATGGCCAATGTCTATAGACAATGGTTGTAACTGGTGCTGGTATTGCACAAACTCACTTGTCATCCAGATAGTAGTAGACGATCCTGTCGGCGTCTCCGTCGAGGGAAGCGACCCGCTGGAAGGGCGCGTGTTCGATTCCCGAAGGTGGCTTCTGGGACACCTTCACGAAGTCCGCGCCGCACTGCGAACACAGCCACCGTGGGAGAATCAGCCTGGAGCTTATCGACTTCAGCTCGGATATTATTGATGCAACCATAGATATAGATTTACATAGATAACGCAAATGCATGTACTTCGCGTGTACGAAACCCCGACCAAGCGTCAAGGTTGGTCGCCGCTAACTTATGAGCGAGATAATCACTCGAGAGAATCGTAGCGGGCGGAGGACAACGGCATCTTTGAATCGGTTTGGATTTCCCGTCACTAAATTTCGGCTGTGACGTCACAGTAGGTGTTAAAAATTCGGCACGCTTGATTTCAATACAAATCGTGATACTTGCGTTATCTATGTAAATCTATATCTGTGGATGTAACGAATATTCGCATTCGCATTCGCGAACGTGAAAAATCCAACATTCGTTACATCACTATCGTACATGGGCTGGCTCAGATGCTTAAGACTTCCATTAATATAGTAATAATTTTGCCCTTTTAACGTCCCACTCCTGGGCACGGATCTCCTCTCAATACTAGAGGGATTCAAGCCACTGCAGGTTGGCGGATCTCATATGTCTTACGAAAATTTATTAGATTTACCAAGACAAGAAATATATAGACTCTCATTCAAATTCAATTTATAGAAACTTGACTCACATTCAAATTAAATTTATAGAACCTAGACTCACATTAAAATTGAATTTATATAAACTAGACTCACATTCAAATTCAATTTATAGAACCTAGACTCACATTCAAATTCAATTTATAGAAACTAGACGCACATTAAAATTCAATTTATAGAAACTAGACTCACATTAAAATTCAATTTATAGAAACTAGACTCACATTAAAATTCAATTTATAGAAAGTAGAGTCACATTAAAATTCAATTTATAGAAACTAGACTCACATTAAAATTCAATTTATATAAACTAGACTCGCATTCAAATTCAATTTATAGAACCTAGACTCACATTCAAATTCAATTTATAGAAACTAGACGCACATTAAAATTCAATTTATAGAAACTAGACTCACATTAAAATTCAATTTATAGAAAGTAGAGTCACATTCAAATTCAATTTATAGAAACTAGACTCACATTCAAATTCAATTTCCCTCCGTTCCCCCCCAAATTGAACAGGTGCAGGTCCAGCTCCCCGTCGAGGCTCTTCTTGATGATGTTCAGCTTCTTGCCGCCGACGCCGTTGGCGCCGTCCACGTACAGGGTGGTGTTATAATCGCCGAACACCGGTAACTTCTGACGTATGTTCTTGAACGCACCCACTATTTTCTCGTAGTAACCTGGGAAATTTGGACAGAATATATTCAAAATCAATTTTAAATCGTTTATTTTTGTTTAGGCCTAAGGGGGCACTTACAAATGGTAATTTTAACACATTTTTCTTTTTCTACAACGGATAGGAACGCGGCCTCGACTGAAAAAATCCAGCAGTAAACTCAGCAAGCTTATCTTTTACCTTTTGTATATTTTTTTGTTAATAATAAATAAATGTTTTATTTTTGAAGCGAAGCCTCTATACGGACGTTCGGGGCGCTCGCCGCGCGGCCACTCTATCCGCGATAAGCGTCAGTAGCGTTACACGATATATATAGGTATAAAGAGTGGCAGCTGCGGCGTCCTACGCTTTAAAAACGCTATAAAACTTCGCTTCCCGCGGTGCTGTTTTTTTATTATTAAGTCCTATTAGGTCCTTTGGAAGGCTTGCATGGGGACATGGGTCCAACATACTATAGAGGCCCTTTGTATTGTCATATAAGGCACATGTTTAGGTCAACCGCTGCAAATGATGGGACATATAGAGCGACCTGGCCCCAACAGGTGCAGGAACTATTGCAAATATGACAACAGGAAAAGGTGCTATTTATGGAGTTTGGATGGACTGGGGATTGGGCCATTGCAAAGGAATCGGACACCTGCTATAATCAGTATTATCCAACTATCTTCAGCAGGTGGTGTCGTGCCGCTCACTAGATGGGCCTTTAAAATTACCATCATAAGACGGCTAGGGGAACACTGGTGTGGGCAGCTCAGGGGTGTAGAGACGTGTGCTGCTTTCTCCGAAGTTATTCGCGGCGTTATGCCCTCAACTCTTCCGCCCCTGGAGCAGATAGCTCTAACGCCCCTCTCTGGACAGCCAACTAAGGCAAGCCAGAGCTAAGGGTCCTGCTCCTATCGATCTCCATTCGGCCGAGGAAGACACGCCGAAGTGGGGGCCTGACCAACTCTCTGAGGTACTAATTATTATGATTGTTATTTATGCCTAGGGGTCTACGTACCGTCCTCGGTGGGCGCGCCGTACGTGTTGTCGTTGCGGCACTTGACGCAGTAGTGCAGCATGGGCGTGGTGACGATGCCGAACTCGCGCGGCGTGCCCTTCAGCGCGATCACGCCGTTGGCCGCCGCCGCCGCCAGCCGCGGGCTGGTGTACCTGCCGCGCAAGCACATACATACATTAACAGGTTTTTTTTTTAATGTGATTGTGCACAAGTGTGCACAATCTGCCGCGTCTCCTCTGACTTAATCAGAGACCTTGTTATTAAGTTTATTTATTTATAGACGGCATTATACAGGTTGAAACAGAAAGGGTGTACTTTTTTTTCATAACTTAACTTTGTACTTCTAAAACTATCAGCTTTGAGGGAAACTTGGAAAGGGAAGGTGTTATAGGGATACAGCTGTTGACAGAATTCATCAATCTACAAAACTTTTCGTACTTCAACTGTCCCACAAAGCCGATAGTTTTAGATTTACAAAGTAAAGTTGCAAAAAAAATAGTATACCCTTTCTGTTTCACCTAGTATACTAACAAGTTGTTTATATTATTTTTACACTCATAGATGGCGTTGGCGTCAATTTAACTCGCACAATCGATACTTTCCGAGCTTTGTTTAAGAAACTTGTTAATAAAGACGCTTTTTAAGTTTTTCCTTGGGACCTTGAGATTTATTCTGCTAACCACAACTATGCAATCATACTTCGGGGGTTTTAAATAATACTAGGTGACCTGACAGACGTTGCCCTGTCTTAAGGCTAAAGCTAGAGCTGTGTCGGTCGATCATTTCTTGCAACCCGGGTCGATCGCGACCCATTGGCGAGATGATCGGGTCACAAAGATTCGATCGCGGGTCACGGATGCGGGTGAGGACTCGTACGGTTGTTTGACCTACCTGCTAAACCGTGTCGAATGTGCAAGTCTCGTACGATAACAAACATAACAATTAAAAACGTAGGTACTCTGCATTCGGGTAAGATGAAAAGACAAAATAATTATAAAAAAAATGATGTTCCTTTTATTCCTAGTTTTATAAAGTTTATTAAATCACTGTAAATTTGCATTTAAAAATATAATTTGAGAGGCCTTGGAGGGTTTTAATGAACTTCGTTTCTCATTTATAATAAGACCAGCCTTGGAAAATATTCTCTCACAAGGTACAGATGTGGCAGGCACACAAAGTCGTCTCAGCATTAAAACGTAAAGATTTGGATATAAAAGGCGGCGATCATGCCACCACCTCAATGGATCATCGGTTCTTTTTATTAATGGCTCATTTAGATACTTTTCCAGCTCTATTATGCTAGCAGCTGTGGGGTTGTGGATTATTTCACTTGCCACTTCTTTATCGAATTCAGCCCACAAGCTGGGAGGTGGTTGTTGCGATGATGACTGCTGAACTATTTGTGGCTCTGGTTCTGGTAATGCCGTTTCTCCTCGCGCTATCAAAGTACGGAGTTTACCTTTTATAGATTTTAAGCATTGTTCGTATTTATCCCTGCTTATAAATGCGTGCTTTTTAAAACGGGGATCTAGAAACGATCCTTCTGTGACCAGTACGTTGTTTTGTACATCGCGAAATCGATCTTTCAGTTGATTTTGAAGGGTCGTTAACAATTGCACATACAGATGATTCAGATCAAGACCACTTTCATTGAGACGACATCTCTCAACGTGTGCCATCATTATTTTTATTAGTACCATTACTTTTGAAATCGAGACCGATTTGTCGGCACTCATTTCTACCGTCACCTCATAAAATATTTTAAGTGCATCTACACACTTTTGTAAAAGACACCAATCATCAGGTGTTAGGGTATTAAGCCGGGGTTGCTCTATGGCTAATGTGCTTACTACCGCATCTTTTATTTTAAGCAACCGTGCAAGCATGTCATATGTCGAGTTCCACCTAGTATTGACACTTTGTTTGAGTTTAAGAGGCGGCAATTCCATTTGAGCTTGCCTAGCTTGCAGTCTGCTGTTAGCTGTAGAGCTATGTTTAAAATATTGCACTATGGCTTTCACTTTATCTAATAGTTCACTGATCGTGCTCAAACTGTGTTGCACTATCAGGTTAACAGTATGGGCAAAACAGGGGAAATGTCGCCAGGTAGTTAAGTGGACGGCCGCTGTAATATTGGCTGCATTATCTGTAATAATCCCGGTAATTTTATTTGCTATGTCCCAATTTGCTACTTCGTTCAACAAGAAGTTTGATAAATTTTCTGCAGTATGTCGCTGATCAAATTCAATGCAGCCTAGGAGGACGGATTTAAGTATTGTGTCTTTGTTTATAAAATGAGCTGTTAGACTTATAAAACTTACATTATTAAGCGATGTCCAGCCATCGGTAGTAAGGCAAATAGCATCAGCCTCGGCGGTCAGCTGTAACACTTTCTCTTTGGTCGATAAGTAAAGTTTTGGTATCAAACTTGATGATATCGTCTTACGACTAGGCAATGTGTATGTTGGCAATATCATTTTGAACATATTTCGAAATTCTGGTTCTTCTACTATGGCAAATGCGTGATAGCCTTTAACTATGAATCTAACAATTTGTTCATCGAGCTGTTTTGATTTTGACACTGGCAATGGCCTGGTGGACTTGGCAAAATTATCGATTCTTAATTGTACAGGTGGCTGTGTGGCTTGATGCGGAGTCAGGGTAATGGAAGAAGTCGGTACTTGTTCCTTTGATGTTGAAGGAGTAATATTTTGATCGGATTCTATACTGTTTATTAAAGTGCATGTTTGTAGGGCTGTTTCTTGTGGTGCATTTACACGTATTAATGTTTGTTCTATTGGTACTGTCCCATGTAGTTTCTTCATATGTCTGGTCAAATTTCCCGTACCACCTCCACTAAAACTAATAATTTTTGAACAATACTCGCATTTAGCCTTGTCCTTATTTACTATGGTAAAATGCTTCCATATTTGACTTTTTTTTCTAGCGAGTTCAGACATTATTATTTATGATAAATTGATACAAAACGAATAAAAATCCACTTGGGTACTTTTAATAATATAATTCGAATATAAAAGCGATAGCCACAACCCCAATGTTAATAGTTTGCAATAGTGAAATACAAAGAAAGCTTAAATTGCACCAACACGTAAGAAAAATAAACAGTTCAACAGTTTGTTATTAGTTGTTTTGTAAAGTCCACTAAATTAAATCGTCACCAAATTACACATACCTAAAAAGTTAAATAAAGTCAATGTACAGAAAATTAGACACAAAACAATATACTAAAAATAGATTAATAAACCATCACCAAATTACACAATTACACATACCTAACAAAGTTTATTATAGTCAAATTAAATGCCACACAAAACAAAATTCAAAAAAAGATTAGGCGATAAGATCGCGGGCGCATGTTACGTCACGAGCCACGAGTCAGAGGACACGACGCAACTGATTGATTTGATTTACCTATTTTATTACTCGATAGGTCGCGACCCGCGAGACCCGCGTGACCCGTGAGCCGCGCGAGCGAACCGAAACAAACAGGTTTTTACAGGTGCCTCACAGCGCGTGCGAGCGAGAGCGTCGTACTTACCTGTCTGCATGTGAAAGAAAGAGACAAATACAGTTTCGAATTGCGATATTTATTTGATTATAAGCAAAATAAAAAAACTGTATTACAAGGCAATAAAGTTCATTTTTGATGAACCATCACCGCTATTACTTACGTCGTTAGTGGGTCAAAAACAATCGAATCTTTTTGAGATCCGCGACCCGATCACTCGCATATGGGTTGTGATCGGATCAAAGTGATTCGATCAATCGCGATCGACACAGCTCTAGCTAAAGCGCCCATCTAGCCCGCGAAGTTAAAATTTTTTGAGGTTTTTTAGAAATTTTTCAAAATCTGACAATAATAAAAGGCACATTTTGTAATTCGCAACAAAGACCGTGTGCAGTGCATTTATTAATATATCCAACTTACTCTAAAACATTTCAAGAACGACAGCTATCCAGATAATCTGGCAATTTTTGTATATTTAGTGATTTACTAGTATCATATCCACTGTGATAATATTTAGAGTAAAATAAATGTATTAATAAACGCACTGCATACTGTGTTTGTCGCAAATCACAAAATGTTGCCTTAAATGTTTTCAGATTTTGGATAAACTATAAAAATACTCGAATATTTTGAATTTCGCGGGCTAGATAGGCGCCTTCACCTTAACTTTGAATATTGAATTCGAATTGTTCCGCTCAACTTATTAATATTTTTCTTACATAGGAACTCCTCCTGACAATAATAAACACAAGAAAAAAAGAATTAGCGAAATCATTCCATCCGTTCACGCGTGATGCGATGTGATGACCAAGGAAATGGAGATTCATTTTTATACTTATATAGCGCAGTGGTTCAAGCGTAGGCCGCTCGGCGCACATGGTGGTTGCAGGGTCGATTCCCGCCGGGGCAAATTTCGGAAATGGCCTTTTGGTAACTTGCCCTGGTCTGGGTGTCGACTGGCATCGACCCCAGTCCATTGTACGGTACCCATAGTACAAGCGATGCTTAGTTCGGGATAACACAGATGGTGTGTTCGTCTGGCGATATTATTATTATTTATTGTTAGATATATGTATGCTTACCTAGTGTCCATTCCTATGAAAACGCTAGCCTTGAGCGCCATGTCGGCGTTCACCTGCTTGATGATTTGCTCCGTAGTTGATTCTAAATCATTGTCACTGTAAACAATGCATTTATTATTTTAAATAAAACTGAAGAGTGTAACGCTCAGGTTACCAACTTGGCTACCTCCTTGCTGCGTCTCGTGTCACAGCAAGGAGATCTACAAGCGGCCCCTTCACCTTACACCTCAAATACTCACACAACACCAAGTAAGACGGGTTGCTACGAGCCCAAAAGAAAACAGTGAAAAAAAAGAAAAGAACAATAAACTCGGGCGCCTGGCTCGCAACTAAACAAGAAAAATGCACACGGATGATCAGCCAATAGGCTCTGGCTTTTAATCTCAAGAGCAGGGGAGTGCTTTGAGTGATGTGACCCCAGTTGACCCGCAGCAATAAAACACACTTTCATAGATATAGATTTTATATTAAAAAAATTAAGGTGAGGAATGGAGAAAAATAACCAAACTATAAGTACTAAAGTTAACAAGGGTTTGGTACTCACGCGAGTGTCCTTATTTTAAGGGGTCTTACACTATAACATGTTTCCTACTCCGGAGATTGGCATCTGGTGTGTCAGCTCGACGGAGGCTTGCCGGGGTTACAGTGTTCCCGAGGTTTAACGGTACATCCACGTGAGCGCGATATCCAAAATAAAGAAGACCCGATGCTACCGCATGGTCTCTTAAGTCAACAAGCTTTCATGAGCACGCTTCAAAGTACGTGCATCACTCCTCATGACTTGATGTGGCTTATGCCATAATAATAAAAAAAAACTCCAGGTTCCCCCTTTTGTCGGGTTTAAGAGTCCATCTCATTCATTATCAAATAAACATAATGAAAATTTAAAAAAAGAAAAGAAAAAGGAAAAGAAGAAAGCTGCAACAAAACACGACATGTTTTAGATTCATGTTTGTCGAGAATCAAATGTTAAATTTACTAAATATTATGCTGAGAGCACTTACCGCTCAATGGCGCTTTAGTTTCAAAAATATTTAGCCATATTAGGCTAGGTTTGGTCACTATGGACTAGGATTACTTCTCACGACATTATCGGTGATAGAAGTGTGAATTCAGAAAGGAATGAGCTTATATCCTTTTTTCAAACGTGAGACAACGGATGTCCTACTATGCCAATCACCAGTTACTAAAGTAGTCGACTAAATTAACTAATTATAATTTTATTAACTAATTATTATAATGTAAAATAGATATAAGTATTTATTAAGTCTAAAGCGTTATATTCAAAATGTTTTAACTATATGGTGCAAATATAAATTTAAATAAAGAATCGAGTTTTATTTTTATTTCTTTAAACAAATTATCAAGCTGGCAACAAAGTTGACAGTGACATTTCGACTGACATTTAAGATGGCGATGTAAACAAAGTAGAATAATGAGGTTAGGTTTGAATTTAATTTAAGAATATTTATCGCAGTAGCGGGATCAAAAACAACACGCTACATTCCTCCCTTAGTAGGTGAAAAAAAAAATTTTTTTTTTTTTTTTTTTTAAACAAGAAAAGCAAAAAAAATTTTTTTTTTTTTTTTTCTAAGTAAAAAAAAATAACTAAGTATAATCAAATGTGGTAAACATTTAAGAAAAACAAAATACAAAAGAATTTCAGCATTACTTCCTAAAGTCAACTGGCACAAAGAGGTCAGCACCCTCGCTTCCACTTCGGCATACCCCAGAAAGCAAGCTTATAGAAATTAAAGTTACAAAACCAAATAAGCAATACTCTTCTCCAGGGTTGGATACTACTGGCTCAAAATAGCAAACACTAACGTTTCTATTTTCAAGCAACCATCCCTGAAGGTGATTGAAGAAGAAGAATTTCACCATCCAACTGGATTTGAAAAAAAAAGAAAATTAAATAAGCTTTGACCATCCTAAAGGATTGGGCAAAAAAAATAAACAGACTGAAACCAATCACAAAGGACTGAAAAAAGTAAGTAAACAAAGTTACTATAAACTAGCGAAGTTAAAAGAGTGTGAGATACCACTGTTCAGAACGATGAGCACTAACGCCTCGAAATGAAAACTCAACAAACTCTAAAACTAGCAAAGTTTTCCAAGTAAATACTTAGGTAAGTATAAATACCAAAAGAAAGTTAACCATTGAAATTATGTGGTCGGTATACTACTGGTACAGATTCATAAACGAATTCGTTTGAAACTGACAAACCGAACCAGATAAAATGGAATATGAAATTTATGTTATCTGTGTCATTCCACACAGAAACAAAACAACCTAAATGGTAGACTAACAACTGAGTCCCACCAAAAAATATGTGTAAGGTCGTTACACCTACAACAAAACCACAAAGTACTGGACTAACAACCGAGTCGCACCACGGAATATGTGTAAGGTCATTCCACCTACAACAAACTAGAAAAGGTTTAAGACTACAAATGAGTCAAAAAAAAAATGAAAAAGGTTTCCTAGGTAGGAAAGTACAAGTGTGCAATACACTAGAAAGGTATATGTCAAATCCAAGTTCAAATCTAAGTTTGAATTCTAATTGGTTGATCAAACCAAGTGTCATGTCCAGGTATGTTTCTTACCTACTAGTGACAATACATACGAACAACAAAAAAACTAGTGAAAGTATGTTCCTAAAACAATTACTAAAAATACTACTATAAGTAAGTGTCAAAAATTGTACAAAATATGCAAAATTGTCTTACTGAATATAAGTGAAAGAATGTACTTGACACAAATATTAACAAAGCTAATATAGGTAAATACTAAACAATGTACAAAATATACAAAATTGTTTTTCTGAGTCATTCCACTCAGAAAACAGAATTGGATAAGATTAGATCTTATAGTGAAAGAATGATTGCTTAGCCAAGCTACTACTGAATTTAGAAATTTCCAAATTGATTGAAGGAATTATATTACTGCAACACTAATAAATGTTATTTTCAGGAATCCTCATACATCACCATTCAATCGGTCGTTACCTTATATTCATTCTCATACTTCACCTATCAAACGACCATACCTGAGAAAATCATTCATCAAAGTAAAGATAAGAAAAGTATCTTAACAAGAAAATTGAAATAATTTAAACTTTACCAAAGAGAAAAAATATTAAATATTACATTTTAAGAATGTCTTTAACATGAAATCTACCAGAAGTTTTCTTTTCCAAGTCCTTCAAAACATAAACATTATTTGAAATTTTGTCAACAACTTTACATTTAACAAATTTAGGAGCTAGCTTGGCAGAAAAGAAGTGAGCAGCGTTTGAAAGAACGAAGTTTCTTCTCCACACAACATCTCCAACACTATAGGAAATAACTTTCCTAGAAGCATTGTAATAAGAAGAATTTCTCCTATAAGATTTAGCTAAGTTATCAACAACCTTCTCAAAAACATTACCTAAAGTAGATAACAAAGTACCATAAACATTGCGATTAGCAATGCTTAAATCTGACAAATCAATTGCAGAAGAAAATTTATGTAAGGAACCATCTAAAATTGTTTCCCTACCAAACATAAGAAAATTAGGTGTAAAACCTGTAACTAAGTTTATAGTGCCATTTATAGCAGCTTGAATATGAGGAATAAATCTAGACCAAGTTCTGTGATCTTTGTCAACATAACATGATATGCAAGTTTCTATAGTTTTATTAAACCTTTCCACAGGATTATTCTGTGGAGTATACAAAGTGTTGTAAAATATGATTTTAATTCCTGTAATCTAGTAAGAAATTCTATGGGACAGGTACGTCCATTAAAAGTTAAGTGAAGTTTGGTAAAGTCGAATGGTTTCCTATAATGATAATGGTTTGTCACTGGCCGCGCAAAACTGGTTGAATTATGCATTACTTCTGAACGAACTGTATTTGAAGTTATATTTGCACTTACATCTTGATTAATGTCACCGAGTAAATCAGTTGTAATTAAGTCTGAATTAATAGTTTGCATATTTGATTCAATATTTGGCGGCTTTGGAGAGACTACAACGGAATCCTGTTGGTTCACTACTTGACTGGTGCATGGATCATCAGATCTACCTTCCTTGACCACTGCAGTCTTCCCTTGTTGGTCCTCCATCATTACCAATAAAATGTTTTAAAGATTTAAATTTTTATATAATTTGTTGAAAAACAATTTATACACGCCAAGTTATGTATTAGTTACCATTAAATATTAACACATCCAACGTTTATTTATAGACTTTTGTTTAAAATTAAAATTTAAGTTTTTATTTATTAAAGTTATTTAAGTTTTAAGTTTTGATGTTACAGAATGTAAACAATCAAAGTAGTTTTAATAGTTAATACAAATAACAATGAACCAATCTTAAGTTAGATTACTTATCAAAATTACACTTAATATAACAGTCTTAATACTGTTGTTATACAACATTAACAAAATTTAACACTTTGTACTAAAGTATTAACAAAACTATGTGAAGTTGTTTATTTTGTATTTTATGTTGACAAAACAAGCAAAAGTATATAGTGTATAAAACACTTCTAGAAAAACAATGAAAATTGTCAAAACAATAAGGTAAGGTTTACACAAATAAAGAATATAAATTCAAGTTTTATTTCTTCCTCTGAAAAAATAACACAAAATAAAGTTTTATTGCTTATTACACAGCTCAACTGACATCACACACCCAAAGTGCTGCCGAGAATAATAGTGTCCCAACAAGAAAACTCTGCTGACAATCTATAAGTTCAAATGACTTATAGAAGGTCAAACATCATGTTCCTGTTCGGCAACCGCCATTCTGTAACGCTCAGGTTACCAACTTGGCTACCTCCTTGCTGCGTCTCGTGTCACAGCCAGGAGATCTACAAGCGGCCCCTTCACCTTACACCTCAAATACTCACACAACACCAAGTAAGACGGGTTGCTACGAGCCCAAAAGAAAACAGTGAAAAAAAAGAAAAGAACAATAAACTCGGGCGCCTGGCTCGCAACTAAACAAGAAAAATGCACACGGATGATCAGCCAATAGGCTCTGGCTTTTAATCTCAAGAGCAGGGGAGTGCTTTGAGTGATGTGACCCCAGTTGACCCGCAGCAATAAAACACACTTTCATAGATATAGATTTTATATTAAAAAAATTAAGGTGAGGAATGGAGAAAAATAACCAAACTATAAGTACTAAAGTTAACAAGGGTTTGGTACTCACGCGAGTGTCCTTATTTTAAGGGGTCTTACACTATAACATGTTTCCTACTCCGGAGATTGGCATCTGGTGTGTCAGCTCGACGGAGGCTTGCCGGGGTTACAGTGTTCCCGAGGTTTAACGGTACATCCACGTGAGCGCGATATCCAAAATAAAGAAGACCCGATGCTACCGCATGGTCTCTTAAGTCAACAAGCTTTCATGAGCACGCTTCAAAGTACGTGCATCACTCCTCATGACTTGATGTGGCTTATGCCATAATAATAAAAAAAAACTCCAGGTTCCCCCTTTTGTCGGGTTTAAGAGTCCATCTCATTCATTATCAAATAAACATAATGAAAATTTAAAAAAAGAAAAGAAAAAGGAAAAGAAGAAAGCTGCAACAAAACACGACATGTTTTAGATTCATGTTTGTCGAGAATCAAATGTTAAATTTACTAAATATTATGCTGAGAGCACTTACCGCTCAATGGCGCTTTAGTTTCAAAAATATTTAGCCATATTAGGCTAGGTTTGGTCACTATGGACTAGGATTACTTCTCACGACATTATCGGTGATAGAAGTGTGAATTCAGAAAGGAATGAGCTTATATCCTTTTTTCAAACGTGAGACAACGGATGTCCTACTATGCCAATCACCAGTTACTAAAGTAGTCGACTAAATTAACTAATTATAATTTTATTAACTAATTATTATAATGTAAAATAGATATAAGTATTTATTAAGTCTAAAGCGTTATATTCAAAATGTTTTAACTATATGGTGCAAATATAAATTTAAATAAAGAATCGAGTTTTATTTTTATTTCTTTAAACAAATTATCAAGCTGGCAACAAAGTTGACAGTGACATTTCGACTGACATTTAAGATGGCGATGTAAACAAAGTAGAATAATGAGGTTAGGTTTGAATTTAATTTAAGAATATTTATCGCAGTAGCGGGATCAAAAACAACACGCTACAAGAGCAATGTCAAAATGAACAATTGTAATGTCAAAATAACAGCTTTTTACCATATGAGAGTAAAAACAGTAGGTATACTCATTAAAAAAAACAGTACCATCTAGGGACCCCCGGAAGAAGTAAAGCTTTATAGTATAAATTAGCTGCCACTCTGCCTATAAATATATATCGTGTAACGCTACTGACGTCTGACGCTTAGAGTGGCCACGCGGCAAGTGCCCCAAACGTCCGTATAGAAGCTGCCTACAAATTAAAATAATCCGTCTTTCTGTTTGCTCTGGCTAAACTCCGAAATGGCTGGACCGATATTAACGGGAATTTCACTGGCAGATGTGTCTGTTCCACTCACCTGACGTTAGCCAGCCTGGTGGCGATCTCCTCCCAGCTCTGCTCCAGCATCTCGCCGTCGGGATCGATCAGCTTCACGCCATTATCAGGCTCCAGATTGTGGGAGGCTGTTATCATCATGCCTATTGTGCGACCTGGGAAACATTAAAACGCTAAGTCACTATTTATTTTACGCTTCTAAATAGAGATAAACTTGAATCGAATCAATAGACGTGTCAGTGTAAACTAGGGGTAATATTTTCCCCACATTGAGAGAAGATCCATGCCCAGGAGTGGGTTAAAGAAAAAGGTTTTATACAATGACTAGCTGTGCCCCGCGACTCCGTCCGCGTGGAATGCGCTTTTCTGTTGAAATTTTCCTGAATTATCTTTGCTATAAACCTCACGGAGCCCGAGACCTTTCCAACGAATGCAAAACCGTGGAAATCGGTTCGTGCGTTCTGGAGTTATAGCGTCAGGAAGGAAAACCCGACTTATTTTTATATAGTAGATGACCGCTTGGCGCCGTGGTTCGAAAGTAGGCCGCTCGGTTCAATGCACAATGGCGGTTGCGGGTTCGATTCCCGCCGGGTCAAATTTCGGAAATGGCCTTTTCGTAATTTGGTCTGGTTGTCACTGGGACTGCCCCCAGTCATTGTATGGTACCCATAGTACAAGCGTTGCTTAGCTTGGGACCATACAGTTGTAGACCGGTGATATTTATTTATTTATGAAATCTTTTTACAAAAAAGTTTTTATTATTATTATTAATTACGAATACATCTTACCATTCTTCACCCTGGATCTGATGACAGCCAGAAGACCCATGCGGTATACAACATGTTCCAGTAAATTGGCTCTAAAACAAATAGTACAATAATTACATTAGTCTACAGCATTATCAGACAGATAAGAAGAAAAATATGAGTATAGGCATTTATTGATTTTAACAGCTAGCGTCATTGGGTTGTTATCTTAATAATAATATTGCTCAATCAAAGTATATAAGTACAGATATTATAACAAATACATATTATGTTCCTCAAAGCTTTAGAGGAACCCTTTATCAGGCGAAAATATCAAATTTTTGAGTGTTCAGTTTGTCATTATCATATGATATGATATCTTATTGAGGCCATAGCTAATACTTCTATTATTTTAGAAGAAGATTACTATATTATCAACTAGCTGTGCCCCCCGACTTCGTCCGCGTAGTATTTAACGTAACAAAAATTTCGGGATTATCGAGATAAAAAGTATCCTATATGTTAATCCCGGTTATAAACTATCTGTGTTCCAAATGTCATCCAAATCCGTTCAGTAGTTTTTGCGTGAAGGAGTAACAAACATACATACATACATCCACACCCACAAACTTTCACATTTATAATATTAGTAGGATGTATTCATATAGACTTATTCTTCTAAAAACTAATGTACGATTTTACTTATAGTTGCAAATAGTTTAGCAAACATTCATACATAAACCTACCTTCATAACATACATTCCTTTCTATTATCAAAACATAAATTTAATAATAAACCAAGTGTTTGTATAACAAACAATCAAAGCAAATCTGCTATAAAGTGTTTTGGACTCGTTCCAAAACTAATATATTGGGGAAGGTGTATTGATCAAAGTGACTTTTTTATTATTTTAGGCATTTGCAATGCAGATATGTTTGTGGAGATCTGGTTTATGCCATCCTACGGAAGGTGTATTTTTATCAATCTTCAAAGTATTTAAATTATTCTGTCTGGTTTATGAATCTAGTTTTTTAAAAGAAGTAAGTTTGCTAAGATTCTTGCTGGATCTTTTTAGTCAAGATTGTGTTCAAATCCATTTAGAGTCTTGAGGAAAACATGTGAATTTTTGTGAGCAAATTAAACAGTTGGATTTTTTAGAATTAGGCTTCTTCATTTCCTGTGTTAACATTGTTAATTCTTCAGAGTATTAAATTACATTTTACGTTCAAGTCCAAATTATTAAAAAAAAATATTAGGTAGGTATTCATTTTACACTAGTTTTGTTTTTTTTACTTCCCTAAGTACATTTAAGATTTCAAAATATAGTTTACAAGTTGTTACATGAAATTCTAATGAAAGTGTAATTTGTAGAGTACCTACTTTCCAGCTAACAGTTTTGGCCTTGAATGCTTTAAGTAAGTGTTGTGAGTTACTTAATAAATAGGTATGTAGGGTACTAAATGTTACATACACAAATATTTTAACTCTTTATTGTTAGGTAACTACTAAGTTACATAAATAATTTATCATTTCTTCATAAAATTACAAAATTTTACCGTTCTATATAAATATATTTTACAGTAGGACAGACACAATAGAACGCTACTTAGTTAAATAAATAAATGGTCATAAATCATCTAAAATACCCCCCACCAAGCCAAACAGTTATTAAAAAATGCAAAGGATCTTCCGGACACAGTGAAGGTTGCATATCAACCATTTTAATTGCAGCAAGGTCTTTTTAATTGCATTTTTACTTCACAAATATAAAACAATTGTGTTACTACACATCCTTAGAATGCAGAAACTATAAATAGGACACTGATCCCTAAGTTTTGTCACATATTACGTAAAGTCATTGACCATAATCACAGTTGGCGACTTCCCGTTATGAATTCGTAATAAATATTGTTAGGTGACTCACAATTGTACTCAGGTACTATCATAGTTAGATTTTATAGGATACTGAACTGCGATCCGTGACAAATTTTGCTTACGTGACAAACTTAGCGACGCATGAGAGAAAGGTATCACAAAAAGGCGTTTATTTTGTTATTGTATGAGCTTAATTGGTAGTTAGAAAGGAAATTAACTGCTAAACTGATATTTTAACTCACTTTGTACGAAATCCGGCTGTGCCGTATTGTATGAAAACGTCGCTCGTTTTCGGATGCATTTCTCTGGCGAACGCGTACACGACTCGTAAGCTACTTGGTGGCATTGTGATCGGCGAAATTTATTTATACGGTCGCGTATCGTTCAGCTACAATCACTTGAGATCAACAAACGAGATTTCCACATTCCCGCTCCGATACCAGTTTCAATTTCAATGAAATTTTGACGTCATGAATGTCATGTCAATCGACTTTGTTAACCGACATTTGTTGGGAGGTTAGCAAGATGTATTGCCATCGCTCCATTTATAATAGAAACACTAATGATAAAGCCGGATATACAAAAATAATATGATCATTTCAATTTGGTAGCGTATGAATGCAAATGAATGTATGTAATCTGTCAAATTTTTGACACGACGATAGTGTTGATTTGGTGAACTAAATAGCAAAATGATTTGTCTATTCGACGCTAGATGGCGTGCATCAGAATTAATAAATACATGAATAGTTCGTCTATTACTCAATAGATGGAACTAATAGGCACAAATTCCACTAGGTATAACTTTAACATAAGTACTTGATAATTAATTTTAAGGACTAAAGTATATTTTATCATTGAAATAATAAGAACGTGTTTTATACATGGAATTGTTTAGTAGGTATTATGTCCATTGCGTTCTACAACCAAAAAAACCAATTTGTGTGTCTGTGTAGGTATAAATATTTATTTCTGTGTTCGTTTAGTGGTTCCTCGTCGTCACGGCGTACTGCCGCCGCGCCGTGCCGTGGCTATTACCCGCTGAAATTTCATGTGACACAGCCGACTATTAATCGTGCAGTTTGCGACTAATTAGAACCATCTCATTTGAGAAGCTCGTTTTAAATAGAAGGCGATAGATACTCAGTCAAGCCTGAGGCTAACTGCCTGGATGGCAAGACCTGTGGAGACACAAATAAATAATTATAAATATCTCAGTGATAGAGAGCGCAAGCTTTGGAACACAAGGTGTGCAGGTTCAAACCCCGGCTCGCAACCTTAAGGTTTTTTGTATGTAACAAAGTCGGTACCTATATGCGTTTCGTGCGAGGAGATTATAGAGCCGGAAGCCCAAACCCCCTCCCCATCACTCTATGCCACTCACGTTCAGGGCGGCAACGTGCGAGAAATGCCATTTGTATTACAAGAATCTATAGGCTACGGTAACTGCTTAACATCAGGCGGGTCGTATGCATGTTACCTAGGTGAAATAGCCAGTTTACTTCGATCTTCTATGTGAGGGTGGTCGAGATAACCTGTGTTTAATTGGGTATTGGGTAGCCAAAGGCACGTTGGAAAGACGAGATAGAATCGGTAGCCGGCAAAAAAAGGATTCTCACAGCAGCAGATAGAGACAAATGGAAAGCTCTGGAGGAGGCCTTTTCCCACAGAGGGGTTCATGCAACCAATATTAATCGAATTTAAATATACTTGTATTAATAATTAATTCAATCAATATTTATATTTTAATATTTTTTATTTAATTTAATTTGATATCTACATTATACTATTTTGAATGAATGAATTTCTGAATCTGTAAATTACGATTTTTTGTTTAGACATATTATTTAAATTATTAAAATTTTTATTTACTGATAACAATGGAAATCATGAAAACGTTTAGTAATTATAATAGTATTGTCGGAAACAGCCAAAAATTTATAAAGATTTAGATTTATACTTTGCATGTTTCTTTGTATGGTTTGCATGAAATAAAGAGGCTTTTTTATTTTATTTTATAATTGCCTTTATCACCATAAAAAGTTCACTGCATTGCATTATGACTACCCTTTTGGAGAGCCAGTCCTGATCGTGTAAGTATTTATTTATACTTATAGCTTTAAACCATGGACTAGGTATATACTATAAACTAAAGCCAAACTTAAAAACGAGTGTACCTATACATAACACATTTTGTTGGGGATTTAAGGCATAATACAATGTTTTAATAGTACATAGGTACCTATCGAATTTATAAATTAAAATATTGGTTTAACCGTTTGTTATTATCTGCCTGTCATTGTTTACAACGGCTTGTTATCAAACGTTCCATACCTATCGGTTTGGCTTTAGTCGGTACCTATTTACTTCCACATTTCAATAAATACAAAATATTGCCAGTCTGACACACCAACTGTATGGTCCCATACAAAGCAAAGCTTGTACTATGGGTATCGTACAGTGTACTGGGGGCGATCCCAGAGACACCCAGACGTGGGCAAATTGCGAACAGGCCATTTCCGTAATTTGCCCCGGCAGGAATCGAACCCGCAACCACCATATCCAGTGAGCTAAGCGGCCTGCGCTCGAACCACTGCGCCAAGCGGTAGTCAATGTTCAGTCAAATGAGATCGTCTAACGACGCGATTCATGGCTCCCTGCCCGTCTATCATTGGTCACAGACAGTAGGCGCGCAGATGTCGCGACCCACTAATTAGACTCCAGCGCACATCTCGTTACAACTATGTCTTCATACGATTCATTAATTAGCGAAGAGCGTCCTCGCATATGTAGGTAGGTACTTGATGTGGGACGCGCTCATGTTGCTTTCATAGTATAACTACGGGATAAGTAGTTAGTAATTAATAAGTAGTTAGTAGCTAGGTCCGTGGCGACATCTAACGTAGGTAGTTTATAAGTTTCTTATTATAAGTACCTATTTCTTGTGGCTGCATAATTTCAGAATTCTGAAGAATCCGGTTAAAAAAATATTTTTTGCTGCTGAATATATTCGTACCTAACCAATAAAATTCTACTCAAATGCTTAAGACCCATTTAGCTGTTGCTACTTGAGACATCTTTATCTATATTTCTTTTGTATGACACGTCAACATGAAGTAACTGAGAGAGGAATTGCTAGAGCTAATTATAAGTTCTAAGTCTCCATTTTGGTTTTCCAAAATGGACGGTCACATTTTTGTATTGTATTGTTATTAATATGAAATAATATGTATTGTAATTGTAATAAGCAATTTTTGTTAATTTAGTGTAAGTTAAACATAGTTTTTTTATTTGTCTGTAAGCCTTCTACAACAGTAATAAAAAAAAAAAAAAAAAATTGTGCTTGTTATTGCTATTCCTTACTCGACATTGGTAGAATCATATCGGGCTTGACACAATTGTAAGAGGCCATTAATATAAAAAAAATAAGTTCTAGTTGAGATATGAGCCTTACACAACGTGTTGGCTAGTTGGCTACTTGTCTGACTGACAGATTGGCAATACAGCATCGTTATCTGCGCTGAAATGGTTCTACCAGTTGAAGCAAAGCACCCAAATCTTTTTCTTCCAAGAAGAATACCCCTGGATGGAGCATACTTTGCCCTCGCCGCCCTCTTGCCAGTGAAGTTGTCGCAGACATTCCACCAATTAGGCATGGAAATGATTGCTACTTTCAATTCATATTCATTACGTGGAAAAATGTTTTTCCTTAATTGTTATTTCATCTGTGATTTTTCACAGTCAATGTTTACTTATTCAACGTGAATTTTCCATATAACACTAAGATTATGAAGTCACAGGTCGATGATTTAGCATGAAAACCGGGACAATAGGTAACGAAACCTTTGCGATTTAATTGAAATGATTTTTAACAGTTCCTACCAATGTCGGTAGCAGATGCTACATATAAAAATCTACGTATATATATTACTAGTTATGCCCGCGACTTCGTCCGCGTGGAATTTAATTGACAAAGTTTCATACAAACTTTCATCCCCTATTTTATCCCCTTGGGGTACAAATAATCAAAATCCTTCTTAGCGGATGCCTACCTAATAATATCTACCTGCATACCAAATTTCAGCCCGATCCGTCCAGTGGTTTAGGCTGTGCGTTGATAGATCATTATGTCAATCAGTCAGTCACCTTTGATATATATATAGATAAGTTTTTCACACGCTACCTGTGAAATATTCCATCACTACTACCTAAAATACAATATAAAGTGTGTCTATATCTAAACAGCAAAATGCTCATCATATAACATCATAGAAACACATAAATGTATTATTACTGATGCGATACCAAATTGTGGATAATATCATTGCGTTAATAGGCGACCTTAATGGGAACGATTTGGTATTACACACCGATATAAATTAACCTCCCATTCCCCTCCGCAGGTGCACTAACAAACCAAATTGATGCAGAGTTCATGGACTTTATGGCTTGTGGAATAGGAGCGAATATTGACCATATTATGGGGTTATTATTGTGGTTATTATTCGGAAGAGGGTGTATTAATAGACGATCGAAGGCCATCACTGTCTGGTCGTGGTCTGGCATTAAGTTATTTAGTCATACGTCGAGCAATTTCGCTATTAGCTATTATAATATAGTTTCGAAATCAATTCGGCATCGTGTTACGGTGGTACCTAATCCATGTTTGTTTTTTTAGTCTGTTCCGTTTAATTTAGTTCACGTTCGATGTGGGTGGTGGGTCCAGGGTTGCCTGGATTTGGTGAATTACCGTATTTGGCCCGTTAAACTTTTCGAAAATAACCTAATAAGATTATGTTGACTCCCTAGGTAGAGGCAAAGCCTTTTATAAATTTTCGCTATGTGTAGAGGGGTGTGGCGAGCCTTGGCACTGGGGTTATTCAATGCGAAATGTTCAGGTATAGTAATGGCATTAGCGTAGCTCTACCCAAACCATCTAGAGATGGACAAAAGTAAATAAATTTAAATCCTTATTCTCGAACAGTATGTAGAGCTAATATTTATGCAACAAAGTTACCCTTTCAAAACTAGCTAAAAATTCAACATTTAAAATCAGTTCATCTGTACATTGGCTCTACCTTGACTTTCAGGGAGCCCCGTCCGCTGTATTTCGTACGATGAGTGAGAAGCCCAACCCCCCTCTCTTTCCCCCTCCTGCGCTCCTATTCCCCTCCATGTCGGCAATGTGCGAGCAGCTGAAGTCTACGCTAACTGCTTAACATCAGGCTGGTCGAACGCTTGTTTGCCGACTTTGCTGTTTAAAAAAGACACTATAATGACTATTGATTCTAGTGTGGTAACGCTAGAGGAAGTTTCGAACCGAGTACCTACATTGTCCAGCGTTGGGATTCTAAGCATTCGCAGATCTACAGCCTTCAGGTACCTATTGCTATATTATTGTATATAGGTAGGTATTTCATCTCCCTACAGATAAAGGTTCAGGGGGGGAGAGCGAAATTCGATTATGTCCTTAGGTGCGACAAATAAATTGCCAGAAATAATCTAACTTACACCCAGAGGTGGACAATATTGCCGCCACCTTCTCAGCTCATCGTTTACTAAGACGCTAGACGTACTTATAATATTATGAATACTTTCATGCCAACGCTTATCAAAATTAGCCGCCTCTAATATCTGGCCACCCTAGGCCTGGGCCTAGTCAGCCTTCAGGGAAACAAGCAAATCCTTACACCCCTTTGTGTTGCATTAAAATTGGCAACACTGATCTCTTCAAATTACCCACCTCCGTGAGCTGTATTTAGACTAGTAATAAGTAGGTAGTTGGTGTATAATTGAAAGGAGGATCTTGCAACGACCGCCCGCGGTGCGTTTGCGATGTTCGATGGCATCATTGCTCTATTATAGGAGCAAAAGAACAGACAATAATATACTTGATTACTCTGTAAGCAAATAGAATATTGATTTCGATATTCTGATGCCTGAAAGTGGCGCAGTGAAGCTGAAATCGTTACGTACCTACCTATTTTAATCTTCGTACAATATGACAAGGAATGAAATGTTGTAAGTTATATTGTATTTTTTAATGGGATTAGTCCCGCCACACACTCCAATCACTGTAACTCCTGTAAACCAGGATCGACGATGATGACCAATAATGACGTCAAGGTTTGACCCTCGACGAGTCCCGGGGAAAAGTTAAATTGTGTTGGAACCCGCAAGAATATAATCATAATAAATAATAGGTGGAGTTGGAAATAAAAAAAAAATATGAAAATACTATGAAATTCCTGAAACTTAAATCTTATAGATCTACCAGGTGCAGCTGTGCGACCGTAGTCATTCAGTATGTTAGAGTCTATTAAGTAGAGAGGATAGGTAATATTTTCACCATTAGAATGTATCCTATCATAAAACCCTTCTCCTAACAGACTCGGCAGAGGTGTTAATACAACATCCATCATAGGTACTCCTAGTGTGTGGTCCGCACAATTAAGGCGACCCATTGTGGTCGTACGCTATGAGAAACGGCCTCTGTATGATGCAAGCTTAATGCCGAGCTTTCACCGTGATTTATACGTTTTTAATGGTATTTTTTATAGACAACTTTATTGAGTTGTACAAGAAGATTGTTGGGAGGTGGTACGAGGATGAATACACGGTGTATCTCATTAACAACCGAATAGATAGCTACTCAAACGCTACTTAAATTTGAGTGCTCCTTAGTTTTGACCCGCCATGCAAATGATGACAGATAACAACTGACGTTTCACACAGCTGAATAGGACAACATTAGAGGAGCGAGCGTTTAAATTTTCGCCCGTTTTTTTTTAACAATAAAACAAAGTATTTGAACGGATAGTGTGCCGGTCCGGTACATAGAAAATAAAACAAAAATCTGTAAAACTTACCAGTTTTCTCTCTTTACATCGTCTGTAAGAGTAAATGCTCGTAGGTACGTGTATCCATTCAACGTAATGGCTGTATGAAATCACGAGCCCGTGAGCAATGCGGCGCCCGCGCCGGGGTGGTCCTAACATAACCCGTGATCATCTTTAAGTAACGCAACATTTTTACTTAGGTAGGTTCTAAGGCCCCTATTAATAAATCGATCTCAAGTCCGAGAGTGATCTTAAGATCTTAAGTACAAAATAACGGTTTTGACGTGTTATTTTGTACGGGAATGACATTTCCAATATCGCTCTCAGACTTGATATGCATTTTGAATACGGGCCTGAGGTGCCTATGCTTTACAAATGTTCAAGATTTTGACAGTTGTACTTTATTACAACCTGCAGTTTAGGAACTAATGGATTTTCTTACAAATAAAATAATAAGAGTTTCAATACCATTCTATCATATTGTCAAATGGAACGCCTAAAAAATATGAATGAAACAATTTATTTTATAGTCAGATTGAATATTTTTTTCACAATTTTTGACGCAGTGATTGTCGACTTTAGAACTCAACTGGCAATCGCCAAATAAAAAACTCTAGTAGATTTAAAAATATAGGATTTTCCGCCAATTTGATTTTTAATTTATTCATTTTCTATTGCACTTTAAATGCATTTGGATAATGTAAGAACTAATATCTGTATCGTCTGATAATTGAAGTACCTATTGCATTTACCATAGATAATGATAAATAATGTAGATATCTATTGTTTCTTTTGCAAAAAAATCATCAAATCAAATTGTAAGACGCTTACCTATCTACAATGCAAATCTGGCTGTAAAATTACCAACTAAAGAACTCATTGATAAAAATCCGTTTTAGAAACACCCACATATTGTAGAGTTCGAAAAACTCTCAAACTCTCAAATACAGGGAATAGCGACCTTTTTACAGTGTTACATAACTAAAATATTGTAGTAAAACATAATTAATGCTCGCTACTTGTTTTTACATAAGTTTTATACCACAAAATTGGCTATCACTGATCAATCAATCAATCCCTCAATTTACTGTCATTTATACTGATTAATGGCCAGCCATATTAAGGGGCAGACAACACTATTTACTGCAATAGCAAGATCGTAAACGTCCAGGAAATAAAATCTTAAATTTATTTTGTGTAGAAATATAACCATCGTACACTTCCATCGTACATCGTACACTAATTATATAAAGAATAGATAATTATGTAAAGATATACATAGTCTATTTATGTTAATACAACGGTTAAGAAGACAATTAGTTTTAATATCAATATAATGTTTCACACTCGCTTATTAATATCTCTACCTTTGAAGCTGTTACGCTTTTCCCCTTTTAAAGGTTATTTTGATGGGAACAGAACAGTGGCTGTCAGAAGAGCTGTTGGGCGCAGGAGGAAATCCTGGCTGCTAAACATCAGAGAATGGACGGGAGTCTCCAGTGCAGCGGGGGTTTTCAACCTCGCCAAAGACCGAGAGATATATGCGGAGCTGACTGCCAATCTTCACTAGTTGGAGAGGCACTATGAGAATAAGAAGCTTTTCCCCGGGACTAACCAAGGGTCAAACCTTGCGGCATGACTTTACTGGACTACTACAGATCCTGGCTTACAGAAGTAAGAGTATAACCACACACAAGTGTTCGATAGTTGACCGATCGTAATATGAAATCAGCCGATATCGATCGACAGTTCCTGTGATGTTTTCATAGAGCAACGTTCAATCCATATCAACAAACGACAGTCGAACCTTACAGGCTTAAGAGTGACGAGTTTAGTATTTTAAAAATAAGTAATATTTAAGGGTAAAGCAAATAGGTACCTACCTATTATAAAGATGCATCCACATCACGCCGTTTTGGACTCTAATTATCCCTTCATTACGTTTAATTAAAATATAACATAAGCGTTAGTTTTCCTAAACATAGTCGGCTAGCACTAATAAAGTTAAAAATATAATAAAATGAGTACAAATTCCACTATAACCTGATGATAACTCCTCCGTCGCTAACAGTGAGGCTGTAAACCCCACCTTACACACCATGGGCGCTATAAATGAATAAAAACAATTACTGAGATGCAAACATAATTATACACTCGCATTCGCAACCCGATAACTAGTAGGTCGCTTAATTGAAGGTGGTTAAGATTGAAAATGGATTGCACCGTGAATCCAAACTTTTATGTCGGCTGTATTTTAATCGTGGGTCACCGTTCTGTGTGAAAGGAACGGAGATATTATATAAGCGGAAGCGGGAGTGACATCGAGATTGATGATGCGTTCGTAGTATAGAGTAGTATCTTAAAACAAAATATAACTTATTGGGTACTACCTAGTTGTCTATTAGATACATTAAAAAAATCCCCGACGCGAGAAATCAACTCAGGAACTCTTCGAGAGACATACTGTTCAGAGGTATTTTCCTGTAAGACATAGTTTTTATAAATTGGAATTTAATCAATTGAGTGTGGATAATGAATATATAGCTAGTTTTAATTGGAAACCGTCGGTTAAGACATAAATTACCCGTCTCTCTGATTCGATTATGTGTCGATATTCTTTATGATATAGTAATAATTATATTGATATAGGTATGTTGAGAAACATGAATAATTTACCGATGTCAAATTATTACTAATTAAAAGTTACTATCTACTACCCAATCGGTTTTGAAAGAATTTGGAATTTTTTCATGTGACCAAAATATTTTTTACATCGAAATAATATCCAAATAAGTATCTACATATAAATAACATTGAAATAAACAAGACTACTGAAACATTAAAAATATATTATTATAGATGAATTACGGTGGAACATACCCTAATACATAGTATTATGATGCAATACAACATCTCTTTCATACCCGCTACCGCGACCCCGCTCGCGCCCACCCAGCACCCATCCCGCGTCGGCAAGATGAAAGCGGTCGGCGCGTTTGAGGCGCGCACAGCGGCACAATTAGGGCTCTCAGTAATGAGAGAAGCGACACAGCCACTAATCGGGCGCGGTGCGTCGGCTAAGATGGCGTTATGAACCGATTGGAATCAGAACCACATCGGACTATTGTTGTTCGGAATGGTTTGAGGAAAACTTTGAAATGTACTTAGTAATAAACTTGAACATGGTACCTATATTAAATATTCTTACTACAATTTAAGATATCTCTCGAATATACCTATTCGTTGACAAGTGTTGTTATAAGATTTTTAAATTAATAAATAAACCTATTATATAATTCAATTGTAAAGTGAATTGAAACTATATTCGATTAATAATTGAATGAATTCAACATTTAATTACAAAACATGCCAGTATCACTTTACCATTGATGACCAATGTTTTTTTTGTTTAAATATTTATATATCAGTCATTACGGGAGTCTGAAAAGATTTGAAATCTAATCTCACCGCGCAAAGATTGTCTGAAAAAGAACCCGAGTAAAAGCTTGCCCAATTTCCATACACAATAATATTTTAGTCAATAATCTTGTGTGATTTTGAATGACCAGACCCATTAGTTGAATCTCGGTGCGTAAACAAAACCCACTCGCTGTGTAATTTTATCTATCGGAGATAGGCTGGTGCCGCTAAAATACAAGAAATATTTTTTATTGTAGTTACATTGCCAATCAACGAAAAGGTAAGGTAACCATAGACGAGGCAAGCAGTTGATAAAATAAGTGTAACCATGTATTTTTTTTACAACCAAAAAAAATATACCTAAGTACGAAAGTGTCATGGACAAAAAGTCTTTTGGTACCCACTGGTACCGGTCCATCGATTAAACTCCATTTAAATGTCAATTTACACCTCGCCACGGTGGAAAAAAACCATTATTGATCGTCTATTTTGAAGTTGACGAACAAACAAGTATGACGACTCAATCACTTGCAACTATCCATTACTGCTTCATTTAGAAAATATCTGATATAATATACATCTTAACCAGCAGTGGATGCTCGAAATATTTGTGTCTATAAAAGATTTGTGTACAACTGATTAGAAAGGAGCCCGAATCTTTTGTTGTCCAAAAATAGACATAATGTGACATCCGTTGATGACAGATGACAATTCCGACAAAGTAACTAATCCCTAGCTTCAAAGTTGAATGTACCTTAAAATCGGAGTCGTAAAGCTTAAGTTAATGTTTGGTGAACGCAAGGAAACTTTGTTATTTGCAAAAAGGGTTCCATAGATAAATACGGAGGCGCTAAAAGGTGGTCCCGATTAACTTGCGCACCTCCTCGTGTAGAGTCCTCCTGTTGGTGCAGTCCAGAGTTAGAATATTGACTCTACGATAAAGATGTTTGCGCGAACAGTTGTAGCCCGTTTTCGTATTCGACTGTGAAAATTAGCATGGATCCTTGAAATACTTGCCGTGCGGTTAAATATTCTGAATATTTTTATTGGTGGACACGTCATCCAAGCCATTAGAGAGCTAATTAACGAGAGGTTTTATAATTCTATCCCACATTATGATTCAATATCTTGTAGAGATGGCTGAATTACTTAGGCAAAATGACAAATAATGTAACTTTTCTTGATTTAGTACTTCTAAGTATATATGATCAAAAGATTGACAGTATTGACACAGCGAAAAAAAATCAAAATTACTTCAAAATTATCAAAAATGCAGTTGTTTGAAGTTGTTTTCTTATATTTACGCGAATACTACACATTGAAATAAAACCATGGTTGCTTTAAATCAGCCGAAACGTCGGGAACATAAAAAAGTAAATAAACGCGATAGAATCCGTAAAATAGTTTTGTTTAAAGTTTTCGAATGCGTTTTCGATATCAAACTTGAACAATTTAAAATTTTATCGGAGGGAGCGTTTCAATCTGGTTGTAGACTTAAAGAAAAAGTGTAAAAACGTCAATTGGTTCCCGTAGGCCCAAAATAACCAACTTGATTAAAGTTTGGTAGGTCCTGATGACATTTTCAGTGAGTCATATTTTCTGCATAACTAAACCAAATCGACCACCATTCGCTGGCAATAATTACCCAATTCATATTTCACATATTTATTCCACAATCACATTTCAAATGCCATTATGTGTATCGTGTGATACATATTGTGTTGAAGGCGATCGGATCATCTATCAGCGGTGAATAGCGCCGCTAAATAACGCCGAGTACATCGGTCACGCGTAATTAAACAGGCACTTATTGTTGTGGGGCGGGTGACCATGAGTTTATGGAAAAAACTAGGACACCATGGAAACGTAACATTGCGTAAGAACATGGGTGACAGTTATAGTACACAGAAATACCAAATAAAGCAAAGTTAGCTTTTTTAATGACTTTCGCCGCATAGTATAAAATATACACTTCATTCTGGTTGGGTATTGGAACGAAGTTCCTTATCGCGCGTTGTGAAAGGGGGCTAGACGGAAAAAATTAGGACCAAAAGTTGTATCGACACTTTTTGCTATAGTTGTAAGCCGTGCGGCGTGCGCGTGTTTCTCTGTCTGTCTCTCTCTCTCTCTCTTATAGAAAGCAAGCCAGTTATTTTCGTTTCGTCTTTCTATTTCGCATTGAACAGTGTGGTGCCAATAAATAATAAAAATAATTACAATAATGAATCCTGACAGTGTTTCTGCACAAGTTCCGGATATTGCAACTTCGTTCCGTCCGGGTGTCCCTTGACACCTCTCAAGTTTTTATACTTTTTGTTATATATAAACTAATATTGTTTGGCACCAAATAATTGGTGCCAGTTGAACTAAACCGATACACTGAGCAAGGCACAATATGCTCTAGTATGTATCTCATTCACATTAAAGCAATAGTAGACCAATACGAGATACGATCGCTTACACAGCTGTCATAACTATCACTAGCTGTCTATCCTAAGCAAAAATATATTTAGTCAACAACCCAAATTAAGTAGTGTCAATGGCCTCCATTTGGGTTTTCCAAAGTCACATTTAGTGTTTGTTATTGCTATTTGCTTCTTGACACTGGCGTATTACCTATTAAACTAGGTGAGCAATATTTAAAGAAAGAAGAAGAAGTACCTAGTGTTAATGTTTTGCAAGTACAAACTCACGTTGACTCTACATAACAATTTTAAATGGCAACAACTTTATCCCGTCATTCCTAAAATCTTTGTCACTCTACACTCTCAACATCTGCGGACCAACAATACGAATGATTAGCCACGTCGCGGCGACGACTCTATCGCATTGTCGCGCGTTGCCGCGACAACGCGGCGAGCGACGGGTCGCGTCAACGCCGATGTCGCTGAGTGTTGTCCGAGCCGGATTTGGCCTGACGAGGATAGACTTGTTGATTGACATCTGATTGTTGGATGGAAATAGGCGTATTTTTTATACCATTTTAATGAGGTTTTATTGCAATGGAAACGATGTTTTTGCTTTATAACACTCGTAGGTAAGCATGGTTCTGTAACGTTTAATTCGTCGACGAAATAACATTAATATATGCTGCTATAGAATAAAAACTTTGTATAATATAAAAAGAGTAAAGAAACGGTTATGACTCTACACAGCGAAGAAATTTCCCAACATTTTTCTAAGACCACAACAACTAACATTTCCTATATAGGTACACTAGCGGCCCGCCCCGGCTTCGCGCGGGTACATTGCGGTTACATTATTCCTGTTTTAGTAAGAATCCCAATTTTTTTTTAAAATATATTATAGCCTATGTCACCCGGGGATAGTGTAGCTTCCCAACAGTGAAAGATTCTTTCAAATCGGTTCAGTAGTTTCGGAGCCTATTCATTACAATCAAACAAACAAAGTTTTCCTCTTTATAATATTAGTATGACATACTCTTCCTCAATCGAAGTGAGCTATTCCACCTTGATATAGCGTATTAGCTAGAGTCGACTCTACACGAGTTAATTTTAGATAAGTATCTGTATTCATTATTAGCTATTGTAAACTTGAAACTCTAATGCCTCAATCTCGCTCAGTTGTCCATTAACCGAGTAACACAAAACTTTATTACTGAGCGGCGTGGCCAATCATTGCATCATTTATTGACATGGAGCCTTCAGTAGCAATGGTACGCGAATTACATGAAATTGCATCTATTCTGAGTGTTTGTGTACGGGGCAATTGCGATCGTGGGGCAGACTTACTGAGCCCTATATATAGGATAGAAAGTGATTAGCATATTTTAAAAACCAAACTTTTTAATCTGCGCTAAGAATCACAGTATAATAAATGCAAATAAAAAGACTGACCAATATTTGTTGTTAAATAGATAACTATTTAATTTTCAACCCTAGTCTGTAGGTATAGCGAAATCTTAAAATTCTTAACAGTCTAACTTTTGAAAAACCTCATAAGTGTGTAACTCTACACCTACTCACGACTCAAACTGAAGTCATTTAGGAAAAGTAACATTCTATAGTTTAGCATAGACAACAGCAGCCTTCGACAGCCGCCTATCCAACATAAATCATCCCACATACCCTCAAAATACAAACGCCTCTTCCGAATCAACATTTATTTCCTGTCCCACGGCAACCGTTCATAGCTTAGTGCGGACCACACGTAGCGTTATGCGTTCGACACAAATGATAATGGTGTCTAAATTAGGGACTGCAGTTGATCTATGGTGGTTTTATCAACACCATCAGTGGCGGATTTACCAGCAGGCTGAGTAGGCTGGAGCCTAGGGCGGCAGATTTTTGAGGCGGTAAATTTGCGGACCGTTTTTTTTGCTACCTCATAGAAATCAAGCGCAATAAAAGATTATTTATTCACGTTTACGGAATGTATATTATAGTGTAAGTAGCATATCTACATCATCCCGCCTTTATTAATCGTACATGATTGAGCTATGATTAACAATTGTCATGGTAGAGGCAAGGCCTAAGTCAGGCTGTAAAATTTTTGCCGCCCTTGACTCAAGGGCGGAAAAACCATTACAGCCTATACCTTGGAAATTTGTAAATCCGCCACTGAACACCATTTAGATGCGTGGTATCCCACTTATGTACCTACGTGCATCGCGAGCCTTCGATCCGCGCACCTGCAAGTTGTGGAATGATTCCCTCCTGAAGTATTTTCACTACAAAAAAGTGTTCTTCAAGAGGCCAGTATACTGGTCCCAAATCGTTAACTGCTGTCACTCGACCCTATTCGAAATACGTCAAAACTATCGCGTAACTGAATACGTCATTTAAGACAGTTGTTTTCCTATAGAAAATCTGTCGAAACTGACTTATTCACTTAAGCGATACGTATGTTTTGACGCATTACGAGTGGAGTTGGGCCCCAGGTCTCAGCACCGCGTCTGCTCCCCTGAAGTTGCAGATATCCTGGGCGAGGGTCCACTTACCTTGAGGTAAATTGTCTGCTAGTGTGCCTACTTAGGTATAAACAAAAATACCCATCGGAGATTTAGGTAACCTACCTTGGATATAGACGATTTTTTTAATAAAGTTATCATCATATTGTGACTATGACAAAGACAAGTATCAATCAGACCATCGTTTAGCCTATTAAGAGCGTGGTTCAGTGTAGAGTGGACCCCTCTACACGGGTTTGTCGCGGTTTCTATTCCCGTCGGGGAAAATATCAGATAGGATAATCTATTCATCTCTGGGTGTGAGTCAAACCGTGCCCAAAAACCACTGTGCGGTAGGTACAGTAATACAAGCTTGTATTCGTTATTACAAGCGTATACTCGTAGTTTAATGGATTAAGTCTTTTTCTATTTACAGATACCTAAGTAACATACCCAAAACTTTATTTATACAAAAAAAAAACTGCTTCGCACGACCCAAGAAGCGAACCCAAAACTTCTTGCGACTAGAACGAGGACTCAAGTTGAACTCTATAATATGTTAATTTATTAATTAACTTTCTAATAAATTAGAGATTACCTCCCACTCAATATCATCATATTTAAACTAGATGCCATCTTTAGTCCAAGGTGTTTCGGAATTGATCTTAAAATTACGGGATTAGAGTCAATCACCCTGGTCTCATTGGCTATGCCAGTGACGAGGCCACCCGCATTGGAGCCACGTCTACTTATTACAATTTATGCGTTGAAACTAAATTGAGACGTGTCATAATGACCGCACCCGAAATTACGATCTAGGTTAATTTTGGACTCGCGTTATGGGTCGTAGATTCGGCGCTTTTGTGGGCGTTTTTATATAGAAAATAATTTCAAAACATTAATATGTTTCGAGGTTTTATTCCTGAACTGAACTAATTTTGGTTTCAAAGTATTTAAGTACAACTAATTTATAACTTTGTATTCAAGAGATATTCTAAATTGACGAACTAATTCAAAAAATTCACTACGTTCGCGCGTTCATGATAGCTTTTGAGTTTATTAGGTGGTCTAATAGTCTTAATTCATGTTATTGCCTTTATTGGCAGGGGTAATTAAAAATATATATTGTGTTCTCAGCTATTGAACAATCGCACTCGTGGGAGAAGCGTTCAAAGCTATTCCCTTATGATTATTTGAAATCCTAGTCCAACAATTTCGGGTCTAACTTGACGACCGCACCGCGTACCCTCGATGGCGTGCCTACGGGCAGTGTGTACCCTTAATGACACACAGCACACAGCCCAGAAATAATGCGGCGGGGGTTAGCTTCCGTTATCAATTTGTACCGAATAGTTCGCCACCTCTAAACACAGGGTAGCGTGAATATAATCGTTCCGGAGATGGAGATGTCATTCATTAAAATTGGGCTGGTTATAATTTGGAGTCGTAAAAAAAAAATACAGAGCAGATGTTTATTTTGGGTTTGTTTTTTGGCAATGCCATTTGTCTTGTGGAATCTTTTTTGTATACCCACCTAGTGGTGAGCAATGTTTTGCATCTTCTTCTCATAGTGCCTCTCCAACTAGTGAAGGTCAGCAGTCAGCTCCGCATACATCTCTCGGTCTCTGGCGAGGTTGAAAAGTTCCGCTGCACTTGAGACTCCCGTCCATTCTCGGATATTTCGCAGCCAAGATTTCCTCCTGCGCCCAACAGCTCTTCTACCAGCCACTTTTCCCATCAGAATAACCCTTAAAAGTGCGTATCTTGGGTGCCTTACTATATGACCTAGATAGGCGGCCTTTCTCCTTTTGATGGTTTGCATTAGTTCAATGGTTTGCATTAGTGCAATGTTTTGCATACCAATTTAAAAAAAAGTCATATTTCAAGTTTTACAATATTTTTATTGAATTTTTTTTTTTGGTGGCTGCTACTTAGTGGTAAATACATTTTTCATTACTCATACTCTGAAAGTAGGTCTGAAGTTGCCTGAGAAGCGGGTTGAAAGTAATACTTTTCAGGCCCGGGAGTTTCGCTTTCAACTGACAGCTGTCAAATTATAAAAAAAAAAAAACTAGTTCCATTTTCACATTTCTATGGAACCATGTTCAAACTTTTTCTACAGTCACTCAATTACAGCACTATGTAAAATTGAAATAACATAAAGTTAAGTATTAATTCAAGAATATATATTTTTAAATGACTTAATTATAATTTAGTTTCAACAATTTATTTATTGATTTGTGCAAAATATTTAAAGATGAAAATGAAAAATAATGGCTAAATAATGAAGTTGGCCGGCCAACGAAAAAAAAAAAACAAAATAGGCGGCAATCCGATTATTTTTTTTCGAGTTGTAGAGTATTGTTTATACTTCCTTGTATTATTTCTTTAGCCAATTCCTGTTTTTATTTTTATTTTCCTTGTATTCGTAATGAAAAGCACAGTGTTTACCTCGGGTGAAAGACTTATTTTGTCCCTCGAACTATTAGCGCCCTCGCTACGCTCGGGCGCCAAACCCCGTCTCGGGACAAAATAAGTAACTTTCACCACTCATGTAACAATGTACTATTACTCTGTCCTCGGTCATGTGTTCTAAGACCGTAACATTTAAGGTGTGACAAATATTAAAATGCCTGCAACACAGAAATACAATAATTACGTAATAGTCGCTACTCACTAGGGCTGCATATCAGCTACTTACTGTATATAAGGTACCTAAATTACTTTATCGGACTATTGAAACTTCCGTATAATAGTTAATATGTGAATAATACGAGGCATGCCTTTTAAGTTCTGTCGTTTCCATAATTCTCGGCAATTTTGAATTTGGAACTGTTCTATATTCGAATGTGTTTAAATTTCGAATCTCAAAACAGTTGAATGTATTAGGATTAATGTTATTGTTTAGTCACAGCGTCGATTAGAATCTGTCAGGTTACGTACGAAAATGAATCTTTCTAAGGAAAATGTTCGTGCAATAATTTTCTACAACTTTAGAAGAGGCCTGACACGGCTTCAGTGTTTTGAAGAGCTAATATCTGTGTTCAGGGATGAAGCCCCATGTCTGCGGACTGTCGAACGCTGGTATTTAGAATTCCAGCGTGGACATACTAGTGTTAGTGACAAATCTCGCGAAGGTCGCCCAAAATCTGCATTCACTGAAGATAACATCATTGGAGTGAGACAACTAATTCTCGAAGATCGTCATGAGACGTATCGAGAGATAGAGGCTCTATTAGGCATCTCAGGGACAACCATTCAGAAGATCTTGCATGAAGCGCTTGGTGTAAGAAAGCTAGTTTGCCGTTGGATACCGCATCTGCTTTCCGACGATCACAAGGCGGCCCGCGTCAGATGGTGTAAGAAAACTCTGCAAAGGTTCAACCGAGGAGAGTCAAATCACGTCTACGACATCATCAGTGGTGACGAATCTTGGATCTATGCCTACGATCCTGATTCCAAACAACAATCTACAATCTGGGTCTTTCAAGACGAGCCAAAGCCGACTAAAGTTGTTCGTTCTCGAAGCACTTCAAAGAAGATGGTGGCCACGTTCGTTAGAAAAACCGGCCATGTTGCGACTATTGCACTTGATGATCGTAGAACGGTTAACGCAGAGTGGTATACCACAGTTTGTTTACCACAAGTCATCGCCGAACTTCGAAAATCTAACTCAAAGCGACGCATCATCCTGCACCACGACAATGCAAGTTCACACAGCGCTCGTCAAACGATTGAGTATTTGAAGCAGGAAAAAGTAGAAATTCTTGACCATCCTCCATACAGTCCTGACCTAAGCCCTAACGATTTTTTTACATTTCCTAAAATTAAGAAAAGTCTTCGTGGTCAAAGGTTCCAGTCCAGTGAAGAAGCAGTCGACGCTTTCAAGTCAGCCATTTTGAACACCCCCACTTTAGAGTGGAATAAATGTTATAATAACTGGTTTGAGCGAATGGAAAAGTGTATTAAGCTACGTGGTGAATACTTTGAAAAACAATAAAAAGTACTATAAGGTTCTAGTTGTGTTTTTTTCTTCAAACGACAAAACTTAAAAGGCATCCCTCGTAAGTAGTCATAATAGTTAGACGATCATTATCGCCAAGCGGACAGGAAATAGGCGGACTAAGACGCAGACGACCGGAAATGGCTTCCTACGTGCACTATCTGTACGGACGCCACAGGTAAAACTATTAAGTGTAGTAGAGGTACTATACGTCTGAATTCAAATTCAATTCAATTCAAATTCAAATCATTTATTTTGTTTAGGCCTACGGGGGCACTAACAAATTGTCAATTTACGTATTTTTTTCCTTATATCTACAACCGGATCGGAACGCGACCTCGACTGAGAAGATCCGGCAAGAAACTCAGCGGGCTTGTCTTTTTACATGTCATTTTTTTTTTTTTTAATCGCCTGTTGTTTATTTTCAATAATTACAAAGGGTAGTACTTAGATATGGTAGAATGCAATTGGAAGAAAATATCATGAGGAAACCTGCACGTCTTTTGAAAGATGCGTGAAGCTCACCAAACCGCACTAGTCCCATGTAGTGGACCATGAGCGGTATACTAGCAATACGCTTGCCCAACAATACATTGGACCGAAATACAATTTGGCTTAATGTGGATGCTGTGAAGTGCGTCTCCACCCACGTGGTGAAGTGTAAGTAGGCAAAATAATAAGTAAACCGTTTATTTTGCTATACCGGTTTTTTTATTTTTACAGATTAAAACCAATAGGCCCATGTTGGGCGCCATTTGTTAGGTACGCCTTATAAATGGCGCCCAACGAGAGACCGGAATCCTGAACCCCACACTTAGATTTAATTATTCAAACGTAAGCGTCCTTCTCTATCATTATTGGGGTCTCTCTCTACGATAGTCATTAATAAATTCCGCTTACTTTGAAATACTTTGAATGATGTAATATTAAACAACGCAACGTTCACATAGAAACGGCATTGCTTTACAAAAATAGTACTTTATATGTTACAGTACTGTAAACGTGCCAGATCTTTTTTTAGCTTTACCCAAAGAAATATAGGTAACAAAACAATATTGCGATGCAAATCTACTCTAGCGACATCTATCGAACGATAAATTAAACAAATGTCTTGGTGGGAAGGTTTACATTTCTAATATTCCTAAATTGTGAGAAAAATGGTAAAAACATTGAAATAACATAAGTACACGTACCTACTTATAGGTGGTTTTATATTATATTTTGTACTGTATCAGGATACTTATACAGGGTGGCCTAAATTTATGCATCCACATTGTCGCGATTTTTTTTGAGTAGTGGACATTACTTCTGCTCATTTCGACACAACATGAGTTCCGCAAACATAAATAAATAAACTAAAAATGCAACAACATTACTTTTAAACCTTTATAATCTATGTGAACATTTCTTTTAATTAATGGAGAAGTCAAGATATTTTGAAACTTAAAACAGTTAATACTTTTCGAAGTAAGTTTTTACTCAGCCACTTTTGACGCTGACTGTACCATCAGCACCAGGCAAGAAGGTAATTACTAGAGCATTTTTTTTTTAATTACCTTTAATACCTATACAACACAGTCGCCACACAAGCGTACTACCCGTCTGATGTTAAGGAGCCGTAGCCTATAATAATAATAATTTAGCCCTTTTGACTTCCCACTCCTGGGCACGGGCCTCCCCTCAACACGAGGGGGATTCAGGCCATAATCCACCACGCTGGCCTAGTGCAGGTTGGCAGATTCCACATCTCTTTTGAAAATTGGTTAGATCTTCTAAGACATGCAGGTTTCCTCACGAAGTTTTCCTTCACCGTAAGCAAGTGATAATCATATAGAAATTATGATTCGCACATAGATTTTGAAATATCCATAGGTGCGAGCCGGGATTTGAACCCAAGACCTGGAGCCCGCGAGACGCGTGCCTTAACACATTTACTGCCGATCACTCGGATCCGAGTGAAGTGGGGCCTAAGTACCAGAGCCCTTCACTCGGATCCGAGCGAGCGTCCTGTTCATTTTGTAATAGTAAGTAAAGCGCCGGCGTTTACGGTGAGTGAGCATTGTTTCGCGTGGCCACTCTAGTGAATCGTCTACTTATGAAAACGAGTATTGGATTAATTCTTACCGTGTATTAGTGAGTCATTGTGGAGAAGATCGTACGGAGCGTACTTTTTGCAGGTATCTGCACAAAATATTTTTTCTGGAACCCTCATAAGTTTTTGAAATTGTTATATTTTATTTTTGTGATGGCAACAGTAACAATACAAGTGTCACTTTTGCCAGTGACAATTATTATTCGATTAGTTCTTTTGTACTTCTCTTTGAGTAACTCTTCGTCATTGCGTGCTATGTGCCGGTCACTCGGATCCGAAAAATGATTATTTTCATTAAAATAATATTAATAACAATATACATTCATACATTTTCATACATTAATTTGTACTTAATCTAAATTCACCTTAAACAAATTTGGTTCCCGGCTATTATTTTTATTTATTTTTAAGGCAGTGAATGTGTTAACCAATCGGCTATCACTTGATTTGAAATTTATTATAATACAGTACTCTGCTACAGCAGCATTAATATCAAGTTGCGTACTCGCCTTCTCCACTGTTATATATGGCCCATAATTCAATACGGATGCGAGTCGTGGAATAAAGGAAAACCTCAGGAAACGTATTGAAGCGTTCGAAATGTGGCCAATGTTGAAGTCCTACGAAGAGCCAAACAAAAACGTGAACTGTTGACCATCATTAAAAAGCGGAAAATGGCATATCTCGGACACGTGCTGAGACACAACAGATATCAGCTGCTAGAAATTATTATGATGGGCAAAGTCGCGGGCAAGAGACGAATTGGCCGCAGAAGAAAGTCGTGGCTCCGCAACATTCGGGAGTGGACAGGCATCGCAAGCGCTGTGCAAATCTTCCGCCTTGCGCAAGACAGGAATACATTCCACAAGTTGATAGCCGACCTTCACTAGTTGGAGAGGCATCGAAAGAAGAAGATAATACAAAAGTATTACACCTATTAGAAATGCATTGAGTTGAGATATATGATAATGCAGATTATTTGTTGATCGAAGCAATTTTCGAAAGACATGTGAAATTCACCAACCCAGGGCCAGTGTGATGGATTGTGACTTGAGTCCCCCTGGAATTAAGGAGAGGCCCGTGTCCAACAGTAGGATATTCAAATTAAGGTATAGTTATTAATATAGGTCATTAGTCAAATTTATACAAACAAATAAAATTGTAGTGGTGTATGTTTGTAATGTCAACATAACAGTTTTTTACTGCATGCATATAAATGAAAGTATATAAGTAGGAGGGTACTTATAACATTAGTTTTATTTTATGACTGTCTGTTTGTTCCGGCCAATCTCCGGAACAGTTGGATCAATTTTGACGGGACTTTCACAGGCAGATAGCTGATATAATAAGGAGTAACTAAGGCTGCTTTTATTTTATAAAAGTAACACACGGGCAGAGCCGCGGACACCAGCCAGTTTATTGTAAAATATCTAATCTAATCTAGAAATTGAAACTACCCATAAAATAATAACCTATAATAACATGTCACGGAACGAAATAAATGGAATAAAGGAAAAAATATATTTATAATAATTGGTCCGTTAATACTATCGAGTATGGCGGGTGGAAATCGACGACGATTGGCTGCTGGCAGACGCGGGAAATCGAACAATATGGCGTCGGTTCCGGTCCCACCGTTTATGGGAAACTTTAGAATTACACACGGGTTAAACGTTGTTTCATTGATTTGTGTTTGTTTATTTTATTACCTATTCGAAATACAATAAACTGTGAAGATTAAACTTGAATAGAAATATGTTTGCTTTGGATAACGATGTAAAAATTGAAGATTATGTTTTATAAAATAATTAGCGACCAGACCAGGCTTCGCACGGGTGCAATAAATTATCAGTGTTTCTCTACTATACTATGCACGTATCATTACATAGGATAAAACAAAGTCGCTTCCCGCTGGCTGTATGTCCCTATGTATGCTTAGATCTTTAAAACTACGCAACGGATTTAGATGCGGTTTTTTTAATAGGTAGAGTGATTCAAGAGGAAGGTTTATATGTATAATGCATGCACATGCATAATATAGTAGAGAAATACTGATAATTTTAGAGCCGTGCGAAGCCGGGGCGGGAGGAAAGCGATTTTGTTTTATACTATGTAGTGAGAACACAGATACATTGTTGTAAGCACCTATACTCCATTTATTATAACATTAGACATAAGAGGTTGGCAGAAGCAGGGATGCAAAACATTTTATTTCCAAGTCAAAACAACTTTTATTTAGAGTCATTACATTAAAATTGTATTAACATAACTTTTGATAGGAAAACAGTAACAATTAAATCACGAAAATTCGACAACAATAACAAACAAGGTATTTACAGGAACTTAGAGTGCAGGCGAATGACTCAATGACAAACACTGACAGCACATTATTTACATAAATTTCATAGATAACATAGTCTGACAAAATTAGAAATACCCTGCTGTCATAACCTCTGAAGGGATTAGGTAACATTTTAGATTTGGTAGGATTATAGTGAAACGAAAAACGTTCCCGGTATGTTCACCCCTGCTTCTTTTAGGTTTTTAGCATCGACACTAATTTTAAATTGTAATGAAATAATAATTATTTAAATGAAAGGCAATATATTTAATAAGATAAATAATTAATATTATTACAGTTAGGTGTGACAAGCTGGTATATAAATAGATTATAATAAATTCGACGTCAATCGTAACTGTAACTCGTTAATTGTACTTTTATTACATAGTGGACACTAAAAATAACCTCTTTTAACTTCTGTCTAATGCTATAACAAATGGAGTATAGGTGTGACTTAAATATTGTGTGATGGGGAATTATGAATTAGTCATAATACTTAACTATTTTAAATAGGCATGTAACAATACCTACATACCTAAGTAATTAATTTGTCATCACGATTCAGATTACTATAGAGAATTATCGGCGATACCAGTACCGATGCCGATTACCAATGCATAAGACTGGCGATTATATAGGTATACTAGCTGACAGACGTTGTCCTGTCTTTTAGGGGTATGAAAAATAGATGTTGACCGATTCTCAGACCTACCCGCACACAAAATTTCAAGAAAATCGGTCGAGCCATTTCGGAGGAGTTTGGCAACAAACACCGCGACACGAGAATTTTATATATTAGAGATGTAGAATATATTTATTTTTATTGAACAGTGTAACGCGGGGACCCTTACGCCCTGCCAGAGACAAGCGCGTCCCTCAGTGAAGGGACGATTACATATAATTTCTTTATATACATCCTCATCTATATAGTACATCCCTAGTTTTTGTAAGTATGCCGTCGGTACACTTATGTAAACACTACAGGTGAAATAAGGTTTTATAATATAAAATAATCGAATGTTTGGGTATTCTTACTAAAGACATATAAGTATGTCATACTATCTGGCCAACAGCGGATAATTTTTTTTACTATATTTAAAAAACAATGTTTGTCTGCACGTCCTTTCTATAATCGTAAGCTATGCATTTGATCATGTCATGATCTTCAGCAAAGTGTTGTGCATGAGCCCACAAAGGTTTCTGAGTTGGCACGACCAATCTTTGACAGCGTAGCAACGCGCGCAAGGTACAGCTGGTTATGTATAAAAACCTCAATTGCATTCGCTATGCAATCTGAAAAAACTTAATTTTCGACATTTAGATCTACAAATAGCAGTGATAGCCGATTGGTTAAGCACGCGTCTTGCGGGCTACCAGGTCTCGGGTTCAAACCCCGGCTCGAACCTCTGGATTTTTCGAAATCTATGTGCGAATCATAATTTCTATATGATTATCACTTGCTTACGGTGAAGGAAAACATCGTGATGAAACCTGCATATCTTAGAAGATTTAACCAATTTTCGAAAGACATGTGAAATCCGCCAACCCGCACTGGGCCAGCGTGGTGGATTACGGCCTGAATCCCCCTCGTAGTGAGGGGAGGCCCGTGCCCAGGAGTGGGACGCCAAAAGGGCTAAAATTATTATTATTTATTATAGATCTACAAACATGAAATTATAAGTAGTACTTACCTATTTACAATATTTTACTTTAATGTTAGTAAGTATGTAGGATATAATCACATATGTATTGCACATAAAACATAACAGTTAAATGTTATAAATAAAATTAACTCAGTACTGTGGTGCCAATTTACATCAGGTAGGTAGATAAGTAAATAAAATAAACCCTACATTATCCGTTACAGATTAAAGTGAAGCATGTTTTATTACTTACATTAACCAGTTTTATGTAAACCACGATAAAAAATAACATCCAAGCGCGATGCGGTACTTAAATCGAAGGTTCTGTAGGTATTGAGCACTACAGTTACTGGAGGAAGTATTCATAGGATATCAAAAGATAGGTGGGGTAGTATCGATCACAAGTCTGAGAGCAAACTTGGAAATGTCATTGTTATGTCATGCCAGTATAAAATGACGTGTCAAAAGCGTACTCAAGATCGCTCTCATACTTGAGCCCGATTTTTACGGCCCTTGGATATAGGACGATGTAGCTAGATTTCATAGCCCGAGTACTTATAATAAGTATATAAGGTGTCACAAAAATTTGGCGTTTCTAGGAATTGGGACACTATTGAGTAAAATAATAACAAACAACAACGCAACTGACATCTTTATGTACCTAAGTACTCTAGCTACCTTAACCAGATGCATAATATAGAACAAAAACAGTTATTGTTTTAATTAACTTCCAACAAAAATGTACATACTTCCGAGCTAAATGTTGGTACCTACTTATGTGAGAGTCATAAAAAGAAGCACGAATTGATCATATTATGTTTTTTCATCCATACCGTTATGGAACCCCAAAAAACCTTTATTCAATTAAGCCAGTCTCACCCCACTTCAAAATGAACAAGTACCAGTCAGTGCCCTCATAAAAACAAAACTCAATGTCAAATTAGATTACTTTTTCCACATCACTCACCCCGAAACCCACTGTGCGTGAACGAACGCGGAAAGTAAACATGACGATTCCAAAATGGCTGCTAATAATAACGGTGCGGTGAATTCAAATTTAGAACCTGATGGGTTTTCTCATAAATAATACATTTTATTTTATTCTCTTGCTTTCTTTAATGGTTAATATTTATTTATTTATTATTTAGGTAAGTATACCTAAGTATTTTTTTTTTCTACTACCTAAGTATTACTTAGTTGTTATTTTTATTTATTAGGTAGGCTATTACAGGGATTTGTTCGATTAGGTAGTATTGATTAATTTTCGTATTTACCTTTTTGTTTTATAGCTATACTTGCTTCCAAGCAGTCCAGAAAACTTAAGATAATTATATAAAAATACTAATACCTAGGTACCTGAATTGATTAAAATTTATCATCTCCATTTCCTCAAATTTTCTAACATTTAGGTAAGTAGCTACCTAAGTAAATTGTAGTTACTTATATTAAATACTCTAAATTAAAATGCTCTCTCGCGATTTACTGAAAAAGTGTGAAATCTAAGTATGAAATAGTAATAGGTAGGTAAAATACTAACATTCGTGTTTTTGTGCCAATACGGTAATAGGTAAGTTATAACCTGTATATACCCGTTATAACCTGTGCAATTGTGGGTAAGTAGAGTACCTACCTACTTAGGTATTAAGAAGAATTAGGTAAGTACCTAGATATAAAAGCCAGTGTAAAGTTATCCAAGTACCTAAAGAAATTACAATTTAAAAACGTCAACTGCAATGTCAAGTACAATTAATGGATAATTCGAAACGGCAGGAAAATGAAACGGTATTTACCGAAACACCTGTACAATTCCCTTCAATAATCAGTTTATATACCTACCAACTACTGTTTGAAGCTAAAACTGAAGCTGAATTCAGGCAATTAACCGATGAACTATAAATGAAGGAAAGTGGCAATTTCTCCGGTGACAAACATCCGCCTTATCGACGCTAAATAATGGAGCTAGTAGTTAGACTCGCGTCTTCATCCCGATAATTAACCGGCGCCCCCCCTCACCGACCGCTCGCCGCCCCGCGTCCACCCGCGGCAAGCTAAATTAATCACACCACGAATCTCGCCCCCCAATCCAGACCCGGATTAAAAAGTTTTATTGGAGAGGCGAGTGTGACAACCCGACTCGCCTAGCAAGCTGCCGCCGACCAATCCCGTGCCGAGAGTAATAAAACGAGCCGCGCCTATTGGCCGCCGCCTCAAAGGCCACGCCCAACTACACCGCCCGCGGCAGGGTTGTCAAACGCCACGTCAGTTGACCGAGGCGCGTCGACCCGTCAGCCGTATCTTGTGTTAGCTCGGTGTTTTGTGAGATAAACACAACCAACTGAACGTTTCGATATTATTTTGTGACTGTTGTGTGATGGATCTGTGAGTTGGGCGAAATGGAGGAGGAGTCGATGTCGGGGCACAGCTGTTCGGAGGACGATATCAGCGTGGGCAGGCCGTCGCCGGCTCCGTCGCGGTCGCCGTCGCCGCACGACTACTTCAGACCACTAAAGCGGTTGAAGATGGCCTCCGAGCCGGTGGAGGAGCGGCGAGGGGATGGCGTGAAGAGTTTCTCTATTTTGGACATTTTATCTCACAGCCCGCGCACTCCACCGCGCATAGTCCGACCTTGGGACGCGTCAGGGTTTGAGAGATTGCAGCGGCTGCAGCGCTTGGCCGGTGCGGCTTTGCTGGACGGGGAGAGATGGAGGCTGGCGGCTTTAGGGCTTCTGAGGCCAAGGGACATGGCTCCCGCGGAATGCTGTGACTCTGCGTCGGAGCGGTCCTCGTCAGCGTCAGACTGCTGCTCGGAGCCGCGTCGAGCGCCTCAGCAGGGATCTACGGCACCGCATACACCGCTGGATGCCCTGTTCCACATGACCAGCAAAACCTTCGAGGCGAATAATACTGACAACGGAGGTAAGTCATGCTTGTGTTGTTTATTAGGCTGAAACAGTTTCGATTGCTATTACAATTTATGACCAGTAGCTCTACCTAAAAAAAAATAAGTTGCGACGATTCGAATTAAACTTTATTCGTGATTTTCAAATTAAATTAGGACCTTTAAGAAACAAAACTCTAGGATAAAAATAAATTTCATTTTAAAACATTATTTACACATTACCGTATAAAATAGTATAGGTATTTCCAAGTAACTTAATCAATATACACTGCATTTTGATATTCAACTAGTTTAATAAAGATATTTTAATATTATCTACCGCGAAAATAATGCTAAGCAATCGGCACATTTAACTCTAACTTATACCTACTATAGAGACATTGTAAATCAGGGAAAATAGCAAACGTTTAATCAATTTTATTTACATGATCTAATCTACTGCTTCACTGAACTAGAATTTATAGGCGAATTAATTGCTCTTATTAGCGACTATTGCCGGCCAAGTTGCCGAGACGCGCCGCCGTTGAGCCACCGTTCTTATATTGCTGGCATGGGTTATATTTTTGGCTAATAGCCCATTAATTTTATAAAATAAGCAGGAGGCAATTAATTAGGCTTAGTTTATTATTGTTTGACGTGTTTGACTAATCTCGATTGGCTGTACCGCATTTGTTATTGTTGTACGAAGTTATAAATTAATCGTAAAACGCTTATGCCTTTGGGGTTATAAAAAAATCTGGATAGTTCTAGGTAGGTACACTAGGTACTTAGGTAGTAATTTTAATACACAAATTATACAACAATTAAAATGTTCAAAGTAGTTTTTTTTTCAAATCAGAAGGGAAAACATACGTCGATTATATTTTTTATTAATAAGTTAATTTAGAAAGTTTAAACCACTGCAATTGCGTATTTCGCTTATCAGCGAATCCGTCTCTGTCTACTGTTTGGCAAGTATTTCATACAAACAACGCGTATTTGTATTTGATTGAATCGTCATTAGTATACAAGTACACGTCGAAGATAATACGTATTTAATAGCCGGCGCTGTACAATCGGACGAACATCTATATACCTATATACACATACTATATTACAGTCAAATATCCTGTAAGTAATTTACCATTGTAAGCTCATAAAGAATTAGTGTTTTAGCTCTCCATATTATATAAAATAAATAATTTTAGCCCTTTTGACGTCCCACTCCTGGGCACGGGCCTCCCCTCAACACGAGGGGGATTCAGGCCATAATCCACCACGCTGGCCCAGTGCGGGTTGGCGGATTTCACATGTCTTTCGAAAATTGGTTAAATCTTCTAAGACATGCAGGTTTCCTCACGATGTTTTCCTTCACCGTACATTTAGTTTCTACATATTAGTAAGCCTTAATATGTAGAGTCACTATTTGTCTTAAAATGTCAGTAGACGTGTCCAGTGAAAATATTCATTAGCTCTACGTTGTAAGTTTACGAAATTGTTAGTTTCTCGAGTAACCGATATTGCTCCATTTGCCATAAAAAAAATTATGTAGAGTCTTGCGCTTCGTAAATGTATATTTAAGCACCAGAACTGTGGCCCGTGTACCTACGAAATATTCACGTAGCGTTACGTTAACGTAAGCGTTGTTATTATTGCTATTATCGTAAAACAAACTAATAGATACGTCAATTATTATTAAAAATTTAAAAGGCTCTATAGCTTCAATGTACTGCCACAAGGATAATACTTATGCAAATGTTTATAGCGTTTGTTTGGGCATTTTAACACAACACACCCACACAATATACATGAGATGTTTTGATTCCAAGAACACTATATATACCTAATACAACCAAAGTTATTACCAAGTTTAACTAAGAGATACACTTAAATAGCCTTGTGGTTAATGGGGCCGCCCTCATAGCAGAGCGGTTCCGGGTTCAATCCCCATCCTGGCCATCAAACTATTGACGTGAGCCCACTCCTAACACTAGTATAGTACATCTTAGCTGCAGGGGCTAACGGGAATACTAGTGATGTGATAAACTCACATTGCTAGTAAACCTATTTTAAAATACAATAAAAAAATATCAAGTGCCTATCGGTGTGACAGTCCGTTGATACTAATGAAAGCTGCATTATGGACTCTAAAATCGCGCTATGTACTCGTGGAATATACTACAGTACCTAATAAATCCAACTAATGTAACACACGGATAGAATTGCGATATCAACAATGCAATATCAATTTATCGATTTCAATCGATTAAGAGGTACCTACCCATCGACAAACATGGCCGAATCGCTGGGTGTTATGCCGAAATAGACGATTGTGTTATGATTACAGGCCGGCGACTGGTAATTGAATGATTCGAGAATCGAGCGCGCCTCGCGATCCGTCATTAGTCGATGGTTATTTTATTTTTTTAATTTGTCTCTGGCATTGATGTGTTGCGGAGGATTTAATGGCTGCGGGTGACTGTGATATTTACCAAGATCAAGATAGGTAGTTTACCTATCTAAAAGTAGGTATGGCACCTATAATATTATATGTCTAAATTAAAGAGGTCGAAATTAATAAGTGTTAGCCAAAAATATGACAGAGAAGAGAGATGTGTATTGATAAGAGATAACAATTTAAAACGCACAAGCAAGATATTTAAAGAGTCAATTCTCACCGAACCAACATCGCCATAGAATGTGAAAGCACACGCACAACCCCGTATAATTTAATTATCCCCAAATGCATTTTAAATTAACGCCCATTCTCCAATAACGGCGTCCATTTACCCGAATTAACCACTTAATAATGCAACAGAACAAATCAATGAGCTCCTAAAGACCCCCAAAAGTTACCAACAGCCATTCAACCGACACCTTTTCGAAAAACATCGCTATAGAGTAATTTACACGGACTTCGCAAAAACGCCATTGTTAAACACAAAAGAAGACATCACTGCGATTGGGAAGAAAAAAAAGAAATATTCGAAATTCGAATTCGGCAAGGAATTGTCTATGCTCCATATGTTACGAGATTAACACGTAACAAAGTGGTCATTTGTCATTGGCTGTACCGAGTTCTTGATTGAGGAAGTCATTTCTTGTCTATGAACGGAAATAATATTTTTTTATGCATCCCCTTGCTCGCCGCGGGACATTAGTTGGGAAATGCCTGTATCGTTATTAGAAAGGGTATCACGAGACATAATTACATGGATATGTAATGACGTTTCATTTCCAAGTGTCGGGGATATTACGACTTTTTACACTGTCGACATAAAGTCAGATAATTCAATGTCATTTTAATAGTCTTCTTTCTATAAATATTAGACATAAAGCGGGATGATTAATCCGTCTGCGGCAAATGCTGCTTTATAATTTAGATTTTAGGGCTCTTTTTAGCTGGCATCAGCGTTTAATGCAAAACATTTTTTACCGCACTCTGAAAACCCAATTAAAAATATATAAATATTAATATTTGATATCTTAAGGTGGTGTGTAGTAAATAACAGTATTCATGTCATTCTAGATACCTGTAGCCTAAGCATAACTGCCTAGAGACGAAAAAAGAATAGTTATATTCTCTACATTATCGTATTCAAGGAAATATATAGTGGACACGGTTTTCTAAATGTAAATGACTATAAACAACCTAGCTAATTATTGTGTTGAGCACAAAAATTGCACGTCCAAGGTCGCGGATTCATGATAATGTGAAAACCACAAAACCATCCGACATTTTAGATCCAAACATGAACAAATATTATAACATTAAAGTTATTATACAGATGCAATCTCCTGCTACTGATCGCTATATTCACTGCGACCATTATACATACATAAATATGTATATCTGTATATAATTGCTACCTAGTTGGAATTACAATGTAGTGTGGTTATAATCTAAATATATATAACTCAAAGGTGACTGACTGACTGACATAGTGATCTATCAACGCACAGCCCAAACCACTGGACGGCTTAGGCTGAAATTTGGCATGCAGGTAGATGTTATGACGTAGGCATCCGCTAAGAAAGGATTTTGATTAATTAAATTAAGTTTGTATGAAACTTTGACAATGAAATTCCACGCGGAAGAAGTCGCGGGCACAGCTAGTTACTTATATCTAATTATAATATAGCAGTGATAACCGATTGGTTAAGCACGCGTCTTGCGGGCTACCAGGTCTCGGGCTCAAACCCCGGCTCGAACCTCTGGATTTTTCGAAATCTATGTGCGAATCATAATTTCCATATGATTATCACTTGCTTACGGTGAAGAAAAACATCGTGATGAAACCTGCATGTCTTAGAATATTTAACTAATTTTCGAAAGACATGTGAAATCCACCAACCCGCACTGGGCTAGCGTGGTGGATTATGGCGTGAATCCCCCTCGTGTTGAGGGGAGGCCCGTGCCCAGGAGTGGGACGTCAAAAGGGAAAAAATTATTAATTACTAGCTGTGCCCCCTTACTTCGTCCGCGTAGTATTTAACGTAACAAAAATTTCGGGATTATCGGGATAAAAAGTATCCTATTTGTTAATCCCGGTTATAAACTATCTGTGTTCCAAATTTCATCCAAATCCGTTCAGTAGTTTTTGCGTGAAGGAGTAACAAACATACATACATACATCCACACTCACAAACTTTCACATTTATAATACTAGCTGTGCCCACGGACTTCGTCCGCGTAGTATTTAACGTAACAAAAATTTCGGGATTATCGGGATAAAAAGTATCCTATATGTTAATCCCGGTTATAAACTATCTGTGTTCCAAATTTCATCCAAATCCGTTCAGTAGTTTTTACGTGAAGGAGTAACAAACATACATACATACATACATACATACATACATCCACACTCACAAACTTTCACATTTATAATATTATAGTAGGATTAAGTAGGATTAATATAGGTAGTATATGCGGTAGGTATAGTAAGGAACCCGAACATACCTACATTACGAACGGTGGTTGCGACAAGCTGTAGTCAGCTGACTTCAGCTCACATGCGGGCTGCCTGGTACAGGGTAGTACCAACATCTCACAGAAAATACGCGTAAAGCAGCTCTACTTAATAGCTGCTTCCCACCTTTCCCTTCCTCTATCACAATTCGCACTCCCTTTCAATTAGGCAACGTGCGAGCAATGCCATTTGGTATTGCAAGCATCTATAGGATACGGTGACTGCTTAACATGAAGCTGGTCGTACGCTTGTTTGCAGACTTTGTTATATGAAAAAAAAACATCAAAATTTGGGTAAGTACTGTTAGTGTACTTCTGCTTGCTCCTTCGGGGAACCTACAGGCGTAACGATGTTGTCCCCAAAATATTTTCATGCTCTACTAGCCTCTATATTCACAAAAAGTCATCAAAATCGGTTCACTCCGGTGTCGACACTCGGAGCCGGGAGAATTATTATATTTTATTATCCCACAAATTACGCCGCCGCCTCCTGTGAGGTCCAAAGGTGTCAGTCCCAACACATTTATATTACCCTTATTGTAAAAAACGGAGCAAAAGGCACCCGCCATTATGGCCCAATGCAGTGGGCTTCGCGTTTGTTGGGTTACAATGAGAAATCGCTGACTAATTGATTGTAAATGGGGTATTTATTAGATTGGAAGTCTATAGGGTGTCGGGGAACCACTGAATTGGAAATTTAATTACTTTAAAACATAAATATAAATATATACTTGTCTCTATGTCTCAAAGTGCGCTCTATATGCATTCTCATTAGGTACCAGTTAAAAATAAATAGCGTGCCATTGCTACTGCCATTTTAAATAAAAGGAATGATGATGACTTTTTGCTATTGAACTAAAGGTCAATTAAAAGTTTGACTCTACAACCGGAAATACCCTCACTGAAAATATTACCCCGCAGTGGAGCAAAAAACTCATCAAAAATAACACTCAAGGCATACAAAGATGTGCGTTTGAAACCATTAATTCAAAAACAATTCTAAAGTCGCATTCCAGTGCGCACGCGGCGATCAGCAGCGTTCATTATTTAATAGCCCCACATTACCCGGACACCCTGAGTGCCGAATTACAGGCCACTTTTTGTAAATAAACCGCCGGCCTGTGAATAGGCTGTTATTTCGAGGCCGCCGATGCTCGCCCAGGGCGAGGCCAAAGTTTAGAATTAGCGAAATGTGGACGCGCCTTGTTATTACGTAGTTGCGATCGATGACTGGAATTTCGCTGGTTCTAGTGGACAGGTCATTTTGGGGAATGAATTTCGTAAATTTCTAATGAGTAGTTTTGTTTGCGTCATCGACTAAAAATGTTTTTTGCGGTTATTTGATGTTACCTTATAGGTAATTATGGTGAAGTGTTTTTCATCGAAATCTTACTACTTTATTACTTACTTAATTTTACTTAAAAGAGGGAAGCCAAAGGGTGTCTTACTTTACTAGATATTTATCCTTTCATGTACAATTTAAAAAAACTGTTTTAGGTGTCTTGAAAACGGTAACGGTAGCGAGTAGCATTTTTCAATAAACTTCCAAACATGAAATACGAATAAAAACGCGTTGAAATCTTTTAAATTAGAATTAAAGACTTAAATTTAAAACAACTAATTTAAAAGATTTCAACGCGTTTAATCATACGATGTCACATACAGGAATGGCATTAAACTTACACGTCTCTTTGTGTTGCATCAGGGGTTAAACTATAGTTAAGTGTAAGTAACTACGAATGCGCTTTGGATGTTGAGTTGTTAAAATGCTATTAATTACATAGAATCGGTTAATTTAGTAACTTTAGTATTAATTACAATTTCCTTCTTAATTTTTACCCTACGACATCAAACCAAAGCAGGGTTTTATCTGTTATTTATAAAATGCCCCACTACTCGCCCCACATCCCCTCTATACCAACATACCCTATAGATATTGATTTAGATAAGCTAATCGATTGAAAAATCAATCGAGTTATTTTTTATCGATACCTTTTAACGGACTTAATACAATTATGTGCTTAAATATAGGCACCCCTGAGTTTTAAGGTCAGGTGTGAATTTTAATTGAATGTATTCATATAAAAGGTGTTCAGGTTTTTATGTCATGTGAGGGGCGGGACCCCGCTAGTATATACTTGGATAGAAGGGCTTTGGGTCTCATGGGAAGTATACATATTAGAAGGTACACATTATTTATTTGAATGTAATAACTAAATAGGTTATTTCCATATTTAATTTTATAATTAAGTCTGCTCATGTTCTTAGTTCAGCAAAATGGTATTGACAGGTATGATAAAATCAGTTCTTATTTCGAATTTAAATTACCCTGATAAATAATTTATATTCAGAATGTCTTGATAACTACTTAGGTATCAATCTATGTATTGGGTCTAGCTCTAAGGACTTAATTAGATCCGATACAAGGAGGCATTTAAAGTTAATTGACACTGAAATGAAACCAATTTTCTGAGGAGTTCAGTGGCAATGAGACTCGCTCCAGTTAGTTAATCTCATATGTATTTCCAATTCAAAATAGTATACATTAATTAATAAATAATCTAGGTGAGCATTTTCCATGCATTTTCCATGATTTATTCCGCGGGTACATTCCGCGCGGTCATCCAAAGATCAAGAGTTCTGATAGAGGCGTAAATTGATAATAGCAATGAAAAACTAATTTTCAAAGTGTCAAATAAAATTATTTATTTAGGTGAAAGTAAGTGGAGAGAATGAAATTAAGATCTCATTGAAATGTAATACCTATTGCGTATAACGTAAGGGATACAATCGTACACAGAAATGCCAATTAAATTTAAAGTTAACCATTGTTGAAAGACTTCCACGGCATATAATCTAATATTGATTTCACCCACTCTTCATATTTCACACAAACGAAGGGTGTTTCCGATTTGAGTTTAACCTATTCAGCATAAGTTTACAAAATTCCTAATGAGAACTCTGTAATGTGATTTATTCACTTTGCATAAAATAACAATACAATTGTACAGTTTCTCTGACTTTAATGGTAACTGCAAATAATTTCGCAATTATAACACAATAAAGAAATAAATTAAGCTCACATACATTCAGTTTCATGCTCTTTTAATTCGTAAAAAGTAAAAAAATAGAACTGTTTTTTTTTTCTTTTTCTGTTTCGCTGAAATTAAGTTGGAATTCACCTTTATTGTAGTAGAAAGAGTGATCCACTTTTAAGGGTACGAGACATGACAAACGAATCGGAAGATCATTACAATTTGGATTCTTCACTTTCCAAAATTCACTTGTGTCTTGGTCTCGATCCTCTGTCATTATTAAAACACGCCGACCACATTTTACATTCAGCGAGGTACAATATAAAATGCCATCATTCGTGTATCGCCTCTCAATTCGTTATTGACAGCGTTTTAAAATGGCGCCCGGATAAAAGCCTTTTGTCGAACAAAAGACGACGCAGTTGTGTTTCATATGCGAATATTTTTTTGTTGTTGTTATATTTTAATTATATTCAATACTTAAGTCACGATTGAATTTAATTACTTGATCGGTTTTAAAAGTGTTTTTGGGCGTTTATTATTACGGTTTTAACACAGAATACAGTATTGTTGATAGGTCTATAAATTGAGAGGAAATAATTATTTCGCAATCAATTCCTTTCGGTTTTAGTCACAATATTTCAGTCATTTGTATTGCTGTTACAATGGGTCAAATAGAACATCCTTTTTTCGAAGTCGGTAAAAAATATATAAGTATTTAGACTTGACAATCCTACCAATCTACGAATTATTGATTGACCGGTACCATTGAAGTTATGACGTCTCTATCCATTAGTTAATTTATTTATTTATTTATTTGGACATCACAGCAGATTTCATTTAACATTGACTCACTTAGCTTTAAATATAAACTGCAATTAAAATGAGAAATAAATTTATCATTGGTGTGAATTCAATCTCATGCTAAGTATTTGATCAGAAGACTTGCGTCACTGGTGTTACAACAAGTTTTTAATCATTCCTTAACATGCGTTTCTTTCTGGTACAAATACACAACACAAAGGTATTAATTTCCATTGTTAATTAATTTTTAATTTCGTTCCAAAGGCTAGTGTGTTTACAATCTTTACTACCGTCGTAGTGCTGATAAAGCAATCTATTAGTACAAATTATTTACGGCCGATAGTTGGCACCGATAAGGCGGTCGCAATCTACTTAATTGAATTATGTTTACATAGGTATATGACGTCACGGTGCAGCGTGTCAACGGTTAGCTCCGGTCGACGTAAGCGCAGCCTTCCTATTGGCCGGTTCATATTTAGAACAATGGCGGACGTGTGATTTATTAGCGAATAATATAATGCTTTCAAAATGTGAATATTTTTATGTTTGTTTTATTTGAAGAAATAGTTTTGTGATTTCCTGTTTTACGGAACATTTTAACAAGTTTTTACTTCGGTTGCAAGCATATTGACAACAATTTAATACCTAAATAAATATTGCTAGACTGACACACCAACTGTATGGTCCCAAACTAAGCAACGCCTGTACTATGGGTGCCGTACAATGGACTGGGGGCGATACCAGTGACACCCAGATCAGGGTAAATTACAAAAATGCCATTTCCGAAATTTGCCCAGGCGGGAGTCGAACCCGCAACCACCATGTGCAGTGAGCTGAGCGGCCTACGCTCGAACCACTGCGCCAAGCGGTCGTCAATATATGGTTTACTTGATATTTGACGACAGCGGAATTGACATAATTCTAAAGTAATACCCAGTTGGAACGCACGCTTTTTACGTTACCGAGTTCGCAGGCTATTGCGCGAGGTTGTGTAATGAAAACCGCATTCAATCTGCGGGTAGGAAGTCGGTGTGCAATTTAAATATTTGACAGGCTATTAGTTTGCGAATTAGTGAGACGGCTTCGTTATGAAACTCAGGTCCTATTAGCAATTTTGTTGGGCGTACAGCAATTTATAAATGTTTGTTAGATTTTTATTTACCTATGCACTGTTTCGTATCGACCGTTTCAAACTGTGTTTTTGTACAATGAGACAACTAATAGGAAACGACCGCTTGGCGCTGTGGTTCGAGTGTAGGCCGCTCGGCTCTCTGCACCGGGTGGTTGCGGGTTCGGTTCCTGTCGGGGCAAATTTTGGAAAAGGCCTTTTCGTAATTTGCCCAGATTTCAGGTCACTGGGATCGCCCTCAGCCCATTGTACGGCACCCATAGTACAAGCGTTGCTCAGTTTGGGACCATACAGTTGGTGTGTCAGTCTAGCAATATTTATTTAGGTATTAAATTGTTGTCAATAAGCTTATAGTATAAAGCATAGTTACTATTGCATTATGTACCAAAAGCATTGCTCACACATTGTCCACCTGGGGAGTGGAACAGAAGGAGGGAAAGGGCGGGTATGGGCTTCCGTCTCTCTCTCTCTCATCACAACAACCATAATAGCTACTTACGTTAATCTTCTGTGAGAGGGTGGTACTACTCCGATCTAGCCAGCTCGTATATGAGCTTCAGTCAATTGGTTACAGCTTAGCTCTAACACCGCAAAGGGTTTACAGCACAGATATAGATTGACATAGATAACGCAAATGTATGTACTTAGCGTGTCCGAAAACCCCGACCAAGCGTCGAGGTTGGTCGCCGATAACTTACAGTCCTCGCGACTACAGATACAAACATATGAGTATGAGCGTGATAATCACTCGAGGGAATCGTAGCGGGCGGAGGGGCATCGGTGGCATCGGTGTCTCTGAAGCTGTTTGGATTTCCCGTCACTAATGACGTCACAGTAGGTGTTAAAAATTCGGCACGCTTGGTTTCAATACAAATCGTGGTACTTGCGTTATCTATGTAAATCTATATCTGTGGTTTACAGCTTTTAAATTTTAATTAATAATACCTTATGTGTTACCAGTTGATATTGAAAAGGTTAAACAAAACTGAAATACTCCGCTCATTAGCAAACCTAGCTTCGATATTAGCAGCACGCACACACACAAACCATGCCACAAATCACAATAGCCAGGCGATTTGCTCGATACCTACAACCGTCCGCACAAACACGCGCTATAAATAAGCTATTGTTTCTAATCCCGCGTTGACTAATCGAATGGGCGCAGTTAAAACCGGCTTGGGTAATCAGCGGTAATAATAGCGAGCGGTTTAATTAAACTTGGTGCCACCGGTCCTTCGGTGCGCGATCGATGCTGTGACTCGTGAGTACCGACCTCTTCCATTTTCAAGTTTATATATTAATTATATAAAAAACCACATTATGTATGTATCAGCAGTGATAGCTGATTGGTTAAGCACGCGTCTTGCAGGCACCAGGTCCTGGATTTAAACCCTGGCTCGCACCTCTGGCTTTTTCATAATCGATGTGCGAATCATATGTTTAATATGATTATCACTTGCTTACGGTGAAGGAAAACATCGTGAGGAAACCTGCATGTCACGGAAAATCTAATCAAGTTTCAAAAGACATGTGAAATTCGCCAACCCGCACTGGGCCAGCGAAGGGGATTACTGCCTGAATCCCCCTCGTAGTGTGGGGAGGCCCGTGCCCAGGAGTGGGACGTCATAAGGGCTAACTTATTATTTATTATGTAAAGTTGGAAAACAAGCGTACGAGACCGGCTTGATGTGGACTTGGAACGCGTGTTAACCCTACAGGAGAACCTTCTGTAAGTGTGCCTACCAAGGCAACAGAAAAAAATAAACTAGTCTAGTATTATCTAAAGGTTTATTTATAATCTGTGGTGGTTATAATATAACATAGGGAGGTAGGTAAAAAATGTTTCTTCTTAACCTACATTGCCCTCACACCTCTAATTATATCTACTGTAAACGCAAATATTATTTAAAAAAAATATATATCCATGGAGTTTCTTGCATGTTCTTCTCCATAGGATTTAGTTTTGGAACATGCACCTAGGTCTTGACTTTTGAAAGTGTAACTGGCACTGGCTTATTTGAAATAAAAATATGTGAATTTGAATTCTTCTAGAACTTTACCATTAACAAGAACAGTAGCTACTACGTGCTGTAGGATACGGGATCGATCTGCGTTTTCAAGAGTGAATCAATTAATATTTCGGTACGGACATGATACGATAACCCGCATTTGGGCGGTCCGCATACCTAACTCCCATCGCTTGAAGTCGGTTAAAATTTAGAAGCTTTATGGCTTTCCGCAGATTAAAAAACTCTTGAAGAATACGGTGACCAGGCAACCGTTACAAAACGAGACTCATTTTAATGAGAGCGGTATACAATCTAGTGTAATGAGAGAGAACCTTAATACGACCTCGTATTATAAAATAATTAAAAATAAGAACTTTATTTTAATTGTTAAGAAACTACAACAATCATGTAATCATAATTAAGTACGCTAAAGGATTCGCTTTCACTCTCTTAATTTAGCATTGCAAAAGGTGATAGCCGATTGGTTAAGCACGCGTCTTACTAGGTCTCGGGTTCAAACCCCGACTCGAACCTCTGGATTTTTCGAAATTTATGTGCGAATCATAATTACTATATGATTATCACTTGCTTACGGTGAAGGAAAACATCGAGAGGAAACCCGCATGTCTTAGAAGATTTAACCAATTTTCGAAAGCCATGTGAAATCCGCCAACCCGCACTGGGCCAGCGTGGTGGATTATGGCCTGAATCCCCCTCGTGTTGAGGGGAGGCCCGTGCCCAGGAGTGGGACGTCAAAAAGGGCTAAAATTATTATTATTATTATTATTAAAGGTAGACAAAATTTAAGCTTAATTTGAAGATGTCATTTCTAATTTAATAAAATAATGTATTCGACCTTCATGTCCATAGAAGTATCTGCCTTGTGGTCGTCCTACTCATCAGATTGAGCCATTCCGTCAACGCCCGCGGTGCGATGATATCGGGACCATCGTCTTGCTCTTATTGTTCGTTCCTCATATTTTGATACACTGCGCAGCCACTCATTATGAATTAGAAGCGCTTTCCCAGGTGGAAAGGCGTTTTTAGTATGTAGAGACGATTACACATAACCTAAAAAAAGAATTGAAACAAGTAGTTTTATCAACGAAAGTGAAATTTGCTCAAAATAAAAAAATATAACTACTGCCTCTTTTTTTAATAAATTGTGTATAGAAAGCTCACGCATGATACTTGAAACAAAATATGATACCGATATGTTGGTAAGTTAAAACAATAGGTGTTGAATAAAAACCCCTCCAAATTTCATTTTACAACCAGTCCAATATCCAATGAATCATTCTACCACGTACCATTGAAACACTGAGAAAACCTCACACATTTACTTCCTCACACACCCAATTAACCCACATACAGCTATCATCGTGATTTATCCCCTCAATCGCCTGTCCGAGGCCCAAATCCCGGACCTTATCAAAAGATCCGAAAGGAAACCCAAGCCAAATCCCACAACCACTGAAATACGCGATACTGAGCTTTGTACTGCAGCTTTAAGAGCTGTGCGATGTGTATATTAAACTTGGTAAGTTAGATGAGAGGTGCTGTGTCGAATCGGTAGGAAATCGGGCTTAGTGTCAACACTTTACAGCCGTTGGGGTAAAGGGTACCACACATTAGCGATCACAAAACGCTACTGCGAAAAAATTGCCTATGAATAATATCTGAGAAAACAACGCGACGAAACCTACATGTCACTGCGCATTGGGCCGGCGTGAAGGATTAAAGTCTGAATACCCCTTTTGTTAAGGGTAGGCCAGCTAATTATTTATAATTAAGCTTATATGACCTAAGTCTGTTAATTTAGTATAATTTCACGATCGAAAAGCCATTGGTCAAATACTTCGGCTGTCAAAATATTGTCGACCAGTGGTCTGCCAAATGTTTGGTATAGGTTTTTTAATCTGGGTCAATGAGTTTGCGGTTAGAAGACTACCAAAACTGTCCTAAATACCTAACAACAATCTGTGGTTTTTAATTATATTATGTACCTGCTATTTCATTAGTAGAGTTAGCGCCCAGGGCCCTAACCACGCTAGCTACTCAAATCGTAATAGAAAAGCAAACGCTCGCGATTACGTTTCAAACGCTGTGCTTTTGACGTTTTGCTGAAACGAGCTTCACGATTTCTACTGACATTGATATGGTATGGTGTCAGCAAAACGTCAAAATCGGAGCGTTTGAAACGTAATCGCGAGCGTTTGCTTTTCTATAACGATTTGAGTAGCTAGCGTGGTTAGGGCCCAGGTCCACGCATCACGCCAATGCATCTGAAACTCCTTAAAACATCCGAGTAGCGACAATAGCGGCGCACGCTTTGTTGTTTCAAACAAAGTTACACGCCTGTTCTAACCACTCGGCTGAGGACCCGACAATGCCTTTGTGTCGCCATTGATGTGCCCGAATACTTTGCGCTTTATCGATTGTGGTAATTGATTACCGGTTTTCCAGATGTACATCTTTACAATCAAATTTTGTATCGGTTTTCAAGGAAGCAATATATTATATAATCACGTTTATTCAGCGCTTGAAATAATTATTTATGTGCAAGGATAAGAAGTTTATGCAAAAACTTAATGTTCAAAAGTAGTGCAGAGTTAGCCAACACGTACTTGGGCAGTGTAGTTAACACAACACGCGTACAAGCTCACATCCCGTAACATAATTATGAAGAAAAAACCACTCCTACGTCATTTACAAGGCGTGATGTTGTTATTTAGGCCCGTAATATTAAATCGATCTCAAGTTGGAGAGAGATCTTGAGTATGCTGTGACATTTCATTTTGTACTGGTATAACTTTTCCAAGATCGCCCTCATATTTAAGATCGATTTATTTATACAGGTCTTAGTTAGGCGTCGTCGCCGCCGCAAGATCGATATTCGTTTAGACTCCTTTTCAAGTTATGAATTCCTTACCAATGACTCTGCTCGTGTAAGATTCCAATAGTGGCTGTAAGGCCGTGTCGGACACCAACCGAGCCACACTAATTGCCGCGCGATCTCAGTGAAATTAATCAATCGCGGCGCGGGTGTGTGCCTGCCTAATATAAACGTCGTGGCGGGCGGCTTTCTTTGAACTCGCGCGGTCTCCAATTAGCGCACGCCGACGCCTTTGGCGTCTGCCGCCCGCCTTTGAATCGGCCGCCATCGACTCTCTCGTTCGAACGTAGATTCTCGCTCGCACACCCCTCCTTCGTAGCCTTCGATGCCATTTCGTTTTGGTCGTTTTAAAAGCCTCCCTTTGGATTACTGAAAGTGGCTTGGGGACTTGGGGATAATAGGGATTTTATAGAGTGTGTGGTAGAGCCGGTAGAGCGTAGAGCTCTGTCGTAATGTTTAACATGATTTTCGTGTTTGTTTGTAGGATTAGTTAGCTTGTTGGAACATAGGACAGGCCACACTTAAAAAGTGTGGATTTTCTGGTTTTGGCGTCGAACCGTCTGAGTGGACCAATTTGGAATAACGTAAAAATATAATATCTCAAAAAAATTCAGACTTAGATACAGATCAAAGACATTTCTTCAATCTGAGAGTACTTAAAGTTAACTTAGAAGAGTATACAGTTAAAAATAGAGGTGTATAATGTGTGTAGGTAAGCGATATGACTCATGAGCATAGGCAATGACATTTTTAGGTTTTATTTTACATTGATACCTACCTACGAGGTTCATTTTAGAGCAGGGATCAAAATAATAGCTTATATGGTAACTTAATCATCGTTAATTGCTAGTAGTATGTAGATATTTATTTTAAACGTTAATTGTCATTCTCCCACCATGCGTGCGTCGATTATCCACCAGGGTGTATAGCGAACAATCGATTATCTGTGTGTATGCCTCCTTTCGATATGTTAATAGGTCACAGACTTTGTCAAAGGTCACAGAGAATACGACTTTGGTCAATTTAAAATAACTCAACGAAATCAAAAGTTAATCTCCGGTGCTCATGAATGGGCCGGAGTGCGGGTTCGATTCCCGCTAGAACTTTTTGTTGTTTTACCAACCGCCACGTCCAATCGTTAACGTGTGGGAATTAGTTTCGGGGTCCCTAATACCTGCAACAAAACACCCATGATTTTTTATATTTTTAATAGTCATACGCTCGTTAATTTTTGAAATGATTTAACCTTGGTGGTCGGACGCTAGCGCTGCCCTTTGTCAATCTATGAGTGGAGGTTGATGCAATGCGGACCAAGTTACAGGATTGAGGGGATTTTCATTCGGTCCTGAAGCACTGAAACGTAGCTATGGTGACTTTTTTCTATGTACCTATATATTACCTACCGATATACAAGTCCCAGCCGAAAAGATCAAAGCTCAAACCTCGGTGTTATCATTGGACATCCTTATGGATCCTGGCTTACAGGAGTAACAGTGGTGGGAGTGTGTGGCGGGACTAATAACCTATAAGTATACTAGCTTGTTAGTTTCGCTAGCATAGATTTTATATCCTGGACGTCGACATAAGCGCCAACTACCAGGTCTAACTATAGCTAAGATGAGTACAGAAAAATAATCATCAAAATCTATCAAGCCGTTTAGGAGGACAAATTACGAACAAACGTGCATGCGAATTTTATATATAAAGATAATTGCAGGGCAAGCTATTCGCCGCAGTGTCGAGGTAAATTGACAATGTGCATCTCTACTTACCCCTTCGGGGTAAGATATCATTATATTTTAAAGAAGTCTTATTATAACAGTGTTTGATTGGTTTAATGGTAAAATCCAATTGCAATAAAATATTGAATATAATTTTCAATTCCAATTGGATAGATAAGTACTTACAGATATCTAATTTTGGTGTGTCACATTTATACGTCTATGACTTTATAGTCATAGACGTATAAATAACAAAACCGATGCCTACTGCGGACCCGGTTGGATGAGGCTCACCCTGCGCCGCGGTAAATCTTACCGCTAACACTTTTATTTTGCATAAATAAAACTAAATTATAACAGCCCTTTGCTCGCCCGGTAGCCGTCCGATAATATTGTAACCAATAACAAAAATAATGAAATAAAAAATAAAACGTGTAAATGGTAGAGAAAAAAGGGCGCATATCAAAGCAGCCGCGGTCACGTAGAGACGGGTTTATGATAAGCAGCGGGACGCGCGCTTTTGCCTCCGTTGAGAAATTATAAAAAAAATATTCTCGATTAAAATCGAAATCGAATAGATTTACGAGATTTCAATTTTGATAAAAAAAAACATTATGTAGAACGAATCCGCTAATCTTGGCACGGCGGTTATTATAAATATGCCGGTAGTTTTGAAGCGACCATTAATCCTTATTGCGTTAAGTAATTTATGGACTGCGTGCCCCATTAACCTATTAACAATAAAAATTTATATACAGAGCAATAAATGTCCAACAATTCATCGCTACCGGAGTTATGCGGACTTTGACTTGTGATAACTTTTAATTTTGAATCGGTACCGCGTGTGAAGTGCCGGCCGTCGGTAACTTGGAACTTTCGATTTTACCAATACGATGGTCAGTTCGATGGGACTCGTTGGTAATCAGTATTCATGCGGGAACATTCACAGTATCGCTTTAGTAACGGCCCGTTGATCATGGTTGACGGCACGCTAAAATGAGATGGCTTCGTTATAAAATAAACTCAATGCGAAATAATTTCTACTCATTCTAATACATACGTCACTAATAAATGTCGGTACCTATGTGAGAGCAGTGATAGCCGATTGGTTAAGCACGCATCTTGCGGGCACCAGGTCCTTGGGTTCAAACCCTGGCTCGCCCCTCTGCGTTTTTCGAAATCTACGTGCGAATCATAATTTCTATATGATTATCACTTGGTGAAGGAAAACATCGCGAGAAAATCTGCATGTCTTAGAAAATCTTACCAATTTTCGAAAGATAATGTAAAATCCGCCAACCCGTACTGCTCCAGCGTGGTGGATTATGGCATGAATCCCTCTCGTATTGAGGGAGGCCCGTGCCCAGGAGTGGGTCATTAAAAGGGCTAAATTTTATTATTTCATTTTAACTATGTTTTTCAAGAAGTAACATTTAATAAGAGCTTACTTTAATGTTATTTAAGTTACAATTAATTATTTAATTCAATTACTCGTACTTATTCGAATAAACCTAAGTATCATCACATAAAGAGTCGATTAAATTACGTAAACGGTCTTCAGATGCGTATCTGCGTCATTCAATCAGCTCCGAAGCTCATCGGCTGCCGTGGCCATTGTCATATGATCAGTCATATCTCTATTATTACTTTAAGAGCATCGCTATGAGGCATGCGGCTGGTTCACTGACGCCCCGACCCAAAGCTTTGGCTCCCATAACACCATTGTATTGAACCATTCAGGGACCGAGTCATCTTTATGGGACGTTTCCCATTGATGTCGACACAAAGATTAATGTTCAATTAATAATAACTTGCTTTCCTACAAGTATATCGTTTACATTGAATAAGATAATTATTATTTTCTCAAAACGAAAAATACAATACATTTCAATAAAAAAACTGTAATGCACACTTGCGTGTCAAAATTAATCAAATAAAATTTGAGTATTCGGCAATAAGTTAAAGGACCGACCAAGAAGCGATCTTGTTAATTTACTTCATATTTTTCTAATTTACAACCCCGATTAATAAAGCCTTCTATGTTACCGCTGAACTCTCCAAGCATTGCACTTCAAAATTAACATTAAAACATTAAATACAAAACTATATCATATTAAGCAATTAAATTCAAAAGTGCATTCCACACCGATTCCCGGCGCGCGGTATGGAGAAGCGCCCACTCCTTTGTAAAACGCCGCTGCTATTAAAGTGCGATTAAGTCAGCCCCAGACTACGTGGCTCCCACTTTCGATTTTACAACTGTCTAAAATCGAACCCGACACCTGAGAGCCGCTGACCCGAGCTCAACGTGACACGGATACAAGTGTTGTGTAAGGTGTCTTTTTGGTAGAGATTGTTCAATAAAAATTGGTGATTCTAATGGATTTCGAGATTGGTGATTGAATTGTTTGAAGTTTAAAAATTGTTTTATATAGGTACATGTCAGCCAACAAAGCAATTCATAATCTACCACCGGTCCGGAATGCTGATTCCACTGAGAAGATCCGGCAAGAAACTCAATGGTTACTCTTTTCAATTGCATGTGAGCAGGCAACACCATTGTCATTAAATAAGTAATTGCTCACTTGTGTCTCTTCTTAATTCAAATGACATATAACACTGCTCCCAAAAGGGTCACAGTCGGTGCCATTAGGTGTCAAGTAATTTGTCTCTCGTCTGATCATTACAAAGGAAATTATGTCGATGTCGCGTCACTCAGTTGGCTGCCTTATTTGCTAATAACAAGCACCATGTCAGATAATAGAATATTCAATTTAAATGTAATAGTCCAAGTTATTGATTTCTTTAACCGCTTTTAATTAATTTTGACGGCATGCACAGAATCAATCACACTTGGAGAAGTCCTATTCTAACCACCAACTAAACGAAGACCTTTCTTTTGACGACTGCTTGGCGCAGTGGTTTGAGCGCGGGTTCGATTCCGGTTGGGGCAAATTTCTAAATGGCTTTTTTGTAATGTTTCCAGGTCTGGGTGCCTCTAGAATCGCCCCCAATCCTTTATAGTATGGTTCCTGTACTTCAAGTGCTGCTTAGTTTGGGATCAAACAGTTGGTGTGTTAACCTGGCTATATTTATTCATTTATAAACTCCATATTTGAACAATGGCTCTTTGCAATTAATAGCTATCAACCTCCAAATCGTTACGCTAAAATACAAATTTCAGAATTACCGCGCTACCGAGCTAAGTTAATCGTTTATTCACGGCACATAGGTACCTAAGCACACTCAATGCAAACACTTAGTATAACCAGTAGTTACTGTAAATAAAATACCGATGCTGTGCATAATTATGATCACGGAAGCTTGGCTCATGACGTCAGTTACAATGCGAATATTGTGTGAAAACAAGGCGCGGCTTGTGACAAATATTTGTGGATTTTCATTGGTTAACTCTACCAATTTATTTTATTCATTTTTAAATATAATTAACAATTAAGTCGATCCATTATTTATAATTTGTACAGTTGGTTCTGCTATGGCAAAATCAATGTCCGGAATAAATACTTGAAGGAAAATAAAATGACTCTACCATGCATTTTGAGTCCATAGTCAAACTAAACAAGCAGAACCTTTTGCTTAGAAGTAGTCGCGTTTAACTATAGTCGGAGTCGTGCGTGTATCTACTTCTAGTTAAATTTTACAATTTACTATAATAGTTAATGGAAAGAACTTTGGCAGACTCTACTTCAACTCTACGCCGCAAAACCTTGGAAGGTTTTGCGGCGTATAGATATGGATATGCGGAATATGGATATTCCGGACACTACATTACCCCCACTTTTATTTAAATTATGTTCTTATTTACGACCATTATCAAATTAATATTATTACTCTACATCTTATCCCGGTATCTATATAGTCTCGTCAATAATCCCGATGCGTCACAAATCGTGCGGCGGGTATTAATTTAATGAAATTAGCATACGATGGTTTTGCGGATAACATCAAAGCGCCGCCGATCTCATTAAGTATCACTTTAATACGACTATTTATGATGTAATTCTGGTTATTTTATAGCATATCATGGAGCTACTTACTTAAATTATATTATACGCGGCGACTGAGAGGTCTTTCGTTGGGAAAAAACTTATTAGTGTTATCGCTATGATGAAGAACTTATCTTTTTTAAATGGTCGGGTTTTAAATTAATAATCGATGCGGATGTGTTTTGCAAATTTAGATATGGTCCGAGGGAAATGTTTTAATGTGTTATTAATATTGCCTCTCGTATTTTAAACTGCCTTTTTTATTTATAGGGGAGTACTATGTCGGTAGTTACTTTTTTATGCATACTTGCAACGTCCGAATATTGAAATGATATACCGAAAAAAAGGACAACAAATTATTCATGTAGTTCCTGATACCTATCCCTTTTAGAATGTTTTATTATGATTTGGTAATCATGGGCAAATCTTTACTGTAATTACGAGACGTTTAGTAAACATTACTGAAAAGGATACCTACTAGGAACTACAAAAAACATCAGTGATAAGTAGTTTATTATTTTTCAATGTATTCAAATGTTTTATATCCCTCTGATGTTTGACATATCCGTCATTGTTTGTTTGCCGAAGTTATCTGCCGAAGCTATATTCACAGTGAAACAACGACATTGACATTTCCAAGAATTTTGACAGATTTTCCCCGTATCCGACCACCTGAATACGGCAAAATGTATGAAAAATCTTAGGCTTCCTTGAAGTGTGAATTAGTGAGAGTAAAAAGTACCGACTTTAATCTTCGAAAATAAATTCTTATCTATCGATTTAAAGTTAATAAAGAACCGTAATTATGTCTACAAGGTCCCCCAGTCGAGAAACTGCCATAAAATATACGTTATGGGTTTTTAATAAGCACCACTAATCGTCGTGTGACATATTGTTATAGGAATTTCCAGTGAATTATTACGAATTCCGAGCAAAAAGCAGATTTAATTGCCTATTTTATGGCGTATATTATACCAGAATTTAGACATGTCATTAAATTAATGGTATTTCAAACTAAATTATAAATATTTTACCAAATTTTGTATAATCAATATGATGTAATTTATTTATTTCATGTACCAGTGAAATTAAAATAAGATATTTTGTTATCAACAATAGTTATTTACGGATATATGTGAGTAAATCAATAGGTCAGTTCCGTGATCATAATTATGCAAAGTAAGTAGTTTAGGAGACATAAGCCATTTCAGGAGGTATTTCTTTTTTAAACTTACCAAGAAAATATTTAACTTATCATAACATCGTCGGCAAGTATATGTTCCCTTCAAGGAACACAGGCGCGGTTGTGTGTAAAGAAACCTTGCCCCTATAGGTGCAAATAAAAATACAATTGTTATTAAACCCGATTAGCAACCTTAACAACACCGCAGTCAAGTAATTCTCTCCAAAATCTCACACCCTTCCTTGCTTCAAATCACCCCGAAAACCTTTAATAATAATGAGAGAATGTGACGATCTTATAAGTTGATCAAAGAGGCCGCGCCATGTCCCGACACGTCGTCCGCATTTAAACCACATTACAGCCGATGGGAGCTGGTTTAAAAACGATAATTTCGTTATTAGCCCCGAGCGGAATCAAGGAAGTCTTATAAACTAATTTGGACGTGAACGGTTTTCGGGAATTGACATTCTGAAAGAATAAGTTTGGTAATTATGGTAGAGGCTTTAAAGTGCACATACTTGGGTCTGCATAAGCTTGTTATCTTTTGGTTGCTGTCCATGCAAATAGGTATTAGATCTACTACCATTTGTAATTATTAATAATATAAGCACCAGGCGATTACAAAAAAAAATACAAAATGTTAAAAGACAAGCCTGCTAAGATTCTTGCCGACTTCTCAGTCGTGGTTGCGTTCCGATCCGGTTGTAGATAAGAAAATATGTAAAAAATTCAATTTGTAAGTGCCGCAGACCTAAACGAAATAAGCGTCTCGACTTTGACTTTGGCTTTTTGCCGTAAACATTTGAAACCCTCAGGTGAGTTTACAACTGGTGCTACAAGTTGAGCTGTGATTGCGGCGGTATCCCATCAGTTAGAAAGTGGACCCGTCGTGTAGGCACGGCCCCGACACGCCACTAACGCGTTAATCACTATGATTGGTCCAACGGCTTGTTTTACTTAAAAGGAATTAATACTACACTCTTCTATAACGATTAAAGTATGTGCAATAATCCCACTTCTAGGCACGGGCCTCCTCTCGCTACGAGGGGGATTCAGGCCGTAATCCACCACGCTGGCCCAGTATGGGTTGGACTTCACATGTCTTTCGAAAATTGGTTTGATTTTTTTTATGTAACAAAGTTGACCCAAGCTTGCGATCTGCCTGATGTTGCAATACAATAGCAATTGGCATCGCTCACACATTGTGTACCTGAAGGGGAATGGGAGATGGAAGTGAATGGGGGAGGGTTTTAGGCTTCAGGCGCATCGTACTAAACGTAGCTATAATAGTAAACTACTTAACACCAATTCTATTTGAAACGGATGACGAACCAGCCCGAATAGACCTAAAGTGGAGCATGCTGAACAAAAAGAGAGAAACCATGGAGAATGAATCGTTAAAATTTAATTGTTTGAAAAATGCGTCTAGTTCCTTGTTTATACCTACATTTAGGGACCTGTACCTTATGCGCATAACGACAAAAAACATGATTCAAGTTGCTTTGGATGATTGTCGGTGAGTCTGCTCGATTCATGAATCGCGGGCCGGTTTGTCGCTGGAGGGCGCCACAGGCGACGTGTACTTGAGTAACAATCGATTGGCGTTTAGCGTGACTGCAGCCCGTGTAGGTACTGTTAATGCTACGGGTCAAAAGTCAAATCAGACAGTGCGCTAAATGTCTAACTTTGAGATGGATTTGACTTGATATTTGAAAAATATATAAATCGCAAGTCATTATAAATTACTCTTAGGTAACATGGTTTCTTTTATTACCTGTTGGATACTTGATTATAAATAGATTTAGTAAGAAGAGAGTATCTATTTTAACAAACTATTTAAATGTGTAATTTCGTTTTTTTTTTTATCAAAGCATGTAAATAAATATAAGCTCAGAGTACTTAATATACAGAATAATAACATATTAGTGATTGCCTAATATTTATAAAAAAATAAACCTAAAAACTTATTTATAAAATTGCACTTGATTTGATAATGTAACGAGTATAATATTATGTCGGTATATAAAATACTAGCTGTGCCCCTCGACTTCGTCCGCGTAGTAGTTAACGTAACAAAAATTTCGGGATTATCGGGATAAAAAGTATCCTATATGTTAATCCCGGTTATAAACTATCTGTGTTCCAAATTTCATCCAAATCCGTTCAGTGGTTTTTGCGTGAAGGAGTAACAAACATACAATACATACATCCACACTCACAAACTTCCACATTTATAATATTAGTAGGATTGTTAGACTCACTTTTCTAAGCGTTCAAACAGTCAGACACTTGTCTAATCAACCAATTTCGTACTTCATCCCCGACACCGCCACCACTGTGTGCCAATTACATCGTTAGTTCGCCTTTAATGAGCCGGCCTCGGGCAGCGATCATGATCTACTACATACTAGATCACTTAACTATACACACTATTAACCTATTCACTTCACGAGAACCTTATTTCTACTGCAATAAAACCCATTTTAACTGTATATAATGTTTGACTAAGTTTGTTTCTCGGAATATTAGCGACGGTAATTCTGGTTCTTATTGTAAATTGCTTAAAGAGGATTTTAGTTAGTCGTGGGAGATGAGGTCTCCGCTCTCACGAATTGGAGACCAAATGATGCGTTATTTGGAATTGGAAATGTAGGTTAACCGTGTATATTTTGAACCCAAGAATATTCTCCTTCATGCTATAACTGCTGACACTCTCAGAAACTACCAAACGTATTTTAATTATCTATGTATGAGAGAGTACCTAGTTTTCCCTTTGTTTTTTAAAAATCCAATTAATATGAATACATTCAGGTCGATAATAGTCACAAATAAACTAAGCAAATAAGGGTTATAATAATATATATAAATGAGTTATGGGTTTTATTAAAGGCTTTGATAAAAATACTTGCTCTGTGTAAGTAATAGGTATGCCTGCCTTAAATCGGCCTATTTTGTGTTATAAAAGTTAAAAACACAATCTATTCAACAGAATAATCAACACTATTCGTTTTTCAAATCCACCGATTCCGTAATATGCTTGCGACATAAAAAAAACTACACGCAACAGCCAGCAAACGACAATTACGAAATTAAACTCAAATTACTCGGAAACACCTGGTTGTTTTTATTTTTGTCTTATTCCCGCGAATGACTGCGCCCATGAGAACGTAGAATTATCTCGTCAATGTACTAAGTGTACCTACTTATATACTTACATTTAAATTTTATTTGTAAGTAACTGACAGGCAAGCTATAATTTTCAATACTTAAGCATAATGAGCATTGTTTGTACCGAAACGATTATGCATGGCTGTAGGACGCATTTAAATAAATGTCCAAAATCAAAATGTAACTATGGATGGTTTATTCACCAAAACCGGTGACTCAATTATTTAAAATTTAATGAAGAAACGTTTGAGCGTTCGATCTTTCGACGAAATATACCATCGAGGAAATGGCCTTCGATTAATTATGATTCGACCAAACGGTCCTGGTCCCATATTTTTCTGACCTCTTCCATAGCTAGAAAACCACGAAAGTTGATAAAAAATATCATACAAGGTCATTATCATAGTAGGTAGCACAACCCGTCGGCCGACGGTAAAAGCTCCTTTTATTCAATCTCCGCTAATTATAGGAATAATTTTTGACGACCTCTTGGCGCAGTGGTTCGAGCGTAGGCCATTCAGCTCACTACACATGGTGGTTACGGGTTCAATTCCCGCCAAGGCAAATTTCGGAAATTGCATTTTGGTAATTTGCCCAGGTCTGGGTGTCACTGGGATCGCCCAGTCCATTGTACGGTATCCATAATACAAGCGTTGCTTAGTTTGGGACCGTACAGTTGGTGTATCAGTCTGGCGATATTTATTGAGCGTGCGTGAGCCGAGCCGCCTACGCCAAGCGGTCGTCAAGTATCTCCTGACTTTTAACAAGAATATACCTTTATTTATGGAGTACTAGCTGTGCCCCCCGACTTCGTCCGCGTAGTATTTAACGTAACAAAAATTTCGGGATTATCGGGATAAAAAGTATCCTATATGTTAATCCCAGTTATAAACTATCTGTGTTCCAAATTTCATCCAAATCCGTTCAGTAGTTTTTGCGTGAAGGAGTAACAAACATACATACATACATCCACTATATAGTTACTTATGTTGTGATGACGTCATCACGACACGAGTCTAACATTAGCACATCCGTGTCAATTTAATATCCTCCTGTTAGTGTAGCGACAATTATTTTATTCAAAACTCATTGATAGCAACAATAAATTTATATTATTAAACAAAGATAAGTGTTTGCCAAAAATAAAATTACTTAGAAATATGTAGACAAGTAACCCTGAGTTAATTTGGTGCCGTAGTGCCCCTGCCAAGTTTCTTGTAAGTTAGTTTTACTAGCAGGCGCCAGTAGTAACTTTTTATTACTTTCAATGAACGTCTCCACCGTTTACAAAATCTAGATCGTATTCATAAATGATACATCTCATGCTTCACCCTGTACTTACTTATTATAGGTATTTTGAAAGATAATTATAACATTACGGGTCCATATTTTTATTAAATTAGGAATTAATTTAAAACAACGTTGCCGCTGCTACTCTCTGCGTGTCTACGTCACATAATTCGAAACCAAAGAGTATTGTTCGTCTGCACGCGAACCGCTAAAAAGGGCTGACACATAAACACGACAGATTTTTTTTTAATGCTTACTGGGTTCTTCATGAAAACGATGTAAAATAGTTTAAAGTTGATGTTTATTTGTTTTTATATTGTTACTAAACTGTTGCTTAACGATATAACGTGACGACAGCTAAAAAGTCGTTGTTTTAATTAAGTTTTGCTTATTTCTATTTCATTAGGTACCTAATAAACCAGTAGCAATAGCTACGTACACCTAAGTAACCCATTATAAAGAGAATACTCTTATTTACTTAGTATTGTTACATTGCCTGATAATTCACATACAAATAATTATTACAAATAATTATTGAGAAAAAAATATATATAAACTAATTCTAAAGTAATTATATAAAGTAAGTTAATGGGTACCTACCTATAATTGCTACATGATACAAATCCATCAAATGCAAAGCTTCAGAGATTAAATACGCCTTTCTTAATTTATGGACCGGCTAGTAACTTTAACTCATTACGTACTGATATCTGTGAATGACAAAGTCATTATATTTACGAGTGTATCACTCCGTCGCAAAATTATTTTATTCCTCGACCTACTTTCAATCCTTATCGTAAGCACACCTTGTGAGTTGCGATGTAAACCGCAAGGAATCTAAACAGGAACAGCGCCCTTTAAAATGATATAAATTCGAATAACAACCAACTCATACTTGGATATTCGCCATTTCTAACGTTATAACGTGTTTGATACGTTAGTGGCCCCTAACTAAACCAATTTGTGTGGATAACAAAAGTAATTATAAGTGCTTGTAGCGATGCGAGTTAACGATGCCCCCGTAAAGTAAAGGTTACCCACTTTTGCGAATGTGTGGAGACAGCGATGCAAGACATGAAAGAGAAGCGAGATAAAGCTAGTATTTTATAATCAATCAACCGACGGATCTTGCATTAGTGTTAACAGGTATACTTATTAATAAGCACATAAAAATAAAAAGCGAGAATTGTTAATAATTGATAAATTGCAGTCTTGATCCAAGAACCTGCATATAACGATACATCAATAATGTCAAAAGACTAAATAAAAAAATGTTAATTAAAATAGGTACGTACTAGATTAGGTCATGTTGCTAAATATACTATGATGACCAATTACATATAACGCCCAATACAATAACCCAGCAAAATTAAGTAGGTGGGTTATACATAAATTGGTTAATCATTCTATGGTTATAATCAAGAACTGATCCTAATAAAACGCACAGGCAACTTTCTTCGTATAGCTTACTTCGCTTGTTATTTGGCTGGATAAAAGCAATGTCAGCACAAACTCCTTGCACCACACATAAGGGTTGATTCCAATATATGCAAGTATCGAATGTCTGCCTCATTAGGCCTCGGCTACACGCACCGGGCCTTCGTTACAACTCATCTAATTGAACCAAGAGTTTTCTTACACGAGTTCTTGTGAAGAATATAATTCAATACTTTGATGAGTTTGATGTGGGAATCATGGTGGGTAGATATTCTGTATTTTAATTTTAGGTTGGGTTGCAAGACAGGTCAACAAATTTTGTAAGAACTTTAAGAGAAAAATAATATTGCAGTAGTGAACAAATTGCTGCAAATTACTGTCTTAAAAATATCTAGTCATTATCGTAGGTATTACACAATCATTTAAAAACAAACTAATCGTTCGACCATCCATTGATGATCTATCAAATGACGACCGAACGTTGCTATAAATAAGTAGCAACTGTCATTTGACGTCGACTCATTTCATTCTACTATCGATCGAAGGATCAATCGACGTTCGATCAATTGGTGTGTTAACAGCCTTATGTAAGTAGCAGATAGAGGTGAAAGGCTTACATAATCTTTAAAAGAAGCAAACATTTTATATTCTGTAACCTTTGGATTCGCTGTGTGTTGTGAGTACCCCACACACGATCATGGGGTCGGATTACCAATTTGCCGCCTAGCAGAAGATGTAGCACGATCATTAAGCGCTCTTCATGAATACCTAGATCGATGTGTACGAGTATACTATCTGTTGCGATATTTGAAATAAGAACGTTGCCTTTTTCCTTCAATAGAAAAGTAGTCTTTGTTTATACATCGACTTCTAATCTTTTAGAAATATTCCTCGAAATACGAACGACACGGTAGTGCATTTGCCAATTATTTTATAAAACACTAGCGTCCCGGCCCGGCTTCGCACGGGTACATTGCGGTTACATTATTCGAGTTTTAGTAAGGATCCCTAATTTTTTTGAAAATATATTATAGCCTATGTCACCCGGGGATAGTGTAGCTTCCCAACAGTGAAAGAATTTTTCAAATCGGTTCAGTAGTTTCGGAGCTTATTCATTACAATCAAACAAACAAAGTTTTCCTCTTTATAATATTAGTATGATTAACATTTTTTGGATTTGGCAAAGGAGAGTATAACTAATAAAGATACGGAAATATATCTTAGAATATTATTTATACTCATAATCTTCTCTTTATAAATGTTAATATACCTGGAGGGAAAATCATTGCATTATAACAATAGCTACAAGCAGTAGCAACGCGCTGGGAAAAGAAAAGTCAAGATAGTTTATTTTATTTGCGCCTTTTTATATCGGCCACCAAAGCTGATGTGATAGAACAGTCGCTGATCCTATTAGTAAAAAAAAATCTGTTTGTGTCCCAATTTGTTGGACAAAAACTCTATGTAAAAACCACTCCATTCAACTTCTTTTGCGCAATATGTGTGGTCTTGGACATTTTTGTTTTGTTTTAAAGTAAACACTGCATCAATAAAGTATTGTCTCTGAATATATTATATTTGGAGACTCTCCGGACTTTTTTCTGTGGGTGGCGGGCGGTATTTGAACTGCTTAGATGTGTATGGCCTCTTAGTAATTTGCAAGTCAAATTGCTTGGGTAGTTATTTGTTTTATTTTTATTTTTGTTCATTGATTGTCTCATTAGTGCAGTATCGACATCTAAGTTGCTAAATTGTTAGACGTTATAACCATTTTAACCTTATTTGCGAAATATACTACATATAACTATATATTTTCATATATATATATCTTCAATTAAGGTTTACGACTGTTTTTCTTTTTAAAGTAGCACTTACAATAAATATGTGTTATAGATACCGTACATTATGTATCTCACACATAAACCATAATACGGACAATAATAAATTCCAATAAATCACTATTGCATCCATTACCCAGGAAGATGGGATCACAGGCGTGCGTCCAAAAGCCTCTTATCTAAACTCCCACTTAGCGATATTTCATAACATGGCAACATAGTCTGCTCAGTGTTGCCTCATTGCGCGCCTGTCAAAATATTGGCGCCATACCGCAGAAAAAAGTGGAGTAAAAAGCCATGCGATGTTTTTTTTTATCTACCTACTTAAAGTGCGACAAAAAGTTTTCCATGCTCTGGCATGGTCGCTTCGATATAATTTTAAAATATAAATCTGTTTTGGGGTTGATCTTTTACAACACTATATTAGAAATTTATCGATATCTTATTAACTGTACAATTAGGTATCATAAAAATAATCTCATCACTTATTAAAAACAGCTCTCAATTAAAACGAGACTTGGTATTATTTACAATCCATTTTATTTTCATGTCGCGTAGGTATACCGTTTTCTATACAAATAAATAAAATTGGAGTGTCTGTTTGTAATATCAAAATAACAACTTTTCACTAAGTGCATACCAAAGTACATACGACACCTATAGCAAAAACGCGATTTAAGATTTTTTGTCTGTCTGTCTGTGTGTTTGTTCCGGGTAATCTCCGAAACAGCTGGACCGATTTTGACGGGACTTTCACTGGCAGATGGCCGATGTTATAAGGAGTAACTTAGGCTACTTTAATTTTAGAAATACAATTAGGGTTCCGCGTAAAAAAATAAAAATACATGAAATCAAAGAGTATCTGCGAAACGGGTGGACCGATTTTGACGGGACTTTCACTGGTAGATAGCTGATGTTATAAGCAGTAAATTATGCTACTTTTATTTTAGAAAAACAAAATTTTTCTAAATGGGTCCTGTCGTGCGGCCTCAGAACGCGGGAGCGGGCTTTTTTGTTAAGTTAAATCCCACGCGGACGAAGTCGCGGGCTCAGCTAGTTAAAAAATAATTTCGTAATCAAACGATTACAGCCATTTATCGTAAAACATTTGAAATGGTCCGATTAACCTCACTACTAGGCTGAAGTCTGTTTAATTCTCCACTCGATTTCCGCAAATTTATTACGCTACTAATTACTTTAAGAGACGAAGCTACTGAGAGATAATTACATTTTAACGGCCCCAATTTGCTAATAACCGACGCTCATTCATTAGTGAACGATTCCGCACTGTCATACTGTTTTGTTTAAAAAGAAAACATCAAAGGAATGAGAATTTTTCAGAACAACGTATTAATGTCGAATCACGATCGCGATTGCTTTCGATTTTTAAATTAGTAACGTTCCGCGGCGCCCTTGTTCTAGCTCGCTCGCTAATGAAGATTTCGTATACACCCGTCCTTTTTTGTCAGCCATATCTGTTTGTTTTGAGCTCACCATCAATTTATTTTCGAGTTTTAAATTAGCCGGTGTGCTCGCACCGGTCTGTTGGCGTCTCTTTCTTCATAGACCACGTGAAATGGTGTTGTCTCTGTCGCGCGCGTCGCCTGAGTTTGTTTTGTGCGTGACGCGCCCCGCCCATGTTCGATGTCGGCACGGGCGGCGGCTTTGACCGGTAGCGGCTTGACTCGTTATCTGTTTTTTGGTTCGGCGGTGTGTGTCCGGCCTAATATTTGTGTAGGCCGATGAAAAAGTAGTTTTGTGTACTGTGGGAGGTGCACAAATGTGTTGTTGTTCCGTTTGTTTCCCGCCACACTGGGGCACAATAATCAGACGAGACTTTTCCTAATATATATAAAACGGTTTAATTGAATGAATTATAGGAACACTACTTATGAGGTTAATAGAATTAATTCTGCGACATTAAGCGAATTCAAATTAGTTATGCTATAGTTCTTATTGCCTCTCTAAAACGCCGCCTTCAAAATAACGCATTTTTTACTCGACTTGGTGTATGCACTACTGTGCCTCTAAATAATGTACTTAGGTGCTTTATGATGTGTGTAATGACTTATTGTAGGTTACAAGTCAGCATTTGAGATGCATCACTACAATAATTACCACAAACTGCTCAGTCGCCAAATATATATTTCACACACTTCCATTATTTCTTCAGAATGTTACTACAGCGAAAATCTTGTTACATTTGCGTAGGCGAAGTTATTTACGACGCACCCACCATCCAAAAAATCCATTATATTTTAATATAAAGAACGCACGACAGCCAAACTATGCTATTTGTCAGCGTATAAGTTATTTTTCAGCTGTAATAGCGTCGCTAATGAGGACTTGTCATGAACAATGGTGGTTAGAACAGGACTGTGCATTCTACAAAATATAAGTAAGAAAAGGACACGTGCATGAGTTGCCGTACAATTATGCTCTTTGTGCCCTTATCCAGTAGTACACATTTCCCACTATTATGCAGTGGAGATGAGGATAGGTAGAGTTCATAGCTAGCCTGTTACTAGAGTTTGTACTTAGGTTTACAAGACCCATTTTTAAAACAAGAAGTCAAGTTTATAAATCCTCATTTCGTACAACTAAAGCCACAAACGGTGTTGCTAAAATTGCTCAAATCTTTTAGGAGTGTTCAGTCCAGTTATATAACTATACATCCATGCAGTTTCGTTAATCCAGTGATTTACCGCGCGTATAGAAATATAACATTGTGTTGCTAATTAGCAAAAATAGATCGTGCTGCATCGACTTACCGTTTATTTTGTAAACAACAGTTTAACTAAGCTATAGTGTATCACAGCAACCTATTGATGTTTCATTATATTAAACCCTTCTAAACACAATAAAGCCGTGTTAATTTTTCAAATAAATCCGTGATCGCATATTCAATTCCACACAATATTATTTACACCGCGAATTAAAAAAAACCCCTTTATCTCCCGACAAACAGTTTGAAAAATCAATTAGAGCCTCCCGATGTTTGCTCGCGCGCGTTGCGTCAATGTTTTATTGTAGCAAATTCAATTTTATGCGTCCGTGAACAGCAACTTGCAATATCGCACCTCGAGCTTACCGATTGCGAAGCTTTCCGTTGCCGCTAATGCTTATGTCAACATTCCTAGTAGCGTGTAATCCGGTGCAATGTAAACGGTGATAGCCGAGAATCCATTATGCTCGAGGTGATCGCAGCCCCTAATCTTTTGCTAATGTCGCATGGGTAAATCTTTTGTGCGTGGGGTGTTTCGATACGCAGCGATGGGATTGCGCATTTTAAAATAGGGTAAGGAGGTAAAAAATATGTTTGACTAAGTCCGTTTATAATTTATTATATATGTATATTTTGCGCCTTTTCTTTTCTAAGACGGTCTCTTTTCTAAATCGCCATAAACAGTAAAACCACTAATAACTGCATGGATTTGACTTGGCTCCTTTTGATATCATGATGGCATTTGCATTGATATTATGGTTTTATTTCCAACGGAAAATTCCACTGAAGTTTATTCAGAATAAATAAAAATAAAAAATATATAATTAAATATAGAATTATAAACAACAGGACTCTCAATTACAAATGATCATACAAAGTATACGTATATAATTATTGTCATATCTATCAGTTTCACCATCTATACCCATCCACTGCAGTTGCACATGTTCATGCCAACAATGTTGTTTTATCTGATTGTGTAGTCTGTGGTACTTATCTAGCAATCGGTATGATAATTATTAACAATTCATGTGTATGTTAAGGTAACTCTTAATAAAAAAGAATACGGTAAAAATGTACAAAGTCTCGAGATAGTTACTGTAAAAAAAATATTGATTTGGTGAGAGCTAAGTAATTCGGTGTGTTCACCGTTTTTATTCGTTGTAGGTACGTAGATAATAAAATAAACCAATGTGAACCGTTGGCTAAACAAAATTCAAGTCGAATAAATCCAAATTAAATGAGTGAATTATTTGCAATTTCATGAAATAAAATAAACCGAAAAAACAAGCCTGCAAACAGATCAATCAACACTTCCAAACTAAAACAAACATAAAACTATTGTACCACAATAGAGCGCCCGACTGGGGTGTCATTTCACTGGACAAACGCCGATGAAAGGGGCAATATGGGCAGCTAGTGGTTCGGAAAATGACGGCGTATTGCCCCGAGGCAGGCACAATGGGGCAATTGTGCGGGCCCGGTCGCGCGGCGAAGCGCCCGCGATCCGCGGCCGTTTTATGTGGATTCTTATTGTGGATATGTCAATGGGATGTTATTACAGGGGTATATAAACTTTTTTGAGGTCTAGATTACATGATATCCATTACTTAAATTGCCAGTAATTTTTTTTCATAATGAAATATACGTACATATGCACATCTCAAAGCGTCATTCAGGATGGCCGACCACTTGGCTGTGATATGAAACAGGCCCGTCCGTTTTGACCAATAGAATCGCTTCATTACTTGAACTTAACCCAGCCCGGCTGACGTCGACTGTCACCCTGGTATAAGGCAATGGCTGTAAGTATTTGCAAATTATTAAAATTAACTATGACCGTTTCGATTCAAATCGTAATAAAAAGACGACCGATTGGCGCAATGGTTCGAGCGTAGATCGCTCGGCTCTCGGAACCGAGGTGGTTGCGGGTTCGTTTCCCGTCAGGGCAAATTTCGGAAATGGCCTTTTCGTAATATTCTCTGGTCTGGGTGTCTCTGGGGTCAACCCCAGATCATTGTTCGGTACCCTTAGTACACGCGTTGCTTAGTTTGGGACGTTTACAGTTGGTGTGTTTGTCTGGAAACGAAACAGTATATTAGAGAACAAACAAGTTCAGTCTCCTCTACAGATTGTCAATTTATAAAAATTAACACTCTCCAACACGAAACATCATATATTTTCATCAAAGTTCATGAGGAGTGAGCGGCGCCCAATAAAAATCACTTTTCATCTGATTTACTTCACAAGTGTGCCCACTCGTGTGACGATAATATTCGTCACACACACTTGTTCAGGAAACCAAATTTATGGGGTGGACAAATGATTTCACGGAGATTTTTACTTATAAAACGCATATCAAACCGAGAGTAGACTAAAATCTGAATTGACTTTTCAGTACGTCTAATAAATAGTTAATACCCAATATTATATCTGAAGGTTATGTAAAATTTACTATAATTAATCACCAAAAATTTGATACGAAATCGCGATCTGGGTTTTCTGAAGCTTAAATTAAATAATCAAATAACAACTGAAAACGGTCCTGAACCTTCACGAAATGAAGTAGATACGCAGTAGTCATACGAAATCTCCAATCTGGCTATAAATACAGCAGGTTAACAAACATTAAGTCCTGAAATCGCGATTCTAAATCGCCCAATCTCTGTAATGATCTCGACGAACGGATTGGTACATTCTTAGGGCTGGCAAACTAAACTTATGGCATTATCTTGAAGAGAGATAGATTTGCATGCACATTTTAAGTTTTTCTATGTTTTACTTACGCCATCTAGTTGATTTTAAGAGAACTTTTTCACAGTGGACGTTCCTAAGTTACGTATAACGCAAGCCGCGTAAACTTCGTTCCAAAAATACAGATTTTTAATACTGCCATAATGGGAAAAGGTTGGGCTGATGGCAGAGGCTAAGATTTGCTCTAATCGCTAGCTAGCAACCCTATCCCCATCTCAGAACGGATCTCTGGCACATTTCCACGCGTGCACCGAACGGGCCCGTTTAATTAGCGTCCATTTGTGCTCTTTTACATAACTGTGCGACCGGCGGCGTAGATTTATGTGCCCGATGACGTCACGCTCGTTGACCACCAGGTACGCGCGGGACCCGGCAGACAATAGACGTTTTGTACGGCTCGAATTAGTACTGCTTGGCGGTCAAATATGGTTATGTTTTCACCGTTATTGATCATCCGCTTTGTTTTTATCCTGCTATCTTAGTTTACCGTACCTATGTTTAATTATTTTTTTGCTGGAAGCATTGATACGTCCTTAGATCAAATTAAAGGTATCGTTTTCTAGTTTTATTGGGGTGTAATCCAAGATGACGTATGTCTTTGAAAATGACCTAGGTCCATTTTAAACCTGTTTTTCTAGTGATGTGATACATACAATCCTTACTAATATTATAAATGCGAAAGTAACTCTGTCTGTCTGTCTGTCTGTCTGTCGCTCTTTCACGCCAAAACTACTGAACCGATTTCAATAAAAATTTATACACAGATAGTCTAGAGCCTGAGAAAGGACATAGGCTACTTTTTAATGCGAAAAAAGAATTTTAAGGGGTTGAAAGCGGGGATGAAAAGTTGTATGGAAGTATCTCATTTTAGAGCTAGAAGCTTGAAACTTATTTGTCAGGCTGTTGATTCGACTTTTATATTAATAATTCCGTTCAGGGGTACGGTAGACTCGATTGAAACCTTACCAGAATAATAAAACATAAAAAAATTATGATTTCGAGTCGACAACATATATCGGCAAAATTCGGATTGTCGAGTATTTTGTTAAATTCTAACGGTGCAAAAGACAATATTTCGCCATATTGGCAGTTCCGTCAAGTTTGGCACAGTACCGCTTTATTTTCTATGAACGAATCCCTGTCAGTTAGTGTCAGTGTTCTCAGTGTGTAAATGAGTCTTTATTCGAAATATCTATTAAACTGGGTGGGCCATATTTTTTAAGAAAGAGGAAGAAGATTGAGCTTTCAGAACAAACAAATTCAGTCTTCATGTTTTTAGGGTTCCGTAGTCCCTACGAGGAACCCTTATAAGATCATCCAGTCCGTCCGTCCGTCCGTCCGTCCGTCCGTCTGTCTGTCCCGACCCGTCACAGGGTCATAACTTCTACAGTTTCTGACGGATGTTGATGTAATTTGGTACAAAAATACTTTAAGAGTAGATCTCACTTTCAAAAATATAAAATGTAGCTTACTTACTTTTTTTGAGATACCTCCCCGAACATCGAAAAAGGGGCAAATTTTTTTTTTTAGTTACCCAATCATGTGGGTTGACGTTGAAAAGGTATTTTCAAATAAAATGATGTTTTCATACAACATTTTATCATCAAAAATTCCGTTTGCGAGATTTTTAACTTTTAAAGATTAAATCAAAATTCCGTAATGAATTCCGACACTTCTTACATTTTTCTATTGCAAGAACATTAATAAGATTATGCAGTCGAAAATGGATACATTGTTCACCAATTTCAATGAAATAACAGCAATAAATTTATATTTTGTGTTAATACGTGTATTTCTGAAGTGTTCATGCACGTGGATAGATGTCGTTAGTAGTCTATAAACAACAGTGGGTAAGATTTTTTAGGAAAAAAATATCGACACTTCTTACATTTTTATGTTGCAAAAATATGAATAAGATTATGCTGACGAAATTGGATAAATTGTTAATAAATTCCAATTAAATAACAGCAATAAATGTATGTTTTATGTTCATTAGTCTATTTCTTAGTATTTAATGGTGTCGATAGATGTCGGTAGCAGTATGTATACAACTTTAGTATCTATTTCAACCTGGGCTGAAATTTTAAACAGATTACCTTCAATGAATCGGAACCCTTCATTGTGCATAGCTCGACATGGCACTTGGCGATTTATTTTCGTATTCATTTCAATGGACAATGCTATACGAATCTATGCCTTGCGTAATATTCCTTGAAAACCGATAACTACAAAAATATCTACCTAAGTTTTGTAAAAGATTGTGTATTATGAGTCACATTTCACCCGAGCGAAGCCGGGTTTCCAACTATATATATAACTCAAAGGTGACTGACTGACTGACTGACTGACATAGTGATATATCAACGCACAGCCCAAACCACTGGACGGATCGGGCTGAAATTTGGCATGCAGGTAGATGTTACGGCGTAGGCATCCGCTAAGAAAGGATTTTGATTAATTCTACCCCCAAGGGGATAAAATAGGGGATGAAAGTTTGTATGAAACTTTGTCAATTAAATTCCACGCGGACGAAGTCGCGGGCACAGCTAGTGGTATTATATAACCACTCGATTTGATCTATTAATGTAGGACTTATAGTGTATATCAAAAAATGTGTAAGATTTTGTTCACTGTAATGATGTTCACTGAAACATGAACCTTTTTAAATGTGGCCAGTGCTGAAATAAACTTAGATGAAAGGAAATATATGTTTTTTTCAGTGTTGACAAATGTAGCTCTATTAAGCGGCACTTAACGAGATGTCACTCGCACCAGCAATAACATATTATTATGTCGATGGATGGATGGGAGGGACATTTTTCAGTGTCCCCCTTGTCCCTTCCATCAGGGTTGCCAACTGAAAATACAGCGAAAAGTTCCAAATACCGTTACATTTATGAATCACTCTACTATTAATATTTTTTTCTGCCATCATACATTTATAATGTAGTTACTAATAAATAAAGGTATACAAAATAAAGCCAGCACTCATGATGGATTAGCTCTACATAACGGGTATACCCAGTACGGAATTAACATATGATAGAGTCTTAAGAAAACATATATCAACCACATGCACCATAGTGTTGTTCTTCAAGAGATAAAAAATATGGTTCGAACTCTACATACCTATAATAAAACAAGGGACATACCAGCCAATTAGGCAGCCCTGAATCCCGCACTGAAACACTGAAGTATAATTACAGCAGCGGAGACAGACAGATCATTTGTTGTTTTTTTTGTATTTTCGTTTACATTTGACACTTGAAATAAGTCGCTTTAGAAATAAGATTTTTAATAGTCTTCCGCTACTGAAAGTGAGAATTGCATAGCGTTTTTTGTGTACTTGCATTAATATTTCGCAGTTGGGATTGGTCTATAAAATGACAAATTAGTTTTTGAAATGATCGTTACTTTTTATGTCTACCGCGGTGTATTTACTAAACTTTTATGTGTGCCTGTATTTTCAAATCATAATTTGTTTAGACTATAAATACAGGTTCCTACATGAATCCATTTTTCTATCATGATAGATTATTTTAACATACAGTATACAGTCTCAAAGTGTGTAAGGGCTAATGATTATTAACGAAATATTAAAACAGTGGGTGTCATTCCATAAAAGATGACTAAACGACCTTTTATCCTTCAAATAGATTTATATATACTCTAGTACCCATTTAAAAGCCTGGAATTAACATTTCATACTCCACAAAACAGGACCATAACAAATCACACAAAATGACAAACCATTTTATATACTCGCGTTCTATTTTCAAACCGTCATTGCGTTGCACCTGTGCCGGGATCGTCACGGGAATCGTCGCGGGATGCGCCCTGCCGGGAATCGGATCGAGCGCGCGTTGTCATTGGCGCTCGTAATCGAGAATTGATACGACTCGATTGTCTAGTGGAATGTCGGTTTACATAATACGTTTGTTGGTGAGCGTAACGGGAGCGATTCATCGTATTGTGATTGTTATATTATAAGAAAAACTGGATGAATGTGGTTTAATAGTAATTTAATGCTTTTGTAAGTTTAAAATCAGGAGCCTTTATAGGCTATGAAATTGTTTTAGCCACTAAGATTTGTTTATGCCGCCATAACTTTGAAATCAGAAGAATGAGGTCACCTAACCTTAAATTGTGAATCAACGCGTCTTTAAATTTCAAAGCACTTAATTGAACTCCAAAATTAAAGAGACTGTCTATTTATTTTTTACCATAAATTGACAAATAATAATTGGACACTGAGTCACGGCCCTGACTCACGTTAAAAATACCAGCCTTTTTGCTTTTGACATTCAATTGTAGCTTTTTCACGGAAAATGTTGTAACTTAGACTAATTTGTGTAGGCGTTAAATGACGCTGTCTCATAGCCAAGTTTCTATACATAATGGCATGAATACATTAATAGGCATTTGTTTTATGTATTTAAAGATTGAACGCTGTTTTTCAAAAGGCGACAATTAAAAGCATTCAATGACATTGACATTATTTACTTACCCATTTATATGTACTAGCTGTGCCCGCGACTCCGTCCGCGTGTAATTTAACTTAACTAAAATTTCGGGATTATTAATCCCCTATTTTATCCCCTTGGGGGTAGAATTAATCAAAATCCTTTCTTAGCGGATACCCACGTCATAACATCTACCTGCATGCCAAATTTCAGCCCGATACGTCCAGTGGTTTGGGCGGTACGTTGATAGATCACTATGTCAGTCAGTCACCTTTGAGTTATATATTTATTATAGAAGATTTAGGTTTTCGAAAAGATTAAATTACTTTTTTCTTGTGTCATAAAAGTTTATTTTATTTATAGATACGCTACCTATCATGTAGAAAAAATCAGTCCGTATAAATTTACATTCCACGTTTACTATTCTTTTGACTAAATATAGTTAACAGAGTAATTTACACCGTATCGAATCGGCCTGGCCGACAATCAAGTGCGTTAGCTTTGCGGCGGCCGTAAACAGAAGCACGCGCACAGTGGGCTTAATATCCCCGCTGGACAAAAAGAATGGACGTTTTTTTTATCACAACCGGTTGCATCGCAAGGTGTCCGCAGTTGTCACGAGTAAGCCGTAACAATCGTGGAACCAGACATAAGAAAACACAACGATACGCACCGATTGTAACAAATACCTTCGTTGAACAACTAGGTGCTTCACCTTTTGAATCTCGTTATAATTAGCCACTTTGTTACTTTATAGGAAGAGATTTATGTTGATGTGCATTTTATGGGAGCCATTTGAATTATACAAAGCGAATTATTAATACACTAATTAATTTTATTTCACCTTCGCATGCAAGCGTTACAGCATAATTAAATACACGTAAAACTCTGATAACTAACATACTCAACTCAGCTTGCACGACTTGTAAATAAAATACATGTTCTTTTCATTCAAATAATCGCCCACGATTAGATAGCCGATTCTTTCACGTCGTAAAACAACGCTCACGGATAACAATTAAAAGCGGAAAGTATAATTGACTCGACTAATTCCATGCTATTTGCGTTACAAAGACATTGCTTGATTCGAGTTTCTATTGTTTATCACCGTCCGAACAAAACTAAACAACAGCTTGTACTGTAATTAGTATTGTTTTCACTATCTCGCGTACCTCCACATTTTACCTAACCGTATCGACGTTAATTAAGGGGGGGTTCACTCAGACGATAAACTCGACAACTTCTATAAGACAAGGACGGTGTTAAATCGAATCAATTTGTCGGGACAAAGCCTTAAGCACCGAAACGCGAGAGTCGCCCTTTAGCCGAAGTGACAGTTATGACGTGGCAGGGCGTGTCCGCGACTGCGCCCTCGGTTCATTTGTCGAGCCATTTGCTCAGCGGAATGCGGTGTCATCAGAGGTGAACGGAGCGTGAAATAGAAAACGCCCCTCTTGTGACAACCCTCCCCTCACGCTATCCTCCCCTGTCGCCCTTAACGCGCGCTAACGAAAATTCGTTTTGCCGAGTGAATTTTGTCCGCTAAATCCGTCAGTTGACTCAGCGTGCCCTTGATATGTTTAAATAGGCGAGCCAGTGTTTACTGTTGATTGTTTTAAGTTTTAGTTGCAGCAAATAGGCTTGTGTAAGTAATCGTAAGGCTTTATGTGAGAGCATTAAATGTGTGAAAGACGGATCTAAACCGTACATGTCTTGTGCCTATTATAGATAGGTCCATTTGAATATATTTATTATAGTGCTTTATAAGTTCAATAGAAAACGAATAAAAATGCTTTCATTAATTTGAAAATTAAATATACTTATCTGATGATAAGTTAAATTAACTCGAGAAAATTAAACCTAATATGGGGCAAAACTCAAAATAAGTTTAAATAAATGGAAATAATAAAATGACAACGTTTTTTTAAACGCCCGGTGACCCCTTAGGTCACCGAGCCTTTAAAAAACTTGGCTATGCCCAAGGGTAATAATACTAACCTAACCTTCTAGTATCGGTATAAAATCGTCTGGGGACATTTTGCTTATGAGTTTTAGTTTAATACATTTGGGTATACCGGCTTATATTGACAGTAATGTTGAATAATAAAACAACGAAGAGAGAACTAAGACAAAGAAGTAAATTAAAAGATATAATTAATATTGCAAAAACAGGGAAATGGAATTGGGCGGGACATATTGCAAGGGACAGCAATGACAAGTGGAACAATATAACAACCAACTGGTTTCCAAGAGACAAAAAAAGGAAAAAAGGAAGACCACAGACAAGATGGAGAGACGAGATTGAGGCCTATGAAGGAGCACTATGGTCCCGCACCGCCTATAACAAGAAAGAGTGGAAGAGGAAGGGGGAGGCCTTCGCCCAGCAGTGGGATGAAATATAAATTTAATAGAATAAATGTAACCTTAGATAAGTAAGTTCATGTAAGAGAAAAGGCTAAAATAAATAAATAAATAAATAAATGTTGAATGATTTCTGCGAGAATGCCATCATTGAAAAAAACACAGCGCAATTTACATCAATACTCCGCACGAACCAGTCGGCAAGTAATTGTAATAAATCGGTGCGCGTAGGTGGCGGCTCTCGAGTCAGGCGGTCCCGTGTTATCAGTTCAAATTGTCACCCTAATCCCGGGATCGATGCGATTTGTTTGCTAAAGGGATCCCGCGGGTGCGCAACACTACGGGACTTACATGTTATTAGGGCATGGTTTTGTTTTCTAAACATTGTATCTTGTATTCAATTTTTTGGGCTTAAGGTTTTTAGAAAATACGGTGATTAAAATTGTATCCATACACATTATTACCTATTGATGTACACATACCCATGAGAATGTGTTTTCAATTACAATATTAATCATTATATTATAAGAATGTGAGTATTAGGGCTTATAATGTACGAATATTCCACGACCTTTTCTATACATCTCATTTAAAAATAAACCTCCGAAGAGGAAATTTAACTGGCTATATATATGAACTTACTATAGGTAGTCTATGGTCCTGTTTAAACGGCCTATTCACGTTGCTAAGGGACAATCGATTATCAATTTATCAGCGACGTCTGTGACACAAATCGATTCAGCCGATTCGTACAAGCGACCTGTTTAGTTGGACTTTAGAATTGCTCGCTTGATAAATGAACGCTGGGTTGACAGCTAGTTGTGTCTGCAATGCTGTTAAAGGTTGGCTTTTAATGATATACATAAAGAGTGTTGTATTATTTCTAGAGTTGTTGATAAAGTGATAAATTGTAATATACTTATATAATAATATTTATACAAGGTGAAACATAATGGGTATACTTTTTTTTTCAAAACTTAACTTTGTAATTCTAAAACCATCAGCTTTGGAGGAAACTTGAAAAACAAAAGGTGTTATAGGGATACAGCTGTTGACAGACTTCACAAGTCTACAAAACCTTTAGTACTTCAACTGTCCCACAAAGCCGATAGTTTGAGATTTACAAAGTAAAGTTGCAAAAAAAATAGTATACCCTTTTTGTTTCACCTAGTAGATAACGTTTAAGGTTCAAACACTATAAATTTATACAACAAGATATGTTCACTTATTATAATTACTTTGAAATAATCAATACGTAAATCAATCAATCTAGCGTATATCGATATCCGTTCTCTGGAGGTATACTCAGTCTGCAATTAACAAAATCTTATTATAATAATACTACTACTTAATAAAGTGTATTCTATATTAAATCAAATTGATATTATTTTACATCAGCTAGGTACGTGCCGCCTGCGGGATAGCGCGGGGCCGGGGTTCGCAATAAATCCCGGTGGGGTGAATAAATCTAATTCGGTGGCGACGTTTAAATTGCCGCAGGCACAGATCGTGTTCCCACTGTTTCCCGTAATGCATCGGTTTCCGGATCTGTTTGTTTTATTTTATTTGACCCGTTTTTCACGGGATTATTTGACTCTAGGGAAACGTGAAAAAAAAAATATTTTTTAAATAACTTATTCACTTATCCCTTCTTTCTTACTTTCTGGAAATTGGGTTTTCAATTAATTTATGCTTTCTTTCTAGCAAAGTACATATGCATGGTAAAAAATCTATCTTATTGGCCTATTAAAATACATTTTATTGAAAACTAGCTGTGCCCCCCGACTTCAACCGCGTAGTATTCAACGTAACAAAAATTTCGGGATTATCGGGATAAAAAGTATCCTATATGTTAATCGCGGTTATAAACTATCTGTGTTCCAAATTTCATCCAAATCCGTTCAGTAGATTTTGCGTGAAGGAGTAACAAACATACATACATACATACATCCACACTCACAAACTTTCACATTTATAATATTACTAGCTGTGCCCCCCGACTTCGTCCGCGTAGTATTTAACGTAACAAACATTTCGGGATTATCGGGATAAAAAGTATCCTATATGTTAATCCCGGTTATGAACTATCTGTGTTCCAAATTTCATCCAAATCCGTTCAGTAGTTTTTGCGTGAAGGAGTAACAAACATACATACATTCATACATACATACATACATCCACACTCACAAACTTTCACATTTATAATATTAGTAGGATTTATAATATTACGAGGGATGCCTTTTAAGTTTTGTCGTTTGAAGAAAAAAACACAACTAGAACCTTATAGTACTTTTTATTGTTTTTCAAAGTATTCACCACGTAGCTTAATACACTTTTCCATTCGCTCAAACCAGTTATTATAACATTTATTCCACTCTAAAGTGGGGGTGTTCAAAATGGCTGACTTGAAAGCGTCGACTGCTTCTTCACTGGACTGGAACCTTTGACCACGAAGACTTTTCTTAATTTTAGGAAATGTAAAAAAATCGTTAGGGCTTACGTCAGGACTGTATGGAGGATGGTCAAGAATTTCTACTTTTTCCTGCTTCAAATACTCAATCGTTTGACGAGCGCTGTGTGAACTTGCATTGTCGTGGTGCAGGATGATGCGTCGCTTTGAGTTAGATTTTCGAAGTTCGGCGATGACTTGTGGTAAACAAACTGTGGTATACCACTCTGCGTTAACCGTTCTACGATCATCAAGTGCAATAGTCGCAACATGGCCGGTTTTTCTAACGAACGTGGCCACCACCTTCTTTGACGTGCTTCGAGAACGAACAACTTTAGTCGGCTTTGGCTCGTCTTGAAAGACCCAGATTGTAGATTGTTGTTTGGAATCAGGATCGTAGGCATAGATCCAAGATTCGTCACCACTGATGATGTCGTAGACGTGATTTGACTCTCCTCGGTTGAACCTTTGCAGAGTTTTCTTACACCATCTGACGCGGGCCGCCTTGTGATCGTCGGAAAGCAGATGCGGTATCCAACGGCAAACTAGCTTTCTTACACCAAGCGCTTCATGCAAGATCTTCTGAATGGTTGTCCCTGAGATGCCTAATAGAGCCTCTATCTCTCGATACGTCACATGACGATCTTCGAGAATTAGTTGTCTCACTCCAATGATGTTATCTTCAGTGAATGCAGATTTTGGGCGACCTTCGCGAGATTTGTCACTAACACTAGTATGTCCACGCTGGAATTCTAAATACCAGCGTTCGACAGTCCGCAGACATGGGGCTTCATCCCTGAACACAGATATTAGCTCTTCAAAACACTGAAGCCGTGTCAGGCCTCTTCTAAAGTTGTAGAAAATTATTGCACGAACATTTTCCTTAGAAAGATTCATTTTCGTACGTAACCTGACAGATTCTAATCGACGCTGTGACTAAACAATAACATTAATCCTAATACATTCAACTGTTTTGAGATTCGAAATTTAAACACATTCGAATATAGAACAGTTCCAAATTCAAAATTGCCGGGAATTATGGAAACGACAGAACTTAAAAGGCATGCCTCGTAGTAGGATCCTATCACATATTTCGTTTACAAACTTGTACAAAATATTAAACCAAGTTTATCCACTCATCATTAACCATTGTCTGTACAAATAGTCACAAAGCTATGTTTAATGTAGCGAGAAGCAGCCACACGATGCAATGCGTCTCAATTAGTGACGCACAGTGTGGTAAACGCGCCGGTATGTGGACAAAATTAGTTGACGTATAGTTAAATTTGAAAAAACAGAAGGGAAATTAATTTTAGAATGTTCTATTTTCCTTCTTTTAATAAAGAATTAAGGAAGTATTTAAAACAATTTTCTTTGCAAGCTTCTTCGGTCATTATCATCATTAATTAACAAGACCACACATTGCGTAAAGTGCCATCGAAATGTCAATGACAAGGCAAAACGCCATTTTCGGCCGAAGTATTTATCAACGAAAAGGAACAACACAGAATGATGGCAATTTGTTAGCATACTTTTTTCATTGATCTCGTAAACCCACAAAAAACCTTTCTTTTGGTATTTACATAAATATGTCAAAAGAGTACGTTTCGAGTGGATATTTTGAGTATCATCCGATGAAATTTCCAATTTCTGTCTACCCCTCTATAGACTTGCTGTTGTGAATTAACACGTCTGACATTTTGATCTTATGACAAACCATCTATAGTCATAACACAAAGGAATAGAGTTCATAATGGCATTTAATTTGATTTCAAACGCGTAACTGTTTGGTGGTTTTTGTGTGAATGCAATGCCGCTAATATATCTGTCAATGTGGTGTTTTGTTGTAGGTTTTAGTGTCGAACATGTGGCAGTGATTTGTTAGGACCGCACACACATACGCGACGTTTTATTATTGTTATTGGGCGCCGAAATGTTTGTGTAACGTTTTCAAAGTGTCACCCCATTCAATACTCGTAAAACTATTAAGAAGAGATATCATTGTCAACGATACTCGACAAGAAAATTAAAAGCCAGTACCAAAAACATCAAATTATATTATCGTTTTAATGATTTAAGTATTTTTATAAAAGTATGAAGTAGTCAGTAAATAATATATGTTTTATAATAAGACAATTTAGTAGCACATTTTATTGTAAGGCTAAATATTTTACATTCTTTTGTAATAGTAAATTTTGGCAACCTCTATAATTTGATACATAAATGAAGTTACAACACGACATAAAAGATGGCTCTCGACACAACAATGTGATTCTTCATAAAACTCTGAAACGCGCAAGAAAAGTTTATACACAATTACATATTGTTTCCAAAATCATTGGATCCACAGCAACCAGAACAGCTAGCCTCATAAATAAATGATATTCCTCAATAAAACTGATTGCAAATTCTAGGTCAAATCATTTATCAGTCAGACAACCCCACGAATGCCCCAAAACATTGCTAACAAATCCATCTGAATCACACTATTAAAAGATCATCTCTTACACCGTCGTCTATAAATATCTGCCCCATTCTCGGCCCCTTGCAGTAATATGTCTTTATTCAGTCTAATAACAATTTAGGCAATTATGTGACAAAAGGAAGTGATTTCGTCGAACACATTTCTCTTGGCAGAGCGACTCCGGAGTCCCCCGGGGCACCTCAAGCCCACATTATTGCTTCAAAGTGATTTATACGCAGCCTCGCTACCGGTTTTCGGGTAATTCTTCTTTTTATTCATATAAGACGGATTAGATTTCTGCAGATACTGTTTACAGGTGATATTTTCTGATTACAAAATGTTAATTGTTTAATAAATCAATGTTCCGAAGTCAGATTATAGGATTTTAAAAGGTCAAAGACTAAAATCTAATTAAATTATCAATTGAAGATTATCTGATTATGCAAAATATTGCACAGTGGTTTAATGCTACCATATTATTTATCGTAACAAATAACAGCAACAGTTCAGAATAATTGCATCTATTTTTCCGGAACATAAGCCGCCGACAAAGAGTTTCCGCGCCGCATAAAACAAAGCCGTGTCACACGGCGGGTGTCGGGTAATACAAATTGTTGTTAAACTAGATTTATGTCCGACCGCGCAGTGATTCGCCCACTGTGCGCTGTGGGAACAGAGACAAATAACTCGTTTATCTCAGATTCTATCCGCGGTGTATTAGACGAACGTTTGTGGCATTTGTAAAATTGTGCTTGCGTAAATGCCTCACTTCCGCCATAGTCTTAATAAACATAAAATAATATTATGTAATATTTATTAAAATATGAATAGATAAATAAAAATTTAAATACAAGTTTTATTAAATACATTACCCTCCTATTTAAAAAGATACACCCCTGAAACTATAAGTGGTTACATTTCTTATAGTTTATGTTTGAAACGTGATCTATATACAATGATATACCCACGACTATTAATTATGTTAATGGTAATCATGTAATTAAAAACAGATAATAACAATACGTTTATAATAATTTTATGTTGATAGCTTTTATGTTTTATGTAGCTACTCATAAATAGTTCACCTGCCCCACACATGAAAATATGCGTCAAAGGCTGCAAAACTTCAACTTGCTTTTAGAGAAACTGAAAACTATTTTTTTATTAAATAAAATTACCTACTTTCAGGATTCTCGTTTGCGACAGCCCTCGATTACACCTCTCCCACAAATATAAGATACTAGCGGCCCGCCCCGGCTTCGCACGGGTACAGTGCGGTTACATTATTCGAGTTTTAGTAGGGAGCCCTATTTTTTTTTAAATATATTATAGCCTATGTCACCCGGGGATAGTGTAGCTTCCCAACAGTGAAAGAATTTTTCAAATCGGTTCAGTAGTTTCGGAGCCTATCCATTACAATCAAACAAACAAAGTTTTCCTCTTTATAATATGATGATGATGATGATGATGATTATTATTATTATTAAGTATGACTATGTATGACTGAAGAAAAGTAAAACATATAACATATAAGTAGATATATTATAATCTCATTTTGCAATGTATCTAAAAAGGTAGGTACATACTTAATCAATACTCCTATAAAAACGACGTCATACCATACCACACAGTGGTTAGAATGACGGCCGTTCGGCAAAAAGCAGTAAATATAAAATAAAGGGAGGCCATAAACTCAAGTGGCGAGCTCAATGGGACTCAAACGGTTTGTTTTGACTACCCGATCCTGAAGAGGTATTAAAAAACGTTATCAGTCTACTGAAACTTCAAAGAGTATTTCGGGTGAATCACTTAAGTTATTGGGGCATCATATTTGAGTTTTATTACACTATCCTTGTTAGTTTATTATTATTTTTAGATTATGATTTTTCTGTGCGAAACAATTCCAACTTTATTTATTAGTAATAACAATACAATTAATAAAAGAAAATACTTAGATAATACAGGATACTTATAGATAAATTAATACACGTTATTGTTGTTGTTCGGAATTATACCGCATTATAAGCGTAATAAATCTTACATAAAATTACACATATTCCCTAACCTGTAATTTTAGATGAATCATTGGGTTTTACCACCATTTTCAAGTAAAATACACCAAATACTGCTTCACTCTAAATAATCATTTAACTACGTATGTAAGTATATCATTGGCCATTGTGCAAAGATTTAAAATATTGTAAATGGAACACCGCAACCGTGAAGATACAAATCTTAATGGTGTATATAATCTGTAATATACATATTAAGTATACGCGCGTATTTATGTATGTTTAATGAGATATGCAATATTTATTTATTTATTTATATAAAATATCACACTACACGTGAAGGTTATATCTTTTAATGTATATGCACACCTTAAAGGTAATTTGCGGATAAAAATAATAACATAAGTGACTTCAAAGACTACTCACTAAGTATAGACGCTTTAATTACTAACTTCCTTCTATATTCAAAATGTCATCAGCCAGTTAAACTAATTAGGCCACGTTTCGTTTCGATATTTTTGTAGTGTTTGTCGGCAAAACTCACGTATCCACTAAGGACGAGTGGGATCCACGATAAACATCGGTCGTTATACAGTCACGGGACATGCACTAACTGCCGGCGTACACCACGCGTGCAACGTTTTTGTCTGAAACGCGCGCCTTTTTGTACTACTGGGCGTTCTTTTTTCAAATTTAAAATGCGTTCATGGTATGCGTATTTACGGGCGATTAGTAAGCGCCTATGATTTATGCAAAGGAAATTATTGGATAATTTGGATATTTTTTGTCTGTGGTGTATCTTGGCGCCATCTCTGATGTGACCGCTAATGAAGTCCTCAGATGGCATAGTTTTTTCCAACAATTATTTTGTCTTGTTAGTATTCTAAACATCTTTATGAAAAGTATATTAAACCTTCACTTAACTTTTACTAGCTGAGCCCGCGACTTCGTCCGCGTGGAATTGAACTTAACAAAAAAGCCCGCTCCCGCGTTCTGAGGCCGCGCGACAGGACCCATTTTTTAAAATTTTGTTTTACTAAAATATAATTAGCCTAAGTTACTCCTTATAACATCAGCTATCTGCCAGTGAAAGTCCCGTCAAAATCCGTCCAGCCGTTTCGGAGATTACCCGGAACAAACACACAGACAGACAGACAAAAAATGTTTAAATCGCGTTTTTGCTATAGGTGTCGTATGTACTTTCATATGCATTTAGTGAACAGGTGTTATTTTGATATTACAAACAGACACTCCAATTTTATTTATTTGTATATAGATTTAGAAACATCTTCCACCTCTATAACAACAAGAGAAAACATCATAATTTATAAAGACATCCCGCTGTCATGTCCACAGAAAAGTTTAATTTAATTATCCAAATCAACGCGAGTGAATCTGGCATTCTGGCACAATGAAATTAAAATGATTATTATAATAAAACGTCATCGTACCATAGATTAATCACTATAACTCCACAATCACAGACAATAGCTCGCCAACGCGTCGTAAGACAATGTCGTGTAATTTATGCCGTACTAATTGTGCTTAATGAGACATTGTGGCATTCTGGCGTGGGCCCAAGACCTTTGCAGTGTTTGTCACACATCCAAGCTATGGCGAACGTTAATTAATTGAAATAATTTAATGCAAGATAATTTGTGGAGACGATAATAGGTAGATACCTCTTTGGAACGCAAAATCCAAATTCAAATTTAAATAACATTTGAGTAATTAAACAGTAAGTACTAAATGAATACAACAAATTCATCAGAAAGAAACAGAAAGTTTATCTTTCTTAACGGCATGTGAAGGTACCTAATTGTCCTTCTCTTGAACACTACCTACCTATGTCAAACTGTGCGCTAACTAAAAGTCAAAATGTGTGGATGAAATTCAACAGTATCATAGACTAGGAATTGGTACCGACAAGTTTTAATTTGTAAATCACAAAAACTTGTTAGTTGCTTTGAGCTTTCTCTATAAAAAAATTGATAAGAAGATCTTTCAATATTTTTGCTCATTTAAAAATTGTGAATCATGATTTTTGATGATTGATTTCCTGTCCAGTTGGTATAATATTCTGTCGAAGAAAAACAAAAGTAGTCAAAAATCATTTTAACGGCATAAAAACCAATTCTATACCTACCTATTAAATTATTGTTTAGCGCAAAGTTTAAGTAAAAGCATGGTCAATGACACTCATACCAATGATGCAGGTACCTAGATTAGTTATCTACATACAAAAAATAAACAAACACAATACTAGCATTTGATTATTTAATTGATTGTGTTTTCTGAAGATATTTACGAAAATTCGTGCAAATTAAATTAAAAACTAAAATAGATATCATAAAATTCTTCAGTAGTCACAATTCTCAAATTTGAAATTCGGATTACGAGTATACTGATAATTTTACATATTCTATTAGGAGAATAGGTGCATTAGTAGACAGGTCTAGCAGTGATAGCCGATTGGTTAAGCACGCGTCTTGCGGGCTACCAGGTCTCGGGTTCAAACCCCGGCTCGAACCTCTGGATTTTCTAAATCTATGTGCGAATCATAATTTCTATATGATTATCACTTGCTTACGGTGAAGGAAAACATCGTGATGAAACCTGCATGTCTTAGAAGATTTAACAAATTTTCAAAAGACATGTGAAATCCGCCAACCCGCACTGGGGCAGCGTGGTGGATTATGGCCTGAATCCCCCTCGTGTTGAGGGGAGGCCTGTGCCCAGTAGTGGGACGTCAAAAGGGCAATTTTTTTTTTTTAGTAGTTAGGTATAGCACACAGACATATTTTCATCTGAATTTAAATACAGTTAGGTAAAGCAGTTTGTTCACTCAAACGTAAACCGCTATCTTCCACCCAATATTTCCCATTGGTAACCAACAATAAAATAAACAAAAAACATATTTTTCTTCTTATAATCTGGTAACCAACGGGCCATGAAACCGAAAGGTTCTACGTGCTGTTGGTTGGCACCCAAATGTTCAGATTCGTGTGAACCACCAGCCACCGTGAGAATGTGGTTGACTCGCAATTGTTTTATTAAATATAACTTCAGAAGATTACAAACCATTGAAACATCTTCAAGATTTTATGATTGCCTGGTACCTCTATTTACCGAGGTCAGAAAATAAAGGAAAAATAGATACTTATCTATACCTAATCAATAATATGGGTGTCAATATCGAGGTATTTTGGTGGTGCTGATTATAAATATTACACTTAGGTATTTGTTAATCTAAGATGACCGACGCGACTTTTTCAATCATAATACTATATTATTTTATATTATAAAGAGGAAAACTTTGTTTGTTTGATTGTAATGAATAGGCTCCGAAACTACTGAACCGATTTGAAAAATTCTTTCATTGTTGGGAAGCTACACTATCCCCGGGTGACAGAGGCTATAATATATTTTCAAAAAAAATTGGGATCCTTACTAAAACTCGATTAATGTAACCGCAATGTACCCGTGCGAAGCCGGGGCGGGCCGCTAGTTAGTTAATAAAGCTACTTCAAAACACGGATTCAACAATAATTAAGACCTCATAAAAAAGAGTATTTATCAGTCCTAATTTGAGATTCATCCTTGCAGTCTGACCTAGATAAACGATTAATTTGAAACAAAACAACGTTATTTATGAAGACTTCTACTATAATCATGGTACTACTGCCAATAACAAACCAGATTGCACACAATAAATTAATCGATATTGTACAACAGTCTCATGAATCGATAACTGCGATATCTTTATTTCAATAGACATTTGATTTATCATAATTCCCGTATCGTATTGCGTATACATTGATGCTGTGCCAAATACGGTACACCACTATCGCGCCGCGAACATCACTCGATTAAAATGAATGAAATCATCAGAAAAATAGTACTTTTTTATTTCACATTCAATTCCGGTCGCCAAGTACGCAAAAAAACTCAATCTGGAAAGGAATTCGAATATTATTTTTGACATGGATTCCGAGAATCGACCGCAACAAACCGAATCGTCTGTGATCGTTTCGATTCGATCCGACCGCTGCTCACTCGTTTGTCAAATTGGCAGTTGCCGCGTTTTTATTTGTATGAAAGATGCTATTGCCCGCGGCTTCGCTAGCGTTTTTTTTCTGTGTGACGACAGCAGCGCCACCGTTTGTTGCCTGCGTTGTTGAATTGAAGCTCCTCCATTACACCCTGTATAGACTAATATGTCAAAATACAAATACTTAACCCTATAGGTCTATACTGACCAAATTTTTTTTAATAATAACAAATTATGATAACAAGTTACTATGAAAGATGTTTTTCAAGGACATGATTTTTTTAAATGAAATTGTTTTTTTCATGTAAGCCAACAAAGCATTTATGAATAGTCAGAATCTACCACCGGTTCGGAATGCTGCTTCCACTGAGAAGATCCGGCAAGAAAATCAATGGTTCCTCTTTTCAATGAATAAAAGATGGTGTACATTCTCAGAAACATCAACAGAATATGAGCAGAGAACACCATTGTCACTAAATAAGTAATCAAATCTCACTCAGATTTAGGTATTTAAATAATATGAGAAAGCTAGTTTAGTGGGTTGAGCATATATGAAAATAGAGACAAATGATTTAATTATTTATTTCAAGCACTCCTAAATCTATCATTCTAATATCGTCGTCAACAAAACAAACACTTAACCGGATACTTATCCCTAATTAAGAAGCGAAAACATCGTTGTACGTCACGGACGAGGTACAGTCGGCAGCACAAAGTGTCTGACGCTAAGTCGAAACAGTCGCGGCAAATAGCCCGTGGTACCAACGCAGCCGGTAAGTCGGAACGACTGTGCCACAGAACGAAGAATAATTGGAAAGGGCATGTCAGAGCCACGCGTCGCGTCGTCGCTACCACAGAATTTCACGGCCAAATGTCAACCAAAAACCATGATTCAACGCTACTGCTATACTGAATCGGCTTAGCTGTGTGATACAAAAAAATGTAAACATGCCAACTTTAGATTATTATTTCGCTTAGCAAACGATGAAAAGTCAAATGCTCATGATGTATTAAGACCGGTAACACCCGTGAGTGAAGTTCATTCTATTTTATTTTCTTTTCCGTGGACTTTACCGTGTTTTCATAATAGCGGGTTGTGTTTGACGTTTTTTGGTGCTGTGGATAAGAGATGACACGTGTTTGCATGTTTTTAACCCCCGACGAAAAACGAGGGGTGTTATAAGTTTAACATGTGTATCTGTGTATCTGTGTATCTGTGTGTCTGTGTATCTGTGTATCTGTGTATCTGTGTATCTGTGTATCTGTGTATCTGTGGATCTGTGTGTCTGTCTGTGGCAACGTAGCGCCCAAGCTGATGAACCGATTTCAATTTTGTTTCTTTTGTTAGATAGGTATTCTGATCGAGAGTGTTCTTAGCTATGTTTCATGAAAATCGGTTCAGCCGTTTGAAGATCATCAGCTCTTTTGTAGGTTAAAAAGCCACATTCACGGCCAAAACCAATTCCCTCGGCTCGAATCCAGTCGAAATTTGAGATGATTGGATTTAGATTTATTATATTTTTAAATGATCGTAATAGTCTAAACTGGCTTTTTACAATATTATAAATTTGAAAAGTTTCCCTGATTCTGAAAAAAATGAATATTTTATCAATTTTATTGAGATTTGTGTATGAACTAAAGACGTTCCATAAGTCACGTTTCAAATGATGGATACGCGCATGCGTTAAATTTTGTTTGGTTTGTTAATGGTCATGGAATATTACGCTATAATAATTCTAGAGGGCGTTGCTCCGCCATTGACAAATAATATAAAAAAAACGAATCTAATTTAAAATAATTTTAGCGTTATTGAAAATTCTTCCCCTAGGCTGCTCCCGTCTACCTCAACCAGAGTTATTACATCAAATTGAATCATAATTGATAATATTTTACTAGGAATAAAACCTCCGTGACATCAATATTTAGTTGTCTATTCTAATGTCAATTATTATAATGTCATAACAAAATAATGTCTCATACTTTTACACAGATTTTCTGTTGATTATTGTACATCTTAGATTATAAATGAGGAAGCCAAAACAATGGATATATGAAGTAAACTATGGATACTGACTACGGGAGCTACGCAAATCGCGCTAACATCATTATTTGGAAGAACTAGGTAAATTATACATTTGATGAAAAGTTCATCGCATCGGGGGTTTTTAAATTTTCAATTTAGAGTTATGATGGTATTTTAAAGTGGTAGGTAAGTTAGAATAATGTCCAAACAAGGCCGCATCTCCAATTATCCTATACTGATCTCGAGTCTGAGAGAGATGTTGAGTACGCTTTTGACTTGTAAACATAATATTCGGTACTTAATTGTTTTTATGCAGTATTGCACCGTAAAAACATACGAGAGTCCGTGAGGTTAACAGTTAAAAATACATTTAAAAAATGATCCGGATGTTTGGTAGCCTCACTCACTATATCTACGCACTCCGTCTATGTTATTCGTTTCGTCTTAGTGATTACATCATAGTACTAAATCATCCCACTTAACGCTAATAAGACGTAGAAACCAGTCGTTTTAAAATCATCATTCAAATCTTGCGAAACAAAACCACTGTTATAATATGTTTAAATACATTTTGTTTTTATTATAAAACAACTTGTAATTGCTCGCGACTGTTAGTAAATATTTTTAAAGTTTTTTTGTATAATTATAATTACAAATTGTCAATTAGGTATTTTTTATTGTGTCTATCCGTTTCGTCTCTATTGTTAAAAATGGCGTTATGATTGCTACTGGCTGTGTACATTCATTTAATACTATGGAAATTTCTTGAAAACGAATCAGTAAGTTGATTACCTATCACTACATATTATAAAACAAAGTCGCCTCCCGCTGTCTGTATGTCCCTATGTATGCTTAGATCTTTAAAACTACGCAACGAATTTTAATGATGCTGATAATTTATTGCATCCGTGCGAAGCCGGGGCGGGTCGCTAGTTTTGTATGTATTAAAGTCGGCAAACAAGCATAGACCCACCTGATGTTAAGCAGTAGCCTATAGATGCTTGCATGCAATACCAAAAGCATTACTTGCACGCTGCCGAGCTGAAAGGCAGTGATATAGAGGGACGGGAATTGATGAGATGAGAACTTGGACTTCCTGCTCTCTCACTTATGAAACGCCGCTATAAAAGTAACTTAACGCCGACCTTCTGTGAGTGGGAGGAACTACCCCTGTCGATCCGTCCTTATAGGAGCTGTAGGTTCAACAATGGGCTTCAGATTGACTCTACCATTACAATTTCTTTAAAACCATAGTAAAAAATTATAATTATAATATTTTTCCTAAACATTCTTCGATATACCTACATACAAACACCCTACAATGTTATTCATATTTATCAATTCATAGTATAAAATAAAGCCGCTTCCCGCTGTTTGTATGTCCCTATGTATGCTTAGATCTTTAAAACTACGCAACGGATTTTGATGCGGTTTTAATAGATAGAGTGATTCGAGAGGAAGGTTTATATGTATAATACATTCTAATTGAATTTGTAAATAGTAGACAAAGCCGTGCGAAGCCAGGGCGGGTCGCTAGTAAAATATAAGTAATTAATGTTCACATCATTTTTAATCATCCAACAATCACACCGTGGGGCGTTCGTTCTCAATATTTTCATATCTAGTTTTGGTGGCAGACACCCAGTTATTATGCACTGTAATTTTATGTACCAGTGACTACTGCATAATCGTAAGGATATTATCTAGTAATTTATATCGTAATTATGTATGAAACGGTAAAAAATATAATGGGTAGATAATTAGTTTTATTAAAATACCTACATAACCGATAAAGTAAGAGGTAGGAGGCTGGAATGGTTTGGACAAGTGATGAGAAGGGATGAGAAACATGTGACTAAAAGAGTGATGAATATGAATGTGGATGGATACAGTGCGAGAGGAAGGCCAAAGAAAAGATGGGTGGAGTGTATCAAGAGTGATATGAACGAGGTTGTATTGGATGTGAGTGTGACAGGAAAGCGCGATCAATGGAAGGAAAAGACATACTGCGCCGACCCCAGATAAAGGGAAAAGGTAAGGCAGATGATGATTAAAATACCTACATTATATATCAAGGCACGTACTAATAAATTGCTCTCAACTAATAAATTGCTCTCAAGTCTGAGAGTGATCTTGGAGAAGTCATTCTAATGTCATACCCATATATATAGGCGTACATAGATAGCGCAAGTATCACGATTTGTATTGAAACCAAGCGTGCCGAGTTTTTAACACCTACTGTGACGTCATTAGTGACGGGAAATCCAAACCGATTCAAAGATACCGATGCCGCCGATGCCCCTCCGTCCGCATACGATTCTCTCGAGTGATTATCTCGCTCATACTCATATTTTTTATATCTGTAGTCGCGTGGACTGCAAGTTAACGGCGACCAACCTTGATGTTTGGTCGGGGTTTCGGACACGCGAAGTACATGCATTTGCGTTATCTATGTAAATCTATATCTGTGGTCATACCAGTATAAAATGACAAGTCAAAAGTGTACTCAAGATCGCTCTCAGAGAGCTCTTGAGATCGATTTATTCATACGAGCCTTAGAACACGAATGCGCTCCCCGCTAACAAACTCACCGATACGTACGCTAATTCCAGTTATCTAGCAAAAAAGAAAATAAGATAACCCAGTGTTTTTAGGTAAAGAAAAAAGAGCCGGTCTAGCACTAACCGGCTCCATTAACAACGAGCATTTAACCGCTCCGACACTAAATACCGCTAGGGTTGTAGACGTAATGCTTAATCGATAAAGTGTTTACATCGTAAACGAACAAGAATGAGAAAACGTTGTGTGATAAACAAAGTGTGTATTGCATACTTTTTATATTACTTAATCAATGAACAGTATAAATCAGAGCAACTCTACAATTTATGATTTTCAATATTTTTTATAAAAGTTGGTAGGTATTGCCATGAAATAAAACGTGTAATATAAGCAAATAAATAGATACGTAATGGGGGTAAGTTAACATTAATTGATATTTCTGGCCAATGTCTTACTGACAGGGTTGTCGGCAATTTAATTTAATTATATTAATTTACCATCGATATATGAAGTGAAACAATAAAAAATAGTAAAAATATATTTAAATTTACTTATTCGCAATTAACGCGATCAATCGATAGTCCGAGAACCAAGCCAGCGCATCTCTAGCCCAATCAATCAGCGTTTAAAAAAAATCGATGCAACACACGTAGAATTCTATTTCGCCACGCTTTTTTCCGCACACGAGAACAAATGAGCGGAGGACCTTAGAAAAAGAGGTTCTATTGTGGTTCTTAACTAGGGTTCCCCATCAAGGTTTGGGACGGAAAAAATCTTGGACATTCAATCTGTGGCATTTAGGAGCTGTCCAGAGGCATTGTTCATACGTCACGACTTTGTAATGGATAATATAGGGATTCGTTTTGAGTTATCATGGTGACCTCATGTTATGTGTAGGTTTGATAGAAGGTAAAATGTAGCTACCAACAGTTAGGGAAACAAAATACAGTTCTAATTTACCTACACGTGCTTTGTATAACTAAGATTTAGTACAGACCAACGAATTATGTACTTGATACTGTAAAACTTAGGACTATTTCAGTTGAACTGTCCTGGAAACATGATGTTCTTAAACAAATTATGATAGGTAACTGAAAATTGGGCCTTATAAAAATCTAACTAATAATAAAAAATTAAAAAAAACTCAGCAATACTAGCCTTCAGACGGACCAATGAAAGCTCGCGATCTCCCCCGATACCCCGCCAACTTTCGGCGTTTATATTCTTACTAGCTGTGCCCGCGACTTCGTCCGCGTGGAATTTAATTGACAAAGTTTCATACAAACTTTCATACCCTATTTGATCCCCTTAGGGATAGAATTAATCAAAATCCTTTCTTAGCCTACGTCATAACATCTACCTGCATGCCAAATTTCGGCCCGATCCGTCCAGCGGTTTGGGCTGTGCGTTGATAGATCACTATGTCAGTCAGTCACCTTTGAGTTATATATATATAGATACAATAGTGGACGTAAGCGGTGTCTAGTCTCATTAGTCTGCGGACTTAGATCTTGCAGAATGAACACACTGCTAAAAGAGGAAGACACTCACTTGTTCATAATATGTATCACTTTGGTGGTGATGGTGACTAGCTACTTTACGCCAGTCTTCGGTGTGAGGGGGTGTACTGGATGTACAAAAATCGGTTTTAGAAAACTGCACCCAACTCGCTTCAACATGTAACCCGTGTTTGCTACGAAACTTCGGGTACAAAACAACATCGACCTTATTACGTGGTGTTACGTGCGTATCGACCGAGCGCTCCATTGATTATGACCAATGTTATCGAAACAATCGATTCAACATCGCTTACTCGCTTATCTGATACTTTTTTATTGATCCTTGTTTATAACGAGCATTCGGTGTTTGATGATAAACTGGGTTTCGACGGCGAGTTTGCCTGCTATAAAGCCATTCAATAATATATCACTTTTCCATTATCGAGACAGACTTCTGCTGCTTAGTTCCGTTCGTAATTCTGTTGGTATACTAACAAAAGGTCTGCTGTCCTACTCATGACCGTAATGAGTGAAGAAGACAGCAATATCTTATTTCCTCCAAACTACTAAGTCCATTATTTTTACACTCGTTGGTCTCTACCATTTATTCAAAAACAAAATGGAAAATTACTAATGAAATGGTCACCCTTCAAAGTAACAATTTTCTAAGAAATACTTTTACGGAGACGCTAGCGACTAGCGATTCTCGCTCGTGTAAGTTCATGGTAGAGGTAGAGGTCAAACTGTTGCCCCTTTAAAGTTAAAGGACTACGTGATGGTATTGAGGAATTAATTAAGTACGTAAAGCATGACTGAATAAAATGAAGGAAGTCCCGATTCTCTACAGTTTTGAGCCGAGAATGGGATTTGGCTTAATTCAGATAAATGATGCGGTCACTGCATTCTTTGTGATTTACCTTTCATTTAAATTTTTTGGTGTTTTTGGCATGGTCGAATTTTGCACTATTGTTGTTTGAGGTTCTGGATTTTATCATAGGCTTTTGACGCTGACTGTATGCATTAATTACACTTTATTGTTGGTTGTACGGCTAACCGATTAAAGTTGGTTTGGTCGTGCAAATTCTATTTCCTTTTACTGGAAATCCCAATATTACCTTCCTACTTATACATATAAATCATGGACTACCGTCATTTTCTAAAGGCATCTAAATTGTCTGATCACGCTCATTTGATTGTTTATCGTCAATTTTCTAGTCAAAAATTATCAGTCAACCCATAGAGAAACTTAAGCTACTAATATGCAACTAGAGGCCCAGTTCAACAACAAACGGACTTGCCGTTAGAGCAGGTAACTAATTGATTGATGTATTCTTAACAATCGTTTACTGCTCTTACATGCAGTCGGTTAGTGTATTGGTGAACTCTTTCAAGGAAGAAAACAAATTCATCATGCCGCATTTTAATCTCCCTTAGATGACGAACATCATAATTCAGGGGAAACCGTTTGAAATCCTGATAAAGCTCAATCATGAATTTTAACAACAATGCCCATCAGGTCGTCAGGTAATTCCAAACGTTACCGTGTCAGATTGAGCTATTTCTTGCAAAACATTCGCCGTGAACAGACTGACGGAGCAGCCTTGAGAGGCACGGCTAACGCCTTCATTACATGTACCGTCCACATATTGGCAGGACGGGAAAATGTCACTACGCACAGGCAAGTGTGTTTAAGTAATTTTCCTTTTGTAGTGGGTCATGTCAGTCTCGATTAATGCTGGCTAGAGCTACTGTGGCATAGATTGTAAAAAAACAAATGAACGTATTATTTTTTACGATCCCTGACACGGTTACTAGTACCAGCTAGACAGCGGATGCCAAGAGGGCTACCTAGTCAGTGCGGTGTTATGATAGGATAAATCAATGCTTTGGTGGATACTTCACTTTGTAAATATAATAGGGTCCGAGCGAAAGTCTTATTTAGTACCTAGGTTGAATCGTTCAAGATTTTGATGACCAAGCACTGTCTCGCCATTCGTAAAGTGTAGTTGCCGAAGCGCTATTTTAATCTGTTTTGATCTCTGTCACTGCGTGTGAACTGATTGCTTGTATCGCCAGGTATACCCTGCCACGCCAAAGAGTATGGCACGGTCAGTATTATCATCAGTTGCTGTCTTCATTACAAATAAGGAGCATAACAGCACCACGGACCAGTGACCTTCCGATTCGGTATATCTCTTTTGGCAGCAGCCCAAGCCAAGGCCGTGTCCCGTGTCACGCTCTTGAGCAAGCTGCCCCCCTGCCTCTCTGGCTGGAACGCACTTTGCGTTCGCCCTCTGACAGGATGAAGATGTTATAGCAATTCTGGCCAACAACATTTAGTAATTATAAAAAACCTCGTGTACCAAGCCTCGGTTCAAAACTGTCGCGGCATGTGTCTGTGGCAGCCTCGCCTCGCTATGACGGTCGCTCAGTCGGCACACGGCTATTAACGATGTCTTCGAGTTGCCTGTTTTTTCTCACTCGGGCTGTTTTATATGCACTTGTAATTGAGGTCCGATCCGGCGGTGTGAGATTAGCCGATGATTAATACAGCCGGCAGTCTTTATGGAAGGAGACGCGAACTGTTGTTGGATGAAGAAGATTTAATTTTACTTTTTTGGTAGGTATTAAAATTTAAAGTACCTAATCTACCATAACTTTGCATAGTTTCGTTTTGAAGCGAAGCTTCTTTACGGACGTTCGGGGCGCTCGCTGCCCGGGCACTAAAACCGTGAAAAGCGTTACGCGTTACGTTATGTTACACTCTGCCTACCCTGTTTCAAAACCCTATGCACGCCACTTATAATATATCTAATATCTACTGCAAAGCTTCGCTTCTTTCGGGCGTCCCTAGACGGCACTGATTTTTTTATTTTTAAAGTTGAGGTATCATATATATTATGTAACTGAGCCAAACCAATACAAACCCTAACATGCATGAAGCAAGCTTTGTTTTGTTTTGGCCGATGATGACGCCAATTTTCGTGGAAAAACCATGAAGTATCCACACCTCAATAATCAGAACCTTTTTTGTGCACAACTAAAACTAATTACTTTTATATGTAATCAAAAGTATATTAGGTACTAAAATGGCAGTAATTGGCGCCTTTACCACATTTTAAAAATAAATCCTTTTATGATTTCGCCTCATAATCGCTCGTGACGGTGACCAAACGCGACTGACGGCTGATAAATGTGTTGGGATTTATTTAATTAACAATACAAGAAACTGCCGAGCTCCGTTCGGGCTAATTGATTTCCAACACTTTGATGTATAAACACGAATCTATTTTGTATTTAATATAGTTTATTATATTTTTTAATGGTTAAATATGGGGCAGTGGCAGACCAGGTCTGCCGTCCGGTTACTAAATTACCGTTAAACGTTAAGTGACATTTTGGCAAATTTTACTTACATTTAATTGTGAACTGAATTTGTGTTTTTCTGTCACTGTTATTTCACCTGTGATTTTTCACAGTTAATGAATTCATTCACAGTGAATTTTCATGATTTAACATGAAAACCGGGACAGTAGGTACCGAACGCGTTGCGATTTAATTGCAATACTTTAGAACAGTTTCTACCTATGACATTAGCAGCTGCTACGATTAAAAATCAACGTACCTATATAATATGATTTTTCACCCACTGCCTGTGAAATGTTCATTACTAGTAAGTTGCACCTACAAGCACCTCATGTCTTCACGTGAATTAAACAAAGAAGATTATTTGTACATTTCAATGACGTCAGCCTTACAAAAAGCTTTTATTAGACAAGCCTCACATTGTGACTCCATAACCACCCATTAACATTATTTTTACAACCAAACCAACAGAGTTACCATTGAAAAAAAATCATACAAGTAATTTTTAACATGCATGCGGTCGACGTAATTGTACATTAACTTGAAATGTTGTGAATTCCAATAATCAGACAATGCATAGGCAGTTTTGCTTAACGACGGCTTTTGGATGAGGTTAAGTTATTTTATTATAATCTGCGGTGAACCGCCGGTATCTCCGAGGAGGTCGCGTTTCGTACTTTTTTAATGTCCATGAATGATCTAAACCGGACTTTGGGCCGCTCTACAGGTTTAATGTCTAGTTTACAATATTCAGAATAAAAAAAAAATAACAAAGTACTTTGTTTATGTGCTTTTCGCATTTAGCCAGTGTCAAGTATAATAATATAAGTTTTATTGTGCGTCAAGCACAGGAAGGCCCATAGATGGGCTTGTATTTAAGCCGCTCCCCCCACCCAATCAGTAAAGTGGCGGCTACTTTACTGACAAATCACCAGACTTCACGGGGAACCCGAACAATCATAATTATATTCTTCCCAAACGCAATGAGAGTGAGCACATAATTGAGAAAATATTATCAACTAGTTGCTGCCCGCGACTTCGTGCGCGTAGTAAAGTATTATATGTGTTAATCCAGGTTATAAACTATCTGTGTTCCAAATTTCATCCAAATCCGTTCGGTAGTTTTTGCGTGAAAGAGTAACAAACATACATCCACACTCACAAACTTTCGCATTTATAATATTAGTAGGATTTGACCATCAATCATACATACAATCAGTCTTTCTATACGATATTTCACAAGACTCCTTATTTATGGAGAGGGATACAATTTAATACCATGACTTTTGTCTTTGTTTTCAAGGAATCAAGTTTACACAACAATTACAGGTTCATTTAACTGTAAAGTCCGCGAAGCCAATAACGTAAAACCATTAACATTAACAAGTTAATTTAAAAAAATAATAGCCATAGACCATGCAATTTCCAGCACAGATAACGCAAATGTGCCGGATGCAGTGATAGCGCCATTGTTGTGCCTTCATTTCCTTTTATTTTTATTGCCATAGCAATAAATGGAAAATTGAGTTTTAACAGGCGTGGAATGTGTTTACAAAATTATTCCTTGAATGTAATACACGTGTTGTAACTCAATTGACTATATTATAGTCTCATCGATATAAACTTACGGTGATTCTAAAGGATTAATTCTAGTGTTCTTCTATGAAAATAAAACACAGCCAATGTTTGGTATTATTACACATCAGTATAGCAAACAAAATCATCAAACAAGAACATCAGTATAGTTTCAGAAAATTAAGGCCTCATTCTTATAGTCTACCAGCACAAAATGACTTGTCAAAAGCTTACTTAAGATCGCTCTCAGACTTGAGATGGATCTATTAATACGGGTCTAAGTTTATTGGGTAATTTAATCTATAAGTAGGTATCTACCGCCAACGACTCTACAGTGCGACAAGCATTTTAATGAACGTAAGTGACAGTTGAAGTAGGACGCTGCTTGTTCCGAGTGTTTAAAAATCTTCCGATTTCCGAAGATGGGGGCGTTAGTTCCGATGTTGACCACATTCATTATAATCCTTATCACACTGTACAAAATGTCCTCCTGCAGGATTAGAGTCATTTGTGTCTTGTCCTGTTTCGTCATAATTTTTCATATATATCATACATTCGAATGAAGGTAAGAGCCTAACGAGAACTGACCAGTCCCTGGTCTTGCCACAAACAAAATAAATCAGATAATTAACTTTGAACGCGGTCTACATTACAGCATCCTCAATTTGATTCGTATGTTCAAAGAACGATCATTAAGTTAATCCAAACACTCAATATAAACATTCACCAGTAACTTGTAATGCTACATTGTTCAATACTCATTGTTTTTCATCATTATAAAACTGTTCAGCCCGTATATATGATAGCTGGCTCGTTAAAATGTAACCATACCCAGGCTTTTATAGTTCGTTTTACGATGGCCCAACATTTTAGCGCTGCGGGCCGTTTATGGCGGTGTCATAGAGTCTGTTTTAGTGTCTGATAACGAGTAGGCTATCTGCCAGTACCACCACCATGGCCCCACTTTTACTTATAGTCCTTTTATTGGTCCATTTCTAATGTGTTTTTGTTTAGGGGTCGAGTGACTTAGGAGTCTCGTTTACGCTGACATTAACTAATGTGGTTTTTTAAAGTAATTGTGCACTTAGTGTGTTCAATCTCCCGCTTCTCCTCCAACATGGTGGTCGTAGCCATTTCTTACATTTATTACACATGCAAAGTGTCTTAATTAATATTATGTAAATTCAATTTCTTATTTCTATGTTTTATTATAGACATTATTAATTATATATTCTCGTGTAGTTAGGGATGTTCTGTGTGGCGTATTGAGTTAACATATTAAATCAACTATGACATTTCTGGTTGCAGCATAATATATCTCATTTAAATTGTTAACTAAATTGGTTAGATACTAGTGAGTCGCTGTAAATTAACCACTAATTAAGATTTTCTGAGTGCAAAAAAATATAATAATTCTTAAACGGACTTCGTAGGTACCTAAGTACTAACATCGTTACGATAATGATCTATGAATACCTATGTAAAAAACTTAAGCTTAGGTACTGCCTCAAATTGATTCACCAATCGTTTTCGACACGTCTTGGACGTTTAGTAATTGATATCGTGTTATTACTTTGACCTTAGTGAAAGGCACACTTCGTTAGTAACAAAAAAAATGGAAATTCGACTAATCAACAAACGAGTTTGATTCAATCGTTTAACGCAACTTTTTTCCTTTTAATACCTTGTCAATTGGCCACTTACAATATTATTTTTTACACATAGTTAATAACTTAATAACCGTGACTGAAAAGTTGATTTTTTGTTCCAGATGGTCAGTCAAATCACCTAAACCTCTTCAACTCGAGGCCGCAGCCGAAGAAAAAACGGAAATCGAGAACCGCGTTCACCAACCATCAAATTTTTGAGTTGGAGAAGCGGTTTCTGTACCAGAAGTACTTATCCCCGGCCGACAGAGATGAGATAGCAAGTTCACTGGGACTCTCCAACGCGCAAGTCATTACGTGGTTCCAGAACAGACGAGCGAAGCTCAAACGAGACATGGAGGAGTTGAAAAAGGACGTAGAGAGTGCTAAAGTACTGTCAGCCCACAAGAGCTTTCTAGAAAACGTCACTGATCTCGGGATACTGAAGAAGAAAGCCATGAGCATAGGCGCTAGCGAGGAGGCCGCGACGAACTTAGTAGTGAACGCGTCCAAATGAAACGAGGCCGCGCGCGCGATCGCTACCGACATCAACTACGAGCGACGCGTGCTCGATTATTAAATCGATATTCGACTCGACTAAACGGACACTCGTGTTACTCTATTGAATTTTTAATACGAACTCTTTAGTGACGTTAGATGTTTTTATCTTCACTAATAATAGTAGTCGGTAAAGTACATCACTATTTAATATGACTGTAAATAGTTATTAGTGGACAGTAGTGTATCTATGGTTGTACAAAAACTTATGAAGCTTCGTTCTAAATAAATGTGATAGTTGATTTTATTATTTAAGTACTTAATATTTTATAGAGATTATTCCTAAATTATTTATTTTTGTTGGACAATCGACTGGTTTGTACGATAATAAAGTTAATAGTAAAACTACAGGAATATTAAATGGTTTTTGTAATACATAGACACTGAATAAGGACTTTCCATGGAGTGTGCAATAATTATGATATAAAAATACAGTGTCTACAAGCCAGTTATTAACCAACAGTGTTACATTTGTAAATATAAATGTAGTATTTTTAGTAATTAAACCGTAGTTTTTTAAAGCTAATGAGGATACGGAGTTAATGAAGTGAATATGTTAGCTAATCTAATTTTAAATTAGTAAAATGTAATTACTAATTTTAAATTAGTTCAAATGGTGGATTTCTACTAATTACCGACCGGCGGTGGTACAGAACGAGAATTAGCTATAATGACTAAGTAATTTCATATAATTGAAACACCGTTACGTGTAAAATAATGAAGCCCGTCGTAAAGCTACAGTAACTAAGAAACGAAACTAATTATTGCCTATTTATTTACAATATTGTATGCATTATGTTATCCACTGTTAATTATTTCCGACACGCATTTTATTACCGTACAAATAGTTTCTTTAATTTTAATAACATCTGTTGTAAATGGTGATAGTTATGCACAGACCAGTAAGCCGTAGACGCCGCGTAGTCAGGCACCCCTGCTCGCCTACACTACATTTGCGTTAACACTGCATATGTATGACCGCACCTGACATTTGATTGGTCCATTAACCGCTCGACTTTGAATTGACCAATCAAAATTAGCTTTCTTCCCCAATACCCGGCCAACTTTTGACGATTGCATTCTCATACAGTAGTGGGCGTAAGCGGTGTCTTGTCTTATTGGTCAGTGTAGTTATGTAACATTAAAAATGAAGTGTCAATATATTTGTTACAAATTACAATTACTTGGGCGTGAAAGTTTTATAACGAGATATTTTTCGTTCCGCAACAACACAATCAACTAGCGTTTAGTCAGTCGATTATTCTAACAATATTAGGTTATTGCAAAATAGACCGTAATGAATAAAGTTAACACCACATTTTCTTCTTCACTCGTTATATATTGAATTTGGAAGTCAATTTTGCTCATTAATAACGGCTGTCAAAGATATTTTTGAAGTTCTACGAACAGGTGACGATCGCCGAAAAGATAATTAAATAAATAGCGACTTTTGCAGCGACGCAAGTAAATGAAATTCAGCTCGCTCAGCGCTGCAAGCGTAAAATTTGCACCTACATTATTTTGTATTTCTTTCAATCGCGTTTCTCTTTATCTTTTCTGACACAAAGCAACTTATTTAGCGGGTATACCAAAGCGAAGCCGCCGATATACTGCAGCTTCGTATTGGGAGACCGCCAGGCCTAATGATGGATATAATCTCATTAAGTTCGATTAAATATTTCCCATTCGTTAAATAACAAAACTACATAATACATTTTATGTACCTATAGGTGCCTACTTAAAATATTTTTCACATAAAAATGAGTTAAATTGAATTTCTAAATATGACATCTTGTTCCTATTACATTTACTTACGGCTACTTAATTACCTATGTAACTTTTTATACGCAGCATCGGCAAATAAAATGTGAATATTACTTGGTGTAAATAAACAATTATGTGTTCTAATTGTTCACTTTAACTTATTTACAACCCTATGCTCTCAAACAAAAATAACAGTTGAGTAAATAAATAAATTTCGCTAGACGAAAATTTTCGAGTATTTTTATAGTTTATCCAAAATCTGAAAACACTTAAGACAACATTTTGTGATTTGCGACAAACACAGTATGCAGTGCGTTTAATAATACATTTATTTTACTCTAAATATTATTACGGTGGACATGGTACTAGTTAATCACTAAATATACAAAAATTGCCAGATTATCTGGATAGCTGTCATTCTTGAAATGTTTTAGAGTAAGTTGGATATATTAATAAATGCACTGCACACGGTCTTTGTCGCGAATTACAAAATGTGCCTTTTATTATGGACAGATTTTGAAAAATTTCTTAAAAACCTCAAAAAATTTGAACTTCGCGGGCTAGATGGGCGCTTTAGCCTTAAGGGAGAGGCTTTTGCTCAGGAGCGGGACACAAAAACAGGTAGGAAACAAAAAAGACGAACACACCAACTGTATAGTCCCAAACTTAGCAACGCTTGTCCTATGGGTACCGTACAAAGGACTGGGGGCGATCCCAATGACACCTAGACCAGGGCAATTTACGAATAGGCCATTTCCGAAATTTTCCCCGGCGGAACTCGAACCCGCAACCACCATGTGCAGTGAGCCGAGGGGTCTATGCTCTAACCACTGCGTTAAGTGGTCGTTGAGAGTAGGCGAGTTTGAAGATTGTTGTGTTATTACGACTCAAACATTACTCAGGCTACCTTGGAATTGATTCAGCACACGCTTGATTCAGACACACTACAAGATGTACTAAATAATATATTTAATCCTTTCAGCCCTTGACACTCAAGTTCTTTTTGTCTCCCGCAAAGGACCCCTTCACTTATACTTATTTTGTTTACATTCATATGGGTCCGAGACAATTAAGCTTTTCCTCGGAACTCTTCGAGGATCAAACCTTGGCGTTATCATCGACACTTGTTGATCCAGGTTTAATAAGTGGTGAAACTGTAATTGAAATTTAAGTACGCTTTCAAGGTGCCATTTTATAATCATAAAATAAGACAAGTCTGATGGAGGCGAATTTTCAAAAGTATAATAAGGTGAGAATACCGTTAATTATAAATCGATCTCAAGTCTGAGAACGATTGCAGTAGGTCCTGGATTCAAACCCCGAGTCGCTCGGTTTTTCGAAATCTGTGTGCGAATCATAATTTCTATAGGATTATCACTTGCTTACGATGAAGGAAACATAGTGAGGAAACCTGCATGTCTTTGAAAATTTTACAAATTTTCGATAGACATGAGAAATCGCCCAGGAGTGAGACGTCAAAAAGGTTAAATTATATTTTATTGTAATGCTAAGTTGGTCTATAAATTTTCAGGATAGGAGCTCTTAAAGAAACAGATAAGATCACGAAATTAGTCTTTATCTATATATATAAAACTCAAAGGTGACTGACTGACATAGTGATCTATCAACGCACAGCCCAAACCACTGGACTGATCGGGCTGAAATTTGGCATACAGGTAGATGTTATGACGTAGGAATTCGCTAAGAAAGGATTTTTATTAATTCCACCCCCAAGGGGATAAAATAGGGGATTAAAGTTTGTATGAAACTTTGTCAATTTTAAACCGAGCGGGCTGAGACTTTGCATGCATAAAGCTACTATGACGTAGACATCCCCTAAGAAAGGATTTTGATTAATTCCACCCCCAACGGGATAAAATAGGGGATGAAAGTTTGTATGAAACTTTGTCAATTTTAAACTGATCGGGCTGAGACTTTGCATGCATAAAGCTACTATGACGTAGACATCCCCTAAGAAAGGATCAAAATTCCACGCGGACGAAGTCGCGGGCTCAGCTAATAATTATATAAATTCCGTTAAGATTTTGGTGTTCGTTTTTTTTCACTTAGTTGGTCATCTGAATTACTCTTAGGTCGACCCGGTAGGAGGAGCTTTTGTCGACAGCCAGAAAATCTTCAATCTACAATAACGGAGGAAAAGCCAGTGTTACCAATACAAAAAAAGACTGGATTGTTGGGAGCATTATTCAATCAGACAAAAAAATCTTAGTTCTCAGGCCCGTATTAATTCGATCTCAAGTCTGGGACTGATCGTGAGTAAGCGTTTGACATGTCATTTTGTACTTGAATAACATTAGGATGACATTTCCAAGATACGAAGCTCTCAGTGGCCCGTCGCTATAATAGACTGTCAAGTATAAGTTGGCACTGGAGGGCGTCGCTAGTGTCGATACAAGGCTGTCAAAATGAGTTATTTTTCTAAACAATATTACTTAGTTCCTCTTTTGGCCACCGGCCAAATAATGTTTGTAGCACTATATTATAACCTACACCAGCATTGTTTGAATTTTCAACGAGAATTTGATGTAAGCGTCGCGTGCCGACCATAATAAGGCCGCATACATAATAACGCACCGATATTCAAGAAATGCGAAATTAGGGTAGTTGGTAAGTATTCAGTAGAGCTAAATAGGTAGGTACTAAAGGCATGGCTCTGGCCAAAGGTATTATGTGTACCGTATAATGGACAGAGAGCGATCCCAGTGACACCTAGACCAGGGAAAATTACGAACAGGCCATTTCCGAAAATTACCCTGACGGGAATTGAACCCGCACCCGGTGCAGCGAGCCGAGCGGCCTACGCTCGAACCGCGGCGCCAAGCGGTCGCGCATTTGTCAGAATAAACTACAGAAGTCTATACTGGATCGAAAATGGCCTTAGTTGGAAGAAAATTGCAAATTGTTCTAAATTTGAACATATTTTTAAAGCTAGATATAGCAAGCGATTCGCGCAATGCAACGTTAGAAACAGGTAGCAGGCCTACGCGATGCGCTCGCTCGCTCTTGTTAGTGCAATAATTTAACTTGAAAATGTACACCCAGCCTTACACCCGTTGTCAAATTACACCGAACGAACGTTCGAAATTTAAAAATTGTTAAAACTGTAAGTACCAGGATTTGTTACGGACCAAAGTTTGTATTCGTTAATTGGTCGCACACAGGCCGCAATCACCAGAAATAATAGAGCTACATTGACTTATAGGATGTACGGGTTTATGCGTCTTAGTAAATTGGATGTTGGTCTTAACACGCAAGAGGGTTTCGGACACATTTTAAATATTAAATTCTTGGTTGTTTTTACGTTAACTATGGTCAATATGCTTACACAAGCGTGGTGTGATGAATCGTAAACAATAAATAATTGTTTAAATGCCGTCTATGCCCACACGTTTTATAGACCTATAGACAATTTCCTGTGCTATCCGTTTGTTTATAATATTTTATAGTTCGAGTGTGATTTTGGTTGAATAAAAGGACTATGAGATGCACAAAATAATGATTCGCCTAAATGAACGATGTCATTTACGAATTCATTGATATATTGATGGTTCAAGTTGGTTAAACTCTCTATCAACGAAGACGGAGAATAAAGAAGAAATATGATACAATGGGTAAGTAAATACGGTTGTGGTTATCAATTTACTGGTTACTTTTCGTGAGTACGGATGTGTGTGTGTTTTATTTCGAAAGTAAAGTAGTAACTTAGGTAAGTACTTACATAAGATGTGTCTGTAGTTCTTGCCAAATTTCAACCGTTCAGACCTGAAAACGATAAGCACAGGAGTGGTTGGTTTTGTGATGTGGTTTTAAAGATGTGGCTATTTTCTGATAGTTTGTGGAGTTAATCAAAACATGTGCCTAAGTACCTATGTTTTTTTATTGTGAATTCTAACAGATAATTATCATTTATAGTAAGGCTGGTTTCCCTAAGTCCTTTGAAATCCCGTTCAAAGGCTTACCGTCGTTCCTGGCCCTGCGCTATAGACAGTGTCGTAGGTTGAAGGTTCATTGTTTTCCGATGACGTAGTCTTGGGCTCAAACACGTGACCCAGCCGCCACGGAGCACCTTGATACCTGGGTTTTATTGTACCATCGCCTTGCCTGAAAACGGAATCAAGAAAACATGAATAAGTAAGTAAAAATACATAATTATTAAATAATACCATTCGCAAATAACACAAACTTATTTCAACGAACTTTTTTAATATTTACCTTGCGGTAATTCTCACAAAGGCTTACGATAATTAACATAAACATGATTGAAAGCAAATAATGATATACCCTTGAGCGATAATGCAAGTCTACTTTTGTAGTGTAATTAAAACGGCCAAGCCCTCTTTGGCTCTGTTCACAGTTACTGTTCTCTCAAAGGGGGCTTTTGCCCGCTGCTGTGTGAAAAATAAATACTATAATGTTTGAGGTTAAGGTGGCGAGGTTATTGTAAAATGTAACTAATTTTATTTTAGTACTTTTTTTATAGTTAGTTCAACGACCCTGGGTACAGACCCTTTTGAGCCTATCAGCTTTGAGTTTGAGTAACTTCGGCGGTATGGTGTTGCCGTTCGAAAAATTATCTTGTAGGTATGTTTTTTTTTGTATTTAAAAAGAAAATGAAAATATGTTTTTCCGATATTTTTGATTGGTAAGTTACTTAGTTTTCTTATTAAGATAAGAACCTAAGTAGATTTCTTCTTAAAAATATTTTTTATGTCTATCACTAAAGAATAAAAGTTTGAAGATAAATTAAATCAAACTATTAATTATTGATTATTAAATTGAGTGAATTGAATACAATACACCACTATAAGATCGTTTAAAGCCATTAGGTACATGATTTACAGGTAGATACCTAATATAATTTTCACAATCACTGGGCAGAATGATTTTTCTTCCGCCAAAAATATTATTTAGTTACCTAACAAGAGCTTTCTATATCAGTCATCATATTCAGTACAGTAGCAGTTGTTGATATTGAATGCAATCGTTCGAAATTCAAAATAATTACAGTGTTACCAATGTAACTATACGTACGATGTTACGTAGTACTTAAAACTTCTTTGCAATGTTATTATCCGCATTTGTTTTTCGAATCGTAATGAAAGGCGGGATGTTTGTATATTTTTTAATTTGCTGCCAGTATTTTTTTTCTTTGCAATAGTTCCTATAAATTATTGGTTAAAACGTAATGCCAGTGTTTTTTTATAATATTTCCGCATGTAAATATTAATTTGCTATCTACCAACATTATGATTATAAGCTTTGTCCTTACGTTTCCTTAGAATGGCAATAATTTTCTTTTCACCACACACGTTCGACTGTTACAATGCAGTTCATAATTTAGAAACAATAGTTCCTATAATGAAAACGTCACTTTAATTATAATTAAAGCGTCGTTATAATTAATTTGGACAACACGCGCCGCCTTGGGCGTTGACAGTTGTGAGTGGTTGTGAGTTTTTAATAGTCCCACCCACGGTACAATCACATGGATACTCTTGGTGTTCAAATACTTATTCACAACTTTATAAAAAATGTACTGTATGTTTTAGGTAGGTGAAATATGTAGCAGTTTAAAAAAATATTAGGTCGGTCAGTAGCAGACAAGTACTCGTACGTTTAAACTTTAAAATAGTCTATTTAGTACCTACCTACAATACACATGAACTCGCAATACTAACATCTAATGGACTTTCGAATCACCGCAAACAATGATGGATGATACTCAATTTCTAACATTTAAACCCGGATGCGACTGTTATAGCAATAAACAGTTTTATCGCACCATATTGCAACGCTAATAAATAACGTTCACGAATCCATCACCTAAAAACCCCACATGACCATAATAAACTTTTTTCTCTCACATTAAACTTCCCCCGAGGCAAAAGAATTGACCCAAAAATCCAGCCTCCTCTGTATCGAATTAACAAGAGAATTCGCTCGAATGATAAATCGTTTCGCGCGTTCGCTTCCCTATTATCTTTCAAAACTGACTACCGAGTGCGAATACACTCTTCGTCATAATACCAACAATGCTGACGAAATCGTTCATACTTAATTCAACACTATACGTATGCACAATAAAGACGAAAACTGCGTAAAATATTTAATAGAGTCGCACAATATGTGCTCTCATTACGTCGAGGTTCAAAAATGGAACGTACGAAATTTTATTGTCATATCGAGAAAAAAAATAAACACGCGGCAAAAATTCGGCCAGGAACACAATGGCAGTTGGAAGTGGAGTGAAATCGCGACAATGGCCTATAATGAAGTGGTTTTGTCGTGTTTTTGGGCGATGCGCCGTGTGTGGGTATATTAAAGCACAATTATGTTATAATGGGCGTTTATTGGACGATTAGTGTGGCCCGGAGAGGCGTTGAGAAACTAGCGCTTTTGAAATCGATGTACAGTCATTGACATAACTTTTAGTTCTGATTCACAAGTCCTAGCACAATGTGCGCAAGATTTTAATGGTCCTTCAAGCCTTCTTTGTTTAAAAGGAATGCAATTGATGTTCATCTACTTCTAAATTAAGCTCCAATTCAATAACTTGATACACTTGAAGATTGCAGCTTGTTAAGATTTCTTGAAAATGCAAATAAGAGTGCATAGTCTGGGAGTTCTGTCAAGGCGCTTTTTACCTACAGGCTGCTCATGCAACAACTAAACAAACGAGGCAACAAATAGGTACCATTTTCTTAAGTAACTTCACATTAAAATGTTCATCATCATACACTTTTATACGCAATCATACCGCTAGTAGGTAGGTACAGGTATAACATAATAGATTTGTGAAAGGTAACGTTCGTATTAACGACATACGTCAGTGTCGTAGCTATAATTACCGCCTTATTGCGGAGATGACGCTCGCGGACACACATACATGTTATTATTATACAATGTAACGTAATTTGTGCATGCGACTGTACCTATCATTATGGGGGAATCGCGAACTATGTTAAAAGATAATTATAATGAATAGGCGCTCTATCTAAGATCTAGTCACCGTTTATAAGACAAAGCGCTAGCTAATTAGTACAAGTATTTAATAACAAAACACAAAAAAATGTGCAAACAAAAACCTACCTAATCTCACTAGTGTTAGGGTTGGTTTTAGTTTGCAGAAATATGTATAGTTTCATTTTATTTTGATAACATTATCCAATTCAATGTTGGAGTGTTTTTTTTAATATAGTCTTCTCACTGAGAACACACATTCAACTTCGAGCAGACAGGAACGTTCAGTAGAGCTTGTAAAAGTTTTTTCACAAGCACGACGTGCCTTTGGTGAGGGGGAAACGTTACTATGAGTTGCGCTTAAAATTCTTAAAAAATATTCACATTCATTAATGCGAAGCGCGAAAAAAATCAAATACAAATATAATCGCTCACTAGCCAATGAATTAAGCCAATCTTTTCTGGATCAGAAGTCTTATTATACCATCTTGTCTAGTCCTAAGCCTAAGAAATTTGACTGCGATATAATTCCTTGTATATACTTACTACCTTGTCTTTGAAATCTATACAAATAAATAAAATTGGAGTGTCTGTTTATAATATCAAAATAACACCTTTTCACTAAGTGCATATCAAAGTACAAACAACACCTATAGCAAAAACGCGATTTAAAAATTTTTTGTCTGTCTGTCTGTCTGTCTGTGTTTTTGTTCCGGGTAATCTCCGAAACGGCTGGACCGATTTTGACGGGACTTTCACTGGCAGATAGCTGATGTTATAAGCAGTAACTTAGGCTAATTTTATATTAGAAATACAAAATTAAAAAATGGGTCCTGTCGCGCGGGCTCAGAACGCTGCCTTTTTTGTTAAGTTAAATTCCACCATTTCCGAAATATTTCCATTCTCAAATTTCTAATTTCAAAATATTCCTAGAAAATTTTTTCTTCATCTTTCAACAACAAACAGACTTTTTTAAATGTAATTGTTTACATTTAAAAAAAGTATTTAGATATAGACCAAATTATGGTATGCTGCTATAGGATTGAGATCCGACATTGATTATTGGACCCTGTTTAAATCATAATCCGTTTAACATGGCGGTACCAAGTGCCACCTAACAAGAGTCCTGTCAATCGGCTCCAGCATCTGACGGTATCAAAGACGCCGGCGCGCGCGCATTGTTCCCGGCTCGTTTCGCGACGCGTGCTTAATCTGTCGTGTGAGGGACCTTGTCGTATTAGAGGTGAGGTTCCAGTGATAGTGATTAGAGGGAAGATGATTATGTAGTTTTTTTTTTTTTTTTTTTTTTTTTTTTTTTTTCCGGGCCTTTATGGCCCGGCCGCGTTCACCTCTGATGTGGGGGTCAGAGACCTTACTCAACACGTGTAAATAAATATACCATGATTATGTAGTTTAAAAACATACAAACTTTGATATACCAAATTATTGTAAAATTAATAGCAAATTTATGAACAAGCATTTACCTGCGGCTCCGCCCGGGTAGAATCTTCGAGATATAGCCTACGTCACTCAGGTGTTGGGCACTTTCCTATCAGTGAAAAAAAAATCTGAATCGGATCAGTAATTCTCGAGATTACCTCATATAAACATACGTACATACTTGCCTACAAACAATTTTACCTCTTTATAATACCATTAGGTACGTACGTCTGTTTTCCCCCAAGGGGTAGGAAGAGGTCCAGAACACAGAGTAAATGAAAATGAATAACGGCAACAAATTTTTGTAGTTATTTTTATTTATTTTAGTATTTTGTTACTAAACTTTTTGTAATTACAACTAATAATTCATTCACTTTTGCTTTAGTTACAAAACGTTTAGTAAAAAATACGAATAGTTTAGTCTCTGACTGACAGGACTATCTGACTAAAAGGGATGATAGGAACTGCAAAAATGGCATTTATTATATTTTTTCTGAGCGTAGAACATCTAGTTGCGTATTAAATTCAAACTGCACAGGATTCGATCCCAGGACCTCATCACAACAGGCTGCCCTTGCGACCCTTAAATCAAGAAAATAAATCTTATACTTATTAACAAATTAGGTATTTATATTAAAACAAGGTGAAATATAGATAGATAGTATAAGTAGCCGATTCTCAGACCTACTGAATATGCATATAAAATTTCATAAAAATCGGTCAAGCCGTTTCGGAGGAGTATGGTAACTAACATTGTGACAAGAGAATTTTATATATAAGACTAGCGACCCGCCCCGGCTTAGCACGGCTTTCTCGAATCACTCTATCTATTAAAAAAACTAAGCATACATAGGGACATACAGATAGCGGGAAGCGACTTTGTTTTATACTATGTATTGAAGATGTTCGCCCTCACTCGCACCCCTCCCTAGTTTATCAAAAATATTGTCGGTACCAATTGATTTGTGCTAAGTACTAATGAGCCATGGTTCCTCTTGGAAGAAAAGACCGCCGTCACCCAAACGACACACTCAACATTAACACTCATCACTTTCTAATTTCACATTTATTACCGGTGCTTTAGGTTTGTCCGCGTGTTTAATGGGTGCACATATTAACGTTGTAAGACTTTAAGCCGATAATAACATTATTCGGTTCTATTTAACGTCGCCTTTGATATGAGTATTATGGCGACTTCGACCGCATCGTGTCTTATAAAAAGTCCGATGAAACCAATAGGTAAGGATTAAAAGTTAAACGAGTGTGATTGAATTTTGAGAATACGCTAAATAACTGATTTACTAATAAGTAAGCCGATCGTAAAATTGCCATACATGAAGTAGGTAGTTAAGAAAATTGACCTCTCCATGTAATATATAGGAAGTATTTTGTGAGAAGAATATCTTTACTCCCAAGAAAATCTATACAAATAAATAAAATTGGAGTGTCTGTTTGTAATATCAAAATAACACCTTTTCACTAAATGCATATGACATACATACGACACCTATAGCAAAAACGCGACTGTCTGTCTGTCTGTGTGTTTGTTCCGGGTAATCTCCGAAACGGCTGGACCGATTTTGACGGGACTTTCACTGGTAGATAGCTGATGTTATAAACAGTAACTAAGACTACTTTTATTATAGAAAAACAGAATTTAAAAAATGGGGCCTGCCCGCGTGCTCAGAACGCGGGAGCGGGCGTTTTTGTTAAGTTAAATTCCACGCGGACGAAGTCGCGGGCTCAGCTAGTGTATAAATATAAACTGTATTAACAAGTGGCAGCCACTAATATTGAATAGAAAGTTCGTAAACATTTAGCATAGTAGTTTTAAAAAAAAAAATTGATTAAATGTTTATACCATTTCATTATATGCCCCATAGGTCCAAGTCCCCAAGTATGTATACTAAAAACTTTTCTTTCTTTATTATTTTGTCCCTTTGAATCGTATCTACTGTATTTTATAAACAGAAAAGCTTCAAGCACCTTTGAAAAGGGTTAAACTTTGAAATTGAACGGTCATACATTGAACCATACCATACCATACCATAGTTCTACGCATGGTTTTGGGTGCCTTTTCCATGCCGTTTTCCTCAGCTCAAAATGAAGTGATCCTATTGGTCGAAGCGAGCGGGATAGCCTAGGCCAACCAGCCTGCACGGCTCCACTGGCTCCCTTACCCTCGCTAATCCCAAGCATCCAAAATTTTCAGTTGCTATACAAATATTTTATGTAGTCGCTAACGTTTAGCGACTCCTTGTAGAGTCACTAAATTTAGATAATTATAGAGCTTCGTTTTTAATTCCATTCGATTATTTCAACAAAGGATGTTTAAAACTCTACCGCGCTACAAAATACCTCTACGCCTGGGTTATATCACATAATATTTTATTAAAATTACACGTACGTGTTTATCAAATCATAACAAATATGAATTATCATCAAAGATGTCTGTAGATTATGATATTCCTTTGAAATTGAAGATTACAGGCGCCCGCGCAACCGCTGCTTTGATTCGGCAAATAATATAAATCATCCCGCGTTTTATGTTGTCCTGGTTACATTCATGTTGATATTACGGGGTAATCTATGTTTCATCGGAATGGTTGTTTAAATAAATATCTTAAAAGACTTAAAACTCAGTATGTACTCAGACACTGTAAGGCCTGTCTCTATTTTGGACCTACTTGAAAATGTTTTTGAAATTTTTTCACCTACCTAAGTATGTTAATAAATGAATAAATAATAAATCAAAATCGCCAGACGAACATACCAACTGTATGGTCCCAAACTAAGCAACGCTTGTACTATGGGTACCGTAGAATGGACTGGGGGATATCCCAGAGACCAGGGCAAAATACGAAAAGGCTATTACCGATACTTTCCCAGGCGGAAATCGAACTCGCAACCACCATGTCCAGTCAGCCGAGCGGCCTACGTTCGAACTGCGCCAAGCGGTAGCAGTTTAGCTTCTAAACTACTGATCCGATTGCAATGGAACTGAACATAACGTTCGGCTAACGGGCTTCTGGTTATTATAGCTAAGTACTTTACGCCAATCTTCTGTGATAGGGTGGTACTTCCCGAGTTTACCCAGCCCATAAATGAGCTGTAAGGTGTAGTCCATCATACTAATATTATAAATGCGAAAGTTTGTGAGTGTGGATGTTTGTTACTCCTTCACGCAAAAACTACTGAACGGATTTGGATGAAATTTGGAACACAGATAGTTTATAACCGGGACTAATACATAGGATACTTTTAATCCCGATAATCCCGATTTTTTTTGTTAAGTTAAATAATACGCGGACGAAGTTGGTGGGCACAGCTAGTTAGTTATAAAATAATGTTCTAACCAATTGACTTATTGGCTGATACAATAATGGCCATAATGAGACGACCGATAGGTTAATACAGTTTTTCATAGAGACTTCATTTTCTAAGAGGGTTTTTACCTCACAACCAGTTTTTTGCTTTACGAAGCTAGCGACACGTACATAATTGATCGTGGTCACTCTCGTTTGGTTTATTATCTTGTCTCGGGGATACGAGATTGGATTAAGGGCATTGCATCATAAACATGCATTAAGGTAGAGTTGCCGACGTTCTAATGATAACCAGTCTTGATTTGGTAGAGTATAGATTAGAAACGTATTCTTATGGTGTAGGTGAGCGTGATTATTCGAACCATATATTGGGATAGCTACCTTTTTACTACCGTCTAAGGTATTAAAAGTGGACTGATTACAATTTGACATCACTAACTAATATAGACTCTACATATAAATTATATAATTAGTTAGAACTATAACTTGTGTATTTAACATCTCCGTAATAAGGGTTCCATTACCCCCTCCCTCGTCTAAGGTATTCTATACCCCACTAAATAAAATATAAAAGCTCTAAGCAAAAAAAACTTCCTTTATTTTTACAATCACCTAAATTAAATTAACGTAAACGCCCCAAACAGGTGAAGCACCACCCCGAAACTCCATTAATATTAATACACACATAAAATATAAACAATTAAACAAGTTTCGGCCGATTTTGGAGTGAATTGATCCTAATTGTGCCGAAATAGGCGTTAATAGGACATCTAATAGTCCGTTTTACGACGCTCGCGGACCGCCAAAGAGCCTCCCGTTGTATTTATTACCCTCTTTTTGTGTAGCGATCTAAGTTTTTGAGTAAACAGTTCGGAAACTGAGAATTCAATCCGTCAATTTGAACCTCCGCCTTCGAGCGAAGCTATGTGGCTCTATATAGTGTAAAGGGAATTGAATATTTGTTACTAGCTGAGCCCGCGACTTCGCGTGGAATTTAACTTAACAATAAAGCCCGGTCCCGCGTTCTGAGCCCGCGCGACAGGACCCATTTTTTTAATTTTGTTTTTCTAAAATAAAAGTATATATAAAAGTATATATATAGCCTCGGAAATCGGTCCAGCCGTTTCGGAGATTACCCGGAACAAACACACAGACAGACAGACAGACAGACAAAAATTTTTTAATTCGCGTTTTTGCTATAGGTATCGTATGTACTTTCATATGCATTTAGTGAAAAGGTGTTATTTTGATATTACAAACAGACACTCCAATTTTATTTATTTGTATAGATTTTGTATTGTAAATAAAATATAAATGACAGTTTCGTTACTTCACATGGCCTCAACGAATACCTAGAATTTAAATCATTTTTTCAAAATGTAAATGATTTCTGATTGGGTCGCGAGATTGATTTCTGCATGGGACAATGATTAGGGGAATCAACAATCCGTTTTCAACCCTCACGTTGTAGTCTTAGAGATAAAATTATAACGGTAATTCCGTTCGCTACCCGTCGAAGCTATTGAATATTTCTGAAAATAAATCACCTGAAGGTTACTGGCTTCACGACTAGATACTATGAATTCACGCTAAATTAGCTTAAGAGCAAAATCGTTGCTCACACTTTTTTGTCATCCTGACCTAGATTGACGGCTAAAACACAGGATTCCCTTCATTCAAAATATAGTTAGTACTTGTAAGTACTTACCACCCTGAACTCTTTGGAGATAATGTTTCTGACATATCGTTTCGCTTCTAACCGAGAGTATAACCAAAGAATAGGCACTATTGCACCATAATTTATAGCGAAGCCCAGCCGAGCTGTGCTATAATAGCTTCTCAGACACCTTTGCGGGTGCAAGTGGGACGGAGCGCTCCGTGGGAAGGGGACGCACGACCAGAAGCGCCGCTCCACGTCAAAATACGTGCTCCATTCGTTTTATTACCTTGCGGTGATGAGAGCGAGGGTGGTAGTATCGATATCGATAGAACATTAATTATAAATATATGTACACTGTCTAGTTTTTAACAATATATGAACCCTATTCTTCTGTTGACAGTAGTTTCTTTTTTAGTAGCTCATTTTCTGTCCTGCTTCTGGGCAAAGGCCTCCCCTTTTTGCTACTAAAAATCCCATCTTGGGCTTTTTGTGCTCATGTTTTTCCGCAGAGGTGTTCAAATCGTCGCACCATGTTCGCCTTGGCCTGTCACGGCGTCGGTGACCATCTTTGGGCGTCCAGATGTTGATGCGATTTGCCCACCTTTAATAAATATCGCCAGACTAACACACCAACTGTATGGATCCAATCCAACCAACGCTTGTATCATGGGTCACCATCAAGTGGACTGGGGGCGATCCCAGTGACAGTAGGAAATTATGAAAAGGTCATTACTAAAATTTACACTGACGGGAATCGAACTCACAATATTCCGATGCAATGAGTCGTGAGTCGTGCGGCTTACGTTCGGACCACTACGCCAAGCGGTGGTGGATATTAGATAACTTTGTAACAGGCTCTCTTAGTCATTACATTTTTTCAACTTGAATAACTTTTAAGAGACAAATAACGAGGTACCTCAACGTGGAGAATTCCTTGATATACCTAGGATATACATGCATCTCGTTTACTAACTTAAACATAATATTACTAAATGTATGTCTTAAACTAGTTACGAAATGAAATAAAATGCCTACCTTGATTAAAAGTCCTTTCCTTTCCCTAAAAGATACAACTCACTTCAGTATTTAAATAAGCAAAACAAACATTGTACGGAACTTTTGCAAGTAAATATTACGGGTATATCCCTATTGTATACATTTTTCTATCATAGCAGTTACGTGTAATGACGTAGGTAGATACTATGTTAGACTAATATATTTTCTAAATGTATCGATATCGATAGATGTTAAGCAATCATCGATAGCAACAATCCGACTCTCCCGATTGCTCCGCATCACTACGCCAGCGCGGCGGCAACATCAAAGGAGGCCACCTCTTTGATGTGGCCGATGGCGCGCGCCGCCAAACGCCGTAAGCGACAAATCCATACGTCATCCTCCTGTCATTATAACGCCTTCAACCGACCCAGGGAATGTGGAATTACTTACGAGACAATATAAATTGACAAGTCAGTTTAATAGCGTTTACTCCGCCACAAATACGTAGCCGTGTCCAAAAATAGATTTAATCTTAGGTACTAGATGAAATTTTGGTGTAAAATATTGATTTCCTGTGATTTATAAAATTTTGTAACTTAAAAGTCAATAAATAATGAAATGTATAGTGTATTTAGCAGTTTTTAACAACATTGTGTGCAAAAGCGATATCTATACATATTATATAGATAGACTTTAATATAAAAGCTACTCAAAAGTCCCACTTGTTTATCTGTTTGAGATCATATTATCTGCCATTATGTATGGCGCGTCAAAACTCAAAATTAAAAAAAATACCTATAGGTAGGGATTTGTATTTGAGGGCTTAAAACTGTCACTACTGCTCTATTGAACTTTTGTAAGTACGAAAAAAAAATATCGTATACTTTCACAGTTTTTCAACGCCTTCGATGGAACAAATAATTCTGTAACACTTTAATTTTATGGAGCGATAGAATGTCACGATTTGGCAGTTACAAGGTTATGCGTAATGGACGAAGCCATTCGCTCAGCTATTATCATAATTGATATAAGTGTTTTAATGTAATCCGTGTGTGGTTGATTAAGGAGAATGTTGAAATTAAATCTTCTGTTATATGTATGGATTGAACGCTGAAAGCAGGTTATCATCATAAAAGTTAAATAAACAAAATTTGTTTTGTACTTTTAATTTAGGTAGGTACTCTACGTCGTTCAATTGATTTCATTGTTATCGGATTTTGGCTTATTACTTAAAGATGCTGAGTTTTATACGATAACTTTGAGAGCCGGAAGTCAAATCCTACCTCTTCCTCTATCCCACATCCTTTCGAGCAATGCCTTTGGATTGTTTGGATTGCAAGCATACCTACCTACAGAGGCTTCGGTCGCAAGGGCCATAATATAACAGTCACTGTGTATGGACTATGGATAATAATTTAGCCCTTTTGACGTCCCACTCCTGGGCACGGACCTCCCCTCACTACGAGGGGGTTTCGGGCCGTAATCCACCACCCTGGCCAGTGCGTGTTGGCGGATTTCACATACCTTTTCGAAAATTGGTCAGATTTTCTAAGACATGCAGGTTTCCTCACGATGTTTTCCTTCACCGAAAGCAAGTGATAAACATTTAGAAATTATGATTCGCACATAGATTTCGTGAAACCCGAGATGCGAGCCGGGGTTTGAACCCAGGTGCCCGCAAGACGCGTGCTTAACCGACTATGTATAATCCACGTGAAATAATTTAACCAATTTCTAGTTACTTATGTCATTTCCACACTGCACCACCGAACAATAGTTCCGTATCCTTTATGAAAGGGCACAAAAAGAAAATTATAGGTTGCGGCCGCGAGGGTATTGTAAGCGCTAATTTGGAGCAACCCTTTATTTGTGCTCATTGCCGATCCGGATTTTTTGTTTTTACAATATATCTGCCTATAGACAAGGAACAATAGGGATGTAATTATCATGAATTCACAATTTGGGTGCTGTTACAATAAATATTTCATTATTTTAAAAAGCAACCAAGCCGTTCTGTTAAGCAACTCATTTCATTATTTTATGTGACAAAGACAAAGTCGTCGAAAATGATGTTAAGCAGAAACTGTTGGTTACAGATGCTTGCAAACCCAATGACTTTGCTCGCACATTGCAGACTGGACGTAACCTAACGAGCCCACGGTTGGACATACAAAGCAAATGATATTTAACTCATCAATCACCAAACAAAACATGTTGGATACACCGCGCCGCCGCTCTCGGCCCGCGCTGTGTTATTAAATAACACTTTTAACAGATAACCGTGAATAATTAACTAACAAAGCCGCATTTTCCGTCCATCCGTCAACCTTTATCAAGGAGAAAAATCGTCTAATTCACACCTTCAAAGGAACCCAAATTTGACGCGCGAAGAACTTATTCTTCCTTTAGTGTTGCCAGTTCAGCGAATTCGCTTTGAGCTAAATTAATTTAATTTATATACCTTCATTTTGAATCACAATACTTAATTATTATTTTAAGAAACACGAAATTTCCAGATTATAAAAGATTATAGATTACATTTACATAACATTGTGGTGATACAACTTCTAGTATTAGTTTAATTTATCTCAACATACCTACTAAAGATACGTATTTAATTCTTTTATTACTTGAATAGGCGAAATCAATTTCGGAGTTCAGTAGCAGACTCCCTAGAAACCAAATAGACACAGTCACCGGCAACTGTTAGTGTACCTACTAAGGACATGTCATCAAACAATAAAGATTTCTATAATTCCAAATTCAAACCCGGCAACACCGAATCCTTCGGCCAAATTAATCAAGACCCCGCTAATTATGGCATATTTTAAAACATTTTCGTCCGAAACGACACAGTTTTGACAGAGGCGTGAAGATAAATGATCGCTAATTACCGAACGGTCCGCCAGGGGGCGTGGCGCGGATCCGCACTCGATCTAATGGGCAGTCGCAACACTCGCAACTGTGGCAAACTAGATGCCCCCGCGGCGGTGCCCGTTTGACAGATGCCCTTGACGTTTGAGGACGAATGATCGAACGTGTGGGAGAACAGTATGTTCCCTTTAAGTTGAAGAAGTTCCGTTTACCACTTACCATCAGGGGGCCCGTCTGCCAGAGTAGGTTACCTTGTACTTTCTTAGCCTTTAAAAACAAAAGAACAGAATATCATCTAGACAAGAGATAAATTGGAAGACAAAAATCTGTTATCTGACAAAGATAAATCTTCATCTTAATAAAAGGTGATCTAAGAATTCAAAGGTTCAATTTCAACCCATTAGGAACTTAGGTGGTATAAATCTTCTCTTTTCCAGTCAATGATTCTACGCGTTTTACCTGTCCTATTTATTTATAATTAATTTCATTAGTATCTGCAAGTCATAAGGAAGACTACTTGTTCCCAAAAGATGTGCGTTGACAACACACACCAGGCCGACTTATTGAACGTTGCCTAAGGTCTTGCATGCCCCCCAGGGCTATTCCAATGTATAACTCAGTCTCTCACTTATAAATATGATTATTTAAAGACCCTTCGAAATACTGCAAAAGTATAAAAGAATATTGGTCTGTTATTCTTTTTAATATAAAATTCCAGTGTGCGTATGTTCATAAGTATTTTGCTCCTAAAGAGCTTGATCGATTTTGATGTTTTTTTATTACTTATGGGGTAGCTAAATTTAGACCCAGCAGTGTGGTTGACTTTCGGAAAATCTATACAAATAAATAAAATTGGAGTGTCTGTTTGTAATATCAAAATAACACCTTTTCACTAAATGCATATGAAAGTACATACGACAACTATAACAAAAACGCGATTTAAAAATTTTTTGTCTGTATGTCTGTCTATCTGTCTGTCTGTCTGTCTGTCTGTCTGTCTGTCTGTGTGTTTGTTCCGGGTAATCTCCGAAACGGGTGGACCGATTTTTACGGGACTTTCACTGGTAGATAGCTGATGTTATAAGCAGTAACTTAAGCTACTTTTATTTTAGAAAAACAAAATTTTAAAAGTGGGTCCTTACGCGCGGGCTCAGAACGCGGGAGCGGGCTTTGTTGTTAAGTTAAATTCCACGCGGACGAAGTCGCGGGCTCAGCTAGTAAAATATAAAAATGAACTCTCAAGTTGTTTTAATGACCCCGGACATGGCGGGTGATTAATTACCGAAAGCAATTATGTAATTACGCTACTGCACGCAGGCGGGCCGGCAGGACACACCTGTTTGTGTAACACTGATTATTTGCTGGTCATTGTTAGGTACTTAGAAAGAATAGCCTTCACACTCGCATCAAGAGTTACCTATTAGACCACAGGAATTTTCCTGACAAGCTCGGTATTTTGGCCCTCTGTCAGGGAAACGGGGAAAACTGGTCACAGTTTCAGGTTTTTTTAGTAATTGAAGGAGGATAAACACTGGGTCTAGTTACAAAACCTAAAATAATCATACCTTAATAACATTCGAAAATGTCAGGAAATATTATTATTTGGTCTGGTAACCTTACTTCCATCATTTGGCAAACGAGTATGCCGCAGAAAAAGTTAAAAACAAAAATAAAGATTAATTACGGCATATTAACTCTCAAAGTGGGCAAAAAAAACACCTCACTAAACGTCGCTTCGTTGGGCTGGGTTGACGTCATCTGTCAATTCACTTCTATCAGTGTCACTACAAATACATTTTTAAAAGGAAGGATTTTGGAATATTTCACTAAGGGAAAGTTTTGAATAAAAATTCCGTTCCGAAATCCACGCGGACAAAGTCGTCGGCAAAGGCAAATTCGCTTAACTATCTAGTTAAATAAAGGAGGCGAGTATACATTCCTATCTACACTACTTGTCTCTACACGCCGACACGGTGAAGGAAAACATCGTGATGAAACCTGCATGTCTTAGGAGATTTAACCAATTTTCGAAAGACATGTGAAATCCGCCAACCCGCACTGGGCCAGCGTGGTGGATTATGGCCTGAATCCCCCTCCTGCTGAGGGGAGGTCCGTGCCCAGGAGTGAGACGTCAAAAAGGGCTAAAATTATTAATTATTATCTCTACAAATAATCCCTACAACGCTACCCAAAACATCTCTACCAAAAAAAACCACAATAATTATAACCATAGTACACGATTTAATATAAACCCCATTTTTATCGAATTCGCGATCGTGGGAAACTATTAGCCGCTTCAGCACTTAAAGACTTCGAAGCCTTGCTGACTCAGCAGTCTTTCTATTAACCAGCCACCAACTTACCTTGACCTACCCCCTTCCCCGATGGTACTTTAAAAATGGTCTCAGAGGGGGACTCTCATGTTTATTATTAGCTCAAATTATGGTGGTCGTATTAGACCTAATGAGTAGTTAGCTTTTCTCCAGTGATGTGAACATGTCATAGATAATTCGATTTAATGGCTTGGGTTTGGTAATTATCGAATTAGTGTTGTTCTTTTGTGATTTTATTGGGAGCTGCCATTTTTTTAGGTTATTTTTATTATATCTATTGTAACTTGGGATTTTTTATTTTGTTATCTTTTTAAACATTTATAGATCAATACTGATTCATTTCCTTTTGATTTCCTTATAAAAGTCAGGTTGATTATACAAAATACTGAAAAAAATGCAAATTTGTCCTACCTTCTAACAGTCTAATTAAGAAGTTAATGTTGCGAAATAATGCATACATAAATGATTTACATTTTCTGTATCATAAAAAACTAAAATATATGTACGTATATGAATTGACTTACCTACTTTTCTCACACAGTCAAAGTGAGTAGCTACTCTCAACACTTTTCAAAAATTAATTTAGGTAATTAAATAGTTCTATAAGGATGTATTTTACTAATGCACAATATTTTGCAAAGCGCCTTAGAAAATCCTAATGATGATCTACCACAAAAATACATTGGCAATGGGTTTATTTCTTACACCTCACATTTATTTACACTCGCTACGAACTAACCAACATCAAATACTTTATACGCAAAATATCCTGCATTATTAAAATAAGACCTCATATTGTAGATACTTATACACCAGCTCATTAATTTTCTGTCAAAATTAATTATGTCTAGAGTTCAATTTCAATTAATGCATACCTACATTTGTATTGATCGTATATTGATAGGAACACGAACAAGCGAAATCATTTAAAAGCTGCATCCTAAATGATCACGGTTGCGATTTAATTTCCTTCGACGTGCAACGCTACTAAAATGTAGAGTCCCCTTTCTTCTTTCCAATTATCAGTATTATTGCGCTCCATAATTTAGTCGGGTGCGCAGAGATCTCGGCTGAGGCGGCGTCTTGAGTTATAAACAATACGTCAGTGACGTAAGCTTCTTTAGCGGCACAGATTTATTGCTAGAGATGGGGTGATGCGGATGCTGGGTTATCGATAATATTTAACGCAGTTCAAAAATCTACCAAGAGTTCACAATAGGTATCTACTTAAGATGCACTTACCTTTTAATTTGAGACTGTAACGCCACGCCGTAAATTGCTTTAATCCGTGAAACGTAATCCCGTATCATACTTTCTCATGAAATATAAAACCTTTCTATGTCGAATTTCGACGACCGCTTGGCGCAGTGGTTTAAGCGTAGGCCGCTCGGCTTACTGCGCCGAGTAATTGCGGGTTCGATTCCCGTAGTCGAGGCATATTACGGAAATGGCCTTTTCATAATTTGCCCAGGTCTGGGTATCACTGGGATCGCCCCCCGTCCATTGTACGGTTCCCATAGTACAAGCGTTGCTTAGTTTGGGTACGGTCCCAGTTACGTGTGTACGTCTGGCGATATTTTATTTAGGTATTTAACTGAACACGAATCCAATGATCTAGATCAGCTGATGAGACTTCCATATAGTATCGATTCATTTTTTTATTCTAAGTCGATAATTAGTAAGCACTTTTTCAGAACAAAATAAGCAGATACCTTTTCAAATTGGAATTTACCTAAATAAGATCCTCTGTCCCAGTGTCCCTATAGTTTTGCTACGTGCGAACAATGCCTTTAGTACTTACCTACTGCAAGCATCTATAGGCTACGGTAATAACTGGGGCGCATACGTGTGTTTGTGGACTTTGTAATATAATAAAACTAGCTGTGCCCCCCGACTCCATCCGCGTAGTACTTAACGTAACAAAATTTTCGGGATTATCGGGATAAAAAGTATCCTATATGTTAATCCCGGTTATAAACTATCTGTGTTCCAAATTTAATCCAAATCCGTTCAGTAGTTTTTGCGTGAAGGAGTAACAAACATACATCCACACTCACAAACTTTCACATTTATAATATTAGTAGGATATAGTAGGATTAATAAATAAAGAAGGATCTTTTTTTTTCTTTGGAGTAACGCTTGATGGATTTTTATTATTATTTAATCAACCTGCTCAACAACCATAAATTACTTTACTCATTTAACCACACTAAAACCTTATTGGTAATGAATTGTCAAGGACTAAACATTCGCCACGCAACACCGGCATAAACTAACTCTAATCCCACTATTATTAAGTGCCTCCCGTGCCGACTATCGATAACCCACCTCACACCACTACCAGCCATGCTCACTATCTTGAATCACCCCGTTCATAAGAAGTTACTACTACAAACACATTTATCTTGCATCCCTTTCGCTCGTATCGCTTTTAGTGAGCGTTTCGTTCGAACGTCAATAAGCGTTCCTTTTGCGGTGTCGCGGCGGGTTCCTTTGAAGTGCTGAAGCCACGCCCCTCGCCCCGCCCCGCGCCGCCCCCTCCCCGCGGTCCACGTTCGTAGTTAATTCGTCACAGTGTAATCACAATGGGTTTAATTACGAACTGAAACAAAATATTTGCTGAATGTTTTCGTGTTGGGTGTTTGTGGGACGGTAAGTGGGTCTTGTGTTAAAATTATTATATTTTTTTTAAATAAGAACTGCCATATTTTATTTTTGGTTAACCAGAATTGTTTTGAAGGGTTAATAGGCATTGAATTGTTTATGTATTGCCATTTCAAAACACCACTTTCGATTTAAATTAAATAAAAATATTTTAATTATGACTTAATTTATTAAATTAAATTAAACTGGGGTATCCTTTCCTAAAAGTACTAAGAAGCTATTAGAATCTAAACAAAATAAAATAATAGGCATGATAATAATATTTTTTCTGTAGTTAATAACATTTATGACCACATACCTAATACCCACATGAACAGACGACTCCAGAACTCCCAGCTAGTCCTAAGCCTATCAACCCAAACATTAAAAGTTTCAATTACATCCTTCCACGGTAAATAAACCCTAGGATTCCTACATCTAAGTGCTTGTACAGTCATCCCGACTTACACTGCAGTGTGGGCCCACTCTTACGTAATTACATGCGGCCGCTTCAAAGGCGCCGCCGGCCTGAGCGGCTTCTTTGTTGTTTAATAAACGGGTTTACACGCTCAAGCAAAAAGGAATCTTAGTTTTAGTAGTTTAAGCCGCTTTTAAATCGTGTTAAGTTAGTTTTCTTAACACCTTAACGTTATATAGGGTCATATCGGTTAGGGATTTTGCCACGGATGTGTCAAAAAGAGGTTTTTATTACCGCTCCAAATGAGGGACCCCACGGGTAGAGTGGCCGAATTAGGTCATTCGTAACATTCGAGGTTTGTACTACCTACAGATTTGGGCTCGTTTGGTACCCTTTGGCAGATGATTGATGGAGAGGCGGCTAGTTAATAAAATGTGGATTTATGGAAAATACTTGCATCGGTAATGAGTGGTTTCTTATTACCTAAAAAGGATTAGTGGGAAATGTTGAGGTAATAAACTGCATACTGAAACGGTTTAATAGCTGAACGCTGAAATAATCTGACAAAAATAATCTTACCAAGTTACACCTTATGATCCCTACAAGTCCGTCAGGTATGTCTTGAATTCTTACCCTAAGTAGGTAAGGATCTATCACCTGACCTATATGTATAACGAAAGCTAATAATCAGCCAAACCTCACGAATCATGTAGGTAGGTGTGATTAACAAATATAAATGGGAATGAGATATAAATAAAGCTATCCTAAAGATTTCTTATTTTCAGCAATTTACTGAAAAGAAGTACCTACCTTGCAACTTACAATTTATTTTCAGGAACTAAGTAGTCATTGAATAACTGAACATACTCAGGTACTTATACTGAAAACATAACTCTTCCTTTTGGCGTTGCCGTAATCGGGTAAAAAAGCTCCATCACAATCTAGTTAATCAGGGAATACACAGTTGTGTACTCTACAGATATTTATAAGTGATGTAGAGTCGATATATAATGTATACATGCATAATTTAGAAAAAAGAAATACATTCCTACTCTGATCATTGGCCAATGCATCAGAGTGCGTTCGCGCCACACACGATGTGGTTATTACGATTTTAGAGATGGTCCATTGTATAGGAAGGAAGGAAGGGATCGAATAAATTCATTAAGTAGGTAGGTACCCAGATAGGTAGTTACTTCATCCTACTACTCCACTAAGATCAAACCTGGTACTTGCAGGGATGGGACACAGAAATAGGCTAGTAAATAAAAAACTATCCCACTAATAGGTAGTATTCATGTGAAAGTTTGTTTGTTAGGGGTGTTTGTTAACTACTCAATCACGCAAAAACGACAGAATAGATTTTGATGAAATTTGGCATACAGATAGTTTTACAGATAAATTACCTACTTAAGTCCACGTAGACGAAATCGCGGGCAGAAGCTAGTTTTTTAATGAAGCCCGATTGATTGACTAACGCCTGCTGGTTCCGTAAATGATCCCGATCTATGTAAAATAACTCCTTGCAAACATTTTAAATAGTTGCTGCGTAGGTACGCAGCAACTATTTAAAATAGTAACTAGTAGGTACTTAGGGTAGATGATTTTTTACACCTCATTACTTCATTCCAATAATTCGGTTGGCATCCCTACTCACCTCCCAGCACTTAGTTACGGAGATAAAATTACTACACGTAAAGGAGCTTTATTAAAGAAACAAAAAACCTTAAGGCTAAAGCGCCCATCTAGCCCGCGAAGTTCAAATTTTTGAGGATTTTTAGAAATTTTTCCAAATCTTACAATAAAAAAGGCACATTTTGTAATTCGCGACAAAGACCGTGTGCAGTGCATTTATTAATATATCCAACTTACTCTAAAACATTTCAAGAACGACAGCTGTCCAGATAATCTGGCAATTTTTGTATATTAGTTATTAACTAGTATCATATCCACCGTGATAATATTTAGAGTAAAATAAATGTATTAATAAACGCACTGCATACTGTGTTTGTCGCAAATCACAAGATGTTGTCTTAAATGTTTTCAGATTGTGGATAAACTATAAAAATACTCGAAAATTTTGAATTTCGCGGGCTAGACAGGCGCCTTCACCTTAACTGCTTAACTCCATAATATTGTTATCTTAAGCGGTTTCCGAAGTTACCTATAATCTTACAGGGCATTTTTCCTTTTGAAAATACGTTTTCTAAGATACCTATATCTACTAATGGGTAAGTGCGAGCTTTAATACATTAATAGGTACCTACTTCCTTTTACTTTTATGAAAATTAACCTGAAAATGGGGCACGTAACAAGGAGTAGCAGTCATAGTACGTACTTTCAGGTTTGACGTTAACACATTCAAGTTTTATTAGTTTGAAGACAGGCAACGCCATCTCTTGCCCGTTTGTTGATACCTATGCAACAGGGCGTACGGATTTTATTATTATTATTATTTAGTATCAGGCAGGCAGTTGATTCAACTGATAGGTGCCTGTATCCTGTTGTTCTCTTCTAGCTTTTCTCTTTCAGGTGTTTATCGAGTCGGTTCTTAAACTGGTTTACATTTTGAGCTGATACAACGTCTACTGGGAGCTTATTCCACGCTCTAACCACTCTGTTGCTCAGGAAGTGCTTGTGAGGATTTTCATACGATTTTTGTTTCAGTGTATTGTTTATTATAAGTAGGTATTTTTAAGATCTGGTTAAGGTTGACTTACAAACTTTGTCATTTAGTAGAAAGTTTCATTTGGCATTCATAACTTTAGTAAGTAGGTAGGTACTCCGAGTTCTATTTGACAATAAGTATAAACAGCTAAACACACAAATTAAATACGTAGGTTAAAATCATCTGAGTTGATGGTAAAGTGGGTAAGTAGTGTAAGTAAGTACCAGAATTACCAATTGGAATATGAAGTAGGTACAGGCGTAATGTTATGGTTCTAAGAAGAATCTAATCTTTTGATAGGTTCGTTCCTACATAACTTTGGTACCTAAGTATGAAGTTCGTATTAAGGGATAGATATCACAGGTGGTTGTTGGGGAGCGGATCGTAACACCCCTGGTTCTATAATAGGTGATTGCCTGGCGTGATTGCGCGCGGGCGCGCCGGCCACCCAGCGCGAGCGCCGCCGCCCGCGCGACCGGTGGTCTAACAAGACCTGGGCCCTAACCACGCTAGCTACTCAAATCGTAATAGAAAAGCAAACGCTCGCAATTACGTTTCAAATGCTCCGCTTTTGACGTTTTGCTGACACGAGCTTCACGATTTCTACTGACATTGATATGGTACGGTGTCAGCAAAACGTCAAAAGCGGAGCGTTAGAAACGTAATCGCGAGCGTTTGCTTTTCTATTACGATTTGAGTAGCTAGCGTGGTTAGGGCCCTGGAAGAAAACTGGATACCCATGCTGTAGGTAAGTTAAGCATTTTCTTTTAAGTGTGGATTATTAGAACTTGATTTGTGCGAACTATGTAGATCACATACACAACTTTATATTTACGTCATTTATGCTATGAACTGAGCGAGCAAGGCCTACCTCGCAAGGTACTTAGAATACGCCTCGCCACTCGCCTGAGACATTTAGCATGCGCCTCGCCCGAGGCAAGTGCTAGCAGTGACGTAGGTTAGGTGAGTATACCTACCTATTGTTTTCTATGCATATAAGTAAGTTTCCTACATTATAGAGCGATTGTACAGTTGCTATAGTCCTAACAGACAAACTTCACAATCGCTTCTAGCATGGTCACCATACCGCTGCCATTAAATCGCTGAGCGACGTTATATCATTGTGATATCAATTCAATTGAATTATTAATTCGATACCTACCTACTCGATTATCAGTGCTTTGATGAACCGCCAGTAATCGTTTGGCAAAAACTATTGGTTTCATATTTTTTTAGGGTAGGTCAAAGAATTTGTAATAATGTCTTATTATTACAAATTCTTTGGGGTAGGTACACCCACCCTGACAGAAGAACTGTAATTTGAAAATCAATTTAAGCTGTTAATTTTGATGGTGTTTTGGTAGTTATAGAACCCAAAGGGCGGATCTCATCTCCCAGCCATAAAATAAAAATAAAATAAATATCGCCAGACTGACACACCAACTGTAGATTGGTAGATATGGTCCCAAACTAAGCAACGCTTGTACTATGGGTACCGTACAATGGACTGGGGGCGATCCCAGTGACACCCAGACCTGGGCAAATGACGAAAAGGCCATTTCTGAAATTAGCCCCGGCGGGAATCGAACCCGCAACCACCATGTGCAGTGAGCCGAGCGGCCTACGCTCGAACCACTGCGCCAAGCGGTCGTCAAAATGTCTACACACTTGCATCATCACTTGGATAATGCTCGGTGATGATCGGCAATCATCGGGCCAGGCCACGACACTCACCTTTCGCACGGCCCGGGCCGATCATTCGGGCCAATTCTATTGTTTGACGAGCGCGCAACGCGAATAAACTCACGTTGCACTCAAAACGCGCGATCAATCATTTGGACACACTGAGGTGGCCATATCGTGTTGACAGAAAACAGGATTTCGCTGTAAGTGGCAGCATAGACAGGCGGAGTGGCGGTGAAGCGACTAAATGTAGTAACAATCTATATTAGATTTAATTATCTTCTGCATACGATTGTAATTGGTATATCTAGTGAAGAAGGCTTAACGCGCTGCGAAGCGCGGTTACTGTATCAATTACAGTCGTAAACTGAATAACATTAAGTTGAATTTAGATAGTTTTTATATTTAGGTACTTAGTCGTTTCGCTACCACTCCCGCCTGCGCTGACTCTATGATAGAGACTACCGATTTCGAATGTTCAATTTACTGTTGGACGAAGTCAATTTTCTCGCGATTAGGTGGTGTGTGGCCGGCAAAATGGCGAAAGGCTTGCCCCCTATATACCTACCAACCTAGTGGGACCAATTAGCAATAATGACAAAATATGTTTGCACTGCAGCGCGTCTCACTTGTCGCACTTATAAATAAGAATAAGAAATAAATTATTGCGATTTTAATTTAATAACTTATACAATAAAATCTTAAGACTAGAACATCGCTTGACGTAAAAAGTCTAAACACCTGGCCACCCCAGTATCTACTTATTTATATGTCTTGAGGAGACATTATGATTATGAACAGCGGACAAGTTTGCTTTATAGGCGTTTATAAATATGAAGCGCAAATCATCGGATCCCAGAGGGAATCAAGCGCATAACAGATGACAAAAGTCGAACGGTATTCAAATTTAAATATATTTGTCTAATCTGAGACTTCCATAAAAATAAAATGTAGGAGAAAGGATAAAACACCTCATTTTGTAAAAAACATAATATTTTCATTTTCATACCGTTTCTCATACGCTGCGGTCCCTAAAAGTAGGTTTTATTTACCTATCTACATTGAACCTGTTTGTCTATGTGTGTAACAGAGACTTAGACCTTTTATCTTAACACCTCTCTGAACAGAGACGTTCTTACGGTGAAGGCGCCTATCTAGCCCGCGAAATTCAAAATTTTCGAGTATTTTTATAGTTTATCCAAAATCTGAAAACATTTAAGAAAACATTTTGTGATTTGCAACAAACACAGTATGCAGTGCGTTTATTAATACATTTATTTTACTCTAAATATTATCACGGTGGATATGATACTAGTTAATCACTAAATATACAAAAATTGCCAGATTATCTGGATAGCTGTCGTCTGTCGTTCTTGAACAGTTGTAGAGTAAGTTGGATATATTAATAAATGCACTGCACACGGTCTTGTCGCGAATTACAAAATGTGCCTTTAATTATGGTCAGATTTTGAAAAATTTCTAAAAAACCTCAAAAAAATTGAACTTTGCGGTCTAGATGGGCGCCTTAGCCTTACTATAAAATATATAGGTACCCACATATTTATATACGTACTACCTACATACTTGAAAGGCGCTTCCAATTAGAAAACTTAATTAAAACGCTCCAAAATACGAGCTGTAAATAAACATACATTACTTGTTTTGTATTGGAACGTTAACCGAGTCTGTTAAGCATTGATACAATTGCACAGCCTCCGAGCCAGACAGAGGTGACGATATCGCACCTCTCTCTCTCGGGCGGAGCCTCGGTACGGTGAAGCCCACGTGCATGGCACTATGTGAGGTCCCGACGGTAATTTATTAACTGGGCCCCACGAAAACCATTCAAGAAACACCAATATGAATTATTATGAACAGTTTTTTGAGGTTCCGTAACGGAATTTTGAAAACGGATCATCGAGGTATCATTGTATAGTTACGTTCGTTCCATTTCATCGGCAAAACCATTCGTTTTTAACATTACCCTCGTAGCAAGAATAGTTAGTACGTTAAATAGGCCAGTTGGCTGCTAGCAGATTTCACCAACGACAGAATTGTGTATATCGCTCCAACGGAATCCTAAATTTGATATTCCCGGGATTTTTCGCAGCATATGCAGCTCAAAACATGTTGATAAATTCGTAAGTCTGCTATACACTGCGCTGCGTGAACTACGTCGTCTGTGACCAAGAATATGCTCACACTTCTGGGGCCCAACTCTGTTAACTCGACTCAACTCACATTCTACTCGCAACACGTCAAAACTGACGTATCACGTAAATGAATGCTTCAGTTTTGAAAGGAAAACTGTCAACAGTAGGTATTCAGTACATAAACGTATTTAGATACGCGATACGTTATTTGTTTACGTATTGTGAGTCGAGTGTCAGCGGTTAATAGAAATGGGCCCCAGGGCAAATTACGAAAACGATTAAATAATATGTTCACAATTTATCTACAGAACCATGATCACGCCACAGCAACTGGCACTTGGCCGCTATATCCCCGGTATAGCGGTGTAAATTCATGCTAATTAAGATATACCGAATCTCCTATTATGAGATCTTGATGAGTGATCCCATTTTTAAGATTTATACGCGATTATAAACACCGAGCTTTCTCCTATTACCGCGGTGTGTTATTAGAGTACATTTTCAGAATTTGTTTTGTTCGGCTACTCACTTTTATTGCATTATCGTGATAAAGTAATGTTCGTAATGCAATGTTTGTATGTGAAAGCGTTTTATAGATGCTAGGCGTGTCAAAGTTCATTCGTTTTTATTGAGTTCAAAATGGCATTTGGAAAGTTACCACTAACCTACTATGTAGGAAATTTAACTGCTAATATAATGTAGGTACCTCTCTACGTTGTGTACCAAATCCTCATGTCAATTTGGAAAGTTATAGTTATTAAGCCACTTTACATAATGGAGTAGGTCCCTATGTTACCAAGGGCTCCGGGGCAAAAATGGCAAAAGTCAAAACTACTTCATTGTCAGATCTTTATCAGCCTCTGCACGGCAGAATAATAGCAAGGTGTGAAAAATACTTTCTTGCGAATTTAGTTCGAACCGTTCGAGGATTATTTGTTGGCCAAAAATAATTATTTATTCAACTAGGATAATAATATTATACGTAAAATATATAACTTTTCCGAACGTCGTCGTCGTTCATGGAGGCCGAGGGGCCCCTTGAGTTTGGGGACTGCGGGCCCCCCCCAGCCCTACGGCAGCTACGCCACTGATTCTCCCGTTTAGTTTTACGTTACTTATATGGAAGATAGATTCCTATATTTTTTTCAAAATAGCAAGTACTCACTAAGTGCCCACCTATATAATTCATTACATTCGTTAACATTTTTATTAAAAAAAACATCGCGCTTGTTTTACCTACGGGGCAAAGGGGTAAGCAGATGAAGTTGTATGTAATACCCATGAAACAAATAAATAAGTGCTTACTAGATACTTGCCATGAACTATAGAGAAATAATTTGAATACGATAAAATTCAACGTTTCAACTACCGCCATCTCGTGACGACTAGCAAGAAAAAAAGACATTCATAGTTCATAGAGGATCTTTTGTGATTCGTTTAGAGAAGTTTGTTACCATGTATTTATTTTTTTGTTAATTTCTGTCATCTGTCTTTTACAGAGTGAAATCATCATTCAGTTTTATTCAGTCAATGTCGCTGTCAAACAAAAGTGTCAAAACAAAAAGTATTAATGTTTATTTTCATTAGTTGAGTTTTATCTTTAAAATTAAACCACCATGAATAATCAATTAATAGAGAAAATAATTACATCCAATAGTCTACCGTGCCCTCACCTCGTCTACGAAAACCCGCTTCTTGATCGAAATGTTGCAAATGCATTGTCTAAGGGTTTTGTTAAGATCCTCAAATTGTCTCAGGAAACTTCAAATGTTAGTAATAATTTAAGACTATCTATACTGGAGAATATTAGAAAAATGTGTCGTATCATGCCTCCGAACCATGCTAAAATAAACTCAAACCTCACAAAGTTATTGACGGAAGTTTATGAAGAGAATGTGGAAAAAACATTAACCAACAAAGATTCTATAGCCAAAAGTCTCGATGCTTTTTTAATACGAAGAATGAAAGCCATGAACCTAAATACAAGCTACAAATCTTCAGTAAATCCCGAAGTAGTACATGCCTTAATTAACTTGAACCAAAGTGGATTGAATCTTGAAAATTTAACACAAGACATCATTCATTGGGATGTCAATAATAGCAAACAGATACATGTATTAAAAGAATTATGTAATAGTCCATTAAGGGATACATCTGTCTGTTATGATGTTCCGATAAAACTTAAGTTTGAAATAGAGAAATTGTTACTCGAGACAATTCAGAACCTACTGAGCAATCGGGATATAAGCATAACAGATACCATAGCTTGTAATATAGCTCTTAATAACTTATGTAAACAAAGCTCAGAATCCTCTGAATGCTTCCAAATCTGTAGTGGGATATTAAACTTTTTATTTATAATGACAAACTATGATGCAAGAGTTCAAGAATTCATTGCAGTATTTGTTAAAAATGTTAAAGAAAATTGTTCCCATATTACTTTTTCAGTTTTATATCCCATTCATGTGTGTCATATTGTAGTTTTAATGGATTTTAATATAGATATAATGCCCACTAGTTTAAGGGATGATTATATGAAGTCTACAATAAAATATTTGTCCGGTTTGCATTTAACTTCAGAAAATGACTTGATATTGTTATTATCTCATTTCCCACAATGGTTTGATTTGTATTGTAATGAAAAAAAATACAGCTTTTATTTGTGATAAGATGTGTAACAAATATTTGTTTCTACTTAAATAAATGATATCTAATACATTAATCATTTGTAATTTTTTTGAATGTGAAAATAAAACTAGGTAAGTTGGACAAAAACGTTTATTATTAAAGAAAAAAAAATACAGTGGAAAAGAAAAATTACCTTGAAAAATTACTTAAACTTTATTTATACTCATTATATTTTTATATGCAGGTGTATGATCTTAGTTGTATGTAGGTACTATAGATACTTCTTACTCAGAATATACATGTAATAATAACTCTAAACTCTAAAGCCATAGTGAAACAACTTTGCCTTTAGTCTAAACATCAGATCTTGAGATTTTTATTTGTAAGTTTTACAAATGAAAATTAAAGTTAAATGAAATGTTAAGTAAGTAATTACTCCCATACACTGGCTTAATGAATTACCTACCAAGATGTTCTTACGATATCTGATGATAGTACCTACGTAATTACTACTGCTGACTAGTCCCGCCACACATTCCCACGACTGTTACTCCTGCCTTGTAGGATAAGGTAAGGATCAACAATGGTGACTCATGATGACGCCGCGGTTTGACCCACGACGAGATACCTATCTACAGACCGTGAACGACTTAATCTAGACAAACTATTGAAAATGTAAAGAAAAAATCTCTAACAAGTACTAATGTCGCGAAATCCAAACACATTCCGCATTAACTGAATATAAAAATCATTTCTATTCTCCGATTTGATACGGATAGACGAGGAGCGGAAGTGATGCCAATATTCGTACGATTTGGATGTCAATATGTTTTTTCCGTGCTTTTCGAAAGTATGCCGCCAGGATTGAACATGTTTCTTAACTGTCTCCCAGAAAGGAAACGTTTGGTTGCAAAATCCGCAGTGATAGAGATCGGGACTTATCTGTAATAAAATAAGATTTAAATTAGAATAAATGCGTACCTTACAAAATGGATAGGTAGGTATATATAATAACGCGAAGTGATACGAAATCGTAGTAATGATCGAGTTCAAATCGGGCTCGCCAACATTCGGGCGGCTATTTTATAAATTAGTTATTAATTCTGTATCGTGATGTTATTTAAATAAATGATGGGGAAACTTTAAAAAATAACAAACTTACATACAATAATGACCTAAGTACCTACATGTACATTCGTCAACACAAGTGATTTATTATACATAAATTTAAAGTCGGGTAAATGTGGCTACTAACTTCTGGAACTTTCTATAAGTACCTAACTATATACTAAACTATTGTTTAAAATTCTTTACTCACTTCTCTTACAAATTCTCCGTCTATCATTAGCAAATTGGCAGCATTGAATTTAGTTATGTGCGTCATAGCCACACAGTGATCGCGTTCTTTTCCTTGCGGGAATATCTCATCGCACACATAGCACTTTGTTTTCAAGTAATGCGGATCGTTTTCGATGAAATAAAGCAGAAAGAAACTGTTGACGTCGATACAAAACTCACTGTTTACCCAAAAACCGCCCATATCTGGTGAATAATGAATAACCGTGGGTGGAGAATGTACCTCTTTTTTTTCAATGAGACACATTTCGTGCGTTTTAGGCTTCTTCAAACCTTTTACCTCCAAATTGCCCCTATGCAACGTGCCACGTATATGTTCCTTAAAGTTATTCTTATGCGCTGACAAATATCTGGTGCAAATATTACAAAACCCTTTACTCCCATTAAAATTCAACCTGATTGAATGTTCTTTCCCGTATTTTGAGAGTTCAGATCTACGTTTACCATTGTCTTGTACTTCTCTGTAAATGACTTCTTCTTCTTCTGAGGATTCTGAACTATCAGAAATCCTTTTGGTCTCTATAGTGCTATCGTGTTTGTTTTTCATGTGTTCTATCATGGCTTTAAATTCGATCTTTACGGTAGTGTTGCAGTGCTTACAAGCTGCCGAATTCTTCTTCTCATCAACAATAAAGAATTCTTGCAATGTGTCAACAAGTTTCTTCTCAAGGTCTCCCATTTTGGCGATATCATCAGTGATGGTGTTCACCTCATTACAGGTTTCTTTCCTCTGTTTAATTTCGATTTCATCATTGTTAACGCATTTGGAACCTTCCAAGTGTTTAGTAAAAGACTCACCAGTGAAGGTTTGCTTGCACGTGAAACATTGATATATTTCGCCGTTAATCTGAAATATATAACTGTTACAATCACTGGCTCAATGATTCAATCTAGACTTTTTTAATTAATACCTAGATACGTAGGTATTAACAGTTCGAATGTTGTTAAAGAAGGCGTAAATCCTAGCTTACCTGACAATGGTGAATTTTGTAAGTAGGTTACATTCAGAAGTAGCCTATGTGGCCATTATAGAACAATGAAGGGCGCGAGGATCCGTCGACAGACAGTAAGATATTCAATATATACCTATAAATACTCACCACTCTATAATAACGATCATCCTTACACATGGTCTCAGATTGGATCAATTTTATCATATGATCCTGGGATGCTATGTGTTCATCCACATTAATCACTTCAACAACACATAGCAAACATTTGTTATCAACAATACAATGCCATTGCTGTTTATTTATTATAACTTTACCGATTATAACATAGCCGGAATCGTATTGGCCCATGGGCTTCTTATTTACGGACTTCGGATTTGTTTTGGCTTCTTTGTGCTTGTCATCGCGTATATGTTCATTTAATGAACGCATGTTATTCACCACGAAATTGCACGTTTCGCAGTAATAGTTGCTTCCAATCTGAAATAATATAATAAAATGTAGCCTCAAAAAATTCCTTTGTAACAAGTCAACATCAAACCACCGTAACACTTTTCAAAGCGAGTGTACCTCAGATAAAATAAAATAATGCTTTAAGTGGCAAGTAGGTAAATGTTTATGAAAATACCTACTCACGCATCTAAGTACCTATATCACTATCTATACCTTAGATACGGACCTTATAAACGCATTCTTTCTTGAACTTCGGTAAATACTCTTGATCCTTCATATTCTTTCTGTGTTTCTCCCATCGGATATGCTTTTCGATGTCTGTAATAAGTTGAAATGTTTCCCGGCACAGCAGGCAGTGATGGTCTATGTCGCCGCACAGTATAAAATTTTTAAAGTATTTATTCATTACGAATAAAATTAGAACAACCAACTTTAAACTTGTTGAGCAGTTTGTAGCGTGCTTTTTTGAGGGTAGTGGAATAAAACTTTGAGATGTTTATCAAAGAGCATGTAATGTCTGTTGTTTATTTAACGGGTTGTATTTTGGGCAACATAAAAAATCACACGAATTTCACAATTCTTCAATTTTTTAATTAAACGATAACTTTTTAGAAAATCAACGAAAACCCCGCGTATTGTTTAGCACCACAGAACAGTTCAAAACCAAAACTTTAAAATGGGCATAGAGTATAGACTTATGACATTTACTTGCAGCATCGACCTGTAATTTGTTATTGTTCTTTCTGGCTTGATACATTACAAACATGAATAAATATATATCTCTCTTGCTCATGCACAATGTCAATCGCTCCGTCTCTTTTTAGCTCAATGCTACACAATCGATTTACGCATGTGAGTTTTATTATTTTGTAAAGTGAACGCGAAACTGCAACGCAAGGCATTTTTACCAAATAATTATATTTTTCTTAGATTTATAGGAATAAAACAGTGGCAAATAATTAAATTTATACCCAAGAATGTAATAATAAATCCCGTGCATATAAATAAACTCACACAATCATTTAATTTTATTTGGGTCGTTGGGTCTTTGATGAAAATGAGTAAAAGACGCCGCGCATCTTCCGTGGCTTCCCGCGGTGCTGACGGTGATGATAGCGACGATGGGATCGAGCTTAGCAACCCTGGACCACCGCCATCCACTCGGAAAAGGAAGAAGCTAGATCCTGTAAGTGAAATTTGAGACGCGTCTTGACCGGCATCATGGCGTTGTAGCTACATATTTAACTTACTTTCGCTATGCAGACGGTTTAGTTATTATAAATCTATACAGTAAAATTTATATTCATTATGAGATGTTATGCATGAGATAAAGACTTCATATTAGTTTTTGATTTAAACTGTTGTGCTTATACATTGTTTTTAGGGTGAAATTTGTCAACAACTTTACGACACAATCAGGTCGTATAAGAAAGAAGATGGCACATTGCTCTGTGACTCGTTCATAAGGGCTCCGAAGAGGCGGCAAGAGCCACAGTACTATGAAGTTGTGTCGCAACCTATTGATTTGTTGAGAGTAAGTAGCATTGTTGTTTTGATAAGATTGTTTCTAGCATCGCTGGCACCAATGTGTATGTAAATAGTTACAATGTACAATAAGTACAATACAATACAATATGTACAATAGTACATTTTAGTCTTCTTTGGTTCGACAGGGACTTTTTACTTTAGGCAAATTACACTTGAAGTGACTAAAACTTCAAACCAGCACACACTTGACATGCAACTAAAATGTTTTTTGTAATCATGATTTCTGCGTGTTACACTCTTTTAAATAATTAACTTAATTGTTTTTATTTTCAGGTACAGCAAAAACTCAAAACCGATACGTACGAAGATATTGAAGAGTTGTCTGCCGACATAGAGCTTCTCGTGAACAATGCTAAGGCATTCTACAAGCCAGACACTCCTGAATACAAAGACGCAATTGATCTGTGGAAACTATACACACAGAACAGACAGGCACTTGAGAATGGTAAGATGACTTGCTGACTGAGCTGTTTATAGGAAACTAGTTGCTGCCCACGACTTAGTCTGCGTAGACTTAAGTAAAGTGTTCTATGTGTTAATCCAGGTTATAATCTATCTCTGTTCCGAATTTCATCCGAATCCCTTCAGTAGTTTTTGTGTGAAAGAAGTAACAAACATACGTCCACACTCACAAACTTTGGCATTTATAATATTATATAGTAGGATCTACGGCCTTTGTAAGAAAAAAATTGGAGTAAAAACAATAGCTTACGAAACAAGAACTAATTACTGTGACTCATCCTTTCCATACAGTTCAACCCTTTTCTGCATGTTTTTCTATAAGCTCTGCAATAAACAGCCAAGCGCCCGTTAAGTTTCTTACCGGATTTTCTCAGTTGCATTCAGATCCCGTTGTAGATATAAGAAAAAAATGTATAAATGACAATTTGTAAGGGCCTGTGCACACCAAACAACTTTTTATAAATGCACCTTCGATGCGCGTTTGTAGCTATACAGACACGATAAATAAAACGCTTTAACTTTTTTTTTTTTTAAAGAAAGATTACTAGCATTGTGTGTTTATCACATTACTAGTATTCCCTTTAGCCCCACCAACTAAGCTAATGCTTGTGCTAGGAGTGAGCTCACATACATAGTTTAATGGCCAGGATGGGGATCGAACCCGGAACCTCTCAGCTACGAGGACGGCCCCTCTAACCACTAGGCTATTGACGCTTTTTAAACTTTGGTAATACATTAAAACTGCGGTGTTTTAATTATTAGGTGAAGACATCAAAATGCCGAAGCTGTCTCGCAACGGCTCCTCCAGCAGGCGGTCCGATGTCGCCGAGGACTTGTCAGAAACATCCACCAACAATGAAGAGGACATATTCGATGAGCTCTTCAATTCTGTAAGTCAATACATACTAGTACAAAATTATTATAAAAATGTAAGGAATTTGAAGTGGTGTTATTTTCTATTTGACATTAAGTTGCTTCACTCAAGTTCTACACATTCTGTCCACATTATAATTTTTGTCTAAGGTATTTTATTAATTTATATCTGTAAGTATATGTGGTAAGCCCTTCCATGCTAACAACATGTTACATCTATACAAATAAATAAAATTGGAGTGTCTGTTTGTAATATCAAAATAACACCTTTTCACTAAGTGGATATCAAAGTACATACGACACCTATAGCAAAAACGCGATTTCAAAAATTTTTGTCTGTCTGTCTGTGTGTTTGTTCCGGGTAATCTCCGAAACGGCTGGACCGATTTTGACGGGACTTTCACTGGCAGATAACATCAGCTATAAGGAGTAACTTATGCTACTTTAATTTTAGAAAAACAATTAGGGTTCCGCGTAATAAAATAAAAACACATGAAATCAAAGAGTATCTCCGAAACGGGTGGACCGATTTTGACGGGACTTTCACTGGTAGATAGCTGGTGTTATAAGCAGTAACTAAGGCTACTTTTTAAATTTTAATTTTAGAAAAACAAAATTTTAAAAAATGGGTCCTGTCGCGCGGGCTCGAACGCGGGAGCGGGCTTTTTTGTTACGCTAAATTCCACGCGGACGAAGTCGCGGGCTCAGCTAGTTATTATAATATGATGCGTTAAGTTCATTCCCTATTACATGTGCACTTAATTACGATCAAAGAGAAAGTGTGTGTACAAAAATGCACATCTGCATATTATGCCTTTCAGGCCCATATTAATAAATCAATCACAAGTCTGAGACCGATCTTCAGTAACCTTTTGACATGTCATTTTGTACTGGTCTGACCACAGATATAGATTTACATAGATAACGCAAATGCATGCAATTCGCGTGTACGAAACCCCGACCAAGCGTCAAGCTTGGTCGCCGCTAACGTACAGTCCGCGCGACTACAGATATAAAAAAATATGAGTTTGAGCGAGATAATCACTCGAGAGAATCGTAGCGGGCGGCGGGATGCCCCGCCGGCGGCATCGGTGTCTTTGAATCGGTTTGGATTTCACGCCACTAATGACGTCACAGTAGGTGTTCAAAATTCGGCACGCTTGGTTTCAATACAAATCGTGATACTTGCGTTATCTATGTAAATCTATATCTGTGGGTATGACGTAAGAATGACATTTCCAAGATCAGATTCTCAGACTTGCCATCGATTTATTAATACGGGCCTGAGTACCGCCATAACGCAATTTATCACCACATCAGGTTATGTCAGCAAACATAGACGGCCGGCCCCTCCATCCGGCCTTCCAGTTTCTCCCCTCCAAACGCCGCTACCCAGAATACTTCGGCGTGATCGACAACCCCATAGACCTGAAGACCATAGCCCAGAAGATACAAGGCGGAGAGTATACCAATCTGAATGAACTGGAGAAGGATCTGCTGTTGATGGTCAGGAATGCTTGCCATTTCAACGAGCCCGGCAGTCAGATTTACAAGGATGCGAAGGCTTTAAAAAAGGTACGGTCTTGTATAAATAACTAGCGACCCGCCCCGGCTTCGCACGGGTGCAATGCTGATACTAAACGGTTTCTCTACTATATTATGCATGTATTATACTAGGTGAAACAAAAAGGGTATACTATTTTTTTTCCAACTCTACTTTGTAAATCTAAAACCATCGGCTTTGTGGGACAGTTGAAGTACTAAAGGTTTTGTAGACTTGTGAAATATGTCAACAGCTGTATTCCTATAACACCTTTTGTTTTACAAAGTTTCCTCCATAGCTGATAGTTTTAGAATTACAAAGTTAAGTTTTGAAAAAAATTGTATACCCTATTTGTTTCACCTAGTATAGGTATAGATTATGTCTTTATCTAACACACTCAGTTACCTGCAGGTGATCCAAATGCGCAAACAAGAGATCGACCAACACGGGCGCAGCGGGCCCGCCAAGACCTCGGAGCGGATCCGCAGCAAGCGCACGTCGCGCGTGGGGCCCGTGCCCTCCAGCAAGGCGCTCGCCATCATGGACCCGCCCGGCTCCGACCACGAGCCCGACGTCAAGGTATCACCACATTGCCACATTGACCACCTAGCTTCAGATATACTAGCTAGATAGAGCAACTATTCCACGGCCAACGAGAAACGATACAAAATAGTAAGAATGTTCGAGCTCAAATCGTTTACCGAGGGGCTCGCCAACATTTGGGCGTGTCCGTAATGCGGGCGAAACATAAAAAATACAATAAGTAATGTAACAAAATAACCTTCATTCTCGTAACGCTACTTGTTGGCCGTGATATAGATCAAAGACACCGCCAGTGAGTTGCGGCGCGCCATTTGAAAATGATGGGGGCATTGAAGGAATTATGGTTCACCCTGGTAAAAGTTGCAGAGCAGAGATTAAGGCCAAGTTATTTTGTCCATCTCTAAGCGAACCATGGATATAATTGAATCTATGGATAAATAAAATCGGTCGGATCAGATTTACTTAACTCTAATCATATTTATCTAATAATGGATTATATTATACAGCATTCCGAAGACAGTGCCGGTGATAGCGACGAAGATAAAATGGAAAACGAGGACTCTCCACAGTGGAAACTCTTGGAAACTGTTAAACACCATTTGGGCCCTAATGGTGAGTATTTCAACTGCATGCCCTGCACTAACCTACATATACCTTTTTTTGTTGATGGGGAGGAAATCATCAGACCTCTTGTGAAGAAGAGAATTCTCATGGGAACATCCCTAAATCTCTTATGGAAGAGACCTGGGTTATGTGGGATAATCCACTAAAACTTTCCCGGCGGCCGTTTTTTATCACTTTGGAGGTGGCTCCGGGATCCCAGGATGGAATGATGCAACCTACCTATCTACAAGGTGACACATAATGGGTATACTTTTTTTTTCAAAACTTAACTTTGTAATTCTAAAACCATCAGCTTTGGAGGGAACTTGAAAAACAAAAGGTGTTACAGGAATACAGCTGTTGACCGATTTCACAAGTGCACAAAACCTTTAGTACTTCAACTGTCCCACAAAGCCGATAGTTTGAGATTTACAAAGTTAAGTTGCAAAAAAAATAGTATACCCATTATGTGTCACCTTGTATACAGGTTGAAACAGAAAGGGTATAAAATTTTTCAAAACCTAACTTTGTAATTCTAAAACTATAAGCTTTGGAGGAAACTTGACAAACAAAAGGTGTTATAGGAATACAGCTGTTGACAGATTTCATAAGTCTACAAAAACTTTAGTACTTCAACTCAAACTCAAAATTGTTTTTATTCACGTAAGCCAACAAAGCATTTATGAAAAGTCAGTATCTACCGCCTGTTCGGAATGCTGCTTCCACTGAGAAGATCCAGCAAAATACTCAATACATTACTATTTTCAATGAATTAAAGATGGTGTACATTCTCAGGAACTGCAACCAAAATATAATATGCAGGCAACACTATTGTCACTAAATAAGTAATAGACTACTGTCCCACAAAGCCGATAGTCTAGACACGCGGTAGCGTATCAAGCCAAGTTCTAGTGGACCTAGCTTTAGATTGACAAAGTAAAGTCGCAAAAAATAGTATACCCTTTCTGTTTCACCTAGTATAACGTGTACTTGAGTGGAGACCTCGACTCGGCAAGCGTAGTGTAGGACGCCCTCCGACCAGGTGGGATGACGATATATGAAAGACTGCAGGCAGATGCTGGATGCGGCAAGGTGAAGTCAGGGCGCTATGGCGCTCATTAGGGGAGGCCTATGTCCAGCAGTGGACAAGTATAGGCTGATGATGATGAAGATGATGAACGTGTAATTAGTGTGTGTATTTTGTTTCCTAACATACCTGCTCACTCTTGCAGCGGAACCCTTCTGGAAGCTGCCCTCGCGCCGGGCGTACCCTGACTATTATAAAGAGATCAAGAACCCGGTGTCCTTGAATCAGATCAAGAACAAGATCAGAAGGGGCAACTACGGGACGCTATCGGAGGTGGCCGGCGACATGAACATCATGTTCGAGAACGCGAAACAGTATAATGTGCCTTCGTCCAGACTGTATAAGGACGCTGTTAAGTTGCAGAGGTAAATCGGATATAATAAATAAATAAATATCGCCAGACGAACACACCAACTGTATGGTCCCAAACTAACCAACGCTTGTACTATGGGTACAGTACATTGGACTGGGGGCGATCCCAGTGACACCCAGCCCAGGGAAAATTACGAAAAGGCCATTTCCGAAATTTACCCTGACGGGAATCGAACCCGCGACCACCCGATGCAGTGAGCCGAGCGGCCTACGCTCGAGCTACTACGCCAAGCGGTCGTTTTGCAGAATGGAATCAACCCACATGCTCTGCTGCAGACCAAAGTCGACCCTTGTGTTAGTGGTTCTAGGTTGGTTTCAGTTTGCAGAAGTGTGTGTGAGTTGGGTCCATTTTGCAAAACTACGTCCAGTTGTACTATAGTCTGTCCAAAAAATAATGATATTTGTGACACACAGTACATCTGTCAAATGAATTTTGACTATTTGATACATCGACAATATTATCTTTCTCATACAGAACAAATATGAGGGAATGTTATAAATTTAGGTTAGGGCAATTGTTAGCCAATTGCAAATAAAGTTTAAATTTGGGACATTAAAACTAAAGAAAGAAAATGTGTGTTATAACTTTACTAATTTTCGGCCGCTCCTCATAAAATGTCCCTTAATTAAATACTATTTTATAATAAATGTTTCTATCCTCTCAATGTTATTTATGTATCTACGGAGTTTTCTTATGTAGACATTGAAATTTGGACTTTAGCGGGTCCCGAAAAAGCTAAATTTCCTTGGAACCTTGTTGTTGAAACAATCAGATGATTGATCATGCAAATCTTTGTTCAGGATCATGCAACAGCGAGTGCAAGAACTGTTGGACATTGTTCAAACATCGTCCAGCGACGATGAGAGCCTGTCGTCTGTGAAGAACCAAACTCAAGTGCAAACACCCAGACCTAGAGGTAATCCTACTAATATTATAAATGCGAAAGTTTGTGGGTGTGGATGTATGTTTGTTACTCTTTCACGCAAAGACTACTGAACGGTTTTTGATGAAATTTGCAACACAGATAGTTAATAACTTGGATTAACACATAGGATACTTTACTTAAGTCTACGCGGACGAAGTCGCGGGCAGAAACTAGTAGGAATATATATTTTCATACAATACATAGCATTGCAAATTATTACAAAGAATTTTAGAACAAAACTGCTTTTTAATACCTACAATTGTATACTATTATAACTGGTTAATTATTTACAAAAATCTCACCCGCTAGTAAGTTTTGTCTTTTAGGCTGGGCCACAAGTAAGGAGATTGCGATACGAAGGCGATCAAACCGCTATAAACATTCACGCCCTCAGTATAGCGGGTGAATAGTTACACACCGGATTTATCTATTTCTTTCATCAGTAATTTGACATTCGAACGAAGCTAGTCGTTTTTCCCCAATTACACAGATAATTGGGAAAAAACGACTAGCCCCAAATGAAAAGGGGGTTGTTTTCTGAGATACTTTATATAATCTTTAAAGCCGGGGCCGCACCACCAGTAAAGCCACAACGGCTTATGTTTCAAAAAATTGTATATTTTATGCAGCTACCACTGTCCCCCTTAATATTAAACGTTGTTTTAGTGGTTGTATAGTTACATTAGTTACACAAGCTTAGTCTTCTTCGTTCGAATGTCAAATTACTGATGTTCCATTGATTTCGAGTCAGCATTCAGTCTAAGTAGACTTGGTTCATCAGACAAAACTAGTCATATTTCCTTCGTGCCGCAGGTCGTCCGCGCCTAAACCCAATACCAGTCACCGCACCCTCTCCAGTAACTACCCCCTCCATCCCCAAATCCAACTTACCCCTGAAGAAGAAGCTCCACTACATCTCCAAGCAGCTGGTGGAGTTCACGTGCTCTGACGGCAGGCAACCCATGTTGCTGTTCATGGAGAAGCCGAGTAAAAAGCTGTATCCAGAGTATTACAATGTCATCGATAGACCTATCGATATGATTACCATCGAGGCCAATATTAAGGTACAGATCTAGTTAAGTTTGACGTAGTTTGGTATTTATTAATTGAGAAGAGTAACCCTTGAGTTTCTTGCCGGATCTTCTCAGTGGAAGCAGCATTCCGAACCGGTGGTAGATTCTGACCACAGATAGATTTATATAGATAACGCAAATGCATGTACTTCGCGTGTACGAAACCCCGACCAAGCGTCAAAGTTGGTCGCCGCTAACTGTAGTCTGCGCGACTACAGATATTAAAAATACGAGTATGAGCGAGAGAATCGTAGCGGGCGCAGGGCATCGGCGGCATCCGTGTCTTTGAATCGGTTTGGATTTCCCGTCACTAATGACGTCACAGTAGGTGTTAAAAATTCGGCACGCTTGGTTTCAATACAAATCGTGATACATGCGTTATCTATGTAAATCTATATCTGTGATTCTGACTATTTATAAATGCTTTCTTGGCTTACGTGAATAAAAACAATTTTGAGTTTATAGGCCTCTTGGTTGACGATTTCTCCGTCTCTTGTCGCCATCACTTTTGACTTCTTTATCTCAGTGGCTTTGAAGATAAAACATAATAAATTTCATTCAAGACCAATCAGACGTTGCTTGATGCACATTCTAACAAAAAACACACATTTTAAATTATAATCATGAACTAGGATTATAATAATAATAATTTAGCCTTTTATTATCCCACTCCTGGACACGAGCCTACTCTCAATACGAGGAGGGGTCAGGCCATAATCCATTAAGAGGCCAGACCATAAGGAATTAGGATTATTAAGTATATCATACACCTATTTCAAATTTTGATAGTATCTAATTATCATTCCCTCACTAGTAAGAATTGTGGTCATAAAATATATATTTTCAAGTATTGAATCCCAAATTATGAGTTATATTGCTGTAATTATTTTTTTAAATAGAATTTAGCCCTTTTGACGTCCCACTCCCCTGAGCACGGGCCTCCCCTCACTACGAGGAGGATTCAGGCCGTAATCCACCACGATGGCCCAGTGAGGGATGGCGGAAATCACATGTCTTTCGAAAATTTGTTAGATTTTCTAAGACATGCTGGTTTGTTCACGATGTTTTCCTTCACCGTAATCGAGTAATAAAACATAGAGAATAAAATTAAAAAATCCCTCATTGCCCATAGAACGACCGGTACAATTCAATAGAAGAAATGGTATCCGACTTCCGATTGATGTTCTCCAATTGCCGTCAATTCAACGAGGAGGGCTCCATGATATACGAGGACGCGAACCTTCTCGAGCGGGTGATGAACGAGAAGTTGCGAGAGGTGAACATCAACTACGAGAGGAAGACGCCGGTGAAGACGTTCAAAGCGGTGAAGTCGAGGCAGCTGTCGCCGTTTGAACAGAAGCTGCGGACGTTGTACGACGCTATCAGGGACTATAGGGACCCTAAAGGTTGGTGATATTTTTACTTTCGAACACATACCAATAAGGTACAGACGCCGCAATATGCATTATAATGCGATCTAAAAAGGAATAGGAATGTCAATAACCTCTATCTCTCAAATGTGACTTGAAAAGTATGGTTTGCAAAAAAAATATTGCATATCAATAATAATAGTCTTACATCAAATTAAAATAAAAAGGTTAAATTAGTAGTAAATTGTCTTAATATAATATTTAATTATTTAAAATCGCACTTCGTTTTTTTAGAACCGAGATTTGAAGACTATGATAATTATAGTTTTATTATAAATACAGGTAACAGAATGCCCCTTTTTATATTAAATAACAGTTGGCGTAATACATTTTAAATACCTACAATAATTCATATTTAATTTTATAGCGGAAAGCAGCGGTGATGATTTTTTCAAACAACCTTTGCAAATTAATTTTATAAAAAACAATCTTGTTTTGCTCACCCTACCCAACTGGTTAGAAGTGACAGCTATGACGTCACAATATGGCGCTCAGTGGATCCTATTCTCATTTGAATCGCATTATACCTCTCTTTATTGGTCCATTCAAGGCTCGACCTTGAACGGGACAATCAAAATGCGCCGTATTCCCGATAACCCGCCAACTTTTGAAGATTGCATTCTCAAACAATAGTGTATGTAAGCGGTGTCTTGTTTTATTGGTCTGTTCTTTGAAACAAAATAGTCCACTATTATTTATTCAATTAAAGAGTAGTCGATATAGAAAGTGGGCTATCTATACCACGGCCAACGAGAAGCGATTAAAAATCAATAATGTTCGAGTTCAAGTCAGTCACCGCCGGGATAGCCAATATTTGGGCTCCAGGAGTGTAGACAATTTAGTTAGTGAAGTCAACATAAGCCTGAAAATACTTACAAATGGTAGCACACTTCTATTATAAATTTTTTTCAGCAAACCGCCAACTAGCGCTAATCTTCATGAAGCTACCGAGCAAAACCGAATATCCTGACTACTACGAGCTCATCAAAAACCCAATAGACATGGAGAAGATTGCACACAAACTGAAGAACAGTGTGTACGGGTCTGTGAACGAGCTGGCTTCCGACTTCATACTCATGTTCGATAATGCATGCAAGTATAACGAGCCGGATTCGCAGATTTACAAGGACGCTTTGATTCTGCACCGAGTGTGTTTGCAAACGAAGCAGCTGCTGAGGTTAGCTATTATATATATTATTTTTTTTATAGACGACCGCTTGGCGCAGTGGTTTGAGCGTAGGCCGTTTAGCTCATTGCACCGAGTGGTTGCGGGTTCGATCCCATCAGGGTAAATTTCGGAAATGGCCTTTTCGTAATAGGGGTGTTACTTCGATCGCCCCCTGTCCATTTTACGGTACCCAGAGTACAAGCGTTGCTTAGTTTGGGACCATACAGTTGGTGTGTTCGTCTGGCGATATTTATTATTATTTATTTATATTGATCACTTCACTACCATCGTTTCATAATTACAATATGATTATTACTAGATTACGGTGAAAGAAAACGTCGCGAGGAAACCTGCATGTCTTAGAAAATCGAAACAATGTTAGAAAGACATCAAATCCGCCAACCTGCACTGTGCCAGTGTGGTGGATTACGGCCTGAATCCCTCTCGTTGTGAGGGAAGGCTCGTGCCCAGGAGTGAGGCGTAAAAGGGCTAAATTATTTATAGGATATATTCGTCAAAACCGGGAAGTATCATTGACGTGCGCTTGGCGCAGTGGTTTGAGCGAATGCCGCTTGGCTCACTGCACCGAATGGTTGCGGGTTCGATTCCCGCCGGGGCAAATTTCGGAAATGGCGTTTTCGTAATTTACCCAGGTCTGGGTGTCACTGGGAACGCCCCCAGTCTATTGTACGGTACCCATAGTACAAGCGTTGCTTAGCTTGGCACCATACAGTTAGTGTGTCAGTCGGGCGATATTTATTATTTGTTATTTTGTTATTCAGGGAAGATGATGACGCGGTCCCCGATGTTCCAGCAGCAGTACAAGAGCTGCTACTTAACCTCTTCACCACCGTTTACAACCATCAAGATGAAGAGGGCAGGTAAAAAAAAAATGCTCACTCTGTTGTCGTCAAATAATAGTACATTGTTACACGAGTGGTGAAAGTGACTTATTTCGTCCCGAGACAAAATTAGTCTTTCCCTCGAGGTAAACACTGTGCTTTTCATTACGAATACAAGGAAATTGGCTAAATAAATAATACAAGGAAGTATGAACAATACTCTACAACTCGAAAAAAAATAAAGATCGCATTGCCGCCTATTTTGTTTTTTTTTTTCGTTGGCCGGCCAACTTCATTATTTAGCCATTATTTTTCATTTTCATCTTTAAATATTTTGCCCAAATCTATTTTATTATAAAGAAATTGTTGAAACTTAATTATAATTAAGTCATTTAAAAATATATATTCTTTAATTAATACTTAACTTTATGTTATTTCAATTTTACATCGTGCTGTAATTGAGTGACTGTAGAAAAAGTTTGAACATGGTTCCATAGAAATGTGAAAACTGGAACTAGTTTTTTTTTATAATTTGACAGCTGTCAGTTGAAAGCGATTCTCCCGGGCCGGAAAAGTATTACTTTCAACCCGCTCCTCAGGCAACTTCAGACCTACTTTCAGGGTTTGAGTAATGAAATAGTACATTGTTACATGAGTGGTGAAAGTTACTTATTTTGTCACGAGACGGGGTTTGGCGCCCGAGCGTAGCGAGGGCGCTAATAGTTCGAGGGACAAAATAAGTCTTTCACCCGAGGTAAACACTGTGCTTTTCATTACGAATACAAGGAAAAAAAAACAGGACTTCGCTAAAGAAATAATACAAGGAAATATAAACAATACTCTACAACTCGAAAAAAAAAATCGGATTGCCGCCTATTTTGTTTTTTTTTTTCGTTGGCCGGCCAACTTCATTATTTAGCCATTATTTTTCATTTTCATCTTTAAATATTTTGCCCAAATCTATATTATTTTAAAGAAATTGTTGAAACTAAATTATAATTAAGTCATTTAAAAAAATATATTCGTGAATTAATACTTAACTTTATGTTATTTCAATTTTACATCGTGCTGTAATTGAGTGATTGTAGAAAAAGTTTGAACATGGTTCCATAGAAATGTGAAAATGGAACTAGTTTTTTTTTATAATTTGACAGCTGTCTGTTGAAAGCGAAACTCCCGGGCCTGAAAAGTATTACTTTCAACCCGCTTCTCAGGCAACTTCAGACCTACTTTCAGAGTATGAGTAATGAAAAAGGTTTTTATTCAACTATAAATCATTTATTCCCTCGCACAGAAGGCTGGCGTAAAGTAGCTCTTATAGCTGCGATTTGAACAGTAACCGTAACCTATAGACGGTTGCAATACCAAAAGCACTATTCGCACGCTGCAGACTCAGGGGTAGGAATAACTTGGGCTACTTTTATTTTACGAAGTACTACGCGGGTGGAACTGCGAGCAATATCTAGTTATACAATCTAAATATATATAACTCAAAGGTGACTGACTGACTGACATAGTTATCTATCAACGCACAGCCCAAACCACTGGACGGATCGGGCTGAAATTTGGCATGCAGGTAGATGTTATGACGTAGGCATCCGCTAAGAAAGGATTTTGATTAATTCTACCCCCAAGTAGATAAAATAGGGGATGAAAGTTTGTATGAAACTTTGTAAATTTTAAACCGATCGGGCCGAGACTTTGCCTTCATAAAGCCACTATGACGTAGACATCCCCTAAGCAAGGATCAAAATTCCACGCGGACGAAGTTGCGGGCTCAGCTAGTCTTTATATATATTGTTGTTTATTGTTATATTGTTATTTCCCGCAGGTGTTACTCGGACAGCATGGCTGAGTTGGCGGAACACGACGAGGCGGCCAACGGTGAGAAGGTGCGAGCCATCTCGCTGGACCTGGTCAAACGGAGACTCGACAAGGGCCTCTACAAGAGGCTCGACCATTTCCAACAGGACATGTTTGCCGTCTTCGAAAGGTAATTGCGTACAACAGTTTCAGAATTAAAATGCGACCCCTTTAGGTAATACTGGCGTAGGGGTGACCGGCTATTAGGCCGCTGCCCGCATCGACCAATAGGATCTTTTAAATTCCTCAGTTTCACTCGCCTTAGGTACTGTTGACAGGAAATGAAGCGAGCCTATCGGTCGAAGCGGGCGGGCTCGCTTCATAGCACAACCAATTGGACGGTCATCCTAATGGTGTGTAATGTGTGGTTATTGATAATGTATAAAAGGGGTTATTGGTAAAAATAAAAGAATGAAAATAGTTATTAGCAAAATATTCTTTTGTAATGAAAATCCCAGCTATAAATATTAAAAAAGGGTTTATTTGGTTGGTCTCACTTAACATTAGATAGATAACTAAAATAGACGGAACGAAATATTTTTATGGTGAATCGTTTGCAATTAATTTTATTTAATTTCATCACTCACTGTCGTCACAACTTTACAATGTGATTCTTTATTTATTGTTATAAGAATGACATTCCTTTACGCAGCTTGCGGTAGGAGTTAAACAGACGAAATCGTCACGCTTGCAAAGCGTTACACGTAACTTTGTAATGTCCACTGTGAAAAAGTTATCTTATAATCAACTGGATGGCGTGAGTGAGTTATTCAGGTGACTGGATAGTGGGACATTGAAGAACTTCAAATGTTGTGCATGCAAAACACTTAACAGAGAACTTGGTTCTTTATTGAGGTGCCCTGACCGCACAATATTTTTTACCAAGTTTTTGAAATGATAGAATAGAATAACTCTTTATTGCACACAAAAGTTCAGAATATATCAAATAACATAAAAAAAACAATCGGTGATAGCTTCTTATGGCAGGGTACACCGATTCGTAACGTAACGCGTTACGGCGCCACTCTGTCTGGCTTCCCTTTCTCTCACGCAAACGGCAGCATATAGTTATCACTACTGTCGAGTGTTCCGAGACGCACACGTTTTTTTTTATTTATGTCCAGAGCCCGCCGCCTCTCGCGCACGGACAGCCAAATCTTCGAAGACTCTGTAGAGCTGCAATCGTACTACATAGAGCAACGCGACCTGTTGTGTCGCGGCACTCTTCAGTCGCCCGCCCTCTCGTTCACGCGCGACACGATGGCCACCAGCGTCGAGCTCGTCAAGCAGTGCAAGCTGCTGCAGGAGAACGAAGACGAGGACGAGACCAGGTCAGCCTTAAAAAAATACATAAACCACATCGGCCAACGAGAAGTGTTACGAAATAGTAATAATGTTAAGTGTGTTAAGTTTGCCGTATGTCATTACTTCCCAAAATTTGAGCCTTATTAGCGATACCATAGAATGGTTTTATAATACAGTATGTTTTATTTTTATTTAATGGATGAACTTTCTAGCGAGCAATATTAATTTTTCAAAAATACGATGCTGCAGTTTATGTTTTCATCGTATCGGGCCTGAGACTCCTTTTAGTACTTATTTTCTCTATTTCAGAGTTGATCATCCACATTCCCTTGAAACATTGAAACTGTAAATAAAAAAATGTTGACATCACTGCTTCTCAATTCCTTACCTACTCTTAGTAAATAAAAACCTGAGTTTCTTGCCCGATCTTTTCCGTCGAGGACGCCTTCCGATCCGGTATTACCCTTAAGAAAAATATGTAAAAAAGACAATTTGAAGTGCCCCCGTAGACCTGCACGAAATAAACGACATTTGACTTTGCCTTTAACTAAATCCGCCCCAGGTCGAGTACGGACGACTCGATGCCGTCGGGCGGCGCGCCGCTGCAGCAGACGCAGTACAGCAAGGGCGACTTCGTGTACATCCAGCCCGACAAGGGCAACAAGGAGCCCGCCATCGCGCAGCTCGAGCGGGTCTGGACCAACGCCGACGGAGTGCCCATGATCTACTGCAACGTGTACTTCAGGTATCTACAGTGTATTTTGCCTTAAAATGTTGGTTTTCCAAAGTGAACAGACACATTTTTGTATTGTTTTGGAACGAAGTTCCTTATCGCGCGCTGCGAAAGGGGGCTAGACGGGAAAAATTAAGTGTGTAACGACACTTTTTGTGTGTAACGACACAGACAGTTATTTTCGTTTCGTCTTTCTATTTCGAATTGAACAGTGTGGTGTCGCGACTTACTTTTACTTTTACGATTATTTTTGTTGAGTATATACAGGTTTTTTGTACATAATAAATAATAACAATAATGAATCCTGACAGTGTTTCTGCACAAGTGCCGGATGTTGCAACTTCGTTCCATCCGGGTGTCCCTTGACACCTCTCAAGTTTTTATATTATAATTATACTAGGTGAAACAAAATGGGTATACTATTTTTGTTTGCAACTTTACTTTGTAAATCTAAAACTATCGGCTTTGTGGGACAGTTCAAGTACTAAAGGTTTTGTAGACTTGTGAAATCTGACAGCCGCTGCATTCCTATAACACCTTTTGTTTTTCAAGTTTCCGCCAAAGCTAATAGTTTTAGAATTACAAAGTTAGTTTGAAAACAATGTATACCCTTTCTGTTTCAACCTGTATAAATGTTTGTTATTGCGTTCTGTTACTTGATACTGGCGAAATACCTATTAAACTGGGTGGGCCATATTTTTAAATAAAGAAGAAGATCGATTATGTCAAAGTTTATCTGTTTTAGTATCGATTCTTGTTAAACAACATTAATGACGGCACGAAAAAAAAAACAAATATAATGTTTACGTATTCAGAGCGTTGCCATGGCCTCCATAAAGTGCAGAGATTAAACACTAAACCACTTATTAATAACACTAAACCACTTATTAATAACCTTTAGTGAATAGTTAATAGTTATACGATCACCAAATTATGTCTTTCTGTCATTTAAAAAATTACAAGACGACTGCTTGGTGCACTGTTTTGAGCGCAGGCCGCTCGGGACACTGCACCGCGTGGTTGCGGGTTCGATTCCCGCCGGGGAAAATATCAGGAATGGCCTTTTCGTAATTAGCCCAGGTCTGGGTGTCATTGGGATCAGGGTTGCTTAGTTTGGGACCGTACAGTTGGTGTGTCAGTCTGACGATATTTATTTATATTACTCATTACAGCCTACTAATATTATAAATGCGAAAGTTTGTGAGTGTGGATGTTTGTTACTCTTTCAGGCAAAAACTACTGAACGGATTTCGATGAAATTTGGAAAACAGATAGTTTATAACCGGGATTAATACATAGGATACTTTTTATCCCGATAATCCCGATTTTTTTTAAGTTATTTACTACGCGGATGAAGTCGCGGGCACAGGCTAGTATTACATATTTAGATCTCAAGTTGAGAGCGGTAGCGGATTGGTTACGCGCAGCTAACACCTATGTCTAATTATTCGCGGTCGTCGCTGCGCTACTCCGGCCCTCGGCATATATCCCGGCCAACGAGATACGATACAACATTAATTTATTAAATGTGTTGTTTTAACGTTTTGCCTTCATTCAGTTTTAATTAACAATACAATTTCCGGCACCGAGTGAACCGTCAATTTATAAACTGACTGCCCGAATGTCGCGAGTCGAGTTGAACGCGAACATTATTGCATTTGGCATCGCTTCTCGCTGGCCGTGGTGTAGTGGTTAGGCCGGCGCCGTGCGACAGTGGTGTGTTGTGTGCACAGATACAGATTTGTATTGAAACGGGAAATCCAAACCGACTCAAAGACACCGATGCCGCCGATGCCCCTCCGCCCGCTACGATTCTCTCGAGTGATTATCTCGCTCATACTCATATTTTTTATATCTGTAGTCTCGCGGACTGTAAGTTAGCGGCGGCCAACCTTGACGCTTGGTCGGGGTTTCGTACCCGCGAAGTACATGCATTTGCGTTATCTATGTAAATCTATATCTGTGGTTGTGTGGCAGGCCGTGCGAGACGTTCCACGTGCGCACGCGCAAGTTCCTGCAGCAGGAGGTGTTCAAGACCGAGTCGCACCGCGTGGCGCCGCTCGACCACGTGGTCGGACACTGCCACGTCATGAACGTCAAGGAGTACTTCAAGTATAGGCCCGAAGGTAGGCCCACACTGTAGCCGGGGGTGCATTATTGTACGCCCACATTTCCTAGCATTAGGCCCGTATTATTTTTCGAAGTATTACTTTTTACTAAGTCCCGTAGACGCGAATCTAACCAATTTTCAAAAGACATGTGAGTCCACCAGCCCGCACTGGGCTAGCGTGATGGATTATGTCCCGAATCACCCTCGTAGGGAGGTGAGGCCCGTGCCCAGGAGTGGGACGTCAAAAGGGATAAATTATTTTTATTATAGAACTAGCTGAGCCCGCGACTTCGTCCGCGTGGAATTTAACTTAACAAAAAAGCCCGCTCCCGCGTTCTGAGCCCGCGCAAAAGGGCCCATTTTTTAAATTTTATTTTTTTAAAATAAAAGAAGCCTAAGTTACTTTTTATAAAATCAGCTATCTGCCAAGTGAAAGTCCCGTCAAAATCAAAATCAGTCCAGCCGTTTCGGAGATTACCCGGAACAAACACACAGACAGACAGACAGACAAAATATTTTTTAATCGCGTTTTTGCTATAGGCGTCGTATGTACTTTCATATGCATTTAGTGAAAAGGTGTTATTTTGATATTACAAACAGACACTCCAATTTTATTTATTTGTATAGATCTCATTGAACGGGATCCTTTAAGTATGGCAAAATTGTGAACAAGCCGACAAGGTACTTAAATGAACGGAACATAAAAACAAAACACTCGAGTTCTTTATTTGCGGACTTTATTTATATACTAGCTGAGACCGCGACTTCGTCCGCGTGGAATTTAACTTAACAAAAAAGCCCGCTCCCGTGTTCTGGGCCCGCGCGACAGATCCCATTTTTTAATTTTGTTTTTCTAAAATAACAGTAACCTAAGTTACTGCTTATAACAACAGCTATCTACCAGTGCAAGTCCCGTCACAATCGGTCCAGCCGTTTCGGAGATACTCTTTGTTTTCATGTGTTTTTGTTTTTTTACGCGGAACCCTAATTGTTTTTCTAAAATTAAAGTAGCCTAAGTTACTCCTTAAAACATCAGCTATCTGCCAGTGAAAGCCCCGTCAAAATCGGTCCAGCCGTTTCGGAGAATACCCGGAACAAACACACAGACAGACAAAACAAAATTAAATCACGATTTTGCTATAGGTGTCGTATGTACTTTCATATGCATTTAGTGAAAAGGTGTTATTTTGATGTTACAAACAGACACTCCAATTTTATTTATTTGTATGGATAGATAAAAATATTATTATTAAGTTATAATTTCGTTTTTTTTTTATGTCGCTACAGGTTTCGCTGATAAGGATGTGTACGTATGCGAGAGCAGATACAACTCTAAACTGCGCTGGTTCAAGAAGATCAAAGTGTGGGAGGGAGCTGAAAAAGAAGCCACCCTCGTGCCCAGAGAGGTAGAACTAAATGAAATATTCGATCTCTATCTGAGGTGTTACTCTTAGCAACGATAATCAATATATCGTGGCTTTCGTATTGTTGAATCCTACTCTAAATACCATATTTGTTACCGTCGTACATCGTCGGAACGAACGATAATTTTGTATCGTTCGTTCATTAGTCGATGATCTAGACGTGGCTGGGAATTCATTTTTTTCAGCAAAATCCTACAAATATTATAAATGCGAAAGTTGGTGAGTGTAGATGTATGTTTGTTACTCTTTCACGCTAAAACTACTGAAAGGATTTGGATAAAATTTGGAACACAGATAGTTTATAACCTGGATTAACACATAGAATACTTTACTTAAGTCTACGCGGGCGAAGTCGCGGGCAGCAACTAGTTGAGCATAATTCATGAAAATATCGACATAAAATTCCAACTCTGGCAGTCCTGAATCATGAGTTGAATCCATGGTATTGGTTTTCGTTACTATGCCTCTTACACCCTGTGTATATTTGCCATGCGGCAGGTGCCGTTGGAGCCGAACAGGACGGTGTCGGTGTTCCGCGAGCGAGTTGAGAAGCACAAAGACGAGCTCGCTGAACTGGAAGTGTTGGAGAACGTGCACGAGAAGGAACGCCCCGTGAGTAGCATGATTTTTTGTACTTTTGATGGGAAACATCTATATGGACATAGTTTTGCAAAAACGAACTAACCCACACATGCGTCTGCAGACCTAAACAAACCGACCAGATAAAAGTAGCCCAAGTTACTCCTTATACCATCACTTATCTCCCAGTGAAAGTCCAGTCAAAATAGGCCCAGCCGTTTCGGATATGAGCCAATGCAATTTGACATTAGGAATATTACGTTTTGTGGCAAAAAGTATTTTCACTATTTTTTCTATAATTTGGGATTAGAGGAGGTCGTGCTGGTTGCTGATAAATTAAGACACCGTACAATAATTTTCTTGGAAAACTATAATTTTGTTGGTCACATTCGATTATTTCAACTTTTGGAAGTGGCAACACTGCCGCGGGACCTTCCTATGTGTAATATACCATAGGAGTAACTGCAATCCTCCCTCCCACCACAGGACGTCGTGATGTACAACCCCCTCGGCACCGACGACGAGAACACGTACTACGAGCAGTACAACACGGTTTGTTCCGGGGTCATCAAGACAGGGGACTACGTGTACGTGGTCACGGACGGCGGCAAGCAGATGATCGCGCAGGTCGACACAATTTGGGAGACTGGCGAGTGAGTGCCGCACAATAACTTGTTACCCTACTTCCTACTAATATTGTAAATGCGAAAGTTTGTGAGTGTGGATGTATGTTTGTCACTCTTTCACGCAAAAACTACTGAACGGATTTGGATGAAATTTGGAACACAGATAGTTTATAACCGGGATTAACACGTAGGATACTTTTTATTCCGATAATCCCGACATTTTTGTTAAGTTAAATACTACGCGGACGGAGTCGATGGGCACAGCTAGTTATTAATATGTCTGAGTGTTCAACTATTTGAAAAATGAAAAAAATGAAATGAAAAATATTTATTCAGTACAGGGAACACATAAGGAAATATCAGCACATAATTATAAAATAAGTGAAATATATACACCTAAGGACAGTAAGCTGCATTTCCTACAGTGTGAGCTGTACCGAAAGGCATTTGGCTCAGCATGTGCTGGAGGGGAACGGAATCTCCTCCAACGCTGATTTTCAGCCAATAAAAAAAAAAAAAAATGGGTTGGGTAAAAATGTTTAATATTTTATATTAAACATTTTTACCCAACTGTTAATACTTATTATTATCTTTTGTTGCAGCAACAAATGTTATTTCCGCGGACCTTTCCTCATTTTCCCATCAGAAGTGGCCAATATTATTACAAAGGTAGGTGAAATATCGACCTCAAATGCAACATTAAGGTTTGACATATTTTGTTTACATTAAAACTCCAATATGCGGTATAGTCTCACATAAAAACAAAAGTCGGCACACAATCGTACGATCCGCCTGATGTTAAGCAGTTAACATAGTCCATATGTAAGCTATATTTAATTTAGATGTTGTATTTTGAAGATTAAAGATAGTCAATTGAGTCACTTCCTATAAAGCTAGTGCCTCAATTGACTAACTCACGGTATTTAAGATGCATGCGAAGTGAAGGACGGGCATTCGTTGTTGATCGAGTAATCGAGACGGATCTCGAAGTATACTTTAAATAAGGTTGTGTGTTATTCGATGTACGCTATCAATAATTGTGACTGTGAATATAAGTTGTGATCAGATGTGTGTAATTATTCGACCTCCCGTGGAATAAGGACGAAGTCCTTATTTTACATAGATGCTTGCAATACCAAATGAATTGCTCGTACGATGCCCAGCTGAAGGGGATTGTGACAGAGGGAAGGTGATCTGGGCTTCCGGCTCTCACTCATGGCATGAAAGACAGCTATAATAGCACAGATATAAATTTACATAGATAACTCAAATATCACGAGTTGTATTGAAACCAAGCGTGCCGAATTAACACCTCCTGTGACGTCATTAGTGACGGGAAATCCAAACCGATTCAAAGACACCGATGTCGCCGATGCCCCTCCGCCCGCTACGATTCTCTCGAGTGATTATCTCGCCCATACTCATATTTTTTTGTAGTCGCATGGACTGCAAGATAACGGCGACCAACCTTGACGCTTGGTCGGGGTTTCGTACACGCGAAGTACATGCATTTGCGTTATCTATGTAAATCTATATCTGTGTATAATAGCTGCTTCATGCTGAGGATGGTAGTACCCCATTCGACCTAACCCTTATATGAAGCTGTACCCAATTTGCTACAGCTTGTCTTCATCACAGTCCAATACAGGTTGAAACAGAAATGGTTTACTTTTTTTTCAAAACTTAACCTTGTAATTCTAAAACTATCAGCTTTGGAGGAAACTTGAATAACATAAAGTGTTACAGGGATACAGCTGTTGACAGTTTTTGTAAGTCTACAAAACCTTCAGTACTTCAACTGTCCCACAAAGCCGATAGTTTTAGATTTATAAAGTAGAGTTGCAAAAAAAATAGTATACCCTTTCTGTTTTACCTAGTATAATAAACGGTTTACATAAAATCTTTTGGTTGTCCAGCCATTCTACAAGCAAGAAGTGCTTTTGACGACGATGCACGACACCAGCCCACTGGTGGGCATCGTGGGCAAGTGCTCCGTGCTGGACTATGATGATTATCTCAAATGTAAGTTGTACAAAAATTATTCATACCTAAAAAATACTATTATAATAAACTCTGGCCACGTAAGATGTGACGTCACGGTAAGAATGCTGGCTGCGTTTCCTCGTATAATTGATAAACTGTTTTCTTGAACGAGGTACAAGTCGACTCTCTGGTCACTCAGTCGTAATATATCAATGTATTTCCGTATAAAATTGCCACAAACCAATAAGCTGTAAACGACGCATAGCCGGACCCGCTCGCTTTAAATAATACATCTGACATTTTTATTGGTTCATCCATTAATTAAAGGTTCAATCCTTATTTTAATAGTTGACGTAAGCGGTGTCTTGTCTTATTGGTCTGGGATAATTATAAGAGATTGCTTCGTGCTCTTATCCCTTTTTACCATGTGTATAAAGTTTAAAATGTAGTATGTAGGTTGTTTCTCCTTCGCTACCGTTTCGGTTAGAATGGAGTTCAAATAATTATATTTTTGGTAAGATTGGTATATACAGATTTCAGTCAGTCCATTCTAGCCGAGGTGGTAGAGAAGCTAAGCTACCTACATAGCATTTAAAACTTAATGAAAATAGCAAAAATACGAATTTTCGCTTGACACCGCTTGGCGACATCTGACGCTGCTCGTATACGCCGCGGCAACGAACAATCTAAAAAGAAAACTATCTCTCAGTTGAAAATTCCAATAGTATGAGTAACAAATGTGAATGTTTTGTCTCTCTCCCACGTAGGCCGGTCGACAGAGATAGCGGAGAACGATGTGTTCGTGTGCGAGTCCATCTACGACGAGTCGAACCGCGTCGCGCGCAAACTCAAGTCCGGACTGCGCAAGTTCGAGCACACCAAGGATGTCACCGTCGACGAGGTTAGTACTATCAATGAGTTAACCATACTACGTGACCCGTTCAGGAGGGGAGAGAGGTCTTCAAAATACCACGTTTGGTCACAGGGGGGGATTAGATTTAGGTTTTTGTTAAATCTCGCGCTTTTTCGAGCTATATTCAAATATGGCGTGCAGCGTTTGCAAAAAATGATTGGAAACCGTATTTGTGAATTACTACGTAAAAACTAGACAGGGAAGGGTGGGGGATGATGGTACTTGGCATTAACTAGGGGTGGTCACCAAAGGCGGGAGGGGGGTTAAAAATTGTAATAAATGGGTCATGTCTGTACAACATGTACAACAATAAGCTTGCTTTTATATTATGAGCAACTATACTAGTAAAACCTAGTAGATTCGCACCTAAGAGAAAGGAATAAGTAGCAGCTAGCATATAAAGCCCAAAGATACTTTCCGCAGTTACCTTCATCGTAAATGAGCGCCATTAGAGTATAACTTACGGTCAGCGCAAACGAAGGCGACGTCAGGCGACGGAGTGACAAATTTAGTAGCAATTAAAATTCAACTTAATTATATTCTCCATACGATTATAATTGGTATAGCGACCGCGCAACTTTTGACCACGCTTTGCGGCGATGCAAATGCAAATTAAGTGGAATTTTAATTGTTACCAAATGAGTCCCTCTGACCGTCTGTTAGTCTAATATGAATTTAAGCCTACTTTTGCACCAAAACTTTATTTTAATTAATTCGCTTAAGCTGTTAGCTCTTGATTCGCTAAAAATCTTATAAGCATTTATGCATTATTCAGTATATAAATATATACATGAACATATTTTTAGGAACCAGAAGCAGGTTTATATAAAAAAGACTATTCTACTAACCGAATTGATTTATTTTATAACAAAAATAGCTGTTACGCAATAATTTTTACAAAGCAAGGAACAAAATCACGACAATCACCAAAAATAACACAAATAGTACAAAGATCTTTAAAATAGGGTAGGCTGACTCACAAATCTCGTCGAGCACGATGTTCACGTCACGAAGGCTGTCCGAAAAGTGACCCAAGCTACGACTGAGCGTTCTTTATATAGTGATGGGTCCGTGGAAGGGGAATCAATCAAACCGAAACGTCAAAAAAGTGTTGCTACTCTAATACGGCCTCTCCTGACTGCGCATCGTCCTCGACTGCTCTTCAGCTAGGAACTCCGTCAGGTCTTCATCATTGGAGATGGTGTCTTCGCTGTCAACCACTTCGCCCGGTTGTGGTGCGTTTGAGGGCCCCGCGACAGCTGGTGGTGCCGAAAGATTGTTCGTGGCTGCAGATGATCCAGGTGCTGGCGGTGATCCTTCAGCTTCTGAATCCGCAACGCCTTCATCTGTCACACATAAGTTTCATTAACTACCTTCCTTTCAGTATGACGGTAGAACATCTTGATCCTTTTTAAAACATCTCTTGTGAGTATCGTCCCGCAACTTATTTGTGGGACGCATGCTCACATGGGCAGAGGCATCACTGAATCGCCTACCCTGATTTAGATGATGGAATTGTTTTTCCAACATCTACTCCTGACTCCTACTAGACAGAGGCCTCACTGAATCGCATGTCTAGTCCATGGAATCCTTCAGCACCTTACAGCGTGCTATTTCTGGAGCCCAACTTCCCTGGCAGTACAAGACGTCGTCGCAATTCGATTTGCCATAAGATTAATAATTATCGTCAGTAAGTCAGTCCTATATGGGCAGGGCAGAGCAAAGAGTAATAACGTACATGGCCAAATTAACAATTCTATAGAGAGGAGGTTTTGATACTAATGAGACTTTATGACAATCAAATCGCCACTCTCAGCCTTGCCATACAAGGTTAGTTGACTCACTCTCAAAGAAGGCAGCGCACGACTCAGGGCACCACTCTCCACGCCACAGCACCAAATACTCCGCTGCAGCTTGCGTAGTCTTTCCATAAGACCCACTGAGTAGCCGTAGTGCGTAGCGCCCGCTTGGCAGGGCCCTTACGATTTTGTAGGGACCTCGCATGCCCGGATCAAGTTTACCCGTCGATTGCGAGTACTTGATCGCGAACACTAAGTCGCCAACCTGAAACTCACGAGGCGGACGTCGCTTCTCATTAACGCGTGTATCTTGCTGTATTCGGTTACGTTGCATCAGTTCGCTGGCTCTTACTCTGCACATCTCACGCCAGGCCACACGGTTGGGCGGTACATTCGCGACAGCTATGTCTCGAATTAGGTTCCGGATCACTGGAGTGGCACCATCGGTACCTACCAGGAGGTTTATCGCTGAAGCCTGCGTAGTTCGCTGCTTAGTGATATTTAGGACCAGTTGAAGTTTCCACAGCACGTCCGACCACATGGCCTTCTTGTAGTTGGCTTCGATTCTAATCATGTTTAGAGTGACCATTAGAGTGGTGCATCTCGGGTGCTATATAGTGGATATTACATCCTAACTCCTGCAACCAGCTCACAAAATGATTCGCTTCAAACATCCGACCGCGATCAGACACTAGGAGCTTTGGAACACCAAACAATGAAATCATGTTGGAGATGGCCTGTTTGAGTTCACTGGCATCTTGGCGGCGCATTGGATATAGCAAACAATACTTGCTAAAAGCATCGACTACTAATAGCACGAACTTAAAACCGTTAGATAAGGGCAAGGGACCAAGTGCATCCACGTGCACTGTATCAAAAGGTACCTCTGGTTTCTGCCAGGACGTGATATGTTGATGGGGGGCTCTAGGAACACGTTTCGAAGATATGCATACGAGGCAATGGGCTATATATTTGGCCACGAACGGGCGAAGACCAGGGAACCAAAAGTGCTTCATGATTAGGTCCATTACCTTTTCAGTGCCGATATGCTCGTGCTCGTCATGAAATATTCTCAGCAGGCTCAGTCGGTGACCCTTTGGTATGTAGCACAGCAGCCTAGACTCTTGCCCTGTGGGTGAGTACCGATAGTAAAGGGTATCATTTTGGAGAACGTAACGGCGGGGATCTAAGCGGCCATCCTGTAACTGCTGAAGTACATCCTGTGTTTCCCCATCTGCTGCTTGCGCTATCTGGGCCCAGTTCCGAGGACGAGTAATGTTGTGGACGTTGAGTGTAGGATTACGACTGAGGTAGTCTGCGTGTGACATCATTGTACCTTTGCGGTACTCGATATTGAAGGAAAAGTCCTGAAAGTATACCCACCAACGAGCAACACGTGGAAGCAGGTCCTTTTTCTTTTCAGTTGCCTTAAGGGCATTACAATCGGTGAGAATTTTAAAGTGAAGGCCTACTAGATAATGACGGAAATGTTGTAATGCTTTGACTACTGCTAAAGTTTCTAATTCGTAGGAGTGGTACCTACTTTCTGCCCCTTGCGTACTTTTGCTAAAGTATGCTACCACTCGTCTTGTGCCGTCTTTGTGGGTTTGCATCAAGACAGCTCCATACCCTATACTGCTGGCGTCTGTATGGATTTCGGTTGGCAATACGGGGTCAAAAATGGAAAGAACTGGTTCATTAGTAAGCAGGGTTATAATTTCCTGTCGAACAGTTTCTTGTTCTTGGCCCCATTGGAAAGGCATATCCTTTTTAATTAGCCGAGTCATGCAAGCAGTTTTGGTTGCGTATCCCTGAATATAACGTCTAAAATATCCCGCTAATCCAAGAAATTGCCTGACCTGTCTAACGTTTTGTGGAGGTAATGAGTTAACTAACGCTTCTATCTTTGATGGGCTCGGTCTAACCTGACCACCACTGATCACTCTTCCCAAATATTCCACCTCGGTGGTGAGAAAAGAACATTTACGAAGATTTATAGAGAAACCAGCGTCAGTGAGCGTTCCAAGGACTTGTCCTAGTAATGTGATACCTTCCTGAACAGTGGAACTGAGGATTAATACGTCATCTATGTAAACTAGGACAGAACCTGCCTCAATAAAACTGCGTAGAGTTTCATTGATGATACGTTGAAATACAATTGGAGAATTCGTCAATCCAAAAGGCATTTTTATGAACTCATAATGGCCCTCTGGTGTGACGAACCCTGTTTTATGAATGGACTCCTCATCGATAAGGATCTGATGGAACCCTGTTGCCATGTCTAGGCTCGAAAAATATTGATATTTGCCTAGACGGTCGATATGATCGTCTATCAGTGGCAAAGGGTAGCGATCTCGGATGGTGAGTCGATTCAAAGCGCGATAGTCAACGCACATTCGATCTGAACCATCCTTTTTCTTCACTAGTATGATGGGACTAGAATATTGGGATCGAGATTCTCTTATGATACCCTTGTCGATAAGATCGCGTATGATATCACGAACCTTAAGTTTTTCTTGGTGTGACAGTTTATAAGGTCGGTATGCTACTGGAGTGTCATTGGTAAGGTTAATGTGCATTTTTCCTGTTTTCACGGTGGTCGCCGCCGTACCAGAAATAAGGAAATCAGAAAAGTCCTGAAGCACAGAAATGAGTGATTCACGTTCACTACCTTGAAGGGGTGTGTTAATCGAAAATTGGTCCTTGGCAACCGCGCCTACATGCTTGGGAATATCATCCGTCCGAGTTATATACTGTCGGTCCTTTGTTCTAACAAAAGTAACTCCATTACGGTTAAGAATATCCGTACCAACGATAATGGGGGTACTTATGCATCCAGGTGGAACCACTATAAAATCAGCCTCAACTGAAATATCGCTGAACTCAACAGTTAATGTTACGTAGTGCTGCGCTATAATCGCCTGATCACCAATCCCCTTCAATGTGCAACTGATAGGTTTCAGAGAGTGTGACAGATATTTGAGTACATCCGACGATATTAAAGAAACATTAAGTGCCCCACTATCAATCAGCACGTCGATTGGGACGCCCTGAATAACGGCTATGGTGATGTCACTGGTTGCACCAGTACGGGCAATTTCAGTGCAAAGGTTAACGTTACGTTTGTTACGAGGCTCCGACCTATCTTTAGCAAAGCACGTTCGCTCCGTATGACCACGTTTTTTACAAAACGTACAGGTAGTACTGGTGTTAGCATTATCGTTGGGCACAGTAGTTCCCGGTTTATCGGAATTTGACAAAATATTTGGTTTTTTCGGACAAAAGTGACTTTTATGTCCAACCTGACCACACGTGTAACATTTTAGATCGGTTTGGTTGTTTATAGTTCGCTTTTTCGCAATATTTGGGCGTGTATCGGGTTTAGTGCGGTAAGGCTTAACATAAATCGACAAAAATGGGACCAAAGTATCGCTTGTTAAACTTGCATTAGCCGCGGCAGCTCTGATTTGGGGGTCGGTTATTCCTCGAATAACAATTAGCACAACTAATTCGTCACTTAACCCTCTTATAATTCTTAACCTTAGTAAAGTTCGCCTAGCGTACTCAGCGTAAGTAGCGAATTTATCAGAATTGGTTCCCATTGTCTCATATAACATATTGGCATAATCAAGTCTACGCGGGCACAAGAGTTTAAATTCTTGAGAAAAATTGCTCCAAGATCGGTCATTCGACACCCATTCGTGCAACCAGGTCCGCGCATCACCCTTTAAACAGTTTGCTACCCGTGAAAGGCACTCGTAGTTATCCCAGCCATTCACAGATTTTGCTCGTTCCACCTCTTTGCACCAATCGTCAATATCATGTATTGTCGGATCAAAATTTGATACGAAGTAGTTATGTGTTCGCGTAGGTTTTATGGATCTTATTGCTTCAATCAAATCCTGCGCCGATGTAGGCGTAGATATATTTTTTTCGAGGGTAGATTGAGAAATGGGAGTCGAATTAACCGGTGTCGCGCAATGGTTAGTTTCTATGATTTCCTCAGATTTTTTTTCGATTGTTTGAGTAAATACAGGCGTTATACTAGGATCGCATTGCGCCTCACGCAATACCGGGGGCATAGACGGGTTATGGGTTTCACTGCAACGTACACTACCAGGAGCGCTTGCGCACGCGGACTCACTGTGTGTTACCGGGTTTAGAGAGATAACCTCACTCTGAACAACTGAAGAAAAGTTGCCAGAATTTTTGTTTTCTAAAGCAGTAATTCGCGACAAGATAACGTTAAGTGTCGATGATAAACTGTCTAAACCTGGTCGTGGTGGAGTCCGTGTTCGTGATCGACGCCTATAACTACTTTTGTGTCGACGAGTTTTGCTCCGCGAGTCACGCCGACGATCAGACATAATTAGAAAAAAAGGCGAATAGTCGCTAGTTTGTTCCAATCTCACACAATCAACTAAATTATCAACAATACAAAAGAAAGGATACCTGACAGTTATATTTTAAACCAAATGGGCTTGAATTCTATCCCACTTCTGATTTTAGGAACCAGAAGCAGGTTTATATAAAAAAGACTATTCTACTAACCGAATTGATTTATTTTATAACAAAAATAGCTGTTACGCAATAATTTTTACAAAGCAAGGAACAAAATCACGACAATCACCAAAAATAACAAAAATAGTACAAAGATCTTTAAAATAGGGTAGGCTGACTCACAAATCTCGTCGAGCACGATGTTCACGTCACGAAGGCTGTCCGAAAAGTGACCCAAGCTACGACTGAGCGTTCTTTATATAGTGATGGGTCCGTGGAAGGGGAATCAATCAAACCGAAACGTCAAAAAAGTGTTGCTACTCTAATAATATTATTATAAGTTTTTTTTTCTTTAAGATTACTAGCAATATGAGTTTATCACATTACTAGTATTCCCGTTAACCCCTACAGCTAAGCTAATGCTTGTGTTTGAAGTGTGTTCACGTCAATAGTTTAATGGCCAGGATGGGAATCGAACCCGGAACCTCTCAGCTACGAGGGCGGCCCCTCTAACCATTAGGCTATTGACGCCTAGTACTGAGAGGAGTGATTTTTTCCAGATCTACTACTTCCCGAAGCCGCTGGGCCCGCCCGCCCTGGCCTCCGCCCAAGACGTGCACTCTACATCGAGCGCGTTCACACAGAAGCCGTTCAACCCGCACGTCAATATCGACTCTATGGTAACTTCACAGTTTATAACTTCAAGTCCTATTAACACTTGCAATTGGCTCGGAAAAAATGAAGATTTTTGGTAATTATAACATGGATTGTTCAATAGAGTTTATGATTGATGGCGAGCCCCCATCAATCATAAACTCGTCTGAACTCTCGTCTAGTCACTAGACCAAGCGAACCAAGACTATAGGCTAGTGTGTAGTCCGCTCGGCTAACTGCACCGGTGGTTGCGGACTCGATTTCCGTCAGGAGATATTTCGGCAATGGTATTTCCTAAATTCGCCCTAGTCAGAGTGTAACTAGGATAGTCCTCAGTCCTTTAAAAGGCACCCATAGTGCAAGCGTTGCTTATTTTAGGACCGAAATGTTGGTGCTTTACTCCGGTGATGTTTATATTTTTAAAGGTTCTTGGATTGTGAAGAACATTAGGACATTGCTTAGATTTAATGAAAGCATTAGTGCGTAATCAGCTGTTTTTGAACCTAAAAGCGGTGCAATAAGTGCGACTTTACAAGTAAGTCTTAATATAATATTTCATTGGATTGAACATACTCCTTGGGGTGTGCAGGACAGCAAGCCGCAGTTCACGAACCTGATCAACACGACCATTGGCAGCCAGGACGTGGAGATGATCCTGGAGAACTCGCTCGACGACTCGTCACTGGCATCGCCGGCCACGCCCCTCTCCATAGGTGACTATAACCCTCCTCCTTATTAATTTCAATGATGGCGACATCGGACGGGAAAAAAAGCTTGTTTTGCTGACTTTTTCTTATCGTATTTAAGCAGTGATAGCCGATTGGTTAAGCACGCCTCTTGCAGGCACCAGGTACTGGGTTCAAACTTCAAACTACGGCGCGCAACTCTGGGTTTTTCGAGATCTATGTGCGAATCATAATTTATATATGACTAGCTGTGCCCGCGACTTCGTCCGCGTGGAGTTTAACTAAACTTTCATCCCCCATTTTATCCCCTTGGGGTAGAATTAATCAAAATCCTTTCTGAGCGGATGCCTACGTCATAACATCTACCTGCATGCCAAATTTCAGCCCGATCCGTCCAGTGGTTTGAGCTGTGCGTTGATAGATCACTATGTCAGTCAGTCACCTTTGAGTTATATATATGTATTTAGATTATCACTTGTTTACAGTAAAGGAAAACATCGTGAGGAAAACTGCATGTCTAAGAAAATCTAACAAATTTTCGAAAGGCATGTGAAATCGTCAACCCGCACTGGGCCAGCGTGGTGGATTACGAATCCCCCTCGCAGTGAGGGGAGGCCCGTGCCCGTGGGACGTATAAAGGGCAATTTTTTTTCTATTCATGTGTCCCACTCCTGGACAAAAGCCTCTACCTGAACTCTCCACAAAATACGGTATTGTGCTGTTTCGGGCCACGTGTCTCCCGGAAAGGTGACCAAATCGTCCCCCACAGACCAATAAGTTACAGACGCTTTATAGCCGGGTACCACCCGCACTCGCCCACCGCTAGCATTCCCACTGCATAAGTGTGACGGCAGTGTGACCCTATCTGACATTTTGATTGGTCCATTCACAGTCATGCCCTGAAAGAACCAATAAAAATCATCGTTTTCCCGCCAACTTTTGACATTGCATTCGTATACAATGGTGGACATAGGTGACGTCTTATCATATTAGTCTGTGTCGTCCCGCTATCTTCTCTGGGTCTAAACCGGCCGGTTTGTTATCTCTTAAAAAATTTTATCTTGAATTAAATAATGATTTAATAGAATTGCAACTTATTTAATCATAGCAACATTGGGTAATCTAATATATAAAATTCTCGTGTCGCGGTGTTTGTTGCCAAAGTCCTCCGAAATGGCTCTACCGATGCCAGTTGCCTAATCATTAGCCAGCCACTTTATTAAATGTTGTAACAGACGATACGGCTGAATATCATTTAGGCCGTTAGTTGAACGGCGCCGTTTAGTTAAGTGCCTAGGCTGTTCATTGAACGGCGAATTAAGCTATTTGGCTGCGACATGCACATCGGGTAGGTCTGAGAATCGGTCAACATCTATTTTTCATACCTATATTATATACTTTATATGACAGTACAACGTTTGCCGGGTCAGCTAGTAATATCCATAATTTTGTGTGTTGTTCACGCCAGGCGGCAATAGCAACCCCTACAACCCGTCCATGGCGGTCACCCCCAGCCAGGAGCGGGTCAGCCAGCCCGCCGCCACCCCCTCCAGCACCAAGAAGAAGAAGGACCCCAAGCAGAAGATAGTCACCGGGTACATACTGTACTCCAGCGAAGTGAGGAAGGCCATTGTCGCTAACAATCCTGAGTCCACTTTTGGTGAGTTTAACATTGTTTGTGAAGAAGTTAAGTTTTGTTATGTTGGCTCAGAAGAGTCAGAAGCAGAAGATAGTTATAGTATACGGTTCGAAATCTACTTTTGTTGTGGCTTAATACCAATAAGAGTAACAGGATACCTATAGTTTTTGCAAAAGACATTTAAACAAGAAGGGAGATAAATAGAACATAGTTTTTGCATAAGAATGTTGATTGCAAGAAGAAGCAGAAAATCCAGATTACATTAATCGTTTATTGTGTTGAAAATGTCTCATGCACTGTCTGTGGGTATTCAAATTTGTTGTTTATGATATTAGTAATACAGTCCTGCAATATTGTTATTGTTTCACCAATAACCCCGTGTTGAGGCGTCAATAGCCTAGTGGTTAGAAGGACCGCCCTTGTAGCTGAGAGGTTCCGGGTTCGATCCCCATCCTGGCCATTAAACTATTGACGTGGACCCGCTCCTAACACAAGCATTAGCTTATCTGGACGAGCTTACGGGAATACTAGTAATGTGATAAATTCACATTGCTAGTAATCTTTATAAAAACATATATTTTAAATAATAGTTTATTAATAAGTACACATGTCTATTAGTGTTATGTCCTTGTGAATGTGCTTGTTGTGTCCAAACTACTGTGTACAGAATAATTGGACGTAGTTTTGCAAAATGGAACCAATCCACACACACTTATTTAAACTGAAACCAACCTAAAACGTCCAACACAAGGTTGGTTCTGGTATACAGCAGTGCATGTGGGTTGATTCTGTTCTGCAAAACAATATCCAATTGTCTATTCCTAAATGCGAATTACCTATGCCTCACGCTCTAGACCCCTTGTGCTATATCCTGTGTGAATAATCCTAACGCCACCTATATGTAATATTTAGCTAGCAAGGATAAACATTCTAAATTAGGTAGGTATTATTTTGTTGTCCTTTCAGTATCATTTAATTTTGTTGTTATAGGTTTAGACGAACTTTAGTTATAACTGAAACTGAATATAATCTAGCCATATTTAGAGAGTTAAAGGATACATTGTATATAAGTCGGTCATGTTAAAATAATATCTACTTTCCCTGGTTGTATAACTGTAAATTGAAAATTTAAAAACCCCTGATGCGACGACCTTTTCATCAAATGTATACAATAATCAACAGAAAATCTGTGTGAAAGTATGAGACATTATTTTGTTGTGACATTATAATAATTGACATTAGAATAGACAACGAATCTAAATATTGATGCCACGGAGGTTTAATTCCTAGTAAAATATTATCAATTATGATTCAATTTCATGTAATAACTCTGGTTGAGGTGGACGGGAGCAACCCAGGGGAAGAATTTTCAATAACGCTAAAATTATTTTAAATTAGATTTGTTTGTTTTTATATTTTTTCTCATTGGCGGAGCAGCGCCCTCTAGAATTATTATAACGTAATATTCCATTACCATACAAAAGAGCTGATGATAGCTAAGAACACTCTCGATCAGAACACCTATCTAACAAAAGAAACACAATTGAAATCGGTTCATCAGCTTGGGCGCTACGTTGCCACAGACAGACACACAGATACACAGATACACATGTTAAACTTATAACACCCCTCTTTTTTCGTCGGGGGTTAAAAATTGTCGGTTAAGTTCAATGTACTACCGCATATAAAACAGGTGTGTACAATGTACACTATTGACTTGAAATTTTTACACATCGTGGCATTTCTATATGAGAATGATTTCATAGAGGCACTTGATATCCCGAAGTTCCCACGGTAACGGGAAATTGTTAATTATGTGCCACAGCGAAGCGTAGCCGGGTTTATCTAGTATATCAATGAAGATTGGGTATAGCTAATAAAAAAAACCTGCGTTTTTTTACGCGGCAGCGCATTATGCTCCAATTTTATTTTGCGTACCTTTTATGGCGGACTTCCGGAGGTCTGGAATAAAATTTAAAGTCTAAGGCCCGTATTACTAAATCGATCTCAAGTCTGGGAGTGATCTTGAGTAACAGAGTACGTCTTTGACTTGACATTTTGGGGCTGGAATGGCATAAGAATGACATTCTCAAGACGCTCACACGACTTGACTTGACGCCTAAGTACGAGTTGGCGAGTGCCAAAGAGTGAGTGCCTATGCACACCACGTTTTTTCAACGCGCCGTCGACGCGCGTTTGTATCGATACAGACGCGATACGCACGCGAGGCAGACGCAGCCTGACTTTAGACTCAAATTCAAATTTAAATATTTTTATTTCAAATAGGCCAGATTAACTGGCACTTTTAAAAAGTCAAGAGCTAGTTGCATGTTCCAAAACTAAATCCTATAGAGAAGAACATGCAAGAAACTCCATGGATACTTTTACTCGTTTCTGCGTTTACAGTAGGTATAATTTAGAAGTGTGAGGACAATGTAAACTTTTGTAGGATAAAAGCCTTTGTGGGCTTAAAAATCGTGGTATGCACAGGCCTTTAGTTGTTGACGCGCTGGTGTGTCCGCAGGCGAGATCTCGCGGATAGTGGGCAACGAGTGGCGCTCGCTGCCCGCCGCCACCAAGCAGAGCTGGGAGGAGCGCGCGGCGCGCTGCAACGAGGAGACCTCCGCGCGCCTCGCCGAGGAGATGCGGGAGATGTCGCACCATGTCAGTATTGCCGTTGCTTAGTTTGGGACCATACAGTTGGTGTATTCGTCTGGCGATATTTATTGTATTATTTACTAGCGACCCGCCCCGGCTTAGCACGGGTGCAAGTAAGCCACTAAAATTATCAGTGTTTCTCTACCATATTATGCATGTGTTATACATATGAACCTTCCTCTTGAATCACTCTATCTATTAAAACCGCATCAAAATCAGTTGCGTAGTTTTAAAGATCTAAGCATACATAGGGCCAGACAGCGGGAAGCGACTTTTGTTTTATACTATGTAGTGATTTATTTATTGTGTACAGACTCCGATGGAGATGACGTACGAATGTGCGTGGGACACGTGCGACTATCAGTTCGAGGAGCTCACCGACTGCATGGAGCACTGCATCGGCGACGGCGGGAACAGTAAGTATCTATATATTAAAACGGAAAGGAAAAACTTTCAAACTATTCATACTAAAATTGCGTGGACGGAGGAGTATGAAATTAGGCACACTTATAGTTTATATAGAGAATGAGTGCAGTGTGCTAATATTTGTGTATTATAATACTTAGAAATACATTAAAATCAATAAATAAAACATTGTACACACTACCATGAATTGACACACACACATTTGTAACCTCCACACTGACTGACTGTCTGACAAACGGTGACAGTTTTTGTAGGGCGGGACTTCCATAGTACATTCTGCGAGCCAGTATCAAATAGTCTTTGACAACAAAACCTTAATGATGTTTGAAATTAAAATGGATAATGATCGAATTTTGATCATTATAATGGGAATACTAGTTTACATAGTTCCCTTATCCTCAGTGCTATAACAATAACATAGCAGTGGTATCAAAACTTTCAATTGATACTCAAGCACGATATACAGGCTGTAAGGGACATCGTAACGATAACTGGATATAGATATTCAGAACGGATCCAACGACCCATACTTCTGCAAACTGAAACCGACGTACAACCACTTCAACTGGGGTTGATTTTAGTCTGCACGAGTAAGTGCGGTTGGTTCCTTTTTGCAAAACTATGTCCAACTGATCCTCGAAAACTAGAGGGCATTGAGTCTTAATTTACATTGCAATCTTTGTCTAAAATAGTAATCATTGATTTATTCAACGCTTGAAAAAGATTTGGTGAAATTATTTCATGCTAAAATCTATTTTAAAATTTTGTTTTCTTGCATAATTCATGAAAATATCGACGGAAAATTCTAACTCTAGGTGGTCCAGAAACATGAGTTGAATCCATGGTATCAGTTTTCGTTACGATGCCCCTTACACCTTGTATTAACCGTAGCGCACAGACCATGAAGCCATAGACGCCTAACATATGCATTGCCACAGCATACGATATTTTGATTGGTCCATTCATGGCTCGACGTTGAATGAACAATTCCATTCTCATACAATAGTGGACGTAAACGGTGTCTCGTCTTATTGGACTGTGCCATAGTCTAACGCCAATGTAAGCGTGTGCCGACTCGCTCACACGACAGATTTCATGAATAAGTATGACAGTGAAAGCATGCTGTTTTGATGACGGTACGATCAGGATATTAATATGTCGGCAAAAGGAAGAAGTTTATTAAAATTAACTTCTTTTACTTTTAAATTGCTGCCAGTGATCGGTACATACATTGAAACCAAGAAACCAAAGTTGGAACGTGAGTACTTTTCTATTTCATATTACAAGACAACATTTTGTTAGTGTGTGAGTAAATACAAAGTTCCATCCGACGAATTTATGAGAGCCTGCACTCTATTAGTGACCTCATGTGGTCTGCATAAGGTCGGAAACATTCTGTAAACGAGAGGTTAACTTTGAGCTGTTCATCAATGGAACTGTCTAATAATACCACGGTAGCAAATACCTGTACGTTTATCATTCGTCCACACATTCAGCATTTATCTAACGTGAGGCGCGTGACTTTCATTCTGGTGAATCACCAGTACGGATAGGTGGTATAGCGGGTGATCAGTTACACACCGAAATATCTTATTCTGTCATCAGTAATTTGACATGCGAAAGAAGAAGACAAAGCATGGTTTAACTATGCAACCGCTAAACCACGTTTATTAATACGTGGGGAAGCTGAGTAGGTACGGAGCTTTGGTGTATCAGTTTTTTTATTAAACGCGGCTGTTTTTTTTCTCCTATTATTTCTTTCGATTAAATTCGTGCGGGTTCCAAGACAATTTAACTTTACCCGGGACTCGTCGAGGATCAAACCTCGACGTCATTATTGGTCACCATTGTCGATCCTGGCTTACAGGAGTTACAGTGGTGGGAGTGTGTGGCGGGACTAGTCCCAAAACGCGGCTGTCAACCCCGCTAGTGTGGGTTGATGAGCTGCAATTCTATTGCCCTCACTGGAGCGCTCAGACGAGTCTAACCTCCCCCTCCCCCCTGCATGCGTGTCGGCAGCGGGGCACGTGCAGCAGCACTACCGCGGCTCGCACGCCGAGTACCCGTGCGTGTGGCGCAGCTGCGCGCGCGTGCGCAAGGGGCAGGCGCCCTTCCCCAACCTGCCGCGGCTGCTGCGCCACGTGCGCGACCTGCACGTCAACAAGGGCAACGGCCGGCTGATGGCCGTGCACGAGAGGTCCAGGTCGGTGGGGTGCCATTCTCATTTATATTAATACTAGCTGTGCCCACGGACTTCGTCCGCGTAGTATTTAACGTAACAAAAATTTCGGGATTATCGGGATAAAAAGTATCCTATATGTTAATCCCGGTTATAAACTATCTGTGTTCCAAATTTCATTCAAATCCGTTCAGTAGTTTTTGCGTGAAGGAGTAACAAACATACATACATACATCCACACTCACAAACTTTCACATTTATAATATTAGTAGGATCCACTACTCTTTGTAATTGTTAACCATATAGGGTGCGTTCCAGTTGGCGTTCACAACGATCACGCTCACGACCGCCGTTTTACCCGTTCCACTTGCTTGTGAGCGTTACTGTTGTAAACTCAAGGGGAATGGATTATAGAGCGTTTTGAGCGTGGAGGTAAAAATACAAACAGCGATTTAGTAAAAAGAAAGCAAAAGATTTAAGAGGTTAGGTTTTAATCTATAAGCCTTGAAAATAAAGTTATATAATTATTGTTTAAAACGATTTATACTGAAAAAAATATATAATATTTTTTTATATTTAATATTAGTGGTGTATTTAATTAATTTACGTTCAAATGTAATTAAAATGTCTTTTGTGGCGGCACTTGGTTATTTGGTAAGAGGTCGCAACAATGCTCCAGAAGTACTAGTTCATCCAGTTCAGATGAAGAATGGAATAGGATTTTACAACATTATGATTGTGAAAAGGTTTCACGGTCGCCGTCTTCGATGCTTTGAGTTTTGAAAATCCCGCTAATTTTCTCAACGATCACTACGACCCACCTTTTTAGATGGCTCGTCGGGAGCTTCGCGTGAGCGTAAGTCATGACGTCATGAGTGACGTTTTCGCCGCGACCACAACGACCACGGTCGTTATGTGGAACGGCTAAAGGAGCATTTTGATCGTTGTGAACGCTAAGTGGAACGTAGCCATAAGCAACTGGCGATCTAATAATCTTCTCAGTGGAAGCAGCATTCCGAACCGGTGGTATATTGTGACTATCATACATGTTTTGTTGGCTTACATGAATAAAAACAATTTTGAGTGTCGAGTTTGACATCATCTCACATTGTACGGATACCCAACCTCATTAATGGTGGTAGAGCCAAGCTATAGCCCACAGATATAGATTTACATAGATAACGCAAATGTATGTACTTATCGTGTCCGAAAACCCCGACCAAGCGTCGAGGTTGGTCGCCGATAACTTACAGTCCTCGCGACTACAGATATAAAAATATTAGTATGAGCGAGATAATCACTCGAGAGAATCGTAGCGGGCGGAGGGGCATCGGCGGCATCGGTGGCTTTGAAGCGGTTCGGATTTCCCGTCACTGATCACGTCACAGTAGGTGTTAAAAATTCGGCACGCTTGGTTTCAATACAAATCGTGATACTTGCGTTATCTATGTACTAGCGGCCCGCCCGGCTTCGCACGGGTACATTGCGGTTACATTATTCGAGTTTTAGTAAGCATCCCTAATTTTTTTGAAAATATATTATAGCCTATGTCACCCGGGGATAGTGTAGCTTCCCAACAGTGAAAGAATTTTTCAAATCGGTTCAGTAGTTTCGGAGCCTATTCATTACAATCAAACAAAGTTTTCCTCTTTATAATATTAGTATGAAATCTATATCTGTGCTATAGCCAAAGCTATAGCCAATTGGCGACAGCTCATACACGGGCTGGCGCGACCGTGGCAGTAGCACCGTCTCACAGAAGATCGACGTAATTATTATAGCGGAGTTTCGTACGATGAGTGAGGGAGTCGGGAAGACAAAGCCCGGGTCGACCAATGGGGCGTCACGGTGCATGCTAGTGTGCGTAGTTTTGGTTGGAGTGTAGCCTTAGGGGCGCTATGACTTAGGTTTAGGTTTAGGTTAGGTTAGAACAGTGACCAAAACGCGCGAGCCGAGCGAGCGAAGCGAGCGTGCCGCGGCAGCGGCCGGCGAAGCGCCAGAATCCGAATGTGTCATTAGGTTATGTTAGTTCCCCGTTAGGGGGGCTATGGAGCCAGGACTTAGATAAAGTTTCAGGATTTTTTTTGTTTTGTTTTGATCACTGTTCTAACCTTTTTTTTTTTTTTTTTTTTTTTTTTTAACGTTGGAAAACCCTTTATGGGTCCCCTCCCGACTCGGGGGAGTCGAGAGGGGTATGTGGGAGTCCCCGAAGGTATACCCACTAAAAACCAACGGTGTATCCTCTTGGTCGCATGTGCCGGGTCCCGGGAATGCTGTAAGCAACCGCAACCCGGCGCGACTCGGCCTGGTAAGGCCCCCTCACTGGGGGCGCGTCCAAAGGACGCGCCACTCCGACCTCAGGCGCTGTGTTGACACACGTAACACAGCGCCCCCTCTCGAGCCCATGCTGTAATGGCAGACACCCCCGTGCCTGCCACCAGAGGCTCCGCGGGGAGCTCCACTGCCTCACGTGATGCTCGACCCGCATTCCCGCTCAGCCATCAGGCTGGGCGACCAGGCCCAGGCGGGAAAGTCAGGGGATGCCAAAAGGCTTCAACCCCGACACTGCTGCGAGCCCCCTCCGGGGGAAGGGGGCTCGGGTTAAGGCCCTCCGCCAACAGCAGCCCACCACGGGCCCTATCGCCACCCCCAAAATGGCGTCGCCGCCCTCCCACCCCTAGTCGCCCCACGCCACGCTACAGTCCTCTCTGATAGCAGAGAGGTACCAAGCACGGCGCGAGCGACTCCCTCTGCCAGACTATTCGCCACCGTCGACCACCTCAACAGGGAAACTGAAGAGGTGGTCGGCGGTGCCCAGGGTGCACCACGAGGAGGTTGTCCGGCCTAGCACCCCTTGTCCGGCCTAGCACCCCTCACTGTTCTAACCTAACTTAACCTAAACCTAACCTAACCTAAGTCATAGCGCCCCTAAGGCTACACAATGACCGTAGTTTTAAATTACATTATTTTAACTCTTCCTACAAAAAAAAAAATAAAAAAAGAACAGACTTCTAAAAACCTGGTTGCATTATAAAACTAGAAGTAACTAGGGACCTTATAATTTATTGCGGTGATAATTCAAGCAAGTAGGCGTCGATTGGTGCCTAAGAAGTTGTCTTGCACTGACTCCAAATGAACTGAATTATAAGGTAGTTATTTCTAGCTTTTTATTGCACGCAGGTTTTTTAAAAGTCGGTTAAATTTATTTGTTTTTTTTAGTAGTCTGTTAATTTAAAATATAGCCTACACTTTTTGTAGTCAACGCGCCATTCTAATATGAAGAAAACCTGTCTATTGATTGAAATAGATGTTAAAATAGTAACATCATTGTCCAGGAACTACATGCCGTCGTCGAAGAAGCCGAAACCGGTGCCGGTCCGCAGCGTGATGTCCCCCGGAGGTACGAACTCTAGCGGTACTTATCGTCTAGGTTTGCATGAACTACTAACACAGCTTCCACTGTTAGTGTTGCGTTCACGTTTTGTTCTTCTAAATAATATTTACAGTATTAAAACTACTTATAAACTAACTTACAGTAATTTTTTTTATAAAAAAAGTTATGATAATAATATTTTCCCAAACAATTAAGTAACAAGTTATTATTTTTTGCTCTTTATTTTCTTTACAGGCTTATACAGGGTGTAAGGGGCATCGTAACGAAAACTGATGCCATGGATTGAACTCATGATTCTGGACTACCTAGAGTTGGAATTATCCGTCGATATTTTCATGAGTTAGCAAAAAAATGCATTTTTTTATTGGTTTTAGCATGAACTCATACAAATCTATTTCAAGTGATTAATAAATCAATGATTACTATTTGAGACATAACCTGTGTAACAATGTAAATTAAAACTCAATAGGCTCTAGGTGCACGAGCACGTATTTCATGCTAACATCAATTTTAAAATGCTGATCATTTTTAGCATGATTTATGAAAATATCTACGTATAATTCCAAATCTGGGGGGTCCAGAATCATGGGTGGAATCGATGGAATCAGTTTTCGTTACGCCCTGTATATTATATTATCGCTTAACAGAGTAGGTTTCTGCAGTAGTGGAGCGTGACGGCAAATGCCGCGCATACCTCCTAAAACATGACATATTTTTGGGGGAATATCTTTTATTAAAAAGTGACCGATTAGTTAAGTACGCCTCTTGCGGGCACAAGGTCCTAGGTTCAAATCCCGGGTCCACCTCTGGTTTTTTCTTAATCTATGTGCGAATCATAATTTCAATATGATTATCTTACGCTTACGGTGAAGTAAAACATGCAAAGTGTAATCAATATTCGAAAGACGTGTGAAGTCCGCCAAGTCGCACTGGGCCGGCGTGGTGGACCCTCACCTTAAGGGGAGGTCCGGCCCAGGAGTGGGACTTTAACGGTTAAAATTAAAATAAATATCGCCAGACTGGCACGCCAACAGGGCCCTAACCACGCTAGCTACTCAAATCGTAATAGAAAAGCAAACGCTCGCGATTACGTTTCAAACGCTCCGCTTTTGACGACACCTTACCATATCAATGTCAGTAGAAATCGTGAAGCTCGTGTCAGCAAATGTCAAAAGCGGAGCGTTTGAAACGTAATCGCGAGCGTTTGCTTTTCTATTACGATTTGAATAGCTAGCGTGGTTAGGGCCCTGTATAGTCCCAAACCAAGCAACGCTTGTACTATGGGTGCCTTACAATGGACTGGGGGCGATTCCAGTGACACCCAGGCCTGGGCAAATTATGAAAAGGCCTGTTCCGAAATTAGCCTGAATCGAACCCGCAACCACCATGTGCAGTGAGCCGAGCGGTCTACGCTCGAACCACTGCGCCAAGCGGTCGTTATAATTGTTTATAATTATCAGCATCGCTGTCGGGCATGTCGCCCCTGGCGCGTAACACGCCGTCACCGGGTGCGGGCGCGGGAGCAGGCGCGGGCGAGGGCGGCGCGGCGCTGGCGGCGCGGCCGCCGCTCGACCCGCTGTTCGTGCTGGCGCCGCCGCGCGCGCAGCGGCTCACGCACTCCGAGGCCTACATCAGGTATGTACCGGGCTACTTTTTAATGAACGCACAAATTTTCAAAGACTGTTCTGAACGTTAATTTTAAAAAGAAAAAAAATTATAACTTTTTTACCATAATTCTTTTTTCCAATCAGTCACTAAAACCAGAATAAACAGACGTTTGGAAACTTACAGTAACACAATTATACTCAAACAAAAATATCGCAACCCACGCATGGAACCATTAATTCGCGGTTTTCATCCACCCCATGTGACCAGAACTTTTGTCATATGCATGTTATTTATTTTATTTTATAATTTTTTGACAATAATGATTAAAACACACTTTAGGTTTATTCGCCTTATCTTGATTTAAAAATTTAGCTGGTCTTTGATATAATTAAACTTGTATTGTTCAATCTACAAAGAAACGCCCCAATATTATTTTTATTGACGAGACACCGAGGGATTAGAGGATTACAATATATTACACTTTTTGATATTAATAAGTAACAATAAATTCCATAGCGATACCCACACTGCAATGTATGTTCAAATACAGGTACATAGAAGGCCTCCATTCCGAACAAAAATACATAACACCGTGGGAGAAATCGCTCACCCCGATGCCAATGAACCCAGACCCGGCACAATTCAACATGCAGAAGTTACCCGCGCACTGGATGACTGAGGACGCGGTCAATGGGTACCTGGCTCAGGACAAGAGCCTGTCGGAGGCTGACATACAGAAGATGGACCCCACCGCCAAGATACTGAAGGGGTTATGCGCTTTAAGAGATTATATGATGAAGGATGCCTTGCTCGTTGCAAGGTCTAACAGTCATAACATTTGATAAAGGAGGATGCTGGAGACAGGCGGGCCATGTAAGTTTTTGAACATTCATCCCGTCTAGCGTCGTTTCACCCGGGTGTATATCGAACAGTAGATAATCTATTGTGTCAGCTTAAAACTCTTGTGAACTGCCTACAAAAATCTTGCTGGATTTGTTGCTGAAAACCTCGGCTAGTCGCCAACTTAGCGGGCTACGCGGCTACAATATGAGGGCAAAAGATTCATGCCATCGCTTGATTTTAGAGTGGGTGGCATCATGTCACTTCACTTCTGTCAGTGTCAGTATAAATACTAATTATCGCGACAAACACCCTCACATGAGTACATTACATACGTACATATTTGTTATGGCATCCCTCGCAACGTGGCGCCATCCTGGAAAATCCCACACTAGCCCGTTTATATACTTTATAATCCCTTGTTTGGTAAATATTGAGGCCAAACTACGCCCGTGCCTGAATTAATTCTACAATATTTACCGCTGGAATTATTTTGTATTTCTTTAGAGGCATTTTTTACTAGGGGCACTGCAACTGATGATTGATTGACAAATCAGTTTTGTTAGCAGAAATCAATTCAATAATTCCAGTTATGTACAAAAAAATACACAAGAATAATACCTGAAACAGTAAATGGATCGTGAATTTATCGCAACACTGTACTCGCTATGTAGTAACAAAAATGTCTAATATTTAAAACTAAGTGTCACTTAATTTTGGATAAGTTAAGCAAGAAATTAGTTATAAGCGAACTTCTGTTAATTATACTTAAATGGTTGTTATAAGAGATCTGTGCACCTTTATAATCGAATAAAGTATTACATTACATTTTGAGGTCCACGTTTTATTTGCTATCATTTTATTTTAAAGATATCCGCAGCGTCGCTAGCGTCTCGTGCTTCCTAGTTCCTAGCGGTGACATAACAGCGTATGGGCTTGAGTTTCGTTTAAAAATATGTAGGTAATCAAATGCTAATTAAAAAAAATGTCTACTCAGGCCTGTATTAATAAATCTATCTCAAGTACAGAAAAGCGTACTCAAGACCGCTATTAGACTTGAGATCGATGAGTTAACCAGCCTCAGACTTGCGAAAAAATCTACTATGAATACCATAAAATCGGCACAGAAATTCTTAATTATGTTCTGCAGCTCTACGAGCAATGGTTATTGCGTGATGATATACTCTATATTTTAAGTCTATCCATAGGCTATCTAATAGTGAAAACTCCGTTTAAATTGGTCTAGTGATTTTCCATAAAGCTTAATAATTACAAAAATATTTGAGTTGGACTCTTGAGGCCTTCAAACAGTCTATTGTACAATTTTCTGTCAAATATTCTCGATCTTCATACAGCTCAGTTAAGGTACGTCGTTTAAATCATAGTAACAGGCGCAGCTTTTGTACTTGGTCAGGGAGCGTGCCAAAAGTCCAGTCCGACTTCGACGCAGTCCAAAATTATTTTTATCGATCTCGGTACCAAACTCCTTCATTTACATCAAAGAAACAACAAAATAGGTAAAGCTTATGTTTAATATGTAATATTAAAATATAAATATGCATACACCGAGATAAATGGCATAAATGTATACAGGGGTCATACGCGAGTACGTAACAAGCAAGGTTAGACGGCTTCCACCTCCTCTTTGATAAGCCTAACTAGGTGATTGAATTTGCTGCCGTCGAATATTAACACCTGGAACAAAAGATTATATAAAGGTAAGAATCAGTTTCATTGTTTAATACATCTTCAGGAATACCACTGAGGGTGTGCAGGGTTTCTCACACAGATATAGATTTACATAGATAACGCAAGTATCACGGTTTGTATTGAAACCAAGCGTGCCGAATTTCTAACACCTACTGTGACGTCATTAGTGACGGGAAATCCAAACCGATTCAAAGACACCGATGCCGCCGATGCCTCTCCGCCCGCTACGATTCTCTCGAGTGATTAACACGCGCATACTCATATTTTTTATATCTGTAGTCGCGTGAACTGCAAGTTAACGGCGACCAACCTCGACGCTTGGTCGGGGTTTCGGACACGCGAAATACATGCATTTGCGTTATCTATGTAAATCTATATCTGTGGTTTCTCACAATGTTTTCTCTTACCATACTTTGCAAGAAATAGCTTCTGTATATAATAATGTCTTAGAAGATCTAAACAATTTTCGACAGACATGTGAAATCCGCCAACCCGTACTGGGCGAGGGTGGCGGATTACGACCAGAATCCCCCTCATAGTGCGGGGTAGCTCGTGCCCAGGAGTGCGACGTCAAAGGGCTAAATTATTATTATTACTGTAAGAAACACTATGTGAAACTGAAAGGGTATACAATTTTTTTGCAACTTTACTTGGTAAATCTAAAGCTATCGGCTTTGTGGGACAGTTGAAGTACTAACTCCAAAGCTCATAGTTTCAGAATTAAAATGTTTTGAAAAAAAAGTATAACCTTTTGTTTCAACCTGTATAGTACCTTTCTGCAAGGCGTCAGGGCTCCGCCCTCGTAGTCCCACTGCGACAGGTCAGCCTGAGCAGTGACATCAACATCGAAGCTGGCGAGCGCCTCGTCCGCGATCGGCTTCTCCTCCTGGTTCGCGAACAACACCTCCGACGATTCTTCTGGAAAATTATAATTAAAATATTTGCTTAGAATTTAATTTGATGCGCATTGGTGTCTTCTCATTGGGGGATTCACGTAATTGTCCGCTATGTTAGCTGGCCTTATGTGGCGGACTCCAAGAAGCCCTTCAAATAGGAAACTGGTTAAGTTCACAGTCAGACATGTATCCTCCTCTAATAAATCGTTAATGAGATTCGTATATACAATTAGAAAATGACAGATATGTGAGATTGCTAATCAAACGTTATCAATGCGACCACTTGACCAATTACATTTAATTGCTTTTGAGAGTTTCATATAACTCATTTCATATTCATGATGAAAAATATCTACTGTCTTAGGGACCAACTCTCTAGAAAATTTGTAATTTTTCGATGCTGAAGGCATTTGTGCGCACTGTGAGACCTCATAGTAATGTTTATGAATATGGGTGTTGGCTCGATCGCCGAAGAATGCGTTTCTGTCAGGTCACGTTTAATGGCATTTCTTTATTCCTACAATTGTATAGCTATATTTTTATCGCTTATATTCAGAACTGACCTCAAACAAAATTAAAATTCATATTCATCGCAACAATTAAGCGCAAAAGTTACTGTTGGCAAGAACAATGGTTTGAAAAGATCCCATTTTAACATTGGTAAACTCGTCATGACACACGGCCACACAAACAAAACATTAACACAAGTCTGCAATGTTTACAAAACACATACCGCCGGTGTTGTAGGTTTTGCTTATCCATATGAGGTACTGGAATGTATAAGGCATGTTCTTCTTGATCGCTTTGTCCAGTTCATTCTGTAGTGATGAGAACAGCGGCACACTGATGGCAGCTGGTATATTTAGGATCCTGAAATAAATAAAGTACACATACATAACATTAGTTTTCGTGTATAGATTTTGATTCTCAAAATGGTAGGTTCTATTAAGCTGCACTATACCAAACCTCTAAATTCTGGTTCAATTTGCCAATTAGCCTGTGCACACCACGTTTTTTGAACGCTTTTATCCTACAGAGCAGTTTGTTGTCATTTGTATAGATACACACACGCGTCGACGGCGCGTTTAAAAAACGTGGTGTGCATAGGCCCTTAGAAATTTTAAATGATCACAAATCTTGACCATTGTATTTGGCAAAGTCATACAGCTCTGCCTATAACAGTAGATATCTCTGCCTATAGGTCTAAGGGTATTGGTCCACACAACCCTAAAGTCAATGTAATTTGCAACGAAACCTCTTGGTTACAAGGTCTTCCCTCTAAATACTAGGCTATTTAGGCTATGAACAGTATTAAGCCTACACAAACTTACCTCTCATTGATAACTAGTCCCACATGCTCAGCCTCATTGGCCAGTATCTTCTTAACTAATGATTTGGTTCTGTCATCCGCATTATCTTCTGCAAGTGTCGTGAGTAATTCCCTAATCTGTTGTATGCAACTTTCTTCCTGAAATTATGAAAGGTGTAATCAACATAAGCCAGATAGGGTCTGAAAAAGGGTATATTACAATATTATTTATTAACATTCTATTGACAAAGATTACTTACATATTATTTATAGTGATAATAATATTAAGTCATAAGGTTCTGCTACGAATAACAGCTTGCTGTACTTTAAAATATGGCAATAGTATACTCACTTTTCTTTTGGTAATATTTACAACTGTGGTGATGCCAAACACTCCGTCGCTGCCATCATCCTCATCATCATCATCTTGTCCGTCATCTAAGCATTGTTTCACAACACTTCCTATATAGTTTTGTGCTGAAAAATTGAATATACATGTGTTACAAGCTAATAATTACCAAGGCAAGTCATGGCAGGCTTAAGTACTTAAGGCTGGGCAAAGGCCCAGAATTGGGACTATGAATGAAATTATGCAATTTCTTATACTCTCATATTCATTTTTATCAAATAGCGACAACATATTGTTCCTACTAATAATGTATCTAAACACACAAAAACTGCTGAACAGATTTGGATGAAAGTTGCAGACAGATGCTAGTTATTAATAAGATTAATCATTCATTTATAATAACTGCTATCTGCTTTTTTGGACACCACCAACCAGTATTCTATGTGTTAGCTGTGAGATCTAAGCAGTGTTTTCTTGGTTGACTGAATTGAATAATATTATTTGTGGGGCTCACTTACAAATAATTATCTGTGCTAGTCCACCAAGGTCGACATTGGACTTCAGGAACAGTTGTCTCAATAACTGCTTGATGCCGTGGAAGTCACAGTCCTCAGGGTTTCGCCCCTCGAAGTCTGCTTGCAGCTCCTGGCATTAACGCCGGTATGATTATAAAATGGATGCAATTTTGCAAAATATGAACCACTCCACACATATTTCTGCAAACCAAAACTGACACTAGTGTGAGTAGCAGAAGGTTGGTTTCAGTTTGCAAAAATGTGTGGGTTTCTCATGTTTCTGCAAACCAAAACCAATTCTATTTTAAGTGGTTGTAGGTTGTTTTCAGTTTGGCAAAAATGTGTGGATTAGCTCCATTTTGCAAAACTACATCCAAGTGTTTCAATACGTGAATTAAGTTTTAGTTGACTACCATTATATTATTATGTTTACTCAAAATTGGACAGACTTAATTTACTACCTACAATGTCGTAATTTCTATGATATTAACTGAAATATGCTAATTGCTAAATATTGTGAAAGAACGCGATGCACCATGTGTCGTTAAGGTTATGTTTTTGTACATACCTTATCGCCGACGTAGTTCCCATCAGAATCGAAGTCCGAATCTCTTTCGCTGCCAGATTCCTGCTCCTCCTCACTGTCGCCGTCGTGAATTTGTATTTCCTTATTCTTTTTATTCGACATTTTATTAGTTTATTTCGGCGACCGACTCCTTTGATTAAAATAAAGAAAACAAACTCTACGCAACAAAACCCAAACAATAAACCATAAACAAGATTGACAGAATGAATGAATGAGTGAATTTAAATTGACAAACGTCATGAAGAGTATGTTCACGAATCCTGATGATAGTTTGTGTTGGTATCCCTGATTTGTACGATATGAATATTTATGAATATGCTTGTATGATGGTTATGATTTTGTGGCGGGAAGGCAAACTAGTGCACACAAAATTCTCGTTGATAACACAAGATTAATATTTTTTACTCATTCAAAAGGGTTTCAAATTCACAAACCTGCCTACTAATTTACTACGTAAGTACACCTAGAATAATGTGAAATTAAAAAACATAAACATATACAGGGTTATAGGGTAAGTCGACCTAAATCCTTTAAGAGATTGTAGTTTCCATCATTCCTGACCGATTTGACTAGGAAACCCCATATACCAAACTAAACCGTTCTCAAGTTATCGGCCTTTGAATTTATTTTATAAAAATTACAGATTTTTTGTCGACTGCCCCCTTTTTTTGTGTTTTGTGTTTCAATTTGTTTTGTTTTTGCTATTTTTGTGTAGTAAACTAGTTGCTTTATTATTTTAAACCATAAAACCTCAAGTAACTATACCAACTGAGTCATAGTAGACAGTCAATTGTTAAAAAAATAAAAAAAATTGAAAGAGTTTATTTTTCTTTGTAAGATATTTCTAAAAAAGTCTATGACAGATGTGCTGCAGATGTACTATAAAATATCTACGGTTCTTCAGCTTTCCGATAAGGTATAATAACATAGGGTATTATTAGACTTATCTAATAAAAACATTGATGAAATACTACCAGGTAGTAGTAAATACTAACGATAATGAAGCGTTGTTTTTGAGTCAGAAAACAAAATAAAACAATCCAAATACATATCAAATTTTGTTTATTGGTCTTTTTTACAATAAAAAATGTTCCACGTGCCCTCCTCTGTTTCGCACACATACACGCATTCTGTGTCTTAGGCCACTTTTTACAACACCAGTCGTTAGTCCTCTTCTTAATTCGTTAGCGGCATCAATAATTTATTGTCTTAAAACCTCAATCGATTGTATTGGGTTCGGTTCATGGTACACCAAACTTTTCATGTGTCCCCACACATAAAAGTCCATAGGGGTCAAGTCTGGACTCCTGGCTGGCCACGGTATAGGTCCACCTCTTCCGATCCACTTATTGGGATAATTAGTGTCTAGCCACTCTCTGACACTCCTTCTGAAGTGCGCGGGGCACCCATCGTGTTGAAACCACATGTCACGGATGAGGTTTAATGGAATATCGTCGAGCAAACCAGATAAATCTTGTCTCAATAAATTTTCATAGTTTTCTCCATTTAAATTTTGGGGTAGAAAGTAAGGCCCAATCAAATGATTGGAAATTATTCCCATCCACACGTTAAGACTGAAACGTCTCTGTGAACCCTTTATCCTTTTTTTATTGGGATTTCTTTGAGATTTTGGGGCCCAATAATGTGCGTTGTGATAATTAGTTATCCCGTCTTGATCGAATTTCGATTCATCAGTCCACAAGATGCTTCTAAAAAAGGATGGATCTTCCAAATCTGCATTGAGCATAAATCTACAGAAGTCCAGCCTCCTCGCAGGATCTCCTTCTTCGATGACATGTACTGGCGTGTAGTGGTAGGGGTAGAGACCGGCAGTATGCACTGTAAACCACACTTTCCACTGTGAGAGTCCAAGTTCCCGAGCAACAACATTGGTTGACGTAGTCGGATCCTGTCGAAATCGTCGAACTATCCCATTATCTTGCTCTTCATCGTCATCATTAATACGTGGTCTACCCAGGTCTGTTCGTCGCCTTGAAACAGAGCCAGTCTCTCTAAGTCGTCGGTAAACTCCGTCGAAGACACTAATATCCGGTATTCGGCGGCCAGGATAACGTACTATGTATTCTTCACGGGCTCGTAAAGATACACAGTTGCAGTACCCATAACAAATCAAAATATCAGCATATTCTTCGTTCGTAAAGGTCGTCATCTTCAACAGTTCAAAATCAGAAGCACAAATCAAGGTCCAGTTAACAAGCACAGTCACGAATAGGAAGAAACAGTCCAGAAAACAAGCCAAATCGAATAAAAAACAAAGAACACCAAGTATCGCATCTACCACGGACGAATCGCGTAAGCAGACTGACTAAAAAATACACACAATAACAACAAAATAGTTTTTACATGGAATAACTTGTCTCACTCGTACCTGTTTACATTGAAAGATGTCCCGCTCGCACCCATTGCTGGACAATAGGCGCTGCGAGCAACTTAACGTTTGCTACTTGGGCGTCTTTGTTTGAAGTTTTTTCCGAGAATCCTAACAATACCCTAGCATGTTATACCTTATCGGAAAGCTGAAGAACCGTAGATATTTTATAGTACATCTGCAGCACATCTGTCATAGACTTTTTTTAAAATATCTTACAAAGAAAAATAAATTCTTTCAATTTTTTTAATTTTTTCATCAATTGACTGTCTACTATGACTCATTTGGTACAGTTACTTGCAGTTTTATGGTTTAAAATAATAAAGCAACTAGTCTACTACACAAAAATAGCAAAAACAAAACAAATTGAAACACAAAACACAAAAGAAGGGGGCAATCGACAAAAAATCTGTAATTTTTATAAAATAAATTCAAAGGCCGATAACTTGAGAACGGTTTAGTTTGGTATATGGGGTTTCCTAGTCAAATCTGTCAGGAATGATGGAAACTACCATCTCTTAAAGGATTTAGGTCGACTTACCCTATAACCCTGTATACGAAAAATATCTAAATATGCTTATACATATTTAACAGTAGCGTAAAGTACGACCACGCTGTTTTTATGATCTGCAACCAAATGGATTGAATTAAATTAAGTTGATACCTAATTTGAAGTTTTTGCATTTTAATAAATACCTAGGCTTATGCATAAGTAGAAGACTACCCTTAAGGTTTTTTTAGGTTATAACTAGGTTGATAAAAATATTTAATCAATATTGAATTTGCATTTACCGTTGTATAGCTAGCCAAAGAAATAATAGAGAAGCCGTACGTCGTCAAATAGACATTCTTTTGGGTCCTGAAATTAATAAACAATGCATTATTAATTGTCCTACTTATTAATATTATAAATGTGAAAGTTTGTGAGTGTGGATGTATGTATGTATGTATGTATGTTTGTTACTCCTTCACGCAAAAACTACTGAACGGATTTGAATGAAATTTGGAACACAGATAGTTTATAACCGGGATTAACATATAGGATACTTTTTATCCCGATAATCCCGAAATTTTTGTTACCTTAAATAGTACGCGGACGAAGTCCGTGGGCACAGCTAGTGTTAAATAAAATGGTGCGACTATAGATGAATTTTGACTACCAATATCGACGGTGGAATAAGGTGAGTCGACGTTGATCAAGTTTGTACATAGAGCAACGGTTTGCTTTATGTACAAACTTGATCAACGTCGACTATCATTGATCGACTGTCGTTTGATTGGTGCAGTAACACCCTATTAAGTAATAAAAATAGACTAGGGTAAGATTATAAGGGTGCAACACATTAAGTATTTTTCTTAGTTACAGCAACCGCAAGAAAAAAATAGGTATATTTATTAGGATTCGTGGAATGGGTTGAAAAAAATTACCTGTGCAGCATAAAAAGTATGGAACTTCTTATCTTCCTAGAGGCCCGGTACCAACCGCTAGCGTACAGAGCATCCGAAACTCCAGCACTCTGTAAGTACAACAAAGAATTCAAACATTTTAATAATTTCTAATGTATGTATTACTGTTCTAATAGATGGGTTGACACTGTACTCTGATTGGGGTTCAACCACAGAATAGGTAAGTAAGTATTATATATTACCTATGTACTATTACATACAGCTAACATATTACATAAAGCTGTGATAGCCGATTGGTTAAGCGCGCGTCTTGCGGGCTACCAGGTCTTGGGTTCAAACCCCGGCTCGAACCTCTGGATTTTTCGAAATCTATGTGCGAATCATAATTTCTATACGATTATCACTTGCTTACGGTGAAGGAAAACATCGTGAGGAAACCTGCATGTCTTAGAAGATTTAACCAATTTTCGAAAGACATGTGAAATCCGCCAACCCGCACTGGGCCAGCGTGGTGGATTATGGCCTGAATCCCCCTCGTGTTGAGGGGAGGCCCGTGCCCAGGAGTGGGACGTCAAAAGGGCTAAAATTATTATATTATAAATTATTACTATTACATAGGTACTAGGTAAGTATCTAACAAAAACTACAGATCTCTTGAAATAAATTATCACCTGCCAAATAAGTATCAATCAAGAATTTGAATTAAACTCCAATTTCCTAACGGAATTCTTTATACCTCGTCAGAATGATCTTTCATCCTTTTACCAGCAACATTGCGATTTTATTAAACGAAGCGTGTTCCGCCTGCGAATGAGCCAGGCGAGGAATTTAATCAAAATTTTATACTCAACTGGCAGAAATTAATATACTAAGAATGTTGTTGCAACGCAATATGAATAACCTCTAACTAGTTGCTATCCGCTTATGTCTGGTTGTACGTTGTACGCTTAGTTCTTCTAAACTACTCAATGGATTTTGATGCGGTTCTCACTAACTTTTAGAGAATTTCTCCCTGTATTTATATGTATGAGTAATAGATTTTAAATAAACTTATAAATAGTAACGAAAAGCCGCGCGAAGACGGGGCGAGTCGCTAGTATCTATTTTATAATAGATCAAGCTTAATGCCACGTAAAAAGTCGCATCGAGGAATCCCTAGCACAAGCAATTCAAAATGACGACCGCTTGCCGCAGTGGTTCGAGCGTAGGCCGCTCGGCTCACTGCATCGGGTGGTCGCGGGTTCGATTCCCGTCAAGATAAATTTCGATAATGGCCTTTACGAAATTTTCCGTGGTCTGGGTGTAACTGGGATCGCCCCCAGTCCATTGTCTGGTACCCATATTACAAGCGTTGCTTAGTTTGGGACCATACGGTTGGTGTGTTCGTCTTGCGATATTTATTATAAATTCGTACCTACGAACTCTGCACAAATTCACCCAACCATAGTGATGCCAATTCACTCGACCAAAACATTAGTACATTGACCATAGAAAATTCATTACCATCATTACCAGATTGAAGTTTGGGCATTGTTGTGTACCCATTACACAAACCGGCCCAAATATGTGTGACAGCCCAGCATGTACAGAGTGTAATGAAGAAGTGGCGGACTTAAACCATATCGTGTTTAAGTGCCCAACACATAAAATGGACAGATTAATAGGATTAGTAGCCGAACAAAATGTTAGGTAAGGTGCGCTCACACTTGTCGGAGCGACTAGCGGGAACTACTGGCCCCCTAGCCAAGTGGCTTCGTCTACAAGCGTTTCTACAAAACGCTACGCTTAAATGTATGGAGATGACATTACAAGTCGATAAGTAGATCACGTGACTTATGTCATTTCCATACATGAAGCGTAGCGATTTGTAGAAACGCTTGTAGACGAAGCCACTTGGCTAGAGGTGCTGGTCGCGGCAGGCGTGACAGTGACTAAAATGGCGTCTTGTAAAATGTTGACAACATTATAAAACATGGCCAAATTCGCCGGGAATTAATTTCATCCGGTCTTCACCCATGGCCGATCTTACCTGAGCTCACCTTAACAAAAATTTTAGATATACTTTCCATATAAGTAAGTCAAAACACTTAAATATTCGCTAGTACTGTTTATACATCTCTAGTCTAGTATAAAAGCCTTGGACGATGATCAAAGCTCATTGATCCGGTCTTAAAAGGAAAGCGGGATGAGATAAAGAGAAGGTGCTCTGAATTTCATTGCTACAAGTAGATATCAAGCCCAAATCCCGACAAAGTTACCGTAAAAATAGATTGCGTAACTTTCCTCTAGGAATTGTGCCTTTGTAAGCCTTGTTTATACCTAAGTTTAGTGAACCCAGATATTTTTTTAATTAAACCTGTGTAAGTATTATGATCTAGACTAAAAACAAAAAATACGATAACAGTATACTACTGTAATCAAATTAATCATTATTTCTGAAAGTTTAGTATGAACAATGTCATTATTTTTATCCCACTGGATATAATATAGCTAGATATGCTTTCTAAATGAAGCACGTTGTTGTTTATTATTAAAAAGGCTCCTGCATTTTCATTTGTTTCTCCAGCATCTACCTATTCCTTGATTAAATTTGCAGTCCAGATTAAAACATTCTGTAAGTTTATTCTCACGTTTTAATAACAGGCAGAACAGGAGAGTAACCTTTGTTTTAATTATCAATAACTTTAAAGAATCCTACACCGGTGGCGGACTATGGCCTTTTTGCCTCTTGCATTGAGAAGTGGTATTTGTATTTCAACTTTTAATTTTATTCAGTACCTAACTTCGAACGATAGTCAAGTGCATAATTTTATTGAATTTAACAACTAAATAATAATGTTAATTAATTAATTTTATCAGTCGTTCATTACGCAAATCGATCACTACCTCAAAATAATTATTTTTAGTATGGTAACATTATTATTTTGCGTTGAACTATAAAGTTACTGAATAAAATTAAAAGTCGAACTACTCGTATACGCAGGTAGGTAGTGAGATGTCATACTTACGGATTCCAAGAGTCTTTGTCCATACCAGCACAGCAGCCACGTTTGAGAAAGCGCCGTAGTCAGAAATGATTTATACACCATCTCATTCCACTTCTCGACTATCTGAAATTATTTTATACTTACGAAATTCTTATAAAACTTTACGAAGAGAATACCTTTTTCAAGACCTTTGTGTCTGCGTTAGCATTTTATATATATTATAATAATGTTTGTAAGTCTTGTAGGTACTGTTTAGGTAATAAGAGATTTGAGAAATGTCATCGTGTTGATTTATTAATGGTTTTCGTGTAATCCAATACTTTAACTCATGGAATTATTAAATACTACTTTTACCCTAAATAGGTACTTAGAAAATAAACAAAACTACCATAAAATTTCGATATTCCTCAAAGAAACAGTGGTGTTCCTTAATGGCTAAAAGTGGTTGTCCTCCAGCTGTTGAAGGTATTAGTGTTCTATATTTAGAATTTAAAATTATTAAAGAACATACCACACAGCAGAATCCACAAAAGCAGATGATAATAGAACTGTTGCAGAAGTTGACGAGTAGAGCGAAACCGAACGTATCCTGGACGTCACCTGACAGCCTGAAAGAGGAAGGTTGTGTAAAGTAAGCCTTCACCACACTGTCTTTACAGGAAAGTCACGCGCCAATAAGGACGAAATTGTAATAATGTTCGGGTCATGGCCGGGCCCGCCCACTGCATTTTATAAATTCGTTGTTCGTTCTATGCCGTAAGCCATAATGTCCGGTTATCATTAAGATCGCCCCTAGTCTAATGTACGGTACCTATAGTACAAGGGTTGCTTTAGTATCATACAGTTTTTAAGTGTGAGGTCTGGCAATATTTATTATTTTTTCAGTTCTACCTACAAAGGTGAGAGGGTGTAAGTATATACACAATTTCATGGCAAAAACATACCTGACTAAAGCACGATGTCTGTGTATAATTTCAGTCAATTCTGTTTCGTATCTCAACTCCAAATCCTTGTGATCAGCGTCTATTATCAGTTTGTAATTGTGTTGATGTCCTAGTCACAAATTGAAAATGCATCACTATTTGTGCAGCATTATTTCAATGGCTGCCTCGAATGCAGGCTCTGTTAAAATATTGATAAGTGCACCAACAGGATTATAATTCCACACATTATAAACATCCAGGATAGTTAATAAGTTTAATAGTATCTCCATTAGATCTCGCAAGGCGGACCCTATGTATTGGTAGGTAAATAACAGTAGGTACTCAAATCCGGCTAGACTTGATCCGACCCAAATGAAATAGGATAAAAGGCTGCCGAAAAGTTTTGAATGTAACAGAAATTCTTTGGATCTAAATGATAGTTATTTCTGGACAAAGAACGAGTAACTTTTTGAGTAACTTCAATGCATAATTGAGTGGAAGGGACTGTGAAGGTTCAACAACACTTTAGTGATGTCGGTCAAAGCTTTTGAAGTTCTAATAGGGTGGTTCTCATTATAAACTTAAGGTTATTACAGGGTAGTCGAGTTTTGTAGTCTTCCTCATTAAAAAGCTTAATAACTTGATAAAAGGTAAACTGTTAAGACTGGCACAGTCAGTTTAATAATATTTTATTTTAGAAGCTTTTTCTACCGCCACCGTGGAAGAACCAAAACAAAGTGAAAGAAACTTGCAAAATGGGAAAATTGTTAAAGCTCTTATAATCAGCTTAGCTAGTAAAATCAGTTAAATACCATTTTATGACAGAAGCTTTTGGCTAGCACTCGATCCCCGTAGAAGAACAAAAAGTTACATTTTCCTAATCAAGACAGTACATAAGCCAGACAATTTCATCATCATCTCCCTATTAACAGAATTTTAACAATAAAAGGTGGTCTTACCGAGTGGATAAGTGTTAATAAGTTGTCCGTCCAGTGGTACATAGATTAGTCTTCTGATCCTCACAGACAGCAAGTCGAACTGCGTGGTGATGTGGCTCAGGAAGATGCAGAACAGAAGGTCTCCACATAGCATGAACCATATTGTTAGGAGGGCTACAAGATTAAATAACATACACTACTTACTAACAGTGTGTCTCCAGCCAGACCTGATTAAGGTTATTTTTAAGTGACGGTGGTGTAGCTATATGTTATAAGAATCAGTATAGGCAGCACAATATAGCTTCTTTGAAGGGGTCAGTACTGGTGCCTATCTTTATACATTAGTTATTTGTAAAATACAAACAACCCCCCAGGACTATTACTAACATCATAAATAACCTCTTTTGTTTTATGAAATATATTAATTCATCAGACCATCATACATTGATAAAAATATTTAAATTCTACGCTCTAAATGTTACGAACTCTACGCCAGCGATAGCAGGACGTACATGATTGAAATGTGTTAGACAGGACAACGAGATCTTAACAAAAAAACAGAGCTAAAGTAATTATTTATGATGCTACACAGTTCTGAAAGGTTGTCAGTGTTTTATCAATAAATCTGTTTACTTGCAGTCCGCCAGATAGATTAGGATAAGATGACACTTAACTCGACAGGATAAGTAATGTCACATGAATTACTACTCAGTCCTCCAAAATCCTCGCCATCAAGTGATAATAATCATCTGTCTAAGAATTGCACAACCAATACGCGGATCAATGAGCAAAGAGGAAGTCGTTCCTCAGTCATAAAATTATAATAGCGAAACTTAAACTATTGTAACAAAATTTCTAATTGCACGTTTCCTTAATTTCTAAAGTTTACATTGCGCTAACTTGTTTTACACTTTTCATCCATTGAATTTACGAAGTTGCCCGGCTAATTTAGGTAATGGCCAGTGAAATTGCTTTGTTTTGAACAGTGACGTTGATTAATCTAGTTAAAATCACGACTCAGTGAGTTTGTGAACCTACATTATTATAGTTGAGCGCAGAGGCTGTGTAGGTAGTAACTTCAGGTATGTTTTGGATTTCGTCTGTGAGAACTCCCAAGTCGCATTAATTCCACTCAGTTATGTAAGGTCTGGCAGTAATACATGTAGGTTAAGATTCATATAACGATTTCCTCTAAAACTATACAACCTACCAGGGCTCTATCACAACTGTATATAGCGTTCTTAATTTGAACATACATCCTACTAATTTTATAAATGTGAAAGTTTGTGAGTGTGGATGAATGTTACTCTTTCACGCAAAAACTACTGAACGGATTTGGATGAAATTTGGAGCACATATAGTTTATAACCGGGATTAACACATATGATACTTTTTATCCCGATAATCCCGAAATTTTTGCTATGTTAAATACTACGCAGACGAAGTCGGTGGGCACAGCTACTTTAAAGTAATTCCATTACAATTTGTAAAACTCACCATGCCATGTTTGAGCAATCAGGATAATCTCGTAATACACTCCTCTGAAGGGGTCGAATGGAAACCAGTAGTAAAAAGGTAGGACGCGAGGCACGTCGTAGCCGATAGCTCGCTTCATCAGCTCCAAGAAATGAGGAGATAGGAAGAGAATCAGAAGAGCATTGTTGCACCAGTAATAACCTGTATATTCAAATTAAAGTATAGGTTATCAAAGATAATGATAATAACGCCAGACTAACACAACGATAGAATGGCCCCAAACTTCCTTGCTTATCAACAAACAACACCAATTGTATTCCCTTGGCAAAGAGAGCAAAATATATTTACTCTGTCGTGTGTTCCCAAATAGATAAATGATTTCACCAAATAATTTTACTAACAACGGCTGTACCAAAAATTTATTATAAAATCGGCTTAACCGATTTTGATTAAATTTGAAACGGAAATAGATTATCTGGAATAACATTATAAGCATACTTAATACTAAAGACTCCATAAGTAAATAAAAAAATTTCGCCAGACTGGCATACCTACTGTATGGTCCCAAACTAAACAAAGCCTGTACTATGGGTACCGTACAATGGACTGGGGGCGATCCCCGTGACACCCAGACCACGGCAAATTACGAAAAGGCCATTTCCGAAATGTACCCCGGCGGGAATCGAACCCGCAACCACCCGGTGCACAACGCGGTAAAAGCAATGGGCAAAAATATTTACCTACATATTAAATTAAATGAAGTCGTACGCACCTTTTACTACATAATTAAGGTTCCTCAAAGCCGTGCTGATGATGAGGTGCTCCTCTGCGGAGACCGGCCCTCGTGGCCACATGTCGCGGAGTTCATTCACCAGGTTCTCATACACCAGACGATAATACACTAACTTGTAAGCTTTCGCCATCGCTGTGAAATTGACACATGTTTGCTTAACTGACGGCAGACAAGTACGACTTGCAAATCTCAACAGATGAACTCTAAATTCATTTTTTTTGCCGTCGTATATCGTCTGAACGAACGATAATTTTGTATTGTTCGTTCACAGTAATCGATACGACGGCAAATAAGATGGAATGTAGAGTAGGATTCGACAATACGAATGTCACGATATATAGATTATCGTTGCTAAGATTAGCACCTACACAAGAACAAAACACTAAGACCAAATTCCCTCTGTTAGACCAGCAGTAGTATTCTGTAATGACAAACTCATATCTCAAGCGGGAAGCCGCGGGTGAAATGGAAAATTACAATATACAAAATTCGACATCTCACTCGCGGATTCACGCGTGAGCTATGTTCCTGAGAATGTACACCATCTGTAATTCATTGAAAAGAGTAACCATTGAGTTTCTTGCCGGATCTTCTCAGTGGAAGCAGCATTCCGAACCGGTGGTAGATTCTGACTATTCATAAATGCTTTGTTGACTTACGTGAATAAAAACAATTTTGAGTTTTGAGTTTTATGAGTATGTCGTTACATAATAGCAATAGCCACAAGTTTGCTAATTTAGGCCCGTATTAATAAATCGATCTCGAGTCTGAGAGCGATCTTGAGTGCGCTCTTGACATGTCAGACCAGTAGGTCTGACATGAGAATGTAATTTCCAAGATACCTCTCAGGCTTGAGATTTATTTATTATTACGAATAACAGATTGGTTTTTATTACTTAGGACAGTTTTGGTAGTCGGTATACTAACCACAAAACCCTTCATAATCATAATTTAACCAGAACACCAGAACCAATTCGGTTAGCAGTCCACTGTTTTACAGGAGTAACAGTGGTGGGAATGTGTGACGATCGTTAGTCCACTGGTCGATTAGATGTCGACCGACAAGAATTCAAAAGATTTATTGGCTTGTTGAAAACTATAGTTTTTACGGACTTGGGTATTAGACAGCATAGAAGTCTTGATTTAAGTATCAAGAATCAGACTTAAAACGTAATTTTCTGAGGATCTTATAAGGAGAATATTGACAAGCTGAGGGTGATTAACTCTGAATTCTCTAGGCCGAATTCTGAGTAAACCTACCTAGCAGTAAATATCCAACACACGGCATCATCCTGAATATCTTCACTGCGTCTTCAAAAGAACCTCCTCTTGCTGTCTGCACCATTTGTATCGCCTCCAGCCAAGTAACGATGAATAGATTGAGGAATTCAAACCAGTAGAATAGACGCCAAAATAACCTGAAATGAATGGTGGGAATAATAATAAAACAGACCTGAAAACAGTGAAAAGTGACATGAAGTACAATGTTTTTTAATTTGGTTAAGTGTGACCATAAAAATTTTAAAATTTTAAATAAATATCGCCCGACGAACACACCAACCGTATGGTCCCACAAACTAAGCAACGCTTGTACAATGGGTACCGCACAATAAACTGGGGTTGATCCCAGTGACACCCAAACCTGCACAAATTAAGGAAAGGTCATTTCCGAAGCGGGAATCGAACCCGCAACCACCATGTGCAATGGGCCGAGCGGCCTACACTCGAACGCCTTGCCAAGGGGACGTCTGAGTATACTTAGCATATCTAAATAAAGAGTTTGTTTACCGTTTGTAGCTGGAATCTCTCCTAGTGAGACGTAGACCAAGTAGCTTGAGGATCGCCAACGGAATCGCAAGCGTTTCTTCATAATCCTTTACACTGTACACCTGAATAGTGAAAGGAATAGTTAGGTAACAATTTGATATAGTTTAGCAGATAGGATCCTGCACATTGGTAGTTCTGAAAACTAAAATCCACGTAGTGCAAGTGGTTTTAGTGCACCGTAAGCAAGTGACAATCATATAGAAATTATGATTCGCACATAGAATTAAACAACCCGGAGGTATGAGGCGGGGTTTGAACCCAGGATCTGGTGCCCGCAAGACGCGTGCTCAATTCATGGAGAAATTCTAGCTTGAAGCTACACCACACTTAGAAATAGAAAGCGTACTTTTCGTGACGTAACTACAGTGTTTGTCTTCGCATTTCTAGTGAACATTTTCCTCAAACTTGTCATTGTTGACGCAGATTTTCCGTTTGTACTATACATTATTTTTCTTCCTCCGCCATTTTATTCACATTTCGTGAGAAATAACGCATACGCGATTTGAATTGTTTATTATGTTTGGTAACAAATTTGGACGGCACACTAAGTTCGGAAAAACTTTATTGGTTACTTTATCATAAAAAAAAACTTATATCGAGTGTTGTCACCGTTTGAAATTCACAGTTAGTTTTAGTTCAGTTTTGCGACACTTTTTTTGTTACGTTTTATATGAAAAAAAGATAAATTTTCAGCCTACATTACGGAGTTTACGACTTCGTTTGTCAACTTTCAGAAAGAAGTTCTATTGAAATATATCGGGAACTTTCAGGGCTTAATATTTGAAAGAAGTTTGTGTCTGTTATGCCAGACAGTGAGATAGTTAATTCATGTATTGGAGTGGGTCCATCTATTTGTAATGCAAACCGTACATCAAATTAGAATACTTTTGATAATGTGTGACCATAATAATCAATTAAATATAGGTACCGTTGGTTCATTGTTAACCAGTCATTCTCACGGTTAACCCGGCACCGATCATTTAGGTCTCACACATTTCAGTGGTTTTAAAAGCTCTGCTTTATTGCTGAAGGTAGCTTAAGTAGTTTCGTAGTCACTTGAAGTTGTAAACACGGCAAGGGCACAGGACACCGGCCATCTCGGAGTATGGTCACGTCAGGCGTCACTCAGTGGTGATGGACTTCTCGTGTTGTGCTCGAGATTTGCATCCTTACAACTTGGGGACGGCGGGATACTACTGTGCGTTTGAACGTGGGCACTTAAAGACGGACTTATTGTTATTTTATATAAAAATGCCTTCATCACGTTTTGTAATTGCTGTAATTACAAATCGTTTAGTAAAAACTACATATCTCTATATGCAGAGAACGTCAACTAAGCTTTTTTGGGTATATAATGCGATCACATAGACATGAGCTCGAGAAGCAGCTGATCGTGGGACAGATGAAGGGAAAGCTCTCCAGGGGCCGAATTCCAACACGATGGGTTAAAAGTATTGTAGAGGAAACAGGAGAAACTCTACAACGATCTATTGATCTGGCGCAGGACAGAAGCAAATGCAGACAAATCATAGATCCTCAGAAGTGAGGCAACGAAGCAGAAGCAGTAAAAATATAAAAAATAATATTAGGAACTTGAAAAATCAGCATCGTTCGAGCAATTCCTTTTGGTGTCGCAAGCATTTATAGGCATCTATAGGCTACACTAATTGTTCACCAATGGGTGGGTTGTAGGAACGCTTATTTATCAGATAGTGACGTAAAAAAGTTTTTTTTTTTATCAGAAGGTTTTATAAAAATCTAAAGCAATACTCTAGTTACAGTAGTCATGTCTCCAGTAGCGGTAAGTCGTCGACCGAAACGGCGAATAAATTAAGTGTAAAGCTGTTTTTCACAAGCTGTAATACAGTAAAAAGGCTTTTAAAGTTGTTTCTGTTTTATAGGACTTTTATTGGCTGGGGCGTTTATTTTCAATTTGATATTGGAAAAAATGGAAACCACTTATTAAATGGTTTTTCTCAATGTTAGACCAGGTCAGTCATCTTGCTAAATTAAGATAATAGGTAATATGTCATGTACGATATAGGTACAGTCAAGGGCAATATTATGAATACATTATTATCAAATTGTACACACAATCCATCCAAATGTGTGGTCTTTCGAAAAATGTACCCCCAGAAACAAGTAATTTTTTATTTTTTATTTGATGGTAAATCGTTTTGAATTTAAATTCCTTAAAATTCCTGTGTGTTAATGGCTAGGTGAATTTATAAATTGTTAAGTTTATAAGTACATATTTTTGGCCTTGACTGTACTTAAGTAAAGTATAATGCCTGCAATATGCGATTTTAAGAGATTGTCGAGTAGAAAACCTTCTGGAAAAGCACATAAATTCGGAATTTTTACCTACCTAATAGAATGAAAACATTAAATTATAGAAACATAATTTTTCTATTCTATTTTAGATATAGCAAGGTTCTATATTGCCTGCCCATATTTTTTTTGCTTGAACATAGACACAGGGGAAGGTCAAGACAAGAGGTTCGCTACATAAATAAATATTGCTATGCGAAAATGACCTTAATATTGTTAAGGCAGGGCCACCAACTGTAATTACTAGGTACCTACGTCAGGTAGACATCAGTCCGATATTTTAATTTCCTCTGTTATGAGCGCTATGTGGTCTTCAATAATGATTGTAACGACTTCCTTAATCAACGCGCCTACGCACGCGCAGGTGAGCATGCGCGCACACTCGCGATTCTAACGCCGCGACTTAAGCGCCACGAATTAAGCGCCGCGGCTTAAGCACCGTGGTTAAGCGCCGCGTTTTAAGCGCCGTGTTCAACAGCCGAATACTGAAATACTACTCTAAATATTTGAGTCCATTTGGCTGTTTAAGATTTGGTTATCTATTATTTTTCATATCCACATTGCTAATAAGTTTTTTTTAATTCCTCTCTGTCTTTCAAAATAATATTTATTGATTACCAATGACTAATCCTTACGTCTTCAGAACTATAATTGCATATTTAGGTGATAATTTTCTACGTCGCTCAACGTGAAACAACAACGCTGTTTTATCCATCTATCAATGTAGTGCATTTCATTCATCAACATAGCATTCAAAAACAGACAATACAATCGACAGAGTAACATAGACTCGATTTTTTTATGTCCACCCGGATTTATTTTTAACTAACTTCTGCCCGCAAATTCATCCGCGTGGACTTATGTAAAGTATCCTATGTGTTAATCCAAATTATAAACTATTTATATGCCAAATTTCATTCAAATACGTTCAGCCGTTTTTGCGTGAATGGGTAACAAACATTCAAACATAAAAACTTTCACATTTATAATATAATACATTAGACATTTAAAATATAAGAGTTTGATATAGAAGAATCAAACTAATAATAAGGAAAAATAGTATACTAGGTGAAACAAAAAGGGTATACTATTTTTTTTGCACCTTAACTTTGTAAATGTCAAACTATCGGCTTTATGGGACAGTTGAAGTACTAAAGGTTTTGTAGACTTGTGAAATCGGTCAACAGCTGTATTCCTATAACACCTGTTGTTTTTCAAGTTCCCTCCAAAGCTGATAGTTTTAGAATTACAAACTTAATTTTTGAAAAAAAAAGTATACCCATTATGTTTCACCTTGTATTCCTCAAAATAAATAATGTGATCAGTAAAATAAATAACGGTAAGCGACAAATAAATGATAACGGCCTCGTAACCGCCCGTCATCATTTCCGGGTCGATAAAACGTTGACAGATTAGAAGCCCAAGTGGCGCTTATGCCCCTCGAAATAAAATGTGCCATTTTTATTACTCAATCACTTAGTTTCTATTACATGCATAGTATTTTATAGCATTCGGGACCCGTATCAATATTAATGTTATTTGTATACAAACATGGCAATAAGAAAGGTGTGAGTGAGTCACTGCCAAGGTTCTCAAGACATTGACCTGGATATCTAGGTATGCAACTGAATTCCTTCAGCATCTTTTCACGAGTCGCAAATACGTTAACATTTATAATATAAAGATTTCCTCTAATGTGCATATCTACCTTATTAAACTTGTAATATCGCCAGACGAACACACCTACTGTATGGTCCCAAACTAAGCAACGCTTGTACTGTACAATGAACTAAAGGCGATCCCATTGACACACCCAAACCACGGCAAATTACCGCGGCTACTTCAGAAATTTACCCTCACGGGAATCGAACCAGCAACCACCAGGTGTAGTGAGCCGCGGCCTACGCTCTAAAAACTCCGCTAAGCGGTCGTCAAACAATGAATAAATAAATTTGACCAATAAAGTTACATTATTATTTCTATGGTTATTTATTCGTACAAAAGAAGTAAAAAAAAATACTTCCTATTAAGTTAACTACATATTTTTTTAAGTATTCTGGGATAGTAATAATTGAATAATACCTAGATGGCTGCGTAAGTACGGCGACTCCTAACCAAACGTAACATTTTGAAATGCCAACCTTACACCTATATAAATGTGTTATAAATATTTATTAGTTTTCCGTCGTTTTTCATCAGCATTTCAGCGTAGGGCTATATAAGCGTCACACTTTTATTTATCTTGAGCGACTGATCAATTCTATTTATTTATAATCTGTATAAAACAGCAGCTGTGATAGCCGATTGGTTAAGTCTTGCGGGCACCAGATCCTGGGTACAAACCCCGGCTCGCACCTCTGTGTTTTTCGAAATCTATGTGCGAATCATAATTTCTATATGATTATCACTCGCTTATAGTGAAAAAAACATCGTGAAGAAACCTACAAGTTTTAGAAAATCTAACCAATTTTCGAAAGACATGTTAAATCCGCCAACCTGCACTGGGCCAGCGTGGTGGATTACAGCCTGAATCCTCCTCGTAGTGAGGGGAGGCCAAAATTATTATAATATTTTTATTCCTTAATAAAACGTTAATGTGCGCTCTGCATTATCACTGTTCGTGGTCGCGTGCGCGCCATTGACAATGAGTGTCGTGTCTAACTAAAACGGCACAATTGTATTACCGCCATGTTAGAACAGCCGGCCTAATGACACAGCGATACACGTGCTCTGGGAATTCAAACGAATTAAACAAATATCGCGACTGTTATCTTTTTTGCGACGTAGAAATGAAGAAATTAATATCGCTAGAGTACTTAATACTCGGAAAGTATTCTGAAGTTTATGAATTAGCGCCCGTATTCACAAACGGTACTATGAGCTCTCAGTGGCTCTCACAGTTCGCACGCACAGCCAAACTTTCTACACAAAGTGTTACAAAAGTCGGAAATAATACTTGGGGTTAAGAGGAGAGACAGCGAAATAATTATTTAAATGGCTTATTTTTTTATCGAAATTTGAACTTTTTTTCCTGTCAAATTAAATGCTTTGAAACTTTTTCTTGAATATCTGTGGCTGCGGCCACTGCGACCAAGAAGTTTGATAAAGTTCTTGACTGCGACCAAGAACTTTATACATAACACTGGATGTTTTAGCACGAACAATGTTTTGAAGCCAAGAAATTTGACCTTGAATGACGTCACATATGTTTGTTGAGTGTTGTATCAGTGTTGCTAGATTATTAAAATAACAGCTACCGACAATCAGGAAAGTGAACGGTTGATCTATTTTTTTTTTCTATATAAAAATAAATACTGAAGTCAAAAGAGGATTCTCAAATTGACGCATATGTAATATGTAAATAAAATCCATAAAAAAACAGACACGAAAACCATGGACTTGCGAAATCTTGGCTCATCACACGTTAGTTTGGGTATTTTATTGTGTTTATCATGGCAATTTCAGATGAAGTGTGAGAGGGTCAGAACATATGTATGTATGAAAAAAACCTGTCTTCACTCCGTAGTTCTACGTGCACTCTCCAGTGGTATTCTAAGCTTCTTGACTGCGACTCATAAATAAAGTTAATACTGTTTTCTAGGTCATTGGATGTGTTCTAAGGAAGGTTCTAACACCACACTACAAAAGTTGTGACAAATATTCAAAGAGGACCCTAATTCTAAAAATATGATATTTCGATAACATAAAGGGCCTAGATGCTATCGAAATATCATATTTTTAGAATAGCCTAGATTCTAGGCTATTAGCTCCAGTATACCCGTGTATCAGACATTGTACTTTGTCTACAGTACACTGGACTGAGGTCGATCCCAGTGACACCCAAACCAAGAAAACATAAAAAGATTAGAACAAAAAATAAAAAAAAATTAATGCAAAAAGCACGAACAAAATACACATCAATTAAAAACAAACATAGACAGTGCTCGTCAGAAACGGTCCTAATTCACCTAAATAATTAAGGCGCCAGTCTAGCACGCGAAATTCAAAATTTTCGAGTATTTTTATAGTTTATCCAAAATCTGAAAACATTTAAGACAGCAAATGTTGTCTTAAATGTGATTTGCGACAAACACAGTATGCAGTGCGTTTATTAATACATTTATTTTACTCTAAATATTATCACGGTGGATATGATACTAGTTAATCACTAAATATACAAAAATTGCCAGATTATCTGGATAGCTGTCGTTTTTGAAATATTTTAGAGTAAGTTGGATATATTAATAAATGCACTGCGCACGGTCTTTGTCGCGAATTACAAAATGTGCCTTTTATTATTGTCAGATTTTGAAAAAAATCTAAAAATTTGAACTTCGCGGGCTAGATGGGCGCTTTAGCCTTAACGGCAACTACCGCTGGTCTTCCAGTAAATCCTTGGTAAATTTGTCGTAACGGGAATTGTACCCACAACCACCCAGTACTCTGAGCCCACGCTTCATCCAACGAGTAGTCGCACTCGTGTTTGTGCTCGCAATACTCCGAAACGGCTCGACCATTTTTATGTTTTTTTTTATGTATATGTATTTGGTAGGTATGAGAATAGTTCGTAAAGTATATCTCATTCTTAGAAATAATTTATATGGCAGAACCACATTTGCCGGCTCAGTTAGTAATATCATATTATTTCTTGGAATAGATCTCTGAATTCTAAATCTTACGAATTCACTAATCAAAGATTTGTTATTGGATCTCGAAATAAGCTTTGAAATGTTTAATATTGGATAGTAGGGATGAAAGGCGGGACTTTCCTGTAGACTGAAATTCAGAAAGGAGCTCCTGAAATTTTACTTCTAATGAATTTAATTTAAATGGATCAGTTTCTCAAGTAGTTTGATACATTTGATACAATGGTAGAATAAATAACTGTAGAAGATATTATATACCATATCAATGTCAGTAGAAATCGTGAAGCTCGTGTCAGCAAAACGTCAAAAGCGGAGTGTTTGAAACGTAATCGCGAGCGTTTGCTTTTCTATTATGATTCGAGCAGCTAGTGTGGTTAGGGCCCTGCTATGAGTGGGAAACTAACAAAAGAAAACGCAAATTTCCTAAAAAATATATGACCAGATGCATACAGTAACTATTTTTTCTTATTTTTTTACCGACTTTGTAGAAAAGAAACAATCTTGAATGATACCTACTTAACGAGAGGTAGTAGGAAATGGTGGATTGTTGTAAAGGTACCTTCGGATAATGAATCACTGTACCCTATTACACAGTGCCGGATTTACCAGCAGGCTGAGCATAGGCTGGAGCCTAGGGCGGCAGATATTTGGGCGGCAATGCCAACAAAAAATCGCGCAAAAAGTTATTGTAACGATCTTTTATAATTTGACTGAGTTGATTATATTTAACTGTTTGTATGCGCAATAATATTACATTGTTACACGAGTGGTGAAAGTGACTTATTTAGTCCCGAGACGGGGTTTGGCGCCCGAGCGTAGCGAGGGCGCTAATAGTTCGAGGGACAAAATAAGTCTTTCACCCGAGGTAAACAATGTGCTTTTCATTACGAATACAAGGAAAGTAAAAATAAAAACAGGAATTGGCTAAATAAATAATACAAGGAAGTATGAACTCTACAACAACTCTACAACTCGAAAAAAAAAGATCGGATTGCCGCCTTGTTCGGTTTTTTTTAGTTGGCCGGCCAACTTCATTATTTAGCCGTTATTTTTCATTTTCATCTCTAAATATTTTACCCAAATCTATGTTATTTTAAAGAAATTGTTGAAACTAAATTATAATTAAGTAATTTAAAAATATATATTCTTTAATTAATACTTAACTTTATGTTATTTCAATTTTACATCGTGCTGTAATTGAGTGACTGTAAAAACGTTTGAACATGGTTCCATAGAAATGTGAAAATGGAACTAGTTTTTTTTTTTTATAATTTGACAGCTGTCAGTTGAAAGCGATTCTCCCGGGCCGGAAAAGTATTACTTTCAACCCGCTCCTCAGGCAACTTCAGACCTACTTTCAGAGTATGAGTAATGATAAGGTTACGTTTACCGAATGTACATTATTGTTTAAGTAGCATACATTACCCCGCCTTTATTAATCGTACATGATTGAGCTTTGACTAGCTCAAAAATAAACCCAAAAAATATATTGTTTTCTTATATTTACGCGAATACTACGCATTGAAATAAAACTATTTTTCGGATTTTATCGCGTTTATTAACATTATGTTCCCGACGTTTCGGTTGCAAAAAATATTTTACATGCAATTTCAACGAAATTTATGACAATCGTAGAGGCAAGGGCGGCAAAAACTTTACAGCCTCTACCTTAGGAAGTGTAAATCCGCCACTGCTATTACATAAACCCGGGTAGTAAGCGCCGATATCTCCAACTATTATTATTTTCCTTAAAACTATTTCATTACGTACCTACATAAACGAACAAGGGGAAAAACCTACCAAATAAACATATAACGCAATTTTATTTTTATACTTTTCCAATAGTAATATATCGGTTATGTGATAGACGGTCATCCGTGTCTATATATAGACATATGTCTGTGAATGTTTCGCATACAAAACACCATTATTAGGTGCATTTGTGTGACTATACAATGGACTGGTATTTGGTAAACTTGGCGATTCATATGTTAATTCTTTCTGGGTGTACGTAGGCACCTATTTTATCCTCGCCCGGTGGTCTTGCGTCAGAAAGTAGTACAAAGTTAGAATTTGTGTCCTTACCTCCATTCTCTACCGCTCTACGTAAGGAAGCAAACGATATTATAACGAATCTAAAACTTATCTATGAGACTGTTATGAGTTATTTATTATCGTCACCTACAGACACGACATAAGCGTCAAATATACAAGAAATGATTTATACTTAGGGGGTCATACAAGAGTCGCAGTGACATTGTGGCGGCGTCATGGCTGCGTCGTGGTTGCGTCGTGGCTGCGTCGTGGCTGCATCGTGGCTGCGTCGTAGCTGCATCGTGGTGTATGGTGGCTTCGTGGCGGCGGCGTCGCGGCAGCTACGTAGAACGGGCTTGGCGTGTTTTTTAAAAGAGTAGAGTGCGCTTTCTCTCATTCCAGACATAACTTTTTTCTTTCCCACATGCTTAAGCACGCAAGCATTATAACAGATGGACTAGTATTAATAAATCGATCTCAAGTCTGAGAGCGGACTTGAGTACGCTTAAGACAATTTTGTACTGGAATGACATAAGAGTGACATTTTCCAGATCGCTCATTCAATAAATAAATAAATATCGCCAGACGAACACTTCAACTGTATGGTCCCAAACTAAGCAACGCTTGTACTATTGGAACAAACTGGGGGTGATCCAAGTGATGCCTAGACCAGGGCAAATTACGAGAAGGCCATTTCCAAAATTTACCTTGACGAGAATCGAAATGAGCCTTAAATGCTCATATTATGTGTCAACGTTACTGTTACTTTTATTCTGCCGATGAAATTATTTAAATATTCTATTCTGTATTATAAAGCATAATACTGACAAGAGTGCAAAGCAATTTTCGCGAAACCGCTTTGGTGTAGTCTTACACTGCTCATGCACTTATGCGAAATTGGATCGTCTAGGACTTAAAGGAATAGCTGATCATATTTCATTCCTTTGGGAACTTAGCTGTTCAAAGTGTACTGCATCAAACAATGTAAGTGTAGTTTCTAGACTGTCGCGTTGATTTAAGAACGGATTATCAACTCCTTCTTGGGTTCTATTCACAGATGAACTAAGTACTGAGGTGATATTTTGCTGCAAAATCTATGCAATAACTCTTGTTTCTACCACCTCTGCTTTTCCATTTAAGTAACCGACAGAATGGTGTAAATCGTAGGTAATGTATTGTAATATTTTTAACTATTACCAAAATTGTATCATTCCCATCTCGTGAAGTCGCGTGTGACGTCAAAGATAATGTTTATATTGGCGCGTTAATTTGCCCCGAACGTGATAATTACGGCCCATTCTATCCCATCTGTGCACCGCGCCTGCGGAACTCACGCACCAGGGTTCGCGAAAATTCGCGTCACTCGCGTCAGTTGAGCGAACGCCGCGAGAAGCGTCAGTCAACTCCGCCCCTTATTTTCGCAAAATCGCGAGAGCGGGAAAATTTGATTTTAGAATGAGTTGAGGTTGTGGTCAAGTTTTTGAAAAAAGATATAAGTAGTTTGAATTAAAAACTCTTTGGTTTGAAAATAATATTCAGTAGTTAGTTTGGGAGTGTTGTGAATGTGAATGTTTGTTGATATTTGTTTCGTTTTTGAAGAAGGAACATAAAACAAGGTAAGTGCAGGAATTACCCCCAAATTTAAAGGAATTTAAATTGTTTTACAATGGCTTCGCAAAGCAATTTTCTAAACAACATTGATTTGCTATTGTTATTCGATTTTAACCTTTTTTAAATAAAGGGTAGGGGTTAATAAAATAAATACTAATACAATTATATCAATACCTAACGCCTTCAAAGAATGCTAATTAGTTACGAAATTAATGTTTTATTTATTTTCATTTTTCTTTTAGTTACGTTAGTATATTATTGTTAATAATTAAAAATTCAAATTATTCAACAAAAAAAAACAATACCAATATAAAATGACACAAATTTACTCGTATATCTGTAATGAGCAAACAGACCATTGAAAACAGACCAGAAGCAGACATTGGAAAGTTACAAGCCAAGTATACTTAAGCTTGTAATTGTATACATCTGTTTATCGTATAGATATTAATACCATAATGGTCAAACGATCAGCCTGATAAAGTTGGCTAACTGATGTGACGTCACCTCGTCAGGATAATGAACGGTCGTCCGCCACTTCCGGGCCGCAGGTGCCAAGGTCAAGGTCTTCCGGTCCGCTCACAGATTGGCTAACTTTCGTAGATGGGTACTGCACTTAAACCTATGACCATAAAGGTCATAAAAAGCTTTTGCATTGGGTCATCGGGCTTTCGTGATATTTTATTTGGAAGATTTACTACCTATGAACTTTGTTATTTTATTTTATCTAAACTATAGCTAAGTATATACCCCTCGATGCATGTTTAAAATATTTAATTTACAACTCTTTTTATGAATTGAAAGCGACGAGCAATAAAAAACCCACTGTCACCAAAAAAACCTAAGTACGGTTTTTTCTATATCAAATATTAATTACCTGCATCAAAAATAATGTAATCGTTAAATTGATAAACCATACGGTATTATTTTTATATTTGAGCTTAAAAGTTCGGATTTAGATTACTGAATAATCTTCTGAGAACAGTGTTATATATCTGTGTTGTGAAAGAAACTGGGGAAGATCGTTGATAGTTATTTCAAAATACAAAAAAATCGTGCAGAAAATAATATAGTCATTGGTTATTAAGTATTTTAACAGCACATTTAATATTTTGGCTTTCAGGGTTGTCCAAAGAATTTGTAATAATAGGAGGTTGCTTTGGTGCCGTGAAATGGTTGTTATAGGATATTGTCCATGTTAAGCCATCTCCCTTTCATTATAGTATTTACTTAATAAAAAAATGCAATACAAAGTAATTTAAAAACATCAAAATACCCGACTACTCAAGAAGAACTGAAAAGTAAAATACAAGTCCAGTAGTCTCGAGTTCTCTTAAGTTTCTCTTTAACAGCCGGGACACATTATTGGGAGGACATGAGCCGATCTAGATTTTGAATGAAAAGAACGAACGTCTTCTTGTTAGGAACGAACTAAAGACAAGTAGGTAGTAAGTAGGTACATATTTACAATAAGCTGGCAAGAGAGCAGGCTCCTTCCTCGTTCAAAAAATCTGCCTATCGATACAACGAGGTTATACAGCCAGCATCCCACGCAAACAGGGTTTATTTTAATATCTCTATGTTTTTTTTTATTTATTTAAAATGTTATTTAAAATTTAATTTGACAACAAAAATAAAGCTTCATAAATTACTTATATTATTTGGTATTAGTAAGGGGTAATTCCACTATTATAAAGCATAAAATACCTATTGACCAGCACCTAGCAAAGCGACTTTTTAAATAAATATGTGTGTTCCATTCTCTAGTAGATGTACCAAGAAAGTTAACGTAGATAACATTGCCGCATAGACCAATAAGCCATAGACACAACAAAGCCGCCCCCCGCACTTATACTAGGTGAAACAGAAAGGGTATACTATTTTTTTGCAACTTAACTTTGTAAATCTAAAACTATCGGCTTTGTGGGACAGTTGAACCACTAAAGGGTTTGTAGACTTGTGAAATCTGTCAACAGCTGTATTCCTATAACACCTTTTGTTTATCAAGGATCCTCCAAAGCTGATAGTTTTAGAATTACAAAGTTAAGTTTTGAAAAAATAAGTATTTATACCCTTTCTGTTTCAACCTGTAACCTGACATTTTCATCGGTCCATTCACGGCTCGACGTTGAACGGATCAATCCAAATTTGCCTTCTTCCCGATACCCCATCAACTTTTGACGATTCCATTCCCATACAAATAGTGGACGTAAACGGTGTCTTGCCTTATTGGTATGTGCATTCCCGTTTCAATTTCAACGAACGAGAAACAATTCGCCTTAATAGCACTCTTGAGGACGTCGTTTAAGGGTATTTAATAGTAATGTGGGTCTAGAAATGTTTTCCAACAATTGTGTTTTTACGTGTGTTTTTAACCGATTTCCAAAAAAGTGGAGGTTATGTGTTCGTCTGTATGCATGTTTTTATGTATGTTTACCGATTTCTCCGTTAATTGCGGACCGTTTTCGATAAATGTTTTTTGTTTGAGACGGTGTACTCCATCAAAAGTGTTGTTCCGAATAAAATAAATTACAAGGTTCTTTATAAGTATATCTAGCTTTTTTGAGCACTCAGCTTTTGTTACCTATACGCAATTCAACAAACAAAGATATTAAGGCTAAAGCGCCCATCTAGCCCACGAAGTTCAAATTTTTTGAGGTTTTTTAGATTTTTTTCAAAATCTGACAATAATAAAAGGCACATTTTGTAATTCGCGACAAAGACCGTGTGCAGTGCATTTATTAATATATCCAACATACTCTTTCAAGAACGACAGCTAGCCAGATAATGTGGCAATTTTTGTATATTTAGTGATTAACTAGTGTCATATCCACCGTGATAATATTTAGAGTAAAATAAATGTATTAATAAACGCACTGCATACTGTGTTTGTTGCAAATCACAAAATGTTTTCAGATTTTGTATAAACTATAAAAATACTCGAAAATTTTGAATTTCGCGGGCTAGACAGGCGCCATCACCTTAAATCGTAAATTCTTGGTGCTCAACATATTTTCGGCTATCGGAGCAGAACTCATAAGTTTTAAGGTAAAGCCAAGCTGTAGCTTAACTACAGTTCATATACGGGCTGGACTGGGGTAGTACTGGGGGGGGGGGACTGGGGTGGTGGGGCTCATAGAAAATTGGCGTAAACTATTATAGAGCTGAGTCTCGTGCGATGAGTGAGAGCATCAGAAGCCCGACAATCCTCCCTTCTCTTCTCTTTGCCAATCCCATTCAGATCCGCAACGTGCGAGCCATGCTTTTGGTATTGCAAGCACAGCTTAAGGTAGCTGCTTAACATCAGGCGGGTAGTACGTACGCTTGTTAGCCGTCCTTGATATACAGGTTGTAAGGGGCATCGTATCAAAAACTGATGCCATGGATTCAACTCATGATTCTGGACCCCCCGAGTTGGAATTTTCCCTTGTTATTTTCATGAATTATGGCAAAATATTTCAGAATGGTAAAATTGATTTTGGCACGAAATGCGCGTTCGAGCGTATTCAGTTTTAATTTAATTATTTATTTATTTATGTAAGATGCCTTAAGATATATTTGTATACTTAATGAATAAATGCTAAAATAATTTTATAATGCTGAAAATTTAGATCAGAATTCATGAAAAATCGACGGAATCCAGAATCATGACTTGAATCCATGGTATCAGTTTTCGTTACGATGCCCCTTACACCCTGTATAACAAAAATCAGTCTTGCTTGTCTTGGTCTTGTCAAAATGCAAGAACGCGTGAACCAAGAACGGAATTTTGGGAAACACTTTCATATGGGTAAAGGTTCAGCGCACATGACAGACACAGCTCTTATAATACGTGGGAGTTTTTTATGACTCCGAAAAATACATTAATCTCCATCATTGTATAGTGGAGGGCCTGCCTCACGTGTTTTTCCCATAACTCCTTCGCGATAAATCACAGTTAGGATTGTAATTGAGGAGGGATTTACAACAATTCCCACTTTCCAGTGGAAATTCATTTCGTCTCGTCCTTTTGCCAGATGTCTGGTGAATTATCGGTCGGTTCAAACCGGTGCGAGACGGGTTTGAGTTCATTAACATGATAAAATTAAATTGGAGAAAGAAAAAGGTTAGAAATTGTGTAAAAGTTGGTTTTACGATCTAATGTGTGTGTAGCTGATGGATTTAAAAATAACCTAGGTGTTTTACAAATCCGCTAGCGATTACAAAAAATAACCCTAACAGAAACCAAGTAAATTATGTAATATAAAATACATAATTATATATATTACTAGCTGTGCCCCCCGACTTCGTCCGCGTAGTATTTAACGTAACAAAAATTTCGGGATTATCGGGATAAAAAGTATCCTATATGTTAATCCCGGTTATAAACTATCTGTGTTCCAAATTTCATCCAAATCCGTTCAGTAGTATTTGCGTGAAGGAGTAACAAACATACATACATACATCCACACCCAAAAACTTTCACATTTATAATAATAATAATAATAATAAATCCATTTATTTCAGGCAAATACCCATATTAAATTAACATTACAAACACAATAACAAATAAAATAAATAAATAAAATAAATAATATTAGTATAGATAATGAATAATAAATAACATAGCAATCTAGCTGGACGTTGAACAGCTGTTTTGTAAAACCGCTAATTTTACAATCCATCTGTGACAAATCGTTTAAAGCCTAGGGCGGTTATAATTTCCTTTAAAAAGCCGGTTATTAATGAGGGATGTAAAACCGTTATTTTAACTACCTACTATTGATCATATTCCGGGCAGCAACACGTAAATCAGATTCTATCTCCGGATGCCCGGGGGCGTACTTCGTTTGCGGAAGGCTGGCGAAAGCTGATTTCCGCGCGAAATCGACCCGATTTAAAATGGCCGATAAATCGATTTTTAATTAATGTGCAATTATTTTTGAAATTGCACTGCTTAATAAAGCAGTGATAGCCGATTGGTTAAAGCACGCGCCTTGCGGGCACCAGGTCTTGGGTTCAAATCCCGGCTCGCACCTCTGGATTTTTCGAAATCTATGTGCGTATCATAATTTCTACATGATTATCACTTGCTTACGGTGAATGAAAACATCGTGAGGAAACCTGCATGTCTTAGAAGATCTAACCAATTTTCGAAAGACATGTGAAATCCGCCAACCCGCACTGGGCCAGCGTGGTGGATTATGGCCTGAATCCCCCTCGTGTTGAGGGGAGGCCCGTGCCCAGGAGTGGGACGTTAAAAGGGCTAAATTATTATTATATCTCTATGACTTTTGCATCATTTTATGTGGTATACAGTGAATGAAACCTGCACGTCTTTTGAAAGAGGTGTGTGTGAGTTTCACCAACCTGCATTAGACAATTGTGGTTAACTGTGTTCTGAATCCTCCGTACATTTAAGAGGAGTGTGCCAGTTATAGTTACAGCCTTACCCTATTTCACCTACATTACCACCTGATATGTTTGGATAAATCTGCCTACTCCTTCGAGTATACCTACAGGCGTGAACATGTGTAATGTAGCAACATTCTATAAAAGATATTTCACTCTGAAGGACCCATTGAATAAGATCTAGTTTCATTTAACATTGACCCGATTCTGACAATATTAATAGCTAACTGATATAATCCTTTTCATTCCATTCACAGCGGCCAGCAGCTAATGAGTGGACTTGCTTGAATGGAACTGGCAATTTCTAAGATTCAAAACGCTACATTCTCGGGGCTAGGACGACAATGATTTTGCATTTTGACAGATTTTGAACATACCTATATACAGCAACTTAATACTGAACTCAATTTTAAAGATAATAGTTTTCAGACCGCTTTCTGCTTCTTGTTATTCACACGGTTAATCCGGTACCGAAAATGTATAGACAGAGTGGTGTCGGTTTCTTCGTGTGAATGTCCGTAAATAGTACAAATTGCCTCGAGTACTTATATGAATCTCTTTTCGCTATATAGGTACCCCTGTTAGTTATTTCCGTTCACCCAAGACAGCGTGATGGATTGTTTTCACAGCCTTATCTTGGAGGCATTGTGTATCACAAAAGGGCGTGTTATTTATCAACACGTATCATGTTTAACCACATAGAAATAGCTAGGGGATGAGCTAGAGCATTAACCATTTACATATTATTATTGACTAGCGGCCCGCCCCGCCCCGGCTTCGCACGGGTACATTGCGGTTACATTATTCGAGTTTTAGTAAGGATCCCAAATTTTCTTGAAAATATATTATAGCCTATGTCACCCGGGGATAGTGTAGCTTCCCAACAGTGAAAGAATTTTTCAAATCGGTTCAGTAGTTTCGGAGCCTATTCATTACAATCAAACAAACAAAGTTTTCCTCTTTATAATATTAAGTATGATAACTAGTTTCTGCCCGCGATTTCGTCAGCGTAGGCTTAAGTAAAGAATTATATGTGTTAATCTAGGTTATAAACTATCTGTGTTCCAAATTTTATCCAAATCCGTTCACTAGTTTTTGCGTGAAAGTGTAACAAACATACATCCACACTCACAAACTTTCGCATTTATAAAATTAGGATACTATATTAGTAGGATGGTGTTGATGTTGACTGCTCAGATTCTGTTGCTGTTCCTGAAAATGTTATTTTTTCTATTTATTGAAAAGAGTAACCATTGAGTTTCTTACCGGATCTTCTCAGTGCAAGCAGCATTCCGAACCGGTGGTAGATTCTGACTGTTCATAAATGCTTTGTTGGCTTCCATGAATTAAAAATATTTTGAGTTTGAGTTTTCAGTTTCATGTTAGGCCTGGATCGAAATGTAAGCCTTTGAATTATTACAGAAAGTCTCCCATTAAATAGGCCATAATAATTGGGGCCTTATAAACTAAGTGGGTATAGTCCTGAAAAAATTACGCAGAGAATGGTTACTGAAATTTGTATTCTATACTGAATGCCCTGAGAAGAGTTTTTTTTTTAGGAATCTTGTAATTTCATTATGCCGAGTTCTGTTCCACGAAATTAGCAGGAAAATAATAATATATTATTTCCAGAGTACTTACAATTTAAGACAAGAAAATTATAAAAGTGGATAAGGCAGGTACTTTGTTTCACGGAATCGTGGAATTAATGTTTTAGCGCCTTTAGCGCTATCTATTTATAGCCATTATTGAATACAAACTACTATCATATATGACAATCTTTTTTGGAATTTATTTTCCGTATTTGTTTATGAATAGTGTAGATACGAATGTGTCATCAGTGTAGGAAATATATCCTACTAATATTATAAATGCGAAAGTTTGTGAGTGTGGATGTTTGTTACTCTTTCAGGCAAGAACTCCTGAATGGATTTAGATGAAATTTGGAACACAGGTAGTTTATACCCGGTATTAACACATAGGATACTTTTCATCCCGTTTTTTTAAAGTCAAATACTACATGGACGAAGTCGGCGGGCACAGCTAGTATAATATATTATGGCATGAATCCCCTTCTTGTTGAGAGGCGAGCCGTGCCCAGGAAAGGGCTAAATAGTTATTATTGTTACATTGTTTCATGTTTTCCGTTTTGTAACCAAACGTGACTAGCTAGTAGGTATTTCCATCTACGTCACAGGCAAATCCCTTTCACGTTTGATGTTTATGTAAGTTAGAATCCTTATCGACGGGGCTTGTTTATTACGAGGCGTAGGTAGGTGTAGCCACGACAAACATTTGAGTAGGTATCGTGCATTATGGGATCAGAAAGGATTCACAAACAAATCCCTCGTGTCGGGTAATAAACGGAATCGGTGTTAATATTAAAATTATTTGATTATAAGTGAGGAACACTTCCTTCACGTTTATTTTTGACGTGTTAGTGTGGAATGTAATTAATAAGTTACATTTTTAACCCCCGAAGAAAAAAGAGGGGTGTTAATAGTTTAACATGTGTATCTGTGTGTCTGTCTGTGGCATCTTAGCGCCCAAGCGGATAAACCGATTTTAATTAAGTTTTTTTTTAGGAAAGGTATTCTGATCGTGAGTGTTCTTAGCTATAAAAAATATCAGCTCTTTTGTAGGTTTAAAAAGACTTTACATTGGGGGTATTTTATATTTTCAATTTAGAGTAATTATGAAAACAAAAATAGAGATAGTAACTAAAGATCAATAAGCCATAGACGCCAAAAAGCCGGACACCTCTGCTGGCCTACCATTAAAAATAAATAAATAATAAACTTTATTTACCCAAAAATATTTAAACAAAGGCACTTACAATGTAATTTACACTAAATTCGAAATCCAAATATGTAGGCGCTTAAAAGTTGCAGTGTGCTGATGAACTCTGGTCCCCATGGTAAGATTTAACTTGTGTTATGGCATTATAATATGCTTTGTCACTTTATATTTATGACCGTACCTGACATTTTAATCGGTCTAATAAAAATAAAAAAACTCAAAATGGTTTTTATTCATGGAAGCCAATAAAGCATATATGAATAGTCAGAAGTTACCACCGGTTGGGAATGCTGCTTCCACTGAGAAAATCCGGCAAGTAACTCAATCGTTCCTCTTTTCAATGAATGAAAGATGGTGTATATATTTTCAAGAACAGCAACAGAATGTGAGCAGGCAACACCATTGTCACTAAATAAGTAATGGACCTTGACTGAGCCAATCCAAATTCGCCGTCTTCCCCGACACGCCGCCAACTTTTAACGATCGAATTCTCATATAATAGTGGTCGTTAGCGCTGTCTTGTCTTGTTGGTCTGTGGCCAGCAACATAAATCCGATTGTTCACTAACTCGACCAGCTGTTCTTGGACCGTATGGGCCCAGAAGTAATCGTCAACTTGACCCGCGAAGGGATTTTGTAAATCCTTTGTAGGCCAAGATGGTGAAACTTTAATTCAATTGCGGTTAAATATCGATGTCTTTTTAATTAAAATATTATCCCGCCATCAATTTACGATTTATTATGTCTCAAGAGCTCGTCGTTCAATATTAGTTAGAGAGGTATGTAAAATTGATCGTATTTTCTCTGAAAATTCGATTACTATTATTAAATTATCCATACTGTACCTAATTTATTCGTACCTTATTTACATTCTGTATCCTGGGATTCTATTCTGGAATACCGTTACTGAATAATGTGAGCTATTATACGGGAATTACGTTTTACATTCAAGTGATAAGTATATCCTATGAGAAAGGACAGACAGACATAAATTCCGTTTACTGTGACAGATTTATTATTGTACAGAAATACTATACTTACTTATGAAACGAGATTTATAGTTACCAGGAGCATAGCTAAATAAATGCTCCAACCGACTGCCGCGTATAATACGCGCGTAGGTATAATATTTTGTCAAAAGTAAAAACCAAACTTTATCCACTTCCGTACGAGTAAAATTTTCTGATAAACAAGCTTTTAAACACGCCAGAATGTTAAACTAACGAGGATGGGTCTTTTTTATTTAAAATCTACCTAGTGTTGAAGTTAATAGAGCTTATTTTTACTTTAGCAAATTAATATACGCGAGTAGGTATTTTACGCGACGGTCCCGGTCGGTGGGAGCCTTAAAACTGGTGCTTAATCCTTGAGTTTCAAGAGAGTGCAAATTGACAGTGACAAGAAGAAAGTAGTACTTTTCACTGGTAATGTTGAAAGTTTACTTTGCAGTAAGAATCGAGGTACTAGGGTCGCATAAGAACGGTAGACATTTTAGGTAGGATACTACATTGAGTCGCGCTGAGTCAGAACAGTACTAAAGTCATGTATGTGTAAACCCACCACGTATTTAGCGGCGGAGATATATATATGACGTCTATGTTCGTGTGGGTTCCCACTTAATAACTTCGCTTTTTAATACCCAACGCAATGAAGGAGGTTATGAGTTTGACGCCCTTTGCTTGTTGCATCATAGCTACATAATGGATGAACCGATTTCAACTCGGTTTTAGTTGGTAGAAGTTTTCAGTTTCACTGCACATTACATACACCATACACTCCCTGCACTGTTACTCCTGTAAGCCAGGATCGGCAATGGTGTCCAATGATGACACCGAGGTTTGACCATCGACGAGTCCCAAGAAAAACTAAATTATCTTAGAACCCGCATGAATTAATCCAAAGGAAATAATAGAAGGAGTTGGAAGTAAATTTTGTAGTAAATTTGAATTGCGAAAATCAGAGCCCTATAAAACCTACCTAACTAAGTTTATGACGTTCTCTACTATTAAAATTCTTAAGTAGTCAAAGCTATTTATTACATCTTATTCTCCGCAAATGAGTATTATAAAGCCACAGTTACCACAATTATTAGCGTTATAGTTGTAGATTTTTAGGCAATTAGAGGCTTGAAACTGGAAACGCCCTTCGCGGTTTTGGAAACATCGTTTGGGTAACACCGGATTACATGCTGATTGAAAAGTAAAAAGATGCTTACCCTTTGTTAAGAGATAAGAATTCAGATGAACGGTTGCCCACACGAAATATTGGATAAGAATTACTAAAGAACGAACATTTTGTAGGTAATTTTTTTTTCAGAAGTCTTATAAAAAGATTACTTATTAATTATCTGTAACATTCGATATGCCAATAACGATTATCGAGCTTATAAAGCGTATTTTTAAACACGATTATAAAACTGGGGCAATTCAATTATACAGTGTAGGTATAATATTAACTAATAAAAACCTAGTCTATGGTTCATATCGAAAATGATTGCCATAGCCCATAATACATAACGCGAAGTGACTCAAATTAGATTCTAATGGGAATATCAGAGGATCAAATTACCATCTTTATATTTCGGTTTTCTTGGTGCCACAGAGTCGTATTCAGATTTTTTTATATGTGAGTATTAAAGAAAACTTCTTATGATAACTTCCTAAGCAGAATGGGAAGGTACTAAATAATAATAAATAAATATTTCACTTTACACTATTTTTCAAAAACAACTAAGTCGGCAAGCAGCGTACAACCCGCCAGATGTTAAGCAGTTACCGTAGCCTATAGATGCTTGCAATAACGATGGCATTACTGTCATGTTTCCAATCTTAAGAGGAGTAGGACAGAGGGAGGGGAAGGGACGCGTAAGGGGCGAGTCCTCCACTTCCCCCACTTATTGTACGAAACGCGTCTATAATAGTTACTTTACGCCGATCTTCTGTGAGTGGCTCTATTTTTGTCGAGCCAGCCCGTATATGATCTACTAGCTGAGCCCGCGACTTCGTCCGCGTGGAATTTTGATACTTTCTTAGGGGATGTCTACGTCATAGTAGCTTTATGCATGCAAAGTCTCAGCCCGATCGGTTTAAAATTTACAAAGTTTCATACAAACTTTCATCCCCTATTTTATCCCCTTGGGGGTAGAATTAATCAAAATCCTTTCTTAGCGGATGCCTACGTCATAACATCTACCTGCATGCCAAATTTCAGCCCGATCCGTCTAGTGGTTTGGGCTGTGCGTTGATAGATCACTATGTCAGTCATTAGACTTGCTGTTCGACTTTACACTGGATAAAGTCATGGACGTATTGTGCCATGAGTGTATTGTGGGTGTTCCTTCATTGCTACACAAAGCGAGGATCCAACACCGGCAGTTACGTAATTTTTTTCTTTTTTAAAGAAACAAAATAGCCTACCAAATGTAATGTAGTATACGACAAATAATTATGTAATTTCGACTCGGATAACGCGGCATTTTATCACATTGGCGAGCCGCGTCGTTCTTACGACTTATGTAATAAAGCTTGCTTTATGAAATCTAAAATGTTATGCATGGTGAGGAGAAATGGCGTTCATTCCGAATATAAAGGGTCTTAAAGTAGGTGAAATTATTTAAATGATCCAGACAGCTATGAATAGCACACAAATTTGTGTCTAGATAACTTACGCAACTGTTGAATATGGGAACGCTACTAGAGTGTTACTTAAAAGTCGCATTTAGTTATTTGAGATGACGTTATATTTAAGTCATGTTTGAAGCGTTACAGTTGAGCAGCTCTTTGCATTACGTTTGAGTATTTAAGGTGAAGGGGCCTTTCTAGCCCGCGAAATTCAAAATTTTCGAGTATTTTTATAGTTTATCCAAAATCTGAAAACAATTAAGACGACATTTTGTGATTTGCGACAAACACAGTATGCAGTGCGTTTATTAATACACTTATTTTACTCGAAATATTATCACGGTGGATATGATACTAGTTAATCACAAAATATACTAAAATTGCCAGATTATCTGGATAGCTGTCGTTCTTGAAATGTTTTAGAGTAAGTTGGATATATTAATAAATGCACTGCACACGGTCTTTGTCGCGAATTACAAAATGTGCCTTTTATCATTGTCAGATTTTGAAAAAATTCTAAAAATAGTTTTATTTCAAATTCTAAAAAACCATTAAAAATTTGATCATCGCGGGCTAGATGGGCGCTTTAGCCTTAAATAATAAACGTTTGCAAGAAAACAAAAAATATTTTAAAATCGACGTACGACATCTGTACAATTAGCAGCTGTGAGCCCAACGCTATTGACGAATGTCGCTCGACCCGACTAGCAATACGTCAAAACTGACGTATCGCATAAATGAATACGTCAGTTTTGATAGTTTTTCTTGAGAACTGTCAAAAGTGACGTTTTCGGTATAAAGGTGGCCGTCACTGCCAGACTTTCGATTGATTCATTAATACGGATCTTAGAAGCTTACATTTTTCATACTTCGCATCTGCAATCCGGCCCTGAGTTAAACGGAATTTTATTATAAGACTGTCAGTGGTCTGGTTAGACGAGGGATGTGATGTAAATATTTATTATATATGAAGCGAAAAACTTATTTATGGTTCCTAATAAATATAGGGCTTTAGGTAAAGTATCTTATAATCAATTATAAGTTCTACAATAAAACAAATGCCGGAACATAACAATAATGACACGCTACAGTCCAATCTCAGGCTATTTGTCGTTTCAATGTTTATTGATATTCTATCGAGGATAACCCCGATCTGATATATTTGATGGCCAATAAGTAACATCTGGATAGCCAAGGACACGGATTTAGGGAGAGATTTACTTGGACGTATCGACCAATTACTACAAGTTACAGACGAAGCGATCCGCACCAAACGATTGACCGCCGATTGATCCTTCTATCGAGGTATTGATTGATGGTAGACTAATATGAGTCAACATTAATCGACAGTCTCTACATAGAGCAACCTTCGAGGAATCTTTTCAGTTTGACTGAGAATCTGTAGCAAGCGCAGGGGAGCTTTGTCATGCCCGCGCTTTTTGGAATTTAAACTTTGCCCCTGTATCGAGTGATAGGTAGACCTAATGGTTCCAGAGTAGGCCGCTCGGTTCAGACAGCAAAACATAAATTTAAATAATACGCGCTTATCACATGCGCTTATTTAAATTTATTTTTTGTCATCTCAACTCCACATCACGGGGAATTATTCCGACATAAACCAAGCTCCCTTAATCACTGGTGTATATAATAATGAGGGTTTAGATTAAGCTGGTAGTGTTCCCTGATATGCGAATGACTTAGTTGTTAGGTACCAAATTATTATTATTATTAAAAATTCTTAGAACAAGACGCATCTGAAAACATTTATCAAAACACCCCAACTCAATATTAAAGCAAAATTCAATAGTGACAGATATCTAACCCAAAAGTACCCAAATCACTCGCGCCATCTGGCGGCAGAGGATCACTTTACATTTTATTGAAAATCCAGCTAGTTTGTTCCGACTCACGCTGGGCGCAATCTGTCTAATAACCCAACTAATAAAATTATGTTCTAACAATGGCAAGATATAAAAAGTCGATGCATTTCGCCGATAAGTAAGAGAGCCGACAGAACAGCCCACCTCCCTTCTCTCACTCTATCCCACTCCACTTCCTGTCGGCGACGTGCACACAATGCTATTGGTATTATAGGTACAGTAACTGCTTAACATCATGCGGGTTGTAAGCATGTTTGCAGACATTAGTTTTAAAAAAAACTCTAATAGTAGTAGCTTTTTCCTTACTCTACGATCGGAGTAGAGGCTTGAGAAAACCATTTCTTTCTGTATAAAAACCAAAGAGGTATTCACAAACAATATCATTGTACAATTTCTAAGTTTTACAATCAGGTCACAACGATGTTATACTAGCTTGCTTGTCCTTTTAGTTTAGATAAACGACCGATTAGCGCAGTGGTTTGAGCGTAGACCGCTCAGCTTACTGCACCGGGTGGTTGCGGGCTGGATTACCATCGGGGCAAGTTTCAGAAATAGCCTTTTCGTAATTTTCCCAAGACTGGGTGTCACTGGGATCACCTCTTTCCACTGTACAAGCTGTGCTTAGTTTGGGACCACACAGTTGGTGTGTCAGTCTAACGATATATTATATTACTAGCTGAGCCCGCGACTTCGTCCGCGTGGAATTTAACTTAACAAAAAGCCCGCTCCCGCGTTCTGAGCCCGCGGGACAGGACCCACGTTTTTAATTTTGTTTTTCTAAAATAAAAGTAGCTTAAGTTACTGCCTATAACATCAGCTGTCTCCCAGTAAAAGTCCCGTCAAAATCGGTCCAGCCGTTTCGGAGATTACCCGGAGCAAACACACAGACAGACAGACAGACAGACAGACAAAACATTTTTAAATCGCGTTTTTGTTATAGGTTTCGTATGTACTTTCATATGCATTTAGTGAAAAGGTGTTATTTTGATATTACAAACAGACCCTCCAATTTTATTTATTTGTATGTATAGATATTATCAGTGGCGGATTTACCAGCAGGCCAAGTAGGCTAGCCGGCAAATTTGGGGACCGATTTTTTTTTGTTCTCTACCTCAATGAAACAAAGAATGGACAATGACACAAAGAGATAGAGAAAGATTAGAAGCTTTTGAGTTGTGGTGCTGGAGGAGGATGGAAAGAATAAGCTGGACGGAAAAGATAACGAACCAAGAAGTACTAGAGAGAGTAGATGAAAGGAGAAGCCTGTTGACCAGCATTGCAAATAGAAGAGGAAAGATGATCGGGCATTTGATACGACATGACGCTTTTATGAAAACAATCATAGAAGGGAAGATAGAAGGCAAGAGGGGAAGAGGAAGACCTAGGAGAAGCTATTTCGACCAAGTGAAGGAAAAAGTGAATGTCGTGTCGTATCAAATGGTCAAAGAACTGGGAGAAAATCGCAGTAAATGGAAAAAACTCCACCGACAAGAGCATCGCTCTTAAGTTGATGATGATGATGACCTCAATGAAATCAAAAAGATTTCTGCATAACGGTTTTCTGATGTTTTACAGATATAACTCTGCAACAAATTTTACAGATGACTGTGTCACGTGCAATATCAACGAAATTTTTGGATTGTAAAATTAATCTAGGACATGACAATTGTTGCAAGTAGCAAGTTGCAAGGGCGGCAAAAACTTTACAGCCTTGGAAATTTGTAAATCCGCCACTGTATATTATTATGATATAATATCATGTTATTTGTGATGTGATTTGCCTTCAGCTTAGTTCAAAGGGCACTCGTGGGACGGACGGATCGATACATACATAAACTGTACTCGTTGACCCAAGGATAACCAAAGTGCACTGAGACTTGGTAGGGCTGTCACTCTACAGATTAAATTCAATGCATTCATATATAATCTCTTCCACATTTTTTAGTAATACAGGTACGTATTTTGATTTTGCTTTATTCGTGCGATTGTTGACAGTAATAATTATTTTCGTTGAATTTTTGCAAATTTTCTGGAACCAAAAATGAAAATCGATTGAGTGTATTTTGTATGAGGTTATTAAGTTTTTTATGGAACCATTATATCTATTTAGGTATAGCTCGTGTAAGAAAGTAAGTCTGAGAGCGTTCTTAAGTTTTTGACAAGTAATTTTGTACCGGTTTGACATAAGAATGACATTTCCAAGATCGGATTTATTAATATGGGCCAATAACTCAAATAATCACAAAGACATATTTACGATTAATATTTTATTGTTTCATTAATGGGGAATATTATGATTTTTTATTTCTATTAATAAAAGCTATGACATTTAATCCAGACAAACATTTATTAGTAGTAATATAATCTATGATAGTAAAAGTCAATATTCGTAAGAAAGCAACCCTAAGTAATAAAATTGCATCCCTCGTTAAACTGCGAGCATTTCAAAAATATTGAAAGTGTCAGCGATATTACCCGATATTACAGAAGCTGCGATGTGACGTCAGTTTAAAACTTGCTGACTGAGCCAAAACACTATTTGAGTGTCGTCTGTAACAACCGTAGTCGATGCTGTAGTGTTGTAGCCGGGCGTTCCCACACTAGTTGGTCAATCGATTATCGATTGAACATTGATCTATATATAGTTGAACTCGATACCATTAGTAGTTTAATTTATAATAACTAAATAATGAACTGCACCACGGCCAACGAGAAGCTATACAAAAATAAATAGTTATTTCAATAAAGTAGATGTTTTAAAGTTCCGCCTTTATTTATTTTTAATTAGCATTAGAGTTTCCTACACATATGAACTACGGTCACCGTGTTGAACTGGAACATTATTACCACTTTGTATCGCTTCTCATTGGCCGTGGAAAAGTAAAATGGTATGCACAAGTTCTAATCGTTGCATAGAACAATTGGACGTAGTTTACCAAAATTGAACCAACCCACACACACTTCTGCATAGTAAATCTAACCTAAAACCACTTATACAAGGTTGGTTTTGGTCTACAGCAGTGCATGTGGTTGATTCCATTCTGCAAAACGATATCCAATTGCATTCCAGTCTGCAATCGGTGTTCGTAGCACGAGAGATCCGTAGCGCATCGGTGCGAAAGACTACGAGCGTAGCACGTAACTCGTAGCGCTACGCCAGCCGGGGTGCATGTCACATTTAGTAGCGAGGAGGGATTAAGGGATTACCGCTTAGCTGGTTGCGCAGTCTGTTTGTAAGGATTTAGTTTTTTTAATTGAATTTAGTTTCTTGATTACTCAGGCAGTATTTTTCTTTTGGTTGCCGATAACCATTAAGGTTTTTTTTGTGCAGATAAAGTTTTTTATTCAGGTTTTGTCTAGTTTTTTAAACACAATTTTGGCTCGCAATAATGCAATTGTTTTACAATGGCATTGCAAAACATAATTCCCACGAGATTTCTATTAATTTTAGGGTGTCCAGTAAATACGAAAAATACTTCCCTGAAATTTATTTCGTTGTCTTATCATTCATGTCACAGGGTATCACTCACAACGAACCCAAAAATAAATCATTTTCACTACCACTGTTTTGGTCAGGAACAATATTGTAAGAAGAAGAGCTCTGGCCCTGTCCTATAAAAGCAATCAATCAGAAAGAAATCAGAGGAACCAACATTTTGTGGACTCCACTCCCTTTTCACCCTCGTCACTATCCCACTAATATTATAAATGCGAAAGTTTGTGAGTGTGGATGTATGTTTGTTACTCCTTCACGCAAGAACTACAGAACGGATTTGGATGAAATTTGGAACACAGATAGTTTATAAACGGGATTAACACATAGGATACTTTTTATCCCGATATTCCCGAAATTTTTGTTAAGTTAAGTACTACGCGGACGACGTCGGTGGGCACAGCTAGTTTGTGACATATGCCAGGAGGTGTCCGCAGTTGTTTTCACCGTGGCATTTTTATTACCATTGTGTGTATTTGGAGTTATTTTCGTCGGATGTCGTTTGAAGTCGCCGGGTTTAAGAGGATCCCATTTTCTTTTATGTCCCTGTATTTTCGTGCTTAGAGTTTTTTTGTAAATACTATTTTTTGGGGTCGTTACCTACTTTAACGGGACATTGGTTTAGTCAGTCTCATGGGAAGGAGAGTATCAACATTTATTGTTACTGAAACTATTTCTTAAGTTCCTACTATATGTTAAGTATAAGTATTTTAATACGACCGCTTGGCGCAGTGGTTCGAGTGTAGGCCGCTCGGCTCACTGCATCGGGTGGTTGCGGGTTCGGTTCCCGTCAGGGTTAATTTCGAAAATGGCCTTTTCGTAATTTTCCTGGTCTGTCACTGGGATCGCCCCCAGACCATTGTACGGTACCCATAGTACAAGCGTTGCTTAGTTTGGGACCATACAGTTGGTGTGTTCATCTGGCGAGTTTTATTTATTTAATATGAAATAACATGAGAGAAAGAGAGCAATTTATTTATTTATTTAACTTAATAGAAGTAATAAAGTTTATTCTTTCATACATTTTATTCAGTCCGAACTCGGTTAACGCGATGTCTAAGACATATAAGAACCTACCACCAGATACCTATCCGTTTTATGTGTAATCATTTGTAGCCATTATAGTATCTGGAATCTGGATAAAGGCGTAGCCAAAGACGAATGGACTATAACTATGAAGATTATCTGAATAGCTATAAATGTCCTTATAATGGCGACCTATTGGAAATTCGAAAACATATATTCACGGCCAAAGATTAGCGATATGAAATGAGTTCATGTTGGTCACCGTTAGGCTCACCAACATCGACGCGGTCTTTTATAAATTCGTGGCTTATGTTTGGTAAAGGAGAAGCGTTGAAACAAATAAAATAAAAGAAAATGATTCTTGTGTTGCTTTTCCTTGGCCGTGGTATAGATGATCAATGGTTTTATAGATCTGTACTAATACTATAATTACGAGTGTAGGAATCACATGGAAAAATAGAACCATCACTTTAAAATAATTATTTATCGATCTACAATGGCATTACAAAGCACTTTAATTCCGAAAAGATTTAAATACATTTTCAAAATAAGTTGAATATGTATAATTTTAAAGTTAATCTTTTTAAAATTTCAAACTTATTTTTTTCGGGAACCAAATAAAACTGTCTCATATAAAAGTCACACTAATAAATAAATTTGTGTAATTCGTGCCGAGTGCCGCTTACGAGGCATTTTATTTTACCAGATGACATTACAACAAAATAAGAAGTTTCTTCACCTCAAATTGAATGTAGAGAACAAGTTCGAAAGCGATTTGGTCGTTATTTCAAGACATGTTGAGGTGCAATTCCATATAGTTATTATTGACATCTCATAACCGCGTAGCCGGTAACACTGATGTCGTTTCGCTTTTGGTATCAATAAACAAACGTTGCTATAACAATAAAATAAGTTAATATTAGTAAGTAATAATAATAAATATTGCCAGACTGACACACCAACTAAACAGCGCTTTTACTATGGCTATCGCACAATCGACTGGGGGCGATCCCAGTGACACCCAGACAAGGTCAAATTACGAAAAGGCCATTTCCGAAATTTGCCACGGCGGGAATCGAACCCGCAATCACCATGTGCAGTGAGCCAAGAGGCCTACGCTCGAACCACTGCGCCTAGCGGTCGTCAATATTAGTTCTAATTATGTTGACAAAAAACTTAACTAAACTGAGTGTATTGCCATTAATCTCACAGTCGAGGCTGTTGAGCAAGATAGATATACATTAAGTTGTGACAATTTTTATATATTTGTGACTTGACTTCAGCATCATTGGTATCTATGTATGTTTTTAAATACTGTTCAAATCTGAAATGAATCGAACGAACGCTTGCAAAGTGTCTGCCATAATAATCATTACCATTTTTTTTTGTTTATATTGCTCGTGCGCGATTTTTCGCTGACTTCCTATTGTGGTGAAGTGAGAGGATTCCCGTCCGGGGAAATGTAGATGGTAATTGGTGCCTAATTGGCATCATATTCCTGTAAATACGTATGCAAACAGATATTTGCTGTAAATTATTTGGTCGATTTTGTAATCATTTGTAAAGATTTGTAAAGGCTTTCACGTTTCGTTTATTATGCGGGGTGTTCCAAAAGTCCGCAATGATAATTGAGGTGTACCTATATACTGTATCTAATAATAGGGACCTACCCTAGCGACGACATACTATAACTCTACTTACGTAACTATCATATACTTTTAATATTTGTCACAACTTGAATTTTGTGGACTTCACACACATTCAGTGTCCTGAAAAATAGTGTAAACTGAATGCCACCAAAATTCAATAAAAAGGTATGATTTTTATATGTATAATAAATAGTTGAAAAGATATGTTTGAATTTTGATGAAATTAATACCATTAAATTTTGTAAAACATACTCATTAAACGCCCTAGTAGTATTTCGGAGTTTTGAAACATCCTGTATCGACACATGTCTGTACCCACCTACCATATTAGATCATGCGTGGAAGTAACATGAGACGTCTTTTGTGCCCATGACAAAAAAAAACATATATACTAGACATTATACAAGTCATGTTCTTGGTACAGTGGGTTCTCAGAGTGAGAGTGTGAAATGCTGTAACCAAACATATATTTAGCAAAGTATTTATTTACGTATCTCATGTTCTGACGAAATAAAAATATGGAAGGGTGAAGTAATAAAAACTGGGTATCTCTGAAAGAGCGTGGGTCGTGTTATTGTATGAATCATTAAAACAAGGGCGTTGGTACATTCATTTGGTTTGTTAAAGCATTTTTCACGGATATGTAACTGCTATGTGATAAGCATGTAATTCCCTTATTGATTATTATCTGGGGGCACGGCAGTGCCCCCCCAAGTCGAGCATACATTATACCTACACATTATGACGACACACACACATGGGTCGATTCCCGCCGGGACAAATTTCGGAAACGGCCTTTACGTAATTTGCCCAGGTCTGGGTGTCACTGGAATCGCCCCAGTCCATGGTACGGTAACCATAGTAAAAGCGTTGCTTAGTGTGGGACCATACAGTTGTTTTGGTGTGTTCGTCTGGCGATATTTATTTATCCTTACTAATATTATAAATGCGAAAGTAACTCTGTCTGTCTGTCTGTCTGTCTGTCGCTCCTTCACGCCAAAACTACTGAACCGATTTCAATAAAATTTTATACACAGATAGTCTAGAGCCTGAGAAAGGACATAGGCTACTTTTTAATGCGAAAAAAGAGTTTTAAGGGGTTGAACGGGGGGATGAAAAGTTGTATGGAAGTATCTCATTTTAGAGCTAGAAGCTTGAAACTTATTTGTCAGGCTGTTGATTCGACTTCTATATTAATAATTCCGTTCAGGGGTACGGTAGACTCGATTGAAACCTTACCAGAATAATAAAACATAAAAAAATAATGATTTCGAGTCGACATCATATATCGGCAAAATTCGGATTGTCGAGTATTTTGTTAAATTCTAACGGTGCAAAAGACAATATTTCGCCATATTGGCAGTTCCGTCAAGTTTGGCACAGTACCGCTATATTTTCTATGAACGAATCCCTGTCAGTTAGTGTCAGTGTTCTCAATGTGTAAATGAGTCTTTATTCGAAATATCTATTAAACTGGGTGGGCCATATTTTTTATGAAAGAGGAAGAAGATTGAGCTTTCAGAACAAACAAATTCAGTCTTCATGTTTTTAGGGTTCCGTAGTCCCTACGAGGAACCCTTATAAGATCATCCAGTCCGTCCGTCCGTCCGTCCGTCCGTCTGTCTGTCCCAACCCGTCAGTCACAGGGTCATAACTTCTACAGTTTCTGACGGATGTCGATGTAATTTGGTACAAAAATACTTTAAGAGTAGATCTCACTTTCAAAAATATAAAATGTAGCAAAATTACTTTTTTTGAGGTACCTCCCCGAACATCGAAAAAGGGCCATTTTTTTTTTTTAGTTACCCAATCATGTGGGGTGACGTTTAAAAGGTCTTTTCAAATAAAATGATGTTTTCATACAACATTTTATCATCAAAAATTCCGTTTGCGAGATTTTTAACTTTTAAAGATTAAATCAAAATTCCGTAATGAATTCCGACACTTCTTACATTTTTCTATTGCAAGAACATTAATAAGATTATGCAGTCGAAAATGGATACATTGTTCACCAATTTCAATGAAATAACAGCAATAAATTTATATTTTGTGTTAATACGTGTATTTCTGAAGTGTTCATGCACGTGGATAGATGTCGGTAGTAGTCTATAAACAACAGTGGGTAAGATTTTTTACGAAAAAAATATCGACACTTCTTACATTTTTATGTTGCAAAAATATGAATAAGATTATGCTGACGAAATTGGATAAATTGTTAATAAATTCCAATTAAATAACAGCCATAAATGTATGTTTTATGTCCATTAGTCTATTTCTTAGTATTTAATGGTGTCAATAGATGTCGGTAGCAGTATGTATACAACTTTAGTATCTATTTCAACCTGGGGTGAAATTTTAAACAGATTACCTTCAATGAATCGGAACCCTTCATTGTGCATAGCTCGACATGGCACTTGGCGACTTTTTTTCGTATTCATTTCAATGGACAATGCTATACGAATCTATGCCTTGCCTAATATTCCTTGAAAACCGATAACTACAAAAATATCTACCTAAGTTTTGTAAAAGATTGTGTATTATGAGTCACATTTCACCCGATCGAAGCCGGGTTTTCATCTATATATATAACTCAAAGGTGACTGACTGACTGACTGACTGACATAGTGATATATCAACGCACAGCCCAAACCACTGGACGGATCGGGCTGAAATTTGGCATGCAGGTAGATGTTACGGCGTAGGCATCCGCTAAGAAAGGATTTTGATTAATTCTACCCCCACGGGGATAAAATAGGGGATGAAAGTTTGTATGAAACTTTGACAATTAAATTTCACGCGGACGAAGTCGCGGGCACAGCTAGTTATTTATATACAAACTAATCTGGAGGAAGTCGATCCATGATTAATATGCGGATACGAACCGAATTCCATGATTGAGTGTTCAAACGACCTAAGGCAGGATTTTTGATATGAAACATTTATTGGCGTACTTTGGCAGTAAAATCGACCAGATTGCCGTCACGCCGAATGGCATGACGCCGTCATGCGCCTCTAACGCCACCGCTCTCACTACACTACACATGTTTCAGATCTGCCGAGCGTCCCGTGACGGACAACTTTTTTATTTATGCAACATTTTATAATCAGCGAGAATCTTTATTTAAATTAAATTATTTGCGGGATTATTCCTGAATTGGTAAGTAGGGATATTTTTCGGGTAAACCTAAGATTAAAGGAAACTCAATACTAACTCCCTAGACTGTCTGACGGCTCATTGACGCACTGAGCCAGCTTTAATTAATAACTGTTATATACAAAGTTTACTAAACTAACAGCATTCTGTGATTAGTTCACGCGAAAGTTTCAAACATTTTAATTTAAACTCTGTGTAAACGGATATTAAATTTAAACGGACTTACCGCGCCCTAGGCAGATGTAAATCACTATAAAGCTTGTTAATCGCTGATGCAGTAGCTCAATGAAGCAACTACACATCTGTAGTGTAAATAACGAGATGATTACTCGGAGATTGCTAAATAAAAGGATCCATATATACAATTGTAAAGTGTGAATTTCCCCCTTTTTAAAAAAAACGTGGATTAGATGGTGAATAGTGACACACCGAACGATCTCTCTCTGACATCAGTAATTTGACATTCGAACGAAGAAGACAAAGCACGGTATAACTATACGACCGCTAAACCACGTTTATTCTAAAGGAGGTTAGAAATTAAGCAGACTTTTATTCTTTTAGGGTTCCGTACCTGGAAAGGAAAAACGGAACCCTTATAGGATCACTTCGTTGCCCGTCTGTCTGTCTGTCAGTCTGTCAAGACCCTTTATTTATCTTACAAAGTCAGCATACAAGCGCACGATGTGGAAAGGCCATTAAAACAAAAAAAAGCGTACAACCCCGCCTGGGCCCTAACCACGCTAGCTACTCAAATCGTAATAGAAAAGCAAACGCTCGCGATTATGTTTCAAACGCTCCGCTTTTGACGTTTTGCTGACACGAGCTTCACGATTTCTACTGACGTTGATATGGTACGGTGTCAGCAAAACGTCAGAAGCGGAGCGTTTGAAACGTAATCGCGAGCGTTTGCTTTTCTATTACGATTTGAGTAGCTAGCGTGGTAAGGGCCCAGGCGGGGTTGTACGCTTTTTTTGTTTTAATGGCCTTTCCATATCGTACGCTTGTATGCTGACTTTGTAACATAAATAAAGGGTCTTGACAGACTGACAGACAGACAGACGGGCAACGAAGTGATCCTATAAGGGTTCCGTTTTTCCTTTCCAGGTACGGAAGTGAGTAGTAGTGAGTAGCTAGCGTGGTTAGGGCCCTGATGTTAAGCAGTTACCGTAGCCTATTGATGCTTGCAATACCAAAGGCATTGTTCGCACGTGGCCTACCTATAGGGAAGTAGGACAGAGGGAGAGGAAGTGATGGGGCTAGGCTTCCAGCGCTCTCACTCTTAGCACAAAACGCAGCTATAATAGTTATAATAAATAATAATTTTAGCCCTTTTGACGTCCCACTCCTGGGCACGGGCCTCCCCTCAACACGAGGGGGATTCAGGCCATAATCCACCACGCTGGCCGAGTGCAGATTGGCAGATTTCACATGTCTTTCGAAAATTGGTTAAATCTTCTAAGACATGCAGGTTTCTGCACGATGTTTTCCTTCACCGTAAGCAAGTGATAATCATATAGAAATTATGATTCGCACATAGATTTCGAAAAATCCAGAGGTTCGAGCCGGGGTTTGAACCCGAGACCTGGTAGCCCGCAAGACGCGTGCTTAACCAACCGGCTATCACTGCTTCAATAGCTGCAGTTCAATATAATATAATAATAGTTCAATAACTGCTTCAAATGCTATAATAGTTACTTTCTCCAATCTCTTGTGAGAGGGTGGTACTATCCCGTTTGAGCCAGCCCGTATATGAGCTGTAGTCAAAGGCAACAGCTTGGCTTATTAGCAGCAGTTAATTATCCGGACTGTATTCTGTTAAGGCTAAAGCGCCCATCTAGCCTGCAAAGTTCAAATTTTTTGAGGTTTTTTAGAATTTTTTCAAAATCTGACAATAATAAAAGGCACATTTTGTAATTCGCGACAAAGACCGTGTGCAGTGCATTTATTAATATATCCAACTTACTCTAAAACATTTCAAGAACGACAGCTATCCAGATAATCTGGCAATTTTTGTATATTAACTAGTATCATATCCACCGTGATAATATTTAGAGTAAAATAAATGTATTAATAAACGCACTGCGTACTGTGTTTGTCGCAAATCACAAAATGTTGTCTTAAATGTTTTCAGATTTTGGATAAACTATAAAAATACTCGAAAATTTTGAATTTCGCGGTCTAGACAGGCGCCTTCACCGTAACGTATTCGTAATTTTCCAAACTTGTCTTCCTGAATGAGGAAATAAGTAATCGGTTAATACCAACTTCCGCTAAACTTTTAGCTTCTTTGGGAATTTCCGCTTCGGCTGCTTCGCGAAATATTCAACAGTTAAAGAGTTGTTATGAACTCCACACGCACGTAACGATATACGAGTATGTACATACAATATTATATTATATTAAACATTTAAGTATCTATACCTGTATTCATGTTTCGTGTTTCAAACTCCGCAAGCTTCATATTGAAAGTTTTATTCTCTAATCAATAATGGAATGTGTGTAATTTTTGAACAGATAATTCATTATTAGCCAACCAAAATTACAACGTTTTTACAAGATAGATGGAAAGGTATTTAGTTATTACCTCATTCTTAGTGGCAAGAACCCAGTTTTTTGTATTAAAAACCGTCTTAAAAAACCAGGGTGCACTCAAAAGCTAGAACTAACTATGCTAAAGCTAGTATGAATTACTATTACCTTTGTAATTTATTGAATTTGGAGTTGTGTTTGGAGTAAACAGTAGTGCTAACGTAGTGTAAAGACAGTAGCATCGACTCCGAATGTAAGAAATTAAAAGATTCCTCCCAGGTTTTGTTAAAAGTCGATGTTTTTTTATCGGTATACGTCTTGAATTCCTAATGACCATAAATAGTCCATATCTCTCGAACTAAGTACTGCATCGATATAGGACCACCTGAAAACAACACCACAAGAGAAAACACCTTTCAAACCATGAAAAACAATCTTCTAAATCAAAAACCAATTGACGGAGTAAGTAATCTGTGAAGTTACGTATAAAGAAAAACATACATATGAAATTAGAACTCCTTCTTTTTTGGAAGTCGGTTAAAAAGGGTAGGTTAGCATTGGGTTACTTGTCGGATCTTCTCAGTGGAAGCAGCATACCGAACCGGTGGTAGATTCTGACTATTCATAAGTGCTTTGTTAATCTACGGAAATAAAAAGGTTTTGTATTTTGTTTGTTTGATGTTCAAATACCTTTGACTTCAAATGCTAACTGTCTCAATTGCGATATAAACAAACCATAATGAAATTATTTACTGAGCTTGTCCTACTAATATTATAAATGCGAAAGTTTGTGAGTGTGGATGTATGTTTGTTACTCTTTCAGGCAAAAACTAGTGATAGGATTGGGATGAAATTTGGAACACAGATAGTTTTTAACCGGGATTAACATATACGAGACTTTTTATCCCGATAATCCAGAATTTTTTTTTAAGATAAGTACTACGCGGACGAAGTCGGTGGGCACAGCTAGTATGAAATAAAAATGGGAAAAGAGTTTGATATTTGTAAAAAATAATGGTTATTTTGTATTATTACTGGAGGCGTGTTATTATTGTATTACTAAGCCATTTATTTAAGCTTAAGCACAGTTATTGCTCACGTAAATAATCATTGTTTGTAGAGGTCATTTTCGCGTGACTCACTTTGTAAGCAATGTAAGTAAGCTTAATTCCATTTTAATTGTTCGAAAATATTGTTTATTCAGAAAACAATAAACACAGTATAATAGGCCATATTGTTTGAAGGATAGAGTTACGTGATTATTTAGCCTCGAACTATGTTTTATTAATTAATAATCATTAGAGAACGTTTATCTACCTGAACAGTTTCTAATAATTGCTTTCAGTCGACAATCGCGTTAATGTTGTTAGTACAGAAACTAAACTTGATTACAGTAAGTGTATTGCCGTGTCTCTCACGCTTGTATTGCGTGAGCAAGATTATCATATTTTTAGTTCTATCACATTTCATCATCATCATCATCAGCCTATGCTTGTTCACTGCTGGACATAGGCCTCCTCTAATGAGCGCCATAGCGCCCTGTCTTCAGCTTGCCGCATCCAGCATCTGCCTGCAGTCTTTCGCAGATCGTCATCCCACCTAGTCGGAGGGCGCCCTACACTACGCTTGCCGAGTCGAGGTCTCCACTCAAGAACACGTTTACCCCAGCGGTTGTCGGTTCTTCGTGATAAGTGATTTGTAGCCAGAACAGAACTAACTTAGTTCATTTATATTATGAGACTGTTTAATACGAGTATTTTGTACGGTTACTGGTAGAGCTTAAATGTAGCCGATCGACTACAGGTTATATACGGGTTTGCTCGACCGGACTAATACCACACTCTCACAGAAGATCGACGTAAAGTAACGAAGTACGATGATTGAGAGACCTTGAAACCCAAACCCCCATTCTCTTTCCGTCCCTCTGTCCCACCCTATTTAGATCAGCATAATGTGAGCAATACCTTTGGCATTTCAAGCACCTATAACCTGCTTAACATCAGGATGGTCGCACGCTTTTTGACGACTTTGTTTTATAAGACAAAAATTGACAGAGATTTTTTTTTTTTTTGGTAATAGTCCCACCACACACTCCCACCCACCACTGTAACTCCTGTAAGCCAGGATCGACAATGGTGACCAAAAATGACGTCGAGGTTTGACCCTCGACGAGTCCCGGGGAAAAGTTAAATTGTCTTGGAACCCGCACGAATTTAATCGAAAGAAATAATAAGAGGAGATGGAAGAAAAAAAATCCACTTCCCTCCGGTGCAAAGACAGAGGATTATGTGTGTTACTTATTGATGAGATGACATAGTTATTTATGAAAGTACCAAATTTAGCATTAATAAAATTAATTAAAAATGACAAGGCTGTAACATATAAAACTGGACATGTACTTAATTAAGGCAGACGGCCTATGTAAACATGTGACCGACCCAAATGACCGACAAATTAAAGCGCCTATACTTATCCAGTGATGAATACGTGTAGGCACTTCATTTAATGCTTAAAGAAGACAAAATATGGTCCATATTTTTATAGAACAAAGTTACTAACTACGAAACTCACGAAATAAAACTAGCGTTATATTTTTACCAACACTGACTTAAATAATAATAATAATAAATATCGCCAGACTGACACATCAACTGTATGGTTCTAAACTAAGCAACGCTTGTACTATGGGTACCGTACCATGGACCGGGGGCGATCCCAGTGACACCCAGACCTGGGTAAATTACGAAAAGTCCATTACGAATTTGCCCCGGCGGGAATCGAACCCGCATCCACTATGTGCAGTGAGCCGAGCGGCCTACGCTCGAGCCACTGCGCCAAGCGGTCGTATATATTTAATATTATCTGCCTACCCAGTATTTTAGCACTGAATTGCCTCGAAACTATTAACAGTTAATTATAAAGTTATCGCGAGAGCCAACAGCCCCACGAAGTTTTATTTGGCTCGCCATGATGGCAAAGTTGCGCCGGGTAGCGATTTATCAGTGGGCCGCCGGTCGGCTCAAATTATATCTATAATCTATGGACAGTAGACACGTCTGGCCGTCCGGAGCCTAAACTATTTTGGGTCCCTCTAATATCCGAGGTAATTTACATCTCCCTGGTATTATAGACACGGGTCGTCTGAGCCAAACCTGTCTGGAATAAAATTAGATTTTAATAAAGCAGTTATTAACTCAGTATGTAAGTTGGATTGCAAACTAATATTATGTTTACACAATGTATTAACGTCCGAAGTTATATATTGTTTTCTTATATTTACGCGAATACTACACATTGAAATAAAACTATTTTACGGATTTTTACCGTTTATTAAGTTTATGTTCCCGACGTTTCGGTTGCTTTACAGCAGTCATGACATCAGGACGTCTAACACCTCAGTCCCCCCGTGACCATGGCTGCTGTTGCTCCGAAACATTCGGAACATAAAGTTAATAAACGCGATAAAATCCGTAAAATAGTTTTATTTTAATGTCCGAAGTTATAATTCAGGTGCATACATTACAATATAGCAGGTCCGAAACTAAGCAAAGCTGGTTATGGGTACTGACCAATGGACCGGGGCGATCCCAGTGACACCCACAACGTGGAAAACTACGAAAAGTCCATTTCCGAAATTAGCCCCGACGGGAATCGAATCTGCAACCACTCGGTGCAGGGAGATGAGCGGCCAGCGATCGAACCACTGCTCTTAGCGGTCGTATAAGCTGTATAATTATTTGCGGCGCCATTCCCACCTACAATAACAATCAATTGTAAAAATCCTGTCCCGAAAAATCCTCCAAAAACAGAACAATATTGACATTGTTTCTTTATTTATTGGATCGTGAAAATATCCCACAAAATCCAGTGAAATCCGCCGGCATCTTGGCGACTTAGGGCGGTCGCAGAAAGCTGTGTAACCTTAAATCATTCTGTAGAAACGTGACGCCGAAATAGGGAATAAAATATAAAAACACCCCTTAACCAGAGAAACAACGATCTAAACACTCCTGTTTTTCAGTACTGTAATAGTACATTGTTACACGAGAGGTGAAAGTGACTTATTTTGTCCCGAGACGAGGGCGCTAATAGTTCGAGGGACAAAATAAGTCTTTCACCCGAGGTAAACACTGTGCTTTTCATTACGAATACAAGGAAAGTAAAAATAAAAACAGGAATTGGCTAAAGAAATAATACAAGGAAGTCTGAACAATACTCTACAACTCGAAAAAAAAAGATTGCCGCCTATTACTTTTTTTCGTTGGCCGGCCAACTTTAGTATTTAGCCATTATTTTTCATTTTCATCTTTAAATATGTTGCCCAAATCTATGTTATTTTAAAGAAATTGTTGAAACTAAATTATAATTAAGTCATTTAAAAATATATATTCTTTAATTAATACTTAACTTTATGTTATTTCAATTTTACATCGTGCTGTAATTGAGTGACTGTAGAAAAAGTTGGAACATGGTTCCATAGAAATGTGAAAATGAAAGTTTTGATTATAGTTTTTTTTATGATATGACATCTGTCAGTTGAAAGCGATTCTCCCTAGGGCGGAAAAGTATTACTTGCAAACCGTTACTCAGGCAACTTCAGACCTACTTTCCGAGTATGAGTAATGAAAATATTATTTGCGATCTTCTATGAGCCAGGAACGCTTATCGAGTCTTGCAATCTTAGCGATAAAAAATCGAATTGCACACGAGTTAAATTATGACAAGTTCATTTTTGTGTGGGGGCGGCACAATTTAGATTTTGGCCCGCCTAAAAAAAATTGAAGATCCGGGGCTGAGAACGGCCAGCGGCCAATTACACTAATTAACTACTTAACTAAAGATACATTAATTTATCATACTATATATATAATATTATAAAGAGGAAAAGTTTGTTTGTTTGATTGTAATGAATAGGCTCCGAAACTACTGAACCGATTTGAAAAATTATTTCACTGTTGGGAAGCTACACTATCCCCGGGTGACATAGGATATAATATATTTTCAAAAAATTAGGGTTCCTTACTAAAATTCGAATAATGTAACCGCAATGTACCCGTGCAAAGCCGGGGCGGGCCGCTAGTAAGTAATAATCATTCATCTTTCTCGCAAAACCTCAAACATACCACCAAAATTTTCGCCCAGTCATCCGCCAACAAATCCATGCATACGTTGGAATCCAGGACGTCGTTAAGTGCAGTGAGTTAAGTTTATGCATTTCTTGGTTATCTTAAATGCAACACACTGGACCCTACTTTTTGTAATTATTATTTATAAGCAACTGGCGATTTAAAAACATCCTACTAATATTATAAATGTGAAAGTTTGAGAGTGTGGATGTATGTATGTATGTTTGTTACTCCTTCACGCAAAAACTACTGAACGGGTTTGGATGAAATTTGGGACACAGATAGTTTATAACTGGGATTAACATATAGGATACTTTTTATCCCGATAATCCCGAAATTTTTGTTACGTTTAATACTACGCGGACGAAGTCCGTGGGCACAGCTAGTATTCTATAATGTTAAAAAACAAGCCCGCTGAGTTTCTTGTCGGATCTACTGAGTCGTTCCGATTCCGGTTGTAGATATAAGAAAAATATGTATAAATGACAATATGTAAGTGCCCCCATAGGCCTAAATAAAATAAACGCTTAAACAGTGGCTATTTACCAGCAGTACCAACCAACAGAAAATATTTATACCGTTCATACTTTACATGTAACTATAATAATAACTCCAAATAATGAAATTAGCGCGATTTGCGTAGCTCCCGTAGCTCAGTATCCATAGCTCATCTTGCAAATTCATCTGGTACAACTAGTTTCGATGCCAGATTCGATGAAAGCGCTTTGCATCATTCGTTTTGGCTTCCTCATTTATAATCAAAGATGTAAAATAATCAACAGTAAATCTGAGTCAAAGAGAATACAATACTACGTAAGAATCTGAGTAAAAGTATGAGACATTATTTTGTAATGACATTAAAAGTATAGTAACAAGCCAGTTCAGACTATTATGATCATTTAAAGATATAGTAAATCTAAATCCAATCATCTCAAATTTCGAATGGATTCGAGCCGTGGAAATTGGTTTTGGCCGTGAATGTGGCTTTTTTAACCTACAAAACCTGATGATCTTGAAACGGCTGAACCGATTTTCATGAAACATAGCTAAGAACACTCTCGATCAGAATACCTATCTAACAAAAGAAACAAAATTGAAATCGGTTCATCAGCTTGGGCGCTACGTTGCCACAGACAGACACACGGATACACATGTTAAACTTACAACACCCCTCTTTTTTCGTCGTGGGTTGAAAATATTTTCTTATACACCTACCTTTAGTAACGGTCATCGAATTATTAAGTAGCTACTACCTACAGCGTATTGCGATTATTACTGCGCTAACTTTGTACTATTCTCACATAGCATTAGTGTAAAATAAAATTGTAATGATTCGTACATCTATAGATAAGGGAGTCAGACATAAATGGCTCTTTATACAAAACCTAGAATAAAAATTCAACTCATGTAGAGTTGTATAAAATTGCCTTTTAACATTCTAGATGCAATCCCATCGTACAGATGCAGTTAGCTGACTCCGATAGCAATTTTCACGCAATCTGCGTCTATCGGGAGTTAGGGCGGAATGGCTGCGACATGTAATTGAATCCCTTGGATCGCTAGGTTCGAAGCCCTATTACGTGTCACGTGGAATTGCTATTAATGGCTATGGCATTTACAGTTTGAATCCTCTTTATCAACACGTCCCTTGTATAGATTATTATTTAGTACCTTATTTTATAGTATATATGTATATACGGCATACTTTGTTTATTTTTGTACTTACTGTCAAATGTAGAGAACAAGAGAACGGTAGAGTCGTCTGTGTCGTCTTTTTTATATTATACCTATCACAAAATAGAATTTGAATAGAGTAGACATGTGCTACAGATTATCTTTTACAGTATATCTTTATCACAGTGAAAGCGGTCCTTTCAAAGGTTCTCAGTCAACTCTGTGTCTATCTGGATCTAATTGGCCTTCAAAACACGTAGGTCGATGGCAATACGAAGTACGGGACTCGAGTGCAAAAATTGAGAGCGGCTGCCCGCTTCGGTCGTAACTCATGAGATAACTTGATGATAGTTAAATGCATCTTATGTATTTGCTGCATGCCGATAACAACGACACCCATGGGGTCTAACTATAGCTAAGAATCATCAAAGTCTTTATCATCTACATTTAGGCCAAAAAAACATCAACATCGGTTAAGTCGTTTAGGAGGAGAAGTATTACGGACACACACACATACACACACACACGCACACACTGGAATTTTACATATAAAAGCTTTACACCTGTGCTAAAGGTTGTCTGGAAGAGATCGCAATCTGCGATAAGACCGCCCAATGTATACTATTGTTTTTTATGTTTTTCGATTATATTCCGAACTTATAGTGTGCAATAAAGAGTTATTCTATTCTAAGTATTCAAATTATCGTACAAAAACGTAGCTCTTATTTTTAATTTAACCCGAATTCAACTAAAATAACGGACACCACGTCCGATAATACGAGAATTCATCTAATAAAATTGTTTTATTTTGGCTATGGACTCGCTAATATATCGTTTGTTTGTACAAAGCTTATGTAGTTAGGTGGCGGTTCGTCCATTTATCCTATATTGCCCGCAATCCGATTGCTGGTCCACAGGGCCCGGGGGCTTCCTGTGCCCGGATAATTGAATATAATATTAAATTCTATTGTAACTAATCCAATTTTCGTAATAAATGTTCCAAATGGGCCCAAAATTAATTTGGATAAGTACTGCCCGATTAATAAATCTGGTCTACATAGTGGTGTGGCGGCCGTAAGCGGCCTTGTGCGGCTTTGTAGAGCGGGTCACCCTCTTCCCTCTATTATGGTTGAGGAGAGTGATGCCGCTTTTCAAGTCATGCTCTTGCGCGGGTGCTGCTTGCGGGGATTGGGCCACTCACTTGCCTCTTAACAACATTGTCGTTAAAAACTATTCATTTACTTAGCATGGAAGGCATCACACCAAAGCAATTATATTATTATGCACCTGTTTTATTAATTGTTATTTTGGTTCGTAAACATTTAATTTGATGTAAGTATGAGTAGGTATGACCACCACACTAAACTAGCTTTCTCATTTTATCTACATACCTAAATCTGAGGGAGATTTGATTATTATTTACTATTAGTTATTTAGTGATAATGGTGTTGCCTACTCATATTATTATTATTTTATGCTGTTCCTGAGAATGGTTACTCTTTTCAATGAATTACAGATGGTGTACTGTAATTCATTGAAAAGAGTAACCATTGAGTTTCTTGCCGGATCTTCTCAGTGGAAGCAGCATTCCGAACCGGTGGTAGATTCTGACTATTCATAAATGCTTTGTTGGCTTACATGAATAAAAACAAATTTTGAGTTTGAGTTTTTGTATTCACAACCAATACTTTTCTAAGAAAGGGATAAAATCTATATAAATTTGTTATTTCTCAATAGTGAAAAACAATTACGATAGCATATTATTTTTGGTATTGCTTATCCTTCTATATATTACTAGCTGTGTCCCGCGACTCCGTCCGCGTGGAATGTGGACCACCCTTAACATTTAGGAGTATGAAAACTAGATAGTAGCCGATGCTCAGACCCACCCGATATGCACACAAAAAATCATGAAAATCGGTCGAGCCGTTTCGGAGGATTATGGTAACTTACATTGTGACAAGAATTTTATATATAAGATTATATATTTCGTAACCACAGCAAATTATTACACAATATATAACACATAAAGCTTTTCTGTAATTACAATTTTTTTTACTCTGAGTATACGAAATTTAGGAATTCATATCGATTCTATTCAGTCTTAAGACTCAAATTGATGTCTATAATATGAAATAGATAAATAATTTTAAGTTTATTCGCTCTCTTGTATTACCAAGGCCCGTATAAATACATCGATCTCAAATCCGAGAGCGATCTTAAGTACGGTTTTCACCTGTCAATTTGTACTGGAATGACATTTCCAAGATCACTCTCAAACTTGAGATCGATTTATTAATACGAGCCTACTGCCCCTTTTTGAGACACAACATCATTTCACATAACCTTTCTTTCGCCGTTATACCTGCGTTAAAAATGTCTAACAATATCTTTATAAAGAAGGAATGTTGGACACACTGAATGAAATTGCTACCAAAAATGTTAGCGAGAACTCATATTCGGTCGCTTATATCTTTACTACTAAACGGTTAGCAACAAAAGTTTATGAACGCCTGGCCCCCAATTTTTATATAGACATTCTCCTTCAACGAAAGGCTATCAATTTTAATTGAACCACGTGATAAGAGCGATCCAATTTACCTACTCGCGATGGGGGACCACTACGAGGCCATAAAGATACCCGACTTGATGTGGGAAATGAAGGTTTTTACAAATGGGCGAGGGAAATGAAATAATTCTTTATTAGTAGTATGAACAGCCAATTAAGAATAGTATCTGAACCAAGGCCAACGAGAAGCTATGCGAAAATTAATATTAGTAAACATGATAATTAACCTTTAGAGCCGGCGGATTTCACACGTCGTTCGAAACATGGATACAATTTCTAACATGCCATTTTTCAAAATAAACATAATTAATTTTATCTATATAAACAGAATTAGATGTCCTTAAATCTAGATTGGTTATTAATTAATGGTCTGAGCTTAATTTGTATTCAATTAAGTGCGTGTAAATAGCCTTAAACCCAGTATCGTTTGCGATAATCAATCATGTCTGAACAATTATTCTGGAATTTACACGAGTGTGCCAATATGCGCCACACAAATTGCTTTGGCCATTATCGGTCGTATTGGAAAGTTAGAGGTATTATTGACGAATGATTCGAGTGGATTTCCCATCTGAATTACAGCCTGAAACTATGTTCCACCCCGTTGGTCTATTGCAAAGATGCTTCCCTTTTGAATTTATTACGACTATCAAAGTCCTTAAGCCAAGTTGATGACCATCGGGCGGGCTGAAGACTGCGACACCAAAGTCAGCCAAGGTTATAATGAAAAACATACCTAATGAAAAACATTTTTTTTCAAGAAATGCAAATTCTCACTTCACCTAGACTGAAAACAAACACATAACAAATGAGTCTTCCTATTCGCCCACTCGATTTTAAATCGAGAACATATCGAGATATCGAATCAGTCATGCGTTTGTTTATCCAACGCCGAAGTGAGAATACTTCAAAGCGGCGACGGCGGCTAAATATTCAGGTGATGAGTCGATGTGTCGACATACGATCATTTATCGATTAATGTACGGAATCGTCGCGGAAATGCGGCTCTATGTTTCGAAATACCAACTCTGGGTCTTCGAACTTTTAGTAGTTTTATTTTATGCGCCATGACACCAATTTGCACTTGTTTATTTGTATTGCGGGCTACTCAATACCCTCAAAACCCGGTTCACTAATTTCAACTGAAGGCAATCTGAATACGTCACTTTTGACACGTTTCCCATAGAAAACCGTAGAAAATGAATACGTCATTTACGTGATATGTACGTCAGTTTTGATGGATTGCGAGTCGAGAGTGAATCGAGTTGAATGTCAGAATTTAACAGAGTTGGGCTCCAGTTGTTAACCGATTTCCGATTATTGGCAGTATGCTAAAATACAACTATTGTATTTTCCGACTGGTTTACCATTGGCTTAAATGTCCCCGAAATTACCAGATTTTATTTATGGATCAATGGTTTTATTTTAGCTCTACATTAACACTAACTAGGCTAGTAGTGTTCGCCAGTCGTATCTAAATTTCGTTAAAATTTAAACGAGAAATTCTTTATCGTTTTCTAAATGATCCCAGAGCGTTGTCTAACCCCACCCTGAGCAGGGGGAGCTTTGGGCTCGCTTGATAACTAATCCGAATGACGGATTACACCAATTTGTTCAGATGAGTTTCGTCAATGTTCAAAGTTAAAAAATATGAATGTCGTAAATTTTATATTGGACAGTAAAATGTTTCCTAACCAATAAATTTTGACAAGTGAGAGGGGAGGATTTTCTTTTATAATTATCTGAAATTTAACCGATTAAGATGATAACAACAGGTTAACTATATAAACAAATTTTCTACGATAGTAAACCTTAGATGTTTTTAATTTATATTAATTTCATAAATAAATATCGCCAGACGTGACACACCAACTGCGTGGTCCCAAACTAAGCAACGCTTAACTTAACCTTTTTAGGTAAGTACATTAAAGAAGACCTAATAAATCAGCGAACAGATATATATTGTCAGTATAACGCCTTCTGGAAACATATTTTTATTATCTTCAGTGAAGACGACCTCGTTAGAAGCTTGTTAGTGGCCAATAACTCAGCGGGCGCTTCGTTACTCCTGGATTGTCCAATATACAGCCAATATACACCAATATATTGGATATTTATTGCAAAGTGATGCACATTTTAAAACACTATACCTACCTACCGGCTAATAAAATAATAATTATGTTGGGTGATAATTGGGGTAGGTACCTACATAACCTATGTAATATTAATATAGTTATTTGATAGATGATTACAGATTCAGAGTATAATTAACTCTGCCAGATTTTGATTTTTCCTTGTAATTTTTTAGCACGATTGAAATATGATACGAATTTATTGTGTCGATATTTATGAAACCAAAAAATGATAAAAAATAAGTATTAAAAAAATTTCGTTGTTTGTCATTATAATAAAACAATTTGCAATTGACACTGGGACCATTGTACGCAAATAATTTGTAATAATCCGTTAATATTTTCATGAATTACGGTAAAAAATTTCAGCTTTTTAAATTGATTTTAGCATTCAATAATTACTATTTTAAGGTGAAGGCGCCTGTCTAGCCCGCGAAATTCAAAATTTTCGAGTATTTTTATAGTTTATTCAAAATCTGAAAACATTAAAACAACATTTTGTGATTTGCGACAAACACAGTATGCAGTACAGCGTTTAGTAATACAATTATTTTACTCTAATAATTATCACGGTGGATATGATACTAGTAAATCACTAAATATACAAAAATTGCCAGATTATCTGGATAGGTGTCGATCTTGAAATGTTTTAGAATAAGTTGGATATATTAATAAATACACTACACACGGTCTTTGTCGCGAATTACAAAATGTGCCTTTTATTATTGTGAGATTTTGAAAAATTTCTATAAAACCTCAAAAAAATTGAACTTCGCGGGCTAGGTGGGCGCTTTAGCCTTAAACATAAAACTGCAATGTAAATTAATACTCGACGCACACTCGAGCGTATTAAGGTTTAATTTACATTGCAGTCAGTTCAGTCATTTACAGTGCAGTGAAAATATCGACGGATAATTCCATTTCTAGGGGTCCAGAACATGAGTTGAATCCATGGTATCAGTTTTCGTTACGATGTCAGTATATTAAATACAGAATACAAAATATTATCAATTATATACGACGACCGCTTGGCGCAGTGGTTCGAGCGTAGGCCGCTCGGCTCACTGCATCGGCTGGTTGCGGGTTCGATTCCCGTCAGGGTAAATTTCGGAAATGGCCTTTTCGTGCTTTCCCTGGTCTGGGTGTCACTGGGGTCGCCCCTAGTCCATTGTACGGTATCCATAGTACAAGCGTTGCTTAGTTTGGGACCATACAGTTGGTGTGTTCGTCTGGCGATATTTATTTATTTATATTAGCAGGACCCTTAATACTGGCTCCTCAATTGGTTTAGTCCGGAATAGTTGCTGTACTAAAATATTTAGATTTAGTATTATCTAGTATCCATCTAGCCCTCAAACTTTTGCTCGATGATTTAATAATAAACCAAGTTTTGGCATGAAATCGAAATCCTTGTGAAATTGATACAGGGTTAGTCTGTACGAAAATTTGTCGTATATCGTCTGAACGAACGATAATTTTATATCGTGCGTTCAGTAACGATACGATGGCAAAAATATGGAATTAAGAGTGGGATTCGACACTACAAATGTCACGATATATCGCCAATGAATAGATATGCAGAATGGATCCAACCACCAATACTTCTGCAATATGAAACCAACCTTCAATCACTTCAACTGGGGTTGATTTTAGTCTGCAGGAGTTAGTGTGGGTTGGTTCCTTTTTGCAAAACAAGATCCAATTGTAATTAAGAGTTGCGCCTCTGATAATTCGTCGTATTTCTTGCAGATTGTAGTGGAGCTATAATGCAACAATCAAGCTAGTATTTTTTTAACCAACTTCAAAAGATAAGGAGGTTCTAGGTTCGTTTTTATAACAATGCAATAAAAACCTGTTATCATTCCCATTCTATTTGTGTGTGCAAACCGCCCTTTTACGCTGCAAAAAACAGGTTTGGAACACCCTACAAAAAGTGATACGGCATCGTTAGGGCGGGGTCTTCGAATTCTGTATTTCAGTCCGTGGTCGAGTTGTCGGAAAAGTATTTTCATGGCTTCATTCTCAGTACATTTATAAATAAATATGTTATTAGTTCTTAACTATACCGCCTACTTTTATTAGTAAAGTATTGTCACAGACTTCAAATGTGAGTATTGTATACTTTTTAAATATCGCCAGACAGACACACCAACTGTATGGTCCCAAACTAAGCAAAGCTTGTACTATGGGTACCGTACCATGGACTGGGGGCGATCTCAGTCACACCAAACCAAACAAATTACGAAAAGGCCATTTCCGAATTTGCCCCGGCGGGAATCGAACCCGCAACCACCATGTGAAGTGAGCCGAGCGGCCTACGCTCGAACCACTGCACCAAGCGGTCGTCAAAAACTTTGTAGATAAATTACTGGGCTTCTTGATATGAGTTGGAATATAACGCACTCTCTTGCAAGTTTATGGACATAGTTGATATTCTACCAACACACAAATAATGTATTATTAAATCATTTGTACGAGTATTTAATTATACCTAGTTTCAAGTGAAAAATAATATCACTCCATTTTTGCGCTCAGAAAGAAATTGCAAATATAAATTGTCGACCGCTTGGCGCAGTGGTTTGAGCGTAGGCCGCTCGGCTCACTGCACCGAGTGGTTGCGGGTTCGATTCCCATAGGGTAAAATATCGGAAATGGCCTTTTCTTAATTAGCCCAGATATCTGGATGTCACTGGGATCGCCCCCAGGCCATTGTGCGGTACTCATAGTACAAGCGTTGCTTAGTTTGGTGTCATACAGTTGGTGTGTCAGTCTGTCTATATTTATTTATATATAATGCTAAAGCTGAACCTCAGCAACTACACATTAGTAGTTTTATACTCGAATATCTCAGACGAATCTAGAATTTCTTTGCCAACACCACAAATCGCATCAATCTATCGCGTACAGACAAAAACTCTATCTGACTCCGGGATTTATCAGGATTTATCAAAGACTGGTATTGTCAGGACGGGTTTTGCACAATCCATCTTGGTTTTTGCGTCACCTGCGTTCAATTTAGACAAAACAAAAACTGATTTTAATATTATTCTGGAAGAATTTTCATTGAACAGTGGATTAGAGATAGGAGTGTCATTCAGTGCAAAGAGAATACAATTGATTCAGTGCGTTTAGACCATAGATATATTCATTATAATTAAGTCATAGATTAAGGAAGCGAAGCGAAAATATCTGAAAGGTCTTTGAAGTAAGTGGTATAAATTTTTCCGAGGTCTGTGGTCTAGACCTATTTCGTTTTCTTGAAATCCTATATCCTTAAATGGGAATTCTAAGAAATAACGGACCAGACAGATTGTATAATATTCAATTATTTGTATTGATGTCGGTGAAAATAATATTCTACTAATTTATATAAAAGTCTAGATTTTGGCCGCAGCTTTGCAAGTGTAGATTTTATTTTTTTGATTTCGGCCGCAGCACCACCTGCCGGTCTCAGCTATAGCTAAGAATTAACCAGGTGGCCCAAAAAAGACATCAAAATTGATGTCAAAATTACGTATATACGCACATCGGAATTTTACTTTTATAAATATTAGTAGTGCCGTGAAAGAGCTTTCATCCCCAAATAAATGCATGAATTTAAAATATATATTTGTTAGTAATCAGAATCACCTATGTTATACATATACGTAACCCTACCTAAGGTTTTATTTTAAGTGACGGACGGAGTTTTCATAGCTCTTTAATTAAGGCTAAAGCTCCCATCTAGCCCGCGAAGTTCCAATTTTTGAGGGTTTTTTAGAAATTTTTCAAAATCTGACAATAATAAAAGGCGCATTTTGTAATTCGCGACAAAGACCGTGTACAGTGCATTTATTAATATATCCAACTTACTCTAAACATTTCAAGTAGCTATCCAGATAATCTGGCAATTTTTGTATATTTAGTGATGAACTAGTATCATATCCACCGTGATAATATTTAGACTAAAATAAATGTATTAATAAACGCACTGCATACTGTGTTTGTCGCAAATCACAAAATGTTGTCTTAAAAGTTTTCAGATTTTAGATAAACTATAAGTGAGCACTTTCTGCGTGGATCGGACCGCAAATACCAACTAAATTTGGAGGGTACCCAGTTTTTAACTATGACATCAGGACGTCTAACACCTCAGTCCCCCCGTGACCACGGTTGCTGTAAAGCAACCGAAACGTCGGGAACATAAAAAGTAAAAAATAAACGCGATATAATCCGTAAAAATAGTTTTATTTCAAACTATAAAAATACTCGAAAATTTTGAATTTCGCGGGCTAGACAGGCGCCTTCACCTTAATGCTAAATATGGTGTACAAAAAACTGTGATGATAAAATATATTTTCTTCATTCATCAAAAATGCATTTCAAAACATTAAAACAACTTAATATTACAATTTATTTTTAGCTAGCAAATTAATAAAAATAATTAAATAAACATACATTCTTTTTTGTAATTGTATCTAAAGTGTTTTTTGCGAAAGTAGCCAGTAGATACCTAAGAACATCGTTTATTTTATTATTTTATCTATTGACCTTTCTGGTGCACTTTTAATATTGATTCTATGGAAAATAACAACCAAATAATACTGTCCGCTTTCCATAAAATAATAAAATTAGATCAGTGGATCCCAACTTCTCTTTCATTGATTTACAGTACACACTAAGGACTGTCGGGCTGTCAGGCTTTTTGTCAGGCCGTCGAATTTCATTTTCACTTTGGAAACTTTTGTCCGTGAATAGAATACTTTTTGCATAATTCCATATTAAACTTGTCGAAAAGTCATCAGAATATAAAAGCAATCAACTTTTCCTATTAAATCTATATAGAAATGAAGATTTTTGTGGTTTTTTGACTAATCAACGGGAACGGTTCGGGATCGGCAACGGAAGGTTCCAACGGGAATCGAAAATCCGTAATCTGTTGACGATTTGAAATTTGTTTTTTTTGTACTCGGAGGAAGCTTCGCTAGCTTAGATTGTATTTTATGGATGTCAACAACAACGCCACTTAACGGGTTTAACTATACATCAATATCGGTCAAGCAGTTTAGGAGGAGAAGAATTACAAACACACGCACACCGGAATTTTATAAAATATGAGGGTGAAGGTTTGTGTAAATGTAACCTACCTAGCTCCTCATCTATATATATAAAACTCAAAGGTGACTGACTGATCTATCAACGCACAGCCCAAACCACTAGACGGATCGGGCTGAAATTTGTCATGCAGGTAGATGTTATGACGTAGGCATCCGCTAAGAAAGGATTTTGATTAATTCCACCCCCAAGGGGATAAAATAGGGGATGAAAGATTGTATGAAACTTTGCCTATTAAATTCCACGCGAACGAAGTCGCGGGCACAGCTATTGAACTATATTTGTTATGCCTAGCGATAGCTCTATAGAAAGTATGCCCGAATTTAATTAACAAAGTTCAACCTCAATCATTAAACAAATATTTGGGCGGAGGAGCCACCACTCAAGCAATTATCGCAAACTTTTACTTGCGTGAGCTCAAGTATCTAGCAGGTACTTTCAAATACAAACACAATCGTAAATTGAATAAAAGTCACACAATCTAAACTCTGGTTTTAAAACTAGTCTTCATTAGGTCAAGCCTAGACCTGGGGCCCAGCTCTGATAACCGCTAGCATCTCGATCGACTGACGTATCGCGTAACTTAATACGTCAGGTATTCAGATACGCGATACGACAGTTTAAACGAATTGCGAGTCTAGTGAGTAAGCAGCGGTTAAGAGTTGGGCCCCTGGACTGTCAACCTTTTTTAATTCTAAACTGATATTTCAGCCTTATTCACCTAGTTCTTTCACTATAGAAAATTCCTGATTTGTAACCCTTAGTTCAAAAGCTGAGGTTTGCTCCACCCTCCCCATAATAACATTAGCAAACTTTAATAACTTCTGCGCTAGACACAGTATCAAGGATGTCCGCTGCGGAAAACTCACTGTTTATATTGCGATCGATAAGTCTCTCTTTTTCTCTTCTCTATATGTACCTACTAGCTGTGCCCGCGACTTCGTCCGCGTGGAATTTAATTGACAAAGTTTCATTCAAAGTTGTATCCCCTATTTTATCCCCTTGGGGGTAGAATTAATCAAAATCCTTTCTTAGCGGATGCCTACGTCATAACATCTACCTGCATGCTAAATTTCAGCCCGATCCGTCCAGTGGTTTGGGCTGTGCGTTGGTAGATCACTATGTCAGTCAGTCAGTCAGTCACCTTTGAGTTATATATATTTAGATTTATATAGTTTAGTACAGAGTATATTTTCATGAATATTGTTCGGAGTGCAGATTTTCCGCGGCCGTCGGATTGAGCCTTCGTTCTATTATCGGACATTTGGATTATGTTTTCTATTTCAAAAACCGTCTCACGCGCAGCTCCCTTTTTGAGACAATGGCGAAAGTGCGACAGAATATCAAGCAGGAGGCCACAAGGTCGAAGGTATAAAAATACACGAGGGTACCGAACGATGCGACTCGCAATAACCATGATAATTTCACAGTGATTTTTGGTGAACAATGTCTAGGACGCAGTGGAAGGTTGGGTCCGGATTGGAACGGAGGACGTATCAAAGGTCGTTTAAGTGGGTGGCGACATAAATTGAGGGATACGCTCTAGAGCTTTGGAAAGAGGAAAGAAAAAAACCATTTATTTATCTTTGACTAGCTGTGCCCACGGACTTCGTCCGCGTAGTATTTAACATAACGAAAATTTCGGGATTATCAGGATAAAAAGTATCCTATGTGTTAATCCCGGTTATAAACTATCTGTGTTCCAAATTTCATCCAAATCTGTTCAGTAGTTTTTGCGTGAAAGAGTAACAAACATACATCCACACTCACAAACTTTCGCATTTATAATATTAGTAGGATGTGCAGAGTGCAGGGCAGCTTTAATATCATTCTGAAAATGACAGCTGACAGACAGAACACGCGCTACAAAAAACGAAGTCTCAAACGGCTAAGGCCGTATTCATAAATGATACTATGAAGTCTCACAGTGCGCGAGAACATACAGCGCATTGAGAAATGTAAAAAAACGATCAAGTGTTGACGACCGTATACGACCGTCAAACTTTTGAGTAGCCATTCAGTAGTTCAGTTTCAGGTATTAATATACTGAAAATACTGAATAATGAATTTACTGATTACAGTGTTTCAGACACGGAATAAAATGAACACACTTTTTTAAAAAAACATGCCTATCAAATATAATACCTTAACTTAAAACAAAAAAAAGTGAACAGAAATAATTGATCTCTGTGAGAACTGTAGTAACATGATCTCTGCTTATTATTAACATACAAGTCAAGCATCAAGGACACGATGAACCATTTATTTTTAAGCAACAACTAATAGGCACAGTCCACACCATAGTCAGTCGTAAGGCCAGTTACCAACCGTTGCTATGGCATTATAGCCGGTACAATGGCCACTGCGGCTAATAATAGCAACACAATGCGACATTGCCACAGCGTGCGCACGCGCAGCGCCGCGCCAAAACCGCGCGCGCCCAATATGGCGGCCGTTATTTCTAATTCGCCATTCAGCTTGTTTTCCGTATGATAATTAATTTAATTGTGTAATTATTGTAGTAGGCTGTCGACTAACAAATTGCTGCTAAAGCGGCCTCTAATGTACCGTCTATCTGTAAGAAACTAATTTATTCTGCCATCTCCTGATCGTTGATCATCAGATTGTCTTCGCGAAGAGCGTTCCTAAGTTCGTTTTTTATAGTCGTAATCGGCTTACACACTTAATACTGACCGAGCAGTAAATTTACTCAACGCCTTCATTGCTCAGCAACCAGACCTTGACATAATTCATACAAAGTTGCATGTATTTATTAAAAAAATACATGCTTCTTGAGTGAGCAGTAGTATTAAGCGTCAATAGCCTAAAGGTTAGAGGGGCCGTCCTCGTAGCTGAAAGGTTTCGGGTTCGATCCCCATCCTGGCCATTAAACTATTGACGTGAACCCACTCCTAGCACAAGCATTAGCTTAGTTGGAGGGGCTAAAGGGAATGCTAGTAATCTTATCTTAATGGCTATGCAGTAAGCACAACAAGCATCTCGTGGTAAATAAATAAATAAATAATACAGGGTGAAATTGAATTCAATAGTCAAATTGATAAGAGAGGTTTAGTTAAGTGCAATTTAAGTGTAATAATCATTTCAAATCAAAAATGTTAGTTGTACGCCTACGATCCACGTGATGTTAAGCAGTTATCGTAGCCTATAGATTCTTGCAATACCAAAGGCAATGCCCGCACGTTGCTGACTTAAAAGGGAGTTGGACAAAGGAAGGGAAATGGAAAGAAAGGTAGAGCTTCCGGCTCTCTCACTCATCGAACAAAACGCAGGTTTAACAGCTACTTCGCGCGGATCTTCTGTGACAGGGAGAAAAGGAGAGACTTATCTATCGCAATATAAACTGCTGATTTTCCGCAGCGGGCATTCTTGATACTGTGTCTAGCGCAGAAGTTATTAAAGTTTGCTAATGTTATAAGGAGGACGGTAGAGCAAACCTCAGCTTTTGAACCAAGGGTTACAAATCAGGAATTTTCTGTAGTGAAAGAACTAGGTGAGTAGGGCTGAAATATTAGTTTAGAATTAAAAAAAGTTGACAGTCCAGGGGCCCAACTATGTTAACCGCTGCCTTGTCACTCGACTCGCAATTCGTTTAAACTGACGTATCGCGTATCTTCTGTCCCCTTGTTGAGCCAGCCTGTTTATCAGCTGCAGTGAGTTGGCTACAGATTGGCGCTATCACCCTAAAAACCCATTTCAACTCTCACTCAACTCTGCTAAAGACTGTGACTGTGCGACTCACATTCGTCTCGGAATACGGCAAAAGTGACGTATCACGTGATCCGAATACGTCTCTTTTGACAGTTCTCCTAAATAGAAAACTGTCAATACGGACGTATTCGTGTAAGCGATACGTCAGTTTTGACGTATTTCGTGTTTTAGCGGAAAAGGGAAGATCTTCCTGCCAGGCGGGTGTTATACCTGGCGGGGCGGCCGCTATGCCCCACTGGTTATTCTCGGGGTCTTGTATCTGTCGCCGCCAACTAGCTTAATTCGCCGTTCAATTAACAGCCTAGGCACTTAACTAAACGGCGCCGTTCGACTAGTGGCCTGAATGATATTCAGCCATTTGATCTAACAGCTAGTCAAATGACTTGGATCTGTCGCCGCCAAATAGCTTAATTCGCCGTTCAATTAACAGCCTAGGCACTTAACTAAACAGCGCCGTTCAACTAACGGCCTGAATTATATTCAGCCGTATCGTCTATTACAACATTTAATAAACTGGCTGGCTAATGCTTAGGCAACTGGTTGACATTTAAGTACTACAAAACTTTTTCAAAATACTACCCAAGCAGAACGACCTGGATGGGTTTAGGTTAGGGTTATTTTTTTTATGACCCCACAGAAACCCCACCCGGCAAATAGATTCGGTGGATCTAAAAAAAATCGTAAAAAACCTAAGTACCTAATAAAATTATTCCATCAAAGATGTTTTTTCCGACGCCATATTGACAAAGAGAATATAGAATATAGAGATATTGACAGTTTGGTGAGTTTCGGCGCTAGGTGGCAGAAAGTAGAACTAAATTGAAATGAACAGGCTAGGCAGGTAATTAAACGGCTATGCAAGTAGTTAAACGTCATCGATCCAAGTCATTTGCCTAGCTGTTTAATCAAATGGCTGAATATCATTCAGGCCGTTAGTTGAACGGCGCTGTTTAGTTAAGTGCCTAGGCTGTTAATTGAACGGCGAATTAAGCTATTTGGCGGCGACAGATCGATGACGTTTAACTACTTGCCTAGCCGTTTAATTACCTGCCTAGCCTGTTCATTTCAATTTAGTTCTACTTTCTGCCACCTAGCGGCGAAACTCACCAAACTGTCAATATCTCTATATTCTATATTCTCTTTGTCAATATAGCGTCGGAAAAAACATCTTTGATGGAATAATTTTATTAGGTACTTAGGTTTTTTACGATTTTTTTTAGATCCACCGAATCTATTTGCCGGGTGGGGTTTCTGTGGGGTCATAAAAAAAATAACCCTAACCTAAACCCATCCAGGTCGTTCTGCTTGGGTAGTATTTTGAAAAAGTTTTGTAGTACTTAAATGTCAACCAGTTGCCTAAGCATTAGTCAGCCAGTATATTAAATGTTGTAATAGACGATACGGCTGAATATAATTCAGGCCGTTAGTTGAACGGAGCTGTTTAGTTAAGTGCCTAGGCTGTTAATTGAACGGCGAATTAAGCTATTTGGCGGCGACATATATATAGTCACGATGCTTGCGAGTCTTAATATCATGATTCAGTTTTTCTATGAAGAATTACATTACGTTGACGTACATTGTATTGAGGCGCTGTATTTAGCGCCATCTGTCCGTTTCGGTCGGCGACGTGAATGTGAGGTCGCCACAGTGTCAAACAGAGCGACAGTCGTAAACAGAGTTGGTCCCCAGATATTATGTGTTTGTGATTGTTTTCTGACGCATCATACGCGATAGCCATTCAAACCATTCATTCGCAGTTTGTCGGATTGAATAAGATTTTGCGTCAATCATTCCTGATAAGGCCGGTGTTAACGCGCGATGTTTATAAATCGACTCATTTTAACATCTACACCACTGCCAACGAAAAGCGATACGAAGCGGTAATAATGTTCGAGTTCAAACACATTCAGACAGCCATTTTATAAATTGGTATCGGAAACAGTAATGTTAGAAATTAATGAAGAAACAACTGATTTGACGACCGCTTGGCGCAGTGATTCTAGCGTAGGCCGCTCGGCTCATATTAAATGTGTTTGTATTGATATTAGTTACTATACGCGAGACTGGCGAAATACCTATTAAACTGGGTGGGCCATATTTTTAAAGAAAGAAGAATAAATCAACTTTACTCGAACTCACTACGGAATTATCCCCACAGATATAGAAACAGAACTAATATAAATTCCTACTCAAGCACTAAGCTCAGACAATCCTTACAGAGCTTCTCTTATCATTTTCTATGCACAGAAGATGATACGTTTTCATTTATAATGTCAGTCATAGATTAACGAACCAAAAAAGGTCTAAGATGTCAGTAGATTGAATTTTATATCACAATGTGAACTCCTCTGTAGCTTTGACATTTGTCAGTGAAATTGGGGCCTTGGTCCGTTGAATATGTAAGCAGGATAGATCAGGCTTTGTTATGACAATGGGAGGCGATACAATAAACTATTATCGATATGGACACGAATTAAATTTTATTTTATTTGACGACTCTACGTCGTTACGTAGCGAATGGTTCTAGCTTTGAATCCGATTACGGAAGCGACCTTGTTTTGCAATCGACTCTACTAGATTTAGCTATTACTGCATGGGATCGTGGCTATAATTGCTATCTTGTGTGCTATAGCCAAGCTGTAGCACATTAGCCGGCATTCGTTGACTACAGCTCATATACGGTCTGGATTGACCGGAGTAGTACTTACCCTCTCACAGAAGATCATCCGCGTAAAGTAGATATCATAGCTTTTTTTTTAATTCTTTATTTAAGGAGTTTTTTCGCGAAGCGAAAATGCCGCTCCATAGTGCTTCCATATAAGTAACACATTCATAATTTAGTTAACTATACTATAAATTAGCTCAGACCGACTCTGCAGCTCTTCATGGACTACACAGTCTGTCTCAGCCTGAGAGCACCCTTAACCATGTCCAGAATCGACCTCATCTCCTGGGACAGGGGGTCCGATAAAGATACGTCGACTCCGACACGCCTCCTCAACGTCTCGCTGCGGGAACATCTTGTCAAAATGTGGTATACGTCTTCTTTCTCATTACATGCAGTCCAGTTAGGTGAAATTGATTTTTTCATTAAAAAAGCGAATTTGTTGAATGGTAAATGTCCCGCGCGAAGCCGTAGAGTTAACGTTATGTCCTCTCTCTTTAACTTACTTTTATCAATCCAAGGTGTATTTACGGGTTGTGATTGGATAGTTCTAAACCATATACCTTTTTCTCTTGACCGGACATCAAAATACTCCCTCCATTTTTCCAAAACAATAGATTTCAAATGAAATATGTGCTCCGAGTGATATCATAGCTGCGTTTGGTACAATGAGAAAGCTACCAGCTCAAACCTCCGTTCGTTCTCCTCACTTTGTCCCACTCCATTTGAGGTCGGCACTGTGCCAGCAATGTCTTTGGTATTGCAAGCATTTATCTATAGCATCATTTCCCAAAGTGGGCGATAACGCCCCCTTGTGGGTGCTGCAGGCCTAAAGGGGGACGGTAAGAGACCCAGAAAAATGGGGGCGTTGTGTAGCTCACAATAATCAATTAATTTAATTTGATGTTATAGTGGTTTTTAAGGAGGTGAACAAAATGGGGGCGCTAATAAATAATTTATTTACAAAGTGGGCAGTATACAAAATAAGTTTGGGAACCACTGATCTATAGGCGATGATTAATACGATTAATGCTTAACATCAGAAGATGAGTCGGAATAAGGAGGAAATACTTCAATATTAAAACGAGAATTAATATGATTATGACGTCAGTTTAAAAAGGGGTACGCCTGGTAATGCTTATTTCCTGAAAGGATGATTTTTACAGCAGTTGCACAGGGGTCGTTAAATAATGGTTCATAAATCGGCAATGCCTAAAGATAAACCACCCATGTATAAGTTATAATACCAATGTTCATGTTTATTTACACAATAAAAGTATTTTTATGGAGATTTCAGTATCTAGGTAGGCATATGAAAATATCCTACTAATATTATAAATGTGAAAGTTTGTGAGTGTGGATGTTTGTTACTCTTTCAGGCAAAAAACTACTGAACGGAATTGGATGAAATTTGGAAAATAGATATTTAATAACCGGGATTAACACATAGGATACTTTTATCCCGATAATCCCGAAATTTTTGTTAAGTTAAATACTACGCGGACGAAGTCGGTGGGCACAGCTAGTTAATAAATATCGCCGGACGAACACACCAACTGTATGGTCCCAAAGTGAGCGATGCTTGGACTATGGGTCCCGTACAATGGACTGGGGGTGATCCCAGTGACACCCAGACCAGGGCAAATTAAGGAAAGGCCATTTCCGAAATGTACCCTGGCGGGAATCGAACCCGCAACCACTCGGTGCAGTTGTATTATCGACCTATTATACATTTCATAACCACTTATAGCTTGAAGTTTTAATTATGTATTTAAACATGATTATTCACATGCATTTTTACCACCCGACGAAAGACGAGGGGTGTTATAAGTTTAACATGTGTATCTGTGTGTCTGTCTGTGGCAACGTAGCGCCCAAGCTGATGAACCGATTTCAATTTTGTTTCTTTTGTTAGATAGGTATTCTGATCGAGAGTGTTCTTAGCTATGTTTCATGAAAATCGGTTCAGCCATTTGAAGATCATCAGCTCTTTTGTAGGTTAAAAAAGCCACATTCAAGGCCAAAACTAATTCCCACGGCTCGAATCCGTTCGAAATTTGAGATGATTGGATTTAGATTTATTGTATTTTTAAATGATCGTAATAGTCTGAACTGGCTTTTTACAATATTATAAATTTGAAAAGTTTCCCTGATTCTCAAAAAAAAAAATATTTTATCAATTTTTATTAATATTTGTGTATGAACTAAAGACGTTCCATAAGTCACGTTTCAAATGATGGATACGCGCATGCGTTAAATTTTGTTTGTTTTGTTAATGGTCATGGAATATTACGCTATAATAATTCTAGAGGGCGCTGCTCCGCCATTGAGAAAAAATATAAAAAAGCAAATCTAATTCTAAATAATTTTAGCGTTATTGAAAATTCTTCCCCTGGGCTGCTCCCGTCCACCTCAACCAGAGTTATTACATCAAATTGAATCATAATTGATAATATTTTACCAGGAATTAAACCTCCGCGGCATCAATATTTAGATTCGTTGTCTATTCTAATGTCAATTATTATAATGTCATAACAAAATAATGTCTCATACTTTTACACAGATTTTCTGTTGATTATTGTACATCTTGGATTATAAATGAGGAAGCCAAAACAAATGATTTAATGGCGCTTTCATAATCTGGCATCGAAACTAGTTGTACCAGATGAATTTGCGAGATGAGCTATGAATACTGAGCTACGGGAGCTACGCAAATAGCACTAACATCATTATTTGGAAGAACTAGGTAAATTATACATTTGATGAACAGGTCATCGCATCGGGGGTTTTTAAATTTTCAATTTAGAGTTATTAATATATTTGAAAAGTTGTATTGTTAATTATTGGTCATGTATCGTTACTGTTGTACCTACCTATTATAATGTGTTTCATTTGAAGTTGGTGCGAATTCAAGAAAGTATATATCTAAGAAAATATCCCAACGTAGCGGCACCGATTCCAAATGAAATAACTTGTAAGGTCCCTAGTTATATTTAGGTTTTTTGTGCCCAGGTTTTTTTGAAGTAAGTTTATTTTTTTTAATATAATGGTAAACGGCATATTGAATTTCTGGTAACCGTAAATAGTCCATATCTCTCAAACTACTACACCGACTTTGATAAAAATTATATATGTGACCACCCGAGGAATATACCCTTTCGAACAGAAATTCAAATTCGGTCCAAAATGGACGGAGAAATCGGAGAACATACTGAAAAAATAGGAACAAATAAAATACATAGGTACAGACAGTCGAACATAGAACTCCTCCTTTTTTGAAGTCGGTTAATTAAAATATAAATGAACTACCTTCCTTTTGGATTCCGGGGCAGTCCGGTGAAAATATAGAGCCCAAAGAAATTGTAAGTTCAGTCAACATCAAACGGATGGAAGTATATTGGATTCCTTACATGTTGCGAATACATACAGAAAATGTTTCTAATAAAGCCCGACTCGGCCTAGAAATGGTTCGAAATGGCTTATTTCGATTACGGCGACGACATTGATAGAAAAAATAGTTTAATATAAATATACCACCAAACACTCAAATGCATCTCAAGTTTGAGAATGTCTTATGTGAGACAACGTATAAGTATGAGTATCGCCAGACTGACAAACCAACTGTATGGTCCCAAACTAAGCAACGCTCGTACTATGGGTACCGTACAATGCAATGGGGGCGATCCCAGTGGCACCCAGACCTTGGAAAAATACGAAAAGGCCATTTTCGAAATTTGGCCCGTTGGGAATCGAACTCGCAACCACCATGTGCAGTGAGCCGAGCGGGCGGCCTATGCTCGAACCACTGCGCCAAACCGTCGTCTACAATGGAATAGATAGACGTGTTTTATTTTATACTAGCGGCCCGCCCCGGCTTCGCACGGGTACATTGCGGTTACATTATTCGAGTTTTAGTAAGGATCCCTAATTTTTTTGAAAATATATTATAATAGCCTATGTCACACGGGGATAGTGTAGCTTCCCAACAGTGAAAGAATTTTTCAAATCGGTTCAGTAGTTTCGGAGCCTATTCATTACAATCAAACAAACAAAGTTTTCCTCTTTATAATATTAGTATGATTATTATTATTAGTATGACTAGTGCTTGCCCGTTTCAATGTATGTATAATAATTCATTTAAATGTTAAATTCTAAACGTCATTAAGGTCTTATTGTCAAAGACCATTTGATACTGGCACGCAGAATGCACTATGGAAGTCCCGCCTTCCGAAATAAAGAAAAAAATGCTGTCCCCGTTTGTCAGTCAGACAGTCAGTCAGTTACCGAGTAGAAGTTACAAATGTTTGTGTGTCAAACGCTTGGCAGTGTGTGTAATGTTTTATTTATTGACTTAATGTATTTTTTACGCATATTTTTTTTTTCAATATATGCATTCTGCACTCCTTCTCTGTTATGTTACACGCGCGAGCAAAGTTATGTTACATATTCTTAATGAGCGTCTCAAGGCCTATTTGACTAAGGAAATATCACCGGAACAAGCTGGTTTTGTGAAAGGGAAAGGAACTCGCGAGCAAATCCTAATCGTTCGTCAGATCATCGAGAAAGCCCGAGAATTCAACAAGCCGACTTATATTTGCTTTGTTGACTTCTCCAAAGCGTTCGATTCAGTGAAGTGGCCGATCATGTGGAAGACGCTGCTGGATATGGGTACGCCGCGACATCTTGTACACCTCCTTAGACATCTATATGAAGAGGGGTCAGCCTCAGTGCGGACAGATGATATATTATCAGAGAATTTTCATCCCAGCGCTGGCGTCAACCAAGGATGTATACTTTCACCACTCCTGTTTAACACATCCACCGAGTTAATAATGAGCATCACTTTGGAGGGCTGGACAGATGGTGTTACGGTGGGCGGATACAAAATTGCAAACCTACGGTATGCAGATGATACCACCTTATTTGCGACAAGTGCTCACCACATAGAAGAGCTACTACTTAAGATGGAGCGTGTTAGCCTTGAGTTTGGGTTGAAGATAAATCGCAGCAAGACCAAAATGATGATTGTTGACCGAGCTAACAACAACTCGCCCGAACTTATTCAGATTGCAAACTGCGATGTGGTCCAATCCTACATATACCTTGGCACTTTAATATCAAACAACGGCGGCTGTATTGATGAGGTTAAGCGACGTATGGCCATTACGAGAACTGCAATGGACAAGCTAAAGAGAATTTGGAAAACAGGAACATAACCAAAGCCACTAAAATCCGACTTGTGCGTACGCTGGTTTTTCCCATATTTCTGTACGGGGCAGAGACGTGGACTTTGCGAGAAATAGAGAAAAAGATTATAGACGCTCTTGAGATGTGGTGCTGGAGAACATTACTTGGGGTGTCGTGGACCGAGTTTCGCACCAATATATCCATACTCGAAGAACTCGGTATCAAGCAGCGTTTATCCACGTTAGTACAGGCTCGCATTCTAAAGTTCTTTGGGCACGTCTCAAGGCAAAAAAACGATTCCATAGAACGATTAGTTGTACAGGGCCGAGTGGAAGGTACCAGACCACGTGGAAGGGCACCCATGCGATGGACCGATCAGATTAAATCTGCCATTGGCGGTCCCTTGCACGAGTGCACCAGGATGACGTCCAATAGGGAGAGATGGCGAGACAACGTGAGGCGAACAACATCTGCCCCGGAAAACCAATACATGACGACCACGACCGCTCTGTCAAGAGCGTAACGACTAAGAAGAGACTCCTTCTCTATCCCACTAATACTATAAATGCGAAAGTTTGTGAGTGTGGATGTTTGTTACTCTTTCAGGCAAAAACTACTGAACAGATTTGGATGAAATTTGGAACACAGATATTTTATAACCGGGATTGACACATAGGATTTTGATAAGCTAAATCGCTAAGTCGGTGGGCACAGCTAGTATAATCTATAAGTATGCCAAATTTTATACTCCTCCAACAACTAGCAATAGCAATAGCAGATAGTAACAAATAGCAATAACAAGACCGTCCACTTTGGAAAACCAAAATGGAGCGCTACAATACTTATAAGTAGTATTTATAAGTCTGTGGTCTAATATAGGTCAACCTCCATTGCACCAAATGACAAATTAACAACGACAAGTCAAATGGAAAAAGGCCAAACATTGGAGTAGGTATCTTATAACACATACATCTGACGATTTATCTTACAAACCACTTTTTGACGGCCTTTTTACGAATCTGTTTGTGTTAAGTTTTAACCTAGTTTTTTTGCGTGGAGCTTATTATTTTCTGTCAAGGTCCAGATATCTTAGTCATCACAAAGTTTATTACCGTGACAAGGTTGCGGCTGTCAATGCGAAACTACCGGAGTAAATAAAAGTTTCACGTGATAAAAGTTTCAGTTTCGGGCCACCAGCAAATTATTAGTTTTTGGCAAGACTTTTAACAAAACAAAAATCAGAATACTCGGTATTTTTAAACATTTTTTATAGATATCGTAAGCGATGCTTATCTTGAACACTGAAGGGCATCGCGATTACTTCACTAGACCCAAAAGCTTTTCTCCGAATTAGAACACAAAGCACCAGAAAAGAAATGCGAGTCTACAAGTAAATTATAACTTAATCCGTCCGCTAGATGTCGCTAGCGTCTACGTAAATTGGACGAAGATTTGCAAAATAAAACCAACCCACGTACACTTGTGCAAACTGAAACCAACCTAGAACTACTATACACAAGGTTGGTTTTGGTCTACAGTAGTGGATGTGGGTTGATTCCGTTCTGCAAAACGATAACCAATTATCGAGTAGATTATTAGTTCCTCAGGCGGCCGACAGAGGCGCTATAGTACACAGAAAAAATAGATAACAAATGGTGTTTTGTTGTCCCTACTATCCTAAACCTTTTTTATTGCAGCAAATAATTTATAAATACGAAGCATTACGTAAATCTATTCTGTAACTACAAAACGTTTAGTTAAAATTACTACTTATAAAAGTACTATGAATGAACTGCAGAAATCATGTGTCCGATTTATTTCTTACTTATTTATTTTTATTTAGTCAATATCACATACGGAGTCCCGTAGATGTGGCGCTGTAGTCGCGTGGCGGAAATACAATTTACACTGTGCACAATTTAGTTCCATATTTTTCCGCGGGACTTCCTATATGATATACTGGTTGCTGCCCACGACTTCGTCCGCGTAGTATTTAACTTAACAAAAATTTCGGGATTATCAGGATAAAAAGTATACTATGTGTTAATCCCGGTTATAAACTATCTGTGTACCAAATTTCATACAAATCCGTTCAGTAGTTTTTGCGTGAAGGAGTAACAAACATACATCCACACTCACAAACTTTCGCATTTATAATATTAGTAGGATACCGTAGCATGACAAAATCTTAGTCATTGTACTACGGTAATATGGTGGATGGTCCATAGGAATGACGTCACTCCTCATTCCCAGGTTCCACCATGTACGGGCTCCTGCTGGAGAACATGGCTGAGTACATCCGGCAGACGTACGGTGAGGAGCGGTGGGAGGACATCAGGAGGCAGGCGGGGGTCGAGCAGCCCTCCTTCTCCGTCCACCAGGTCTACCCCGAGAACCTTATCACACGGCTCGCGAAGAAGGCACAGGAGGTAAGAGCCACCTTTATCAAAATGACTCAAATACGAACTGAACCTACCACCCTCTTATACTAGGTGAAACAGAAAGAGTATCCTATTTATTTTGCAACTTTTCTGTGTAAGTGTAAAACTATTGGCTTCCTGGGCCACTTGAAGTACTAAAGGTTTTGTAGACTTATGAAATCTGTCAACAGCTGTATCCTTATAACACCTTAAGTATTTCAAGTTTCCTCCGAAGCTGATAGTTTTAGAATTTAAAAAATGAAAAAATATTTATTTATCTCTAAGTCTACATGTTTACAGGTTAATTCGTTTACAAATGATGTCCGTAGTCTTGAGAAACAGAAAAAATAATTATGTACAAAGGTATGTATTACAAAGTTAAGTTTTGAGAAAAAAGTATACCCTTTCTGTTTCAACCTGTAGAAGATCTAAGTAAAGTAGCTATGCAAGTTGCGATTCGTACGACAAGTGAGGCAGCAGAGAGCCCAACTACGCCTCACTTCCTCCATCAAGTCAGCAGCGTGCAAGCAAACTCTTTGGCACTGCAAGCATCTATAGGTTACAGTCACTGCTTAACATGAAGCAGGTGGTAAGCTTGTTCGTTGACTTTGTTGTATAAAAATAAAACATGTTTGCATTTGCATTGTCTTGTCGATATAACTGATGTAACTCTATTCACCTTTTTCTGTATTTTTATCTCCTTATTTATACAATAAAAAATATAATTACTTCACAGAACGTTTTGCAATGAATTGCAATTTGCAATAAATCTTTTTTTCCTGACATCTGACAGAGAGGAAAAGGCCCACTTATAAGAATTTTTGATTAGCTATGTTTGAAGAAGAGAAGGGCGTTAGTAAAAAATCGTTTAAAGTAAAATGTAGTGACAACATTCGTTATTCAATCTTATATCCCCATAATTGAGAAACTGGTAAGGTAGGACGTAAGATGTTAAATAATGTATTAGACTATTTCGATCACACTGCCATCGGCCCATTAGCTCAGTTGGTTAGAGCGTCGTGCTAATAACGCGAAGGTCGCGGGTTCGATCCCCTCATGGGCCAAGCATCTATTTACTATATTTTGGTTTTCCATTACACAGCGTCATGCTTCATAAAAGGACATCATAATGTAACAACAAAAAAAAATTGTTGTTATAATTATTATTACTGTAATTTTATAAAATCAATACATACATTAAACATTATCGCTTTGAACATGAAAATAATCCAAAAATAAGTTTGGAGGTGCTGGGATTTGAACCCAGGACTTTCAGCATGCGAAGCAGACACTCTACCACTGAGTTACACCCCCGGTGACTAAAGGGTCGAAATTTCGCGTCCCTATCTTCTATACGCCATTTTGAACAAAAATCATAATAAAATTGTAAAAACGTGAACAAAGATTTTACAAATTCCTTTCAAGGGTTATTCTTATACAAAACTTTTGAAATTTTTAAACAGAATAATTATATCCCATCACGTACGCCTTTAAACAAAACAACAGCAAAAACTCGTTAAAGCAACATTTGTATCAAACTTTTTACAGGCACTTTTTCATTCCAGGTACTCGGCATCACAGAAAGAGAATTTATGGACCAAATGGGTGTTTATTTCGTCGGATTTGTATCACAATACGGGTACGACAGGGTACTATCAGTGTTGGGAAGACACATGAGGGATTTCCTGAACGGATTGGACAATCTTCACGAGTATTTGAAGTTCAGTTATCCTAGGATGCGAGCGCCTAGTTTTATATGCGAGAATGAAACACGTCAAGGCTTGACATTACATTATAGGTCGAAGAGACGAGGTTTCGTGTATTATGCGATGGGGCAGATAAGAGAGGTGAGTATTCTAAGATTGTGTCTAGTGCATGTGATTGAAGTATTTGTGTAGCAATTCGGTTAAAACTTAAAGCCTGAGCGAGATGTTTCGGCTTATAAGTAGGCTAGCGTGAGTCGTTATCTATAAAGTACATAAGTAAATACTTGAGTTAGCTAAATTGTTTCGTAGATGTTTTGAATTAAACTGAAAAAAGTACCTAAAATTATCAAAACTGAGATATTCCATTTTAATGCCAAATGAATTCAAATGATATAAAAAAATCCAAAACAAAATGTAATAATTGGAGGCGCCGGGTATCGATCCCGGTACCTCTCGCATGCTAAGCGAGCGCTCTACCATCTGAGCTACGCCCCCGTTGAAATATTTGTCAAAATTAAGCATTAGTATGTTTATAAGCCTTGTCGATATTATCGTCATCTATTATTTATTTATACAAATATAGATGGCGCTTATTTAAATGCATATGTTGCGCCTTTTAAACGTTTTCATTCATCATAAAACTTCTCTAGGACTTAATGTTCAGAACAATTTGTTTTATAATGTTATGCAAGTATACTTAAAGTTCAATTCACAATGACGTGTGCTGTGAAATTTACAATATTTCATGTATCATCGTAAACCCTTCTTTCAATACCCGTAAAAAGCATCTTCTATCCAGGTAGCCAGACATTTCTACCACAAGGAGATGCGGATCGAGCTGGTCCGCGAGGAGTTGCTGTTCGACACGGTCCACGTGACCTTCCAGCTGACCTTCGACAACCGCGCCTTCACCCTCGCCTCCCTCGCCATGACCAGAGAGGAGAAACATCTGCCGATCAGCGCCTCTGTGCTCTTTGAGATATTCCCATTTTGTATTGTTTTTGGGTAAGTGAAAATAAAACTACCTACCTTGCTATAAAAAATTGAAACACTGTGCAGAAAATTTAGAAAAAATGAGGGCACTAGTTCATGAAGCGATATTGCAATTCAAATTATAATAGAACAAATGGGTTCATTGAATCACGAGCTACAGCCGACCAAGTTAAAGTTAAGTTAATTCCCCGTCGTTTCTTAAAAAACTCAATACTGAGATTCAAAATGAACCGCAAACACAATTTTGTTTCTTGTCTTTCACTACTTTGGTTATAGATACGATTAATCTTCGCTTTCAAAATGGGTCCGGAAGCCTTTATTGTGCACGTCCTTATGTGCGCTTGTCTGGATTTCGTATTTATGTCTTACTAGCTGTGCCCACGGACTTCGTCCGCGTAGTATTTAACGTAACAAAAATTTCGGGATTATCGGGATAAAAAGTATCCTATATGTTAATCCCGGTTATAAACTATCTGTGTTCCAAATTTCATCCAAATCCGTTCAGTAGTTTTTGCGTGAAGGAGTAACAAACATACATACATACATACATACATACATACATCCACACTCACAAACTTTCACATTTATAATATTAGTAGGATATGGCTGCGTTCAACAGGATTTCAAGTCACAGACTTCTAATAGTAGTAGACTTATAACTCGGTGGTTCAATTTAATCATTTTAATATTACCTAATGTTTTGTTTAACGTAAATATGAATAGTTAGGTAGGAACGTAGCTACAGCTAATGACTTAATTAAAAACAGTGGTTGATTTAATTAAAATTAAATATCATTATGTACTTTTAAAAGAAGGGTAAGTAAAAAAAACATTTTATATCCGGAGGGTACTGTACCAAATCGGAACTACTTTTGCAAAATGGAACCAACCCACATGCACTACTGTAGACCAAAACCAACCTTGTGTTATTGGTTCTAGGTTGGTTTCAGTTTGCAGAAGTGTGCGTGGGTTGGTTCCATTTTGCAAAAGTAGGTCCAATAACAGAAAAAAAACTTCATAAGCGTTAAGCCGTGAGCTATACAAATACATAGTACAAGCATTGCTTAGTTTGGGACCATACATTTGGTGCGGCAGTCTATTTATTATTATTTATTAATTAATATGTATCTACTAAGCACTTACCAAACACAATATAGGTAGGTACCGAACCACTACGTTAAAGTATTCAGTTAACTTTAAGGTATCTTTATGAGATACCCCTTTGTTTCAGTTCAGACATGGTGGTCCGCAGTATCGGCAACTCTCTGATGGTAATCCTGCCCGATCTCGTCGGCAAGAAGATAACCAACTGGTTTGATCTAGTGAGGCCACTCATTGCCTTCAAATTTCAAACTGTGAGTACCTAGCTAACCTTCCTACCTAATGTAATACCCACCTACCTTCTGTGAACACATACAATAAAATTACTTACTTATATTTAAGGCTAAAGCGCCCATCTAGCCCGCGAAATTCAAAATTTTCGAGTATTTTTATAGTTTATCCAAAATCTGAAAACATTTAAGACAACATTTTGTGATTTGCGACAAAGACCTTATGCAATGCATTTATTAATATATCCAACTTACTCTAAAACATTTCAAGAAGGACAGATAACCAGAAAAACTGGCAATTGTTGTATATTTAGTGATTTACTAGTATCATATCCACCGTGATACCATTTAGAGTAAAATAAATGTAATTATAAACCCACTGCATACTGTGTTTGTCGCAAATCACAAAATGTTGTCTTAAATGTTTTCAGATTTTGGATAAACTATAAAAATACTCGAAAATTTTGAATTTCGCGGGCTAGACAGGCGCCTTCACCTCAATGAATTTCACCGCATAGAAGGTAAAACAGGGGGTGAAATTATTTATCAGCGTTCCAATTTTGCTTCAGCTAAAGACATGAAAATTAGTATACAGGCTACTTATTACATAATAAAAAATATATATCCACTTATCAGCGGTTACTAAATTTCTACCGCCCCGTAAGGCTGTAAAATAGGTGATAAAATAGAGCTGTATAAAACCGGCAAAAGTCGCGAAATGACATTAGTAGGTACTCTTATAAATGTAGTTACTTAAATAGGTACTGCACGACACAACCTTCCAAACAACTTTCACAGCAGCATTCACCTTGCTCCGGGAAACTGTCACTTATCTCCCATATATTTAAAGTCAAAAATCCTTTCAGATACTGAACCGCACTAACAACATATTCGAGCTGGTGACCGTGGAAGCTGTGATACACGAGAAAGCTCCGGATAAACGCTGCCAGCTGCTGAGACTGTCAGACGAGACTGACGGTGCCACAGAGAAGAATCTAAGACTTAAAGGTTGGGCATTACTTCCTATTACCTTACTGTCCATACCATTTCATCCCCAGGTGCGATCTGACCTGACGATGAAAATCATTATAATATGAAACAGTGGCGGATTTACCAGCAGGCCGAATAGGCTAGAGCCTAGGCTCTAGCCTATTCGGCCTGCTGGCCCTATTCGCCCTAGGGCGGCAGATTTTTGGGGCGACAAATTTGGGGACCGAATTTTTTTTTTTTTTTTGCTACCTCATAGAAATCAAAATGATTTCTGTATGATGGTTTTCTGATGTTTTATAGATAGAACTCTGCAACAAATTTTGCCGATGACTATTTACGCGCAATTTCAACGAAATTTTCGAATTGTAAAAATAATCTAGGAAATGACAATTATAGAAGCAAGGGCGGCAAAAACTTTACAGTTATTTCTAGCTTTTTAGTGCACCCAGGTTTATTTGAAGTCTATTGAAAAGCTAGAAATACCTAGAGACCTTTTGGACCTTAGAAGAGTACTCTAAAGAGTATACACCCTTTCAAATAAAATCAGGCCAGAATTGACGGAGAAATCAGTGAATACCTACACATAAAAACATATAACACACAGTCGAACATATACGAACCTCCCTTTGAAGCCTTTACAAAACAACTTTATACTACCTAACATGTTTTAAGTTAAATCTATGAACTTACCCAAAAAAATTACAGTTTTTATATAATTCAGCTGAAGAACCCTATGGTACAGGTATCAAAACAACGTCATTACAAATTCAATTATCATTTCATTGTCCTTATAACAATGTCGCATTTTTTCATTTCCTTGGACGGATCGTTCTTCCTGTCTCGTTGTTGATTATAATTTGAAGACCCGTTACATAATGAAAACCTTGACAAACTGAACAAACATTAGGTAGGTTGGACACAACAAATCTGAGGTTTGTTTATTATTTGGAAGGACAGCTGTATTGTAATAAACTAGTTCAGAACACAAGTCTAGGAAGACCTACAGTACTGGGTAATGGGTACTTTTATATATTTTTATTTCGAAAATTATTTTTTATCTTTTTTCACCTATACATTTTCACCCTTAATGATTTTCTCCACAGTGAGTGTTCACATTTGATCCTATGAATTCGCAGGTTAAAAAAATTAAATAAAATAAATAATTCATAGAGCCAGACTGCCACACCAACTGTATGATCCCAAACTAAGCAACGCTTGTACTATGGGGGTACCGTACAATGGACTGAGGGCAATCCCAATGACTCCCAGACTAAACAAATTACGAAAAAGCCATTTCTGAAATTTACCCCCGCGGGAATCGAACCCGCAACCAACATGTACAGTGAGCCGAACGATCTACGCTCGAACCACTGCGCCAAGTGGTGACGTGGTTGATAATAATAAAACAAAATATGTGTGCACTGTGCAAATGATTTGGAAAAACTTAGAATGTTCAGTGACTCATGCCACTGACAGCAGCAAATGAAATATAATAAGTGTGAGCCACTGGAAAATTAGTCTTATCTTCTCGGACAGCTAACATTTATACCGAGTAAATTGTTTTGACGCCAAGATTAAGCGGGTTGGAATTGCAACCTTAAATTGAATGACACAAACTTTAGTTTACACTGGAGCATATTGGCTTATTTCGACAAGAAAGTACTTAGTCTTTATACGGTGGGTGTAGTTGTCGGTACGTAATCTGGTTGAAGCAGTTACGAAGTGGAGAGTTAATGGGGCAGTTTCGATATACAGTGGACCCCCGCTAATCCGACATGTCTAATAATATTGAATATTTTATTTTTTTATCAATTTTCGATAATGTACTTAGATAATGCATGATTGAACCGGTTACAACTTTCTTCTGTAAACAATCAGAAAAAAACGACATACATAATGAAGTATGATTTGTACTTCAGAGTATAACATAGAATCTTATCATTGGATCTGTAATTTGTCGGATTACAAGGTACTCTTATGTAAAAATATCCGGACTATAGGGGGTCCTTAGGCAGTACTCTATAATCCGACAAATTCGAAAGTTCGACACTGCCCTGCAAAACGTTTGTCGGATTACCGCGGGTCACTGTATCTCTCTCTATACTAAAGCTTTAACTAGCGTTAGCCCGCATTTTCGTTAGCATAGATTTTATTTACTGAATGTCGACTACAGCGCCTCATACCGGGTACAACTATAACTAAGAACCATTTAGGTGACAAATACGAACAAAACAAAATTTCATTAAATCCAGTTAAGCCGTTTTGGAAGAGAGAATTACGAGTACCTACACGTACGCACTGGAATTGTATATAGGTTACATATAGGCTTATCAAAAACATCTACTGCAATAGCCACACCACACTGCTTTCATTGAGGTTTTAGTTTGTTAATCTGGGAAGCAAGTAGCAAACAAGTCTCCATAATTACTCAGGCTCCTCTCGAATCGCTGCCTCATAAAACACAATTATCAGCAAAGCATCAACGGGAATTAGGAAAGGAATAAAGACAGCGTAAAACTGTTGAATTTCCATAAAAACAGCATCAACGACAGTCGCTTGTGGTCGCCGTTAAAGTTTAACGAGCGTCTCTAAGGATTTACCATTTTTAATGAGGTTGGAAGGAATCCTGATAATTCTTAGACATGTTTAAAACAATGACATTTTGAAATAGAAAACTATTCTGTGTACACCAGTCATCTAAAAAAAGAAATTAGGTAGTGCTCTGAAAACTTTGCGGGTTGATTGATAAAAAAATATTTTAGAGAAACTTCCATCACAGATCCAAGTTAATCAACAATAAGAGGGTCTTCAGAAATTTACATTCAATATAACTTCTTAAAATGGACGTCTGTTTGCTTGACACTTCAACGTCGAGAAATAAAGTTTATAAACACAGATTATCCGAACCGTTTAGGACATTTCGCGTTCATGAAATAGGACATTAGATAGCCGTGCATTGCAACCACACTGTTTAATTAATTATAATACCTACCTACTTATGTCCTAGAACATGATAAACATAAATTTAATTGAGCGTACAACCTGTTCTCTTCATGTATCAGTATAATTCAGAAAATGATTACCACGAACGGGATAACGATTTGTTTTGTTGTTTGTCCAGGCATGATTCCGAAGAAACGCTTTGCGTATGACGGACGACGATTGCCCGACGTTATAAATTTACACCTCAAAGGTAGACCACCACTGAAAGCTTGGCTGTAGACAGTACAGAACAAACCTGATGGCTAGCACAAGGCAAACAAATAGTGCACAACCTGTATATATTTTGGACTCTTTCGCACTAGAGATTTTAATGACGCGCGTTTAAAAATCGAATTTCCTTTGATATACTTAATGAATGTACTTACTCCTTTGCGGTCGTGAAATGCTCTAAATAATAACAAGGGTCCAGCGTCAGGCATTATTCGCACAAGATCTTTGTTAACGTACGTTTAAAATAGTGTTTATATCTTCTTTCTTTATTTCTTTTTACGCCACGCTTTTTTATTGCACTGTACCTATTGTATTTTCAACGCTAGGCATTTTATGTTATTACACCTGATACATTTAATTTGCCAGATTTTTTAGAGTTTCATTTAGAACTAAGTTATGATCATGTTTTAACGGTCGTCAAAAAAGCTTTTGTGCGAAATAAGTCATCTACATAGGTTATCCACGTAGTCGTCTACATAGCGACTTATCGCCGATACTCAAACTCAACTCAAATTTGACTGTAAACGACAGATAACGGCGTCTCAAGCAACTAAGTCGTACTTAAACAGTTGAGTATCGTTTCAGTATTCGGTCGTTTGCGCTTCACAATGTAAATATTTCTGACTCCTGCACATGTAAGTAGGCGATCCACAAAATGTAATTTCAAAATAATATTTTAGGGAGCACTTTTGGGGTCACCATTTTATTTTACACCTTCGTTCCTCACTTGACGAGGGTTGTATTAGCAATATTCCTTGAGGTATATAAAAGTTATGGGTCTACGATATTGATGGTGTCAATGGACTGAAGTAACTATTTAATTACGCTTTTAGAAGATTTCACTGTTTTTTTAATGTAGTGGTAATGTAATAATTGAGTATCTTAGTTAGTGGCTTGTAGGATTTTAGAATCATATAATGGGAAAGTTACAAAGAATATTTAAGATCCTTCACCGTCTACAATTTATTTGGCTAGTTTCAACTTGTATTGACAAATAACACCCGGAATAAATAATGAATCCTTATACAATTTACTTTTAGTTTTGGGTAAAGCTTGCCAATAACAAATCTTAGATTGTGTTCGTGTTAGTACGCGGGATCAATTAAACGATACGCAGCAATCCAAGATTGTTTTGTATCTTGGAAACAAGATACATTTATAATTGGACGTAGTAATACAAAACGGAAATAATCCACACATATTTCTGCAAACTGAAACCGACCTAGAAACACTAAAACTAAGGTTGGTTTTGGGCTGCAGCAGTGCATGTGGGTTGATTCCATTCTGCAAAACGATATCCAATTTTGGGCGTAAATTACGATGACCCTTTCGGATCGAGATTTATATTTGCTGAATTTTGCTAACCAAATTTCAGTCAACGCTATCATCTAAGGCTATCATGAAAGGTCTATCCGCTGGATAAACCGACGCCACTAAAATTTTCGAGCTTTATTTTAATGCGTCATCAAAATAGACGTATAACGTCGTCTCAAATAGATAAGCAGGACTTAAACATTTGAGTAGCAATTCGGAAGTATTCGACTGACAGTCTCATAGAAAGCTGATTAATTTTATATTACCTAATACGGAACAGTTGAATGCAGCACTGCGAAAAAGTACGCAAGATGTTGACACCATATTCATTATGAAGGACTTAAATATTAAAATTGGAGTATTCCAGCCTCTTCGGTGCCATCCTTACATTACATCATTTCCAGGTCAGATGATCTACATGGACAACTGGCGGATGATGATGTACCTGGGCACTCCTGTGATGCCAGACCTCTCTGCCCTGGTCTCCACGGGACTGTACATTAATGATTTATCTATGCACGATTTCAGCAGGTAAGGCATCGGCTTAAATTTAGAAGCACGTGGATAGAGAATCTGATGATAGTGAAGAACTTATAGATCTTATGTCCATTACACCATTTGAAAATAAACAAGAAACCTCAATACTTTGTCAAACCCAGCTCAATAGATTTTTTAAAGCCGTTGTTTGTGTACTTTCTACTTTTATTACTCCGGGGTCGGTTTCCAATCCAAATATTTACTTCTAACCCTAAACCTACTTTAAACAACTAGATATTGTAAAATCAATAAAACAAATCAATTTTCAAGCACCCCAAAATAATCGAACAGTTCAAAAAAGTACTAAAACCTCTTTCAGAGATTTAATGTTAGCCGGTACCCAGCAATCGGTGGAGCTCAAGCTAGCCTTAGACCAGGAGCAGCAGAAAAGCAAGAAACTAGAGGAGTCCATGAGGAAGTTGGACGAGGAGATGAAGAGGACGGACGAACTGCTGTATCAGATGATACCGAAGCAGGTCGCTGATAGGCTGCGGAACGGAGAGAACCCTATTGATACTTGCGAGGTGAGTGACAAGGACGGATATATTTTAGACGACAGATAGAAACTTGAAGAACTCTTAACTCTCATAAGAAAGGTTGGACTAAATGACAAAGCCTTTGTTAATCCGTCTTATGTTTTAACTCCAAAACGGAGGAATTACTTTCAAGGCCGCTTTGTGTTTGTTTGGTTGATATTCTGCCGCTGGGATTATCGAAATAGTATTTAGATATTATATCTACATTTGTAGCATAAATTGCTCTAACCATAAAAAAAAACTACCAGAACTGTGTGACAGGAAATTCAGTGTTCGTAAGTAATTAAAGCAATAAATAAAAGTATTAGCGGTAATAAAATAATAAGGAAAAGTAGAAAAAACACGTAATTTCCCTCGAGTGCAATGTTCAGGACCATTTATTCACAGGACGAGGGTGTTTTAATAACCACCGACGGGAACATGGTGTCTCGTCATTTTTCAAAGGGCCCAGGGGTCAATGAATCCAAATTTCATAGGTTCAATGCAGTTTTCTGGTTTATAAAACTAAACTGATACTACTTGGTAAGTGGAGAGTCCAGTCCTAAATGCCGCCTACATAATGTCAGAAACGTGATAGGTGTTCTAAAAGATTGCCATGGTTAGTATATTAATATGTACTTATTATCTTTATAATTTACTAGCGGCCCGCCCCGGCTTCGCACGGGTACATTGCGGTTTCATTATTCGAATTTAGTAAGGATCCCTAATTTTTTGAAAATATATTATAGCCTATGTCACCCGGGTATAGTGTAGCTTCCCAACAGTGAAAGAATTTTTCAAATCGGTTCAGTAGTTTCGGAGCCTATTCATTACAATCAAACAAACAAAGTTTTCCTCTTTATAATATTAGTATGATATATAGTATGACAATGATTGAAGAAGGCCGAAACAAGCTGACGAACCTTTTTTAATATTTCTAGGAAGTCTTGAAATATTCTGTAACCAAGATTTTCTATTAACAATATTTAATTTTTATTTTTCTTATATTGACGTCGATTTATGTGAACGGGAATTTGTATTTACCTATTTGTTTGGCCCCTTTAATATTTAGTCGGATTTTCTATCAGAAAAACATGCATAATTATCCCAGACGTATTCCGTTCTAAACATTTTTAGTATGGATGTGTCCCATTCCACATGAAACGGCATCAGTATAAATTCAATTTGAATATATTGTACCGTTCAGCGATCAAAGATGGAATCTTATTGTCGGACGAAAATACCTCGTTCAAGTGCACCGAGATTCGCGTGTTGTATAAATTCTAGTGATTTGGTCTTATTATTCTGATGTTTGTTGCATTGCACTTTTATTGATTACATTATTTACTAGTAGATAGGTACTCTATGAACGGGAATTTATATTTATTATTTGTGTAAATTTACCGATTTGTTTGGCTCCTTTAAAATACACTCTAAACTTATACCTGCAATCTTGACTCTTACCATATTTTCTCTAATAGGAGCGCTACAATTAAGCCAACTTAAGTTCCTTACCTACCTGTATATTTTCATTTTTCATTCTCTTAACTCATCTATAAACAAGTGATTACTTGTTGTTACGTAATCCTACTAATATTATAAATGCGAAAGTTTGTGAGTGTGGATGTATGTTACTCTTTCACGCCAAAACTACTAAACGGATATGGATGAAATTTGGAACACAGATAGTCTATAACCGGGATTAACACATAGGATACTTTTTATCCGGATAATCCCAATTTAATTATAAATTCTTAGCAGGTTACATTAATGGCAATTATTACTTGGCGAAATAAGAATTCAAATTCTTCTCACTTTTTGACAGTATCGGATTATGGGATAAAATAAGTAATAATAAATAAATATCGCCAGACTGAAACACTAAACTGTATGGTCCCGAATTAATCAACGCTTGTACTATGGGTACCGTACAATGGACTGGGGGTGATCCCAGTGACACCCAGACCGGGGCAAATTACGAAAAGACCATTTACGAAATTTGCCCCGGCGGGAATCGAACCCGCAACCACCATGTGCAGTGAGCTGAGCGGCGCTCAAACCTCTGCGCCAAGCTGTCGTCAAAAGTGGTTGTCGTCAAGTGACTTCAATAATAATTCGTTAGCTATAAATAGGTTAGGACTTAACAAATTGAATTGCAAACGAACAAAAGCATATTGTACAAAAACAAAAGCATTGTAGGGCTTACAGGAATTTTCCATTGCCTCCGGCTTGCAATAACAGCAAACTCTACGGGCGCGAGCGAATTGCACACTCACGTCCGTTTAAAGAGGCTTAAGGAAACAAAGGAAAATATTACTACAGCTTAAGACCGAGCGCACATTATAAGATATTTTCTATCAGAACATTATTAATGCGCGACTCATAGGCACCGTTCAGGCAAAAGTACATGCGTTTTCTAACAGACATTTTCTGATAATGTACGGCCGTTCTTAATCCCTATTTTCCTTGATTTCAAAGTGTTATTCTGTTTGAAAAGGATCAGTTTCTGTATCCCTGTCCGGACAATCCGTTCACCCGGAATGCCGGGATCCATAAGATTCTCGGATAAACACGGCTGCGTGCCGGACCCTTGTCCGATCAGATCTTCGGTAGCTTTGTTGTGGATACCGTGAAGTTTAAATCGAGATTAGCGAGCAATTAAGGATTGTTTACGTACTAGATTACGAAGATAATCTTTTAATTGATGTTGATTATATCTTAACGACGATGAGATTTCTCATCTACATTTTATTAAACATCCATTAATTAGGATCAATGGGATTTTGTTCTGGTTTTGAATAACATAATGATTAAAACACAACACCTACATGTTTCTTACATTACGTTTATAAATAGTAAATTTATAAAATTCACGTGTCACAGTGTTTGTTATAACTAAACTCCTCCGAAATGGCTAGACCGATTTTTATGTTTTTTTTGTATATTCGGTAGGTCTTAAAATAGGTAGATCATAAAGTATATTTCGTACCTAGAAATACCTATAAATAATTTATATGGCAGAACAAACGTTCGCCGGGTCAGCTAGTAACATATAAAAAATTGCGGACTGGTTAAAATCCTTACTATATATTATTATTATTTATTATTTATTATTATCTATATATATAAAAGAAAGTCGTGTTAGTTACACCATTTATAACTCGAGAACGGCTGAACGGATTTGGCTGAAAATTGGTGGGGCGGTAGCTTAGAACCAGGAGAAGGTTATAGGATACTTTTTATCCCGTCCCAGTGGAACTTGACATAAAATGTGAAAACGTGTTATTAATGCAAATGACAGCCAATGACAGCAAAAAAAATATGAATGAAAAAAAGTCTAGCCGTTGATTATTTACAAATGGTATAAAAAAGGAGAACCAACAGCTAAAATGTCGTCTATAGTTAAATGTGGTAGAATATTTGAAAATTAGAAATTTTGAATTTGACAGTTGATCTGTCAGTTTAGAATTTCAATTAATTTATAGTGCGGATATTATAATTAGCATTACGATGCCGCGTCCAAGACAATCTGATCTTTCGCGACAAAGCCGTAATGCAACTAGGATTCGAAACATTGCGAATGAAAGAACTGAAGAACAAAAAGAAATTGGAAGTGAAGAGCGCAGCGGTAGTATGGCTCGAATTCGTGCTTCTCAATCACAAGAGCAAAGAGAGGCAGCCCGTGAAACAGCTCGGTTGGCAATGAGGAATCGTCGAGCAAACCTCAGAGATCAAGAACTTGATAATTTTCGACGCACAAGAAGAAATTTATCAAGTACTGATTTGAATCGAGCAGCGTTTCGATTGCAGCACTGATTACTGCTTGCATACTAGCGTTTGCATTGGGCCAATGGACGTTGTATGCGAGTATTGTGGCGCATTAAAGTTTTACGGAGAAACGCAAGGATTGTGCTGCCTTAGTGGGAAAGTGAAATTATCATTATTGACTCCGCCACCTGAGCCATTTCATTCATTGCTTCGTGGCGACACACCCGAATCACGTCATTTTCTAGCAAACACACAAAAATACATGGCAAAGATATTGTTACCTAAAATACACAAACCAGAGGACCCACTGCGTCCCATTGTAAGCCAGATTGACACACCAACATACAGTCTGGCCCAGCACGTAGCTAAGGTGCTCTCACTACTAAGAGGACACACAAGAGCACATACAAAGGATTCATAACATTTTGTAAGTGAGATTAAACATACTTATACATCATGCTAACAATTAAACCATGGTCAGTTTTGATGTTCAGTCTGTGTTTACCTGTCTACCTGTAGCAGACTGCATCACAATAGTATCAAAGAAGCTAGAGGAGAACAACATGCCAGAGGAATAAGCTGAATATACTTAAACGGTAAATCTAACCACCATCCAACACAGTTAGCTACAGTGGGTATATCTTTGTTTCAGAGAGCACAAGGGATCTGAGATCAGCAACACCTGGCTGACGAAATACATCATGTCAAGCAAATAGTTGTCAGACACTGTGAGCAATTTCTGCGTGGATAGGACCGCAACCAACAACTAAATATGAGGGAACCAAGTTAATAACTTTGACATCAGGAAGTCTAACACCTCAGTCCCCCGTGACCATGGCTGCTGTAAAGCCACCGAAACTTCGGGAAAATAAAAAAGGAAATAAACGCGATAAAATCTGTATAATAGTTTTATTTGAATACATTAGATGGCCAATAAATAATCATTATATTTGTATTTTAAAATGAATATATAAGTAATTATTTTTTAAATCAGCACATTTATAACCTCAATGGCGAAACAAAGTTTGCCGGGACAGCTAGTATATTATATATTTATATATATTATATATTATATATTTATATATTATATATATTTTTTATTTTTATTTTTATTTTTTTATAATATTATAAATGCGAAAGTAACTCTGTCTGTCTGTCTGTCTGTCTGTCTGTCTGTCGCTCTTTCACGCCAAAACTACTGAACCGATTTGAATGAAATTTTATACACAGATAGTCTAGAGTCTGAGAAAGGACATAGACTACTTTTTAATGCGAAAAAAGAGTTTTAAGGGGTTGAAAGGGGGGATGAAAAGTTGTATGGAAGTATCTCATTTTAGAGCTTGAAACTTATTTGTCAGGCTGTTGATTCGACTTCTATATTAATAATTCCGTTCAGGGGTACGGTAGACTCGATTGAAACCTTACCAGAATAATAAAACATAAAAAAATAATGATTTCGAGTCGACAACATACATCGGCAAAATTCGGATTGTCGAGTATTTTGTTAAATTCTAACGGTGCAAAAGACAATATTTCGCCATATTGGCAGTTCCGTCAAGTTTGGCACAGTACCGCTATATTTTCTATGAACGAATCCCTGTCAGTTAGTGTCAGTGTTCTCAATGTGTTCTCAATGTGTAATGTGAGTCTTTATTCGAAATATCTATTAAACTGGGTGGGCCATATTTTTTAAGAAAGAAGAAAAAGATTGAGCTTTCAGAACAAACAAATTCAGTTTCATGTTTTTAGGGTTCCGTAGTCCCTACGAGGAACCCTTATAAGATCATCCAGTCCGTCCGTCCGTCCGTCCGTCCGTCCGTCCGTCTGTCCGTCCCGACCCGTCACAGGGTCATAACTTCTACAGTTTCTGACGGATGTTGATGTAATTTGGTACAAAAATACTTTAAGAGTAGATCTCACTTTCAAAAATATAAAATGTAGCAAAATTACTTTTTTTGAGGTACCTCCCCGAACGTCGAAAAAGGGGCAATTTTTTTTTTTTTAGTTACCCAATCATGTGGTGTGACGTTGAAAAGGTCTTTTCAAATAAAATGATGTTTTCATACAACATTTTATCATCAAAAATTCCGTTTGCGAGATTTTTAACTTTTAAAGATTAAATCAAAATTCCGTAATGAATTCCGACACTTCTTACATTTTTCTATTGCAAGAACATTAATAAGATTATGCAGTCGAAAATGGATACATTGTTCACCAATTTCAATGAAATAACAGCAAAAAATTTATATTTTGTGTTAATACGTGTATTTCTGAAGTGTTCATGCACGTGGATAGATGTCGGTAGTAGTCTATAAACAACAGTGGGTAAGATTTTTTACGAAAAAAATATCGACACTTCTTACATTTTTATGTTGCAAAAATATGAATAAGATTATGCTGACGAAATTGGATAAATTGTTAATAAATTCCAATTAAATAACAGCAATAAATGTATGTTTTATGTTCATTAGTCTATTTCTTAGTATTTAATGGTGTCGATAGATGTCGGTAGCAGTATGTTTACAACTTTAATATCTATTTCAACCTGGGGTGAAATTTTAAACAGATTACCTTCAATGACTCGGAACCCTTCATTGTGCATAGCTCGACATGGCACTTGGCGATTTTTTCAATGGACAATGCTATACGAATCTATGCCTTGCCTAATATTCCTTGAAAACCGATAACTACAAAAATATCTACCTAAGTTTTGTAAAAGATTGTGTATTATGAGTCACATTTCACCCGAGCGAAGCCGGGTTTTCATCTAGTAATAATATATGTATACTAATAATATAAAGAGGAAAGATTTGATTGTTTGTTTGCATTGAATAGGCTCCGAAACTACTGAACCGATTTGAAAAATTCTTTCACTGTTGGGAAGCTACACTATCCCCGGGTGACATATGATATAATGCGAAGCCGGGGCGGGCTGTTAGTCCTACATAAATGAATGTCTCACTAAAGTACGGCTACAACCGCAGATGTTCGACAGCGTATCTATCCTGTTCTCCGACGTGGTGACCTTCACGGAGATCTGCTCCCGCATCACGCCCATGGAGGTGGTCTCCATGCTCAACGCCATGTACTCCATATTCGACACGCTCACTGAGAGGAACAGGGTATACAAGGTGAGTTATTAAATATAAGGTCTTATTTCAACAATGTACAATATTTCGCATGACATATTCTACAAGCGTTTCTACAAAACACGTGGCTAGAGGTGTTGACTTCCTTATCGAAGGGCACGAAGGGACCTGAGTGGCAATGCTGATCTTTGACAGGCATTACAAAAAAACCTGAAGTAATTTTGCCTGAATTTTTTTTATGAAAATTTGTCTCACCTTAAGGTTACTACTGATGGTCCCTGTTTGGATCCCACTGGCTGAGTCTCGGAGGGCAGGAGAAAATTGTTTCGTGTAAATATCAGTTATCAGTCTGATCAGGGTAAAGCTTAGGTGTTAAGGGTTAAAGAAAAAGCCGACTCCACCCAATAAGATAAAGCTAGAAGGAAGAAGGAAGAAGAGAGTGAAATAGTATTTTTTAAACAGGTGGAAACAATAGGCGACGCATACATGGTAGTGTCAGGTGCTCCCGAAAAAGAGGACAACCACGCTGAAAAGGTGTGTGACATGGCGCTAGACATGGTGGACGCTATCACAGACCTGAAGGACCCGAGCACAGGTATGGATAACCCCTCAACCCAACGAAAGACCAGGGCTAGGACCAGAGCAGAAACCATAGATAAATCCATTGTCGATATCCCCCCGGGTATAAGTGTCCAGTACGTTCTCAAAGTACTAAGTAATCAATTTCGAAGCTTTCCGTCAGAATACCAAATTTAATCGAAATTCGAACAATCTTTAATGAAATATATTTCCAACGCATTTATTTAAAAAAAAAATCGTGTATTTATAGCTGCCACTCAAAGTGCAGTTTATTTTTTTTCTTATAACTACAAACAAACGGATTGGAACGCGACCTCATCTTTTTTATACAGATTCCTATTATTATTTTTTAATCACCAGTAAGTAGTATTTTATTAGATTCTCTTTCAATTCCATTCAATTCCAGGGTCCCACTTGTCAATTCGCGTTGGAGTCCACTCCGGGGCGGTGGTGGCGGGGATTGTAGGCCTCAAGATGCCTCGGTACTGCCTGTTCGGGGACTCGGTTAATACGGCCTCGCGCATGGAGTCCACTTCTGAGGCCATGAGGATACACATCTCGCAGACGACACAGGAACTGCTGTCACCTTCTTATATGGTGACGGAGAGGGGGGAGATACAGGTTAAGGGGAAAGGTGAGGATCATTTTGTTTCTTGTAGACCTTTTAGGCTCAAGCCTGTGTTTAATGCGAAAGGAACTCATGTGGCACACAAAATCTGATACATGCCGATTCTTCCTTAACAACAATATTATAAAATATATTTTCACCATTAAATAACACTTTGCGATAAGGAAATTTTGATTAAAATGTTATTTACTTAAGAAACTGTTTTTATCTATCCTGAAAACTTGCTCAAAAACAAATAGAACACGCGTACCGAAGAATTATGCAGGTGTTTTTTAAAATAGCGTGAATTTATTTTAATCAAAATCAATCTTCAAATTCCTTTTGAACAAATGATAACTTATTTCCACTGACATTGTTGCAGGCGCAATGAAAACTTACTGGCTAGAGGGTCGCGAATCCCGACCGTCACTCACCAAAGTGATATCACCACAACTTCATCCAGGAAGAGAATTAGAATGGGAAAGGGCAGCTGACGTCAGAGACAGTATCGCTGAACACTCGGCCCAACAGATGATCAACAAAGAAGTTAACATCGCTAGCATCATGCAAAACCATCTTCCTAATTCCATCATGAATTCAGGAGCGAATTCTCTTGTGAACAGCCCAGGGAACCTTATGGCTGTACACGCTTCTAGGAATTCTCAAGTCGTTAGTACCCCAACAGCTACAATTACGTCACCAGTGGAAGAGAGAAGGATGTATTCTCCTGTCACTTTTCAAGATGTAGCGAGACGGAGTATTGCTAATTCGCCTAATAGAGCCGAGAGGGAAAGAGGTGAGAGTCGTTCGTATTATATCCCAGAGATTTGATACTAATATGGTATATATTCGAATAGTTCCTACTGGTGAAACACTATGTAAGGAAACTGGTCAGGTTACAGTACAGCACACAGGTACGCAGGTTTTCCCAAATGTTTACGTTTAACAAGTATTAATGTACTTGACAATGTTTATAGAATTTCGCGTATGAAACTTAAAAATTTTGGGAGTGGTAAGCTGTGTAAGTTAACTGAAAACCATTTACCACGGCATTTTTTAACCTACCTTAACTAACACTGCTTTTCTTGGCTTCAGCCAAAAAAGTCTAAGCGACACAATAATGTTTTCCAGAATCAAGATCGAACTCCACAAGTGTCGCTGCAATGTGGACCGATGCTGAGTCTGTAGACCCACCGAGAACTATAGACAGCCTCAACTCATCGTTCTGGTAACTATACTCAATATTATCCTGAACAACAAACACTGACTTATAACTTACTTGGATAAGTACTATTCCTTCCCGGTAACAATGAAAGTTTATTATCGTAAGGGGATCCGGTCTAACACACATTCCAACCATAGGAATACGCTCTTATCACCCTCGGACACCCTCGGTGTGACCAGGGGAATAGCTGCACCAACAACGAATTTGATCAAATGAAAAAGAACGACAGTTAGAAAGAAAATGATTACATATCCATTTCTCCATTCACTTCTTGTTAGTTGTGATGTAAAGTGTTTTATAATCTTAAGTTACAGTTCGACGTCCCCTTGCAGAGTTGGTACTGCGCCGCAAATCAAGGAGCTAGAAGCAGACGCCGTTACTGAAACTGTAAGTACTTAAGTAACTCGAATAATATTGAAAGCTATAGAAACATTTTAATGACAAATTCATAAGCTATAAGGAGTAAGTTTTGCTTATGTTTGGTTATTCAACTCACTTTTCTCCTTTTAAATAACAACACAATCTCAAGCACTCTATTTACCTCTTAGAGCAACATGTCATATTGATAAAGATAAATAAAATAAATAATTATGCACTAATACACGGGACCAGGGTGCACAAATAACTCTTAATAATAAACCAATGTCCAAAATGAACTTGGACGGGGTTTTATTCTCGTTTTGTAGATGTCCCTTAGTAGTCATCGGTTAACGCTTGGCTGCTTCCCGCTCCAACAGTGCGTTGCTCGTATATCGCCGTCTCGCTCCGCACCACCTGTCATCGCTGACTCCTTGTCGAGCCTCAGACCAGAAACAGAATCAACCACCACGGCTAAGCAAAGTGCAGATGAGTTAGGTAAAGAATTTGCAACAACTAAAATTGATAAAAGAAAAGAACGTCATCCAGGTAAACCAATTTTGAGTTTCCTTAACGAGTGTTGTCTTGTATAGATTTGTATAATTAACTATAGCGTCACATTGATGGAGCCCTAATATTGATCGTCATTATGAAATTAACTATTATTGTTATTAATAGAGTGTAAATAAATATTATTTACCTCACATTGCAAGTTGACAGTAAGCGTAGCCAACATCCAATACAGTGGAACAAAAATTATTTACCCCATTGCTATTCTGTAACAACAAACTCATATCCGATATGTGAATTCACGGGTGAAATTTTAATACAAAGTCTGACATCTCGCCAGTGAGTTCACGTGTGAAATATGAGTTTATCGTTTCATAATAGCACTATTGTATTGGTGTTGACTTCCAGTTTACTCCAATATGGCTGTTAACTGACACTTTACAATAAGAGAAAGAGACCTAAGGAATGGGACCGGTAACCTATACTGAAATTAATTTTTCAACAGAAACCGACACAGAATTTCAAGACGCACGAACAGAAGTAAATCAAGTACCACATATATGCAATGCACAAGACACCCCAGATGGTAATTCCAAGCCAGGTAAGGTGGGTAGGTTTAAAGCGCGGATAGCCCCCGGGTCCAAATGCGCCACGCAAAAACAGGTGAGCAAGGACTCAATTAAAGACAAGAGCCAAACACAGAATAACGTTCACCCACACGGACACCATCACACGAGATGCTGTGGGGCGTACGGAAATCCACACGTGCGGCATAAATCTAATTCCAGTTGTCATCTTATTTAAAATAGATGTATGTTTCGTAGCTAATTTCTCTGTTTCACCAATTTTATTCGTTTTACGATTATCATAATATTGTCTTATTCTGACGGTCATTCACACAAACGACTAAAATGTATCCTTGGTGAATGAGATGTAATATATTAGTCACTATCAAAAATTCTTTATATCAGTATTTTTAACATAATTATGTATACATATTTATTTATCTCGACCTAAAAGTATTGTTTTGAAATCTATTTACAAATCCACTCTAGTCCATAAAATGTATTAAGCAACAAAATATTACAATTAGCTGTATAAGGGAATTGAAGTACTTAATTTAACTAGATATTAAAGTAAAATGGAAACTAAAAACTGATTACGCCATTTTGATATACCTAGAATTTAATTTTACAACATTCAACATCTATTTTTTTATTTCTAGTAGGTAGAGAAGTAATCATCAAAAGTGGCGGAACAGTGGTTTTAGATGTTATAATATTTAATTTCTTAATTTTTAATGGATCTCAGACGAATACATCCCAAAAGATAATTCCAAAGATTAATATTATGAAAGAAACCGAGTTGTAAAAAGCTTTACATGATGACAATAGCAAATTATGTTTATAACTACTTAATAAAATTAATAAAACATTTGACGTCGTCTAACGACGGTTTACTACTTAAATATAAGAGCAGTTTAGGTTATTACAGAAATGGTATTTTAATTAAGTGTAGATATATTTTTGTGTACACAAAACAAAGACGATATTTTTATTGTATATTGTATGAGAGGATGTGTTGCTTAAGGTGAAGGCGCCTGTCTAGCCGAAATTCAAAATTTTCGAGTATTTTTATAGTTTATCCAAAATATGAAAACATTTAAGACAACATTTTGTGATTTGCGACAAACACAGTATGCAGTGCGTTTATTAATACATTTATTTTACTCTAAATATTATCACGGTGGATATGATACTAGTAAATCACTAAATATACAAAAATTGCCAGATTATCTGGATAGCTGTCGTTCTTGAAATGTTTTAGAGTAAGTTGGATATATTAATAAATGCACTGCACACGGTCTTTGTCGCGAATTACAAAATGTGCCTTTTATTGTTGTTAGATTTTGAAAAAAATCTAAAAATATTCAAAAAATGATGAACTTCGCGGGCTAGGCGGGCGCTTTAGCCTTAATAACGATGTAGGGGTTGCAAAATGTCTACTGATCGGGCGTAGCATAGGTTTTTGATATTTTACTTAGATATCATTCACTATGAGTATTTAGCCAGTTAGTCTGACGAGAATTTTAAACATATTCCTATTTATCTGTTTTGCCTTCATCAACTGATTTAACTTTAGTGAAATATAGCTTTTGTTTGGCATTATAAATGAATGTACATTGTGCATTACTCTGTGATCTTTAATGCTATTTAAAAACCTTTAAGCGTTTTAATTTATTTTAGCTTCTACTATAAGTACCTACTACTTAAATGTTTCATGCTACGCCCAGACACATTATTTTTACGAAGCTTTCAGAAGGCACTGTAAAATATTGTTTTTTTCCTGAAAAGGTGTTTCAAACATTTAAAAACAAGGATAAGTTTTTGTCTTTACAAGAATTTCCGTTACCAGACTACCTGAATATACAATAGCGGAAATTATTGTATATGACATCTAGAATCTAAACTTTCCAGGAAATATCCGTTATGAATATGTCGCAGCCAAATAGCTTAATTCGCCGTTCAATTAACAGCCTAGGCACTTTACTAAACAGCGCCGTTCAACTAACGGCCTAAATGTTATTCAGCCGTATCGTCTATTACAACATTTAATAAACTGACTGGCTAATGCTTAGGCAACTGGTTGACATTTAAGTACTACAAAACTTTTTCAAAATACTACCCAAGCAGAACGATTTGGATGGGTTTAGGTTAGGGTTATTTTTTTTATGACCCCACAGAAACCCCACCCGGCAAATAGATTCGGTGAATCTAAAAAAAATCGTAAAAAACCTAAGTACCTAATAAAATTATTCCATCAAAGTTGTTTTTTTCCGACGCCATAGTGACCAAAGAGAATATAGAATATAGAGATATTGACAGTTTGGTGAGTTTCGGCGCTAGGTGGCAGAAAGTAGAACTAAATTGAAATGAACAGGCTAGGCAGGTAATTAAACGACTAGGCAAGTAGTTAAACGTCATCGATCCAAGTCATTTACCTAGCTGTTTGATCAAATGGCTGAATATCATTCAGGCCACTAGTTGAACGGCGCCCGCCGTTTAGTTAAGTGCCTAGGCTGTTAATTGAACGGCGAATTAAGCTAGTTGGCGGCGGCATAGACATTACAACAATTTCCGCTACCGGACTACCTGAATATACAATAGCGGAAATTATTGTATATGACATCTAGAATCTAAACTTTCCAGGAAATATCCGTCATGAATACACAATGTAGGTATAGTTTATGTTTAAATAGTTAAGTTTTAAATTTTTCAACAATCGATGTATAGCTAGTTATATTCACCGCGTAGCTAAGTGTTGTGAGTCAATTAAATATTTTATCTAGTCCACTTGAGATTATTTGAGTAATTTATTTTGTTTTATTAACCCTTATCAACTCGCAATTTGAGTTACATTCAAAGAATGTTATGTAATCTGCATACTCAGCTTAAAAAAAATGAAGTTATAAATATTATTTTTATTAAATTTTAAGAACAAAATCTAATAGTTTTCCCAAAATGTATAAAGATTGCTGTAAAACAATAAAAATAAAGGAACTTCAATTGACTTTTCTTAATTATAACTTCTGTTATTGTAAGTACTTACAACTTTACATTCTACATGGTATGTACGCGTACCTATACCTACTTAAACTATAGTTCGTTATTGCGAATAAAATATAAATAATTTTACGTCGTCCCAAACAAAGCTGCTTTCAAAGTTACCGTCTTTATGTCTGTTGCCAATAATTGTGAATCTCACTTTTGTGGTATTAAAGAAAACTAAAATAAATTTGTTTCATTATCTACCATCTCCCCATTACTTCATTTATTTTGGTTACTATTTATTTATAGTTAAAAACTTAATAATAAATAAATGGTAAAGGAAATAATTGACCTTCAAAAAGATCTGGGAACTTACCTACACTCCGTTTCCATATCAAAAAGCTATGCTCCTTTGGTGCGTGAAACTGTGAAGATCATAGTGCATAAAAATTGTCATCAAAACACTGGTAAGCCTTTAATTTATTCAAATTATAATAAAAAATAACTCTTGTAGTCAAATAGATAGGTAATACATTATGTGAACATTATTTTAGAAATCTTACACCTTACACACTTACACATTACAAATTCAGGTATATTTCCAGAAGTTATTAAGACAGCTTATGACAAATAACAATTTTATAAAACGCAAAATACTGTTCTATTTGTTACAAAGTTACAGTTAATAACATTATTATCTATCTATATGTAGCAAGTATTCTAGAAATAGTTACAATCCTTACCGACTCGGTATCCCTAATTAGCTACTCAAAACTAAGCTCAGTTCCTTTCAAATTTTGTTCAGCCCACTCATCGAAACTTCGTGACAGGTCTTCTGACATATAGTTCTTCCAATCCCCTATCTCCCCTTTCCTGATGAATCTCAACTCAGTGGAATCCAAGTAATTGCTTCCGAAGGACTTCTCCAAGATAGCTTCCAAGTTCACTGCTCTGTTGGTCTTCATATTTTGGAACGAGAGGTGTTCGCAAAGCTTCTCCACTTGGGTGTCTGTGATGGTTTTGTTAAGGAAATCGGCTGTCCTCCTGATTACGGATGGGAGATCATGCTTCATCTCCTCAAATTTGATGAAGAGAACGTTCGGATCGTTGCGTCGACGCCAGAAACCTGAATGATTTGGAAAAACAATTAAAGAAATCATACACTTGTTATGGTCAATTTCTTCATTGCAAGTAACAACGAAAGTTTTGCCTAAAAGTAAAAGTAATCTTCCTCTTCAAAAGTTTATTTGCTTTCAGCTGTTGCTTTAACTTTAGTTGTTCGTGAAAAATCCGGCTGTTACCAGCTTTAAGTATCAAAGTAATTCGTTTCATTTACAGCACATCAGGCTTAACTTTTGGAGAGTTTTAGGTAGGACTCAAAATGTTATTTGTATTTTAGTTGGGCTTACCCAGAATATGGTTCCAGACAGGGCCGCAGGGGGCGCGGTCTCTCATGAAGAGGTCGCAGAACTCTTCAAAAGTACCTTTGAGTCCGTGCACCAATGTGCAGTAGTGGTAGTATGACACCACCATGTCCTTGGGGTTTCTGGATGTGTATATCACCTGGATTCAGAGCAACCATGAGTAGATAAGATACACCGACTGAGGACATGCATGTTGATGATGATGATGATTTTGCTGAAGACAGTCATGATGGTTTATTTGGATTTTATTTTAGTATATCTTAATTCGGCACAGTTCAATATATTATTATAACTGATTAGGTCTTTACAGCTTAATAAATAAAGAATACACGTTACATATTACATCACAGTAAGTACAATGTAACATGATATTACGTGCTAATTTATTTTGCTTCCTTAATGCACGAAGATCGCAATAACGAAAATAGTCGGGTGTTGAGCATAAATTAGGAAACAGATACAAAGAAAAAGGAATATTTGCGGTCCCATAATAATGCCTTGAGAGATGCCATTAAGAAATTCGATAACTACGCGCATACTCTCTAGTCTCTACCTTAGGCTTCGCAGATCCGTCGTCCCTCTCAATATCAAGAGGCAGAAGGTCCCAGGGCAGATGACTGCGGATGTATCGAGGGAGCGCCAGTCTGTTCTTAACCAGGTCGACACTTGTTCCCTGCACTGACTCTTTGTGCCATCGCGAGTGACCATCCACCATGATGCAGGAGAGCTCCACTAGGGGGCAGCGGATCTAAGGAACATGAGATATAATTACCGAAACTTGGAGAAGCCTACCAGCAGCACTAAGACAAGACTTTTGTCAGTCGCTCTCTGTTACATAATACATAAATCGCCATTTCTAACATTTGGAAAAAATGTTAATCCTCAGTACTACAAAATAAGGTTCTTCAAATGACAAGGTCCGAAAAGGTTGGTACCGCGTCTGCTTGCTCTCCTTAAGTTGCGGATGTCCTGAACAGCCGTTTTCCGTATAGATGCAGGCTAGAATAGGCAACAGAAAAAATGGGGCAGAAACGCTCGCCCCTGATAACTCCACATGACGACCACTGTCAAGAGCGCAATGCCCAAAGAGATTTAAAAGTCTGGTCCTTATCTCCGCGGAAGTAAATTTAATTTAAGTATATTTGGCGGCCGGTGATCCATTTGATGATACATATTATTGCTGATGCACAAATCAATCCCTACTCTTTCGCTAATCGTGCTTAAGCAATTAAAACCTCTACATTCTCTACACTCCTTTTCTATAGGTACATAAGTCTACAAGTGATTTAGAAATTGAAAGGCGATTGCTTTACAAGTCATAATAACTTATGTTATATCCGGACTCATAGTGAAAGTCATTCAACTATTAATTAATTAAAGGTACATACTTGTTGTAAAGATTTGGCACCTTCGTAGTCTAGATCGTGTCCAATAAGCCAGACCATTTCTTGCGCCCATGTCGAACCTGGATAAACAGAAATTATATATACGAACCATATAAAAAAGTAAAAAAGCGACCGAGTTAAACTTGAATAATTGTTGGTCGCGGTATAGAATATATACTTCCGAAACAAAAACTTGTCTCATAGGAAACATGTCTTGTTTGTATGCACTACATAGTATAAAACAAATTCGCGTCCCGCTGTCTGTATGTCCCTATGTATGCTTAGATCTTTAAAACTACGCCACGGATGTTGATGCGGTTTTTTTAATAGATAGAGTTATTCAAGAGGAAGGTTTATATGTATAATACATGCATAATACAGTAGAGAAACACTGATAATTTTAGAGGTTTCTAATGTGATGTCGTAAATAAACACTTTTTGGGCCGTGCGAAGCCGGGGCGGGTAGCTAGTATAAGAATAAACAACAACTGACCGGTCCTCGGATACGAACACATCCAGACGTCTTCATCTAACACCTCCATTTCCAAAATATCCTGGCCTATGCTCTTATAATCCGCCGGCAGGATCACTCTCCCAGGGTTGATCTCAATCATACAATCTTTCTTCTCAAACATCTTGTCTAACTGGTCACCAGTTGCTTGGTCCAGTTTGTTAAACGTCAAATTGGGTTTGATCCTCATTGTTAAATTATTAGTTGAGTTATTATTATTTTGTTCAGTAATTATTATTTTGTTAAGTAATTATTATTTTGTTAAGTTTTTTCTTTTCACATTGGTGCTGCAGGCGTCCGGTGTCGATGTCGCACGGAAGTGTTGTGGTTGCGTGGTGGTGCGCCCGCGCATTGCATTTCCCTCAAAGTGCTCATGCGTCTACTTTCTATAAGTAGGGACACCAGGCGTTTCTGTTTTCGTCGTATTTAAGACAAAGAAAGATTACGTAGAAAGCCTTTTTAAAAGCCGTTTGTATGTGTTTGTGTTTTCGTATTCTTCTCCTCCTAAACGGCATTGCCGATTTTGATGATAGTTGTCTGTAGGTACTTATAGGGTAATTTCACACCTGGATGTTTCTTAGCCATAGTTAAACCGGGTAGGTTTCAGTTTACGGTGTTGTCCACATCTAGAAAAAACCTACGCTGTCCAAACGGCGCCCAAAAATAGTTATTATGGTCAATATTGTACCACTGCTTACCCTTTCTAAGGATAAAGATGCGATGGTATGTTAAGAGCAACTTTTGCCCATTGTATAATTATCATCTTCCAATGTAATAGGGGGCTTGTCTATTAGCATATTTGACTACCTAGGCACCTTTTCAGAAGATACATTGACAATATAACCGAAAATACAAAAAACCGTTTGCGTCACCCGGGATTTGAACCCAAGACCTTATAACCCGTCAAGATACCTTCGACTCTACAATATATTACACTGATTCTACTAGATAATAATTATCCTGCAATCACTTGTAAAGTGGTCACAATACAATAAATACGTAACTACATATCCGCCATTTAACCCGAGTGTTTGAGCTTTAGTAGCTTTGTCTATATGGTAGGTATAGTGGAAAGGAAAACAATATTATGGTAATGGAAATAAGTAGGTACTTAAGTATTAATTTTATTATAAATTATTATATTTACAAGAAGAAAATCAATACTAAAAACTAGAAACAGGCTGTTATGGTAATCAGCGAGCCACATTATAGGTTTCATCGTCATATTCCATCAGGTGAGTGGGATAGCCTTCCATCGCTGTCCTAGTTAAAGATTTAAATGAAGAGGAAAGTTAAAAAGCAAGGCAGGGTATAGGTGCCCTGCCATATACTTTAATCTACCGCCCTGGTCGGTTCCAACCCCGGGGGGGGGTGATTCATAGACGTCGGGAAGTTTTCCGTGGCGGAAACGAAAGCTTCCATCATTATTTTAATTCATTTGTCGACCGCTTGGCACAGTGGTTCAAGCGTAGGCCGCTCGGCTTGCTGCACCGGTTGGTAGAGGGTTCGATTCCCGTCGGGGCAAGTTTTGGAAATGGCCTTTTCGTAATTTACTCCTGGTCTGGGTGTCACTGGCATCGCCCCCAGTCCGCCGTACCCATAGTAAGTACAAGGCTTGCTTAGTTTAGGACCATACGCGCGCCGCGCGGTGTGTCAGTCTGACGATATTTATAATTAAGTATTTATTTATTTTATTTGTAAAAGAAGTACCTATTGAAGCTGTTGTTTCCGAAATCGGAAACTTTCAGTCGACTGCGAACGCCCTGCCTAATTCTAAATCATTTCCGCGAGTGCTTCCTGCTTGGTCACTTTCCGATTCCACTTCTATCTTTGCACTATACTAGCATGCAAGTAGGTAATAGGCCCAGCGCACACCGCTGGAGGCGCGGCGGAGAGCTATTGAAGACAACATTGTAATATAAACCTTAACTACCTTGGCATACGGTATGTATGAGCAGACGCGCGTATGCTCTTAAGGGCGCTCCGAGCACCGCGTGCGAATTTATTCAAACAACGTTTAGATTCAACGTTTATATTCGACGTTTATATTCAACTAGCTGAGCCCGCGACTTCGTCCGCGTGGAATTTACCTTAACCGCTCCCGCTCCCGCGTTATGAGCCCGCGCGACAGGACCCATTTGTTTTTTTTTATTTTTCTAAAATAAAAGTTACTGCTTATAACATCAGCTATCTGCCAGTGAAAGTCCCGTCAAAATCGATCCAGCCGTTTCGGAGATACTCTTTGATGTCATGTGTTTTTATTTTTTTACGCGCAACCCTAATTCTTTTTCTAAAATTAAAGTAGCCTTAGTTACTCCTTATAACATCAGCTATCTGCCAGTGAAAGTCCCGTCAAAATCGGTCCAACCATTCCGGAGATTACCCGGAACAAACATACAGACAGACAGACAAAAAAAATTTTAATCGCGTTTTTGCTATAGGTGTCGTATGTAATTTCATATGCATTTAGTGAAAAGGTGTTATTTTGATATTACAAACAGACACTCCAATTTTATTTATTTGTATAGATTGTTGCTTTCAATTGTTCTCCGCCGCGCCTCCAGCTGTGTGCGCTGGGCCTTACGGGTGCGCTGCTAGTGTTGCGCAATCATCCACTCATGCGCATCATCGCACGCGCTACTACTCACCCATACAGCACTACCTACGGACTGTGTGGTTGAAATGTAGAAATTTCGAATCTCACCTAATAATATAAACGAAAGTGAGTTTGTTTGTAGGTGAATATTATTTAAAACAGCTGAATATGATTGCTTAAAATTGAATTTGGTAGGTATACAGGTAGCCTACATATAAAGAGGCTAGTTTTTTTTTTTATTTAAATGTTCAAATTCCGACTTGTTGCGGTAAATGTAAGAAGTAAATATGCGCTATTTATTTTATTCGCAGAGATTCGACAAATATTGCGAAGGTCGTTTCCGTAAGACTCCATGGGAATTAACCAACAAAGCCTTTAAAAAAAATACCAAGCATGTAGCCCTATCGATTTAAATGTTTGTTCACACTTTTAGCTTTGCTGCTTCAAATGAACTTATTTCTGTGTTCAACTGCTATACGTGGAGACCTATATTTGGATTCTTACTTGTATCTACAATTGTTATTTCTAGGTGATGGTCTTCCTCTATCAATGAATCAAATTGCAGATAGTTTGACTTTGTGAAATAAAAATATTTGTTATCCCCCAAAATCCTTTTATTTTATCATCAAATTAAATTGAACGCATCTATAACTTGTCACTCGGTCACACTTCCGTTTCCTAACTTCCCCTCCTCCTACTCTTTTCCGGTCGATCGAAACGTCATTGATAGAATTTGTAAACAAAAACATTGATTTTGTTTGCTTGTTCGACTTCGAAATATACTGAAAATGTCTAAAGTAACAAATGTTAACTCCAGTTTAGCGTATGAAATACTGCTTTACCTGAATAGCTTTTATTTGGGCATGTTCTTCGTGTGTGAAGTGGCGATGGGGATACTAAAAGCCATCAACGTTTCTTATCCTGAAAATGCCTTGCTCACTGAGGCCGGTATATTTAGTGCGTTGTGCCTTGTTGAAGTTATTCGTATTTTCTTAGGACGACGAGGAAATTTGGCGAGCAAAAGTAAGTATTCCTGAGCGGACTGAACCTCCCGCTTGTGTAGTTTTTTTACCAGAGCCTATTATCTCTTTTTGTTATTATAAGTGGAGAGGTGTATATGCCAAATATAGGCACTCAAAATATATATTATTACTTATCTAGGTAATCTTTCTGGTCACACCCGGAACCTAGGCGGCTCACCATGCAGCTATCAAACCATTCAGAAGTATTCATGAATATAATGTATCCTTATAAAATAATCCCTAACTTAAGTACTTATTATAATGAGTTTAATGATTTTTATCTTATGTTGTCCAAATAAATTAATAAATAAATTATATTCTTGAACTATAGGTACCTACCAATGATGATATGAAAAACAATTTTATGTTATTTCCAGAAGTGCCAGTATTCTTCTCTGTGTTACTGACAATACCGTCCGCCATCGGCGTCTGCTACTTCCTCATATATCAGACCTACATCCTCCGTTTGGAGTACATATGGTGTGCTGTGATGCTGATGTTCCACGCGCTGGAGCTGGCCTTCGCTATCCTCTTCATCTTCACAGTGTGTAAGAACCAGCAGTATGAGTAGAACAAGTTCAAGAGCAACTCTATGCCAAAGAGAGTCAGATATTGATGCCAAATATATGGACTGAATGGAGATAGTTTAGTATTTATTGTTCTTCTCTTAGCATTGAACTATTCTATGGTATAAAGGTTTTCCATTGTACTTTTATAGCTAAGCAAATAAGCTAAATAGTGCTGGTGTTTTGTATATAAAATAGTGATGACATAGGTACCTTACTGTAAGTAATTTAATATTAGTCAAACCCATTGTTGCTGTTAAAACTAGATTGAAATTAATTTGATGCATCTAAAAATATTTCTGTCTTGCTCATGCGTTACGACCATAACAAAGACGGCAATAATAGTTTAGTCTGTTTGTGAACCAACAGAATCAGCACTAGAGAAATTGTCTAGAGAATTGAAATAATAAGAGATTAGAAATGAAATAATGCATTTGTGATAATGTTGTGCTTTAAATAAGCCATAGCTAGTATTGGATATAAAACCTTCTTCGTCAGCCACAGATATTATTTAAGTAACTTCCCTAATATCTATCCTGTTTGTTTGCGCAAAATTTATATAAGAATGCAAGTCATTGTGACTTCAGTAGCCAATTAGCTTAGCCAATTTAGTAATTAGATAAGTGCCTGTTTATATTTCCACAGTTGCTCAATATACCTAACAGTGCCAGTGGCGTCTTCTAGGTGTTTTTCATGTAAATTACTCAGGCTATTTTATAAATATTATTAAACTATGTACCTACTTAATTAGCTGTAAAAAAATATTTTGTGCTCATTGGAAAAAAATCGATAGTGTAGATATTTATGGGGTAGAAATTATTATTTATATTATTATATTAGAACTATGTATTTATTTATGATCTTACTTCTTTTTAATCATCTGCCTAGCAACCTCATTAGCCTAAAGTAAGTATATTCCGTGGTATAAGTTTTCCCATAAAAAGAATTCGAAGTTTTATGCTGTACCTACCTAAAATAAATATAATTCTGTCTCATAAGGTTGAGGTGGGTAACTACTACAGAAATTATGCTATTTTTATTTTTGCAACTCAAACAGTAGCAGTGCTGTGCTATTTTATTATGTCAAAATCATATCTCGCGCGTAAATCTGTAAAATAACTATGGTCTTTCAACCACAGACAATATGCAATATATATATATTATCCACAACGAAGTTATAGGGGGTCGAAAATGGCCTGAACTGCTTCGAGAAAAGATGGTACGGCCGTGCCGCGTTCGACGTGCCGTGCTCGACTCGGGGGGGGCACTGCCGTGCCCCCAGATCTGTGCTTTCAACATAGAATACCTCTATGGCTTTTAATGCTTTTAACCTGTGGCTTTCAACCTTTCGGAGCATTCTAAGGATGCCATAGAAGTGCAGTTATGCGTATACCCGTAAAGGATAGCAAGAGTACACAGAAATAACAATTTTTATGACACTGCACATACTCAAATATCGAAATTAGAAACTTGATTCTGGTTATATGCAGATCTGTCACAACCAGCAACTAATATTGATTGGCACCAAAAAATTGGTGCCTGATCAACTAAAAAGTCTAAAAACCGATACGCTGAGCAAGACCAGAGAAGATCTCTGTGATCACAGCTGTCAAAAGGTTAACAGCGACCTTAGAACGTCGTGTATGTTATGTTTAAGACAGCAACCCCACACCCATGTATTTTTAGTGTAACTGTAGACTAAGTTTTGTGTCAACAGACCTTTAACAACTCTCTGCAACAGACAGACAGGTGTGGGGAGGGTGTTAGCAAAGATAATAGAGTGAATGTGATGTAACTACCTTCCGTTCATTCCAATTCATTCGTTCCAAAGAGAATACAATACTACGTATTCGTTCTAAAATCTTCAATATTGTTTGTAAAAAAGTTAAAAATATTACCTGCATTATATAGGTATTATCATATATATCTCTCACAGACAAAGAGAATATAATACTCACAGAAGGTAGTCTATAACACAGAGTACCTCGTATGTCTATAACTAAGTACGTAAGTACATAAATAGTTTAAAACTGAGAAATAAGAGATTTGTTGCTTGTAAGAAACCCTTACTCGTCTCCAAAATGGTCGGGCAACGAAAGCTTTTGAAAATGTTACACTGTAAAGGAATACGGGTGAAACGTGTTAGATCTGACGGAGCCTCCGGTCCCGCTGGCGAGGGACCTTCACGCGACAAGGGCATCCGAAGAGTCGACTTTATGAAGATGAACGAATACAGCACATGCAGGGTTTGTTTGAAAAATGGCAGCATACCTATCTTCGGCCACGACAAATCCGACTATATTTCTAAAGGTTTAAATTTTGTCGGTGGCATAACAGTACGTATTGATGATCCGTTTCCTAAATTCCTATGTGAATCGTGTAATGAGCTGCTCCAAGGCGCGATCATATTGAGGAGAAAGGCACAACAATCTGACAAACTTCTCAAGCAACCTGTACAAGACGTCAGTGAAAGCGACCACTTATTAGACTATCTTGAGGACATTAAATCTGAGTATGTTGACAAATATCTCGAAAAAAAGCCCCCCAATGTCCAAGAAATTAAATCAGAAAATGATCAGAATAAAGTTGAAAGACAGACCAGTGTTAAAGATATTAGATCTCAATACGACGAGGAAAAAGTCAATAACCTGAGCACCAAAGTGATACCCATAAAACAGGAAAAGGGAGAAAAAAAGCAGAAGAAAAGCGTAAGCAATATAAAATTTGTAAAAGTAGAACCTGGGGGCCTTAACTTTTGCAAAAGGTGTAAGAAATCGTTTAAGTCATTTAATGAGTTACACGAGCACAGGATGTCCGAAGAACATGTAAATATGAAGCAATCATGTCCAGTATGCCATGGCTTATACTCAGTACGCTATTATAGAAAGCATCTAGCTATGCACAAAGGTGAAGCACCATTCTTGTGTGACATATGCGGTAAAAATTTTCTACGTCAGACAACATTCAAAATGCACCGTCTTTCACATTTCTACCAGCTTCCTTACAAATGTGCGTTATGTCCTTACAAGGGTCGTAGCAAGGAAGCAATGAAAATGCATATGAGAACGCACACTGGAGAAAAACCCTACCAATGTACCCTATGCCCATCGAAATTTATAAATAGTAGTAATTTGACAAAGCATATGCGCGTTCATAATAGGGTAAGAGCTTTCCAGTGTGATTCGTGTGGAAAAGGGTATCATAGTAAACAGGAATTGGAGATACACATCAAGGTGGAGCATTTGGGTATCAAAGACCATGTGTGCACCCAGTGCGGCAAAGAGTTTGGACACAGGAAGCAATTGATGAAACATCAGCTGAAAGTCCATAAAAGAGAGAAACTCAGGCCTGGTAAGATGCCCGTGTATTTGCAAGTTGAGATGATGAAGCAACAAGGAAATGATGTTGCTGATGAGACTTGAAGCAGGATATCTTTGCCAATTGGTCTTAGTTGTGGATTAGGAATGTGAATTTTTAAAGACTAGTATTATTGTTTTTATATTATGTGATATAGGTAACTGTAAGTAGTAAGTTACTATAAGTGGTTATAGGATTAAAGGCTATATTATATTTAAATGTGATTACTTACGTATTTAAAGTTATTTAGTATGGTACAAAATTATTTTGATGTATATTATTTAACATGTAAATCTTATGTGTGTGCCCAGGGGCCTGAGTTTTGGTTAATAATTTAGATTATCGTTGCTACTGTAATTTTTCTATTGTGTTTTGTCTCGTGTAGCAGAGCGAAATAAATAACATGCAATACTAAAGTAACTGTTGTTTTCATTCCTACATAAATTAAAATACATTGCATTATTTAAGTTGTTGATTTAAATTCATACACCATTATAATAAACTCCACCTTAAACATGGTACTATCAGACTATAGATAGCTTAGCTGTAGTACTAAGATGGTAGATTCGTGAGGATTTTCTTATATTCTTAATTATACATTTTCAGTAACTCCTATAAATTACACTACCTATGTCAATTGTTTCAGTTAAACTGCATTGTTATTTAACCAAAACTTCATTCTAATGTAAATAGAAAAATGAAAGATGTTTCCAAATATTATTACTTTATTCTAACTCTTCACAAATAATACAATTTATTCTTCGCTAGGTGGTGTAATGTGATCACCTAATTTCTGGCACTCTATCTTTGTCACTTTGAGGGCACACCCTTCAGGTAAATTTCTCTCAATGTATTCTAGATATGTGTCGCACGTAGATCCAGTCAATCGTTGTAAATGTATGAATCTGAAGTATGTGCGGATCTCGTATTGGACTCTGTGCTTCTTGTAGATGTGCACACATCGTAGCAATGTGTGCCGTTCTTTCTCGGCTTTCCGTAGAGCCCAGCTGAAAATAATGTAATACAACAAATCAGTTACGTGTACTTTTTGTCACTTGTCTTATTTAGTAAACAATCCAACCTAGGCATTTTTTGTAATGAATTATTTAAATATAGCCGTCGATTTGACCACCGCTTGACGCAGGTGTTTGAGCATAGGCCGCTCGGCTCACTGCACATGATGGTTGCAGCTTCGCTTCCCGCCGGGGTAAATTTCGGAAATGGCTTTTTCGTAATCTGCCCAGGGCTGGGTGTCACTGGGATCGCCCCCAGACCATTGTACAGTACCCGTAGTACAAGAGTTGCTTAGTTTGGGACCATACAGTTGGTGTGTCAGTCTGGCGATATTTATTATTGTTATTATTACTTATAGCAATGATTTTACATGTTAGTTAACATTTGAACACTCCCAAAAGACAATCAAACTCTCAACCACTTGATGCAGTCAGGTGAGCGGCCTATGCTCAAACCACTGCGCAAAGCGGTTGTTATCATTAGAGAAATTACTATAATAAAGAATCTCAAATTCACTTACTTCTTAGTGATTTCAATACCCAGATGTGACGCCGCAGCCACACAGAACCAGGAGTAACTTAGCAGCACTGCTGGGTCGATGCCTCTCATCTCTAACTCAACCCTTTTATATAACTTGTCCAGTTCTATTGGAGGTACTAATTGATCAGTTGGTGTCGTTATAGGAACCACAGACGGGGTAGAAAGAGTACGTAGGGCTGCATAATTGGGTGGTATAGTACTTCTAATTAGTGGTGCCGCTCGCCAAATGCTCTGAAATACGATATTGGCATCAGTATCGAGAAGTGAGCAGCTGGTGTAGTTGAAAGATACTGGTTATATACATACCCTGATAGCGTTCATTTTTATAACAATCTACAACAAGGATATATTACTAACTCTCAGAGGTATTTTTTACAAAAAAATCTTAAATAACCTCAATCCTCATGTTTACTAACTTGACGGACCATTGTGACGTTTTAATTTGACATTTCACTGACATCCAGACATAGTCGATAAAAAATTGCCTGCGGAGGGTGTTGAACATTATGCTAATGTTGTTACAGTAAAAAAACTATAATAGTGATTTTTATTGCGTGACTTGAGTGACTCATATTCATTTCATCCGACCGTCCCCAATGCTTGATTGACCAAACAACTGCCAAGCATTAACAGCACCCCACCACCACTTACCAATTTGATTAATCAATACACAATAATAAAAAGTTCAAAAGTAATGATGAACTCAAAAAGTCTGGTCGTAAAACTACCCACATTTTGAGTTTAGAAATGTCACAGGACTTGTCAATCAATTGTGACCATCTTTGTACGAGCGTTTTTATAAGAACATAAAACTTCCGCACCGATAAAGTTCTTCAAATAATATGGCGAACGAAGCTGAAGAAACCGTACGTAAACTGACCTTGCACAAAGGCGTAGCCGGCGTCATAGTGGTGAACGGCGAAGGCATTCCTATAAAGACGACACTTGAGAACCACGTTTCAGTACAGTACGCTGGGCTCATGAGCGCTTTAGTGGACAAAGCTAAGGCAGTCGTGAGGGACCTCGATCCAACGAATGATTTGACATTTCTGAGGATACGCAGCAAGAAAAGTGAAGTGATGATAGCCCCGGACAAAGACTTCATATTGATTGTGGTCCAAAACCCTGTTGAATGACGAAGGCTGTGGCTTTTCAGCCACTTTTCTTTTAGTTTAGCGGGCTTTCGAGCCCACTGTTTTACTTTTAAAATAATAATTATAATTTTCTACATATAAATTATCTCTTTAACATTATTAGCATGTAGTTACAGTTCTTAATTTTGTTCCTGGTTTTTATGTTGTAATATGGAATGCGACTGATTTTGTCTTTTTTATTACTTCAATCATGTAATTTATTTTCTGTATTCAATAATGAATTATTGTGAATTCAATGCTTGGTGGTCAAGCAAATAAAACAAAACATACAATTAAGTATTATTATTTTTATAAGATTAAAATCACATCATTAACTTAGGAATGAATTCACCACCATCCTCTTCTAATTCGGCCGCCTCTACCGCGGGGGCCGCCGAAACCACCGCGGTTACCACGGTACCCATCGCCGAAACCGCCGCGATTACCGCCGAAGCCACCTCGGTTACCACCGAAACCACCATAGCCTTGGTTCCCTCTGAAACCGCCTTGATTACCGCCGAATCCGCCTTGATTGCCGCCGAATCCGCCTTGATTGCCGCCGAAACCGCCTTGGTTGCCACCGAAACCGCCATGGTTGTTGCCGAAACCACCTTGGTTTCCCCCGAATCCGCCTTGCATACCGCCGAAGCCTCCGCGAGGGCCGCTCGTGCCCCAGCCTCTATTCGCATTAAAACCGCGTTTCGCGTCACTTCTAAACATGGGAACGCTCACGTCTCGCTGGATGTTGTAGTCGCCGGCGTCTATCACACATAGTTCTTTTATGCATTGTATCACCTGTGGAGAAGAATAGTGCCTATTATATTAATTGGAAGTGGTTAATCGGAGACAAAATCCATATTTGTTATGTTTTCTAGTCACTCTATTAGCAGTGTTAGGTAGGACCACCAACTTGCTGATTACTGAAAAAATAGAAGACCTGGCACTGCTGGGGTAAAGTGTCTTATCCCTATTTATCCAATCAGATAGTCGACAACATGGAGACCGCCAAGATTGTTTATGATGAGGATGTCACAAAGATAATGATTAATGATCAATGGTTTAAATATCGCCAGACTGTTACACCATCTCACTATGTTCAATAATCGCTTGGGAGCGGACATTTTGAGTTGGACTCAGAAAGTGATACTTCGCAACATTCTATACCCCGGAGTACTCATGCCGAGTGCCAATTATGTATGGTTGCTGAGAAAAATAACTTCTAAGTTCACCATCTTGAAGTATTTAGAAAGTGAAAAAACTATATTTTCTCGAATAATAATAATTTGGTTGTAAATTTCTTAGTTTAATATTATAAAGCATTGAAAAGACTATTTTTTGAGCTATGTCGCATTTCCCAAATACAAGCGATACGTAAGTAAACTCAAAATTTCACTCAAACGGTTTCGATTTTTTTTCTCGACCATGCCTCATTTGTAGCACCCAGACATATTTTTATATAGTAGTTTGCTATGTATTTTATTGACATAAATAAAATCAGCATCAATCTCCATGGAACATCGGAGATAATAATTACTAAAGATTCGACATACAAAACGCCTGTCATTTTGTTACAGGCAAAACACAATGTTTGCTATTAACATTTGATAGGCGTTTAGTCGCATGTGTTCTAAAAAGTATAAGTCTTCAAAAATATGTGTATCTTTTTTTTTTTTTTTTTTTTTTTTTTTTTTTAATTCGCGACAAAGACCGTGTGCAGTGCATTTATTAATATATCCAACTTACTCTAGAATATATTTTTTTAAATGACTTAATTATAATTAAATACAAACCTACCCCTAATTAAACAAATCCCGTCCGCGTGGGATGGTGGCAAGAATACTGGCTGCATTTCCTCGCTGTATTGATAAGCTAATTTTTTGAGCGAGGAAAGAGCCAGCCCTCTTGTCACCTGTGGCGGTAACCAGTCTTGGGGTGATTTTGTTCAATAGCACTTTAGCACTATGACTCCATGGGCCAAGCGTCTCCACGGCAAACGGCACAAACACATAATTGCTATTTAACAGTGCATATTTGCGCCGCTTGCCGAGGTCCGCCTTCTCAGCCGCAGCTCCCACTGCAGACGCAGATTCCCTGAGATGGGACGGGGCCAGAGTGTCCACACACGTGGCATCCCACACAAGTGGATTATGGATATCTTGAGACAAAACAAGTGGATTTTTTATAGAAAATTCAGATATATCGTCTTCATCTTACATTTCGTATTCAAAATGTTTCAACATAATTTAGTTTTCACTTCTTCAGGCAATGGGATCCGTTTTAAACTTCGTTGATGCCGCATTAGACGCACATTGGCTATTACCAGATCCGATGATTCCAAGGCTCAGTAGAACAGATCTAGATTGACTTGGCCATCGCATGAAAACACAATGTATTGTTTAGTGCGATTGCCAAGTCAATCTATTTAATTTAAAACATAAAATATTCTTAATATTGATATGTTCACAATAAGATGCTGTTAGGTTAGCAAGTTACGTAATACTGAAGACAGAAGGTCGCAAGTAGGGACTTAATAAATAACCGACTTGGTATTACATGTATCTCACCTCTTTTTACGGTAGAGAACTGAGTTGCGAGACTTGGGTTTTTTTTCTTGGTTGGGTTGGGTCTGCTTGGGTTTGATCTCATTTCTTTTTCTAGATATTGATATTCTTTCGTTCATCTCAATTTCGGGCAATTTAGTCTACTTAATACTTTTTTGCAGGATTGTGGTACAATTCATATCATAAGTAAGACATGTCCCATTCTTGCTTTTTAATTCCGTTGATCATTTTACAAGTTACCTTTGAACAAAATTATATCTAGGTAGTAGGTTCTATGCTTTGATAAAACTTCTTTTATCAAAGGTACTATGTACTATAATACACTGATTTATTAACTGCAAATGTAAATTTTGTTATCCTATACATTTATATGGGATTACAAAGTTATTTATACAGTTGGTGTATCTAGAAAACTGGACCTAAATTACAATATATTTTAGTTTTTCCTTGATTTATACACTAAACACTAATTGTATTCCAAATTTGAAGCTTCTATGTCTGTCTGTCGGCCCCCAGATATGCGACATAAATTGCCATTTTGTTATATTGTTTTCTTATATTTACGCGAATACTACACATTGATATAAAACTATTTTACGGATTTTATCGCGTTTATTAACTTTATGTTCCCGACGTTTCGGTTGCTTTACAGCAGCCATGGTCACGGGGGGACTGAGGTGTTAGACGTCCTGATGTCATAGTTAGTAACTGGGTACCCTCATATTTAGTTGTTATTTGCGGTCCGATCCACGCAGAAAGTGAATTTATTGAATTGACTTAGAAGCCTAATGTTTTTACATATCTGAGGAACCGTACCATTTGATATTTCATATAAATTTTAACTTGATAACTGTATCCGTCTCCGAGAAATGGGGTCTTGACAGACAGACAGACAGACGGACAACAAAATGATCCTATAACAGATTAGTTTTTTTCCTCTTGAGGTGCGGAACCCTAAAAATTGTTAGGAAAGAGACAATACTAGATCTGCTCTACTGAGCCTTGGAATAATCGGATCCGTTAATAGCCAATGTGCGTCTAATGCGGCATCAACGAAGTTTAAAACTGATCCCATTGCCTGAAGAAGTGAAAACTAAATTATGTTGAAACATTTTGAAGACGAAATGTAAGAAGAAGACGATATTACTGAATTTTCTATAAAAAAATCCACTTATTTTGTCTCAAGATATACATATTTTTGAAGACTTATACTTTTTAGAACACATGCGACTAAACGCCTATAAAATGTTAATAGCAAACATTGTGTTTTGCCTGTAACAAAATGACAGGCGTTTTGTATGTCGAATCTTTAGTAATTATTATCTCCGATGTTCCACGGAGATTGATGCTGATTTTATTTATGTCAATAAAATACATAGCAAACTACTATATAAAAATATGTCTGGGTGCTACAAATGAGGCATGGTCGAGAAAAAAAATCGAAACCGTTTGAGTGAAATTTTGAGTTTACTTACGTATCGCTTGTATTTGGGAAATGCGACATAGCTCAAAAAATAGTCTTTTCAATGCTTTATAATATTAAACTAAGAAATTTACAACCAAATTATTATTATTCGAGAAAATATAGTTTTTTCACTTTCTAAGTACTTCAAGATGGTGAACTTAGAAGTTATTTTTCTCAGCAACCATACATAATTGGCACTCGGCATGAGTACTCCGGGGTATAGAATGTTGCGAAGTATCACTTTCTGAGTCCAACTCAAAATGTCCGCTCCCAAGCGATTATTGAACATAGTGCATCTGTATTTTCCCAAGCTAAGCAACGCTTGTACTATGGGTACAATGGACTGGGGGCGATTTTTGTTATATGTGTCGTATGTACTTTCATATGCACTTAGTGAAAAGGTGTTATTTTGATATTACAAACAGACACTCCAATTTTATTTATTTGTATAGATTTTAGTGAAACCTTCTCCTCGACGGGTGTGAAGTGCAGCGCGGCGTCGGGCTGCGCGGCGGCGCGCTCCACGAGCCGCTCCACGGCGGGCCGCAGCGCCAGCACCAGCGCCGCCGCGCGCGGGGACATCTCGAAGTTCAGCCAGTTGTCCAGACGCACCACGTTGTCTACCTGGGAGGACATTTTAAATTAAACCATTCGAATCGATATCGCAAACGGATTCGGACGCTTAAACATCTTTATTTTCGCATTTATTCGGAATACTATTTGAATGTTAGTAATCGAATATGTCTCACGCTATAACAGACAGTGCAATAATTTTCAAAATGATTCGTTTGTCATCAAATCTTTGGACCATATTGTCGATCTTGGCTTACAGGAGCGACAGGGGAGGAAGCAAATTTGACATTCCAAAAATAGAAACATCAGCGTAAATGAACAGACTAATAAGACAAGACTTCTTACTTCCATAACAATGCAATCGTCACAATTTGGCGGCTTATTGGGGAAGACGGCGAATTTTGATTGTTCCGTTTAATGGACCAATGGACCAATCAAAATGTCACGTGCGGTCACACATATGCAGTGGCATTGCATATGTTAGGCAAGCGGGGGGCGGCTATGGCTTATTGATCTGTGCGTCAATGTAAACAAGTAGTTAAGGAAAGTAGGAGGGAAGTATTGTGACAAATCCTGAGTGATGCTTAACATATCGAATAACCGTAAGCAGACAATTAACGATATTGATTTTTATTATATATTGTTAAATATTCACCGGGTGTGAACTAAAACTCAAAATTGATTTTATTCAAGCCAACAAAACATTTATGAATAGTCAGAATCAGAATCTATCACTTGTCCGGGATGTTGCTTCCACTGAAAGGATCCGGCAAGAAACTCAATGGTTACTCTTTTCAATTAATAAAAGATGGTGGACTTCTCAGGAACAGCAACAGAATGTGAGCAGACAACACCATCGTCACTAAATATGTAAATAGTAATCGAATCTCATTCAGATTTAGGTAGCTAGCTTAGTGGAGTAGTTTAGTGGGGTAAGTATACTATGGGTGACACTTACCCATTCCACCTTCCTGCTGGCGAATAGCAGCAAGTGCAGTGGCGCCACCATAGTGGTTTGCTTGCAGCTAATGGCGCGCGTGCGCAGCTTCTCCCCGAACACGAACAATGGCGACGGGAACTTCTGCTCCTGGTTGCTGCAGTTCACAGACGTCTTGTGCAGCAAGGCGGGCTTGCCCTCCGTCGTCAGCACCTGTGGACGACAAAAGTTGAGTTGAGTTGAGTTGAGGGGTAGGCCAAAATAGTACATTGTTACCCTAAGGGTGAAGGTAACTTATTTAGTCCCGAGACGGGGTTTGTGTTCGAAGGACAAAATAAGTCTTTTACCCAAGGTAAACACTGTGCTACGAATACAAGGAAAGCAAAAATAAACACAGGAATTAGCTAAAGAAAAAATGAGTGAACACGGATTTTCATTTGCCGCCTATTTTGTTTTTTTTCCGTTGGCCTGGGTAATTGCAAATTTAAGATCTTTGTGTATTTTAGGGACTATGCACACCAAGTTTTTTAAACACGCCGTCGACGGGCGTTTGTAGCGATACAGACGCGATATGCACGCGAGTCAGACGCAGCCTGACTTTAGACTAGACTTTTTTAGGATAAAAGCGCACAGGAGTGCACAGGCCCTTATACAAGCCAATGAAATGAATACCTGAATACCTACCTAATCCCTTACCTAATCAAATTATAGACAGTAAAACAATATTGTAACAATAATAACAAAATATTAAAATGATGCATTAATATAGCATAGCTGCCTAGTAGAAATAAGTTTGTCTGGGCCTATTACTTCATTATTTGTGATGCCTTATGCATTAACCTACATTGTCCTCACACCTCTAATTATACCTACTGTAAACGCAAACATAATTTTAAAAAATAGAAAAGAAAAAATGTATCCATGGAGTTTCTTGCATGTTCTTCTCCATAGGATTTTGTTTTGGAACATGCACCTAGCTCTTGACTTTTTAAAAGTGCCAGTTAATCTGGCCTATTTGAAATAAAAATATTAGAGTTTGAGTTTGACCTGTGTTGAGGGTAGAAATTAGGTTGTATACGTCACCTTCCTCTTGCCCTGGTAGAGACACACGTTGGGGTAGAGCCCCATGCACATGAGCGCGATGACCAGGTCCAGCGTGGGGTCGGGCCCCGTGGGGTGCCAGCGCTGCGGCACGCTGCACTCCTCGGAGAACCCGATGGACGTCGTCAGAATATCTATACATAGATACACATAAAATCTATAAAAAATACGAATATTATAGAGAGGAAAGATTTGTTTGTTTGTATTGAATAGGCTCCGAAACTACGGTACCGATTTGAAAAATTATTTCACTGTTGGGAAGCTACACTATCCCTGGGTGAGGTAGGCTATATTATATTTTCAAAAACATTAGGCATCCTTACTAAAACTCCAATAATGTAATCACTCGAAGAGATCTGAGATAGATTTGTATAATGATTTCATGCTAAAATCAATTTAAATTTGAGCATAATTAATGAAAAATCGACGGAAAATTCCAACTCTGGGGGGGTTCAGAATCATGGATAAAAGGCCGTAGGCCTAAACAAAATAAACGCTTTGACTATGAGAAAAGCGTGCCAAAACAAATAAAATCAAAGCTTACTGTTTAGCTGGTTTTTCGCTTCGTACGTGACCCGCATGGTGGTTGGCTGGATGCCCTTCCACTCGCACCACTTCTGCTCAGCTTCTTCGCCCTTCGCGTACTCTCGCTCCCACATCTATAGTTATAGTTAAGAGTTTTCGGTTATCTCGCCCGGGGTAGTACCACCATCTCACAGAAGATCGGCAAGCAAAGTAGTTATTATCGCTGCGTTTCGTGCGGTGAGTGAGAGAGTCTAAAGATCAACCCCCTCTCGCTCTATCCCACTCCTTTCCAGGAGGGAACCGTGCGAGAAATGCCTTCAGTATGGCAAGCATGAATAGGCTACAGTAACTGCTTAACATCAGGCAGGTCGTGAGTTCGTTTGCCGACTTAGTTCTATTGACAAAACAAGTACCACTGAAGTGTCTTAAATGTTTATGTAAAAAAGTATTTAAACCTATTTGTGTTTGAAAATCTCGTTCTAACCTATCTATCATTTCCGAATACTACCTACCTTTATAGAACCTGTTAAGAATAAAGTTCATTCACAAATATTTTGCAAGACGAACAACGAAAAAAATAATGGACATTTCAACTCTAAGATGACACGGATAGAGGCTACATTATTTATAGTACATTGTTATCCTAGGGATGACAGTAAAGAGGGCGCCAATAATTCGAGGGACAAAATAAGTCTTTTACCCGAGGTAAGCACTGTGATTTTCATTACGAATACAAGGAAAGTAAAAATAAAAACAGGAATTGGCTAAATAAATAATACAAGGAAGTATGAACAATACTCGACAACTCGAAAAAACAAATGAAGATCGGATTGCCGCCTATTTTGTTTTTTCGTTGGCCGGCCAACTTCATTATTTAGCCATTATTTTTCATTTTCACCTTTAAATATTTTGCCCAAATCTATGTTATTTTAAAGAAATTGTTGAAAATGAATTATAATTAAGTCATTTAAAAAAATATATTCTTGAATTAATACTTAACTTTATGCTATTTCAATTTTACATCGCGCTGTAATTGAGTGACTGTAGAAAAAGTTGGAACATGGTTCCATAGAAATGTGAAAATGGAACTAGTTTTTTGTTTTTATAATTTGACAGCTGTCAGTTGAAAGCGATTCTCCCGGGCCGGAAAAGTATTACTTTCAACCCGCTCCTCAGGCGACTTCAAACCTACTTTCCGAGTATGAGTAATGAAAAATATATTAGTCACCTGGAAAGCGTTCAACATGGCGATATGGTCGGAGGCGCGATCCCCGGCCAGCGCGCGCTGGTGCATGGACAGGCGGCGGCGGCCCTCCACCACGAAGATCTCCGGGAACGTGGTGGAGTTGGCCGCCATCGTGGTCAGCGCGTCGCCCACGCCCAGCACGAAGCCCAGCACCATCATCTTGCCGAGACGAGGCTCTGCGGGGACAAATGTATATAACAAATATCGCCAGACGAACACACCAACTGTATGGTCCCAAACACAGATAACGCAAGTATCACGATTTGTATTGAAACCAAGCGTGCCGAATTTTTAACACCTACTGAGACGTCACAAGTAACAGGAAATCAAACCGATTCAAAGACACCGATGCCGCCGATGCCTTCCGCCCGCTACGATTCTCTCGAGTGATTATCTCGCTCATACTCATATTTTTTATATCTGTAGTCACGCGGACTGTAAGTTAACGGCGACCAACCATGACGCTTGGTCGGGGTTTCGTACACGCAAAATACATGCATTTGCGTTATCTATGTAAATCTATATCTGTAGTCCCAAACTAAGCAACGCTTGTACTATGGGTACCGTACAATGGACTAGGTGCGATCCCAGTGACACCCAGACCAGAGAAAATTACGAAAAGGCCATTTCCGAAATATACCCTAGCGGGAATCGAACCCGCAACCACTATGTGCTATCGGCGGCGTCGAGGCAGCCCAGCTGCAGCAGCGCCACGCCTCGCCCGCGACGTACCTATGGGCAGCTTGGCGAGGATGGCGCCGAGCGGCGTGAGGCAGTCGGCTGCGTCGAGGCAGCCCAGCTGCAGCAGCGCCACGCCTCGCCCGCGACGTACCTATGGGCAGCTTGGCGAGGATGGCGCCGAGCGGCGTGAGGCAGTCGGCTGCGTCGAGGCAGCCCAGCTGCAGCAGCGCCACGCCTCGCCCGCGACGTACCTATGGGCAGCTTGGCGAGGATGGCGCCGAGCGGCGTGAGGCAGTCGGCTGCGTCGAGGCAGCCCAGCTGCAGCAGCGCCACGCCTCGCCCGCGACGTACCTATGGGCAGCTTGGCGAGGATGGCGCCGAGCGGCGTGAGGCAGTCGGCTGCGTCGAGGCAGCCCAGCTGCAGCAGCGCCACGCCTCGCCCGCGACGTACCTATGGGCAGCTTGGCGAGGATGGCGCCGAGCGGCGTGAGGCAGTCGGCTGCGTCGAGGCAGCCCAGCTGCAGCAGCGCCACGCCTCGCCCGCGACGTACCTATGGGCAGCTTGGCGAGGATGGCGCCGAGCGGCGTGAGGCAGTCGGCTGCGTCGAGGCAGCCCAGCTGCAGCAGCGCCACGCCTCGCCCGCGACGTACCTATGGGCAGCTTGGCGAGGATGGCGCCGAGCGGCGTGAGGCAGTCGGCTGCGTCGAGGCAGCCCAGCTGCAGCAGCGCCACGCCTCGCCCGCGACGTACCTATGGGCAGCTTGGCGAGGATGGCGCCGAGCGGCGTGAGGCAGTCGGCTGCGTCGAGGCAGCCCAGCTGCAGCAGCGCCACGCCTCGCCCGCGACGTACCTATGGGCAGCTTGGCGAGGATGGCGCCGAGCGGCGTGAGGCAGTCGGCTGCGTCGAGGCAGCCCAGCTGCAGCAGCGCCACGCCTCGCCCGCGACGTACCTATGGGCAGCTTGGCGAGGATGGCGCCGAGCGGCGTGAGGCAGTCGGCTGCGTCGAGGCAGCCCAGCTGCAGCAGCGCCACGCCTCGCCCGCGACGTACCTATGGGCAGCTTGGCGAGGATGGCGCCGAGCGGCGTGAGGCAGTCGGCTGCGTCGAGGCAGCCCAGCTGCAGCAGCGCCACGCCTCGCCCGCGACGTACCTATGGGCAGCTTGGCGAGGATGGCGCCGAGCGGCGTGAGGCAGTCGGCTGCGTCGAGGCAGCCCAGCTGCAGCAGCGCCACGCCTCGCCCGCGACGTACCTATGGGCAGCTTGGCGAGGATGGCGCCGAGCGGCGTGAGGCAGTCGGCTGCGTCGAGGCAGCCCAGCTGCAGCAGCGCCACGCCTCGCCCGCGACGTACCTATGGGCAGCTTGGCGAGGATGGCGCCGAGCGGCGTGAGGCAGTCGGCTGCGTCGAGGCAGCCCAGCTGCAGCAGCGCCACGCCTCGCCCGCGACGTACCTATGGGCAGCTTGGCGAGGATGGCGCCGAGCGGCGTGAGGCAGTCGGCTGCGTCGAGGCAGCCCAGCTGCAGCAGCGCCACGCCTCGCCCGCGACGTACCTATGGGCAGCTTGGCGAGGATGGCGCCGAGCGGCGTGAGGCAGTCGGCTGCGTCGAGGCAGCCCAGCTGCAGCAGCGCCACGCCTCGCCCGCGACGTACCTATGGGCAGCTTGGCGAGGATGGCGCCGAGCGGCGTGAGGCAGTCGGCTGCGTCGAGGCAGCCCAGCTGCAGCAGCGCCACGCCTCGCCCGCGACGTACCTATGGGCAGCTTGGCGAGGATGGCGCCGAGCGGCGTGAGGCAGTCGGCTGCGTCGAGGCAGCCCAGCTGCAGCAGCGCCACGCCTCGCCCGCGACGTACCTATGGGCAGCTTGGCGAGGATGGCGCCGAGCGGCGTGAGGCAGTCGGCTGCGTCGAGGCAGCCCAGCTGCAGCAGCGCCACGCCTCGCCCGCGACGTACCTATGGGCAGCTTGGCGAGGATGGCGCCGAGCGGCGTGAGGCAGTCGGCTGCGTCGAGGCAGCCCAGCTGCAGCAGCGCCACGCCTCGCCCGCGACGTACCTATGGGCAGCTTGGCGAGGATGGCGCCGAGCGGCGTGAGGCAGTCGGCTGCGTCGAGGCAGCCCAGCTGCAGCAGCGCCACGCCTCGCCCGCGACGTACCTATGGGCAGCTTGGCGAGGATGGCGCCGAGCGGCGTGAGGCAGTCGGCTGCGTCGAGGCAGCCCAGCTGCAGCAGCGCCACGCCTCGCCCGCGACGTACCTATGGGCAGCTTGGCGAGGATGGCGCCGAGCGGCGTGAGGCAGTCGGCTGCGTCGAGGCAGCCCAGCTGCAGCAGCGCCACGCCTCGCCCGCGACGTACCTATGGGCAGCTTGGCGAGGATGGCGCCGAGCGGCGTGAGGCAGTCGGCTGCGTCGAGGCAGCCCAGCTGCAGCAGCGCCACGCCTCGCCCGCGACGTACCTATGGGCAGCTTGGCGAGGATGGCGCCGAGCGGCGTGAGGCAGTCGGCTGCGTCGAGGCAGCCCAGCTCGCGCAGCAGCGCCTCGGCCTCGATGACGGCGTCCAGCGGCGGTGGCTCCGGCGCCTTCGACAGGAAGTGCCCGATGCTGCCCAGCCGCAGCAGCTTTATACTGCAACAGAATAATATCACTACAGTTAGGTATCGAATCTTCGCGTGCCCTTGATCCGTGTTAAAAAGCCTACAAACGATGAATCGTGTAAACTCTAGCGAGCCGCCACATGCCCATACTGGACTTAGAGCGCGTACTGCAGTCTTCGCCTAACCTAGTTCTATGACGTCACAGGTGTCGTCACCTTAAGAATTACGTAATGTCGAAAACTATTGTACATATCGAAATAACTAGCTGTGCCCACGGACTTCATCCGCGTAGTATTTAACGTAACAAAAATTTCGGGATTATCGGGATAAAAAATCCTATATGTTAAACCCGGTTATAAACTATCCGTGTTTCAAATTTCAGTCAAATCCGTTCAGTAGTTTTTGCGTGAAGGAGTAACAAACATACATACATACATCCACACTCACAAACTTTTACATTTATAATATTAGTAGGATTTGACGACAATATTTATTTAATTTCAAAGACGTTTATGGGAAGCTAAAAATTTAATACAAATCATACATAGTCTCTACTAGCTGACCAGACAGACATTGATTGTCCTGTCTTAACTTTGAATATTGAATTCGAATCGTTCCGTTCAACTTTCTTATTATTTTATTGTATAAGAACCTTCTCCTGACAATAATAAACACAACAAAAAAAGAATTAGCGATATCGTTCCAACCGTTCACGCGTGATGCGATGACCAAGGAAACAGGGATTCATTCATATATATGTATATAGATGAAATGCCTATTTACACACCAAATTCAGACAGAACATAGCATAGTAAATATTTTATTCAAATTTAAGCCGTAGTACCAAATAAATAAAGCCCAATTACCGAAATCATTGCGTACCTGAGCGCCAGCTCGTGCAGCGGAGTGCGGAACATCTCAGCCGTCTGGTGTTCATCCAGCTTGTCGTACCGCGCCTTGGAGCACAGCGTGAAACAGACGCCGGGACGCACGCGGCCGGCTCTGCCTTTACGCTAAACATTATTAAATAATAATCCTTTAGCCCTTTTGACAACCCACTCCTAGTCACGGACCTCCCCTCAACGAGAGGGATTCAGGCCGTAATTCACCACGCTGGCCTAGTGCGGGTTGGCGGATTACGCTAAACATTATTATAAAAAAAAAACTATCTATATACTCGTATGATTGTAATCTATATATCTTTCTGGGGCCCGTAATAATAAATCGATCTTAAAGCTAAAGCGCCCATCGAGCCCGCGAAGTTCAAATTTTTGGAGGATTATTAGAATTTTTTCAAAATCTGACAATAATAAAAGGCACATTATGTAATTCGCGACAAAGACCGTGTGCAGTGCATTTATTAATATATCCAACTTACTCTAAAACATTTAAGAACGACAGCTATCCAGATAATCTGGCAATTTTTGTATATTTAGTGATTAACTAGTATCATATCCACCGTGATAATATTTAGAGTAAAATAAATGTATTAATAAACGCACTGCATACTGTATTTGTCGCAAATTACAAAATGTTGTCTTAAATGTTTTCAGATTTTGGATAAACTATAAAAATACTCGAAAATTTTGAATTTCGCGTGCTTGACAGGCTCCTTCACCTTAAGTCTGGTACTGTCTGTACTGGTATGAAATATCAAACAGTATAAAATTACACGTCAAAAGCAAACTCAAGACCGCGCTCACGGACTTAAGATCGAGGGCCTAAGGCCTCATACAATAGTGGACGAAAGCGGTCCTTCTCTTATTGATCTATTTCATAAGTAATTTCATTTAGAAAAAAATGACATATCAATTATATACGCGAATTCATTCCGTCCCTCGAAAAAGATTATAATAGTTACCTACAACACTCTTATTAGGACCACTGTCAACATCGACATTCTTTTTTTTACGTATAAAAGGTTTCGGCATTTAACAGCCGGGGCATCACTCGAGTAAATAAAAATGGAATCTATTATTATAAAAACACAGTCTATAATCACTTTCGCGCTGAGGGCGCTCGTGTTTTGTCTTCGGTTGACAGCACGACATTACTTACTGCGTTTAATTTTCAAACTTACATCTGCTATAATAAAGTTCATATTACAACCGAGAGGTTTATCCACTGACCTGTTCCAAATTGGTTCTGCTGGCCCACACTGTGGCGTATGACGTCATGTTGTTGTGTGACGTGAACAGCTTCATCTTGGCCTTGCACGAGTCGATCACGTACACGACATCGTTGATCGTTATCGACGTCTCAGCGATGTTCGTCGATAGAATGACCTGTCACAAAAATATATGTCTATATTTATTATGAATAGTGAAATACAGTGAATAAAGGCAAACGTAAACAAACATGCAAGAAAGTAAAGAACATAATACGGGCCAAGAGCATGTCGTGCCACGCACAATGAAGGGTTCCGTAGCCATTTAAATAACGAAATGATATGTTTGGCTAACTAGTTTTATCATAAAATGTAAGAAGTGTCGGAATTCATTAGGTACGTAAATTTTGATAAAATACTTATTAGTTAAAAATCTCGCAGACGGAGTTTATGATCATAAAATGTTGAATGAAAACCACATTTTATTTGAAAACACCTTTTCAATGATACCACACATGATAGGGTAACTAAAATAAAAATATGCCATCTTGCCATGTTCAGGGAGTTACCTCAAAAAACGTTTTTTTTAACATTTTATATTTTTGAAAGTGAGATCTATTCTTAAGGTACATACTGTACCAAATTATGTCAACTTCCGATAAAAACTGAAGAAGTTATATTTACTGTGACAGACTGGGACGAACGGAAGAACAGGATGATCTTATAAAGGTTCCTCGTAGGGCCTACGGAACCCTAAAAATACACACAGTTGAGCATGAAACCTCCACCTATACTGAAGTCGATTAAAATATACCTTGATAAGTCCCGGCGGTGGTGTGACGAAGACCTTTTTCTGGTCGTCCCTGGGTATTTGGCTGTGCAGCGGCAGGATCAAATACTGGCTCGTATCTCCGAACACGCGGTTCTGGGAGAGGTGCTTCATCAGCGCGAAGATGAGGTTCCAGCCTGGCAGGAAGACCAGCACCGCGCCGTCGCTGTGCAGGCTGCGGATGTACTGGAGGATGGCTTCGATCAGCTCGAAACTTAGCTAGAACAATTCAGGATTTTATTTTATTACTTATTGTCACTAAGACAATTATTTATTTACTTATTTAGTGTTGAGAAGGGATGTGACTAAAATATTGATGAATATGAATGTGGATGGATACAGTGCGAGAGGAAGGCCAAAGAAAAGATGGATGGATGGTATTAAGAGTGATATGAACGAGGTTGGAGTGGATGTGAGAGTATGACGGGAAAGCGCGATGAATGGAAGGAAAAGACATACTGCGCCGACTCCAGATAATGGCAAAAGGTAAGGCAGATGATGACTTATTTAGTGACAATGGTGTTGCCTGCTCATATTCTGTTGCTGTTTCTGAGTATGTACACCATCTTTTTTTCATTGAAAAGTGTAACCATAGAGTTCATTGCCGGGTCTTCTCAGTGGAAGCAGCATTCCGAACCGGTGGTAGATTCTGACTATTCATAAATGCTTTGTTGGCTTACCCGAATGAAAACAATTTTGAGTTGAGTTTGAGTTGAGTTGCACATGGTGGTTTCGGGTTCGATTGCCGGTGGAGTAAATTTCGGAAATGGCCTTTTTGTAATTTGCCCTGGTCTAGGTGTCACTTGGATCGCCCCCAGTACAAGCGTTGCTTAGTTTGGGACCGTACAGTTGGTGTGTCAGTCTGGCGTTATTTATTGATTAATTTATTATCCTGTAAAATCAGATGTACAGATAGATGCTACGTACATCTTTCTCGGATAGTTTAGCCATGGACGCCACGGTCTCCGGGGAGTAGTTCGCGTCAAGTTGACAGTTCTTGTTCAAGTCTTCCTCCGGCTCCTCCCCGCCTAAACCTGAGTAAAGTAGGTTTAGGTATAGCTTTAGATATGGGGTGGTTAACAGGTAGCCTACAAAGCTGGGTCAAAATAACGTAAATGTAATCTGTTATTGTCCTATATACCACCCAAAGAATATTACATCACTAGCTGAGCCCGCGACTTCGTCCGCGTGGAATATAGCTTAACAAAAAAGCCCGCTCCCACGTTCTGAGCCCGCGCGACAGGACCCATTTTTTTAAATTTTGTTTTTCTAAAGTAATAGTAGCATAAGTTACTGCTTATAACAACAGCTATCTACTAGTGAAAGTCCCGTCAAAATCGGTCCAGCCGTTTCGGAGATACTCTTTGATTTCATTTGTTTTTATTTTTTACGCGGAACCCTAATTGTTTTTCTAAAATTAAAGTAGCCTAAGTTACTCCTTAAAACATCAGCTATCTGCCAGTGAAAGTCCCGTCAAAATCGGTCCAGCCAGAGATTACCCGAAACAAACACAAAGACAAACAGACAGACAGATAGACAGACAATTTTTTTTTCAATCGCGTTTTTGTTATAGCTGTCGTATGTACTTTCATATGCATTTAGTGAAAAGGTGTTATTTTGATATTACAAACAGACACTCCAATTTTATTTATTTGTATGTATAGATGAGGAAAATACTGATCAATATTAGCTACAGCTAGTCGAGCCAGTCCATATATGAACGGTAGTCAGTTGGCACCGTAATACGCCTCCATGCCGTACCTTCGTCATCGTCGTCGTCGTCATCCTTGTTGTTTGCCTTCTTGCCGGTCGACTTCCGTTTCCTGGTGTCGAGGGGCGGAACGAACTTGGTCAGCTCCACGCAGTCCTCCAGGAAGTACTGCTTCACCGGGAACGTGCGGCCCGGCACCTAGACGAACACATTTATAATATAAAGACCGCGATTCACGCATAACCGTTGCTAGATTGCTTTTTTTCTTTAGACTTCGCATTTCGCATTTAGCCAGTGTCAAGTTTTTATCTATATGCGTTGAGCACAATAAGGTATTTATTGGCAAAGTTTAATATATCGCCGGTGCAGTGGTAAAGTAGGCAAACTGTCATTTTGGTTTTTGAGCTAAAAATTACAATATGAATGTCTTTTTTTAATACATATTGTGGAAAAATATGGTAAACGTAACATTAAAATTGTACAAGATTTGGACAATCTTCCTGGTGCCACAGTGCGAACCATACAACGATTTACAGGACCAATTTCAATATTCTTTTGGCTCTCCTGGAAAAAGTAGTTTTTGCAGATTGGCTAATTGACCCCTGGACCGACGATATGCCCTTTTGTTTTGTTAGGGTAGGTGGCAATCGACCACTATCTTTCCATTTTGCTAGTTAGCAGCATAACCATTTCAGCTGAGAATATTTTCTTGTTTCACACTTTTTAGAGCGTTATTAACTTTATTAATCGGGTTTTCGTTTTTGATTTTTTTTTATATTTTACTTTGTTTGAAGTTCTACAGTCTATGTTACGCAGAGATAAATTAGAAAAAGCAGCGGCCATCGAAAACGGCTACTAACAATATTTATTTTCTATACAAATTAATAAAATTGAAGTATCTGTTTGTATTACCAAAATAACGTTGTTTTTTTACTAAAATTAAATGCCTATGAAAGTATATACGGTACTTATAACATTATTTTAAATATTTTTGTCTGCCTTTCTATTTTAACGGGACTTTCACTGGCAGATAGTTGATGTTATAAGGAGTAAGCAAGTAAGTACGGAGTTAGTACGTTTATTTTATCAAAGAGCCACGCGGGCGGAGCCGCTGACACCAGCTAGTTTATTATGATTATGAAAGGTGTACCTCAATGACAGGACAGTTGCCGAAGTAGTTGGTGAAGAGCGTGGTGTCGACGGTGGCCGACATTAAGATGATCCGGAGATCCGGGTAAGTGTGCGCCATGTCGCGCAGCAGGATCAGGGTGAAATCCGTGTCCGCGTCGCGCTCGTGTACCTATACGGGGAATATTAGGTATAATATCCCAATCACGCCACTGTTTTGGTTTTTCGTTGGGTTTAATTTTTAAAAATTAAAGGTAGTTCGGGATTGGGAATCACACTTGTAACGTATTACTTACGTTGACGACCGCTTGGCGAGTAGGTCAATAAATAGATAAATATCGCCAGACTGACACACAAACTGTAGGACCCCAAACTAAGCAACGCTTGTACATACTATGGGTACCGTAAAATGGACTGGGGCGATCCCAGTGACACCCAGACCAGGGCCAATTACGAAAAGGCCATCTCCGAAATTTGCCACGGCGGGAATCGAACGCGCAACTGCCATTTGCAGAGAGCCGAGCAGCCTACACTCGAACCACTGCGCCAAGCGGTCGTCAAATATTCAAATCACTACATAGTATAAAACAAGGTCGCTTCCCGCTGTCTTTTTTTTAATAAATAGAGTGATTCATGAGGATCTACAGACAGACAGCGGGAAGCGACTTTGTATTATACTATGTAGTGATTACTTATGTTAATTAATCGTCAAGCAACACAAATGTGTTAACTCTATAAGAAAATGTGTGAATATAACTCACCTCGTCCACCAACACGTGGCTGACGCCCCTCAAGCCCCCCTCCAGCTTCCGCAGCAACACGCCGACAGTGCAGAACATGATCGAGCCGTACGGCCGCGGCAACACGGACTCGAACCGCACAGAGTACCTGGACCAATATAAAACCCGTCAATTAATAAAAACTGGCCAAATGCGTGTCGTGCCACGCACAATGCAGGGTTCCGTAGCCGTTTCAATAACGAAATGTGTTTTTTTTTTGCTTACTAGTTTTGTTTATTGTCATAAAAATGTAGGAAGTGTCGGAATTAATTACGTAAAGCAGAAGGTCCAAAGTGTAAATCAATGTCAATACGATATGCCAACCGATTACTTAGAATCATAAAACTAACCCTACTTAAGCTGCAGGTCCCAAATCCATGGCGTCTGGGAGTTAAAGCCTGACAAAGTATGTATGAGAAATCATTATTTACGGAGGATTTTTCTTAACTCTAGTCTCAATATCTGTGATTCTGATGCCGCCTGTATACAGGGTGTAAGGGGCATCGTAACGAAAGCTCATACCATGGATTCAACTCATAATTCTGGAACCTTCCCCCCTCCCCAGAGTTGGGAATTTCCCGCCGATATTTTCATGAATTACGCAAAACATTTACGCAAAATATTTGTAATTGTGTAATTTAATATGATGTAATGTGATATAGTGTGATGTGATATGATGTAATTTGATATAATGTGATGTGATATTATATAATGTGATATAGTGTGATGTGATATGATGTGATGTGTCGGCAGCTAGCTATACACAAGGCGAGTGTACCCGGTGCTGTTGCCGAGGTCCTCGCAGCGCTCGCTGGCGACGCGCTCGGCGACGCTGACGGCGGAGATGCGGCGCGGCTGCGTCACGCACACGTTGGCCCACGCGCCCTGCCCGCTCGCTATGTAGTCGTCCAGGATGAACTGACACACCTACCATCGATAAAACACATCTTAGATATGAGGCTATAGTAATATATGGAGGCCAAATTGGTGAATGGAGAACAAAAATCACGGAAACCACACCCATATTATAGAAAAGTTCGCTTGTTCTATCTTGGATGTCAAAGTGTACTCGTATATCAAATTTATAATCGGCGTAGTGTCCCAAAAACCGCGAAATAGACACCCATATCAAAATATACCCTTTGAACTATTTTGATTTGATAAAAAAAAAACAAAATAATTAACAGACTTTAAAAATCGACCTTGTTTTTTATTTAATTTTGAGTCGATGGTGTCAATTCATATCGGTTAGGTAGATACCTACCTAAGAAGTAGTCTTAACGTAGTGTAAAGGTAGCGGCACCAACTACATTTTATTCAAATCGGTCCACAATTGACGAAGTAATTGGTGAACATATACAGTCAGTCGACTCTCGTTAATTCAAACCTGCGATAATTCGAACCTCTCTATAATTCTAAGTTATCACGAGTTCCCTACAAATTCTCTTTATATTTCGAACTAAATCAATACATTTGTATGCTTTTGTAATTCGAACGAAAAAATCATTGCTATATAACAAAATGACGTGTTAATTCGAACTCAACGGCGTCCAACACTCGACAATTCAAAGTTGCAGAGAGAAAGAGGCGGAAAGATTTTAAGTACATTTTGCGACAAGTTCAAACTTGTATCAACTTGTATCAAGCAATGTGCTTTAAAGCAAACCAGTATAACAGAGAAAGATTAATTAATTCACATTATGAATACATGTATATACACGAATGTACCTCTAAACTTTTGTCATTGTCATAGAATAGCAGTGTTAATAAAGAATAATAATTGATCAACACTTAATAATTCGAAGTTTTATTTATTTTTTCTCACAAATTTCGAACCATTTGATATTTCAAACATTCTATAATTCGTAATATTTTAAGAGTCCCTCGAGTTTGGAATGAACGAGGCCTGTATATAAAAAAAACTTGTCGAACACAAAAAAAACCCCCTCTTTCCTTGGAAGTCGGTTAAGAATTCAATAATAACTGCATAAAAGCCACAGTTTGGGGTACTCTAAAAATGAAGATTTATTTTCACTATTATTTTGGCATACCTTTTATAAGCCCCCTCGTATTAAGGGCCCTTGCTCACCTGTGTGGTCTTCCCGCAGCCAGTGTTGCCTCTGATGATGATCACTGGGTTCTCGTTGATCGCCTCCATGATCTGCGAACGCATGGCGTATACCGGCAGCTGTTCCCTCTCGCGAACACTTTCCTGTCACAAACATGGATTATTTAAAGTGTATATGTGTATTGAGTCAGCCAATATGAGCTGTCAGCTGGCTACAGCCTGGCTCTCCCCGCATCGCTAAACTCACCTGGTATAGTTGACTGTTCTGACAAACATCCCTGTGATGTTTCTCCAGGTCCGCGCTGATGTCGTCCAGGCTCGTGGTCGCCAGAGGACCTTCGTCTGTTATAAATTCCACGTTTTACAACCCTATCCATCTATTTATTATTACCAGAAGACATATTGCTGGAAAATGATTCGGAAGAAGGGCCCAGCACTCATCCTCGCAACCTCCAAAATTATAAAGAAATAAACTGATCTTAGTATTAATAATAAGTTGATAAGTTTACTTTATTTAAATCTTGAAAGTTAACACACTGTAGCTAATCTATTTACATGAATACCTACTCTGTGTAAATATAAATTAATAACTCTAAATTGAAAATATAAAAAACCCCTGATGCAACGACTTTTTAAACTACAAAATAGCTGACAATGTTCAAAGAGCTGAACGGATTTACATGAAACATAGCTAAGAACACTCTCTATCAGAATACCTTTCTAACAAAAAAAACATAATTAAAATGGGTTCATCCCCTTGGGCGCTACGATACCACAGACATACACACAGATACACATGTTAAACTTATAAAACCCCCTTTTTTCTTCGGGGGTTAAAAAGGAACAGACGATTTAAAAAAAAAAAAATGACAAGCCCGTTAATATTCTTGTCGGATCTTCTCAGTCAAGGTTGCATCATTCTTATGTCATTCCGGTTCAACACGACATGTCCAAAGCATACTCACCGCTATCAGACTTGAGATCGGTTTATTAATATAAATATATATAACTCAAAGGTGACTGACTGACTGACATAGTGATCTATCAACGCACAGCCCAAACCACTGGACGGATCCGCTAAGAAAGGATTTTGATTAATTCTACCCCCAAGGGGATAAAATAGGGGATGAAAGTTTGTATGAAAATTTCAATTCAATTCCACGCGGACGAAGTCGCGGGCACAGCTAGTACGGGTATAGGATGCTCACCAATATTGCAGCCGGTCCAGGCGTTCCAGTTGTTCTGCGGCGGCGACCAGGAGACTACGCCCCCAGGCATGGGCCGCGCCTCCCGTATCGCTTTGGCACGGTCTGTCTGGAGAAGGGTCACCACCGCCTGGCCTTCAGAGCTATCCTCCGAAGGGGCCGCCGAATTCACGTCTATTGGTTCTATGTTCAGATCTGAATAAGAATTATGGGTAATTTTTCACAAAGGTATAACTTGTGTATTTCATACGTAGAGGGATTTATATGTTTCATCTATTTGTGTGGCATAGCTCTCAAATGGATGGAGCAATTTCAACGCATTTTCGTCTTTGACATAGCCTTTAAATAGTACATTGTTATTCTAGGGTTCCTTGAAACCCCGTCTCGGGACTAAATAAGTGTTTCACCCTAGGTAAACACTGTGCTTTACATTACGAATACAAGAAAAGTAAAAATAAAAACAGGAATTAGGTAAAGAAATAATACAAGGAAGTATGAACAATACTCTACAACTCTAAAAACAAATGAAGATCGGATTGCCGCCTATTTAGTTTTTTTCCGAATTTGACAGCTGTCAGTTGAAAGCGATTCTCCCTAGGGCTGAAAAGTATTACTTTCAACCCGCTCCTCAGGCAACTTCAGACCTACTTTCCGAATATGAGTAATGAAAAAATATTAACAATAAAATGTCGTTTTGATTGAAGCCTTTTTTTTCAGATATATTTGATGCATATAGCGTATGCCACTCAGCTCACTGCACCGGGTCGTTGCCGGTTCGATTCCCGTCAGGGTAAATTTCGGACATGGCCTTTGCGTATTTTCACCATGTCTCGATGTCCCCATAGTACAAGCGTTACTTAATTTGGGATCATACAGTTGGTGTGTCAGTGTGACGATATTATTTTATTTATTTATTCATACCTTGCAAAGTTTCTTCTAACTTCTGTTCCAACGTTGGATCTATAGCCACAGGGTATGGCTTCATAATGCCTTCCGCTGATCTATTGTGGGAAGATAACATTTTATAACTTAATAATATATTTCTTATATTATTTAGCGCAGACAGTTTAATTTACGTGTGCAATTATCGTTGACATTTAATAATTAACTTTATAACAATTGCAAGCAGATGTCAACAATCTGTTAACAATATTTTCATTTTTAATAGGTATTTATTTATACCAAATAGAAAACAACAAAAATCTTAACAAAAACATAAATTGATAAACATTTTTAGGAAATATACTCAATGCAGAGGTGTACAAGTTTGTTTTTGCTCTGGCAAAGTATTGAACGTGCGTATTCAATCGCCAGTCGGCTGGAGCCATTACCTGTCCTTCTTCAGCGTGCCACTGAACGGCTCGATCACGCCGAGATGGTACAGCTGCCGGACTATGGACAGCGCGCATGACTTGCTCGCGGTCTGCTTGTTGGACGCCGTTTCGCGACCGGTCACATTGCGACCGAGCTGACGAACGAATATCGACATCTCGCAGCAGAAACTCCTAGAAATTATCTTTATGTATCCATGGTCTGATCGCTATGCTGCCATTAATTTTTATTACTGTGTTTTAAACATTGAAATAACTGTAAAGTGAGGTATGCACACCTCACTAAACTAGCTTACCAATTTAAACACCTAAATCAGAGTGAGATTTAAATAGCTTGTTAATTTTAGTTACAATAGTGTTGTCTGGTCATATTATGTTACTGTTCCTGAGAATGTATGCCATCTTTTATTCTATTGAAAGAGTAACCATTGAGTTTGTTACCGGATCTTCTCAGCATTTTAAACCGGTGGTAGATCCTGACCAATCATAAGTGTTTTGATAGCCTACATGAATAAAAATATTTTTGATTTTGTTTTGTATGTCAGTAAAATCTGGTGTCCATGCTTGGATTGATTAAATTCCTGTGTCCTTTCCACAGATAACTTTTGTATGTACTGCAGTCAGTTGTGGCGGTGGTGGCATTGATCTTACAATCTGACCACAGATACGTAATAATAATAGATTAGTCACCTATTACATATTCTATTCATAGATTTTGTGTTTGAAAATGATAATTATTTTGTTAACCAATTATTTGGAAAAAATACTCAAATAAATCTGAAATTAATATAAAAAAAATATATTTATTAGGGTTCCCAACCTCAAGGGGTGCAGACGGAACCCTTTAATAATAATAAAGTTGTCTATACCAGAAGGCAACTCTTATGATGTCCTTTGAAAATGACTCTATTTATTTATGTTTAAAGCAACTGTTGATTTGGTTAGCACACAAACAATGATTGCTCATTGTTCAATATTGTTAAATTTATTCATGCAAATAATATATAAACTTACCACATAGATGACTGAAGTATATGCGAGAGCTAAACTCTGGAACTGTGGCCATTCACTTTAAAGGCTCAAACACACCTGTATTCAGAACAAAATCCAAGACTATCAATACGATCTAACGAGTTATATAACGGTATTTCATCAAAATATTTTTTCTGTCTATTCCTATTAAAACCTTATTCTATGGTTTTAATAATATGTTTTTTTTATTCTATGGTTTTAATGCTATGTCCTCACATTAGGTCAATTTTGTACTGTTCTTTAATGAGAACGGTAATTGGTTATTTTTCATGCATTACATAAACGCGATTCAGTAAATTAAGGTTATATAATAATTTTCGTCTTGGATTTGTTCTGTGTGTTGAGAAATTTATGTTTGAAGCAAATCTTGTCATGAGCTGTTGCAAAGTTTGCTTCATATTTCATTATTGTACTGACAACACTCATTTTTAGGTCAAAAAAGTTATGCCATGGACACACTAAACATAAATGCTAACATATATCTTCATTAGCATGAATTTCATTGGTCTGTACATAACTTAAGGGTCTTGGATTACTTTGTAAGACTAGAGTTTATCCAAAGACTATTTGTTGGATAGACTATAGGATGTTACAGTCATTAAAAATACAGTTAACCTGACCACAAGTGTTGCCAGCAATATGGGCGATTGTTACATAAACTAGGCCACATTTCCAGAGTTACTACATTTTATTATCAGCCATTGATTTTTCAAGCTTTATGAATAACCATTGGCTAAAGACATATCTTGGATAGCAAAACACAACACAGATACAGGTCGTGGCAATAAGTTATGTACATCAAGCTCTATGAAGAGGCAATTGGCAAACTTCGACTTTGTAGAGCAACGTCTCTGTTGCACATGGTACAATGGTGTTGCCTGCTCATATTCTGTTGCTGTCCCTGAGAATGTACACCATCTTTTGTTCATTGAAAAGAGTAACCATTGTGTTTCTTGCCGGATCTTCTCAGTGGAAGCAGCATTCCGAACCGGTGGTAGATTCTGACTATTCATAAATGCTTTGTTGGCTTACATAAATAATAGTACATTGTTATCCTAGGGATGAAAGTAACTTATTTAGCTTGAGGGACAAAATAAGTCTTTCACCCGTGTTAAACACTGTGCTTTTCATTACGAATACAAGTACAGTAAAAATAAAAACAGGAATTAGATAAACAAATAATACAAGGAAGTATGAACAATACTCTACAACTCGAAATAACAAATGAAGTTCGGAATGCCGCCTATTTAGTTTGATTTCCGTTGGCCGGCCTGGTTCAACAGAAATGTGAAATATAGAACAAGTTTATTTTTAATAATTTGACAGCTATCAGTTGAAATCGATTCTCCTTAGGGCTGAAAAGTATTACTTTCAACCCGCTCCTCAGGCAACTTCAGACCTACTTTCCGAATATGAGTAATGGAAAAACAATCTTGAGTTAGAGTTTGAATATTTTTACAACGATTGACAAGGCAGCGACGAAACATGGTGTACAAAAAACAGAGACAATGCCATACAAAGCCGTTTATCTCTTTTTCTGAGCTTGATGTACATTACTCACTGCCACAAACTGTAATATGTTTTTCATTCTTTGTGACCTTGTGTGCTACTCGTAGCAACGATAATCGATATATCGTGACATTCGTTTTGTCGAATCCTATTCTAAATTCCACCTTTTTAGCCGTCGAGTATCGTCTGAACGAACGATACTTTTCTAACGCTCGCTCAGTTAGCGATACGACGGTAAGAAAGATGAAATTTAGATTAGGACTTGACACGATGAAGCAGATGTTTGGGCTACTAACAGACACACCAGTTAGTGCTGACTGTCTGACAAAGAAAGACAGTGCTTTAAAAAAGCAGAGGAAGCTGACGTGTATTATATCTCCTTACAACTCTGTCTCCCTTTGTCTGATAGTCGGCCTAACCAAGTTTTAGCATTAGGTATCTTAGAAGCATATGATACATGGTGCATGTAATTTATATTATAATTGTGATAGAATACTAAAACATTATATTACACTTACTGTATTATAACAATAGTTATTTAAAAGAAGGAGAAAGTAACTGTAGGGAGATTCATATTGTATAAGAAGGATAGGTGAGTTAATAATGAAATAGGCATGCCTCAAGTGAATCGTGATTATAGGAAAAATACCAAATTATATTTAATTATAGGGTTAGTTCACACTGAAATAGTAGTGGTGTACAGTCAAACAAAAATTACCAAACATTATATAATAATATGTTTGGTATTTTTTTTTACTAAATTAAAATATATAATTTCACTTTGCTCCGAGTTACTACTATTTGAGTTGGACCATAGACTGCATACCGTACAGACACATAACACCTAATAATTTGTAATGCAAACTTTTCATTACTCACAGGGGTGCACAGACCAATCAATACCAACCAAACATGCTTTTTGCATTTGATTTTATAAAAACAAGATCAGTCTTCATATCAATAAATCAATCTCAAGTTTTTGAGAGCGACCTTGGAGATGAGATGTTAAATGTGTAGGTACTCAAGACCAACCTCACACTTGAGATTAATTAATTAATACAGGGCCTAATGCGGTATCTTAAAACACTTGCCTTCTACTAAGTGTCGACTGGATATGAAGTCTATGGTATGAACCCTTAAAATAAATATAATTAATAGTTTAAATTAAAATAAAAAGATAACAAACCTCGTGTGATCTGGACCAACTGCTTTATAAATATAGTCGGCATTTATCTTATTAATTTGCATGAACTGATGCAACTTAGACTTGGCATTCTCCATGGTCCAGTTGCCGTGGAGGCTGGCGTTCACGTCCAGGTCCTCGGCTTCCTCCACGTTCTTCTGCTGCTGCATGCGGTCCATGTACGTGAAGTTCTGGCTGGGTCCGCCGTAAGCATGGTAAGCTTGGCCCATGCTCTCTGGGCCCATTCCGTCCTGAAATAAAGAACATAATCACTACATAGTATAAAACAAAGTAGCTTCCCGCTGTCAGTCTTTCCCTATGTACGCTTAGATCTTTAAAACTATGCAACGGATTTTGATTAATTTTTTTTAAATTGATAGAGTGATTCAAGAAGAAGTTTTATATGTATAATACAAGCATAATATAGGAGGGAAACACTGAAAAAATATAGCCGTGCGAAGCCGAGGCGGGTCGCTAGTTTCCTAATAAAACCCACATGTCTGTCTTGCAGTTAGAAAATTTCATAAAATTGTAATATATTTATTTATTTATTTATTGATACACTAGCAGCTTTGAGCTGATGCGTGTATATCACGACACTTGTATTTTATTATAATTATAATTTTAAATGTCTGTCAAGTCTATTTTTAAAACTATTCACTGTCTATTTTACCTGGAAAACTGGCCTCTGATGTTCTTGTTGGTCATTATTCCCCTGCGCCTGGGCCCCCTGTGTCTGCCCTCCTTGCGCCTGTCCCTGGACTCCATCATCAGGCTCGTTTTTCACCGCCCGGGTATCTTCAGGTACCTCCGACGCAGGGATCTGCCCGCTCCTCACGAGGTAGTTCACGAAGTCCCTCGAAGCATTCACCTGAGCCTCCTTCTTGGTTGTAGAGTTCCCCGCACCAGCGTAAGATATACCGTCCACACGAACTTCGCACAGAAACCTTTGGCGATGTCTTGGGCCTAATAGGTTATAAAAAATATTCTTAGTAATTTTGGCTTTAAAAACTTATAAAACATTTTTACGTTAATGACAACAAGTAAAAGTAATCTTGTAAGGTTGTCTGTTAATTTGTGTTGGTATTTTTTTTGTAAATTTGTACTAACCTGTCCCCCGAATATCAAATAATGGAGAAAGTCCTTTTTTAGCGCACCAAGAGTGGAGAAATGATTTGATATCCATTACGGATGTTTTAGATTTATTTATAACAAGTTCACAATCCAAGAGTATCGAATAAAACGTCTATTTCAATAAATACTTTATTTCACCAGGAAAACACGGAAAACAATAATAACGCCGGAAAGCAGTGTTGCCTGGAAATAATTGGAACCTGCAATTAATTTTCACTACGTAAATTCTTTTTCTTGCACTGATATTTCAACTGTGATTTTTCATTGTCAATGATTTTATTAACAGTGAATTTTCTCAATAATACTTAAGGTTAAAGCGTCGGTCGGGTTTATTGCAGTTTCTCTCAAGATGACGCTGTAGTCAACAGATTCTACTTATTTATTTTTTACGCAAAATTTGAGCATTTCTAAGCTATAATACTATTGTTTGCGATTAAGACTTATTATACTGCATAGACATATGCAATAATATCAACCTAAAATTATTCATAATCTAAGCGTTTTCCGTTAAAAAACTTCTGTCACTTTTTATTGTAATACATACACGCACACATTGACAAAAGGTGTATTTTAGCCACTAGCCACTAGAGGGCGTACTTTTATATTAATTGCGGCCTTTTTATTTTATAATAAATAGCGAAAATATTATATTTTTGCTATTGTAAAATACATTATTGTATGTGTATTCATCATTCTAAAAAACCGATAAAAATATACATCTGTTATAGAATAATTTTATTATCTGACTAGCTGTGCCCGCGACAGTCCGCGTGTAATTTAACTTAACAAAAATTTCGAGATTATTCATCTCCTATTTTATCTCCTTGGGGTAGAAGTAATCAAAATCCTTTCTTAGCGTATGCCTACGTCATAACATCTGCATGCCAAATTTCAGCCCGATCCGTCCAGTGGTTTGGGCTGTGTGTTGATAGATCAGTATGTCAGTCAGTCAGTCAGTTACCTTTGAGTTGTTATATATATCTAGATGTTACTAAATATAGTGAAAATATAATTGTAATACACTTGTTAGTGTATTCCACTTTTATAACATATGAGATACATTACTGAGAAATAGATGTGGTTTTCCATGTAAACATATTTTTATTTATAACAACAACAATAATACCAAGAAATCAACATAAAAATCGTGTCTCAATAAAAATTATAGGACCTAGAGTCCTATACAGAGTAGCGTTAGTAGTGTTTCCTACATTGAGACACTACGTGGCCTACTTTTTTGCAATATGTACACGACACCTTAGGCACACTATTTACACTAGACTACGAAAAGGCACTAGATGTAGCAGAGGCATCTCGGCGTTCTTCCTTCAGCAGGATCGATGCAACCGAGTCTGTAGATATCGAGGTGCCAGAATGCTCTATTGCCATCACCATTGGGCTGTAGCTGTCGTTAAGTCCTGCCAGCAATAATCACGCCAACAAGTTCATCTTCCAGGCCAGCTTGATTGGCAATCAGTTGTTGTTGCACATGCCGTATGTCATTCACATAGGCTTCTATGTTCGAGTACAATACAAGTTTAGTACCAAGCTATTTCTTCATAAGTTGTAAGCGTCGAGCAAGCCCGCTGTCAGCGTAGGCTTCCCGAAGTCGCTTCCATGTTTCCTTCGAAGTTTCAGCTGTCATAACGATGAGATATAGATGTTCGCTTAGACTCAAGTAAATCTTGGATCTTTGGCATCTTTGCGTTGAAAGTCGTCAACTTCCTTCGCAGGCTTCATGACGCAGTCCCATAGTTCCCTGTCGATCAAGTACATCTTCATGGCGAAGCTCCAAGTCGCGTAGTTGACGCTTCCGTTTAATTTTGCGAAGCTCAGCAGATTAATAAAACATATACGTAGGCCAGATAAGATATTTATGTAAAGCGTATTTTGACAGACTCTATGTAAAAACAAATGTCAATATAAATTACACGGAATTTAAAAACTAATTATAAACAGGCCAGTGCTTTGATGATTTCCACCACGTAGGTTTCAACAACGGTTTAGATCTTCTAAGACATGCAGGTTTCCTCACGATGTTTTCCTACACCGTAAGCTAGTGATAATCATATAGAAATTATGAGTCACACATAGATTCAATAAAGAAATATCGCCAGACAAACATACCAACTGTATGGCTTGGACAATGGAAGGAAGTAAAAGTAAAAGGAAAAGGAAAAGGGAAAGGGAAAGGGAAAGGGAAAGGGAAAGGGAAAAGGAAAAGGAAAAGGAAAAGGAAAAGGAAAAGGAAAAGGAAAAGGAAAAGGAAAAGGAAAAGGAAAAGGAAAAGGAAATGGAAAAGGAAAAGGAAAAGGAAAAGGAAAAGGAAATGGAAATGGAAATGTTACGGTACACATTTTTTGGTCTTAATTTTTTCCGTCTAGCCCCCTTTCGCAACGCGCGATAAGGAACTTCGTTCCAATATTTATTACGTACTTACCTAGTACCTGTGTACATATATAATGTAGTATCTATGGTTTGTATATACCAGGTTCGGTATTTATTTGGCAAATACAGTAAATTCTCATTTTTATGTACCTATACGGTAATCCTAAGCCAGCGGCAACACTATCCTACCCACAGATTTGGATTTACATAGATAACGCAAATGTACTTAGCGTGTCCGAAAACCCTCAACCCCGACCAAGTGTCAAGGTTTGTCGCCGATAACTTACAGTACAGTCCATCGCGACCACAGATATAAAAATATGAATATGAGCGAGATAATCACTCGAGAGAATCGTAGCGGGCAGAGGGGCATCTGCGGCATCGGTGTCTTTGAATCGTTTTGGATTTCCCGCCATCTGTGACGTCATAGTAAGTGTTAAAAATTTGGCACGCTTGGTTTCAATACAAATCGTGATACTTGCGTTATCTATGTAAATCTATATCTGTGATCGTACCTATAATACACTAAACGAAAAAAATATTTCCGACAACAAACGCTTTTATAATAGACATCCGACGTTGTCAAGTCGCCGCTCTCTACCAATTGGCAACGTCGCGTCTGCAACAACGTAGTACCTCGTGTGGCGAATTGACGACCGCTTGGCGCTGTAGTTTGAGCGTTGGCTGCTCGGCTCACTGCATCGGATGGTTGCGGGTTCGATTCCCGACAAAGGAAATTTTCTGAAACGGCCTTTTCGTAATTTGCCCAGGTCTGGGTGTCACTGGGATCGCCAGTTTAATGTATGGTAGCCATAGTACAAGCGTTGCTTAGTTTGGCACCATATAGTTGCTGAGTAAGTCTGGCGATATTTATTTATTTATCTGATACCTATCATGTCAGCGATACATTAATTTATTTATTAGACACTTTGTATTATGTCCGGAAAATATTAAAAACACTTAGCTCGTTACTTCATTTTTTTATTGAATGTTATTATTATGATAATAAAAGATGAAAACCCGGCTTCGCTCGGGTGAAATGTGACTCATTACAATTTTCGGCATGATGTGTTTACATCCAAACAAAGTTAATAGAAATACAAATACATCCGACAGAGAACCAAAGTTATCGACATAGCTCAAAGAATTAGCAAGCTGAAGTGGCAGTGGGCTGGCCATATCTCGCGAAGAACCGACAACCGCTGGGGTAAACGTGTTCTTGAGTGGAGACCTCGACTCGGCAAGCGTAGTGTAGGACACCCTCCGATCAGGTGGGATGACGATCTGCGAAAGACTGCGGGCAGGTTCTGGATGCGGCAAGCTGAAGACAGGGCGCTATGGCGCTCATTAGGGGAGGCCTATGTCCAGCGGTGGACAAGCATAGGCTGATGATGATGAAAGTTAATCACTATGCAAAGCAAAACTAAATGAAATGAATACTCGTACGGAAACATCATGAACATTGAACACTGAATTTGTTTGTTCTGACAGCTCAATCAATAAATGCACTTCTTCTTTCTTTAAAAATATGGCCCACCAACTGAGAACACTGGCGCAGTCATCACTGACACTGACTGACATGCGTTCATAGAAAATATGGCGGTACTGTGCCGAATATTATAATTATAATATTGTTTATCACGACAATCCGAATTTTGCGGATATATGTTGTCGACTCGAAATCATTATTTTTTTATTCTGGTAACGTTTCAATCGAGTTTACCGTACCCCTTGACGGAATTATTAATATAGATGGCGCAATATAGGGATATACATATTTGCAATAATAATTTGGTCACCACCATCTGTCATTTCAACTAGTACACTATTAGCACGCAGTTTACTCAAAGTACAAATTTTATGTTAATAATGGCCTAATTTAGTCAGATGGCGCTGACAAATTCACACACACAGGCGTAAATTTTAACAAATTTTACGATCGATTTTAATTATGTTAATCTATTTTTAAATGCCTGAAATCATTCGATGCGAATACAATTATTTATTTAGAAGTGATAAAATCCATTGTTGCAAGGAAAAACTTTGTGTGTCTCGTATACATTCGGAATGAAATATGTATGGAGAACACGATCGCCCCATCGACCTTAATCCTTTTTAGTCACTAGCTTGCTACATATCTCTAATCTGTGGTAGTCACGGGTCGAATTAGTACGAAACAATCAGTAGATGTCTGCTAAACTCGGAAGCCTGAAAAAAAAACGGTCAATTGTATATTTTTATATACATTTATTTATAAGTTAATTAAGAATTTAGAACATAAGTAATACCTAAATTAGTAATCAGTGTTAAAAAATATTTTTCATTACTCATACTCTGAGGCCTAGATAAATAGACGTTACTAAGCCGAGGCTTAGCCAAAGTAAGTGCTTAGCCGCGTCAGTTCACATAAATAGACAGTACTTAGCACGTTACTTTCGACGAAAGCCAACCTAATACTTAGCCAATGCTTTCCTTAGCTATAGTATAGATTTTCAATGACTTAGCAAGTGCTTATTACGAGTTTGACACATAAAAAACACGATTCGCTGTCGCGCGGTAAAATGAAAATCGAATTATGGACTTTGGATTCGAAGATATATTGTTTTGTTGAAGAAATCGAAAATGTATCTACGGATATCGATTAACCAATGTTTACTCCAATGACTATTCCACATATTCCAAGGTTTACAAAGTAAAAATATTAGATAGTAGCAAGATGGCCTTACGACAGCCGAATATTTCTAAATTGAAGAGTTCATTTCAAACTAGTGACCAGATAATTAGACGGCATAGGTTGTTGGTATTAGTCATGGCATCTCTTCATGACTAATTATTGCAGAGCTCAGTGGGATGGAAATGATATATATAATAAATTTAGTTAATAAATTTATTTGACACATAAAAGAACGAAAAATTACAAGAGAGTGACAATTGATCTTCTTAAACAATTGACAGAGAATACAACCAGAAAAAGAAATCAAATATGAAATTAAAATAAAACCTTATTTTATTTCTAACACTCCTCCTTAATTTCATATCTCTAGACCCATTCCTCTCACACACCATTCAAACTTTCCTTTCAACAAAGGTTTTGTCAAAAAATCTGCCACCATTCGCGTTGTCTCCACATATTCTAACTCTATATGTCCATGCTCAAATGTTTCTCTCACAAAATGATGGCGTACATCAATATGTTTTGTACGTTGGTGGTGTACAGGGTTCTGCGCAATAGCAATAGCAGATTGACTGTCGCTGAAGATCTTTAGCGACACCTCAGGTTTTCCTGTAACCTCGGCTATAAACCTTTTAAGAAAAATTGCTTCTCTAGCAGCTTCAGACATAGCCACATAATCTGCTTCAGCAGTAGAAAGGGCTATAGTTCTCTCTTTTCGACTATCCCAGCCTATAGCTCCTCCACTAAACAAGAAAACCACACCAGTGAACGACCTTCTGTCATAACATGTGGCATGGCTTGCATCTGCGTACCCCAATATCTTATTCCTTTTTAGCTTCTTGGTGTAGATTAATCCAAGACTTTTAGTACCCTTCAAGTATCTGAGTACTCGCTTTGCAGCTGTCCAGTGCTCCTCTGAATAGCAACTGTTAAACTGGCTCAAGTAATTTACAGCATGTGCTATGTCCGGTCTCGTACAGACGGCTAAGTACATTAGTGAACCTATCAAATTTTGGTAAGGAATCCTTCCATCTGGCTTGTGATCTGCTCCAGGTTTCTGCAGATTATGGCCAGTAACTAAAGGCGTTGATGCAACCTTGCAGTCAACCATACCAAAACTCTTCAATACTTTCTCGACGTATTGTTCTTGATCGACTTTGATTACTGTGTCGTTCTGTGTAATACGCATACCCAGAATGAACTCTGCCTTGCCGAGATCCTTCATCTCAAACTTTGACATAAGATCCCTCTTTACTCTGCGCAGCTCCTCTTCATTATTCCAAAAAATAAGCATATCATCAACATACACTGTCAATATAATGACACTCCTGTCATTCAATTTTGTATACACGCAAGGTTCATTTTTAGATCTTATGAAACCCAGTTGTAACAACACATTGTTCAGTTTGTTGTTCCATGCTCTAGGAGCTTGCTTTAACCCGTACAGCGATCGTTTGAGAAGACATACATAATCTTGTCCTTTTTCTTCAAATCCTTCGGGTTGTTTCATGTAAACGTTTTCGGACAAGTCCCCATTAAGGAAAGCTGTTTTGACATCTAACTGGTCGACTTTCAATCCGTTATTAGCTGCTAACGCTAATAAGGCCCTGAGCGAACTGTGTCTGAGGACCGGCGAGAATGTCTCATCATAGTCAACTCCAAACCTCTGACTAAATCCTCGGGCCACAAGACGTGCTTTATACCTTTTCTTATTCCCCGCCTCGTCTTTTATTCTAAATAACCATTTAGAATCAACGACGTCACATTTGTCTGGTCGTTTGACCAAGACCCACGTCTTGTTTTTCTTTATTGCATTCAGCTCCTCCTGAATTGCAGCTTTCCATTCAATACTGTCTCTCCTAGACAGTGCTTCTTGAACTGTTTTGGGCTCCGCTTCACACTCGGTAGCTTGGTACAATATATAATCAGGAAACTGCTTAGGTCTTCTATCTCTTAGTGGATACCTCCGTCCACTATGATGAACATTTTCTTCTTGGAGAGTTGATACAGATTCGCAATCTTCAAACTGATCCATCTCGATGGTCTCTAGATCCTCGCGTTGATCCTCACTTAATGCGTCGTGTTCCACTCTAGGAACATAATCTATTTCATCTTGTACCACTCCAGGATGAGTCTCTGTTTCATCATTCTGTGTTTCTTGCAGTTGAAGAACCTCAGACTCTTCTCCGTTTCCAGCAACACTTCCTTCCCTAGTCTCTTTAGATAGTTTGAGTATATCCTCCGGATGCTCTTCTAGTTTCGACTGTTTATCATTACTTTGATTTTCGAAAAATACCACATCTCTTGCTTTCAAAACTTCGCTTGTAGTAGGGTCCATAAGTCTATAAGCTTTGGCATTATCGCAAAAACCTGTGTGAATCATTTCTCTGCTTTTTGGATCCCACTTGGTTCTCTTTTGTTGAGGAATGTGCAAGAAAGCTTTACATCCGAAAGTTTTCACCATGCTCAGATCACATTTTCTCCCTGACCACAACTCTTCCGGCGTCTTCTCCTTCACCGCAAGTGTTGGTGATCTGTTCTTCAAGAATACGGCGTGATGAACAGCCTCTGCCCAAAATTTCTTAGGCAAATTCGAATCTTGAAGCATGCTTCTTGCTTTCTCGCAGATTGTTCGGTTTGCTCGTTCTGCAACACCGTTCTGCTCTGGCGTATACTCCACCGTTAGTTGATGCTGAACTCCAAAGTTCTTCAGGTAGTCATCCATCCGCTTATTGACGAATTCCGTGCCATTGTCTGTGCGTAAGATCTTCAGTTTCTTACCACATTGATTTTCGGCAAACTCCTTAAACTCTATAAATTTTTCAAAAACTTCACTCTTAAGCTTCAAAAAATATATAAAAGTTTTACGAGTAAAATCATCAATGAACGTCAAAAAATAGCGTGATTTACCGATAGAGGGCACCTCCATAGGTCCACATACATCGGCGTGCACCAACCCTAGAACTTCCTTAGCTCTTGTTGCATTCGTTTTTCTAAATGGTTGCTTGGTCTGTTTTCCCATTAGGCAGGGTATGCACTCAAGTTTAGTTGAAGTGTTGGGAAAACTTACCCCTGTCGCCATCTTATCTTTAAGTAATTTGAGGTTTTTGATACCAAGATGCCCCATCCTGCGATGCCACAGCATCAACTGGTCACCTTCAGTTGCTGATGCTAGTGCAGAACCCTGTGAACAGCATTTGATTTTATATATGCCTCGTTCTTCTACACCCTTCACAACAGGCTTTCCTTTTACCTCACATTCAATACTCTTAAAGATCTCACACCCTTTTTCTGTGAATACCAACACGTGTCCCTTTTTCGCGATCGCATTCACACTCAATAAGTTAGATGCTAACTTAGGTATATATGTAACATTATTAATAGTCAAACCTATTGACTCACAAACTACCGTTCCTTCACTTTCACCCAATACCTCATTACCATCTGCACATGTCACCCTCAAAGGCTTCGGAGTGTCCTTTAAATCCTTGAACCAAGATAAACGATTCGTCATGTGTGACGACGCTCCAGAGTCAATAATCCAGTCATCTGCCTGTTGTCTCGCCGTCGTCCCGAATGCGTAAGCTTGCATGGCTTCCTTGTTATGTTTTGGATTGTCTGGACAGTCTCTTGCTTTATGTGACCCATCGCAAATAAAACACTTGACTGTTGATTTAGTCTTCTTCTTAGGTGTGCTTTTCACCTTATGTTTATTGGTCAGGAGTGCTGATGTTGGTTGACTCACACTTGAGCTTGCCAAGTAGGTATCCTCCTTTTGAAAGAGTTTAGTTTTTACATAGTCGGTAGTTAAAGCAATGTTACTGTTCTCTAATGCTAATCTCATTGGTTGAAACTCTGTAGTAAGCCCTTGAAGAAGTAGAGCAGCTAATAGCTCGTCGTCAATCTCCTTCCCCAAGTCTACCAGCTCTTGTGATGTCGTCATAACAGATGTCACATAGTCTCTAACTGTTGAGAATTGCTCCAATCTCATACTCACTAGCTTAGCTAGTAGTCTGCAGCGATTGTTCAGACCTTTATCTTCAAACGCGTTCCTTAATGCTTCCCAAGCATCTTTAGCAGTTCAGCTTTACGCACATGAATCAAACAGTGAGGTCTGACCATCAAGCAAATCTTTGCTCGAGCTCTCCCATCCTTTCGCAAACCTGGAGCATCGGTGGCTGCAGGTGTAACACTCGTGTACTCCCACAGGTCATCATGGAGGAGATATAATTCCATCATGAACTTCCACGTGGCGTAGTTGCTGTTGCCTTCTAGTTTCTCCATAGATGGCAGTCCACTATGACCGCTACTTCCCAAATTTCCATTTTCATGCGTCATTGTTGAGTTTCGTGAACTCCCGGTATCATTCCCATTTTGCAACATCATTAGATATTATTCAAACGTTGCGGGACCATCACCTATTAGTCATGGCATCTCTTCATGACTAATTATTGCAGAGCTCAGTGGGATGGAAATGATATATATAATAAATTAGTTAATAAATTTATTTGACACATAAAAGAACGAAAAATTACAAGAGAGTGACAATTGATCTTCTTAAACAATTGACAGATACCTAATACAAACAGAAAAAGAAATCAAATATGAAATTAAAATAAAACCTTATTTTATTTCTAACAGTTGGTGATAGTGATTGGTGATAGAGATTAGATATAGTGACTTGTTGGTGATAGTGGTTAAATAAAAAAATATCTCAATCAGCTTTATTTTATTTTATAAAATATATTTTTTTAGTGTAATTTCTTCTTCATATTATTATAAACATCCTGGATTTTGCTGTAATTCCCTGTGTACCTATTCTTCAGCTATTCATGGCCAGGCTGCTCCTTATACTGTTGCCCGATGCCCCATCGGTCTTTTTATTTGCAATAACAGCAGTGTGCTGCTGTGTGAGGCTTAAGAGGACACAGCTAACGAACTCCATGAAGGGTTTCTTTCTTCCTTTAATTTCTCTGATGTACGTTTTGTTTGCCCGGGTGGAATTTAAAGTTATCGTCGTCGGTGACCAGATTGATTACAAAGCGGAGTTGCGTTTGTCCAGTAACTAAAGCCAGCTCGTCGAATATGATCAATCAAAATTAACATCCAAAACAGAACATAATATTATTATAAACTCACGCACTAATAAGCAACAAATAATGAAAACGATAGGTTAGAAATCCCGAAAGAGTTATTCTCAAGACTGACGTATGGCAACCATAGACAATAATAACAAGGTTTTTTTTTAAATTAGACCATAGACGATAAGTTTTTGATTTTAATTGGACCATAGACTATAAGTTTTTATATTTTAATCTCGGGTATGATTATTATACCAAGAATTTTATATATAGCTACTTGTTTTAAACCTCTGTGAAAAGTTGTATTTTTGGAAATGTTTAACTCCTTTACTCGTTTTTTGTATTATTTCAACATCAATACAGTCGTTATTATTGTCAGCCTATGTGAAAATTACAAATATCGAATTTTCAGTGAATGTCCTAATCAAGAAGATTATATAAATTTATAATCTTCTTCGTATTCTGTAATAAGTTTTGGCGATGGGAAGAAACATTTTTTGAGTTCCCAAATTAAATTATTATGATTCCAATATTTATTTGATGGAATCTACCAAGCAGTATACTTACCTAAGGTCTATTTCACATACGCAGTCCCGTAGACAGAGTGCCTAATTACTGTCGGAAATATAATTTCCACTGTGTACCTAATTCTTTCGCGAAACAGACTTTAGTCATAATTATTTGTAAAAAGCAAGTAGTATGCCTACATCGCATAGCCTACAAGTTTCGCTGACAGGTTTTCAAAAATATATACTGAAACTCATCACATTCCTACCAACATTAAAAAACAGAAAATAAATCTACATTACATTATAATTAGGATTATTATTATCTTCTACATATTGTTGGATCGACAGGATGGAATGAATGATATACACTTCATTGTTTATACTTCTATACTTTAATCATCTTATATTCGATACATTGTATATCATACCGTAATCAAGCAATTTTACCATATGCATAGTCAATCACATTATTTAACAATCATAAATCACCTATAACAAGGGTAGGATAAATTTACAATGTTTACTTACATTTAATACACCAGAGATGTTCTTCCATTGACCACCAAGCGAGCACCCCTCGAAAATGGCACCACGCGGCCCTTTTATAGTCGTTGTCAGAGCGGGTAGTCAAGTCAATTGACGTTCCAACCCGTGGTGCCATTTTAGTGCACGCTTTTAGTCAATTGATTTACTTATTCTAATCACAACAATGCTTAATAAATACAATAATTTATGGTTATTTTAGCGGTAGCTAACAGTCGGCCATCTGATTTATTCATACGACCTCGTATGATTTCGAATCTCTACCTCACAAAAGTGCGTTCACGCATTTTTGTAAGATAGTTTCAAAACTCACTTCTCATACCATTGGCAACAGGCCCCGTATTGTCCCGAATACCGCTGGTAACAGACCCCATATTGTTCTGAATACCATTGGCAACGGGCCCCATAATGTCCTGAATACCAAAGTCAACAGGTACCGTACTCTGTTCACTATCGGTAACAGGCCCCATAATGTCCTGAATACCATTGGCAATAATCTTACATTCCTGTAAAAAAATATCAAGTATATCCAATAATTAGTTCTTAATAATTACTCAAACTGGCATCAATAATTACTAATTAGTTATTATCACTTTTTTTTTATTCCGAATCATCAGAGTTGATCATAGTGTCATGGGGTCGACCAAAGTTCAACCAGGGCTTGATTTTATCTATTGCGACGACGGTAGAATACTCTTTGTTACCCTTTTTTGTCAATGGGGTGTCTTTAATTTGGAATCTGTCATTGTCGTAAATTTTGGTAATCCTATACGGCCCTTGATACTTTGGCACAAGTTTTTTGCTTTGGCCAGTAGCTGGCTTGTGACGTTCGATGCTTATTAAGTCACCAATTTTATATTTTCGTGGTTTACATCGTTTCCTATCATAATCTTCCTTATATTTTTCTTGGGATGTTATAATGTGCTCATTTATGTCTTCCCTAATTTCTACAATGTCTCTACCATCCGATATGTCAGTTATATCTTCCCCTAGTTCTGACACTATTCTACTTTCACTAGATCCTATTGGTCTCCTTCCAAATAATGCTTCAGAAGGGGAACAGTTAATGCCTTTATTCAAAGTATTATTCATGCCCCATTGTACATCAGGCAGGTGGTCGTCCCATTTGTTATCAGCAGAGCCGATGCATTTTGCAGTCAGGGAATCGATTATGGTTCTGTTATATCTTTCCACCTGTCCGTTTGCTCTGGGTGTGGCAACGGCGTTTAATATATGCTTGATACCTTTACATGATGTAAATTTTTTAAATGCTTCGCTAGTAAAAGAAGTGCCTCTGTCGGATATTACCCGTTTAGGAACACCAAATATTGCAAAATACTCGCGAAATGTCCTTATAGTCGTATAAGTTTTTGTGTTTCTAACCGGCTTTAAATAAATGTATCGGGTATATGCGTCAATTAGTACCAATATATACATATTCCCTCTGCTGCTACGAACGAATGGACCTACATGGTCAACGTGGATTGTATCAAAGGGAGTATCGATCTTTTGAATAGGATGTAAGAACCCGGGCTTCTTACCACCGGTGGTTTTTGCGTAACTACATTCTAAACAAGAATTTACGTATTTCTTCACAAAAGTACGCATTTTCGTGAACCAAAAGTTTTGTTTTATTTTCTCCAACGTTTTCTCAAAACCAAAGTGGCCAATATCATCATGGTTTTGTTTGACAATCTGCCAGCGGACTCCCTTTGGTACAACCCATTTGTCACCGGTTGCAGTTATTCTAAATAATTTAGCATTTTTTAATTTATAATTAGTTTTTATGTCCACAATATCATCAAACTTAGGGTCTTTTAAAATTCCTATTATTCTTTGCGTATCAGTATCGCCACTTTGTACTGTAGCTAACCAATCGTCATTAATGATAGCCATAACAGAGTATTTAAACGGGCCAAGCTCATCTATGGGATTGCGACTAAGAGCATCTACGTGACTCATTGACTTGCCTGGTCGATATTCTATGGAAAAATTGAATTCCTGCATTTGTTCCCACCAACGAGCCACACGTGGCAACATATCCCGTTTTTGGAAAGTAGCTCTAAGGGAGTTGCAATCGGTGATAACTTTAAAAGGGATTCCAATTAAGTAAACCCTAAATTTTTGCAAAGATGATACAACCGCTAAAGTTTCTAAATCATACGATGAGTAATTTTGCTCTTCTGGGGTCGTTTGCCTACTATAATAAGCGACAGGTTTTAGAACTTTATCGTATTTCTGCAAAAGAATACCAGCAACTCCTGTCTTGCATGCATCCGTATGCACTTCAGTATATAACTTTGGGTCATATAATGCCAGAGTGGGTTTACGAACTAATTCTTTTTGCAAAGTCCTAAACGAGTCTTCCTGTTCTGTTCCCCAAATCCATTTTACATCCTTCTTTAGTAAATATGTCAATGGTTTAGCTATGATAGAAAAACGTGGGACAAACCTCCTAAAAAAACTAGCTAACCCAAGAAACTGACGTACGTTGTGTTGATTAACTGGTGTTGGGAATCCCTCAACGGCCGCTACCTTCCTTGACCCGGGGCGAATACCTTCGGCTGATACCTCAAATCCTAAATAGTTGACCTCAGCACTAAAGAAAACACATTTCGATAGATTTAAAGTAAGGCCTGAATCACGAAGAAGTTGTAGAATGGACTCTAAACGTGCTATTCCTTGGTCAAAGTCTTTAGATGGGATTATAATATCATCTAAGTATGGTATGGCTTCCTTATGACGTGCTGACCCTAGTATTTCGTTCATTAATCGCTGAAACGTTGCAGGCGCATTTGCGAGGCCAAACGGCATCCTGTTAAACTCGAAATGCCCGTCTGGCGTAACAAAGGCAGTTTTATGTTTATCTCCTTCATGAATGGGTATTTGATAATATCCTGACATTAGATCTAAAGTAGTGTATAATTTATAGCCAGCCAGAGTATCAAGCTGATCATCAATGAGGGGCATTGGATAGTTTTCCTTAATGGTTTTTTTGTTGAGGGCTCTATAATCAATGCAAAGTCTAAATTCACCATTTTTTTTTCTCACGAGTACAATCGGGCTAGCGTATGCTGAGGTAGACGGTCGAACTATGCCGTTTTCCGTGAGTTCCGATACCATATTTCTAACTTGTTCCCTTTCCGCGACTGCTAATCTATAAGGCCGATAGACCACAGGTTCATTATCAAGCAGTTTAATATTCATTTCACCAATAGTCGTACAACCTAACTCCGATAAATGACATGAAAAACATTGCCGATAATTGTTTATTAAAGTTAACAATCGCTTTCGATCTAACGGAGAAATATTTGATCCGGTATGTAGGTCAGTGTCTGTAATTGGGTTATGGCAGATTTTATTGACTCTGAGACTGTGGTCTTCGCAGGCAATTCTCGCGCGAGCAATAAGTTTATTTTTAGCAAGAACAAATGGTGTTTGGTTGAAGGAGTTTACGACAACGTGTACCGTACCATCTATACAAGTGTGGAATAGACCAGCTAAAACCGAATATTGGGCATTAGGTGCTAACCTTATGCCCTCATCGATAAAAAGATCACCATTGTAGTTAGGTTCCGTGTACACCTCTACCATGGTAGTTCCAGTTATGGTAGTATCATTCCTACAACGTAAACCGATCTTATAATTTTGGGTTATATCATTTAATATGTCTAAGCGATCATGGCCCTTATGGATTTCTACATGGGATTGCTCAGTGAAGGTATGACCTATCATCAGGGGTACTTGCATAACATGATCAGGTACTATTATTAAATCTAAATTAGCCACTACACTGTCAATCGAGATCTCTACGGATTGTTTCCCTAAAGAAGTAACCATGCATCCTCCAAATCCAGTCAAGATAGAGTCATCCGGTTTATAATCTAACTCGAGTTTTAGAAATTCAGATAATTTTATCATGGAGCATTCACTACCGAGATCAAATTCAAATGGAGTTCCGTTAACGAATGCTTTTTTAAAGTATTTGTCATTCGCTTGTCTCGAAGTGTGAACGCGCATAACATTTTTTTCAGGGCCTGTGACTTTAGAATAGCATTCCTCTGTATTGTGACCAGCTTTACCGCATTTGCTACATTTCTTTATAGGTTGCGGGCATTGGGCGATATAATGACCCTCTTGTTTACAGTTGAAGCAACGAACAGGTTTATTAGAAGGACGTGCTGGTTGAGATTCCTGGGTTTTAGCTAAATTTTTATTGAGCTTCCGTTCCAGGTTTGGTCTTATATTCGTACTCCTAGCGTTTCGTAGATATGTCAATAGTTTATCAGGGTTATTGAACTGAGCTGCTTCAGCACCTAAGCGTACAGATCGGTCGTCTATTCCGTGTAGTATACATTCTACCGCTTTTCTACCTTCAATACTGCACCTATTGATTAATGTTATTTTGTCGTAATAGTAATCTTCTAAAGATTCACCGTACCGGGCTCGTTTTGATAGCATATCACTAAGCATTTGACCGTAATTTTCTTCGGAAGGAAAAGCTTGTAATAGTTTTTCCTGCCATTCGTTCCATGAAAACAATACTGATGGTAATCCTTCATACCAGCGTTGAGCTACACCTCTTAATTTTGGTAGGGAATAATGTATGGTTTGTTTTTCTGACCACCCGTAAATAGTAGTGCATTCATTCACTTTATGAAGCCACATCGTCATAGTCTGTTGTTTCTTTGATGGATCAAATTCAGGTATAGTGTTATGGACGGAACTTATTCGATCTAACGTGTCATCTCGCCTAAGGGTTTTTAGAGCATCGAGTAATTGTTGGAAAGTATTATTATTTGAAAGCTGCTCACCAACGTCTTTTGGCTGGGATACATCTTCTATGCTGATGTGGGGTCGTGCTTCCGGATTCGGTGACTTTGGAGAGCTGTGCGACTGGTCCTGCTGCACGTCGCGGTTGTATCTCGCAGGAGCACGGTGTCGCCGACTTCTGTTTCGAGATCGTGTCGCCCGATGACTCCGGTGACTCCGGCTCCTTGAACGTGCCGCCCGACGGCTCCTGTGGTCTCGGCTCCGCGAGCGGGACACTTGATGACTCCTGTGGCCCCGACTCCGTGACCGAGTTGCTGAGCGTCGTGACGTACGTCCCCTCCCGCTATGTGATGTCTCTCCTCGACTGCGTGACCTCAGATGGCGTTGGTTGACTTGCGGTTGCCGATCTTCGTGGCTAGCAGCTGGTCTATGTTCGAGCTCCATTTATATACTGAAATAATAAAATTAAGACGACGTACTTGTTTTTTTTTTTTTTTTTTAACCTGCTCAGCATTATGATAACATACCGTGATAAGAGGGGGAGAAAAAAATGGCATGTTTATACCTACTACAAATTATTTAATTACATCTGTTTGCACAAACATATCATGGGTGTATCCCACTTCTGAAATTGTTGGATCGACAGGATGGAATGAATGATATACACTTCATTGTTTATACTTCTATACTTTAATCATCTTATATTCGATACATTGTATATCATACCGTAATCAAGCAATTTTACCATATGCATAGTCAATCACATTATTTAACAATCATAAATCACCTATAACAAGGGTAGGATAAATTTACAATGTTTACTTACATTTAATACACCAGAGATGTTCTTCCATTGACCACCAAGCGAGCACCCCTCGAAAATGGCACCACGCGGCCCTTTTATAGTCGTTGTCAGAGCGGGTAGTCAAGTCAATTGACGTTCCAACCCGTGGTGCCATTTTAGTGCACGCTTTTAGTCAATTGATTTACTTATTCTAATCACAACAATGCTTAATAAATACAATAATTTATGGTTATTTTAGCGGTAGCTAACAATATGGTAATGTTTTACATTGGAAATTATTACGACAGTCGTGAATTGAATAAATCATAAGTTAAATTTATATAACCGTTCCAGTATAGCGAAATTATTTGCGTGCTAATGCTGAATAAATTCATTGGAAAGATACACATATGAACCGAAATTACTAGCTTTTCGTTTCTTGTATCTAATTTATGTATATGAATAACCTTAACCTGTGACTAACTTATAACATACAGCGATGTACAGAACCCTAAAGTATATGTGGTCCGATACGCACTTGGCGGCTGGTTTTAGGCATTCGCTGCAATTTAATTGCACTGTAGCTAACTATAGCGTAGCGTATAGATGGTATTGTATACTCTTTGGATGGCTATCTTGGCTATACCTCATAGAGTAGGTTAAGTACTTTGTTGTACCTTCAGGCAATTAAGAGGAAGAATGAGTACCTACCTAGGCACCTATTAGGTACTTACCTATATTATGAGCGACATTGAATACTTATATACTTATCTACCTAGCTTACCACCTCATACAGTAATTATTAGGTTCTATCAAAAAATAATATTTAGGTACCTACAGAGGTAGACTGAAGTAGTATAACTGAATAAATAAGTTACTTCCTTGAGTAAGTACTTATCTACCTCTTGGGTTATAAGGTAATCCCAAACTGATGTGCTGGTGAGGAGTCAGGTCTGGCAGGACTGTAGTTATTTTCCTAAATGAGATGTAGTCTTGGGCAGTTGGGCAATTGTTTGGAATTGTTCTTTTTTGGGAGGTACTACTACCATAATCAAATTGGACCTAGGCATTATATTTCTATGGACTTAGGTGTACCCCATTGAGTCCTAAAACCTTTCCTTTCCGTGCTTGATAAATAGGCTAGGACCGTCGTAGGACCATTCTAACAACACATCAAACTTGAGATCATTGCCCTAAGGCATAGGTACAAGTTAATACCTATGCATTTGTATAACATTGTGTTAAAAGCACCACTTGTTTTATTGAATTCATAAGTCTAAAGAATAATTAAATATCACTGCTGCTGGCTGACACCTTAAAGCTATCTCTGGTGAATAAAGAGGAGTGAACTTGCCTGGAACCCCCACACATTGGGAGATGTGTGGAGTAAAAATACACTCTTTATTCTGTAAGTACATATATGAGATACTTACTAACCATGTTGCTCTCAGTAGCTCATTCATCATTAACTTAAGAGCGATGCTCTTGTCGGTGGAGTTTTTTCCATTTACTGCGATTTTCTCCCAGTTCTTTGACCATTTGATACGACACGACTTTAACTTCAGTAGCTACATTCTTTAAATTTACTAAAGGCCGGTACCACCTCCACCTCCAGCAATAGGTAGGCATGAGGCATGTACCTATAATACCTGTATGTTAACAGACTCAGATGAATTGTTCTTCTAATTTTGAACGTGGATACCTCCACATATTGATTTCCTTTTTCTTACAAACTAATAATCTACAAATCCAAATAACACCCTGGAACCGCTCACTCAGGCAAAACTTATTTGCACGCCGCGGTTGAGTGCGATCAAAACTTACTAAACAAGTTTATGAACCTCTATCGAGACTATAATGGTACATATCTCTAATCAGGGTTATTATACTAGCACAGAACACTACTACTAGCCTTTACTTAACAAGAAATAATGACAAATTTCATGATCATTGTGGATTTGTAAAAACGTAAAGGGTTACTAATCATGTAGTCCATACACTTCGATCTTGAGTAGTAAAAATGTAAACATTAGCGTAATTAAACACGTGGGTGCTAAACTTCAATCTTGGAAATAGATAGCTTTTGACAGCTTTTTATACCTAAATAGAAGATGATTGGTTCAAATTTTGTCATTCATAAAAAAATGACCACTCACAGCAACTTTCCATGAAAGTTTTTCAAGAATATCTTTTTCATTCATATTTGTGTGGCGCTAGTAGGAAATTTTCTGACAGTAGAGTTGCAAATTTGACAGTTCAACATTCAAATTTGACATTGACAACTGACTTTTGACAGTTGACAGCTGTCAAATGAAATCCGCCATTTTTTCCCCCACCCCTAAACTCATCTTGGAAATAGATTCGGCCTAGAAATCCAGTCAACATCAAACGTCAACCAAAGATAATACAATTGATGTCAACGTCCATTGTCTAACAAAAATCAAACTGGATGCGTTCAATTTAAATAATTCACTTTTATTATTACTAGTCCAATGCACTTTTTAAATATGATGTAACGGCAAATATATACATATCTAATGATATAATCCTACTTAAGCTTTAATTGTGCCCAATAGGACATTAAATCAGCTAAAAAAAAATGGTATGCAATAACTTATGAATTTAGTGAATTGTGAACGCTTCTGAACCATTCAATCATAGTTTCGTACTCAGGCTTAGCTCGTACTTGGCTAAGCATAGCCGATAGAAACGTTTATTTATGGCACTTTTGGGTACTTGGCTTAGCCAAGTCAAAGTAGTGCTTTGCAAAGTTATACTTTTGACTAGTGCTTAGCAACGTCTATTTATCTGGGCCTCGGTCTGAAATTGCCTGAGAAGCGGGTTGAAAGTAATACTTTTCAGGCCCGGGGGTTTCGCTTTCAACTGACAGCTGTCAAATTATTAAAAAAAAAACTAGTTCCATTTCACATTTCTATAGAACCATGTTCAAACTTTTTCTACAGTCACTCAATTACAGCACGATGTAAAATTGAAATAACATAAAGTTAAGTATTAATTCAAGAACATATTTTTTTAAATGACTTAATTATAATTTAGTTTCAACAATTTCTTTAAAATAACATAGATTTGGGCAAAATATTTAAAGATGAAAATGAAAAATAATGGCTAAATAATGAAGTTGGCCGGCCAACGAAAAAAAAAACAAAATAGGCGGCAATCCGATTTTTTTTTTCGAGTTGTAGAGTAAGCAAAGTATTGTTTATACTTCCTTGTATTATTTCTTTAGCCAATTCCTGTTTTTATTTTTATTTTCCTTGTATTCGTAATGAAAAGCACAGTGTTTACCTCGGGTGAAAGACTTATTTTGTCCCTCGAACTATTAGCGCCCTCGCTACGCTCGGGCGCCAAACCCCGTCTCGGTACAAAATAAGTAACTTTCACCACTCATGTAACAATGTACTATTAAGTTTTTGTATTACCTATAGTCTAAAGGGTTTATGACAAGGGTTAAGAAAATAACTTTGATTGCCACCATAAAATTTATGCCGGTTTAACTAAATATCGACACGCTGAGCAAGGCAAAAGGTATATCTTCATCTCATTCACTCAAATGCGACGCGTTTTTTCTACATGGAAAATTAAATGCACTGAGAAGTCACTTCAATTTTCCTTACTGGATTTTATTCGCGTCGTAGCTAAATGCAACTAGTAAATATGATCTCCAATATAGTCTGTGATGAGCTCCACTGACTGGGCTTCTAGCTTGCTACATATCTCTAATCTGTGATGTAAATCATACATTACTGTACTATTGACTAGGTACTAATTGATTTACTTACAGGCAGGAGTAAAAAACGACTTTGAAAAGTTTATAAATCTTTTTATTAAAAACACACCAATTCATACAACACTCATTCTCTTATCGGGTTGTTACATTTGAACGATCCGTTTAACAACTAAAATCGATGAGGAACTAAATAATTTACATTAAATAAATAAATACTTTCACGTTAGTCTTTTTATAGAAATTACTAGTCGTTCAATTGTAACCACTATACCACTATTACTTATTATTTTAATTTATTATTAAATAATAACAAACTGAATCAGTTTTTTATTTATTTAAATATATTATGTTATTATATAAAGTATACGCAGTTACTTTTTTATAAAATTATGATTGAAAAAAAAATACTGATGGGTATTATTTCGATTGAACCCATCTTTGACAGCACAATCACATCATTGATAGCAAGCAAAGCAAATTATTTCTGGAGACGAAATTAAAGGTTCAGTTTGTTATTACTGAGCAAGATATACAACTTATAATATGACAATCTAATGAAAATGACTAATAGGTATAATAACTATTGTATACATATTAAAATGTACTTATTTGTAACAACTATGGTACTCAAGATATGAGGAACGCCTTCAGTTTTTTTTTGTAACGGTCAAATTCAGAGTTGATCTACTAGACAGAGAAGAAAGACATAATATTGTAACCTTGCAATATTTAGTCTGAAGTTTCATGAAAAGGATCCAATAAATATTTCATGAGATTACGAAAATATATAGATCAATCATAAACAATACTTTTAAACAGTACTCATGTTTGAGAAGCAAGATGTATAGACATTAATAACTGATGGTTTAACAGCCACAATAAAATGTGGCTTATAATTCTAAATTATATGTATTTTTTAAACTCTAGTTGATTCCAAAAAACATGGTATTGCTTACCAAACATAACACATACCAATAGATAAATTATTATTTTCATATTACCTATATGTGAGATTTTTGGATAATGTTCATAAAAATATTACCACCAACATAAATTATACCAAAATAAATCAATTTTTCGGATGATCATCAGTATTTTTGGCAAGCTAACAATGAAATTAATTAACATAATACATATGTATTGTATGATATTGCCAGATTATATCTAAGAGTTTGGTGCGAATAGCTTTTATAAAATAGGAAATATATTTTCGAAATTAAGAATTTCCGTATCAGCCGTACTTAATTAGCATTCTTTGTATATTGTCTAGATATTTCTATACTAAATCATAGATTCGTAAATCGATCGATTAATAAATCGATTTTAAGTTTGAGAGCGATCTTGGAAATGTCACTCTTATGTCATACTAAAGTAGGGTCGCTGAGCACGAAGAATTTCGTACAATGACCTGTTATTACCTGCCTCGCTCACACAGTTGCCGTTCACACGCAGTTCACGGCAACTGTGTGAGCGAGACGTATTAGATTTACGCGGGAGTGACAGAGACAGGTAATAACAGGTCATTGTACGAAATTCTTCGTGCTCAGCGACCCTGCTTTAGTACAAAACGACTTGTAAAAAGCGTACTCAAGACCGCTCTCAGACTTGAGATCGATTTATTAATACCAGCTATAGTGTGATGTTTTGTAAACTTATTGCTAAATGTAAAAAATAGATATTGTCACATCCCACATGGTATTGTTAAACAATCCGACAAATATAGGTCATAATTAACGTCTATACAGGGATATAGGTAATTCGAGGTATATCTCGCATGGTGTGCTAGGGGAGCTAATATGTAACAAATTTTTAATCCACCACTCCTTTATAAGATATACAGTATTCTTCTAGATATTTATAATTATCATAATCCAAATGACCACCAGACACCAAAAGACTTATAAATTCTTCTTATTTCTTTAAAAATATGGCCCAACCAATTTGATAGGTATTTCGCCAGTGTCACGTAACAAATAGCAATAACAATACATATACAAAAATGTGACCACTTTGGAAGTCCAAAATGGGGGCCGAAATCTAAATCGAAAATTAACCTTAAACTTCTAGGTATTTTTGTCAATTTCATCATTAATGTCGCGTTATTATAGTATGAACGTATTGAATGAAAATTCATTCAATAAGTTGAATCTTTTCAATGGTCATTAAATTTCGTTATTCGGGTTTTTATAAAAAAAAATACAACATATATGGAAATTATTGTTGCATCGTTTCTCGTCTATCACACGTCGAACTTCATGTCACCTGTATAGCACGTTCTATCTATAGCATGTATAGTGTTGTGAATATTATAACACTAGGTTTAGTAACGTTTCACAAATGGGATGTCACATCACTATTTCTTAACTCACCAAAATTCTTGACCTTATTAAAATAAGAAATACACAGAAGAACATACATTGATATCCATATGTACTATAAGTTCACCTGTTTAGCTGCAACTGTAAGTAATGACTGGATTTAATTATCGTCACTATGGCGCTCGTGATTTTACGGGACCAGGGACATGGGACAATATATACTCTATTACTATGAAATAAAGTCTAAATTGCTGGAAGCCTCACAATGGCGCTTCAAGTCGTTTGACATTGTATACGAGGTTCACAGAAAATTGAATGGCGACCATAGGGTCCAAACCGGTTGCTTGATTTCCCTACTCTCTCTCACTGCTTCACGTCAGCACTGTCTTCTTTTTTACTCGCATAAATAGCACAAGACATTGGCCACGCTCATAAGGCACCCGTTACGTGCCCTAATATGCCCTTTCTATTAATTCCTTAATCCGTGGTCGAGATCTAGGCCCGTATTAATACTCAACGCTCAACTCCAAAAGTGCGCTTTTGAGATAAACTAATAGACCGATGTCTCAGGAACGCACTCAAGTACGCGCTCAGAGCTGAGATTAGTAGCTCTGAGATCATGAGATTTACTTTTCTTAATCGCCGGCGGCAGCGTAAATTATCATGTAAATTATATGCAATACTTATAATATTTGTATGCGACACTTGATTGGGAATGTTTAACAACAAACCATGTTTGCATTTTTCTCAGTAAATGCATGCTTGGTGGTTAATTTATATTAAAAAAAAACACTAGAAATGAGACACTTTGTCGTACAAGTAGGAAAAAGTGATAACATATTAATTAGATACATGGTGACGAAAACTGATACCATGGATTGTTTTCATTAGATACATGGTGACGAAAACTGATACCATGGATTGTTTTCTTATATTTACGCGAATACTACATATTGAAATAACACTATTTTTACGGATTATATCGCGTTTATTAACTTTTTTATGTTCCCGACGTTTCGGAACTTATCGGACCGAAAACACCAACTAAATTTTGAGGGTACCCAGTTTTTTACTATGACATCAGGACGTCTAACACCTCAGTCCCCCGTGACCACGGTTGCTGTAAAGCAACCGAAACGTCGGGAACATAAAAAGTAAATAAACGCGATATAATCCGTAAAAATAGTTTTAGTTCAATGATACCATGGATTCTGAAACCCCCAGAGTTGGAATTTTCTGTCGATATTTTCATGAAAAAAGAAAAAAATAAATGTTTTCGTTACGATGCCCTTACACCCGAGTAACAGTCTATTGATACGGCCCGTGAACTATAGTACACATCAAACAAACATTTATAGAGAGTTCAAAATCAATTGAGGAATGTCACTGTGTAACGCACAGAGGGCCATCAGTACAGCCTCTTTCTGGACTGTTCTTGCCGCTTCTGGTACCACATGATGCCGAGGACCACCAGGACGATGACCACGATGGCTACGCACATCATGTACAGGAACGTCTTCACCCCGGACATGGCGGGCTTGGAGTCATCGACGCGCTCGCGCGGCGCCTCGTACGAGGCAGCCGATGGGATTATTTTGGATCTGTCTTCGTCTTTGTTTTGCTGGAAAAATATGGTTTATTAGATATATACAAAAATCCTACTAATATTAAATGCGAAAGTTTGCGAGTGGGGATGTATGTTTGTTACTCTTTCACGCAAAAACTGCTGAACGGATTTGGATGAAATTTGGAACACAGACAGTTTATAACCTGGATTAACACATATAATACTTTACTTAAGTATACGCGGACGAAGTCGCGGGCATAAACTAGTAGATAAATAAATGGAGAAATAAACATCGCCAGACTGACACACCAACTAAACAACGCTTGGACTATGGGTACCGTACAATGGACTGGGCGCGATCCCAGTGACACCCAGACCTGGATAAATTAGGAATAATGCCATTTCCACAATTTGCCCTAACGAGAATTGTACTCGCAACCACCCATTGCAGTGAGCAGAGCGGCCTACGCTCAAACCACTGCTCCGAGCGGTCATCATTTTCAATAAATACCAAAAAGAGTCTACTGCTTCCACAACGCGACATCAGTACTTAGATTACTTTTTTTAATAGTGATTATTCCATGATTTGGTCTACAATTTATTAAATAAATGTAGGTACATTATAAATATTATTAAGTTAATTATATTTTTCACTTCACTGCCTTTTTATTGTCAATTCGCTGTTGCCTACGGCTCCGTCCGCGTGGTACTTCAATAAAATATAATTAGACTAAGTAACTCTTTATAACATATGCTATCTGCCAGTGAAATTCCCGTCAAAATCGGCCCGGCAATTTCAGAAATTTGCCGGAACATACAGATTGACAAATTTTTTTTTTTTTTTTTATAATTACCATATATTTTCATAATTATGCATTTAGTAAACAACTATTTTGATATTACAAACAGGACACTTCAATTTTATTTATTTGTATAGAAAACTGGTATCCCTCCAACCCTCAAGTTACTGAATGGGATTAGTAATCTAACTATTGTCCACCTAGTTTTATCATGTCCATTTTTTAAACCCCGACAAAAAAAGAGCCCCAAGCAGATGAACCGATTTCAATTTTGTTTTTTTTTCTTAGATAGCATTCTGATCGAGAGTGTTCTTAGCTATGTTTCATGAAAATCGGTTCAGCCGTTTGAAAATAACTCGTATCAGCTCTTTTGTAGTTTAAAAAGTCGTCGCATCGCGGGTTTTCTAAATTTTCAATTTTAGTTATTTACCTCTTCCAACAAGTCCAGCTCGAACATCTTGATGGCGATGATGTCATGGTTGTCGCTCAGGTCGCCCGTGGTGGCGGAGGCGCCGAAGTAGTACCCGGTGGGCAGCAGCACGTTCTCGACCTTCAAGCACTCCTTCCAAGCGTTCTTGCCTTCCAGGTCCGTGGACACTGTGGGAGGTATGCGTGTGATATACTACTAATGATGTTAACAGAAAGGTTCTCTATGTGATATAGATAGATTTGAGTTTAAAGAAGTCCCGTCAAAATCGGTCCAGCCGTTTCGGAGATTAGCCGGAACAAACAGACAGACAATTTTTTGTTGGTTATAAAAACGGCGTATACTTACATATGAATTCAGTAAAAAGCTGTTATGTGTTTGGCATTACAAACATATAATATAGTTTTTTTATATAATTGTATAACATAGTGTTTTTAGGAGACTGAGACTGATTTTCAAGAAACTGTATTACCCTAACGGGTTTCTTTTTCAATTTTGTACAATCTTGACATAGTATTTTTTTGGTAAAGCGTATGTTGTCCATAAAAATGAGCAATTTTGATGATTTTTTTTTAATGCGAATCGACTGAGTATCTTGTGAGGATTATTCCATTGTATGGGAAGAAAGAAATCGGAGCAGCAGAAGTTTGTAAAATTTCACAAAATGTTTGTTTATTAAATAATAAATAAATAAATATCCCCAGACTGACACACCAACTGTATGGTCCCAAACTAAGCAGCGCTTGTGCTATGGGTACCTTACAATGGACTGGGGGCGATCCCGGTGACACCCAGACCAGGGCAATTTCCGAAATTTATCCCAGCGGGAATAGAACCCCCCAACCACCATGTGCAGTAAGCTGAGCAACCTACGCTCGAACCGAGGCGCCAAGCGGTATTATGTATGTATAGATTTTCTTTTTGTAAGATTGTTGTAAGACTATCTTACCAGCAGTGATAGCCCATTGGTTAAGCACGCGTCTTGCGGGCACCAGGTCCTGGGTTCAAACCCTAGCTCGCACCTCTTGGTTTTTCGATATCTATGTGCGAATCATAATTTATATATGATTATCACTTGCTTACGGCGAAGGAAAACATCGTGAGGAAACCTGCATGTCTTAGAAAATTTAACCAATTTTCGAAGGACGTGTGAAATTCGCCAACCCGCACTGGGCCAGCGTGGTGGATTATGGCCTGAATCCCCCTCGTGTTGAGGGGAGGCCCGTGCCCAGGAGTGGGACGTCAAAAGGGCTAATTTTTTTTTTTTTATCTTACCAACGAGTGTGTCATCCTTGTATATGATGGATATGTGTGTATCGTGGTTGTAGTTCCGGAACTTGCCCTCGCAGCCGGCGAGCTCCGTGTGAGTGCCGTCGCGGTCGTGGTCGTAGTGGAGCGACCCGTTGTTTATCATCGCCGATATGTACGGGTGCTGGTGCTGCGGGAACCGTTAGTGTGAGCCATAGACCAATATGCCATAGACACCACCCTCGCCTAACATATGCATTGCCACTGCATATACTAGGTAAAACAGAGAGGGTATACTATTTTTTGCACCTTTACTTTGTAAATATAAAACTATCGGCTTTGTGGGCCAGTTGAAGTACTAAAGGTTTTGTAGACTTATGAAATGTTTCAACAGCTGTAACACCTTTTGTTTTTCAAGATTCCCCCAAAGCTGATAGTTTAAGAATTACAAAGTTAAGTTTTGAAAAAAAAGTATACCCTTTCTGTTTTAAGCTTAATATGACTTTGTGATGATCAAAAGTCAAAGTCAAAGCGTTTATTTTGTTTAGGCCTACCTGGGCACTTACAAACTGTCAATTTTACATTTTTTCTTATATCTACTATTACTACGGGCCTTAGTGTCAACTATGCTGGTACCAAGTTAGCACAGGATTCTTAAGCCCTAGAGTGTCGCGAGTCTCGCGGCCACCTACGTCAGTGTATAAGATTTGAATGCTCCAAGTGTCGCGTTCTCCTATGGATGGGTATAAGACGCGAGCAGCCATAGGTTGTTTATTTGCTGCGTTTAGTAACACGTCAACTATAATACGGTTTCATAGATCGATTATGTCACAGTCTATCTGTTATAGTATCGATTCTTGTGAAAAACGTTACTGAGCGGCACCAAAAAAAAACACACACTTCCGAAACATTGCGACACTTGGAGCAGAGGGCGCCCAGAGGTGGGGATCATTGGAAGGTTTAAAGACGATAAGGGTAATCGCACTCACATTTCTCCTACAAACTAAAAAGTGCAGCAAAGGTTGCCGAGTCGGAAACATTAAAAAACTCAACTCACATTATGAGCACCATTATGATTGCTGTAGGTGTCCAGTATGATGGCCAGGCCCTGGAAGTAGTCCTTGCTGCCGAACACGGGGCCGGGCTGCACGCGCTCCTTCACGTACCAGAGCGCGAGGCCGTCGCCGAACAGGTCCTTGCCGCGCCCGTGCACCTTGAACTGCACTTGCAACTCCCAGTTGCGGGTTTGGCAGGGCTTTGGGGAACATAATAAATAAATAAATATCGCCAGGCTAACAACAACTATATGGTCCCAAACTAAGCAACGCTTCTACTACGGATACTGTATAATGGACTGGGGGCGATCCCAGTGACACCGAGACCTGGGCAAATTACGAAAAGGCCATTTCCGAAATTAGCCTGGGCGGGAATCGAAGCCGCAACCACCATGTGCAGTGAGCCGAGCGGCCTTCGCTCGAAACACTGCGCCAAGCGGTCGACGAAATACCAATAGAACACAATAATTAACCCTTTTAATGTTCCGGCCGTGGACAATAGGTTTGTCAACATAAAATGTAAACATGTTTCAATGCACTGGTTCAACGTGGTGGATTATGGCCCGAATCCAACTTATATTGAACCTTGTGCATAGTCTTGGATTTAAGAAGACTTACATTTTATGTAAGACTAGCTGTGCCCGCGACTTCGTCCGCGTGTAATTTAACTTAACAAAAAATTCGGGATTATTCATCCCCCATTTTATCCCCTTGGGGGTAGAATTAATCATAATCCTTTCTTAGCGGATGCCTACGTCATCAAATCTACCTGCATGCCAAATTTCAGCCCGATCCGTCCAGTGGTTTGGGCTGTGCGTTGATAGATCACTATGTCAGTCAGTCAGTCAGTCACCTTTGAGTTTTATCCTACTAATATTATAAATGTGAAAGTTTGTGAGTGTGGATGTATGTATGTATGTTTATTACTCCTTCACGCAAAAACTACTGAACAGATTTGGATGGAATTTGGAACACAGATAGTTTATAACCGGGATTAAAATATAGGATACTTTTTATCCCGATAATCCCGAAATTTTTGTTACGTCAAATACTACGCGGACGAAGTCCGTGGGCACAGCTAGTATATATAGATTCGTCAACCCTATCAGCTTCTGCAAGATATCGCGGGGCGAGCGGGGTGAGCGGAAAGGGGGGGGGGAGGGGGCGGAATATGTATTTCGTTCCTCAGTAAGTCATTTTGATAGAAAATGCATGTCCTATATCTGTTGAATAGTATGATGATATTTACTTTGTTTGGGTGAATTAAGTTAAGACTCTTAAGGCTAAAGCGCCCATCTAGCCCGCGAAGTACAATTTTTTTTAGGTTTTTTAGAATTTTTTTAAAATTGACAATAATAAAAGGCACATTTTGTAATTCGCGAGAAAGACAGTGTGCAGTGCATTTATTAATTTATCCAACTTACTCTAAAACCTTTCAAGAACGACAGCTATCCAGATAATCTGGCAATTTTTGTATATTTAGTGATTTACTAGTATCATATCCACCGTGATAATATTTAGAGTAAAATAAATGTATGAATAAACGCACTGCATACTGTGTTTGTCGCAAATCACAAAATGTTGTCTTAAATGTTTTCAGATTTTGGATAAACTATAAAAATACTCGAAAATTTTGAATTTCGCGGGCTAGACAGGCGCCTTCACCTTAACAATGTTTTGTTTGCTTTGATTTATTGAACAGTTTTCATAAATAATATGTGAGATAATTACTTACTAGTTGTCACACACTACAACTATGTAGTTTGTAAATAAAATACATTGTAGTACAATGGATGGTATGTCAATGCTATGTTTTGTATTATAGGTAGTATTAGATACAGTGTGTACTAAAATAAATATTATGTAGCATGCCAATCCTTACTAATATTATAAATGCGAAAGTAACTCTGTCTGTCTGTCTGTCGCTCTTTCACGCCAAAACTACTGAACCGATTTCAATGAAATTTGATACACAGATAGTCTAGAGCCTGAGAAAGGACATAGGCTACTTTTTAATGCGAAAAAAGAGTTTTAAGGGGTTGAAAGGGGGATGAAATTTTGTATGAAGGTATCGTCATTTTTAGAGCTAGAAGCTTGAAACTTATTTTTTAGGCTGTTGATTCGATGTAAATAAATATAACATTCAAAGTTTGTAAAAGTTTTAACCTCAAGGGTGTAAAAGGATGAAAGTTTATATGGAAATATGTTAGGTTTATGTGAATGTTTTATAAGTTTGTGACAAGAGAAAAAATATTGGTGCAATTCTGATGTAACATTTACGGAGTCATTACAAAAAGGGGGGAGGCAGGGCGCCTAAATAATAAAAAATGCTACCCAAAGACACTTTTCCACGCGGACGAAGTCGCGGGCACAGCTAGTATTGTTATATTTAGGAAATACAAATTGTATTTGTACAGTATTAAAGTATAAATTCTAATGTATTTTCTAGGCGTAGAGATTACAATTTAATCAATACTTTTTATTATTTAGTTACGTATATTTATTCCACTGTTACTGATAATACAAAGGACATAAGTTTAGGTAAATTCATGGAACTAAAATTAACATTCATTTAAAGAAATGAACCTTGAATTTGGCCAATTTACACACACAAATTAAATTTCATTGTTTGTAATTAGCCTCTACAAGACAATAATCCGCTCTCCTCTCCTCTCTCTGTTGTACTGTTCAGGTTGGCAACATGCATTGCCTTTGGTATTGCAAGTATCTATAGGCTACTGCTTAACATCAGGCGATGTGATGCATTGTATGCCTGTTTGCCACCTTTGTTAAAAAAAACATTTCCACAGAGTAAATTAAAACAGGTTAATTATTTATTCAAGAAATATGTGTATATTAATTGCATGTGGTGTGGTTGCATTGAGGAAGATTGTACTTGGTATGATCATACATAGGCTCGCACCCTATTACTTTGGGACCAATTTTGACAACAGTGCAGTGGTTTGAGTATAGGCCGCTTGGCTCACTGCACCAGGTGGGTGCAGGTTAGATTCCCATTCAGTCTAATTTCAGAAATGGTGTTTTGTCATTTGGCCTTGTCTAGGTGTAACCAGGATCACTCCCGGTTCATTGTATGATATCCATTGTACGAGCATTGTTTAGTTTGGGGCCATACAGTTAGTATGTCGGCTTGGCAATATTTATTTTATGAATAATACTAGTGTCTGTAAAATGTGGATGCTCTGCACTTCTGCCTACCCTCTTAGAGAATTATGTATATTAATAAACCCAGACTCTTAGGTACATTTATCTTTAAATTCATAGTTCTAGAAATTTCACAAATTGTCTCATAAAATTTTGTATCATACCACCAGCAACCAATAGGAAACAAACACATCAGTATTACCTACAATTAAATACTTACTGTTTCAATGCAAACATTATAATCTTTGTCTTTACAACATGTGAATAAATATAACATACAAATAAACTGCATGTTGTTTATTTATACCTATCCTTCCATTTTATGATAATAAGTAGTCTCAGTTGTCTTTAAAAATGCCGTTACTGGCATCATAAAGAGCGGTTAATGGATCTTATCACTGACTCAGCGAAAGATAATGGTTATATTCTCACCTCAGTGTTCCAAATAGCACCGGATTTGGACTGCAGATCTGGTGTCAAACGCACGTAGTTAGAAGTCACAATGGTGCTGCCCAAGAAGTCCCAGTAAGGCACAGACATACCTCTTCCTGCAATTAATTAAGTACAATTCATTGTAATGCGTAAAATAGAACTTGTAGAGCAAAGTCACCGGCCCGCGGGGTCACTCACCTTGGTAAGGTTTTGTGAGAGAATGCTCCCTCCTGATGTAGTCTCGTGTATTCCATTCCGCTAATATTGGGGAGAATAGTATGGTGGTTAGGAGAACTTGCACCAAATTCAGTTTATCGTGAAGCATTTTTGTAATTTCAAGTTTTTATAAAATCGAGACGAAACTCTTAACTCTAAAACCTCAATGACTGACAGATTACAGAAGAATCACAAATGCCAAATCATGACAATTTTTGACAATTAGACTTCTTTTGGCAACACTCATCGGTACTGTCATAAATAAAGAAATTTCGAGTAGGTTAGCTTTAAAAGTTTACAAAATTAATAATGAAGATTAAGTCGCATTGCACAAACACACATTTGCAAAAACATCTAAATTTATAGTTACATTGTAAATTTACAATGAAGTGATTGCAGATATTTTTTTTCACATAGTTAATACTCTTTGCAATAGATGGCGCTATTAGTAACCCTACTAATACTAGTTATTATTGCCACCTATTGGAGTTAATGGGAACCACACGCGTTTAAGTTTTCAAAACGCGACACACTTTTGTAAGGAAATACCTACATAAAAAATATAAATACCTAGCTTATACTTATATTCACGATATAAATAAATAAAACAAATTAAAAGTAAAGGGTTCACGCATTCAAGATGCAAATAATCAGGAGTATAATTTCACAGAATGTTAATAAAAAGCATCACTCGTAGGTAAATCGGCATGCATGGCAAATTGCACCTGCAGCGAAATATTGCATGCGATCATGCGAGCACCACGTAGGACGCGGCATGGCCAATGATATACTGCCGTTATCGGTCGTGTAATAAAATACCTACTGCTACAAACAGACAAAAACTTGCAGATGTCAAAACCTAATAATAGATGAATATAAAACAATAGCCGTTTGGAGTTTTAATTCATCTTTCTTTAAAAATATGGCCCGCCCTAGTTAATAGGTAAGTATTTCGCCAGTGTCAAATAACAAATTAACAAGTAACAAAAAACATTTAATAACAATAATACAATACAATCAGTGACCGTCCACTTTGAAAAACCAAAATGGAGGCCCCGTTTGGAGTTACAGGGGCAATTTTCAGCTAACCAGATATCGCTTGATTGGACTGGGGTGACGGTGTCACTTCACTTCTAATGTCATTACTGGTTTGACAAAGAGGATGACATTTTCAAGATTGGTCTCAGACTTGAGATCGATTTATACGGGCCCCAGGTACCCTAATCTTAGAAAACCTAAAAGCCGTTTTTCCTATAAATAGCCCTTTCATTGACCTGAAAAATAATATTTTTCAAGGAAATGCTCCCACCCAGGCTGGATAGAGGCACCGGATAGAGGTCAGATGTAATAACATTTAAGTGCAGACCTCCTTAGGTACATGATCTACCAAAAATCATGTAACTATAAAAATCGCAACAAACCCGCACCGCGGCCGCCGAAAATCCGAGACCAGTACGGTAAAAGTTGCCAAGTGGAGTTCAACGGCCTCGGCAAGTGCGACTCTGACCTCACATGAGGTATATGTAGCAAAGTTAGTGAAAGTAGGTGCATCCATCACTCGAGGGGAAAGTGCCCGTCACCCTTTGCTGTGGCGTGTACCGCGGAATTCGCAGGGCGTGGACTGCCCGACTGAATATGAGGAAGACGGGCCTTCCGGATTTTTGGGTTCCGTAGTTAAACCCAACGAGGTGCCCTTAAATAATCATCCGGTCTGTCCGACCGTCCTTCTCTGTCTTTTTAACCCCCGACAAAAAAGAGGGGTGTTATAAGTTTAACATGGGTATTTGTGTATATGTGTGTCTGTCTGTGGCATCGTAGCGCCCAAGCGGATGAACCGATTTCAATTTACTTTTTTTGTTAGATAGATATTCTGATCGAGAGTGAAGAACACCCTCGATCAGAATGCTATGTTTCATGAAAATCGGTTCAGCCGTTTAAAAATTATCAGTCCTTTTGTAGTGTATAAATATAAAGTCGTCGCATCAGGGATTTTCTAAATTTACAATTTTAGTTATACATTAAGTACAGTGCCATAACTGTTGCCTGCTCACATTTTGTTGCTGTTCCTGAGAATGTACACCATCCTCCATTCATTGAAAGAGTAACCATTGAGTTACTTGCCAGATCTTCTGAGTGGAAGCAGCATTCCGAACCGGGGGAACATTCTGACTATTCATAAATGCTTTGTTGGCTTACATGAAAAAACAAAACAATTTTGAGTTTGAGTGTTTTGACGGAAATTTGTTACAGATATACTACAGATCAATTCTACTTTGGACTCTGTACTAGCAAGAATTGGCTTCAAAGTAGGCAATTTCGAAAAGTTGCTGGCCGGGAGCGGAGGCTGAAACAGGACTCTTACAACTAAACCAAAGCCCATTATATATGGCCGCCATTATATAATATTTATTTTACTAGCCAGCCGTAATTAAATCTGTTTTCCTCAAAATTTTTACTGTGCATAATCATTGTACTATCATTTCTTATTTTCTATTGCCTTGGTAGGCCCTCAGGCAGACGGTCTACCTGAAGGTAAGTGGTAACTGTGGCCCAGGACTATTGCAACTTAAGGGTACAACTTAAGCGGTGCCGGTTTATTAGCTACCTGAAGACTTTGTAATGGAAAGACATACATCTATTGCATAACGTATAGGAGTACCTTCCGTAATTTTCGTTAGATTGGAAATCTTAAATCTTCTGAATTGGACACATAGTAATTAAAGTTTATTGGTTTACGATAAATCATCTCCCGTGGCCGGCCCTTTACGCTTTCCACTTTCACGCAGTTTCTATTTTTAGAAAATTATTTAGTCTTACTTACAAGTTTAATTTAAATAAGTCTAGTATTTATTTTTAAACTGTATAACTTGTTGTGAGCGCTTTCAAAAATGTGTCTATATTTTAAGTTTCTAGTTCAAGGAGTTTATTAAATATTTTATCTTCTTTCCACCCTATCTTACAACACCCTTTGTCATATTTCTCCGCACTGGCTTCCATACTCCCTAATTTTGATTGATTCACATTTACCAAAAGTGATCCTTTCAGGCTTACCTTATCTACAGGCTTGCCTTCAGGACTCAACTAGGGGGATTAGTGATGCCAGAACAAATAACGAGATTTCCTGAAATTTTCCCTGACTTTTTAATAAATTATTTCCTGACATTTAATCTGAATGTTGTTAAGATTTGATTATTATATTTTTATTGGTACCAATAAATAAATATGTATAATACTATAATATAAAATAATAATTCTAGCCCTTTTGACGTCCCCCTCCTGGGCACGGACTTCTCCTTACTACGGGGGGGAATTCAGGCAGTAAATATTTTATTTAATTACATTCTTATAATTTCCCTTATCGATTTCGAAAAATCCTTGACAATTACAGTATTTCTACGATTCCCTGACAGAGAGCCAAAATTCCGACCGGTTCAGGAAAATTCTCGTCGTCTGAAAAACCCGAAGTAAAGAAAGGAAAACCTGACGGGGGTTATCTTAGATGTAAATAAAATGCCACAGTCTATCGTACCTTGTTAATGTCAATAAGTTTTTCCTCTAGTATATCAAGATCTCATACATCAGCTAAGCGGGTATCCTACCTGGACACAGACCATTTAGCTACACTATTTTCCTGGGATTCGCACGCGACTGAAGTAACCAGACAGATCAAATTCAACCATAAAACAACAGCTTCAATGCTTTCAAACTTTCGATTCCCTACATGTTTGCCCTTACACCCAAGTCCTAACTCCTACGTCACCACTTTCTACCATAAGTCAATGAAAGTGGTAACACCAAATGTACGACTACCCCGAAGGCCAACCACTCGGCCTACGTCAACGATATTTGGGTCAGAGAAAGCAGTGAAAGTCTATATTTGACCGTGATCTACTATTTACACTCTTCATAGTTATTTTTATCGTGTTCTTGACATTAACCATTCACTTTTTTTCTAATAACAAACAATTTTCAACTCTATATCTGAAGATTCTGATACGACAATCGTGTGGTTGTTAAGTAGGTTAAACCCGACAATGTTCTTAAGATTGTTTTATAATGATGATTTCTTTTTAATTTTGACGGAACCAAACAAATCCCTGAACATACAAACAAATCACTATCGGATATACTGTTTTGCATAGAAAACTGCAATGTAAAATACACTTGTGTTTCGAGAATGTTGCAGGCATTAGGATTCCTATTTCGTTTGATTCCGCATCACTCATAAACTGTAGGAAAAATGCGGAGATAGGAACTGCAGAGTCTGCATTTTGTGGCTAGAACGGCCGTTGCCGTCGGAAAGATGGCCACCCGTCGAAGTTTTCTCCGCTTTCTATACACTTTCACTTCCTTGGCTACATGCAGACAGACAAAACGACTATTACACCGGCTAGTATCGGAACAGAGCCGGTGACTCAGTGTGTTTACAAACTAAGGTTGGTTTGGAAGAAAAAAGGCAACGATTGCCTTCACTCATGCACTACCATCGTGGGAATGCAATAGTAACCAACTGTATGGTCCCAAACTAAGCAAAGCTTGTACTACGGGTACAGTACAATGGACTGGTAGCGATCCCAGTGACACCCAGACCTGGGCAAATAACGAAAAGGCCATTTCCGAAATTTGCCCTGGCGGGAATCGAACCCGCAACCACCATGTACAGTGAGCTGAGCGGCCTACCCTGGAACCACTGCGCCAAGTGGTCCTCAAATTCGAGCTATGTTTAAGTTTATCCCCCTTTCAACCTAACAACCCTTTTTCGCATCAAAAAGTAGCCTATGTCCTTTCTCAGGCTTTAGACTATCTATGTACCAAATTTCATTTAAATTGGTTCAGTAGTTTTGGCGTGAAAGCGCGACAGACAGACAGACAGAGTTACTTTCGCATTTATAATATTATTAGTAAGGATAGTAAGGATGACAATTTGTAAGTGACCCTTTGACCTTGATTATCACTTGGTTCAGGATCAGACGCAGGCCGCTCGGCTAACGCGCCATGTGGTTACGGATATTTCCGTCAGTGCAGGGGAAATAGCTTTTTTGTAATGTTCAGTGGCCTGTGTGTCAGTGGCTTCGCCCCCAGTCCATAGTACGGTACGCATGCACAAGCGTTTTCTAATAAAATAATTATTTAATTTAAAGAATTAAACTGATTTAATAAACATGGATGCACTAAAAAACTAGAACTAATTAGAGACCTTTAAATTTTGTCGGTCCCACTATCTTTTACACTATATTAGGAGTATTTATTGCGTACCTACCCAAACTTACTTGATTTGGCATTTCATGACTTTGACTGGTAATAAACTACGTATTGAATTCCTGGTGACGGTACATCGTCCATATCTCCCAAACTACTCAACCGAATTCGATGAAATTTCTATGGGACCACCTGGAGAGTATACCCTTACATTTTTCAAAATCAGTCCACAACTTACGGAGTTATCTGTGAACATACATACATACAGATTACAGACGAATATAGCAGCTCCTCCTTTTTTGGAAGTCGGTTAAAAAGTGATGGAGGATATAAACAACTGTAGGTGTTATAACATGTACCCGATTATCAGAACTGCAAGATGCAGGCCAATTGATATAGAGGTGAAAGTATTATTCATTCAGAGATTTTCCCTTTACTATAGTGATTCATAGAATCGTAACCATGACTATCATAATTTTAATTTCAGCCGTTTCCTCATTGCATTCATTCAGACGTTAAAATAAGGATAATAAAGTTTATAATACCTATTATCCTTTTTGATTTTATGACTTATTGTGTTAATTAATATTTTATTTGTATTTCGTTTTATTATTTGATTATTGGTGCCATTTGTCACAGACCTTATGTACCAATTATTTCCTCAAATAGTTAGGTACTTAATTCCCCATTATCATCCTCAAAGTATTCGTAGAAACTTCACAACAGTTCAGTAATGTAAATCCGGTCTTTTAATCCTTAAATATAAGTATTACCTGTTGGTTTATTGATTCTGGTGAAGATGTACCTACATCTTGTTGTATATCATGTTCAAGTTTTGACAATATAGAGTATTCTTGTGTACAATATAGAGTATTCTATAATATTAGCCCTTTTTCACGTCCCAGTCCTGGGCACGGGCCTCCCCTCAACACGAGGGGGATTCAGGCCATAATCCACCACGCTGGCCCAGTGCGGGTTGGCGGATTTCGCATGTCTTTCGAAAATTGGTTAATCTTCTAAGACATGTAGGTTTCCTCACGATGTATTCCTTCACCGTAAGCAAGTGATAATCACATAGAAATTATAAATCGCACATAGATTTCGAAATATCCAGAAGTGCGAGCCGGGGTTTGAACCCAAGACCTGGTGCCCGCAAGACGCGTGCTTCAACCAATCGGCTATCACAGAGTATTCTATCCCATTATATTTCAAACCTTTTCATTACCTACTTTCGACTAGTAGACTCTTTTTTAAACTGTAGCCTACTTTTATCAAGCTTTTTGCAATATTTTTTTCGGCACGAATCTGTTCTACTTTCATCATAATAAGAATATAGAAAAGAAATTGAAAAAGAATATTGTATCGAAAAAGGAGTAGGGAGTTATAGCAATATGAATGCTGTTCTAGTCTTTGCAAGTGCGGCCTGACAATTATAAGTTCCTGGGGGTCGATACATTGGTCAAGTTAATAGGTTATTAGAAACTAAGTATTAAGATATCTTTACAATAGTACGGGTACCATACAGTACAAGCGTTGCTTAGTTTGGGACTCTACAATTGTTTTAATTTGTTTATTAATGTCATAATTAACGAATAATTATTACGGTCGCGACCCAGCTTCAAATGATTCATCTTAATAGTAAAACAGATTTGAACTAATCGCCTAATCTATTCGCCATCGGCATCAAAGCGTTCCACAAACACTCATCTCGTAAAACATCTGATTGGTCACAATAAAACTAATTTATTTATCAATTGCAGTCTGAAACTCAATCAGGAGCGGGGTCGTTGACCGCACACAGATGTAAATTAAGTGTTGATATTGTGTACGAGCCGACCACTTTGTTTCGAGAAAGTACTTTTGTATTTATTTCTGGCAATGTTCACTACCCTTTTACCACTTTTTGGGGGATTATAGAAAAAAATACCTTGTGATAATTTGCGTACAAACTTTTATTTCTGAAATCACCGATTTTGTTATAGAATTATTATGATTAGGAACTCTACCTATTCATAAACAGGAATGCTTATTTTTCTTAACATTTGTTCCACGAGAGAACATCATGAAGATTTCCACTGTGCCCAGAGACATAGGTACAATTGACTACAGATTATAATAATAAATATAAGTAACTATGCGGGCTGTTTCCACCTGCTTAGTAACATCCTCTTATATAAGTTCGGCGAAAAGTGGCTATTATAGCTGTGTTTCGTACGATATGTGAGAGAATCGGAAGACCAACCTCTCCTCCCTTCAGGTAGCCAACATGCGAGCTATGCCTTTAGTATTGTGAACATCATAGGCTACGGTAACTGCTTAATATCAGGAAAGTCGTAAGTCGGTTTGCCGATTTTGTTATATAAAAGATAAAGAAGGTCTACCGCGTGTCGCATTCTCCGAATTCCAGTGTTTAGGTAGTTCTTAATAATACAATCATAAAAATAACTGCTGTCTCTGGCTTCACAGTTCCTAATGATTCGGAAGTAAGAAAAAATAACTTAGGGCGAAAATAAAATACAGTCAAGTTACGACAATCAACGCCATCTAGTGTCCGCTGGCACAAACAAACTAATTTTCCTAGAGCCGAAAGAAAAACGACACAACTTTGCACATACAGGTTATTTTTAAAAATAAACTTAATACATAACGATGTTGTAAATCAGAATGATCGATTTGTAAGTTTTATTGTGGGCCGCCATCGGAAACAGCTAAGCCGTTTAGGATTGAAATTTGTCCATTAATAGACTTATGATTTCGGCAGTGTGGCTGCTCTATGCTCTCCGAGGGTCATCGCACTGACAGCCGATTTAAATTTTATGACAAGTCCAGCGGAAATTAAGATTGATAAATGACGTAACGCAGTCCTAAGCACCAGCTTCGGTAAGTATTATATCATAATAAGCAGAATTTATAAGATTTAAAATATTTTCTGGATGCCGACGACAACGCCACCTAACGGGGTCTAACTACAGCTAAGAACCATCTAAGAGACCGGTGACCCTATAAATCATGTACAAAAAAATCAAAATCGTTCAAGCCTTTTAGGAGGAGAAGAATTAAGAAATCTGAGTGTGATTTGATTATTATTTACTGTTACTTATTTAGTGACAATGGTGTTGCCTGCTCATATTCTGTTGCTGTTCCTGAGAATGTAGACCATCTCTTATTTATTGAAAAGAGTAAACATGAGTTTCTTGCCGGATCTTCTCAGTATAAGCAGCATTCCGGACCGGTGGTAGATTCTGACTATTCATAAATGCTTTGTTGGCTTACATGAATAAAACAATTTTGAGTTTGAGTTTGAAAAAAACACACGCACACAGGGATTTTATATATAGGTATAAAGAAGATAAATAAATAACGCCTTCCCAAACTAAGTAACGCTTGTACTATGGGTACCAGGCAATGGACTGGGGGTGATCCCAGTGACACCCAGACTACGGCAAATTACGAAAAGGCCATTTCCGAAATTTACGCCAGCGGGAATCGAACCCGCAATCACCATGTACAGTGAGCCGAGCGGCCTGCGCTCGAACCACTGCGCCAAGCGGTCGTCAAAGAAGATATAGGTATATGAAATAAATGCTGGATAGGAGATCTTCTCTACAGGGTGTATGTCGCCATTGCTGTTCAGATTTACTGGTTTCCGTGTCTAATTACATTGGTAGTGATTAATCAATCTAGGAGCAGTGTATGGCCCTATCGACTAGGTCGGTACCGATGATTCTACTTAACAACGGACCACCCACCGTTTGGGGTCCGCACCAGAAATAACTAGCATCAAACTAACTTCGAAAAAAATTGCAGAGGCACCGCCGTTGTAATTGGTCCATGGACTAAATTGAAAATTTTAAAAACCCCTGATGCGGCGATTTTTTAAACTACAAAAGAGCTGATAATTTTCAAACGGCTAAGCCGATTTTCATGAAACATAGCTACGTACACTCGATCAGACTACCGCTTGGGTGCTACGATGCGACAGACAGACACACAGATACACATGTTAAACTTATAACACCACTATTTTTTCGTTGGGGGTGTCAAATGGTACAATTCATTAGCCTTTTATTGATCGTTCGTATATCTAACACACCTTATTGAGCGTATGTGCTGCGGAAACATTTGTCACAGAGTGCGTAGTCCAAAGAGTGGTGTAGTCCGGCTAGTAGTTTTTTTTTTTTTAAAGATTACTAGCAATGTGTGTTTATCACATTACTAGTATTCCCTTTAGCCCCTCCAACTAAGCTAATGCTTGTGCTAGGAGTGGGCTCACGTCAATAGTTTAATGGCCAGGATGGGGATCGAACCCGGAACCTCTCAGCTACGAGGACGGCCCCTCTAACCACTAGGCTATTGACGCATATATGTATAGTTATACAAGCTATTCAACAGAAAGAGGTGTGTTGAAATCGGCGTATCTATTCTATACTAGCTGAGCCCGCGACTTCGCCCGCGTGGAATTTAACTTAACAATAAAGCCCGGTCCCGCGTTCTGAGCCCGCGCGACAGAACCCATTTTTTTATTTTGTTTTTCTAAAATAAAAGTAGCCTCAGTTACTGCTTATAACATCAGCTATCTAACAGTGAAAGTCCCGTCAAAATCGGTCCAGCCGTTTCGGAGATACTCTTTGATTTCAAGTGTTTTTATTTTTTTACGCGGAACCCTAATTGTTTTTCTAAAATTAAAGTAGCCTAAGTTTCCCGCTATAAGATCAGCTATCTGCCAGTGAAAGTCCCGTCGAAATCGGTCCAGCCGTTTCGGAGATTACCCGGAACAAACACACATACAGAAAGACAGACAGACAGACAAAAATTTTTTAATTCGCCTTTTTGCTATGGGTATCGTATGCACTTTCATATGCATTTAGTGAAAAGGTGTTATTTTGATATTACAAACAGACACTCCAATTTTATTTATTTGTATTTATGTATGTATGTATAGATTCAAGTATGTTGGCAAATGCATCATAATGATTCCTCTCTGTCATGCGAGTGGGGTTAAAAATTACTAAAATTTTCCGAGGATGTATGATAACGAGTACCGCTTAAAGTATTTGTTTTTGAGTAGCACTGTTAATGGTGATCGTCGTGCCATTACTAGCAGGTGCCGCATTGGCGAGCCTTGCTGCAGCTGTCCTCAGATCATTTAGCGTTTATCTACAACGCTTTCGATTTCATTGCGTTTTTTCTTAGCCGTTATCACTTAGCAAAGACAAATTACCATTCCTTGCACAGCATTTTTTTAGACTTGTATGATAAAAAACTGCCTCGACTGAGCCTCTTGCCGCGTCAATTATAATATATTTTGTCGATAATTATGTATGTAGCTATGTTACATAGGTTCGCGCATAGATATAAATAACTAGGCACACAGCACAGACAGGTGGTTCAGGTTATATGAACCCGCCGGCTTGGTGTGACCGCGAAATTATTTTCAAGACTACACCAACCTCGAGCTCACGCACACATAAACCTGAAACTATCCGCACACGTGTCTCACTACAGGCGCGCGAATGTAGTGGTAGTCGTGAGAAACTCGCCGTTTCATTCCAATGTGGCTTAAATACGGCACATTAACAAATGAAAATAAACTTTATCAGCGAGCGTCACCGATTACATTCGTTATCACACCGAAACGTGTTCGCGCCGTTTCATTGATACGGTGCGTATGGTAAAGTTGCTATCTTGTTCGTAATGTCCGCGAACGGAGGTACATTCAACTTTTAGCCCAGTAAACTCTCGAGGTTCGTTCACCCACTGCTTGTCAACTGACGTAAAGGTAGCGAGACGGGGGATGCGTCAGATAGCGGCGTCTCTGTCCCGCGGTATGTTCAAGTTTAGAAGTTTTTATTGAGCGTTCGGCTGTCGAAATAGTTGACTTTTGTTTGGGTTATGATCGCCTGGTACTTTTGACGGTTTACGTTGGCCGTATCGATAGATAACGTGACTATGATGGGTTTGCGTCACGTTTCGAGTTATCGAAGAGGGTTGGGATTTTTTTTAAACAAATAAAATTATTTGGAAGTTAGAATTTTAAAGTATAATTTTTAAAGTATAATTTGTAAAATTTACGAAAGTACTTGTTGTTATGCATGGTCTCTTACGTCCTATCAAGGAGATTCATTTTTCATCGAGCAACAGATAGATAACACGACTGTCGACATTATTGGAACGAAAACCCACGTAAAATTACGAAACGTAAACGCATTACCCGTACGATCAACGAATTTTTTATCAACTAGTGCAGACATATCCAACCATTGGCACGTTCTTTGATATTCCCGTCTCAAGGTAAGCATTTACCTCATGGTAAATCTTATATATAAAATTCTCGTGTCTCAATGTTAGTTACCATACTCCTCCGAAACGGCTCGACCGATTTTCATGAAATTTCGTGTGCATATCGGGTAGGTCTGACAATCGGCTACTATCAACTTTTCATACCCCTAAAAGACAGGACAACGTCTGTCGGGTCAGCTAGTAGCCTATAGCAAAGATGCTTGCATTACCTACCAAAGACACTTCTCGCGCGTTGCCGACTTGCAGGGTAGCTGGACAGAGGCAGAGGAGAGGGGTGTAGTCATATCGTTCCCTCACTCATCGTGCTATAAGGACCAAAAACATGTACGGTTCCTTGCTTGTCCCGTACACCTTTTACTTGCTGGGTGTGTATGTGAGCGGAGTGAAACACTAGACTTCAGTTAGGTATTGAATGTATTGGGTAAAACAAATGCGTAATGCTAAGGATGATATGATAGGTGAGCCCGCGCGGCTTTCTTGCTAGCCAAACGCGAACTGATGTGTGCATTGCCAAGAAAACCGCTCGTTGTACGAAAATGCTGAATGGGTGAAATGCTATGTTCGGGTGCGTTGCACCGTACAGTGCGTGCCTCACTCAGCTATAAGCTGCGTTTCGTACTAGCTACTTCACACCGATATTCTGTGAGAGGTGGGTACTACCTGGGTTAAGCTAGCCCCTATATGAGCTGTGGTCAATCGGCTACAGCTTAGCTGTACCATCTACAAAGCTCAAGGATTGAGATCGATAAATTATACCGGCTTTAAAGTACTAACTTTGTACATGAAAAGCGGAAAATTAAAATTTATGTTTATGTACCACGGAAATTGTAAAGTAAGATGCTTGTTCGCTACCCAGAGGTTACTTAGGCATTTTAATCTTTATTGAAACGTGTACAGTAAAATAGGTGCCTACTTCCTTCATTCTAATGAAATAACAACGTCTAATTTTCACAGATTAACTTTAATATTCACCTTTAAGATTGTAAATACAATATTTCAAATATTTATGTTATATTTAGAGGACATGGAATCTTTATCAGAGCCTTATTTTTAACACTGCTACAGGGACATAGCGTCGCTTAGGTGAATTTTCCTAATGAATAAACCAATACACCACGTTACCAAATGGATCTAAATAAATGGTACAATATTTTTTTTTATTATGCATTTCGAAGCTAATTATAGGTTCGGAGACTTTATATAGTGTTGGTTTTATTTATTTGTATAGATAATTTGTAAAAAATGTTACATATCCCTGAACTAAAGAAAAGGTTCACACGCCCAAAGGAATACCGAATTGAGAAACGGGCGCCCACGTGAAATCATGCCTCCGACAACTATCCTACCATGACCCCTCCCGCCTTCCGCATTCCCAACAGAATTAGACGTTTTGAGCTCAAGTCATGGGGACCTAGGGGTCTGGGGCGACTGGCTGTGTAAATACCTCATTGTCTCTGTTTACAATGTGGGTGTAAGTACCGGTTTTTTGGTGTAAATGTTCATTCAAGCATAGTTTGGGACGGTCTATGTTATGACGTAACTTATATAGATCTTATGGAGCCAGAAATGAACTTCCTGTGACACCCAATCAAGTCAAGTAGTCAAAGAGAATAAAGTCAGCTAAGAGGCGTCCGACCTGTCTCATGTTATGCAGTTACCGTAGCCTGTAGACGCTTGTAATACCAAAGGCATTGTTCGCACACTACCTAAATTTTTTTTTTCGGGGGAGACGAGAGTAAGTGGGAGTCCCTGCGCCTGAAGGGCGCAGTATACCCACTAAAAACCAACGGTGTACCACCCTCCGCCATGCAGTGGGGCGCCTCGGGTCCACTGAAATGCTCCGAGACGCCCCGGCGGGACGCCTGTGGCCCGGCAATGTCTTGCCGGGCCACAGGTGCTAAAAGGGGGACGACCTGGTACCACCCCAGTCATCCCCCAGACGGCCGAAATCGTGCAATAGGTAGTGGGTCCCCTGATTTCGGCTATCACGTTACCTACCTGAAAGGTAGTGAGACAGATGGAGGGGAAGAGAGTAGGGTTGGGCTACTGGTTTTCTAGCTATCTATCTTCTATCTAACAGCGTTTGATACAATGTAGAGTGTAGATTAAACCACTATTCCCTTCGATACTTGCCATAACTTGTGTGACTGCTTCGACTTTCATAGATATTTCCTTGCGTGATTCCCATTTAAGACATTTCTCACTTCCTCTGCATTAATAAATGAAACACGATCTAAGCGACATTTATGATCGATCATTCGTTTGCTTTTCATGTAATATTTTATTGCGTTTGTGAGTATATAAATAGGCAAGAGTATTCTCAGAAACCTTTTGTTTGAGTCGTAAATATACAGCAATAACTTTGTTGTAATGTTAGCTAATTAAACGTAATTCCAAGGAGGCGTGTATCCCCGCGCAATCGTCTCGCTACACCTCTTCGATTCTATATATCCCTAGTACCTTGCTGTTAAATGTTGGTCTCTGGCTTTCTTTTACAATCGACATAAAGATTGGCGTTATCAATATTTTAAAGAAAAACAACTTTTATTCTGGTAATTTCGAGTTCAAATTTGTGTTTGCCGATAGAAATTTATAGTTGTCGCTGTAAGTGCTAAGCCAAGTTATTAAATGCATGTCGGAAATTAAATATTGCGTCGTATTTCTTTGGATTAATGGGGGGATCATTAGTAAATGTAAGTTGGTTGAGCACACCTATGACGACGGCTTTACACATAAGGTTAGATGCAGCGGTAGCCATCAGAGTAATTGTTGGTATTTGCGAAGAGCTATCGCGTATATAAAACAGTATTTATCTGGGGATCATCTCATATGCCTAAAGGGCTTGGAACATCAAACTAAATGATGAGATTCCGATTAAGCACGACAGATTATGTCAGAGAATTGACAAATATGGTTGGCGTTTTTTGGGTTTCTTTTCTAAAAGATCCATTTTTTGGGAGGCAATATACCAACAACATTGATTGCTCAACGCATTTGAACACCAGTCCAGTTGCCCTACTCGGCATACGTCGCTTAATGCAACAGATATCTCAGAAACGCGATAAGCATCGTGTCACTTGAGCGGACATTGAACTTTTAGCCCAGTATGGCCAGCAGTTGGAAGCACGGGTCACATCCGTGTCTGGTCCCAGTTGCTCGCGGGTGCGGGCGCTGAAGACTTGAAAACGGGTGCAGCAACCATTTAGAAGTGATGCGATCCTGGTACTCGGCAAGTAGACACACAGTTGTTTGAATCATACGACAATTTACCCGGCTACAAAATGCCATCTATTTTCACTTTATCAGGAGAGTACCGCCCAAGTATTGAGTATTCTAACCAATTTAAACCCATGGCAGTTTTCAAGAATTCATCACGGGTAAACCAGTCGTGCGTGATATCAAAGTCACATTGGACTAAAATCCCATATGAAGTATTCAATATGAAATCATCATCATCATCTATCTATCTGCCTTACCTTTTCCCATTATCTGGGGTCGGCGCAGTATGTCTTGTCTTAAATATGAAATATTAAACATGAATTATAGGTATGCGATCTTGGTATTTTTTTATTTCCAACCAATGTAAAGACTTTGCTCCTACTGTTTTAAGTTTTTTTTTTTTTAGTTCACTTTCAGATGTTTTAGAAGTGATGTGGTCGGTGATGTCTGGATATATGCGTCAACCACTTGCATTATGTTGAGGTCCTAGTAGGAACACCCAGAGGAAATAGGAACGCAGTCTTAGATTTTAAACAGAACGTGCTGAAAAAACGACAGAGGAAAGGCATATTAAGCAAAGTAAAAAAAAAAAATTTTTTTAGTCACCACCCAGGAGTATTTAGTTTTTTTTAATATGTATTATGTATTCTATGTATATGTTATAGTTAGGTTATAGTGCCTGAATCTATATTGTGTATTATATCTATGGTAGGTTACATAGTCAGAGATAACCCGTGATGATTTCCTTACGCCTGTCCATTTATTTTCTCAGTGCCGCGTAAAAGAATAGTGCTCTGAAGACAACTCGTTCAGTTTTATGATCGCCTAGTACAACTGGAAGTGAAGAAGCAGCTGTTTGAAAGGGATGGGTTGTTGCGATGTATTCAAGGTGCGGGTGGATACTAGATGGCGCTGGCTGGTATGACGAGGCTAACTCGAGAATTTCTGGCTCATCCATGAGCTTTTCAGAGCAGTGAAAACCTATCATAAATCGAACCATTATGGTTGGGTATTTTATACACCACAATATTATAAAGATAAAAATAAAATTCATTTTAAAAAGATACCTGTATTTTCATACAGGCCGGTCACCCATCAATTTCCCGACCCGGCTGTTAAGTAACAAGCCGGCTGTATAATGCAAGTACGCGATCGATGAACTTTTAGCCCAGTGCAGGTAGACTGATGCGGGAAATACTTGTTTAGATTGATGCGGTCCTGGTAAGGATGTTAACTGTGTGATTCCTAGTCTGTGGTGCGCGACGACGACGACGGCTTTAAGAGTTGAGACTAGCAACAGGACCGAGATTCTTAGCCTTATTCATCTGCATTACATTTATTTTTATTTGAACTCGGATTCCTAAGATAAAAGGAGCTAATCAATAGTAAAAACATCTATTTAACTCAATCAGCATCATCGAAGAGAAGGGTGTCTATTGCCCATATTGCCAACCCTGCTTAAAGTATCAATTGCGATAGCACTGCCCTGTGCGAGCGATATCCACTGATAACCATCCATAGCTAATGAACTTGTTTAACTTCTTACATTTTATGACTATACAACACCAGATTAGTTATGATACTACTTGTATATTTATATTATACCTATGTTTTAACTTCATAGAGGAAAATGATGATATAGGTATGAAAATATTTAAGGTTTTCTCAAAGATAAACCATGAAAAAGATTTTTGGTTTCGTGTAAAGTACGCATTTGTTGACTTGTGATTTGGGAATTGTTATTATACGAGAATCAAATTTTAATTTAAATTGCTCGATCCCAGGCTGAAATGAGCCCCGTCGAAACAGATATCCCCTTCCGTGTACCAAGGCGGCATCAATTTGCGATCGGGACAGGTTCAGTATATTTGCATCGGTAGTCATTCACCCCAGTAATACCACATGCGGTGATTCCTGCCTCACGCGGCGTGCTCAATGGGAGGAAATGGGTTCGATGTATTGAATGTGTGGATACAGTTTATCTGTTTGTTCTGTGATAAGCTAATGTTAGACCACTTTTGGTTCATGATTGCCTGGTAGTTTTGGGGGCGATTATTGACGGGTTTGATTTCTGACAGAATAACAACGTACCTGTTTAATTAAAATGTCGTTGTGATCGATTTCGACGATCGACGATTTTGCTAAAAGCGTTTTTATTGGCAGCATATAAAGACCGAGATAAGTCTTGTATTGTTATTAAATGTGTTTGTAAAATGCTATTTGCTACTTGACACTGGCAAAATACCTATCAAATTGGATGGGACGAATTTTAAAACATTGAATAAGAAGTCCGTCCATGCGGTTTGGTGTAAGCGCAGAGCGCTATACAATTTCTCATACATTGCCGATTATACAAGAATAATCTTTTGAAAATGTAGCAAAACTGGAATGAACATAAACTTATCGGCATATAAATCATTTGCCGGCATACCTGAATGCGGCAGCTGTCATGCTATGCCGTGCGCCGCGCTCGGCGGTGCGTAGCGCTACGAAACGCGTAGACCACGCTACGGCGACGCTGCGTTTTGAAAAGATATATACAAAAAAAGTATCTATATGCGATTAGATGTCGATTTAAATTACGTATCTATTTTATAAAATAAATGTAGGTAGGACTCACCAATTTTTTGCTTTGTTAGACTAATTAGCGTTACTAAACATTTCTGAAAGTAATTACTAATTGATAAAACATCACGGTCTTACTGTGACGACATTTTAAAAACAGTGTTGCGCTACATATTTTACCGAAATCATCCAACAATCAAGAATTCCAAGCAGCCAGAAATATAATTTGTACACGCGCTTAAACAAAGTTGAAATCTCAGAGCGAATGCCCTTTTTACTTTTCTCAACGCGGAAATGCAAAGACATTTTTAAGAAATGGCCCCGTCAAGCCGGTTGTGTTATTTTAAACTGCGTGTAAAAAAACTTGTACTGAAATGTATGCGCAAACGAGATTCAATGTACCAGGCGCACATAAAGCGAGGGAGTTCGCCCGTCACAACTACACCCGAGACGAGACTCATTATCGCCTACGCGCTCGCTCACTTCACCGGACTAATATTAATTACATCTCTTTCTATTATTACCGTCAAAATTATATAGGTGATTTTGATCACGCAGGTGCTTGATTAGTGATGATAAATTACAAAATGTTATCATCAATTTGTTTGCGCCTCGATTCCGAGCAAGCGTGTCATGAATTCATTGCGCTCGGTTCTCTCTTTCACGTTCGAAAACGCACACACACGCAGAGTTCGTTCACACGTCGAAAAGTTTTTAAACAAAGAGTTTGATTTTCGAACGTGTCGATTCTATTGAGACTCGGAAGTGTCGATCGATAGTAACACGAGTGAGTTATCAACATTTCTCACGGTCCGCTGGCAGCGGTGTGTGTGTACCATCTTTGTTAGCTGCCCTTATGTTTATGTATTCGTGTTATCTGCGGCTGTGTGTGTGAGCTGAGAGCAATGAGACGCAAGCGCTTCCTAGGTTCGTTCAACTTTTAGCCCAGTAAACTCTGTGCCACTATACTTAGCAGCGCGGTACAGTGTCTATGGTTTACAATGGGGTAGGTTGTATTAGTGGTGCGCGTTTATTGCCGTATTTACACTGGCTCTTTGTTCGCAGCGGCATATGCATACTGTCATTTGCAATTCTATGGTTAAACATGTCGGTTCGCCGATCATATATACAAAGAAAATGTATAATTATGCACTATTGAAAAGTTAATTCTTTATAATATAACTGACAGTTTCATTATCTCTTCTCTCAATTCTGGTCAAGCAAGAACACCTTGCATGTAATTCTGCATCCTAGCTAGCCCCTGGATTTTTTGTTGACGGAGAGGAAATCTTCTGAAGGTGTCCAGACCTCTTGTGGGAGAGGCCTGAGATATGTGGGATTCTTACCCAATAATACCCGGCTGGTGCTCGCTTTTAGAACGCCGGAGGGTCTCCAGGACCTTCTAGCTAAATGCATCAGTGAACTACATGCTGGCCTGGGCTAAAACGGACGAATTTCAATGATCTTAGTCGCCAGGGATGGCGAATAGGCTGTCCACATGTACACTAACTAATCCAGTCTGTTTCCGAAGCGAACAACAATAAACATCGACCCCGAATACCCAGGCCAATGACGGCCAGCATAAGAACAGGATGTCCGTATTACCGGATGTACAAAATATTCACACAAAACATATTATTTTCTCTATTTTACGACAGTAAAAAATAGTGCCACAAATATTTGTGTGAATGTTTCATCTATTGCAAACGCTATGGCTTTGACAGACTTTTTATACATGGGGAAGTCCTTATGGTTACCTTCACGCCTCGAGAGATGCGTACACTCATTATGCCAGACTCTTAGGCCCGTACTAATATTTCAATCTCAAGTCTGAGACCGATATTTTAGTGTCATTCTTATGTCATACCGGTTCAAAATGACATTTGTAGAGCGTAATGCCTGATGACTTAAACCCCACGGAGGACCTTCTCTCGCTTTAACGACAGGGCCAGGGGAACGCTTGCGGAAACTTCCGCGACCTTATTAGCTCCGTTCGCGAGCGGACTCACCCCTGACAGCGACGTGCGGTTTTTGTCAGACAATTTTTCAACGTCAGGAAATCCCATGATTGGTCCCAGTCTGCCTCCTTGTGGCAGACTCGGCATGTTGAGACTCCTACTCACTAAAAACCTGACGGTGTTCAATCAGCCCACCAGCGGCGGTCAGCCCACCAGCTGCTGTCAGCCCACCAGCGGCTGTCAACCCACTAGCAGCTGTCAACCCACCAGCAGCTGTTAACCCACCAGCGGCTGTCAGCCCACCAGCGGCGGTCAACCCAACAGCTGCTGTCAGCCCACCAGCGGCTGTCAACCCACCAGCAGCTGTTAACCCACCAGCTGCTGACAACCCACCAGCATCTCTTAACTCTCCAGCTGCTGTCAGCCCACCAGCGGCTGTCGTTTTTAACAGACTTGGCCCATCCTAGCGACTTGGAGATAGGTAACCCTCATAAGTCATTTTAAAAATAGGATTCGCACATGAATTCTGAAACTCGATTATATGAATATTTCCTTTTACATAGGCATCCTCATTGAATATCAATCATTTTTGCGTAACACACGACACAAGGTACATAGGTACGTTTAATAAATTTGGTGTAGATGGTACATATCGATGAGGTTGTCAGACCCGTCAACTGAAGTGTGGGTGTGGTTCCGCGAAGAGCGCGTGCGACTCGGGTCACGTCGGCGATCGTTTTGGTGGTTCCTTAATACTATTCAAATGAGGTATTTTTGGCCACTATCAGGGTAGTACCAAACTCTCACAAAATATCGGAGTAAAATAGCTATTATAGCTGTGTTTCGTACGATGAGTGAGAGAGCCGGGAGCCAACTCCATCGCCTTTCCTCTCCCTCTGTCCCACTTCGCAGATAGCCAACGTGCGAGCTATGCCTTTGGTATTGTAAACATCTATAGGCTAAGATAACTGCTTAACATTAAGCAGATCAGATCGTATGCTCTTTTGCCGATTGTGATACAAAACAAAAATAACGAGAGTGATTAGAAAAGTTATATTAGGTACCTATAAAGTATCACATTTTGGTCGCATCGCTTAGTGCGACTTTACAGCGCGTTATGCCGTTACCGCGTTTACACAAAGTTTGTACGGGTGACTCGTACAGCGTCCACCTGGCGGCGAGTTGATGAATCAATTTATGAAGTCGATATCCGACATCTCGACAAACGCTGTTTTCACGTAAACGTATATCGACTGTAATTCACACAATACCCTGTTTCATTATAAAAATAAATTGGCCAAGGGTGTGTGGCAAGTGCCACGCACAATGTGGGGTTCCGTACCCATTTCAATAACGAAATGATATTGATCGCTAAGTAGTTCTGTCGATTATCATGAATATTTAAGAGGTTCCATTCATTAATCGTATTTTTCTTTAAAAGATGAAAATGTCGCAAGCTGAATTTCTGAGAGTAAAATAATGTGTAGAAACACATTTAATTTCAAAATACCTTTTCCACGATACCCCACATGATGGGGTAACTAAATAAATTATCGCATTTTTCCATGTTCAAGGAGGTACTAACCTTAAAAAAAATAATTTTGCTACATTTCTTATTTTTGAAAGCAAGATCTACTCTTAAGGTCTATACCAAATTTCGTCAACTTCTGACCAAAACTATAGAAGTTATGGAACTGTGACATACTGGGACGGACGGACGGACCGACGGACTAGATGATCTTATAAGGGTTCCTCGTAGGGCCTACGGAACCCTAAAACAACGTGTATGTTCTTTATGTTGCACAGGGATCATAGGCCTTAAAAGCTTATTCCGGTAAATTACAATGGATTAGTTTAACTGATACATCAGCATTAGTAACACATTAATATGATTAATATAATAGATAAGCAGTGATAGCCGATTGGTTAAGCACGTGTCTTGCGGGCGGGCACCAGGTCCTGGGTTAAAACCCTGGCTTGCAACTCTGAGTTATTTTAAATCTATGTGCGAATCATAAGTTCTATTATGGATTATCACTTGCTTACGGTAAGGGAAAATATCATGAGGAAACCTTAACCTTAAGGAAAATTTAACCATTTTTCGAAAGACTTGTGAAATCCGCCAACCCGCACTGGGCCGGCGTGGTGGATTACGGCCTGAATCTCCCTCGTAGTGAGGGAATGCTCGTGCCCAGGAGTGGGACGTCACAAAGGCTAAATTATTATTATTAATTACTAGCTAGCCGAGACAGACGTTGTGAATTCGAATTGTTTCGCTCAACTTTCTTAATTTTTTCTGTCATAAGAACCTTCTCCTGACAATAATAAACATAAAAAATATCGAAATCATTCCACCCGTTCACGCGTGTTGCGGTGACCAAGGAAATAGGCAAATTGGCATCAAAAGGCAACACACTGGAGCTATTATAATATTCATGTTAATATCTACTACCCTTTGTAATTATTGAATATAAGCAACTGGCGATAAAAAAATAAAAATGACATGTAAAAAGACAAGCCCGCTGAGTTTCTTGCCGGATCTTCTCAGTCGAGGTCGCGTTCCGATCCGGTTGTAGATATAAGGAAAAAAATATGTAAATTGACAATTTGTAAGTGCCCCCGTAGGCCTAAACAAAATAAATGATTTGAATTGAATTGAATTGAGTTAATGCGTTTATGAAGTTAATACCTAAGTTTGTACGTGACGTACCTAGCTCAAGGCACACTCAGTATTCAAAGCGGAAATCAATAGAATTAGTGATGTAAAAACAAGTGTAGTTAATCCATTAGTAGTTGCGATACGAATATCGAATGATCGCATTAGAATCGATTATAATAATTTATGTTTTCCAATTGCTTAGGTAAGATGTTGCACGAATACTTTAATCTTAAAATGTGTTTTAAAACTAAATTGTTTTTTCTCCAATTTCATCACACTGCTGGGCAGAGGTCTCCCCAGCATTTCATTACTACTAAAGCTACTAATATTATAACAAAAAAGTGGTTATAGATAAAATGATAATATCATAGATAAAACTCGTTCTCGCCATGGTTCTAAAATTGTAAAGATATATATTTAGATTTGTAAATTATTATTCTACTAGTCGTATACTCGATTGGTATCCATACAAATTTCCATTCCCTATTTAATCATCTTAGGACTAGAATTCTCAAAAATCTTTTTCTTGTGCTTATTTATTTATTTCTTTTCGACGTTATTAAAAAAGCTGTTGTGCAACATTTCATACTTCTTAACCCACTGGCTTAGACTGTGCGTTGTATGTTAGTCAGTTTGTTTTTAAGTAGATTCGTTTTAATTATTAGGCATCGTTTTTTTTCTAGTTACGATACTTTTTCCAACAAGACTTTTTATTACGAACGACAGCGCCATCTCTCGTCGAGTAGTGACGACGGCGCGCGGCGGTTCTCATACAAATTCGTCATTCCTACAAGGTTCGATCTTCGGCCAGTAATAAAGCCATTAAGTTGCTGAGCTTAAGAAGAAGGCAATAATTTATCTAATTTATTAGTTTGTGATTCGCATTATAAATCGTTAACCTTTATTCGGGTTCGATTCGCGGAGTCTATTAAGAGTTTAGGTCGCACTTTTAGATAAGTTTACAAGTATAGGTACGATCTAGGATGATTCTAAGATACCTAATTGTGCTGTTATATTATTGGAATCGATTACATAAATACCTATATCAAATTATGTGTCTATAATGGGGAGCATTCAAATAAAAACGAGGAATGCATTAACACTTAAACAAAATAAATAAAATTATATATTTTTACTAACATTATTTTTTTGTCTTATCTCAAAGATAATGATTAAAATAATGATAATTTTAAAATCGGTAAGATAACATTTAAAGTTCCTAATGTTTCTTTAGCGTTTGAAATCACTACAGAATAGGGGTGTGCAGGTCGATGGCCGTCCGTTTTGGCGAACGAACGTCGATCGCATCGATAATCAAAACGTCTAGCTAGAATATAACTAACTAGAGACGAACTTTGATTTGTTCCACGTGATTAGTTCGGGCTTACCTGAAACTAAATCCTTTGTCTTTTATGTTAGTTTTTTATCAAGCGACTGAGGAATATTCAATTATTTTCGCTGACTGATTTAGCTTATAGGTAAGTTAATCGTCCTATTCTTTGGTAAGAAGAGAAGGCGGCATTTTACTGCCGTTTGAGTTATTATTTATTTGTCACCGGTTATTTTGTACGTTTAATTTGAATATTTACTTTAACTTTTTTACTGTGGTTTAGTATAGTGGTCTATTTTGAAGATTTTCTATTGAAATTTAGAAAGAAATATACTTTTTATGCAACGTTTAATGATTGATATAAAAAAAACCCAAATATTGCAAGACCAGCGTATTAATTGGGTAGTCTAAATTGTAGTTCACAGTCGATTCAATGGCCTCAGCTAACTTTGCCTTTATTTAACCAATGCCAATCCCAATCGTCTCTCACGCCATTTTAGCTGTCGGTCCGTCATAAATATACTCATAAAGAAACACTTTAGTGTTACTGAACGGACTATGCCTCAATCGAGACTTAATCATTTCCTATAACTGGACACCCAGATAATTAGACTTTTTTATTGTTAATTACCAAAAGCAGTCGTCGTCGGTGTGAGGTGTGGGGGAGGTGTGAGGGAGGCTCGCTAGGACGGCCGTTGAACTTCGCGAGTGCGAGACAAAATACTATCGCAGAACGAACCATCTACCACATGAAACATCAAAGAAATGTACACTTTATCACGCTGAAACCAACGTTGAAATAGCATTGTACACGGAAGCGGGAGCATTGAGCTTTGTAGCAATTTATTTTGCTAAATTAAAACGTCGCAAATACGCCAACTGTACTCAAACGAAATTCCACCTTAGAGGTATTTATATATGTTTTAATTTTACGCGTGTGGTGTATAAGGTCGATTACAACGTCTTCCTGGTACACATCATATCAATTAAATGTATTGGTTCGCTAATTTATTAAGTAATCAGGGCAGTCCATTCACGAATCGCGTTAACAATAGGCTAAATTTGTGAAACAGATACTCTCCTTACTGTACATCACTGGAAATGTAGGATTTTAGAACGATTTATTTTACTTGTACAATCTATACAAATAAATACAATTTGTGTGTCTGTTTGTAATATCAAAATAACACCTTTTCACTAAATGCATATGAAAGTACATACGACACCTACAGCAAAAATGCGATTTTAATTTTTTTTGTCTGTCTGTCTGTCTGTATGTTTGTTCCGGGTAATCTCCGAAACGGCTGGACTGATTTTAACGGGACTTTCACTGGCAGATAGCTGATGTTATAAGGCGTAACTTAGGCTACTTTAATTTTAGAAAAACAATTAAAGTTCCGCGTAAAAAAATAAAAACACATAACATCAAAGAGTATCTCCGTAACGGCTGAATCGATTTTGACGGGACTTTCACTGGCAGATAGCTGATGTTATAAGCAGTAACTTAGGCTACTTTTATTTTAGAAAAACAAACAAAAACTAATGGTACCTGTCGCTTGGGTTCAGAACGTGGGAGCGGGAGCGGTTAAGTTAAATTCCACGCGGACGAAGTCGCGGGCTCAGCTCGTATACTATAAATAAATAAATATCGCCAGACTGACTGTATCGCCACACCAACTGTATGGTCCCAAACTAAGCAATGCTCGTACTATAGGTACTGTAAGGTCCATGTCGGCGCACTGGCCACAACCAAGTTCCTGGGTGCTTATAGAAGAGCAAATCAAATTTAAGAAAATATATGTTTTGAGAATAAGAATTGCGGTGCGTAGATTGATCGGTCGGGAGACGATTCTGTTAACATGATTTTTTGATAATACTGTAATAAAAGCGAGGTTACAAAGTATTTCTCATATTTTAATATTACTACGTACCCGGCCATAACAAATGACTGGGGGCGATCCCAGTGACACCCAGACCAGGGCAAATTACGAGGAGGTCATTTCCGAAATTTGCCCGGCGGGAATTTAACCCGCAACCACCATGTGCAGTGAGCCGAGCGGCCTACGCTCGAATCACTGCGCCAAGCGGGCATCAAACAACTACATCATGTTTTGGACATATCGCTAGAAAACCACATTAACTGAATAGTCCTAAACTAAATAATGCTTCTATCGATATACGGCACAATGGACAAGGAGATAACTGAGTGTGTGTTTCAAACCTGGAGCATTGATTAAGTAGCTCATAAGTAGATTAAGTAGTTTAAAAATATTGTATTTCTATGTCTGAGAGCGATCTTGAGTATGGGTTTGACGTGTATTTTTTAAGATCGCTCTCAGAGTAAGATCGATTTATTAATACGGAGCAATGGAAAATTAAAAATAACCAGTTGCCTAGTCTAAACGCTCACATGTAGAAATCTTGTGTCAAATTTCAGAAATTTCATGAAACTTCTTTACCCCAGATACACATAGATAACGCAAGTATCACGATTTGTATTGAAACCAAGCGTGCCGGATTTTTAACACTTTCTATGATGTCATTAGTGACGGGAAATCCAGACCGCTTCAAAGACACCGATGTCGCCGATGCCCCTCCGCCCGCTACGATGCCCTCGAGTGATTATCATGCTCATACTCATAGTTTTATATCTGTAGTCGCGAGGACCGTAAGTTATCGGCGACCAACCTCGACGCTTGGTCGGGGTTTTCGGACACGCTAAGTACATACATTTGCGTTATCTATGTAAATCTATATCTGTGTTCTTTACTGAAATTTCAGACATATAGTTTCAGTTTTCCAGACACAAAGGTATAAGAATAATTTATTTTAAAAAGTAGTTACAAGAAAATATAAACAAAGATTGTAGGTCATCAGACTTTGATTTATCAAAGGTGTCAGAGGTATTTTCTAAGTAACTTATTATCACGAATAACATGGAAAGTTTTACTGTGTACTCCAAACCAAGCAAGAGCTTGTATCTTGAAATTCTGATGTTGGGATACAACATGACTAGGTACTTAAACAATATGGCCCATATTAATATATAAGTATATCTCAAGTTTGAGCTTCAACATAAATAACTTTGTATATTATATTTAGACCTTATACACTCTGTAAACTAGGCATGTTTTTGTATGCATACTTGTGATTTGAAAATCGGCACGTGGATGGCAATGTGATGGGGACGCAATGTCGTCACACGTTTACAATTTTGAGGTATGTAGGTTGGGAAATCGAATTGGTAATATGTAGATGAAATGTGTCCGACTTCGGAACACCAACTGATCAGTGAAAACAGATCAGTAGATTAATTCTGGAATAACTTGACACGACACTTCCATGCTTTGTTCAACGACTAAGGCCCGTAATTAATAAATCGTTCTCAAATCTGAGAGCAATCTTGCAAATATCATTCTCATGTTATACCTACCAGTACAAAAATACATTTCAAAAGCGTACTCAAAATCGCTCTATCAATACGGCCCTAAGCTTCTCAGCTTATAGACACGCAGTCATTGAAACATGTTTTTATTAATTGCCGTATATAAGCTGATATGTATAATGCATGTAAAACTAACTGTACATTGAAACATTTTATTCAAATCTTGACAACACCTTGAAAGCACCTGAAAACAGAGAACACTACTACTTCATTATACTTATCGGTAAATGTGATTGTCAACATCTAAAATAGAAAGTTTTGGATGAATTGCGGAATTAATATTAATGGGATCCAGAAGACGCCACATTATGCGGGAGATTCAGTTGCATTCGGTCCGGCGACATGTTGTTTGTGTCGAAGTACGACGAACTATATTTTGTAGGTACTGCCAAAACAAACGTAGGCCCATTTTGCTGTTATTCAGCCGATACCTCTTCTAAACTGATGGTTGACAGAACAGGACAAAGCTGCACTCTACTGATGGAACATTTCACAGGCAGCATGTGACAAATCATATTATATAGGTATTCATAAGTAGCGCCTGCTACTGACAAACGTGGAAACTGTTAAAAATCATTGTAATCATTGCAATGAATTCGCAAAGCGTTCGGTACTGTCACGGATTTAATGATCAACCATCGACCAGTGACTTCATAGGATTACGTCTCATAGTGAATTTTCACTTTGAATAAAATCATTGAATATGAAAAATCACAGGTGAAATAACAGTGAAAGAAAAATATAATTTCACGTAATGAAAATGAATTGAAAGTAGCAAACATTTCCATACCTACGGCACACTATAAAGGGCAGGTTACACGCATCAATTGAAAATTCCAGTAGTTCGTTGGGTTTAGATTGAGTAAAATAATCATGTAAAAGTCTTTGATGTTTTGAAAAAGAATTAAGGTCGTTTTGGATTTGAATGGACTAGCATTTGTGATATACATCTGAAAACTAGCAGCTTGGAAAATTATGACTACGTACGTAGTTTAACAGATTGAATAGGTACACATTTATAGTGCTCATTATTTTTTTTATCCCATAACCTGTAGTCAGTTATAGTCCATAGTCCTCTTGACAGAATTTCGGCCACGGTAGCCATTCTCAACGAAGACTAGCCAAGTTCGCAGGAGATATTACAGTGCATAAGTGTGCGCTCACTCTCCTCCTCACTATCAGACCCGTATTAATAAATCAATCTCAAATCTGAGAGCGCTCTTGGAAATGTCATTCCAGTACAAAATGAAAATGTCAAAGCATACTCAAGACTGCTCTCAGATTTAAGATCGATTTATTAATGCGAGCCTCTAGTCTGACGGCAATTCAACTTGACCCGAGAGGTAAGGAGCAGGACCAAGCGAGAGTAAGAGAGGGTTTTAAAGGGATTTTTTCAGGGAAAGCATGGCAGGCGGCGTTCTATATTAATATAATAATCCATATTTGAAATCTTATTTCACCTTTTTGTCTGACGTTATCCCAGTTGAGTGACCTGTCACGTTTCACCCCACGGTACGTGGACGCGTCAATCAACGATGCGTCAGACGCGGTTATTTGAATACATAAAACGCATTTCACATTTTAATCTAACTCTAAGTAATGGACCCGGCGTTACATTGTTACAGTTGCATATTATAAATTATAAGTTTTTTTTTCTATGTGTAAACTGTCAGTGACAAAATACTTATGGCTATTTAATTATACATTGAGGTTTAATGCTATCATTTGTGACGCCAACACCGTTTACCATAGATTACTAAATAATGTCACTTTAATTAAACGTGGAAATTAATTTAGATATGTCAAAGTCCCATCGAAATTGATAAGTCGGATAATGTTTTTGTAGAAAAGAGAATACTTAAATACAATTTTTTTAAATCTGTAATTTAATTTTTAAGTTTAACATCTCCTTTTTTGAAAAAACTCAAGAAATGTGTAAAAATGTTTATATTTCACATATAAATCTGAAAAAAAATAAGGAAGCACAGCCGTATTCATACCTATGAGGTCTTACAGTGCGCTCAGACGCACAGGCACAGACGCACTGAACAAAATCATGCTTTATAATATAAGTACATTCGTTACTATTGGATGGAGATATTTAAAACTAATAAGCCCAAAATTCACAAATTTAAAAACCTTAGTCTATAGTTTACCTTGCCATAGTGTGCGGAAGTCTATTCAGTGATCTTTAGATTTCCCGGTTTAATTTGCATGCACGTATTTTTTTTTTCTGTTTCATTTGCATGGCAACAGTAATACTCATATATAGTTACTATACATACTCATATGCATATATGTATTTCAGCAACGTCATTGAACGCATAATACGAGCACGCAGGGTACAGTCGGCGAGTCAACGACTTCAGACCGTGTAACTACAGTTAGCATAACGCTTAACTTTTCAGTTTTACAGAACTTGTACAGTTCGGCTGTTAATACAACACTTAAGCAACTTTGTATCGAACATAAGAACATATCGAATAAAAAATCTGTAAATAAAGATAAATTCACCGAATTTATTGTCGGATTCAGTTTTTTTTTTTAAAGTCCACTGGTAAGTGCACGACCCGCCTGATTTTAAGCAGTCACCGCAGCCTATGGATGCTTGCAATACTGTTTATTTTGTTCGGGCCTACGGGGGCTCTTACAGATTGTCACTTTTATATATTTTTCTTATATCTCGCATTCTCTTTGCTAGTCTGAAGAGGAGATGAGATGGAGTGAGCGGAAGGAAGGGAGGGTTGCGTTTCCGGCTCTCGCACGTCGTGCGAGACGCAGCTATCTTACGGCGATCTTCTGTGAGAGGGTGGTACTGGTATCACTCTGGCCGAGCCAGACCGTATCAGAGCCGAGGCTAATTTAAAATAAATACTAATTAACCATGAGGTTAATTAGTATTGCGCTCCATGATAACGGTGGTGAGGGCAGACCGCTGGGTTTTAGTGGGTAGTCTGGACTAGAGTTCAGTCAACCCCACATAACCGTCCAAGTTCCCCCCCGGTCTCGGACGGTATGCGTAAATGCATTTCCCAGCGTAAACAAAAAAAAAAGAAGACGTTGGCGAAGTTTATAAGACACCTATATGGGAAAGTGGCCGGAAATTTCCCTGAACAGAGCCGTGTGGAAGAGAAAAGGGAACGCCTTTGCCCAGAAGTAGAACAGTCCTATAGGCTAATAAAACATAGAGAGTTTTTATTAGTTTCTTTTGCTTCAGTAGCAAAGAAAAAGCTTGGATCTACCACCATTCAAGTTAAACTAATCCTACTAATATTATAAATGCGAAAGTTTGTGAGTGTGGATGTATGTTTCTTACTCTTTCACTCAAAAACTACTGGACGGATTTGGATGAAATTTGGAACACAGATAGCTTATAACCTGGATTAACACATATAATACTTTACTTAAGTCTACGCGGACTAAGTCAGCGGGCAGAAACTCCTACTATTATAAATACGATGATATATAGATATAACTTTAACTTTATATACCTCTTAAGGGACTCATTCCCGTTACAATTTAACATGCATAGCAATACAACTGGGATCCGACATTCGTGCATTATTCCCGCCGCAACATTGTGAAGTAAATGTAATCTGTTATCACCGAGTGTGACGTTAATGAATATTTTCTGAGGTTGTTGCTCGTCGATATATTTATTTAGTAGCCTACAGACTTGTTGAATGCTGATATCGTGTATTTTCAGATCACCTAGGGTTGTCTGGATACCTATAGTGCGATTCAAATAAGAATAGGATCGACTTTGCGCCATATTGTGACGTCATAGCTGTCAATTCTAAAAAGTTAGGTAGGGTGAGCAAAACTTGTTTTTTTTTTAATAATATTTATTTGCAAAGGTTGAGTGATAATTTTTATCAGATTCTAGCAAAAAAAACACAAAATGGCGACTGGCGTTCTTATTTTCTTTTCTTTAATAATTTTGGCATGGCTTCTGGGCCTTTGCGCCAAAAATGAAAATAAAAAAGGTTATGGTATGGTTTTAATAAACTAATTATGACTTTCAATAATTAAATATTATATTAAGACAATTCACTGCTAATTTAATCTTTTTATTTAAATTTGATGTAAGACTATTATATTATTATATTTATTTTATTATATGCAAATAAGTTTCTTGCAAACCATACTTTTCAAGTGCCATTTGACAGATAGAGGTTATTGACATTCCTATTCTTAGTTGAATCGCATAGTACTACATTTTACAATTAGCAATTAACTTACCTTTTGGAAGCTTTTTATTGATTTTCTATTGGTGTAACCATCCGCCCGACACAACGAGCACCCGAAATTATAAGAAGATAGGCACTTATATTGTATCAAACACTATCTAATTTAAAAATTAATTTGTAACAACATCCCAAAAAATCATCCCCGCTTTACATGTGTGCGAAAGTGTCTCAAAAATACAAATCACATGTACCTGATACTTATTGTATCTATTTAGCGTATACATATCTATATTTTAATGTTATACTGTCCGGGGTATTAGTGTTATACTGTACCCTAATCCGTTATCAACTGTAGAAATTATGGCCCTGACGGAGATATTGATGGACATACGGATGGACGAACGGACTGGATGGCTTTATAAGGTTTCTACGTGGGGACTACATGAATCTCGATAACCTACATGATATATTATATATTTTTATTGTATTTTATATTCTTAATTTAATATAACGCTTCCTATGCTTCCATGCAGTCGGGTAAGAGAAGAGGCAGCCCTTGCATAAGCAACGAGGCTTTGTAAGACGAGGTCCATTATAATATTTTAAAATAAATTTATTCTCTTATCAATATTTCGTTGTATTGTTTTAATAGTCTAAAGAAAACATGAGGTTATACATGAAAATACAAGTAAGAAACATTATTGGAAATTTAATTAACAGCACGATTAGTTGTCAAACAAATCCAAATATTTGTTTGTAGCATGCATACTGTTACGTACTAAGGGGTAGGTACAATTAATGCCGACTACGTGTATAAAGGGTTTATTCCGCTCTCCACAAACTTGACAATTACACACTACTACACTAGTTCACTAATACTAGTTACACACAACAAGCACTGTTCCAAATCACTTGCAGACTCACAGTATTCCAATATTATCGCCTAGGTCACTGGTATATCACTCTTCGTTCGCTTACTTAAGTTCCGTACACTGTCGCTTCCAAGAAGTAACTAACTCGCTGCCCGTCGTCAACACCTTATATACGGAATAAAGATGCGAGCTGGTATTTTCCTGAACATTCTCGGTAGGTATGTACGTAATAATAATCGGAATCGAATGATCTCGAGACACATTGTCGGCTTCCCTTTGTATTCGTTCACGAGTAGGTATTCGCCGGCCGTCGCGCCGATAACGCAAGGGCGTTCACTTTATACCTACATACCTACAGTCTCGAACATTCAATTTTTAGAGATCCTTCGTAACTAATCGATGGAGTACATCTAGAATAACAATGCGTTTTTCAAAAATAAGGATCCTTCGAGATATTTGACCAAGTAGTTTCTAGGTCGCAACATTACCCCCCTCTTAGTCATGCTCGTCCCGAGCATCATTTGTTTCATGATACCGAGCCAATCTGTCCACATGGACTACCTTTGGCTTTCCTCGAAGTCCCTTCTTAATGCGATAGGTTACGTCGTTGATCCTCGTAATAACTGTATAAGGTCCTTCCCCACGAGCCTGAAGTTTCGGGGACTTTCCTTTTCCGCGCAGAGGATCGTGAAGCCACACCGGTGTCCCTTCTTCAAAACCGCTGGCAAACACACTTCGGTCGTACCGGCTCTCCATCCTTCCCCTGCTCGTTGTCTGCCGTCCTTTCACTGACGCACATACAGTGCATTTACGGCACCAGTCCTCGACTTCTTTCCGATAACACAGCCAATAAAACCGCTGTCGCACCTTAACGAGGGTTTTCTTGAATCCAAGGTGCCCACCAGAAATACCATCGTGTATGTGCCGTAGAAGAGGGGTCACCTTACTCCGCGGCACTATCACCTGCATGGTTGTTTCTTTGCCATTCTTCGATTCCCGTTTCCTATACAGCACTTCATCTTCCAAAGTCAAACTGTCCCATTGGGCCCAATAACACTTCGTAGTCGGACTGTAGACGGACACGTCGCTCCATTGAGGCCTGTTTCCACTCCGTTTCCAGTGCAGTATAGGTTGTAGATCATCATCTTCTTCCTGCGCCTTCTTCATACTGGTTCCGGTCCATTCATCGTCAGTTCCATGAGTCCTTATGAGCTTAACCTCTTCCCGGACTTCCTTCCTCTGACGATAAATATTACACGGGCGCGATCCTCGTAAACAGACTTCTTGATCTGGAAACCATAGCACTTCTTTGGCTACATCTAAAACACACTGTTGATTCTTCAAGAAATCCAGTCCCAAAATGCAATCATTGGTAATACTTGCAATCAACACTGGCTGACGGTATACCCGGTTGCCAATTCTTATCTTGACATCTGTCTCACCGTGGACGGAAACTGGCTGACCAGTGGCTGTCTGCAGATGACACGATGGCGATCGCCTTTCCCACATTATAGTGCGCTTCAGTAGCTCTGGCCTCACAATTGTACGTGATGCTCCTGTATCCACAGTTAAGCCGCAAGGTTGGTCGTCCAAGGTGGCCTCGAGGATCAGACTATTCCCATTGCCAACTTGGGTTATGGTAACGGTTGGCGCCAAAACTTGACCTTGGGTTTCAGACTCGTCTGTGACCCTTCTCTTCTTCGAAGGACATTCCAGGCGAATATGTCCCTTACCACCACAGCCATAACAAGTTGGGACAAACCGAGGCTTCTTTTCCTCTTTGACAACCTCCTTAACCTCTCTTACCTTATTTAATTTAGAGTCCTGCCGAACAGCCTCCACTTCGAGAGCATGTGCAAGCGCGTTCTTCAAAGTTTGATGGTGGCCCAGCCGTACAAAGGTCCTAACTTCCGTTTCTCTTATGCCATTAATGAAAGCATCCAGCAGAGTCTTCTCAATCATTTCTGGTGCCGACAGGTAAGCACGACGAACCAGCCTTTCCACTTCCTGTGCCCACTGTTGGAGACTTTCATTAGCCTTTTGTTTTCTTTCATGGAGTTGCGCTCGATAAACATATTCCAGGTGTTTTTCACCGTAGCGTGTGTCCAGTGCATCCATCAGAGTCTCCAGCGTCTTTCCTTCGGGTGGCAGATTTTCCAGTACCATTAAAGCATCTCCCCGTAAGGCAAGCGCCAAGGCCGCAAAGGACTGCTCACTGCTCTAGGAATTTCCTATTGCAAGTATCTCAAACTGGTACTTGAAGGCTGTCCACGAGGAAGTACCATCAAAGCGCGGGAGATCGAGTTTCGTGGATGATGGTGAAGCTACCGAAATAGGTCCTTGAGTCTTCAGCCTTATCATTTCCTTATTCAGTGCCTCAAAGCGGCTTTCGAAAGTTTCATTCTTCAGGGTTACCTCCTGCAGGCGGTCTTCGAGAGTCCCAGTCTTTTGGTTGACTTCCTCGTTCAATCCCTGTATGCGGTCTTCGAGGGTCTTAACTTTTTCACCGAGGACAGTGATGCCTGCATCAATTTTACCTAGGACCGCTTCCTGATTTGCCTCTTGCTTGGCTTCCAATGCATGCATCATTCGCTCGCTGGCCTCTTGATTGGCCTGCATCAATCCTTTGAACTCCTGTCGGCTAGCCTCTTGATTGGCCTGCATCAACTCTTTGAACTCCTGCCGACTAGTCTCTTGATTGGTTTTGAGCATTTGCTGCATAGACGCCAGCAACGCTGCCATGTTCAGTTCCGATGAGGTACCTGCTGATGCTGCCTCAGCTCCCGCCGAAACACCGGCGTCAACTTGACGCTCTTCTTCTTCACGGCTACGTTGACGTGCGGCATCCATCTCGACTTGACGTCTGGTTCGTGGAGTACGCCCTTCTTCGTCTCGTGGTAGTAACGGCATCCCACTTCTGACACCAAATGTTACGTACTAAGGGGTAGGTACAATTAATGCCGACTACGTGTATAAAGGGTTTATTCCGCTCTCCACAAACTTGACAATTACACACTACTACACTAGTTCACTAATACTAGTTACACACAACAAGCACTGTTCCAAATCACTTGCAGACTCACAGTATTCCAATATTATCGCCTAGGTCACTGGTATATCACTCTTCGTTCGCTTACTTAAGTTCCGTACACTGTCGCTTCCAAGAAGTAACTAACTCGCTGCCCGTCGTCAACACCTTATATACGGAATAAAGATGCGAGCAGCCCCGGATCTAGGGGGGGGCAAGCCGGGGCCTATGCCCCGGGCGGCAAGTTCAGAGGGCGGCAAAGTTCCCACTTTACAGACGAATGGACAACTCATCAGAAATTTCAGTATTTTTTTACTGTGGCCATATCAAGTCGACCGATACCCAGGGGTACAGTACACGGACCACGTGACCGGGGGCGGCGAGAGCGCGGAGTGAGGCGCGCTGCACGAACATTATTCGCGAGACGCGTAGGCATGCATAGTTCAAAATATGCGCCCCTCGCCAGCAGGAATCGCAGATCGCGGCAGCACGCCTCTGGTTAAACATGTGTGTTGTTTGTTTATGTGTTTATTATTTACTAAAATTTAGTAAGTACTTGTCGATCAACCGAAGGTAAAATACTGTTTTTATTAGTGTCACATCAATAAATCTATCACAGCTCATCGATCGCCTTTCTAGGCCTCAGTATTTTATCATAACTATGTTATGCTTTTTAATATATGTATTTATTTTATAAAATTGAATGTAATACCTACGTGCCATTACTTAAGCCATCAATCGTCGTTATTAAAATAAAATTGAACCTATTACTAAAAATTTACTGTTTTGTATGCTCAAAACTTTGCAAAATATGAGACAAATTCCAATGGATATTGGATAAATGAGACTGGGAAGTTGCTGAAAAAATTGGTGTTGAACCTATTTTGCAAATTAACGAATTTCGAGACGTAAAAAACATTTCGATGAGATGTCGAATTACAAACACTTCAACCTATTCAACTATTTTCTAAAGAAATAATAATAGTACCTATTTGATCGAATCATATCAGAAATTAAATTGTTACATAAGGGGTGAATGTAACTTATTGTGGCCCGAGACGTGGTTTGGCGCCTGAGCTTAGCGAGGGCGCCAATAGATCGAGGGACAAAATAAGTCTTTCACCCGAGGTAAACACTGTGCTTTTTATTACGAATACAAGGAAAGTAAAAATAAAAACAGGAATTGGCTAAAAAATAATACAAGGAAGTATGAACAATACGCTACAACTCGAAAAAAAAAGATCGGATTGCCACCTATTTTGTTTTTTTTTTTCGTTGGCCAACTTCATTATTTATCATCTTTAAATATTTTTCCCAAATCCATGTTATTTTAAAGAATTGTTGAAACTAAATTATAATGAAGTCATTTAAAAATATCGATTCTTTAATTAATACCTACTGAACTTTATGTTATTTTTCATTACTCATACTCTGAAAGTAGGTCTGAAGTTGCCTGAGAAGCGGGTTGAAAGTAATACTTTTCAGGCCTGGGAGTTTCGCTTTCAACTGACAGCTGTCAAATTATAAAAAAAAACTAGTTCCATTTTCACATTTCTATGGAACCATGTTCAAACTTTTTCTACAGTCACTCAATTACAGCACGATGTAAAATTGAAATAACATAAAGTTAAGTATTATTTCAAGAATATATTTTTTTAAATGACTTAATTATAATTTAGTTTCAACAATTTCTTTAAAATAACATAGATTTGGGCAAAATATTTAAAGATTAAAATGAAAAATAATGGCTAAATAATTAAGTTGGCCGGCCAACGAAAAAAAAAACTAAATAGGCGGCAATCCGATTTTTTTTTTCCAGTTGTAGAGTATTGTTTATACTTCCTTGTATTATTTCTTTAGCCAATTCCTGTTTTTATTTTTATTTTCCTTGTATTCGTAATGAAAAGCACAGTGTTTACCTCGGGTGAAAGACTTATTTTGTCCCTCGAACTATTAGCGCCCTCGCTACGCTCGGGCGCCAAACCCCGTCTCGGGACAAAATAAGTAACTTTCACCACTCATGTAACAATGTACTATTAATTTTACATCGCGCTGTAATTGAGTGACTAGAAAAAGTTGGAACATGGTTCCATAGAAATGTGAAAATGGAACTAGTTTTTTTTTAATAATTTGACAGCTGTCTGTTGAAAGCGATTCTCCCTAGGGCGGAAAAGTATTACTTTCAACCCGCTCCTCAGGCAACTTCAGACCTACTTTCCGAGTATGAGTAGTGAAAAAGAGGTTTGTTTGTGCTACCAAGCTGAATTTGAATTTTACTTTTCTTAATGGTACCTACTAATATTTTGAAAATGTCAATTGAAGAACTGCAAAAGTATGGAGCATAAATGGCTCGAAAATACGAGCGAGATTTAAGCGCCGCTGAATTCTGCCAGGAACTCTACGTTTTTAAGGGGGAAACTCTCTTTTTATTTGGTTATGTATCCATAGGTATATAGAAAAGGCTTACGGTTTCTATCTCTTGCAACAGATCTACGCGCATGGTTTGCAGGATGCTTTTCTTAATATTTGTATTGCCCTGCGAATTTACTCTAGGTACGCTAAGAGGTTTTAACAAACTATAGCTAATTAAACATTATTTGCGATCTTCTATGAGCCAGGAACGCTTATCGAGTCTTGCAATCTTAGTGATAGACAATCGAATTGCACACGAGTTAAATTATGACAAGTTCATAGATTTTTTGCTGAGCAAAAAGCTCGAAGAGTAATAGTACATTGTTACACGAGTGGTGAAAGTGACTTATTTAGTCCCGAGACGGGGTTTGGCTAATAGTTCGAGGGACAAAATAAGTCTTTCACCCGTGGTAAAAACTGTGCTTTTCATTACGAATACAAGGAAAGTAAAAATAAAAACAGGAATTGACTAAAGAAATAATACAAGGAAGTATGAACAATACTCTACAACTCGAAAAAAAAGGTCGGATTGCCTACTATTTTGTTTTTTTTTTCGTTGGCCGACCAACTTCATTATTTAGCCATTATTTTTCATTTTCATCTTTAAATATTTTGCCCAAATCTATGTTATTTGAAAAAATTGTTGATACTAAATTATAATTAAGTCATTTAAAAATATATATTCTTTAATTAATACATAACTTTATGTTATTTCTATTTTACATCGTGCTGTAATTGAGTGACTGTAGAAAAAGTTTGAACATGGTTCCATAGAAATGTGAAAATGGAACTAGTTTTTTTTTATAATTTGACAGCTGTCAGTTGAAAGGGATTCTCCCGGGCCGGAAAAGAATTACTTTCAACCCGCTCCTCAGGCAACTTCAGACCTACTTTCTGAGTATGAGTAATGAAAAAATATAATGTATTAGATATTTATTATACATATTTTTAAGACCGACGATTTTATTTTATGACGACCGCTTGGTGCATTGGCCGCTCGGCTCACTGCACGTGGTGGTTGCGGGCTCGATTTCCCGGGTAAATTTCGGAAACGGTCCTTTCGTAATTGGCCCTGGTCTAGGTGTCCCTGGCTGGGATCGCCCCCAGTCCATAGTACGGTACCCATAGTACAAGCGTTGCTTAGTTTGGGACCATACAGTAGGTGTGTTCAAATCCTATCCTATGCTGGGTATATAATATATATCCTACACGTTCATATATATCTGTACATTTATAGGCTTCACAGAAAGAATAGCGATGGATGCATTATTTCCGGAAGGCCTATGTCCAAATGTCAATTAATTAGTGGACATCTGATAACTGAAATTATAAAGTTGATAAAGGTAAAAATAAATATATAAGTGGGTGGGGGCGGCACAATTTAGATTTTGCCCCGCCTAAAAAAAAATGAAGATCCGGGGCTGGATGCGAGCTGGTATTTTCCTGAACATTCTCGGTAGGTATGTACGTAATAATAATCGGAATCGAATGATCTCGAGACACATTGTCGGCTTCCCTTTGTATTCGTTCACGAGTAGGTATTCGCCGGCCGTCGCGCCGATAACGCAAGGGCGTTCACTTTATACCTACATACCTACAGTCTCGAACATTCAATTTTTAGAGATCCTTCGTAACTAATCGATGGAGTACATCTAAAATAACAATGCGTTTTTCAAAAATAAGGATCCTTCGAGATATTTGACCAAGTAGTTTCTAGGTCGCAACAATAGATACTATTAATATGATGTATGAGAGATTGTTTGTTTGTAAGACGATCACGCAAAAACGGCTGAACAGATTCGAATGTAATTTTTATTTAAAACCTTGTTCTATATTGCCCAACGATTGTTAGATACTCACCGTCGTAATACAGAAGCCCTTAATTTTATTTGTATACATACCTCTTTCGCAAGGAACTCTCTATATTCAACCTTCTTACAAACGCATGAGAATAATTTGTACGCATATGAGTAATATAGGTGGCATGAATAATGAGCCTTAAGTGCACTGATATAAGGAGGTCACAAACAGATCTGAACACAGCTTGCGAAATCATCCTTCATGGAATCATATTTATTCAGTTCCTTTCTGGGTGTCAACGCACTGCCATGTAATGGGGGCATGGGTCTAGTAAACAGCCATTTGTGATCAATCAAGATCAAACAATGATTTTCTTACTGAACGTGAATAATAGTCAAGTTATATCTGTAATCGTAAAGAAGACTGAGATTCGACCCCCGATAAATAACAAATTCTGGTTGCATAAAAAAAGAGTTTTTTATACATGTAAAAAAACTTGACTTCACTCCATAGTTATACGTGAAAACTCGTGTTGTAAAAAAGCTACTTGCTTAGGTACCTACTTATTCAATAAACGGAGAGACCAGTGTATTTTTTGAAGAATTCATTAAAAAATATTTGCTATTGGCTTTATTGTGAAAAACCGTTTTGATTTAAAATATCATGGTTAACTCATATTTTACGGGGTCGACCCAGGAGAAGTTGGTGAGATTAATTAGACACCTTTATGGGAAATTCGTTTTGGGAAATTTCCCTGAACCGAGCAGTGTGAAAGAGGGAAGGGAAGGCATTTGCCTAGGCCTGGGACAGTCATGTAGGCTAATAAAAAATATGGTCTTACTAGCTGTGCCCACGGACTTCGTCCGCGTAGTATTTAACGTAACAAAAATTTCGGGATTATCGGGATAAAAAGTATCCTATATGTTAATCCCGGTTATAAACTATCTGTGTTCAAAATTTCATCCAAATCCGTTCAGTAGTTTTTGCGTGAAGGAGTAACAAACATACATACATACATACATCCACACTCACAAACTTTCACATTTATAATATTAGTAGGATTTGTGGTTTATTTTGCTTGAGTACCAAGGAAAAAAAAATATTTACAGAAGAACATAGTTATCTCCTCCTTTTTGGAAATCGGTTAAAAAGTATAAGTTATTTTCCAGCACGTGTGTTTTTTAATTATATATTCTAACATTTTAAAAAAAGAAGTCGTCAAAATGACTAATTCATTTTTATTTATTTAAAAAACAATGTATTTTTTATGCGGCATATGCCGGTCATAAGACGATATTGACTTTCAAATAACAAGAGGAAGTTCGGATTAATGACGTACCTCACCGATTTTATCGATAAAAGATTTACTACATTTACTAAAAGGTATGTCTTTATTATTTTATGATTAATGGTTATCCCATTTAAATTGTAACTCAAATATGTGTTCGCGCGTTGTGGGCAAAGTTTATAGGTGTTCTTGTGTAGACTTATCTGAAAATTATTTAGAAATAATAATAATTTAGAAGAAAATTGTAGACTAATCCGAAACATGTTTACAATTATATGTTAGCAATGTTTGCTAAGTAGGTAAAGATTCCTACATTAAATGCCTATATTGCGTTGTTGATTTACAATATGTATGTCCTCTAAAATAGTTTTTTTTATTCCTTCATTATTACATCAATGAATGACGGCACTCCACAAAATTATAATTGAATTAGAAAATGTTGCTTAATGTTTTTAAAATTGAAATGAGGGATGGGGTTATGCAATTATAATGACGCAATTTAGATACATCTCAGTAGAGACGAAACAGGACTGTCGTGAGCGGATTGTATTACGTATATATGTATGTAATTATGGATGGCTTTATGCATGCAAGGGGGACTGGTAAACTAAGAATTTTTCATTACTCATACTCTGAAAGTAGGTCTGAAGTTGCCTGAGAAGCGGGTTGAAAGTAATACTTTTCAGGCCCGGGAGTTTCGCTTTCAACTGACAGCTGTCAAATTATAAAAAAAAACTAGTTCCATTTTTTACATTTCTATGGAACCATGTTCAAACTTTTTCTACAGACACTCAATTACAGCACGATGTAAAATTGAAATAACATAAAGTTAAGTATTAATTCAAGAATATATTTTTTTAAATGACTTAATTATAATTTTGTTTCAACAATGTCTTTAAAATAACATAGATTTGGGCAAAATATTTAAAGATGAAAATGAAAAATAATGGCTAAATAATGAAGTTGGCCGGCCAACGAAAAAAAAAACAAAATAGGCGGCAATCCAATTTTTTTTTTTCGAGTTGTAGAGTATTGTTTATACTTCCTTGTATTATTTCTTTAGCCAATTCCTGTTTTTAATTTTATTTTCCTTGTATTCGTAATGAAAAGCACAGTGTTTACCTCGGGTGAAAGACTTATTTTGTCCCGAGACGGGGTTTGGCGCCCGAGCGTAGCGAGGGCGCTAATAGTTCGAGGGAGTAACTTTCACCACTCATGTAACAATTTACTATTAAACATTCTAATCTATCTTACGTATGAATTTTTGGATGTATTCTGGACAAATTTGTGAAATCGGTAAAGGACGAAGCAAAATAGCGCATCAATTATTTAAGCCGTTTTTTTAAATTTTATTTTTTCTGCACAACCCTATAACAAAGTTACATCTAATTGTTTTAATACTTACTTTTAATATTTAAATCACAATGAATATGCTTAATGTTACCTTAAAAAATATTTTAAACGCATGGATATCTAAACTATATAATATCGGTCAATTATTAAATGTTAATTAACATGAAAGAGGTTGTAAAAGTCATCATAATAAATTGATACAATTTATATGATCCTAAAATGATTTTATAAACCATTTTTCATACACTTCAGAAGTTGTGACAAACTCCGAAGTATAAACTAGCAAGTATCATTAATATTACATAAAGAGATGTGCTACCATGTCATACACCGTGTAACCCATTGTAACCCATTGTAACCCATTATTATTGTAACCTTTTGTGGTTGCTTAATAAAGTGTGGGTTTTCAAGCAGACTGCTTTGGAGACAAGGTGCAAAAAAATATGTTCGGACATGAATGACCGATGCTGTTTATACATGGTGTTGCAATAAACGGAGTTTTAATACTATTTCTGATACAAGAGACGTGTACGTGACGGGTTTATTATCTGTAATATATTTTAAGAACAATTACAGTTAAAGATTAATTATTACAATTATACTACTTAATGACATAAATGGATTAATAGTCTCTTGTAATATATCGATATAGATTTTTTATATAAAGTTTGTGAAAAAGAGATCTCAGACAATGGCATATTTATGACATCTCGTACAAGAACGTGAAACAAAGCAAAGAGGATGGGACGGAAGAAAAACAGAGTTTACCATCCCCCTGTATTGTCTTGGTTATCGCAGGGCGGTGCGCGGGCGCAAGCCAAAGCTGAGGCCGGACAATACGGACACGACGATCGCTGTTATTCGCACATCTTCGGCTACCCGCACGAGGCGAGCGTGTACGGGAGGCAGAAAGTCCTGGGAAGCTTAATCCTACTAATATTATAAATACGAATGTTTGTTACTCTTTCAGGCAAAAACTATAGAACGGATTTGGATGAAATTTGGAACACAGATAGTTTATAACTGGGATTAACGCATAGGATACTTTTTATCCCGATAATCCCGGATTGTTTGTTAAGTTAACGCGGACGAAGTCGAGGGCATCAACTAGTATAATAATAATATGACCAGAATGACACAACAACTGCATGGCCCTAAACTGAGCAACGATTGTACTATAGTTACCGTACAATGGACTGGGAGCGAACCCAGTGACACCCAGACATGGGCAAATTACGAAAATACCATTTCCGAAATTTGCCCCGACGGGAATCGAACCCGCAACCACCTGGTGTAGTGAGCCGACCGGCCTGCGCTGAAACCACTGCGCTAAGCGGTCAGAGCGTCCAAATTAAATGGACCTTAATAAGGAGGCTAGACAAAGTAAAGTTTAATATTGTTTTGCGCTTATATTTTTGGCTTGGGGCTTTCTTTCAATTTGGTTTAGGCGAAAATACACATGTCTTTCGAATGGTTCTAACATTTTAAATTATTGCCCACTTTTGTCCTGCCGTACCCATTATGTACTCGTCAATTCCTCAGCCTTCAAAGCCACAATATGGTCAACTCAACATTGTCCACCTTTAGAAAAAACCAGGATTATAATCGTGTAGACCATTCTCTTCACAACATTTGTCCCGCGAACATGATTTTTTCTATTAAAATTAGTTATGAATAAGTGGGCTTGAATTGATGGTGATGCGCTACGGAAGAGTGATGTAAATTGTCGATGATGTGATATTACTTATAGTGATGTAAAAGTTTAGTTACAAACTATAAGTACGATGCAGGTGGGGAATAATCTGTTGACATATTTTTATGTACTTAAAAATATTACAAGAAGATTTTGACGCCAAATTACCTTCTTCATCCACGCTAGCTTCAATATTTTTAAAAGCTTACTCATTTGTTATATTTTTAATATAAAATAAAAATTAAAATAAAATAAATAATATTTTTTTAATATGCAATGTATTTATTTGTAAGCAGTGATAGCCGATTGGTTAAGCACGCGACTTGCGGGCACCAGATTCTGGGTTCTAACCTCGCCTCGCACCTTTGGGTGTTTAGAAATCTATGTGTGAAACATTATTTCTAATGTTTATCACTTGCTTACGGTGCAGGAAACCTGCATGCCTTAGATGATCGAAACAATTTTCGAAAGACAGGTGAAATCCATCAACCCGCACTTGGCCAGCGTGGTGGATTATGGCCTGCATTCCCCTCGTGTTGAGGGAAGGCCCGTGCCTAGGAGTGGGATGTCAAAAGGGCTAAAATTATTTATTATATGTGAAATCCACCAACCCGCACTGGGTCAGCGTGGTGGATTATGGCCTGAATCATGTCCCCTCATATTGAGGAGAGGCACGGGCCTAGGAGTGGGACGTCAAACGGGCTAAATTATGATTAATGTATTTATTTGATAATTTTACGTACCTAATTAAACCATCGATATACAAGTTATCATAGTCACATCACTAGTGCACAAAAACTGCGGATGTGTCGCAAAATATCTGCCAGCAGCAAGGTGCTTGCGATGACCACCGGGTACTTTGGCGAAAAAAAAACAATGTCCACACAAAAATGAACAATTGCATGCGGTGATGGATGGCCGATGCTCTCGGGATGGACGTCTGTTGGATAGATGAGCAGGGTTAGGACGGAAGAGGATTTTGTTTTGTTTACTTTCATAAGCACCAGTGATAGCCAATTGGTTAAGCACGCGTCTAACGTGCCCAAGGTCCTGGGTTCCAACCCCGGCTCGCACCTTGGTTATCTACGTGCAACTTATAATTTCAATAATGAATATCACTACGGTAAGGAAAACATAGTTGCTAAGAAATAACCTGAGAAGCCGCTTCCATATAAATGATTCCATATCACATATTGACCCACTCCACGTGGGTGTTAAAACATCCCTATTTAAACACACATTATATTTGCAATATTAACCTTATTTCTCATAAAATAAGTTCTGTATTACGTTGTTCGGCACCCAGATATTTCTCTAAGTGCTTGGTATTGTCATTTATTATCGTTTTCCGCACGCGCCCATTCAAGCGTGCGGTGAATAGCTGCGATAGTAGAGTATCAACAAAACTTTTAAATGGATTCGAATTTCGAACGTTTTATAAAAGAATTTTCGAAATGAGCCAATAGCGTGACGCATAATTTAATTATTGCTATTGGTTGTCCATTTAGAAGTGAATTGCTGACGCAAATTCTAAGATATGCTACAGACAGATGAAAAAATGAATCGAATGCTACTGAAATATGAAAGAAAGAACCGTAGTATAAAGTAAATTTAAGATAAAAGACTTATTGTTATCCCTCTTGTCATAAGAGGGATACTTTTCAACATGAACCTATTGAAGAACCTAAAACTTATTTGCTTTTTTGACTTACATTTTGACAAAGCCTCTAAACCAAAATGTTATAATCGCGCATATTCATTTATTTAAGTCATTTGTTATCTGAGGTGCGCACGCGCTCGTTCAAGCGAACGTTTATCGGGTTCGCATTGATGTCCGCCTGGATTACAAACATCATTAGTTATGATTCCAATGTATTTTGTATTTCTTTTTAGGAGTGTTGCCAAAATAATTTATATTATATTTACTCAAATAATCTTATTTTATTTTCATTTCACTGACAGATTTTGAGGAATCAAAATACCTTGATGCGATGTGTTGATAGACCTTCGATCAGATATGGCTGAATTACCTTGCCGATTACTACAATCTATTAAATAATAATCTGGCTGTAAATTCGGTTCATCCGTTTTAAAATGATCAAATTACAGACATACATGCGTCCACCCTATTTATATGTATTTCTTTTCCATAGAAAGGTTAATAATAAGTTGATGTCATCTTTCTTATCTTATACATACCTACGTGTTTTCAGAGCGCGTTTTTACTTGAAGTGATATTTAAACGAGGATTTAAAGTTATTGGTACATTCAGACATGGATAACAATATTATGTAAGTATTTACGGTGTGAAAGACTTACGCTTAGTCGAATCACCCGCCTAATGTTAAGCAGTTGCAGTTGTTTGCAACACCAGAGGCCATGGCCACACGTTGCTGACTTGAAGGAGATTCGGGAAAAAGTGTGGGAGTGAAGGGGCTTCTGCTTTCTCACTCCTCGTATGAAACGCAGCTATAAAAGCTACTTTACGATCTTCTGTGAGAGGGTGGTACGTTGTACTATACCGCCGTTTAAATAATTGAAATAAGGTTCAGATTTCATTCGAGATAATCCTACTAATATATTATAAATGTGAAAGTTTGTTAGTGTGGATGTATGTTTGTTACTCCTTCAAGCAAAAACTACTGAACCGATTTGGATGAAATTTGTAACACAGATAGTTTATAAACGGGATTAACATATAGGATACTTTTTATCCCGATAATCCCGAAATTTTTGTTACGTTAAATACTACGCGGACGAAGTCGGGGGGCACAGCTAGTTATATATACTTATAGCCATTTGGTTAAGGTTAGTATTTTAAAAATTACAATAAATAAGCTTGTGCCAGACCGCCGTCGCTTGGCAAAGTGCCCAGAAGGCTGGCAGCATTGCCACGTTGAATGGCAATGCTAATTTTATCTGTGCCAGATATGTGCCAACCCTCTGGTCACCAGTTGCTTCGACCAGCCGCTCTCCCAAATCGCTAAAAATGGGCACCCGAGCCCTACGGTCCCAGAGTCTCTACCCTAATAATTATAATAGACCCTAAATTTATTAACCAATTAAATTCATCGACTGACGCATTTACTGCCTCGCGATTCGGATAATCGTTATATAACATGAAACATCAATTACGAAGGACAGGACAACAATAAAACAATGAGTCAACGAACTGGCCAATGGATTCCCCAAAGAAATAAAAAGAATTTAGCGTGTATCATTGCATATCAGTGTACAATACTTCGCTACTACATTTTCAATGCCGCACAGTGGGTCGACAACAATATTTTTCTGGAAAAAATCAACAATAAAAGATGCCACCCAAAAATCATTACTCACGCGGTATTTAACCGGATAATTGACATCAGATTTCGAAAATGGTTTGTGGTGCAAAATTGGGTGAACGTATTAACATTCTTGGGTGGTAGCTAAGGGGTGGAATGGACATTAAAGTGGCCTTTTTGAGTATTTATTCAAAGGATTACGCACATTATGGCCACTATGGTACTTTACCGGTCTTTGTTGAGGATATTTTGTTATGAAAGAGCTTCACCTTCATATTTATTTACATAAGTTATGCTGGTACAAATATTTGACGTCGCATTTTGGATATTATTTTGTATTCGGACATAGCGTTTAAAGTCCCAAAATAATGTACCTTGGAGCCGTTCGCAGTGCACGAGTTGTACCTACGTTATAAAATATAGAAATGATTGTGTCAACGAAATTTTATTGGAAAAATAACATTTTAAACACGTCAATAAATTATCGTATTTCTTTATCTAACACAAAATATTCTTGTTCAAACATGCACCAGCTATTTACCTTACTTCTTAAAATTATCGACTACAAAAAACTCATTGTCATCATAAGTAATATGCTTAATAAAGATCCTTCGTCCTTTTCACTTCGAAGATTTATTCGTTGCCACAATTGTGTGGACTTTGAAAAAAATAAAGGAAGCGGCGCTAACTTCTAGAAAGGATAATCCCCAAGGAATCGCAACCCTTCTCCATCGTGTCTTGATTTTTTTCCGGTTTTTGTCCAGATGAAAGTTGAATGGCAGCCAGAGCATTGTGCACGCGTAATGTTCAGGAAACTATTGAGTTCAATTGTCCACGGATCGTTGGCTGTTCGCATGAATTATGGGTAAGGAAAATGTAAGGAATTGCATATTGGGACTGAGTTCGATGTACGAAGGGGTTTTTCAGTTGATCGGTATTGAGTACATAATTATTTTTCCGTACACTCATTAGGAATTTAGGGTAGACGAAACTTATACTAATGCGACTACATCAATCCCAGGAATTTTAAAAAATATGCAATGATCTTAGGTCTGTATTAATAAATCGATCTCAAATCTGAGAGCGATCTTGGAACTGTCATTCTTATGTCATACCGGTACAAAATTACTTGTCAAAAGCGTTCTTAAGATCGCTCTGACTCTCTCAGACTTGAAATATATCTTTAAAACGGACATAAGTAAATTCTCAACACCTTATTAATCCCCAAGTGCGCATACGTGACAAGACGAACGTACGCATTCAACAAGTTCATCGATATCATCTTCACACATTAAAAATTCCACATCACTACTCACTACAGAATTCTTCAAAGACCTTAGACGTAATAATTACAAACTTTTTGTCACGAGTTTAGTGACCACGTTCGATGTGCTTAGTCAAAGCATGAGTTTGGCAACATTTTTATCAACAAATTCGTTTAGTTCTTGTTAATTAGCTAATGTTCTTAGTACTTGAATTCCCATTAAAAATATATGCCACAGATTTTTAACACCTGGCTGTAATTGGTTATGGTTTGTCGAAATATTTCATATCGAATTGTCTTTAGTACTTTTAGCTAGGCCCACTAGGAAATATCATTTTTAGACGAATTATTAAAGAATTTTCAATAGGCATATGTCTTATTATTAAAAATTATTTGGTTTCGAGCGTAGCCTGCTCGGCTCACTGCACATGGTGGTTGCGGTTTGGATTCCCGCCGGGGCATATTTAGGAAATTACCTTTTCGTCATTTGCCCAGGTATTTGTGTTACTGGGATCGCTCCCGGTCCATTGTACGGTACCCATAGTACAAGCTTTGTTTGGGACCATACAGTTGGGGTATCAGCCTGGCGATATTTATTTATTATTTACTTATTATGTCATACCAGTACAAAATGACACGTCAAAAGTGCACTCAAAACCGCTCTCATATTTGAGATCAAGTTATTAATACGGGCTTTAGTGACTTTATTTTGAGGTAGATAAATACAAGAATATATCCAAAACATACCACGAAAACGTATGAATATTCAAATCTGAGTTTAGTCAGAGGTCGTCGGCACACATTCGCTTGAGTCAATAAGTACCTAACAGCGATCCGCTAATTTTGTATCTTTATTATGCAAATTAGAAGCATCGCGTTTTTCCGCCTTCGCGTATAATACTGTGTCAGTCAAACCAAGAAGATATTATAATTATTGAGGTCAACAGTGTTTGTTTTGTTTTGTGCTGACGTCATACGAGTGATAGGTATACAACCTTATTATATTACTATTTGTCCGGGTGGAATCTTGTAACTGAATTTAGTCAGTTATCCGATTGAGCTGAAATTTGGTATACACGCTTATTTTGGATGACAATGCATGCTTAGCTATGTGACGTCATTCCAATTCCAATATGGCGGATCATCCAAGATGGTGGACTAGTTATTTTTACTGCACTACCACAGTATGGGTATCAAATGAAAAGGCTGGCTGAGGAGAACACGAACACTAATACAACGTCACATTAAATCCAAAAAAACATAAAGATCAAAAGCATGCTTGTTTAAAAAGTTTCATTTTACCATTAATTTATTTTATTTTGTTAAATGAGTAATGTCTTTTTTTCGATGAGACTAAAAATATGATTTATAGTAGGATGAATACGGGCCTCAGTCTGACGTTTTAATATTATATATTTCAAGGCAGCTTGTATTAAATACTTGATATTATTATTAATTATTTGCGGTGTAAACCAGGTACTATCATGGTGAAAGGGGAAACTCGTGCACAGTCCGGCCATTCCAACCCGTTTCCTTGTTACGAAGACAACGCTTCCGAGCGCGACGATCCGCGCTGCGCCCGCGCCGGTGTCAACGCGCCATTAATTGTTGATTAGGCGAAGTTATGCACTTTCATTTTAAAACATTACAAAGGTCAGTGACCTTGGTAGGATAATCATAGGATATAAATTAATAAATATCGCCAGACTGACACACCGACTGTATGGTCCCAAACTAAGCAACGCTTGTACTATGAGTACCGTACAATGGACTGGGGGCGATCCCAGTGACTCCCATACCAGGGCAAATTACGAAAACTCAATTTCCGAATTTTCCCGGTGGGAATCGAACCCGCAACCACCATGCGTAGTGAGCCGAGCGGCCAACGCTCAATGAACGTTAAGTTTAGTGGTATGAGCGTGGACCGCTTTGCTCACTGTAAAAGGTTCGATTCTCGTTGGTACAAGTAAGCGAAATTGTATTTTCGTAAATTACCCTAGTCTGGGAGTAACTAGGGTCGCAGACCCAGACCATTGTACGGCACCAAATACATGTTATAATAAAATGTTTTTACAATTTATTTCTACTTACGGCTCCCAACAAAGAAATTCTAATAACATGGGACATGGGACTCATAGTATAATAAAATTGTCGCTCAGTTTTTCGGAACCAAACCGTTGGTGTATTTCTGTAGATAATAATAATTCATTTATTAATAAATATAGTTATTCCAATTATGTATTATTGCATATCATTTAATATATTATTAACATTAATTAATTTAATGTTACCCCTTTTTACATCCCACTCCTGGGCACGGACCTCCCCTCAACACGAGGGGGATTCAGGCCATAATCCACCACGCTGGCCCAGTGCGGGTTGGCGGATTTCACATGTCCTTCGAAAATTAGTTAAATCTTCTAAGACATGCAGGTTTCATCACGATGTTTTCCTTCACCGTAAGCAAGTGATAATCATATATAAATTATGATTCGCACATAGATTTCGAAAAATCCAGAGGTTCGAGCCGGGGTTTGAACCCGAGACTTGGTAGCCCGCAAGACGCGTGCTTTGCTTCATTCATTATTAACATATTTAGATATATTATTCAATCAATGTTTGTCTGAATTGACGATATGTACCTGTGTACTTAATCTATACAAATAAATAAAATTGGAGTGTCTGTTTGTAATATCAAAATAACACCTTTTCACTAAATGCATATGGAAGTACATACGATACCTATAGCAAAAACGCGAATTAAAAAAATTTTGTCTGTCTGTCTGTCTGTCTGTCTGTCTGTCTGTCTGTCTGTCTGTCTGTGTGTTTGTTCCGGGTAATCTCCGAAACGGCTGGACCGATTTCGACGGGACTTTCACTGGCAGATAGCTGATCTTATAGCGGGTAACTTAGGCTACTTTAATTTTAGAAAAACAATTAGGGTTCCGCGTAAAAAAATAAAAACACTTGAAATCAAAGAGTATCTCCGAAACGGCTGGACCGATTTTGACGGGACTTTCACTGTTAGATAGCTGATGTTATACGCAGTAAGTGAGGATACTTTTATTTTAGAAAAACAAAATTAAAAAAATGGTTCCTGTCGCGCGGGCTCAGAACGCGGGACCGGGCTTTATTGTTAAGTTAAATTAAATTTCACGCGGGCGAAGTCGCGGGCTCAGCTAGTAACAATATAAAATATATAGTAGATGTAGATATTTTATTCCAAAGCGCTTTTTTATATGTATACTAGCTGAGCCCGCGACTTCGTCCGCGTGGAATTTAACTAAACAAAAAAGCCCGCTCCCGCGTTCTGAGCCCGCGCGACCCATTTTTAAACATTTTGTTTTTCTAAAATAAAAGTAGCCTAAGACTGCTTATAACAACAGCTATCTACCAGTGAAAGTCCCGTCAAAATCGGTCCAGCCGTTTCGGATATACTCTTTGATTTCATGTGTTTTTATTTTTTTACGCGGAACCCTAATTATTTTTCTAAAATGAAAAATTAGGCTAAGTTACTCCTCAAAACATCAGCTATCTGCCAGTGAAAGTCTCGTCAAAATCGGTCCAGCCGTTTCGGAGATTACCCGGAACAAACACACAGACAGACAGACAGACAGACATACAGAGAGACAAAAAAAAATTAAATCGCGTGATAGGTGTCGTATGTCATATGCATTTAGTGAAAAGGTGTTATTTTGATATTACAAACAGACAGTCCAATTTTATTTATTTGTATAGAAGAGCAGTCTTCTGTGAGAGGCTGGTCCCCGATGGAGAAAATCCGTATATTAGCTTATTCAAGTGGCTATGGTTTGTCTCTACCATCATATAACACTACTTCATATGTATTTCCGAGACATATTCAATCGGCAATCAATTCCCAAACATTAAAGCACGATCTAATTTCCGAACGAACTTAATAATATGAGAAAATGATCGGTGTCCGGGAAGGGCACAGTTTTCTGCGCACGGAAGAGAAAGTGCGACCGGAAGCGACGATGTCGGCTCGCTTCCGGTCTGGCTATACCTAGAGCGAATGTCTGGACTGTACTAAGATTCCTTCCTTCAAGTTGTATTATGATTACATTTGATTTATATTAGTTTTGTATAGGATAATAATATAAATAATAATAAAATAATTTAGCCCTTTTCACGTCCCACTCCCTGGCCCGGGCCTCCCCTCAACATGAGGGGGATTCAGGCCGTAATCCACCACGCTGGCCCAGTGCAGGTTGGCGGATTTCACATGTCTTACGAAAATTAGTTAGATCTTCTAAGACATGCAGGTTTCCTCACGATGTTTTCCTTCACTGTAAGCAAGTGATAATCATATAGAAATTATGATTCGCACATAGATTTCGAAAAATTCAGCGGTGCGAGCCGGGGTTTGAACCCAAGACCTGGTGCCCGCAAGACGCGTACTTTAACCAATTGGCTATCACTGCTCTGCGATAGGAATTGTTAATTAATTATACGAGTATTAAGGTACTAGCTTCTGGCCGCAGCTTCGGTAGTGTAGATTTTGTTTTCTAGATGTCGAAAACAGCGCCCCTACTAGTTCCAACTATATCTAAAAATCATCCAGGTGATCCTATAAGTACAAAATAAAAACATCAAAATCGGTCAAGCTGTTTAGGAGGAGATGTATTACGAACACACGCACGCTAGCGTTATAAATGTATGAAGGAAGAATATGAGTTTAAGGTTGACTGTATTTTTTACATCTCTGTAAAAACGACAACGAAATGATTTCACTGATTTATAATGCTGTCTCTACTTGGTGCTCGGAAAAAAAACAGACAAAACATAAATCACATCAAACTCACAAAACGTCTTAACTAATAACAAATAAATAAAATTGGAGTGTGTGTGTAAATAAAAGCGGATTGAGATAACTTATATCAAACGGCATAAAATCGCTGGTTCACCCCCAGAAGCCTAAAAATTCAAAATTCAAATATTTTTATTTCAAATAGGCCAGATTAACTGGCACTTTTAAAAAGTCAAGAACTAGGTGCATGTTCCAAAACAAAGTCCTATGGAGAAGAACATGCAAGAAACTCCATGGATACATTTTTTCTTTTGTCTTTTTTAAAATTATGTTTGTTTATTTACAGTAGGTATTAAGAGATGTGAGGACAATGTAGGTTAACGCATAAGGCATCACAAATAAAGAAGTAATAGGCCCAGAATATTGCCATGTCAAAAACTTATATCTACTAGGAAGTTATGCTATATTAATGCATCAGTGCTTACATGGTGCTCACATTTTAACATTTTGTCATTATTGTTACAATATTATTTTGCTGTCTATCATTTGATTAGGTACCTACTTTAAATTTATACAATTCAATACCCAACCAAGAGTTATTTATTTATTTCTTGAATATAACCATGATAATTGCAGTGTTCGCTTAAATTTTCAGCTGAAATCAGATCTGAATATTCAAAGATCTATTTATTATTGATCATAAACACCTACAGTGAAACCGCCCCGACATGGCCATAAACGTTTTACGAGCGGTCCTTACTTTCATAGCCCACTGACGTGCGGGTTCGACTCCCGGTTTGAGAGAAACTGGATACGCACACTGATGGATTTTATTGGCTTGTTTAGATGCTCTATTTTATAATTCCGTGTGTTTATAAATTCTGCTATAACTATTGGAATCAAATGTTCGGTTCGGTGTCACCCAGTAACATATAAGGAATAAATATAATTCTGAAAGTCATCGTTATTATTTCTATCGACTAAGGCGAAAGTACAATGGAATAACAATTATGAAATGACAAGTTTGTCCTTGTACCTATACCATAGTCTAGGCAGTTAGTCATTGGGTCTAGGTCCACTATGAATACCTAAGCGTCCTTCAACGCACGCGCATCGCGCGCATCCTGTCCCACTTTCTGCATTGAGACCTTAGCAACCATTATTATTGAGTACACATCATATGTTATTCGATTTATATGTTAATCGTTTCAAATGTATCACTTTTTTTATTATTCGTATCGGTATGTAATATTCTTCATTTACATTCAACAACAGCATTCACGCCGAATTGTGAGTTTGTGACATGTAAATTTGAGTAAAGTTGTGAGTAAACATTGTTTTTACTTTCGGATAGATACGGAAAAATTGTTGTGGAATTAATAAATCATTTCGATCCGATTATGTAAGTTCCGTTAACGCTGCAACTATTTACACGCGTATAATACCTACTTTGTCAAATTAAAACAATCTTTATTTGCACTGGTAACATTTTCTACTAAATATGCAAGAATATAAAACCCAAAGGCGTATTTTTTGAAAATGTGCCCAGTGGGCATGTGAACAAAGCATGTTTTATGGGAATTATTTTCCTTGATCATTTTATGATGACAAGAAATGACTAGCACCAGACGTGATGTATCGGTCTCCCACCGGTATACCCCCAAGACCTCAAATAATACAAGGGGTGCTACTCTTAGCAATGATAATCGATATATCGATATAGGTACATCGATTGCTGAAGGAATCGAATTATCGTTCGTTCAGATGATATAAGTACGACGGTAAAAAGGATGGAATTTATAATTAATTATCACTTCAGGATATCATGACGTAAAACGGAACGACGACCAACTCCATACCATAAAGAAATGACCTAGTCGGTAATTAATTATTTTTAAATGGTGTCGTAAATAGTCGTTATACTTAGTAAAAATAAACCTTCATTCGCGAAATTGTACGTACCTTATTTAATTGCAAACACTTAGTTAATTCGCTTCCTCGGTTAGTCGTTAGTACTGAAATAGGCAAATTTTATATCAATTGTCATTCTCACGAGTTATAAAATGGCGACGTATGCAGCACACGTCGGCTAGACGTGGGACATCCGTTGATGATGTGTCCAACTTTTGTGATGCGCGTGGGACAACTTAAAGGCTAAAGTATTTTCCTGTTTTGTTCTAGAAACATAATCATTACATAGTATAAAACCAAGTCGCTTCCCGCTGTCTGTATGTCCCTATGTATGCTTAGATCTTTAAAACTACGCAACGGATTTTGATGCGGTTTTTTTAATACATAGAGTGATTCCAGAGGTAGGTTTATATGTATAATACATGCATAATATAGTAGAGAAACACTGTTAATTTATTGCATCCGTGCGAAGCCGGGGCGGGTCGCTAGTTATATAAATCTAGGTTAACGAAAGCAGAAATCGTAGAGGTAATTCAAGAAATTGGTGCTGTTTTTTTTTGTAGAACGAAGTCATGCCATATCTGCCTGATGTTAAGCAGTTACCTTAGCCTACAGATGCTTGCTACACCAATGGCATTGCTCTCAAATTGCCGACCTAAAGAGGAGTGGAGTGGAAAGGGGAGTTTGGGCTTCCGGCCATGCTATGGGAAATGTAGCTATAATAGTTACTAAACGATTTTCTGTCAGAGAGTGGTACTACTTCAATCGAGCTAGCCTGTTTATAAGCTGTAGTCAGTTCGCTACGGCTTAGTTTTACCACCGTCAACACTGAGGCTCGTATTGATAAATCGATCTTTACTCTGAGAGCGATGTTAGAAATGTCATTCTTAAGGTGAAGGCGCCTGTCTAGCCCGCGAAATTCAAAATTTTCGACTATTTTTATAGTTTGTCCATAATCTGAAAACATTTAAGACAACATTTTGTGATTTGCGACAAACACAGTATGCAGTGCGTTTATTAATACATTTATTTTACTCTAAATATTATCACGGTGGATAGGATACTAGTAAATCACAAAATGTACAAAATTTGCCAAATTATCTGGATAGCTGTCGTTTTTGAAATGTTTTAGAGTAAGTTGGATATATTAATAAATGCACTGCACACGGTCTTTGTCGCGAATTACAAAATGTGCCTTTTATTATTGTCAGATTTTGAAAACTTTCTTAAAAATCACAAAAAAATTTAACTTCGCGGGCTAGATGGGCGCTTTAGCCTTAAGTCATACCAGTACAAAATGACATGTTATAAGGTTACTCAGACCGCTCTCAGACTTGACATCGTAAATTAATTATCGTAAGTCACCGTCAAAATTATCGTTATGCAATAAATTTATCGTACAGCGCCGTATTTCGGTTTCTTAACTGCTGTCAGAACCCCCAGAATAAATAAAAGATATTAGATAGAGCTAAATGTTTTGTGGTGCTCAATCAAAGTCTGTTTAAAGGTATTTTTGTGCTGTTTAAAAATATCGTACGTTTAACATCATTTTGATATCCGCTATCGTACATCGTACCAAAGGCCAAATTATCGTACGCCCCCATAATTACCGCACGGTCTGGCAACACTGCCTGAGACATACCTTTAAAGCTCAATCTCCCAAAAACACAAAGGGAACGTGACCGCAGCGACCAGGCTCACATAAATCACTAAGCGGTTCGGATTAGCATAGATGGCGAGATGTGGCTGTGGGCCAAGGTTGCTGGCCGTCGGCCGCCGGCTGACGTCACCCTGCGCCATGGGTTTAAGGTCACGGCTGCTAGCAACGATTGTGGTGAGTTTTACAGACGATTTAATGATGCCATCGACGCGTGCGGAAGAATTGTGAAAATGTATAATACTTCTTAATTCTCACACTAGTAGTAAATTAATTGCATTAATTTAGCGAGTAACGAGCGATAGAGATAAATATTTTTACATGTCAGTTTAGTTTAGTTGTGATTAGAACACAAAGTAGGCATAACTGTCTGAGTTCAATAAACAATTCAGGACTATCCCACTCATATAGAAATATGGATGTACTCTAGTCGCGTTGTAACTATTTAAAACAATTTGCAATTCACTGCTAGCTGTGTAAGGGAAATACCGGACGGTTGGTATACGACTTGAATCTTTGGAAAGTGTGCTAATTAATCAATTCAATTTAAGCAGTTTTGAAAATGGAAAAATAAACTATTTGAAAGGTGGGAAAATTACATTTCATTCAAAATTGGAATTGTCAGCTCTAACGTATTAAAAAATAAGCCAACACCAGGCCGCAAATACAACATATTAAAAAAAAATCTTTTTTCAAAACGAAATCTTATTTTTTAAATCCTTATACGGGCAACGGTCCCATATATTTCAATGCTATTATAAAGTTTACACTTGACATTTTAATAGGTTTTCTAACCTCCTTGCTCTGTTATGTGGCAAAATACGTCGTAATAGCTATAGCTAGCAGTAAGGAAGCAATCTAATAAAACCAATAAAAGTCCAGTCGTTTAATCCTTTGCAGCCTACAGCCGGTTTTAAAAAACCTGCCGAATTTAAAATAAGAATTCATACATAATTTTTTGATAAACATGACAGCTGTCAAGCATTAAATAAAATAAAGCTCGATTTAAAAAAAAAACAGCATTAATGCAGATATTGACTGTTTGGCGGAAAGTAGAAATTTGATATTGTAATTTGTCAAAACTTGTGTTTCTTTGAGTACTAATTACACATCACACATTAACCACCTTATTATTGAACGTGGTATAGCGGGTGAATAGTTACACACCAAATTTTCTCGTTCTGTCATCTGTAATTTGACATTTGGTAGAAGAAGACAAATCATGGTTTGACTATGCAACCGCTTAACCACGTATATTAATAAGGGGGTTATTAGTCAAAATTATTCTCCTGTTTTTCCAAGAAGCTTATTAATTTGTCACTAAAGTATCCTTTACTTTACTGATAGCGTTTAGATATTTAAAGCCTCGCCAAGGGCTTTGCTGTGCTAGACGCACTATTAAAATCGTAATCACATATTTACTTGACATTGACCAAATGCTAAAGCGATACTAAATGCAAAAAACTTATCTACACTACCTATTACTTTATTAAAATACATTTCTTAGTTTTCTATTCCACTCCTCCCACATTTGCTCAATTCAACAAATGACTATTCGATTAAAAAACCCGCACTTCCTTCCTCCTTCGTACAACATTGTGTATATTCATTATTGCAAATACCGTGAAAGTTATTGCGCGTGCGCAATACCTCATCACAATATTACCATAATCTAGATTATGTCATGGGATTACTAGAACTTGAATAATCGCGTTTCACTCGAGGTCATGCGCGGCAGCCAATCAGCGGTTAGCAAACGTCGCACGTATGAAAATCATTGGCTATGCGGAACGCCGCGCCGGTGCGCACACGCATCGCCTAGCTGCCCTAGCCTAGACTTTGTAGGTGCACTATGATTGTCCTAGTCATCGTGGTACATAATATCCTGGTTTGAGAAATAGCCAAAAGCAATTTTTGGTATTTTTCTCTAAACAAGAACTTCCTATCCGATTCTTAAGATTTTCTTCGAAAACTAGTAAGTACATATTGTTTTAGCATGCTTTCGAAATTCATACTTTATTCTCCTTAATTAAAAGCCTGAGTGGTCATTCACACGATGAAGACGACATAGTTTTTTCTATAGATTTTTGACCGATGTTTGGCCGTATTTGGCAATCGGATACTGTAAAGTTTATGAAAACAATCGGTGCCGCGTTCACTGTGTGAGTGACCGCTTTTTTTTTAAGGTTGGCTTCAGCCTGTTTTAATTTGACAGTTTATACGGTACCCAGATAGGTATGCTGCGTGCTCAATATACTGAGGTACATGTACCTACTTGGAAATTAAGTATTTTTGTATAGGTAATTACAAAACAAAATTAGGAACTACAAACATCATTCGCTGTCGTAATTTTTTGTACTCAGTTATCGTTACAAAACATTTAAATGCGAACCGATTGCCACTTTTTTAGATGACGCATAATTATTTATGGAACCTCTTCCGCTTCGGGGTAGTTTCGGGGTACTGTTGCCAGATAGTACGATAACTATGGGGGCGTACGATAATTTGGCCACCGGCCCCCCTAGCCAAGTGGCTTCGTCTACAAGCGTTTCTACAAAACGCTACGCTTCAACGTATGGAAATGACATTACAAGTCGATAAGTAGATCACGTGACTTATGTCATTTCCATACATGAAGCGTAGCGATTTGTAGAAACGAATGTAGATGAAGACACTTGGCTAGAGGGGCAGTACGATGTACGATAGCGTCTATCAAAATTATGTTAGACTAACGATAATTTTGAACAACTGTTGCCGTCTCCTTCGCTCGTATACATAATATGTTTACTGTTTGCAGCTCGGCAAAACTTTTTTTTCCTTTATCTTTGGGGGGGTAGTTGCTGAATAGAGCTGAGAAGCCAAGATACGATGATAATTTTCTTCAATAACGATAAACACTGATGAAGGCTCACGGTATGGCCGGAATCTGTGGCGGGCAAGTCCACGGTTTTGTGCAGCGATTGTTCATAGCTACCCTAGCCGGTACGGGTCAATGGTGCAGTGGACTAAGTCGCGTCCGCCTCTAGGCTCCATGCCAACTACTAATGCAATTGCTACAGGGTAGGCGGCGGGTAGAGAAAACTGTACTTCAAATTCAATTTATTACATATTATGTATGTAGAGCAGTGATAGCCGATTGGTTGAGCATGCGTCTAGCGGGCACCAGGTCCTGGGTTCAAACCCCGGCTCGCATCTCTGGGTTTTTTAATCTATATACAAATCACAATTGCATTTTGATTATCGCTTGCTTACGGTGAAGGTAAACATCGTGAGGAAACCTGCATGTCTTAGAAAATCTGACCAATTTTCGAAAGGTATGTGAAATCCGCCAACCCGCACAGACCCAGTGTGGTGGATTACGGCCTGAATCCCCCTCGTAGAGAGGGGAGGCCTGTGCCGAGGAGTGGGACATCAAAAAGGGCTAAATGAGAATAGTATGTGTAATTTACGAAGTTACGAATGTTGTTATAAAATAATGTTCGCTGGTTTTTGTGGAGATTTTGTCTGGAGGAGTCTCTGTTACTTTTCGCCTTTCGGCATGTAACTAGGTTTTAAGTAATCGTCTTGTCTTATAATTTTCTTCAATTAATAATAGGTTCACTATTTCATTGTTTTAGAAAATAACCTTGTTGTAATAGTGAGCCAATTATATCCTGTTTTATTCGTTAGTTACAACTAGAAATGCCACTTTCCATGAACATGAACATTATTTTTCTATTTTTATCAAAAAATAACTTTAAAACCTGTCAGCTTACACAATGTAATTAACAACAGCTTTCTGTCAGCTTTCTGTCTGAAAAAAAAATACTATGTTCTGTATTTTAGTCCAGAATGACATCAAAATCAAGGATCACAAACAGAGTTAAAGTTGAATTATTCCACTAACTCAAAAACCCGTATTAATTAATCAGTATAAAGTCTGAGAGGGATTTTGAGTACGCTTTTACCATATAAATTTGTACTGAAATGACATAAGAATGACATTTCCAAGATCACTCTCAGACTTGAGATCGATTTACTAATACAGGCCCTAGTCTGTGATTTATAAATAAGTAGTGCGCTCCACATAAATTTTGTCAATTATATCTTCCCATTGCAATCTCTGTAATGCATACCTACTCTATTCCCTATGAGCTACCCCGATCACGCCTGTGCATAGTAAAAGTACTTTCATTCGAGGTCGCATTGTCATTCATGCTAGTATTATACCATCCATTGGCTACCTATGGGTTCTGTCACCACCCACTTTTAGAAGCAACCTGTACAGTCATTGAGGTAAATGTGTAATCGTTAAAATAATTTCCTTGGGAGTTTTCTATTCATAATAATCATTCGGATTTCATATTGACGATCGCTTGGTGCAGTGTTTTGAGCGTAGCCCGCTCGGTTCACTGCGCTGAATGGTTGCGGGTTCGATTCCCGACGCGGCTAATTTCTGAAATTGCATTTGTGTAATATGCCCAGGTCTGGGTGTCACTGGGATCGCCCCAGTCCATTGTACGGTACTCATAGTACAAGCGTTGCTTAGTTTGCGACCATACAGTTGGTGTGCCAGTCTGGCGATATATATATATGTATTTATTTATTTATATGCTATTAGTTTTTACGATTTTCCGAATCGTTTTATAGACCCCTTATTTACACGGCAAAGACGCACTTATAAGAGGATATAATTGTGTTATAATAATATCCTACTAATATTATAAATGTGAAAGTTTGTGAGTGTGGATGTATGTATGTATGTATTAGTGATGTAACGAATATTCGCATTCGCATTCGCATTCGCGAATATTCGCATATTTTTTGACATTCGCATTCGCATTCGCATTCGCAAGAATCTATGCGAATGTTTTGCGAATGTTTTTTAAAAATAAAAAGGAAATTATGTATAAATGGATATGGAATTTAATACAACTAATAAGAATTATATATTTTTTCAACAAACTTGCTCGAAGGGTAGCGTTATTACGCACTAGTGCTATTGTAATTACATTTTAAAAAATCTTAGTACAGAGTTATCCTAAAATTAGTAAGGATTTTTCTAAAATAAATAAACAATTTTTATTAAAATATTATAAATTATTTATTTATTAATATTATTTATATAAACATTCGATTTATTATATTCCAAATAGTATAATCATTGTTAGGGGCCTTGCCAGACCCATAGATAAATATAACTAGCCAAATGCATGTCAGACTACGCAAACTATAGGGTTTCGTAGACATCCCGCCACGATTCGATAATATGGAACCTTAAAAATAAAGTTATGTCTTTTTATTGATATGAAACATCTCAACGGATTAATTTCTGCGAAATTTAAAAATTACTGGCTACCGTATGAATAAAATAGTAAGAAATTCTGTTACTAAATTTATTAAACTGGCACTCATAGACATCTTATCTTAATCTTAAGGAAAGTGACATAAACCTTTATTTTCTTTTTGGACTGAAAAGTTCTTATAAGGAGCTGTAATTCAAATAAATACGTTGTGATTAGACTGGGTGCACAATCAGTAGCGCGTGGGTTTGAGACTCAGTCTAAACTTAAGTTTTTTTCAAAATTGATTATATTTATATTTAAAAGTAAAGAACTATTTATTTCCTATAATAAACCATTAATAATGTGGTCCTAATTTAAAGGATGAATCCGCTGTTCACGTAAAACAGCCCACTTTGTATCTCAGTATTTCGTAAATGGGAATTAATACTGAAAAACTGACAAAGAATCCTATAAATTATTTTAAAATACCTACTGAACAATACATAATGATACACCCGAGAGGGTGAGTAAACATTTTTTCACTGCCGTTTCTTAAGTATGGGAGTTACAATAGAATAACTTTGCAATAAAAGTCTCTAAATAAAATTATTGTGATGTCAGAGGGACGGGCAGATGGACAGACGGACGTGGCGAAACTATAAGGGTTCCAAGTTTGACTACGGAACCCTAGCAACTTACGGCGCGCCATCTTGTTTTATTTTTCATTCATCCTGCAATTCTCTAGGTCTTACACAAATTCGAGAATTGTTATTTTTTTTTCAATTAAGATTGCAATATACTCGAAGTGTGTTGTAAAATGTCGTATGAAACGCGTGAGCATTGTTCATTACACCTTTAGCTCCATCACAGCCCTCGCGTTAGTCTCGGCCTGCAAACCAGCTTCGATCGTAATGTAATTATTAACTTAGCTCACTTGTACATAATGCACTTATAATTGAATAAAAAAAATTTACAAACTCAATAAAATTTGAATATCAATTACAATTATTTGATTTATGCATTAATACTAAGCTACCCTGAAATCAAAACAAATCTCTTCGTATTTACTTCATGTGACTAACTTCGTTCTTTCAACCTGTGTATCTGTGTGTCTGTGTTTGGTATCGTAGCATCCAAGCGGATGATCCGATTTTAAATTTGTTTTTTTTTTTTTGTTAGAAACGTATTCTGATCGAGAGTGTTCTTAGATATGTTTCATGAAAATCGGTTCAGCCGTTTGAAAATAATCAGCTCTTTTGTAGTTTAAAAAGTACAACTTTATTTTTTTAAGTTTTAAATTCTTCTCTTTAAATTTTGTATTTGAAAGTCAAAACATTCGCATTCGCATTCGCATTCGCGAATGTTGGAGCCATATATTCGCATTCGCATTCGCATTCGCGAATGTCAAAAATTCAACATTCGTTACATCACTAGTATGTATGTTTGTTACTCCTTCACGCAAAAACTTCTGAACGGATTTGGATGAAATTTGGAACACAGATAGTTTATAACTGGGATTAACATATAGGATACTTTTTATCCCGATAATCCCGAAATTTTTGCTACGTTAAATACTACGCGGACGAAGTCCGTGGGCACAGCTAGTATAAAATAATGAAGCCCTTTTGACGTCCCACTCCTGGGAACGGGCCTCCCCTAAACACGAGGGGGATTCAGGCCATAATCCATAATTGTGTTACTACAGCATATTAATTGCTTGTGAAAATGATGCATGACAAGTCTGTATATTCCCTGAACCTAACATAAATTTAAAAAAAAAATCCCTTTTGAATAAATGTCTCTCGATTTTTCATTCCCATTAATGGAATTTCGAATAATCCATTCCAGCTAGATACAGGTCAAGAAAAAAGAACATGGAAAATTAATAGTAAAGAAAGCTTATTGCGTGACTGTACAAACATCGTCAGACGACAGTAACCAACTGAAGGTTTTCTTAAGTCAGTCTTCTCGGTAGTGGAAGGGAAATATGTTAATTTGATTATAAATTGTTCTTAAATAATGTCTCGTCGTGGGAAATAGATGTTTATCAATCGTGCAGATGTTACAAATTGCAACATTATTTTGTCGTCATAATAATTAATTAATTTGTCACATGTCCGTACCTATTGATTACCGTATAATCAAAATATATATAACTCAAAGGTGACTGACTGACTGACATAGTGATCTATCAACGCACAGCCCAAACCACTGGACGGATCGGGCTGAAATTTGGCATGCAGGTAGATGTTATGACGTAGGCATCCGCTAAGAAAGGATATTGATTAATTCTACCCCCAAGGGGATAAAATAGGGGATGAATAATCCCGAAATTTTTGTTAAGTTAAATTACACGCGGACGAAGTCGCGGGCACAGCTAGTGTGGAAGAATGATAGCTATTTAGTGTTTGAAAAATTCATCTTTGAAAAATCTTACAATGGACCCCGGATTTTTAGCGAAATACATCTAATTCAGTATATTTTCATTTGTCAGTGGCGCATTAACAGGAAATTACGCAAGTCCCAACGGAGAGTTTGAAATGAAAATGCTTCAGTCATTGCATACGAAACGAATGGAAATGTATTGTATATAATGTATAAATTAATATTTGATTCAGTAGAATAACTTTATACATAACTTTGAGGTGGGGGCATATACCTATTTATTTACAATTTTAATGAAATCATTGACGTTATTCAAGATTTGTTTAGGTAAAAGATTTTATATAACGGCTGTGTTTCGTGTTTCAGATTTATTGACTGAAACTACATTAATTCAGCAATTATTCTGAATCAAATGTATTTCCGTTGATCATGTTTAATGGTATTTTGAATTTGATGTTATGTAATGTATTTACCATGAATACGTTTTAAGTTTTATTTTACTTAAACAAAAAAATATATTTTTCATCAGTATTTATAAGGAATATGATATATTTGTTTTATTTTAAAAGAATACTATAAATGTGTGTTTATCACATTATTAGTATTCCCTTTAGCCCCTCCACGTAAGCTAATGATTGTGCTAGGAGTGGGCTTACATCAATAGTTTTGTGGCCAGCATGGGGATCGAACCCGGAACCTCTCAGCTACGAGGACGGCCCCTCTAACCACTAGGCTATTGACATTATTACCAACTCCCCTTTATGTCGGCAACGTGCGATCATTTCCATTGGTATTTCAAGAATCTATAGAATTCGTTAGCAGCTTAACATTAGGTGGATCATACGCTTTTTTGACGACTTTGGTAAATTACAAAAAATAATGATTGTCAAAATATTAAGTTTAATAAGAAGTAAAACACTCTACTTTCTAAATATAACGCTATAAGGTTGTTTTTCTCGACATATTTTCTTTACGTTCATTGGTCTTTCAGAGGAGTCTGCAATCGCAGTCACCGAGCCACAGTTTGAATGACATCGCTACCGGGCGCGGGGCTCACACTGAATTAACTTTAGGAATGCGGTACGGCGCTGGTTACGTAAGGACAATCAGCTTATTACTTCTGAATGCGAGGTATTCGCCTGTTGCGGCGCCGCTGTGGCTTCTGCGATGTTGGCTAATCTGTTAGGGTGTCCGCACACGGAGCATCGGTAAGTAAGTAAGTATTTTATTGCCTAACGAGTTATTGCAAAATAATGAGATTGTGAGTTATGTTCCTTATTTTTAGTAATAAGCGGGGGATTTTTAATGTTCAATTTTACGGTTATAGAGCCAATTGGTAGCCAATTAACTACTATTCATTAACCGGCTAGCTCCACCAGGGCAGTACCAACCTCTCACAGAAACTCAGCGTAAAGTGGCTATTATAATTATAAAGGGGAGTGGGATAGCGGGAGGCCTCTATACCACTCCTCTTTAGGACGGAAATGTGTGATAAATGTCGTTGGCATTGCAAGCATCGCTATAGGCTTAACATCTTCTCTTGTGCGGGAGAACTGAGGAGGAATTTCCATTCAATAGTCAGACCTTAATAACCAAATAATATATTGGGTATGGGTATCTATAATACTCTTTGTTTTCGAAAATAAAGGTTCTCGTGATCTAGTCAAATAGCTTAACTTGTCTCAAAGTTGACCTTAGTGACGACCAGCCAGTACCATATAATGTTGTTGGTACTATGGTTAAATTACCAATACTAAATAGCTACAAAAGGCGCTGCGAAACGAATTTGGAAAAAAATTAGGCCAAATGTCTCCTATAGCACATTTCCAAACATTCCTGCGTGCCATTTGATTTCACTATGTGAGACAAGTTAGCCCACAACTGGGCATAGTACCCCACTGCATTCTGTATCAATAATAACACATTAATTACTCTCTAACTAATTACTTCACGGGACAAGAGCGTTGACAGCAAAAAGTCACAAATGTATGAATTATGGAATTGCCGTAAGCCAATTATGGCCGTCGCCAGTGTATCGTTTGCGGGTGGCCTTAATCTGTCTTTTCCTGTTTGAATAGACTGTGCCATTTTGTGGGGTTTGTGGTGGATTTGATATGATGTACATTAAACATACCTACGCTAATAAATGGTGCTAATTCTGTGGGCAACGATAATCGATATATCGTGACATTTGTCGTGGTAAATCCTACTCTAAATTCCATCTTTTTTGCCGTATATCGTCTAAACGAACGATAATTTTGTATCGATCGTTCAGTAATCGATACACTAAAATGTCACGATATATCGATTATCGTTGCTGAGAATAGCACCCCAGGATATAGGCCACCCCTACGTTTTACACAATTACTTGTCCCGAGTAGCTGGTCCTCACCAACGGGGTTACCTATTTTAAATGATTCAAATGAATATCAGAAATGGTTTCGGAAACTTTAAACGTCGTTATTGTTGCCATTTCTTTTAGTAATATTGAATTTTATTTCATTGTTATTAATCGTCAAACATCATTCGAATTACGAAGACATGTCTTTTGCACCGTAATGTTATAATATGCAAATACTAAACTAAAGACGCAACCGCGAGAGTGACGGTGATACATTTAGTTGAATTTAGCTGCGTACCGAGGGAATTAGGGGGGCATTGTTAGTAATTAAAGCGAATAACCAATAGTGGTGTTTACTAGGATGGTGATTATAATAACGATGGAAGCTGTAATGAGTGCAGCGCGATCAGACAATGTGCTTCCTATTCTCATTACATAAATAGTATTCATTAGACGCCGAGCGCTCGGTGCAGGGTTGCCAGGTTGGTATTTATATCTAGTTATTTATTTAAATGGCCCGTTTGGTTCAGCGGTTGAAAGTGCGGCACGGCTACTGTATTCAGTACCCATGACAAGTGTGAGTTGTTGGCGAAATATACATTATTTATATTGTCAGTTGATAATTTTTTGCTATCTTTCTTGTAACACTTTAACAATGAATAGCATTTTCTTTTTAATATGGGACATGACATGCCCGCAATCCATTATATGGCATCCATAGTTCTATTGTTTTAGTGTGCGATTGGTTATCTGACGTTTTTTTTTATAATTCGGTACGCGCGGGAGGCAGCCCTACAGCCGACGTCGGCTGGCAGTGATTCAGTGCAGAGTTCCCTGTGTTTTTGCCGCGAGTCAGGGGTGTCGCTCGGCTCGTACCACGTGCGCGGCGCGGCGCGGCGGCCGTCGAACCCGGCACACATCTCCTAAAGGAAAACTATGCGCTCGCTGTCACACAACCACCGTGGAAAACATCAGTCTCCGAGGAAATAATATATTCCGCTTTGATAGAGATCTACTTATAGGGTGTTACCAAAGTCCGAAATATTACTTTGGGGTTTGTATGATTGATAGGTAGGTACCTAATTTAACACATTAAAAATATATCTCATTTTATGGATTTTTTTAAGAATCTTGAATTTAGTCGGCCTCTATTCGTGAATGTAGTTTACAAAAAAGGCACGAATACCACAGCAACAAGAAATTTGTGGCAAATTGTCTGCCTTCACTAGGCATGTACTATAAGCGATGTGTGCCGTATATGGACCTACCTAGATTATTATTTCGGACTTTTGAAACGAAGGTGTATAAATTATTGTATATATAGTTTAGTTTAGTTCTAGATTTCAAGACTGACTAAAATACACCATCACAATTACGCCTGTGTTTTCCTAAGGTTAGCCAGAGATGAACTACGGTGCAATCACATTTTACCAAAGGTATTTTGGTCACAATGTAACTCTAGATTTGATAGAGACAAAAACAGACGTCAATAGAAAATTAAGAGTGGTTTGTTTTCAATAGAGTTGAAGAAACGGGGGTGTATACGGAACATGCAGGGGTGAAATAATTCAAATAATGAAATAATATTAGAATGACTCTACTCAAGTGCGCGATTATTAGAGATCATTAGGGTCAATGACTTCCCATCAGGGAGAAACCACCAATCATCTGCAGACTTTTTTAACTAGTACTTAAAGCTTGTCTTACGATACTGATATCATTTATTCTCCAAATATATTTGACGGTTTTGATATATTATTGTATGGAAAATCTATACAAATATAAAATATATTTGGAGACTAAACTTTATCTGAGCACTTTATCGATCTCAAGTGTGAGAGCGATCTCGGAAATGTCATTCTTATGTCATGCCAGTCAAAAATGACATGTCAAAAGCTTACTAAAATTGTATTAACACGGCCCGTTGTCTTACATTATTATATCCCAAAAAAGCATTAATGATCAATTCTCAATATAACCCATAACAAGCACTTCTCACATATAAACATTCCCGTAGTTATCCAATAAATCAGCGCGGGGTACCGCGAACGCGTGCGGCGAGGGTGTCGCGCGGCGGCGCGGCGGCCACGTGGCGAGCGCGGGCGTCGAACCCGGCATACATCTGCGAAAGGAAAGCTATGCACTCGCTGTGACAGGGTGGGAAGAGTTGTTACTTGCACCTTGCACTTGCTTTAATACCAGTGACGTAGGGTCGTATTAATAAACTAGCTGTGCCCGCGATTTCGTCCGCGTGGAATTTAATTGACAAAGTTTATTTATTTCCCTATTTTATCCCCTTGGGGGTAGAATTAATCAAAATCCTTTCTTAGCGGATGCCTACGTCATAACATCTACCTGCATGCCAAATTTCAGCCCGATCCGTCCAGTGGTTTGGGCTGTGCGTTGATAGATCACTATGTCAGTCAGTCACCTTTGAGTTATATATATATATAGATGTATCTCAAGTCTGAGAGCGAACTTGAGTACGCATGACGTGTCTTTTTGTACTGGTATGTCATTAGGATGACATTTCCAAGATCGCTTGAGACTTGGCCTGAGACACGAGTAATTGTTTTCGCGATATAAGTTATAATTTATGGATAGGATTACCATTTTTCACATCTTTTTATGTAGATACTATTGAAGAGATGGATACACCAGTATTATGTTATAGGTTATTTTAAACCTGGGAAATACGTACTGAAGGGCCACGACACGTGTAAAGCCTACCAGGAGTGCCTTGGTCATGGTTTGTTTCATGGTTTTTTACAGGCACTCATCTATACAGAATAATATTCTGAATGATATGATGATCTAATGATGGCTAATCAGATTTTTTTTACGAATCATAACTATACCTACCTATCTACCTACTATCTATATTGGTTAAAAGATTATAGTTCACAAAAATTTAAGAATTGATGTTATAACCAATTGAATTTCAATTGGCAGTGAATTTTCTTTCTCTTTCTCAGAATATAAATGGGAAGATCTGTAGGACACTAACTAGTCCTCTCGCCCCACACAAACGTAGAAAAGAGCATTCTACTCGGGTTTTTCTTTCAGATAGCGTCAGGTAAGGCATCCAACATGTCAACTTCGAATTAAGAGCCATTCGAAGTTGACATATACGGCGTATTTACGGAGTCGTTGCGTTTTTCACGCGCACAGTATATCACGAACATTTTGCGGAAATATAAGAGCTCTCACAAACTTGTGTGTTTACTCGGAATACCTATTGACCCCTCATTCGCACGGTAAAACACCGCCCCATGTAATTACAAAGAGTAGAACACGCGTTATGTCAAAGTACAGCCATGAGTTGGATTTCCGCCTGAAAAATTAGCCACAGACTTAGGGAGTTACCACACAAATATCGACAGACGGTAGGTGAAAGATCGAATCGATCGATGAAGGAATTGTCGATTGAAGCAGCTTGATTTCATACTACGATAGATCGCGCAGTGCGCAGTGGTTTGAGCGTGGGCCGATCGACTAAGTGCATAGGGTAGTTGCGGGTTCGATTGTCGCCGGGGCAAATTTCGGAAATGGCCTTTTCGTAATTTGCCCAGGGTTGGGTGTCACTGGGATCGCCCTCGTCTATTGTACGTCCATAATACAAACGTTGCTTAGTTTGGGACCATACAGTTGGTGTGTCAGTCTGGCGATGTTATTATTTTACATATAATATTATCTGGTAAAGATACTGCTTTGTAAGTCCTTTTAATATAAATGTATGACATAATAAACGTTACACTATCAAACTTAAAATAAAAACCAAATATTCGCACACAAAATCACACCGAACAAACATTTGATCAAAATATTTGGCAATCGCATTAATTTCGAATCCAATTCATATCTTATATGAAACATAAACAAACATCTGACACCGGCCACGTGGTCTCGTCGTACGTGCGCGGGCGCAAGGCAGCGAACTTTTTACACACAGGTTCATTGCCCCCACTAGACGCGTAATTATGAGTTTACTATCAAACGCGAGTGAGATATGCTATCGTGACGTTTACACTGCGTTTGTATGATACAAGTGCATTGCCGCATTGTTGCTAGGCTGATTCCTTAACCAGGGCAATCAATACGTCAGTTTTCACAGTTGTTCTATGGAAAATCTGCCAAAACGGACGTTTTCAGATACTTGGCAGTATGGACTAGTTCCGTCGCCTGTCCTATTGGACGGATATTACTACTACTACGTATTCAGATACGCGATACGTCAGTTTTGACGTATTGCGATTCAATCGAGATGCCAGCGGTTATAAGAGTAGGGCCCTAGGTCACCTTTTAAGTTAATAAGTACCTTGTTCCTTGGCTTAATCTCCTGTTATGAATCATAAGTTATTCAGATTTTTCAAGCATTGGGTAGGTTACTTCGTGATTCGTCTCCGGTTCTAAGTATGAGACCGTGTGGGAATTATTAAATGGCAATTTTAAAAGAAGTTTTAATATTTTCCATTACTTACTGGGCAAAAATATAATACATTAAGATCTATAATGCTTAATTCGGTAATACGACTCAGACACAGATCATAAAATCTTAATTAGCTTCTAATGGTTTAATTTTAACTTATAGGCAATTTTCCCGTTTTACTACCAAGGTTACAAAGGTTAATTCAATACTAAACATTTAAGTAGTTTTCTTCATTTCCTATTGCAAACTATGCAAACTATGGATACGGAAATATCTAAATATATGTAACTCAAAGGTGTCTGACTGACTGACTGACATAGTGATCCATCAACGCACAGCCCAAACCACTGGACGGATCGGGCTGAAATTTGGCATGCAGGTAGATGTTATGACGTAGGCATCCGCTAAGAAAGAATTTTGATTAATTCTACCCCTAAGGGGATAAAATAGGGGATAAAAGTTTGTATGAAACTTTGTCAATTTTAAACCGATCGGGCTGAGACTTTGCATTCATAAAGCTACTATGACGTAGACATCCCCTAAGCAAGGATCAAAATTCCACGCGGACGAAGTCGCGGGCTCAGCTAGTTGTTGTATAAACGCCATATTTTTTTATTTTACACAAACAAATGCCCTTTAACGTCCCACTCTAGGCACGGGCCTCTCCTCAATACGAGGGGGATTTAGGCCATGATCCACCACTGGACCAGTGCGGCTTGGCGGACTTTGCACATCGTTTGAAAATTGGTTAGATTTTCTAATTGGTTAGATTGTCTTCACCACAGATATAGTTTACATAGATAACGCAAATGTATGTACTTAGCGTGTCCGAAAACCTCGACCAAGCGTCGAGGTTGGTCGCCGATAACTTACACTCCTCGCGACTACAGATATAAAAATATGAGTATGAGCGTAATACGAGGGAATCGTAGCGGGCGGAGGGGCATCGGCGGTATCGGTGTCTTTGAAGCGGTTTGGATTGCCCGTCACTAATGACGTCACACTAGGTGTTAAAAATTCGGCACGCTTGGTTTCAATACAAAACGTGATACTTGCGTTATCTATGTAAATCTATATCTGTGGTCTTCACCGTAAGCAAGTGGTAATTAATAAAATTATATTATTATTTTCTTGTAAATAAATTGTAAATTAACTTATAAATAAATTGCCTACCAATGAATTGCCGTCTATTTATTACGACTACCAGTTTTGGACTCCTTAATTAGTCACTTAATTAGTTTGAAAAAGACAGACGAGGCAGAACATTTGTCAGAGATGAGTTAAGATAAAATCTATAAGTGAGCAGAAAAAAAAAATTGTAAACAGTGATTCTAATAATGAGCTAGTTACATCGCGTTAATCAGCCGTTGATAAATTATCTGGCGGATTAATAACATCGAAAAATCGTATAAACCGATTAAATTAATGACGGATATAAATAAAAGATTTAAAAAAAAAACATAAACCGGAATCTCTTCTAATATTATAATGTTTGCACATTATTAATAGCTCGAAAAGTGATTCGTTATTGAAAGGAAATATTTGCAAAATCTACATTTTGATACCTATCAAATTGTAAGCGAATTGTGAAATTCGTAATTTGGACACTCTGAGTTCAAGAAAGGACCAAGATATTGGACGACCTCTTATTAATTTTGTGAGTAAGTAGGCCGCCCAGCTCATTCCCGTCTGGTAAACTATTACAAATTGCCTTTTCGTAACTTGCCTTGGTCTGAGTGTCACTGAGATCGCCCCAGGCTGTACGGTACCTACCTATAGTAATGGCGTTGATTAGTTTCGGACCATAGAGTTAGTGTTAAGCGATATTAATTTATATTAATACACCGTTTCGCTTGTATTCCACAAAGGGATGAGCTATATTAATAGAATTAATGTATAGAATTATTATTTAGCCCCTTTGACGTCACACTCCTGGGCACGGGCCTCCCCTCAACACGAGGGGATTCAGGCCATAATCCACCACGCTGGCCCAGTGCGGGTTGGCGGATTTCACATGTGTTTCGAAAATTAGTTAGATCTACTAAGACATGCAGGTTTCCTCACGATGTTTTCCTTCACCGTAAGCAAGTGATAATCATTTTTAATATGTATAGAATATAATGAATTCATTATTTATGCTGAAGAGTTTTTTTTTTTCAATGTGTCCTGTTATATTATAGAGTTGTCATAGTTTTTATTTTCACTACCCGCTATAATTCATACTTTAACGACCATAAACATTAATAATATTAATGCGGTGCGCTCCATTTTTTGCAACACCTTATTCAGGGCGTGGTACTATGATAAATGGCATTAAAATTAGGCGCAAAACAAAAAAACTGGTTGTTTTATAGTCATTTGTGGTTAACACAAAACACATTGAGCATCGCCATTGTAGGCCATGGCTGTAATTTGTCTATAGCCAGGCTGTGGGTTAGGATGGTCACGTTCGTTTTTTAAACCATAATGATAGAACCATAGACCTAATTCGTTTTCTTTTTTATTGTCCGTTACAATTGTAGTTTTCGTTCTTATAATTGCAATGTTTTTTTTGTGATCATTGCTTATATTCTACTCTTTGTGTAGGTTTTAGAAATGGTATTATAATCTCGTTACGTTTGTTAAAAGAAAGTAATAATCGTTATTTCGGTTATATGTCCGTGTGGTGATATTTAGGCCGCTCGCAGGCCTGCAACATGGCTTAATGGCTGTATGACTTATAGCTGACCGACAGTTCGGAAGCACGAACGGAAGCGCTCAGTTGTAATTGATTCGCCACCACGGCGGCGCCACATGACATAGGGTAGCGTCATCGATTTGTCGTCAATTAAAAAATAATGCGATCTAATATTAAAAGCGTTGAAACACATATTTTAATAAAAAAAGACTTAAAATATCTGGATGCACTAACAAGTTAGAAATATAAAACCTTATATTTTATTTCATTTGGAATCGGTGCCAAAACATTCAGTAGGTTAGTTAGGTGCCTAAGAAGTAGTCCTAACTTAGTGTAAACATAGTGGCATTAACTAAGTAATAAAAAAAATAAGAGTCGGTCCACAATTGACCACAATAAAAAAAAACCATACATACAGTCGAACCTAGAACCTCCTCCGTATTTTAAGTCGGTTAAAAATAGCGCAATTACTTTCTTTATGCTCATAGGAAGGATACACAATCCCAAACGTCAGTTATATCATGTAATGTGTTGTAAATGTTGGAATCTCAGATTCAATAGCATACCAACATAAAAAGGTAGGTACATAAGTGAAGAAATGCATTAATTCGCCACTCGAGCGAAGGAGAAATCGCAAGTCCGAGGGGAATGAACGCGCAATTGGAGCACGGAACCGAAGACAATAAAATATTACAACTATGACCGTGGCAAGACAAGTGCTAAACGCTGGCTTTCCTTATGCCATACATGTAATAACTGCAATTATAATTATTTAGCGGGTTCGGACGCAATTAGTTTATTTTTGTACATGAAATGAATAGCCGATTGGATAAAGCACGCGCCTTGCGGGCACCAAACAGGTCCTGGTTTCAAAGCCCGGCTCGTACCGCTGGGTTTTTCGAAATCTATGCGAATTATAATTTCTATATGATTATCACTCGCTTACGGTGAAGGAAAACATCGTGAGGAAACCTGCGTGTCTTAGAAAATCTAACCAATTTTCGAAAGACATGTGAAATCCGCCAACCTGCAGTAGGCCAGTGTGGGGGATTACGGCCTGAATCCCCCTCGTAGTGAGAGGAGGACGTTAAAAAGAGACAATTTTATTTTAATCTGCAATGAAAAATACACTAAATACTATATGGTAGTAGTACCAGAACTGTAGAGTTTGCCCTCAAGTTTGCTAGCGTAGACTTGAATTTCTGCACGGAGACAATAGCGACACCTAATAATTAAAGATGAATTATAGCTGAGAACCATTCGGGAAACTCCACAAGTACAAACATTAAAGGTTAAATCGCCCCTTAGGAGAAGAATTACCAAAACACACACCCAGAATTGAAGATATAGAGATTTTATAAGATAAAAATATATTACATTGGTACTGTCGTGATATGAGTTTTTAAGCTCGTATTTCATAAATCGATCTCAAGTCTGAGAGCGATCTTGAAAATGTCAAGAGTACCATCAACAAAGTTGACGCTTGATCAATTTTTAAAACTTTTCCCATGCAGTCAGTAATCATAGGATGCCTCGCCCATTATGTTGTTGTCCAATGAGACGAAAAGCGGCCGATGAGACAAAAGCCCTTTTTCAGAAAGCCATTGTTTTAATTGTTTTATGACCATGCTAGTCGCATGTGGCTGCTGGTCACTGCATACAAAATGCAACCTTAAGGTGATCAAGCGTCGAGTTTGTTGATTGTACATATTGTCATGTACTCTTGAGTATTCATTTGACATCGTTCTCAGACCTAAGTTCATCATCATCTCACCATCAGATCATTTAAGCACACGAAAGTGGTTTTAAATTAAGCGTGGATAACATTATAGATAGAGCATATTAAATATTTCTAGGATTTATAAAAAACAATGCACTGCTTTATTATTTCAACCGGAAAAATAATCCCACAGCATCCGTATAGAATATAAATCAATCATCTGATATCACGGAGAGAATCTAAGATGAATCAGACGATAACCACGTGGTGACAATGAACACCTGATTTGCCGAAAAAAACCTCGGTCAGTCAACCCGTTCAGTGCCTGTAGTAGCGTACCTAGGAACAGCGAGAGTGAAGTTCAATGGCCTGTCCAAAACATAATAATATTGCCCAACAAGTGGGTTGACTGACCCGTGACTACGAAGTTTATGAAGCGTTTAACACCTATAATCTAGTACAGGTAGGTAGACAACCTCACAAGAGGTGACGGGTTAATTATGCCAAATTCAAAGTTTAATTGTAAGTACAATTACTTCTTATTCCAAAGAGTTACAAGGTCCAAGGTGAAAGATTTTATACTAGACTAAATAGAGTCTAGATTACACTAATTTGGATAGGACCACCAGAGGAGGGACTGGAGGAAACTTCTTGCTCTGTTATGTCATTAACATCATCTATAGAAAGTATAGTAAAATGTCGGGATCAAAGATTACGGCTTTCGAGACGCGCGCGTCATGCAATTGATACATGGAACGATGAAAATAACAATCTGTCGCCTGAAAAAATATCCGGCTAGTCTAACTGCGATAGCTCCAGTTATGCAGTCTTGAAGGGCGGCGCTGCACATCGATAAACAGCAATCGGGGTGTATAAGCCAGACTTGTGCAGCAGTGATAGCCGATTGGCTAAGCACGCGTCTTGCGGGCTACCAGGTCTCGGGTTCAAACCCCGGCTCGAACGTCTGGATTTTTCAAAATCTATGTGCGAATCATAATTTCTATATGATTATCACTCGCTTACGGTGAAGGAAAACATCGTGAGGAAACCTGCATGTCTTAGAAGATTTAACCAATTTTCGAAAGACATGTGATATCCGCCAACCCGCACTGGGCCAGCGTGGTGGATTATGGCCTGAATCCCCCTCGTGTTGAGGGGAGGCCCGTGCCCAGGAGTGGGACGTCAAAAGGGCTAAAAATATTATTTATTATTATTACTAAGCCAGACTTAATAGACCTCTAAACAGAATTCGAAAATAGTTTGCGATAAGTCGGGCTGGTACCGGCGGTAGAGCTAATTGACTATAGCTCATTTTCGGGCTAGCTGTACCACTCTCTTACAGAAGATAGGCGTATAGTAATTAATATAGCCCTGTTTCGTACGATGATTAAGAGAGCCAGAAGCCTAACCTCCATTCCATTCCCCATTCTTAGTCCCCAGGTTAGCAAAGTGCGAGCAATGCCTATGGTATCGCAAGCATCTATAGACTACAGTTACTGCTTAACATAATCAGGCGGGTCGTATGGTAGATGACTTTGCTGCAAAAAAAGATCCAGTAATTTCAATCAAATAGTATAGTAACCTCAACGAAATTGCAATCTCATGTGAACTGAAAAATGATCAGTGATTTCTTCAAGATATTGCGCCACATTGCTTAAGGTGTCAAAAGCCGAAATGACGTGTCAATTTAAAAGGGAAGCATTAATTACAACGCGGGTTCTTTGCCCCGCGGTTGCCCCTCTGAAATAATTCATACCTAATCTAAACGTGCTATAGAGTTCAATAGACAAGTGAGTGACATTTTAAAGTAAACTGTTGAAATAACACTTATACCTGAATTAGATTATCATAAACATTTCCACGATGACATTATATCCATAGTTTCTTCTGTATATCAAAATTTAGTATTTAAGTAAAGTATGAGATTTTTGCTAAAATTGTATTATAATGAGTTCGTTATCCCATAGTTGGGCAAATGCCTCCCTCTACTTCCTCCACTCCTCTCTATCCAAGACTAGATCACAATTTTTTATGCGAGCCCGATCATCCTCCGGATATTGGTTCTGATTCTGATCCTACAGCTTTGTCATCCGGCATTTTCGGCAACAAAAAACGTTTTAAAACAATTTTTATATTATTGGTAATTAAGTCATGTCTCTATCTTCATCCTCGAGTATATTATTATTATACAGATTTTTGATCGGAGCCTCAGTTCATCTTACCAAGCTCCCGCAGCCGAGAGGAACATACTTGAGATATTGGAAGCCCATAGATTCGGAGATTTGGGACATGTTAATACAAAATTGATTCAGCCTACACAATGTAGGCTTCATTATATTGTAGATTATCTTTTTGTCCAAAATTAAAAACTCCATACTATTTTGTTTTCTTATATTTACGCGAATACTACACATTGAAATAAAACTATTTTACGTAAAGCAACCGAAACGTCGGGAACATAAAGTTAATAAACGCGATAAAATCCGTAAAATAGTTTTATTTCAATCCATACTATTTCCTTGATTATTCTTTTGATTCCTAACTCTACATAAGTCCAACGAAAGTTGAAAAACGTCGATCCAGTGGGCAACGGAGCGTCATTATCTGTCGTGTCTGCCACTCATAATTTACTATTAAACATCGCGCACGGCCATTTTACGACTATTTAACTCGAGGAAGTTGCTTTTGTTTACGAACATTAAGGTGCGCAAGAGTTGATTTGTTGGATAAGCTGACGATACTAATGTAGATTACATATTTAACGCACATTGAGTGTTATCAGTTTTGCTATAGGTCTCAACTCTATCAGTATAATAAGACAAAATGTAATTCGCTAAAATAAGTAAATGCCTTCCTATTGACATATTAATAAGCTTCCTCAGCTTGTGGCTAGGAGACTGTATGATCATCATTACATCTTCTAAGGAATTTTCCATCATTGCATCATCCTAAAAACTGGCCAATTTACCACCATCATGGAAAATTATTGTAGATAAGAAAACCTACCACTCATCCACGCCCAAATCATTTTACCTACAATAGATTTACGCACTGTAAAGCCCGAGTCGATCAATTACCATCATGGAATATCCCACTAATAGTATCATCCAAAAAAATTACACACTTAAAAATATTCCAATTGTCCAAAAACGCACTGAACACGCCTATTGCGTATCACGTCGGTACCTAATTGATACACACACCACGTCAGCAATCGTCACATTTCGTCACTGGCTCGGTTCTGGTCAGGGTCGGTTCGCCGGCAACCGGGGTCGTTGGCCGGTCAAATATTTTCGGAGACTATAAAAAAAATCTGCAACTCCACCTATTATGATGTCACGTGTTGCTCGGCGGGTTTCGCAAGGACTGTTTTGAGGTTAGTAATTATATGTTTTTTTTTATAAATTTTGCGTTTGTATTTTTATGATCTGTTTCCGATTCAAATTTGTTTCCTTTTTTGTATTAAGTTTGTTGTGTTGCGAATTCAATTTAGGAGATAAAAATACTAGGTACAACTTGTTGTCAAAGGCGTAAGTCTATCTAAACAAACAATATGTAAGTATATTATAACATTATAGTAATTTTTATTTATTCAGTTTCAATAAACGGAAATCGTAAAATTATCGATTACAATCATTATTTATTGCGTTAATCGTTCAGTGGATATGCAATCAAAATGAAAACTTATAAAAAGCCACCATCGAATGAGATACATTGCGAAATTCGAGAAACAAGATGGCGCCCGGCGTTTTTTGTGCGATGCGCGCCAAAATAAACTGGCGGTCGTTCGTTGACCCCGGCGTGTTGACCCGGTGACGTGCCGTGACGTGGCGGGCATGACGTCACGGCGCACGCGCAGCCGCGGCCTCGGCCGCAGCCGGTCGCCGATGATTTAATACAACGTTCAAGGTTCCTTTTTGTTGTAGCACGGATATTGTCCCATATTATTTCAAAGAAACGTGCGCATTGCCATTAGAATGTTTATATTTGTGTTCTTAGTATTCTATTTATAATTAAGGATACAGTTTGTGGGCTGAAAATCCCTGAATTTGATTAGATTTGTCATCTGAACACAAAAATAAGATAATATTAATTAAGTCAGAAATTTTAACACTCAATTAAAATTTTGTCTTAGGTTCCACTACGGAACTAGTACGGAAACGCTACACAAATGTATGTAGCACTTCGCTTTAAATGTTTGTAATGTTATTATCCGTCATGTTTTTTATGGTGCAATCGAATACTCAAATTTGAGACAGAAATACAAAAAATACAATTGAATAGAAAGGTTCATCTTTAGTATGTTTAATATTCCGATGTACGTGTGTTCGTAATTCTTCTCCTCCTAAACGGCTTAAACGATTTTGATGTTTTTTGTACTTTTGCTGTCGACATCTAGAAAACAAAATCTACACAAACAAAGCTCGTTCATTTTAATAACATAGCTATTGTAACCGAAAAATATCAGGACAATTTTCATGTCAAATAAAACAAAACAAAGCGTCAACATAACACGCTTTTCACTTCCAACCTACAAAACACACCTGACACACAACACAAAACCACACAACAAAACGTAAATAGGCATACCATAATTAGCCGGCACACAATGCGGGATTGAGATCACTGGTGGCTTTTCAGAACCGCCTAGAACCTTAACGAGCGTGACGAAGTTCAAGGAACGCGAAGACAACAGCATGACCCACTTGCGGCAGACCAGCCGTTCTTGCCTGCCTAACTCTTTGAATAATGAGTGGTATTCAAATCAGCGAAATATTATTTCGTGCGTAAAAGTTTCGCGAACAGACTTATTCTGGGACGAATCATTTCTTTCGGAATAAATTTATGTCGAGATACAATCGTATGACCCGTATACCTACTGTACCTAACAATGGTCCGGCTAGGGCAAAATAGAGGATATTACAAAAGTATGATAAGCAGGTACCTACTGTCTATTGAGAGGAAACCAGCACTTCTTACGGAAGACGACGTGAGAAGTTTGCCCGTATTTTACCAGCGAGGTAGAACTAAGCCTCGAAGCTCCCTCGAATGGAAGAGGAGTGTGCCTGGCATAACTGCTATACGCTTACCCCTATTTAACATTAGACTTGCACTGCACTGCTCCTCTGCCTAGCCCTTGGGAGATTACAGACAGGATAGTGTATTATGATAGTACTATTTAGTTACATTGTTAGGCAATCGAGCCCGCGACTTCCGCCATGACTTTTGCAGAAAATTCCAACCCTAGGTCTCGGTGGGGTCATAGAAATAACCTACTACTATATACTACTTAGTCAAGATATATGAGAAGATCACCTTAACGCGAAATTAAGAGATGAAAAGAAAGATAAAAGGGTGACTTTGCAAACCTGTATCTTATGACTCGACTGATCAACTCTCTTATTTCCACTGCCTCTATTCCACTCCTTCAGGTTGGCCCTTTATTAGTCTCAAAAATGTTAATCTCTAACTTTTTAAATTGGGACTAGTCCCGCCACACACTCCCACCACTGTAACTCTTGTAAGCCAGGATCGAAAATGGTGACCAATAATGACGTCGAGGTTTGACCCTTTACGAGTCCCGGGGAAAAGTTAAATTGTCTTGGAACCCGCACGCATTTAATCGAACAAAATAATAGGATGTTGTAGAAATTTACAGGACCGCACCCGCCATTATATCAGATTTGATAAACCACAGACCCTCGCAAAAGAACACCGATTCCGACCAAGGATGATACGTGAGGCCATTGAAATTAAAAAACATCCTAATTTCAATAGGGAAGATGGCTGGGTGCTACCACCAACTTGGGATCCAGTAATTAATATAATTAAATCCAAAATCAAGTGTACCATTGCAAGACCTCGAGACACTGTGAGCACTTTCTGCGTGGATCGGACCGCAAATAACAACTTAATATGAGGGTACCCAGTTACTAACTATGACATCAGGACGTCTAACACCTCAGTCCCCCCGTGACCATGGCTGCTGTAAAGCATCCGAAACGTCGGGAACATAAATTAAATAAACGCGATAAAATCCGAAAAATATTTCAAAATAATAGGAGTTGGAAGAAAAAAAATCCATTTCCCTCCAGTGCAAAGCAGGAGACAATTGATCTATAATTATCATACATTGGATTATGAAAAGAAAATACTCCGCTGCTATAAGAACAAAAGTTAATGATCATCACCAGAATAGGTACACATTCACAACCTGCGCGAGCCGCGAAGCTGCACCGGCGAACGGTTGACCCACATACCGGCCGCGGGGCACGACCTCCTCAAGTTTATTGCCAACACAAGCCACACTGTACGAATACACATTCAATCCCAGGCAACACCAAGATGGCACCGATAGTTTAGACGCCCTGAATTTGAAATCGACTTGGCCATTGTTATTTTTATGTCAGTTCTGGAAAATTTGCATTCAATTTCGGTGTTTATGCGAAGGTAGTACGATACATTGAAATGTACTGTTCTGAATTACTTTGGCAAACTTTTTGAATATCAAATTAGAAATGAGGAATTCATGAATAGAATGTTTGAAATGAGTTGTTTTTCCAGGCGTGTCAATAAACTGCAAACTATGATTTGGATAACGTAGGTAATGTAAAAATATAGCAATATATATGCGAGACACAGAAAAAAAATTTAGGAAGATTTCTAGACTAATTCTAGACATTAATTAGCTAAAGGAATTAAGCTTATCTTTTGAAGTCATAATTGTGATTTTGTTTTCTTTTTCCTTTTTATTACAAATAGTGTAGTTCTAGACTTGACCCATTCATTAGCTAGAGTCGTCGAATATAATAAATATAATAATGATAATAACTTTAATTTAATTGAATTGACCCATTTTATTAATTTGAATTTTGCATGCCAATTGGTGGAATATAGCATAAGCACTTTTATAATTTGTAACATCAATGTATACCTACCTATATTCGCAAATAAAAGTTATTGTATTGTATTGTATTGTATTGAGCCAGCCCGTGTATGAGCTGTAGTCATCTGGCTACAGCTTGGCTATAGCACCGCAAATCATTATTCTAATGTCTATGTCAAAAACTGTAAGTTCAACGCCCTTTAAGTAGGTGCCATTAATTCTCGCTTCTAGAAATTTCTATATCCCATTCACGAGTTAGCAGTGCTAATTTGAAAGAGGATGCGTCATACCAAAATGCCTATAAAATAATTTTTTGTTGAATAATTTTAAGCGCATTTGCTTTGAGATACTGACCGAAATATTTTTTTGAACGACTCTCTTTGTTATAAACAGTGCTCAGTTTTATTTTGTTTTCAAACTTTTAATATTCCAGCGGGGTTCTTATTTTAAATCATCCGAATCGATATCGGAAACGGATTAAAAAAAAATTTAACGTCTATATTTATGCCAAATTATTAGTAGTTTAAAACAATAATTTCCTGTTAGTAATCGCAAGACATATTCAGTTTCAAACATTTGCATATGGCTAATAATACATACGTTTGAAGTTTCTGAATTCGCTTCCGACATGGATTCGAATGATTTCAAATATCCCCTCCGGAAGAGAGATTCATTGATAGAGCTTATCTAAACGGCTAAACGTCAATACTGCTTTTGATTTAGTTTGTTTTTTATGAAATGTTTCTTGAGGGCGAGCGTTTTTAGCTATGATTCAAGAAAATCTATTCAGCTATTTGAAGATTAGCAAGCAATTATGAGCAACTTCCACAGGTCTGATCGATTCGAATTTTGGCATCCTGTTACCTCAATTATAATAATAATAAATCTTTATTTCAGCATTAAAAGCCATATCAATACAAAATTACTAAAAATAAAATAAATTAGTTGTAAGATACTCGGTGCTTGCCACGAAGCAAGTGAGGTTAATGCTAATATATGCTACTAAATAAATATGCTAATAATAATGAAAGGATATGGTAACCTTGACCTGATGCTGCAGCGTCACCTGGAATCTGCAGGATACCTAAATCCTCACCAACTTACCCTGCGACTAAGCGTCATCGTATCCACGGTCTTTTTATTTTTTTAATTTAAGTATATTTATTGGTCTAGAATTTAGTGTAGAGAAGGTTTATTTCAAGGCCCGAACCTACGTCAACATCGAACATATTTGATAACTTTAGTCGGAATATAGAAAGACGTCATTTACGCACGTCAATGCAGATGTATCCTTAATATCTGTAATTAAGGCTAAAGCGCTCATCTAGCCCGCGAAGTTCAAATTTTTTGAGGTTTTCTAGAATTTTTTCAAAATCTGACAATAATAAAAGGCACATTTTGTAATTCGCGACAAAGACCGTGTGCAGTGCATTTATTAATATATCCAACTTACTCAAAAACATTTCAAGAACGACAGCTATCCAGATAATCTGGCAATTTTTGTATATTTAGTGATTAACTAGTATCATATCCTCCGTGATAATATTTAGAGTAAAATATGTATTAATAAACGCACTGCATACTGTGTTTGTCGCAAATCACAAAATGTTGTCTTAAATGTTTTCAGATCTTGGATAAACTATAAAAATACTCGAAAATTTTGAATATCGCGGGTTAGACAGGTGCCTTTACCGTAAGGCTAAAGCGCCCATCTAGCCAGCGAAGTTCAAATTTTTTGAGGTTTTTTTGTCAAAATTGACATCTATCGGATCTAAAATACTTTAAATTCAGTTCAACAGTTTTAGAACACCATTCATAAAATTCGCATCGCATTACGTGCTGTTATGTAATAATATTTCAATCACATCTACTAGTCTGTTGCAAAATCAATTCCAAAGTTAATAGCACAAAGTTAATATTTGTTAAACACGTAAAGCGAGGTTGGTATATTGTTGGAAATGTACCTCCTGGTTAGCCCAGTTAGAGACGGAACTTGAACGGAATAACATCGTGAGTCAACTGACTCCGCAGCGGATGTGGACACCGATTCACTGGCATATAACAGTTTGGTTATACCCCATGCTAATCATATAACAGGTTATAACATCCTGGTATAACAATGCCGTCCTGTTATATAACGTAAATTAATATTAATTATGTCTCCTGTGTCATGTAGATTCACAGTTTAAAATATTTCTAACGAATTCGAAGTCAGCCTTTGAAATAATCTTTTATTTGAGAAACATTAGTCCTTTGACTCTTTAATTGATTGATTAAAAATGTGCTTTACAATAATCCTAAAAATGGTTTCGGTATTTAGAGTACTGTCAGCGATTTGGAAGATTTCAAACTACTAACTTATAGTTTACATTATGTACCTATCAAATTGCCCCTGACAAAAAGTGTGTTTAACCGAGGTTTATCAAGATTGTAAACAGCAGGTCATATCCTGTTAAGTCAGTCAGTGTAGACAAATCTGTGTGGGTTATAAATTTACTATTAAGAAACTCGCACCCAAAGACCCACCACTAATACCACTAACCAACCAATGCCCAGAATACCAGTTAAAATAAAATGTATGCCCCTTTTGGCATCTCGCAGGATAAAAATAATTAAATAATTTAGCCCTTTTGACGTCCCACTCACTACGAGGGGGATTCAGGCCATAATCCACCACGCATGCCCAGTGCTGGTTGACGGATTTTACACCTCTTTAGAAAATTGGTTATATTTTCTAAGACATGCAGGTTTCCTCATGATGTGTTCCTTCACGGTAAGCGAGTGATAAATCAGTAGTGTTTCACGATGACGTCAGTAGTGTTACGCGATATATATAGGTAGGTATACAGAGTTGCAGCTGCGACGACCTACGCTTATACTATAAAGCTTCGCTTATTTCTGGCGTCTTTATTCTATTTATTTGCGCAGATAATTTCCTTATGGAGATTTCTAAAAGATTTGTTGACGCAACCGGCGACTCAAGGGTTGGACATCTCCTCGCTCAGCGGGTAGATTTAGACATTCAGCAGGGAAATGCGGCTAGCATCTTCGGTACGCTTGGGCATGGGCCAAGTTTTTGACATTTTCTAAATAATTTGTAAGTAGGTAGGTATATAGGTAGTTAATTTATATTTATTTTTACCTATTCTTTTTAAATTTTAAATTAATTATGAAATGTCTACTAGGAGAAACAAAAAGGGTATACTATCTTTTTTTGTAACTTTACTTTGTAAATCTAAAACTATCGGCTTTGAGGGACAGTGGAAGTACTAAAGATTTTATAGACTTATGAAATCGGTAAATAGCTGTATCCCTGTAACATTTTGTTTTCCAAGTTTCCTCCAAAGCTGATAGTTTTACAATTACAAAGTTAAGTTTTGAAAAAAAACAGTATACCCTTTCTGTTTCAACCTGTTTATACCTAAATAAATACTTATATTTTATTTACCGGATTTATACCATCAGTAAGGAATTTCTCCTCAAAATGATCACATACAAAGATCGTATACCAACATAACATCCATAATATCGCAGTGGTGGCACAACTGGCGGCTAACGGTCGACCCACATAGAGCCTTTGATCCCGTCCATACAACTAGCAAGACTTAAACTAACTGTCAGTGGCTTCGCCGAGAATACCAACCCACGGTGTTCGCTATGCAAAATGTATTTAGTCCGAAACTGTTTTAGAATAAATTAACTATTGATTTGTTTGTATGCATTAGGGTAACATGAAAAAAATACAAATGTCCGACAGACAATGCAGTCCAAACCGGTGGATATAGAATCATAAAATAATGCACAGCAATATCCTATATAAGTTTTATAATAATGCATGATTATATACATTTTTTTTGCAGCAGTGATAGCCGATTGGTTAAGCACCCGTCTTGCGGGCTACCCGGTCTCGGGTTCAAACCCCGGCTCGAACCTCTGGATTTTTCGAAATCTATGGGATCTGTGCGAATCATAATTTCTATATGATTATCACTTGCTTACGGTGAAGGAAAACATCGTTAGGAAACCTGCATATCTTAGAAGATCTAACTAATTTTCGAAACACATGTAAAATCCGCCAACCCGCACTGGGCCAGCGTGGTGGATTATGGCCTGAATCCCCCTCGTCTTAAGGGGAGGCCCGTGCCCAGGAGTGGGACGTCAAAAGGGCTAACATTATTATATACATTTTATTGGATATAAAAAAAGTCCGCACTTGCGCTCGCCCTCTGTCCGGGTGAAGTTGTTATGGCCACTCTGGCCAACAACATATAGTCATATCAAAAAAAATGGCTGAAGTTAAGTAGTTATCGTAGTCTATAAATGCTTGCAATGCCAATGGCATGCTCGCCCGTTGCATGAAATAGAGGAAGGGGAAGGGAGGGAGAGTTGGGCTTTCGGCTGTCTCACCCATAGTACGAAACGCAGCTACAATAGCAACTTTATACCGATCTTCTTTGATATTGAAGCGTAAATTAGGAAATATAAAAATAATGCAGAGTATGTCTCCCAAACTAGTGATGCCCGTCCATCGGTTTGCTAAATTTCACCGGTGGTTTAAAACTGGTCTTTCCTTGAGAAAATTTCTTGCTGAAAAAAGGGCAATTTATGGAAAAAAATAAGATGAAATAAACCATGAAATTTAATTGAGAAAATACAGTACCTATTATATATTTTAAAATGCAATACTTATATCTTTTCATGGATACTGGTGCTATTAATAATAATATATAACAACTAGCTGAGCCCGCGACTTTGTCCGCGTGGAGTTTAACTTAACAAACTTTCATCCCCTGTTTTATCCCCTTGGGGGTAGAATTAATCAAAATCCTTTCTTAGCGGATGCCTACGTCATAACATCTACCTGTATGCCAAATTTCAGCCCGATCCGTCCAGTGGTTTGGGCTGTGCGTTGATTTTTAACGATTGATCGAAACAATTCAACGTTATATTGATGTCCCGCCGGCCCGCCCTAACTCGGGCCGCGCCCGCCACCCGTCCGGCGCGGGCGCAATAACTTAGGCGATATCAATAACGGTTGACCCACATACCGGGGTTCCTTAACAAGATGCTCACAGTTACATCCTGATATGGAGCCTCTCGGCACGAGATGGCGGATGGATGGCGAGATAACGGGTGTCCCACACGGCCTTACTGCAAGGATGCTGTGGACACTAGATGAGCCTAGCTGATCCAAATCAATAATTAATAAATAATTATCGCCAGACGAACACACCAACTGTAAGGTCCCAAACTAAGCAACGCTTGTACTATGGGTACCGTACAATGGACTGGGCGATCCCAGTGACACCCAGAACAAGGGAAATAACGAAAAGGCCATTTCTGAAACTTGCTCTAGCGGGAATCGAACCCGCAACCACTACGTGCAGTGAGCCGAGCGGCCTACGTTCGAACCACTGCGCTAAGCAGTCGTCTATGAAAGCTTTCTCTCAAAAGTTTTACATCAAATGAGTCCTAGGAACTCTTGGTATTTTTATTGAGCCAATGATGTTGAAGTTTGACGAGTGACCTTTGACGAGTCCATGATGATGATGGGGAAAAGTTAAATGGTCTTGGCACTCAAATTTAATCAAAAGAAAAACCTCAGCACATTCCTACTGCTGATTTTCATGCAATAGCACCTGTTTAAGCGACCAAGGCAATTGTGAGGCGCATTCAGATGAAAATTAAATTTTAATAGAGTTGGAAATTGCGCTCCATGGTATCCTTGGTGACCTATAATTAGTTTCTAACCTTTAATACATTTTTTAATCATTACTTTTTATACTTGGTTTTAAAAACAACAATAGGCAAAAAAAAGCAATGCGATGCCTATAAATAGATCTGTCTGAGGGCGATCTTGGAAATGTCATTATTATGTCATCCCAGTAAAAAATTACATGTCAAAAGCTTAATAAAGACTGCTCTCAGACTTCAGATGGATTTATTAATATGGGCCGAAGAACTCTACTCAGTACGCTTCAGTATTAAAAGATACTACGCTCTAACCCCATCCAGCGCTCACTTTATAAGCTTAAAAACGGTTTACGAGTATTATCGGGATAACCAGAAGCGTTGGCGGATGTTACACTTACTTGGATGTGCTCTCTTAAGTTGTAAGCTAATTACGGACGGTATATCTGAACGGGCCTTTATATAGGCAGACTGTCTTTTAATAGGCAGGTAATTTAATTGTATAGAGAATTGATAGAAGTCATGAAGAGATTGCTTTTTCTTTTTAGGTCTAATTATCTAGACTGGTAAAGTGGCTGAGGCATTTTTATCTTTCTGGCAGAAAGATCAAAGGTCAAATTGGAAGAAGATCCTATTTATATTATCCTACTAATATTATAAATGTGAAAGTTTGTGAGTGTGGATGTATGTTTGTTACTCTTTCACGAAAAAAATACTGAACGGATTTGGATGAAATTTGGAACACAGATAGTTTATAACCGGGATTAACACATAGGATACTTTTTATCCCGATAAACCCGTTTTTTTTTGTTTAGTTAAATACTACGCGGAAGAAGTCGGTGGGAACAGCTAGTTGTAAATAAGTTAATTCATTTGAAGTAACGGAGTGTTAGATAAATCAAAATTTCCTCTTCCAGTTAGGGTCTGCCATGGTGATACAGTTATACTTTATTTATGTCGGTCTCGTATTCAAAATTTATTGCCGACCATTATATAATCTAGGCTCAGGCAATTTATCATCAAGCATCCATTATTCTATATTATGCGTTGTACAGACCAGGCGAACGAATAAAATGACATGTCAAACAACATTTATCCTTACAAAAGACGGATCAAAAAAATCGATACGAAAAATACAATGTGAATAATTAATCAATGACAACAAAATGCAAGAGTTTGATCAATATTAACCACATACATTTTGTCTGTACTAGCTAACATTTAAAGCACTGTGCACAGCAAAAAATATCACCATTTATCTCTCGCATAAATTCAGATACAGTTAGGTCATTAGGCCCACTGTGCCAATCGGCAAGTAACGGGCCAAAACTGACGCACCGCGTCCGTATGACCTAAATAAGTTAATGGATAAAATTACATAAAAGTTTTTTTATCTTTTTTAGATGTTTAAATTAAAACTGTTTTGGGTCGACTAACGGAGTGAACTTCCTTTACGTGTGGGAAGCTTGTTTGTTAAGGTGCATTCTGATTATGAATTTACATATTCAAATAGCGGTTGTTGGTCAAATTTTTGCCTTGGAAACGGCGGACGCGGATTTAATTTTCTGAATCTTCAAAATAAGTATACATCGGTATTGATCCTCATGATCATGGGTCTGGTGGTAGACGACAATTGATCGATTCATGGATCTATGGCTGAATGAGTCAATACTGATCGACGGCATCTACGGAGAGCAACGTTCGATCGATCATCGATTGACAGTCGATTGACAATCGATTTGTGCGATAATCGTTTTACGGCAATACCTTTAAAAATATGCCACCCTAGTCTTCGAATAGTCTTTGACTTAGGCCGTCCAGTGTTTCCCTTAGGTATAATATTTTCCACACGGATTTTCTTTTATAACCCAATCTAATTGTTCAAGCTGAAATTGTCGGTGAGTGATCTAATAAATCTCATTTAAGATCTAAAATTGCCCAGCTTATGTCTGTAATCTCTGTAATGGGTTGGCGCTTTATTTATTGATCTGGTTTGTGTATCAGGTGGGTTATTATGAGTCGTTACATAAGTTGTGGTTTAATTTAAATTAATTTACAGTTTTTTTTTTTATTATGATAAGATTACTGTCCGAATCCCTCTCGCATTGAGGAGAGGCCCGTGCCTTGGAGTGGGACCTAACAGGGCTACGTATTATTATTTAGTTTATTAATATACACTGAAAGTTTATAGTTTTAAATCTAAATAAAAATAATTACGTCTACGGTGAAGGAAAACATCGTGATGAAACCTGCATGTCTTAGAAGATTTCACGAATTTTCGAAAGACATGTGAAATCCGCCAACCCGCACTGGGCCAGCGTGGTGGATTATGGCCTGAATCCCCCTCGGGTTGAGGGGAGGCCCGTGCCCAGGAGTGGGACGTCAAAAAGGGCTAAAATTATTATTATTATACGTCGACTCTAATAAAAAAAATTGAGATTTTTCTTATTATTATAACAGGGTTATTTTTTTATTAGAAGTAATTTTTTATTTTAACAAGGTCGGCAAACAAGTGTACGGCCCGCCAGATGTTAAGCAGTTACCGTAGCCTATAGATGCTTGCAGTACCAAAGGCGTTTCTCTCACGTTGCCGACCTATAGTGGAGTGGGATAGAGGGAGGGGAAGAGAGCACTTCCGGCTGTCTCACTCATCGCGCACAGCTATAATTGCAACTTTACGCCGATCTTCTGTGAGAGGGTGGTACTATCCCGATCGAGCATATATGAGCTTAGAGTCTAAGCCTTAGACTAACCGCACCAAAGACAACCGTCTCCAATATAATATCACTAGTTTATGCCCGCGACTTCATCCGCGTAGTATTTAACTTAACCAAAATTCCGGGATTATCGGGATACAAAGTATCTTATGTGTTAATCCCGGTTATAAACTACCTGTATTGCATATTTCATCCAAATCGGTTCAGTAGTTTTTGCCTGAAAGAGTATCAAACATCCACACTCACAAACATTCGCATTTATAATATTAGTAGGATGTAATACCAAAACAAAGGCGACACTTATAGGGTGCAGGTTCGACGTCCGGTAACGGTACCCATGTAACTGGGTCAGGAGGGTTCGCAAATATCATTGCAACGGCGGTACCGTTAGTATCATACGTCGAGATCATACCGCGTTAGAATAGCTAGTGTAACTTGGTCTGAGTTTATCGAATGGTTACGTGCAAGATACGGGTCTGGTGATGATGGTGGTTACTCGAGAAGGTTGCCCGAATGGGGTTACGTAACTGTGAGACATGAGGTTGTGGGTAGGATGGTGGTTTAATGGTTGCCAGTGCCCCGGATGTACACTTGTCATCAAACTCTAAATCAAAACTCAAAATTGTTTTTATTCATGTAAGCCAACAAAGTATTGATGAATAGTCAGATTCTACCACCGGTTCGGAATGCTGCTTCCATTGAGAAGATCCGGCAAGAAATTCAATGGTTAGTCTTTTCAATAAATAAAAGATGGTGTACATTATCAGGATCAGCAACAGAATATGAGCAAGCAACACCATTGTCACTAAATAAGTAATAGTAAATAATAATCAAATCTCACTCAGATTTAGGTACTAAAATCTTTTTATTAAGAATATCTATATATACCAATGCTAGCATTGTGTGTTGACTGACGACCGCTTGGCGCAGTGCTTCGAGCGTAGGCTGCCTGGTTCACAGCACATGGTGGTTGCGGGTTCAATTCTCGTTGGGGTAAATTTCGGAAAGGTATTTTTGTAATAAAATATTTAATGTATCTATTCCACCTATGTAAGTATTCTCAACGAAAGTGTAATTTATATGAATACTAAGCTTCGAAGTGATAAAGCAAAAATATGCAAATGATCCGAATTATTATAATTCGATAGTCTTTATCAAGTTTAAAAGGGAAACAGCTAATTTGCGTTATCTATATAATTATCGCTAATTATTTAAAAGTGTAAACAACTAATTAATTTGTAATTAAATCAATTAATAATTGTAATGTTACTAGGATACCATAAACTGATGGCTGTTACGGAGAGTGAAATCAACGTGTCGCTTATGAATGGTCGTTGTCAGCGGTTTTGTCTGTTTTTTTTATTAGAAATCATGTTAACTAACCAATATTGATTCCAATGAAATATTGTTTTAGTGTATTATTATTTAAATTTGTACTGAAGATTACCTAGTGTGTTTCTAATAGCATCTCTTATACAGTTGGTGTTATTGTAATTTTGTTAATTCTTATCTTTGTGTAGGTGTGTCTCTAAATGGTGTGATAGGTATAAATTGAAATACATCTCTTATACTTATCTTGGTTTTTCAATACCAACACACTACCTGGGCCGCACCGTCTTAACATCAACTTAACCCTTAACCATATAGGTGACTACACGATAGTCACCTATCAATCTTTTTGTCACATGTTAAAGTGTGTGTTGTATTCCAAAAGTTGTGGGTTCATCCCGGTAGCGGATGTGCACCTATGGACTTTTCTCAAGGAATGATCTATGTGGTATGCGCACCACGTTTCCAAACCAGAAGCGTGAACAAAGTCTGTGTCTTACTCTTGAAGCTAAGGAATATTACAGAACGGCTAGAGAGTTTCTAGAGAGTTCTAGTACAAATCTCTATAATAACAAAATTCATCTCAAATAAAGTTTTCGTCACAAAATACTTATTACAAAGATAATAATAACAATAAATAAATAAATTATTGACATCTCCATAATTCATTTAAAGTACCAGGAACACATAAACATGTTGAAAATCATTTCGATATTTAATTTACCAACGTACTTAGTATTTTTACAAACGTACTTAAGTTTTCTATCAGTACTTATAGATAAATATTGTAACAATTAAATAGATATGGTTATCTTATAGTAGGTACTTTAAGCGATAATTTAGATAAGTAAATAATTATTTCATGAGTAACTAACTACTGGTACCAGGTTAACATAACCGAAATGTGAATACCTACGCAAATAATTGGGATAATTTGAATATTGTGCGGAGCTATCTTTCTTTAAGATTAACTACATTGGTGTCAATTGTGTTGGTGCACAAACTAAAGTTGATTCAACTAGTTGTATTGCCTTCTTTTAACTGAACACGTTCAAGTAAGTTAAGTAATGTGTTGATAACGGCTGAATTGCATCACTATTTTGTTACTGTGTCCAAATTATTTTATTTCCAACTTCAATTCTTATAACTACCCAAACTCAAAAACCATTTTATGTCATCATTTCTCTTCATTACCACACAAATGTGTCTGTGCGCACCTTGCGTACTGAATGCGCGGGCGCCGGACACGCACCGCGCGCGCATGCGTCGGAAAACGCATCATGGCCGCCGCCGAGCAGTTTTTCTCCACATTTTGAAACCGAAACGGCTTAATAAACCTGTTTGGAGAGTTTGATCGGAAAATTATAATACAAGATGAGGGTCTTGAATTATTTATATCTTTTGATGACTTTAATTGTTCGTTTTTTGTGGTGCGTATTGATGTGGAGAGGTTATTTTATGTCGTGAAATTTATGGTATGTAATGAAGTCTTGTTGATCGATCGATTTGTTTTCTCCAAATAACTCCCTCACTCGTCTTTCTTTGGTAATACTAAACATTAACTAAGTATGTACCTAGTTGAAGACCGTTTGGCGCAGTGGTTCGAGCGTAGGCCGATCGGCTTGATTCCCGCCGGGGCTAATTTCGGAAATGGCCTTTTCGTAATTTTCGCCCCCAGTCCATTGTACGGTACCCATAGTACAAGCTTTACTTAGTTTGGGACCGTACAGATGGTGTGTCGGTCTGGCGATATTTATTTACCTAGACCCGCCTGACGCTAAACGGAAGGGTGGGTGGGGTGAGCTTCAGGCTCTCTTTACTCATTGTACAAATAGCAGCTATCAATAGGTACTTCACTCTGATCTTCTGTGCGAGGGTGGTACTGCTCCAGAAGAGACAGTGAAATATGCAAGAATTCCGTATCTTGCACTACTATTGTTTTCTTATATTTACGCGAATACTACACATTGAAATAAAACTATTTTACGGAGTCTATCGCGTTTATTTACTTTTTATGTTCCCGACGTTTCGGTTGCTTTCGGTTGCTTGTTGCCCGAAACGTCGGGAACATAAAAAGTAAATATACGCGATATAATCCGTAAAATAGTTATATTTTAATTGCACTACTTTTAATTGTCTTATTTATTTTATGTTTTATTTATTTATTTTTCACAAAAAAACTGTTAAATATTCAGTTATTTCAGAGTTTCCAGGGAAAATAAAAACAGTTTCTCTAACATTATTTTCACGCCTTTCTTGACAGACTATTATGGATACTTCTCGTCCGTAATTAGCAAAGTTCTAACAGCATTTTACGCTTTTGTTTTCAATGCTATCCGTCGTACACGGACGCGCATCACCCGCCGCATCCATTGCTTCACAATCGTTATCCAGTACAAGATATTGAATATTAATGCTATAGCATTCAACAAAGTATATGTGGTTTGAAGTGGTTTTTTTTTAATTAGTTTTGGTCACTGCGATGCAGGCCTAGAGCCTAGTGTAAAGGCCGCTGCATAAAGAATATTTTTCACTTTTGTTTTTAATAAATTATTTATGATTATGATTAAAAAGTAAATTATTTAATAATTAAAAACATGAAGTTCCGAATCAAGTATGACCCATTTGTATCATTATTTTTTTACAACCGCAGTAGTTCAAGCGTAGGCCGCTCGACTCACTGCACATGGTGGTTGCGGGCTCGATTCCCGCCGGGGCAAATTTCAGAAATGGCCTTTTCCTAATTTGCCAATGTCTGGGTAACACTGGATTCGTCCCCAGTCCATTGTACGGTACTCATAGTACAAGCATTGCTTAGTTTGGGACCATACAGTTGGTGTGTCAGTCTGGCGATATATATTTATTATTTATTTATAACACTCCGATTGGCGATTTAATATCTTATATCACTCTGTGCATCACCATCTTATGAATCTCAATTAGTCAAAGATAAAAATCTCTACGGAAAGCACCATCTAGGTATGTAAATGCAAATGTGGTCAGGAAAAACTGGCCGATTTGCGAATGAAGCCGGAATGAACGCACCTATACACAAATTAGATGAATCGCTCTCTCATTGCCACTACTTGTAAAGTGTTCTGCATGTAAGTAGGAGTTAAAAAGGAGGTGGATCCGAATTGGCTACAGCGCATGAAAAAGCTAGTTCGACCATTTTGTTTGACGACAGAAAATTGGTGCCGGTTGAACTAAAAACCGATACCCTGATCAAGGCAACAGATGCTCTATGAATCCTATTCACTCTAACGCATCTGTCTTGTTTTCTTAGCGGTGAAATTGTTTAAAGCATCTCTATTTTGACAAAAGAATGTTCTTCCTCTATGGTTATAGGCTTCTGAGTTTGGCTAATGATATCTGAATGCAGATGGTACGATGTACGCAAGAAGCTGAGTATATATAAAATTCTTGGACGTCATTTTACTCCTACATGACGCAATTAGACCACAATATTGTAATATAAATTATGTTTATATTATAACGTTATATTGATTTCCTTCCTGCTGGTAACCGACAAAAATCCCACTACTCAAAAAAGGTTATCACTAATCGTGTAAATATTGTGGTTAATTAGTCGATATATGGGGATCTGAAAATTGTAATGGACCCGCAGATTAAAATTGTGCATTTCCATTATTTTCAACCAAAACAATGTGAATTAATGCCAGGTTAGGACATACGAATTTTAATCTGCAGTTGTGTGTAATGCTTGGCGGTTTGCATAACTGTCGTTCATAAAATTAAATGGTTTACAAATTTAATTGTCAGCGATTCCGTGAATAAAACCAGTTACACGCCGGCCTACATACAGCTAAGCACCAAATAATTTAAAACTTTATCATCCACTTTTCACTCTTTTTTAAATTTCGAACGTAAACAAACGTTCACTGAGCTTTCTACTATCGCTGCGCGCGCGACTACAATGACAGACGCACACTGGCGCAACCGCGTGTACACACACTCACACATAGGGGCCACTCGAAAATCAACCTTTCTCTATTTCATTTTCCCCTGGTACCGCCGGTGGCGATATTTTTTTTCACCACGAGTCAAAATGCCAAATCCGGCCGGTCGTTGTACCAGATACCAGAGTTCATTGTCGATACCGTTTGCCGACCTACCTTCACATTTCGCTGGTATTTATTTTGGACGGACAGTTAGGTTTTATTCGACATTAAAATGCTGTGCAAGATGAGATCGCCGTTACGATAACAACGACGGTTTATCGATCGGCGGACGTGACGTGTCGTCGCGTGCGGCTCACGTGGGGGCATTCATTCATAAATAAACGCCTAATATGGGGAGGAAATATGAGGAATTCCGAATGAGGATAAACTTAATGTTTTTACTTTAACGCCCACGCGAGAATTCGTGGCCCAAATCCAATATTATTGGTATATTTGATCAGAAAGAAAGTCGAAAATAAGTCTGCGCCATATAGGAATATTCTAGAAATCTATGTTCCATGTCGTAGACGCAGTCGGCGCTATGTTCTCTACAATGTATTCAAAGAAAATCGTGTCAACGTGTTTGAACTCAGTATAGAAACGTATAGACTAGCCAATTGCTTGTCACTTCGTGTAGAAAGTGCCTGCCCAACTTGGCATGCTTTCGTGAAAATTTAGACAATTTCTTCTGATTCTCAGCAGATTATTGGTGGTATTGCGATCAAAAAACCCTTAAATTTTTATGAATCTATTAACCCCTTTTTTATAATATTCAGTCTTCAACAAGCATTGGTAGTCAATTATAATCACCTATAAAAAACACAATAGATAAAAAATCCCACTACAAAAAAGCGTTTTTGCGCACCATCTACACACAAACTAACAATTACCTTGTTAAAGTCTGACACACATACCGAACAAAAACTATGGAAAATTTCTTCAACCGGAAAGAAGTACACCAAAATGTTGTACTACAAATTATAACCTGACAAATTTTAATGGTACACTATTATAATGGCATTGGCAGGCGCTGCGACGTGTTGTGAACTCGGCCGCGGTAAATTTAGGCAAATTGGGTGAAAGGTGAACGACCTGTGCGTCATTTCACCGGCCGTTGACTGCACAGTGCTATCATTGCTGGCCGAATTTGCGTACGATACGATATTTCCTTGCAATATAGATAAGTTTTTTTTATTATTATTTAAAGTTATATTTTCCATCAATTCCCTAAATAAAAAAAGATAACAATTAATTCTGAATATACATGAAAGTCGTTTGGGGATACTACTACCTATATATTTTTCAACATTTCAGTTAAGTCATAAAAATACGGTTTTAATTTTGAATGTATGTGAAAGTCGTATGTTTTCGATCTTCCTCGTCCTGTTTTTTGTCCCTGATTGATTTAATAATATTTTTATGTGTATTTAATAAATAAATAACATGAAATAAAGACATTCCTTTGGAATAATATTGGGTTTTTTTTAATTCTGAGAAGGCAGAGTTAAAAATAATATAAATATCACCAGACGAACACCCAAACTAAGCAACGGTTACTGTACTATGGGTATCGTACGCTGGGGGCGATTCCAGTGACACCCAGACCAGAGCAAATTACGAAGAGGCCATTTCCGAAGTTTACCCTGACGGGAATGAACCCGCAACAATCCCGCGTAGTGAGCCGAGCGGCCTACGCTCGAACCATTGCGCCAAGCAAATGTTTTTATTAGTATCTTTTTCTTATGTATTTTTTAAATTTTAAAATGTAACTTTCCATGCAATTAACACTATTGGCAGATCAGACCTACGTCACGTCATCCTCATTATGTTTTATTTTTGACTCAATTATGTGACCTAAGTTAGTTAGTTTATTACTGACCCTTACCTATCTACGTATAAAGTATTCGTCATTTGGATGACTTTCATGATTTTTCCTTATTTCAAATAATATGAGTATAATTCAGTGTGGACGAGACATATTAATATTACTAATATATTTTAAACTAGCTGAGCCCGCGACATCGTCCGCGTGGAATTTAACTTAACAAATAGCCCGCTCCCGCGTTCTGAGCCCGCGCGACAGGACCCATTTTTTTTAATTTTGTTTTTACTAAATAAAAACAGCTTATGTTACTCCTTAAAACATCAGCTATCTGCCAGTGAAAGTCCCGTCAAAATCGGTCCAGCCGTTTCGGAGATTACCCGGAACAAACACACAAACAGACAGACAGAAAGACAGACAGACAATTTTTTTTTAAATCGCGTTTTTGTTATAGGTGGCGTATGTACTTTCATATGCATTTAGTGAAAAGGTGTTATTTTGATATTACAAACAGACACTCCAATTTTATTTATTTGTATAGATGTATAGATGATATGTATACATATTAATATTCTTTAATTACCAGTAAACATTGCTTATAAAATAGAAACATTGTAGTTTTAACATAATATTTTTCCAACAAATAAAACACAATAAACGTTTAAAATTCAAAATATTATAAAATACAGGCTTATTAATGTGGTATCAAGATACAAAATTATTTAACACTTATTTATCGATTTAAGAAAAGAACATGCCAAAAGGCAATACAATTTTCATGAAATAATTAATTGCCTAAAAATTACGGCTGGTGCGGAGAGCCAAGAATAAATTCCTACTTTTTTATGCGATAATCAGATTCAAATTCAAATCCTTTATTTTTTTTTAGGCCTACGGGGGGCACTTACAAATTGACAATTATACATTTTTTCTCTTATATCTACAACCGGATCGCAATGCGACCTCGACTGAGCAGATCCGGCAAGAAACTCAGCAGGCTTGTCTTTTTACATTTGTATTTTTTTTAGCTCTAAACAGTGGTTAGAAAAAATGTATTCGTTTAAGGTGAAGGCGCCTGTCTAGCCCGCGAAATTAAAATTTTCGAGTATTTTTATAGTTTATCCAAAATCTGAAAACATTTAAGACAACATTTTGTAATTTGCGACCAACACAGTATGCAGTGCGTTTATTGATACATTTATTTTACTCTAAATATTATCACGGTGGATATGATACTAGTTAATCGCTAAATATACAAAAATTGCCATTTTATCTGGATAGCTGTCGTCCTTGAAATGTTTTAGAGTAAGTTGGATATAATAATAAATGCACTGCACACGGTCTTTGTCGCGAATTACAAATTGTGCCTTTTATTATTGACAGATTTTGAAAAAAAACTAAAAAACCACAAAAAAATTGAACTTCGCGGTCTAGATGGGCGGTTTAGCCTTAAGCGTCTCGTATTGAACGCCGCTTTAGTATGCAATGCAATAACAGTGCAGTGTACACATACAATGCTCAAGCTCCGGGCCGGTGTGCGTCTACTTTCATTGGAACTTCGTAACTTGTAGAAAGTACCGGAATCTACTATTCGCGGGACCGGCGCATGCTCACGCTTTGTAGCAAGTACTCTATGGATTAAAATTTATAAAAAGGTTACCATAGATACATTAACAGCAGTGATAGCCGATTGGTTAAAGCACGCGTCTTGCGGGCACCAGGTCTTGGGTTGACACCCCGGCTCGCACCTCTGGATTTTTCGAAATCTATGTGCGAATCATAAATTCTATAATTATTATCACTTGGTTACGGTGAAAGGAAAACATCGTGAGGAAACCTGCATGTCTTAGAAGATCTAACCAATTTTCGAAAGACATGTGAAATCCGCCAACCCGCACTGGGCCATCGTGGTGGATTATGGCCTGAATCCCCCTCATGTTGAGGGGTCCCGTGCCCAGGAGTGGGACGTCAAAAGGGCTAAATTATTATTATTATAGATACATTACCCGATCTCTACGTGGATAACCTAGAGGAAGGATAGGCATTTTTCTCAATCATGCTTGGATATTCCATCATTTTTTCAAGAATTCTTTAGATAATATAAGCCATATTTTCAATAAAAATCGATCACTTTCTGAACGGAATCTTCTATATGCTCGTACAATGCGGTATGTCCTGGATTTTAATGCACCAAACCTTTCAATTTACATGGAAATTCATTTTCTCCACAAATCTCTTCACTGAGATCTCTCCTGGTTGCAAAATGAATTAAGGCCACAGTACCTACACCACTATCTACACCACTAGTAACACACTCGCGAGTTTTACACATTTTACTATCTGTGAACCGATTTATATTTTTAATTGCGTAAGTCAGCATCCGTTGTTTTGTTGTTTAAGTTGATTTATATTCTGTTAATCTGGTACACTCAACCACAAAAGTAGCTTGCTATTTTAATCGTCCAATAGAATCACATTGTTAAACACCTCATAATAGTATGACACCCGAAGGTCTCATAATAGTATGACACACTAGCTGTGCCCACCGACTTCGTCCGCGTAGTATTTAACTAAACAAAAATTTCGGGATAATCCGGATAAAAATATCCTATGTGTTAATCCCGGTTATAAACCATCTGTGTTCCAAATTTCATCTAAATCCGTTCAATAGTTTTTGCGTAAAAGAGTAACAAACATACATCCACACCAAAGAATTTGTAATAATAAGACATTATTACAAATTCTTTGATCCACACTCACAAACTTTCGCATTTATAATATTAGTAGGATGAAGTATATGATCACTATTTGAAATGTGTTATGGTCGCATACTGTATGCCCTTATTAATAAATCGATCTCAAGTCTGAGAGCGATCTTGGAAATGTCATCCTTATGTCAAACCAGAACAAAATCACATGTCAAAAGCATACTCAAGTTTGCTCTCAGACTCGAGATTTAATTATTAATACGGCCCTTAGAGACCTAAATTTATTGGTGTCATACTTTTAAGACCTAATGGATTGTTATTCTTTTGTACATATCAGATACCAAGTTACTTTCGATGTTGAGTGTACTATTTAATAAACGATATACTTAGATAATGAACGCGCATGACTGATTTATGGCTTCAAAGTCCGCCCACCATGCCTTTTAACATTATTATATATTATGAAGAACAATATTTATGATTTCCATTACGAAATTGCTACCGGTTTTAAATATAAAACCTGCTTTTGCCCACAACTTTTGCATTCAGGATTGCGTTTCGATTAAGTTTTGGGCGGGCAGCCGCACGGAACGCATCGCCGCCTAAAGTTGGGCGGCGTAGCTTTTTGCTACCAAATAAAGGACACCTTTCACTGCAGCTGCTGACTAAGCTTGTAATGAGATCGTCAGATTTATAAGAAGTAACATTCATTCATTATCGACACCGTCAGTTACGAAACCATAGTGACTGTTTACATCTCAGTTTCAAAACGGCCGGCGAATGCGCGTGAGTCACCCGCGAGTTTCCTTGAACCTTGCGTTTCATTCATGCGAATTCCGTGTCAGTGTCTATGTGTGTCAGTAGACTCAAGTTATGAAGATTAAGGAAATTGAATACCTTACGGATCTTGTGGTTTCATTATCCAGATATGGTACACCGGTCTGCTCTGAAAAGTTTTCGGTCATAAAGGTTTTTATAGCGAATTTTTCGTAGATCAATGAGAGAAGAACCCCCGAAGAGTCGAAATTATTCTGCGGGATTTGCGTACGCCGATTTGGAGAATTGTAGAGAAGGCTATCTATCCTCAGAATGAAGAAATAGAGATCGACTCTGTGTGATATAATCATAATCTTTTAGGATCAAGTAGAATATAAAGCTATATCCCAGTTATGAATCGAGTTATGATTTCGTGGTGCTTCTAGGATCGCGTCGAAGATAGGCTTTTCCCAGTCCTATGAAGTAAACTAAGTAAACTTTCACTCGGGTTAAAATGAGGAAACCTAAATATTATGTTTGTTGACCTTGTTACAACAAATTGATGGTATCACGTGAATGTTTACCTTGTAGGTAATACTGGTGTTGTATGTTACATGTAAAAGTGAAACGCTTTCTGTTTGTGTATGAATTTAGTTGTTTGTACTGAGGATCTTTAGTGACGCACGAAATTGGAGATTGGCGCTGACACCGATTGGTGGAAACGACATCTAGGATATTAAATTAGCAATCATGTTTCATCCTAATCTCGTCCTTATTTTAACGCAATAGAATTTTATTTAAAGTTGCCTTCAGTTATCACCGATCCATTATAATAATAGTATGTGTAGGTATTGATAATATTTAAATATCGAACAGTTAGTTACTTTGATAATTTCATATGTGTCACCGTTCAAGAATTCCTAGCCAATCCCAGTGACATTCTAAGTTTTTTAACAATATGACTAATCTATAATTATGTTTCTTAAGTCATAGGTAGATATGTGATAAGGTTAAGATTGTACATCTCAAAATTACAGAGTGATGACGAATTTTGATCGCATTCTTTCTATTCATACGGACAAAAATGTATGTAAACGATGTATGTAATAACAAGGTGATTCATACAATGACAATGATCTTTCTGAAATCAACCTATATACCCGTGGTAGACGTATTGAGATGTCATATTATTCCGGAGGCTAGGTCTGCTGATTTCATTGACGAGGCCAGAGGACCGCTAACAAATGGCCGCCACGAATTTACAATGAAGAATAATGCTAATTGCATTTCGTTCGTTGAGTGAGAGAGTCGGAAGAAGAACCTTCCCTGCCCCCTTCCGGTCTCTTTGTCATTGGACTTTGTCATTGGACAAAGAGACCGGAAGGGGGATGGGAAGGTTCTTCTGAAAGAAGGAAAGAAGGCATTGGCCTTCTGTAAGCATCTATAGGCTACAGGAACTGATTTACACCAGGCAGGTCGCACGACTGTGTGCCGACTTTGATACATCAAAAATAACTGAACCAACTTCAAAAACCTGGTTGCAAAAAGCTAGAAATATCTAGGAACCTTGTATATTTTTTCATTTGGAGTCGGTGACAATTCAAGTTAGGGTCGGTAGTTACCTATCCACCATAGGGTGCCCCCCTACCTCAGGAGACTGTTGCTGGCTTATCTGCAGGACCGTCAGGTTGTCTGTGAGGGGAGAGACGGATTAGTAGGCAGGCGGAGGGTTGAGCGGGGTGTTCCACAGGGTTCGGTGCTAGGACCAATCCTGTGGAACATCGGGTTCGACTGGCTTCTTCGGGGTCCGCTCCTTCCCGGGATGGGGGTGTTATGCTATGCAGATGACACCCTCGTCACGGTCAGGGGGAAAAGTTGGGAAGAGGTAGTTAGGAGGGCAACTGTTGGGACCACGTTGGTGGTCGATCGCATTCGCGAGCTGGGCTTGGAAGTCGGCCTGGAAAAGACTGAGGCCCTCTTATTTCATGGTCCTCGGTGGGGGCCTCCTCGGGGTGCGCAAATTGTCGTCCACGGGGAGGTCATTAGACTGGGGGCCCAAATGAAATATTTGGGCCTCACTATTGATGGAAGATGGGGCTTTGGGGCACATTTCGCTCGGCTTTGTCCAAAGCTTATTGCTGCTGCTGCAGCTCTGGGCAGGTTGCTGAAGAATTTGGGGGGGTGTCCTAAATCCATGTGTAGGCGTCTATACTCCGGTATAATTCGGAGTATAGCCCTATATGGGGCCCCAATCTGGGCGGACGCACTCACTGCCTCAAATAAAGTCCTCCTACGGAGGCCTCAAAGGGTTATTGCAATGAGGGCCGTAAGAGGGTACCGTACGGTCTCGTGGACAGCAGCCACGCTTTTAGCGGGAGATCCGCCCTGGGAGCTCCAGGCGGAGGTATTGGCAGCATTGTATGCGTTCCGGGCGAACGAGAGGGAGAGTGGTGCTGCAGCAGGTTGGGATGCAGTGCTGCATACGAGGAGGCAGGCCCAGGAGGAGGTTGTTAGGAGGTGGGAAGAGCAGCTAGAGTCGGCGGAATATGGCCAATTCACGGTAGAGGCAGTTCGCCCCCACTTGTCCAGTTGGCTAAAGAAGCGAGGGAACCTAACCTTTAGGCTAACGCAGGTGCTGACTGGGCACGGGTGTTTCGGGGAGTACCTGAACAAGATAGCTGGAAGGGAGAAGTTCCCTATCTGTCATGCGTGAGACGCACCGGTAGACACGGTGCGTCATACGCTCGAGGAATGATCTGCTTGGGGTGCACAGAGGCACGACCTAATAAGTGTCGTCGGAGGAGACCTCTCGTTGCCGACACTGGTTGAGTCCCTGCTCGGCAACAAGAGGTGCTGGGAGGCAGTAATGTCGCAGAAAGAGGCCGCGGAGAGGGTCAGGGAGGAAGATGCCGCAGCTGACCCGATCCGAAGAGCACGGCGGGGCAGAAGGAGAAGGCGCTATGCGCATCTCCTGCCTCCGCCATAGTGGAGGGACGGGATGTTAGGTAGGAGGTCGGGGGACCTCATACCGTCCGAGTTCCCCCCGGTCTCGGACGGTATGCGTAAATGCATTTCCCAGAGAAAACAAAAAAAAAAAATTGTAGGTACCTATCCAAGAAGTTGTCCTAACGTAGTGTGGGCCCAATATACATACATACGAACCTAGAACCTCCACGTCATTTGGAAGTCGGTTAAAAAACTAAACAAGCACACATCTATTTATAATATCCCTTGTTAATCGAATTCTCACGGAACACCTAACTTTATGACTGTCCGAAATCGGACCCGCTACCATCGGTCGTCGACCCGTCCTCATCGCGAATAGTTACCGTCTAACATTGTCTATGGTCCCGCGATGAACAGAAAGTGGTCAGATGTGCCAAATATAAGTGTTAATGACCCCCCGGACATGCTGGCCGATCGGAAATCACATGCAGTTATCCTCAACGCTCGCTTGTTAGTTTGATGTAGCCGCTACGGTTAGGCTGAAGCTGTCGCTTGCGTTCTCGACTTCCACTTCCAAAGCTACAACCAATAGTGCCAGTAAGATAACTGGATAACTGATAACTTATTGCTATAACATCATTTACAAGAATAAATAACAAATAAATATTGCCAGATGAACACACTAATTAATGGTCCCAAACTAAGCAAAGCTTGTATGTACTATGGGTACCGTACAATGGACTGAGGGCGAACCCAGAGACACCCGGACCAGAGCAAATTACCCGAATTAATTTGCCGAAATTTACCCTAACGGGAATCGAACCCGCCACCACCTCGGTGCAGTGAGCCGAGCGGTCTAAGCTCCAACCACTGCGCCAAGCGGTCGTTAGAACGCTTTTTGAACATAAAATACATGTAAGTACTAGTAAGAAAACAAAGATTTAATGATTTTTATATGTAATAGATCATTAACATTTTACAGCCGAACCGCCCGTAGAGTCATCTCATCAAAACTAACAATAATTCAAAATCATGTCTGTATTCCTAGAGGTCTACAGCAATTGCGCACACATTTCGCCTAAGATGTTTGGTCCTAATGGAGAGGGAGCGAGTTTATTATAAACTCAAACCCAAAATTGTTTTTATTCATGTAAGCTAACAAAGCATTTATGAATAGTCAGAATCTACCACCGGTTCGGAATGCTGCTTCCACTGAGAATATCCGGCAAGGAACTCTATGGTTACTCTTTTTAAAATACCGAACAGACTCTTGCCTTGCTCTTTACTCTGTCCACTTGAGTCGGGCGGGCTGGCTGAGCTACCTGGCCCGCTTGCTTTGACCAATAGGATATGAGCTAAGGAAAACTACCCTCAGGTAAAAGTAGAGCCAGCCTCTATATGAGCTGCCCCCTAGCCAAGTGACTTCGCCTAGAAGCGTTTCTACAAAACGCTACGCTTAAATGTATGGAAATAAAGTCGATGAGTAGATCAAGTGACTTATGTCATTTCAATACATGAAGCGTAGCGATTTGTAGAAATGAATGTAGACGAAGCCACTTGGCTTCAGGGGCTGTAGTCAATTGTTTAAAGCTTGCCTTTACCGCCCATCCCCTAATAAATAATAACAACAAATTTGTTGTTACATATAACATTTTGCGCACAGTTTGTTATACGCGAGAGTCGTTTGAATATATAAGTTTTTTTTTGGTCATTCGACAATTGTTTATGTGATTTATTACCTTGTTTTTAAAACCCCGTAAAAAGCGAGGGGTGTTATAAGTTTAACATATGTATGTACTCGTATATCCGTATGTCTGTCTGTGGCATCGTAGAGCTCAAGCGGATGAACCGATTTTCATTTTGTTTTTTTGTTTGTAAGGTATCTTGCTCGACTGTGTTCTTAGCATGTTTCAAGAAAATCTGTTCAGCCGTTTAAAGACTCTTTTGTAGTTTATAAAGTGATATGAGCAACTTGCACGCGTCTGGTTAATTCGAAATTTGGCAACCTGTTACTTCAATGATATTGCAAGGACATGATCACCCTTAGCTGACGCTGCAGCGTCACCTGGAATCTGCAGGATATCCTGTAAGTTGGTTAGGTACCTCACCTACTTACAGCAGTGGTATCGTGTTTGGGCTTATTGGAATAATGGATAAAATACTGTCGATCGTAGCGTGTCTAGGTACTAGTGACAGGTATAAATATAAATTTGATCAAAGGGTCTTCGCGTCCGGGGTTTTTGAAATATCCAATTTAGAGTTATTATATGTGTGTATAGAAAAGCCAACATGAGACTGATACGAAAGTATTTAAAAATAAATATCTACAGACACCAGCTGTACGAGAGAACGATTCGGGCCACAATCTACTACCCTACGCCAGCCCAGGGCGGATTGGCGAGTTTCACACGTCTTTAGAACAAAGTTTCCTCACGACGTTTTCTTTCACCGTTTAGCAAATGATCATCGTAATTGGTATGAGATTCGCACTTGTAACCGCTCACACCCCACTCGTTTCAAAACCGATGTTTGGAGCCCAGGTCGTTGACCCTCCGCCGGCTCATCCACACTTTTGGCTAGCTCTCGTATGTACATTACGTGACGGAATTGTTTAATTGCCTCCCACTTTGCACTGGACGATATTAACACGAGCAAACAGGATAGAAAACGATACTATTAAGTACCTATGTTTTTTAGATTATATTTTTCACAATCCAATTATTTTAAGTAAATCATGCAAGCCTTAATTTCAGTTGTAGTAACCTACCTAATTACTTACTCAGAAAGACTAAGATAATTAATTCATGAATAATGATTTTAAATTTTACTAGGTGAAAACCTATAAGATTCCAATAGGGCCAAATAAATTGTTGTTTTATAACTTTTTAAGAACACAGCAAAACATCTAAATAATATCAGGTAAATTAACTTGAAAACATAATGCGCGTTTGGCCTACAAACTAAAAAACCATTTAGGAGGTCCACTTGATTAATTCTTACACGAAAAAGTAATCCAATATCACCAAATTCTCATTTAAAAAGTCACCCACTAATTTGAAAAACTAAAATAAAATCCTGAAAAAATGCTTGCTAATAATGTTAAAAACAACACGAGCTAATTTTCGAAATTCAAATAGAACGTGGCTGTTGCGCAAGCGTAATTTCGCAGTCAATGATGTTCATAATTTACTTCTATTAAACCGAACTAGCCGTTCCATGAACCGCATTTGTATTCATCAGTCGCTGCTTGCTTACCATTGGTAATCATCACTTAAGATCGGTTAATCTTAAGTGATGATTACCAATGGTAAGCAAGCAGCAACTGATACCGCGTCCATAGAACGATATTGGAATACTTTTTTTTTCACTGCCGGGTTATATTCAATTTATTCCGAAATCTTTTTCTGATCTTACAGCATTTCCGTGCAGGCAGTTTGTCCACCGCCGCCGTCACCGAGCTATCTTCCAAAGGGGTTAAACCCCCCCACTTTGTCTGTGGTATTAAGTGGTGCAGGCAGAGGCGAGAATAAAAACATTATTCTGAGCTCAGTATTTGCGACCCGAATTAATAAATCGATCTAAATCTGAGAGCGATCTTGGAGATGCCATTCTTATGTCACACCAGTACAAAATGGCATGTCAAACGCGTACTTAAGATAGCTCTCAGTCTTGAGATCGATTTATTAATACTGGCCTTAAAGCCACGAAAACAAGGACAACCCAGGACTTTATGAAATTGAATTTATATTGTTTTCTTATATTTACGCGAATACTACACATTGAAATAAAACTATTTTTACGGATTATATCGCGTTTATTTACTTTTTATGTTCCCGACGTTTCGGTTGCTTTACAGCAACCGTGTTCACGGGGGGACTGAGGTGTTAGACGTCCTGATGTCATAGTTAAAAACTGGGTACCCTCAAAATTTAGTTGGTGTTTGCGGTCCGATCCACGCAGAAAGTGCTCACTGTGTCTCGAGGTCTTGCAATGGTACGCTTGGTTTTGGATTTAATTATATTAATTACTGGATCCCAAGTTGGTGGTAGCACCCAGCCATGATTGAAATTGAGTTTATGTTATTTTTCCAGGAACAAAAAATATTGCGTTAACAGATCAAGTTTCAACCTGAACAGAAAGGCTATACTTTGTTTTTCAAAACTCAACTTTGTAATTCTAAAAGTATCAGCTTTGGAGGAAACCTGAAAAACAAAAGGTGTTATAGGAATACAGCTGATGGCAGATTTCACAAGTTTACCAAACCTTTAGTACTTCAACTGTTCCACAAAGATGATAGTTTTAGATTTACAAAGTAAAGTTGCAACAACTAGTATACCCTTTTTGTTTACCTAGTATCCAGAAAAACTTCGAAAAGGAATCTAGAGCGGATAGATATGTTCGTTGATAGTTGGCAAAAATCATAAATTATCTAGAATACCTATACGATTAGCCTGTTCACTTTAGAACGGATGTTGTCTCATTAGTATACTTTAGTGGAAGACCAAGCGGAAAATTTAAAATTGAGAACGTGTTACCGAAAAAATCATGTTATTTTTGGAGTTATCAAAATTCGACAAAGTATTGCTGACTTCTTGACGCACGTTTATTCAAACTCTAACATAATTTGTTAAAAATATTACAAAATACTTAATCGATTCTCGGAAATAAATGCGACCGAAATCTCTTTTTCCTCGTTCAACTGTTGTGATCTAAAGTTCTCAGCTACTTTAAATAAAGGATAATGATATTCAAAATTCTAAAGATTTTTCCAGAAATGGCCACCGTCAAAATTTCACGCAATAAAATTAACCAATGCTGTGTGTTGTTTTACGAAAAAATTGACAAAACCTCTTTGTCCAGTGCGAGCGCCGTTCAACCCACTATTCAAATAGCGGTGTTTGTTTGAGATACCGTTGGCACAGTGGGCCCGCACCATCGTAAATTAGACAAAAATATAATGAACGGGAACATTTGTGAAACTGTATTTGTGTGTTTTTTTGACGACAAATCCATTTTGTTGATGACGTAGCAAATTTCGTTTAAAAGTTGGTGACAAAATTTGTTGATGCCATTTTCGACTTTATTTCATTGGGTTATACTAATGTTTGTTTGAACAATTGGTGTAGTAACATCGGTCATTCGTCATTCGGTCATCTCGGCTTGCCACTCCGTTAGTCAGGCTTTGTTATAAAACGGTGACTAAATTTCGTCACAACATTGAAATTGGTGTGTGGAGGAAGGAGGTGAGTCCTTTTAATATTATTGGTTGCAAAGGTCCTGGGATGACACTGATGAGTGAACTTACATGAAAAACAACAATATTATGGTCACGCATGATTGAAAACCGCGATAGGTAATCATTAACCACATTGCCTTAGTATTACAATAAATAACCAACAAGTAGGTATATTATTTACTAGCTGTGCCCACGGACTTCGTCCGCGTAGTATTTAACGTAACAAAAATTTCGGGATAATCGGGATAAAAAGTATCCTATATGTTATGTATGTATGTATGTATGTTTGTTACTCCTTCACGCAAAAACTACTGAACGGATTTGGATGAAATTTGGTACACAGATAGTTTATAACCGGGATTAACACATAGGATACTTTTCATCCCGATAATCCCGAAATTATTGTTAAGTTAAATTCTACGTGGACGAAGTCGGCGGGCACAGCTAGTAACTCATAATATGGAAAAATAAAATTATATAAGTAACAAATTGTACTATTGACTCCATTTTTACCCACCGACGAAAAAAGAGGGGTGTTATAAGTTTAACATGTGTATCTGTGTGTCTCTCTGTGGCATCGTAGCGCCCAAGCGGATGAACCAATTTTAACTTTGTTTTATTTTTGTTAGAAAGTTATTCTCATCGAGAGTGTCCTTAGCTATATTACATGAAAATTGATTCAGCCGTTTGAAAATTATCAGCTGTTTTGTAGTTTAAAAAGTCGTCGCATCGGGGTTTTTTTAAATTAAGTATTGGGTTTTACGTCTTCTTCTTATTCTTTGATAAAAAATATGAACCACCCATTTTAATGAATATTTCGCCACTGTCAAACAACAAATTGCAACAAACAATCAATCCAAAATGGAGTTAGGAACCCTCTTGATTATCATAGTAAAACATATTCAACCTATGATCTCATAGTACTTATGATAGCCTTGACATACGCTGAAAGCTGTGAATCACCCCAAGTTTCATTCAAACCCAAACTCAAACTCAAAATTGTTTTTATTCACATAAGCCAACAAAGCATTTATGAATAGTCAAAATCTACCACCGGTTCAGAATGCTGCTTCCATTGAGAATATCCGGCAAGTTCAAATGTATGCATCAGTTGTCGCATGAGATGTCACATCAGTGATAACAAAAGTGAATACAAATTCCCAAAATTAGTGTAATATATCAATAGGAAAACTAGTCTTATCAAATTAATGTTATTTAGCTATATTTATGTGGCAAGCAGTAATAGCCGATTAGTTAAGCACGCGCCTTGCGGGCACAAGGTCCTGGATTCAAACCCCAGCTAGCACCTGGGGTTTTCGAAAACTATGTGCGAATCATAATTTCTATACGATTATGACTTGCTTACGGTGAAGGAAAACATCATGAGGAAACCTGCATGTCTTAGAAAATTTAACCAATTTGCGAAAGACATGTGAAATCTGCCAACCCGCTTGCGCCATGGTGGTAGATTATGGCCTGCCTCCCCTCTGTTGAGGGGAGGCCCGTGCCCAGGAGAGGGACGTTAAAAGGGCAAAATTATTACTTAAATTATTATAAGTGTAAAGCGGTGTTTGTTTTTTTAAAAAAAATAGCGAATCCGTAATCTTGGCTTGTGCATTACACATTTGTGCATTACACACTTGTGCATTACACACTTGTGCATTGCGGAGGATAGCCACGCAACGCAAGAGACTTATGTCTCTTGCGTTGCGTGGCTCCGTTGAGGTTGGCCACCGTGACCGAAATTCAGTCAGGAGGACTACTTATTTCATATTTAAACATTTCTTTTTTGTGTAAAAATTTAAAACCTCGTTCATTACTCTGAGAACCCAGTAGCACAATCTACAAAGAAATTAGCCCATTTCTCAAAACAATTTTAAACAATGCACCCATTGTGATGTTTCTACAATAGAACTTCAGTAGCGAAATATTGTCTCGACCGACAAATTGGCTTATGAATATTATAATTAACCCTTTCACGGGTTAACGGTACTTCGGACCGTAAGGGTTGGCTGTAAACGGCTGTAAACGATTGTAAATCACAGAGAAAGGGCTGCAACGGGACAGTGGCCAGATTTTATATGAAGTGGTGTATTTTATACAACTCTGTTCAATAAATAAATCAGTTATGTGATGGCGTAAAACTATCGCGTTTTGAAGGGTGTGCTTTCCCGTTATTTTTAACAAAATTTTAAAAACGGCTGCTGTTTGTTTAATGTTATTGGTATCATAGAACGTATGCACGATTTACGTAGTTTCTAGTAATATTCTTCTGTACGATTTAACAAAATAAGTAGGCTACCTGTTTAGAAAAATAAATAAACATAGATTAGTTGTCAATCCAGTGGAATACCGGTTTTCCAGAATCCTCAGCTGGTTAGCATTTTAAATTAATTCATTAATTCTGACTCATAGATTCCAGCCCAGCCCTAGCCTAAAAACTAGATAAACAACACCATACCTAGATTTGTTAGAGAGTGTGAAACTTTTCCATTACGTAAACTTTATTTATAAATAAAATTGTCATTGGTTCATCAATATGAAATAAAAAAGAAATAAACCATAATTTATATCGTGGACTGACATATAACAAGACCGAGCATTCCAATTTTGTATGTTTATGAGAGAGAAAGAATTATAATAAAGTATGATTTTGGATTCAAATATTATAAGAAGCAATGAAACGATTAGCTTTGATCTTGAGTTCCAGCTAAACCTAAAGTTTGATTTCTAGTATCACTAGATTAGTAGTATATCACTTCATAATTAATTAATTTATTATTATATCTACAACTAGCTGTGCCCACGAACTTTGTCCGCGTAGTAATTAACGTAACAAAAATTTCGGGATTATCGGGATAAAAAGTATCCTATATGTTAATCCCGGCTATAAACTATCTGTGTTCCAAATTACATTCAAATCCGTTCAGTAGTTTTTGCGTGAAGGAGTAACAAACATACATCCACACTCACAAACTTTCACATTTATAATATTAGTAGGATACACTGCCCTATTAACTTTTATAGTAAAATATGCATGAATAATATTCAGAAATATTTTTTTTATAAAAGTTAGAAAGCAAAGGTATCAATTAATAAAGCTTTTAAATGCCGTGTCGAGATGAAATAGATTAGTATTTTTTTGTATAAATTCGAATGTATACGTGTCGGGTCCATAAAGTCAACGGCCGGAAAGTCAAATCGGTCGATAGGGAACCAACCGGAAGCCGCAGACGGGCGAACAGTGTCTATATTATGTAGATCACGTTTTTATTTACGCGTTTCTCGTGTGCTCTTAGGAATTTGTGATGACCTATTCTGATATATATTCGACCAAACGCCATTCGGCAAAACGGAGTGTCCAAGATATTCGCAACGTTGTTTTTTTTTGGTTGTTGCATCAATTTTCACCGGTTAAAATTTATAAATACATGCTAATGATCTAATTGACTATACTGAACTATTTTTTTAAGTAGTTAGATAAATTAACATATTTTGAGAAAATATATTCATGTGAGTATTTTTTTATGAAATAATAATAAATATAATAATTTAGACCTTTTGACGTCCCACTCCTGTAAAGGGCCTCCGCTCGCTACGGGGGAGATTCAGACCATAATCCACCTCGCTGGCCCAGTGCGGGTTGGGGGATTTCACAATGTCTTTCGAAAATTGGTTAGATTTTATAAGACATGCGGGTTTCCTCACGACGTTTTCCTTCACTGTAAGCAAGTGATAATGAAATATAAATTATGATCCGCACATAGATTTCGAAAAACCGGTGCGAGGTGCGAGCAAGACCAATCGCTGCAATAAAAAATAAAGTAATTATATATTTTTGTTTTACACTAAGGTATGGTTGACATATTACAGATGCTCTACGAACCTACTAAAGTCCAAAAAACTTCGGTCCATACCGCAATAAAAGTAGGTAAAGTGTGCCGCCAAAGATTCCTTTAAAAACATATTTCCAGCAACCATAAAAAGTAATGATAATAGCCACTTTTTATTCATAGTGTTATTATTACGTTTGCGCAATGTTAAAGTTGTTTTAAAATTACATTAGTCTCAAACTACTGTCCTTGAAACTTAACCCAATTACTTTTTTAATTATTTTAATATGTTTGTTTAGTACCATGGGATGCATTGACAATTAAAGGGTTAAGCAATTGAAAAGTAAATGCGACAATGTTCTTTTTTTGAACTTTTTGTTTATTTTTTATACGTCATAGATATTCAGATGTTTTATGAAAAAAGGTTTGGTATATTGGTTAAATATGAAGTTGCGTTCTATTTCGTGGTATTGAATTTTGTGAATATAACTTATTTACATTTCTATCACATTTCTATTTCTATTAACAAACGGAACAACAGTTTTTATGCAACAATACCTAAAAAAGATTGCCCTTGCCGACTTTCTAACCGTAAAAATCACATAAAAGTTGCAATTTAAGCGCAATAGTATGCATTTGTTGTGCGATAGAAAACAGCAAGTTTGTCATAAAACTACAAAAACGCCGCCGTCACAGAATGTGCAAGGTACGCAATTTTTGTTTACAGTTATGGGGCTATACTTTATAGATAAAACAAGTAGAGTTAAATACTCATAGGCCTGCCTGATGAGCATACTGTTAAAAAAACACAGCAATGTGGCAATTAATAATAATATAATAAAGTTTAAAGGTGCCCATAAAATTTTCTTTTTTATTTATAACCTTGCAGTTGTCGGGTTTTTTTTACTTTCTTTTAAATTTGCCTAGCATTTGTTTTCATGAAACAAAATAAGTATGTCTATCATACTAAGTAACGGTATCATTATAAAATTTGTTCATGAAAAATAAAATTATACGCGCTATCGTAAAACACTAAAAACTGAATATAATCCCCAAATAATTTTCAAATCGGATGCTCTACAAATTCCCACTATTCCTGTACCTATCTTAATCCTTAACTTATTAAGAATCTTCAGAAAATTAGAAGCGTCCAAAATCTTGTATTGATAAAACAGGTGACTTAGCGATCATCTTTTATGGGATTAAAAATATTCCATATTTGTGACTGACTTGAATCTAGCCTTAGAAAATACACGCTTTGTTCATGAATTTCAGGGACTCTAGATAAAGATACAAAACATTTCTGAAAGGTATAGACGGTCGCTGACGGTAGCTGTGATAGCGTATTGGTTAAAGCACGCGCCTTGCGGGCACCAAGTCTTGGATTCTAACCCCGGCTCGCACCTCTGGATTTATCGAAGTCTATCATAATTTCTATATGATTATAACTTGCTTACGGTGAAAGAAAACATCGTGAGGAAACCAGCATGTCTTAGAAGATCTAACTAATTTTCGAAAAGACATGTGTAATCTGCCAACCCGCACTGGGCCAGCGTGGTGGATTATGGCCCAAATCCCCCTCGTGTTGAGGGGAGGCCAGTGCCCAGGAGTGGGACGTCAAAGGGCTAAATTATATTATTATTATTATAGACGGTCGCCTGCATTGGTAGTTTCAACATAGGCCGCTCGGGTCACTGACCGCAGGATTTTTTTTTTTGATAGAGCCAAACTATAGTCAATTTACTATATCTCATATACAGGCCGGCTCAGACTCAAACTCAAAATTGTTTTACTCATGTAAGCCAACAAAGCCTTTATGAATAGTCAGAATATACCACCGGTTCGGAATGCCGCTTCCACTGAGAAGATCCGGCAACAAACTCAATGGTTAGTCTTTTCAGTGAATAAAATATTGTATACATTCTTAGGAACAGCAACAGAATGAGAGCAGGTCACCACATTATCACTAAATAAGTAAATAGTCATCAGATTTATTCACAGTGAGGCAGATTATACATAAGTCCGAAGAGTATAATAAGCCTCTGTGTCTAGCCTTTGTGGACTATGAGTGGCAGTGGGCTGACGATATCTCGCGAAGAACCGACAACCGCTGGAGTAAACGTGTTCTTGAGTGGAGACCTCGACTCGGCAAGCGTAGTGTAGGACGCCCTCCGACCAGGTGGGATGACGATCTGCGAAAGACTGCAGGCAGATGCTGGATGCGGCAAGCTGAAGACAGGGCGCTATGGCGCTCATTAGGGGAGGCATATGTCCAGCAGTGGACAAGCATAGGCTGATGATGATGATGATGATGATGAATCAGATTTAGGTATTTAAATAAAATGAGAAAGCTAGTTTAGTGAGGTGTGTTAGGAACGAGGTAGTACCATCGTCTCAGAGAATATCAGCATAAAGAAGCTTATTATACTACTACTAGCTGTGCCCCGCGACTCCGTCCGCGTTCTGTTAAAATTTTTCCTGAATTTTCTTTGCTATAAACCTCACGGAGCCCGAGCCCTTTCCAACGAATGCAAAACCGTGGAAATCGGTTCGTGCGTTCTGGAGTTATAGCGTCAGGAAGGAAAACCCGACTTATTTTTATATAGTAGATAGGCATGCTGGTATATTATAGGCAACCTTGAAAGGGACATTTCCGAAATATACCCCGTCGGGAATCGAACCCGCAACCATCTGGTGCAGTGAGCCGAGCGGCCTACGCTCAAACCACTGCGCCGAGCGGTCGTCTTGTCAAATTTTTAATGACAAAGAGATAATCCGGTGATCGGATAACAATTCACCAACGTTTATTAATCAGTGGTTTAGTGTTTAATCGTACTTTATGGAGGACATGGCAACGCTCTGAATACGTAAACAACATGTTAATACATAATTTGTTACCTAGCTGATAAATTACTAAATTAAATATATAAAATAATAATTGCATATTGTTGAAGGTAATGCCCACTATTATGACCATTTCAGTTTGTTATCACCGCGTACGAGGACTCTGTGGTTGAAAATTCCACGAATTTTCCGATTAAACGTTTTGTGTTAATTAATTCTATAATTATATTTTATATTTGTTTAACAATTATGAAGGTTGTTGATTAAATTAATAGGTAAAATGTAAAATTAATATATAATAATACAAATGATTATTTCTGATTAGGTATCGCTACCGGTAAATAATTAATATTCCTATATGTTTTAATATCGGTATGTATAAGTAAATAGGTACATATAAAATTATTGTACTATTGATTGCCATCCGTAATGTTTACAATAGGTAATCGTATTTATAAATCGCGATTTGTAAAAAAATATCTACTTAAACGAATATTGGTAACTACATAAATCTTTTGTAGTTTTTATTTCTAATTTTAATTTATCATTTTTTGTATAGCTATGACGATTGGAAATTCATTAATGCATAAAAGAGTAAGCGTATAATATTCGTATGCGTTGACATATCTCATGATCTATAATAAGTTGTTGATCATTAGTTAAAAATAAAAAAATCTTTGTCTATGTCATGGGGAAAACCATAAGTAATATGAGATTGCCAAAGACGAATTTGAAAAGTATCCTAATTATTGATTTAGTATTTTTACGTTCCAATAAAATAAGTACTTGTAATTTTATTTTTATACTAGGTTTTCTTCACTTTCTCATTTCTTAAAACACCATAAACTATTATTTTTATAGATAATCTTTCTCCAGATAACCTACTATCAGTTATTTAATCTGTGACCCTAGACGGTGACAGACTCGGTTCATTGACTTTGACATTCCTAATTTAGGCCTTCTATAACCTAACAAAATTTAATAGAGTCACACTTTGGACTTCTTTCACATTCTTAAGTGCTTTTTTCATTGGCAGGGTTATCCGCGAAAAACGTTCTCCGCCCGAGCTCGAGTCTGCTTTCTTTTATTTAAATTGGTTGGTAGTGAAACCAATAATTGTATATTAAGCTGACCAGACGTCATAAATTATTATTATATTCACGTCGTATCGTTATTTCTAAATTTATCATTCATTATTCTAATAATTCTGTGGTTTTCTTATCGCGATGTTAATTACTTATGATCGTGAAATGTTTAGATATTATTTTTATATTATAGTAAAAAGGTAAATACATTTTCGTACATTCAACCATTAAAATCTAAATTTTAAAAAATAAGGTTAATCGACCCTCGTATGGATAATATGGTAACCTAAAACGAATTAATTTTTTAATGTTTTTTTGAATGTGTATTTATTCCTATATTGCCTTGTCTATGCATAAAGCCAGAGTCAAGGTGAATCATTAAAGGATACATATCACTAAACTGAGAGGAAAAACACTAGTCTAGGTATAGATATTTAACAATATTATCACCAGACATCTGTCAATTTCAATAGTAGAGCAGCTATTGATCTGTCGAGACGAATTCTCGCCCTCCTAACGATTCGTTGACTCCCGTCAGGTGACCTGGTTTAACAAACGTGTTTGCCGTCTCAAACTGCGTCTAAATTTGTGTTGTCTCTCACAAATCTTTACATCGGAATTCCCTGAAGTGGTAGTCTGATGCGAAGTCTGCACCCAGAAAAAAAAATTACGGCATCTAATTATTTTTGTATCTCCTAGTAAAGCGAACAAAAAAATACAGCAACTTATTATGTTTGTAGCTCTTAGATTTTTGAAGGGAAGCGTCTATACCGGTCATTCGGGGTACTCGCCGAGTGGCCACTCTATCCGTGCTAAGCGTCAGTAGCGTTACACGACATATACCTATATACAGAGTGTTTTTAATAGAGATGCCACGAATATTCGGCTACTATACGGTATTCAGCCTATTCGGCTACAGTTTTTAATATTCGGTATTCCGCCGAATAGCATGCAGCATGCAGTATTCGGCCAAGTACGTAGTCGAATATTCGGTATTCGGCCAAATCACTATTCGTGGCATCTCTAGTTTTTAACGCTTAGTTCCTACGCTTTATACTATAAAGCTTCTCTTTTTTCGGGCGTCCCTACCCGGCACTGGTTTTTTAAATAAACGTTTTGTAATTACAAAAAAATATGTGGTACCTTGTTTTCATACATTACTTGCTGTAATTACAAAATTCCCAAGTAAGGAAGGTATACTGTTGTAGAGCCAAAGTGTGTTGCCTGCAGCTCATACACGGACTGGCTCGGGTAGTACCACGCTCTCACAGAAGATCGGCGTATTTGTAACACCAGTGAGAGTGCCGAGAGCCGTTTTGTAATGGGGATTAGATTACCCTTTCACCGCTCGCCGCAGCCCTTTTACACTGACCACTTGCTGTCACATTTCTATAGAACAGAATAATAATGCGTATCTAATTGTCTTAAGGTTAAGCGCCCATCTAGACCGCGAAGTTCAAATTTTTTGAGGTTTTTTAGAAATTTTTCAAAATCTGACAATAATAAAAGGCACATTTTGTAATTCGCGACAAAGACCGTGTTTAGTGCATGTATTAATATATCCAAATTACTCTAAAACATTTCAAGTACGACAGCTATCCAGATAATCTGGCAATTTTTGTATATTTGGTGATTAACTAGTATCATATCCACCGTGTTAATATTTAGAGTAAAATAAATGTATTAATAAACGCACTGCATACTGTGTTTATCGCAAATCACAAAATGTTGTCTTAAATGCTGTCAGATTTTGGATAAACTATAAAAATACTCGAAAATTTTGAATTTCGCGGGCTAGACAGGCGCCTTAGCCTTAACAGCTACTGTGGGACCTGTTTAATGCTACAATTGTCAATTGAAACAATAGTGAAAACGTTAAACTTTTTTCTAGGAGAACAGAGTGATTTAAGGTCCAATCTCGAGCAATGCTTTGTAGACTGCAGATAAGAGTAGTAATGCCGGATTGTATGGGGTGTTCCCCTCATTGAGCACACTACTCTATAAGGCCTTAGACCACACTAACTGTGTTGTTGAACTTCACGCGTTTTTCACGCCAGGTCTTATTATTAAGGTTATTAGTCAATGGTATTTAGTTTATACATTTTTCGTTCTAAGCATAAAGTGAAATTTTACTAATATTATAAATGCGAAAGTTTGTGAGTGTGGATGTATGTTTGTTACTCCTTCACGCAAAAACTACTGAACGGATGAAATTTGGAACACAGATAGTTTATAACGGGGATTAACACATAGGATACTTTTTATCCCGATAATCCCGATATTTTTGTTAAGTTAAATACTACGCGGACGAAGTCGGTGGGCACAGCTAGTTATAAATCATTTTGCCGTAATAAGATCACGTCTGGTACATTCTAGACCAATGGAAATAGTACATAGGGGCCTTGAGCCATGATGAGACAGCCGGAAGGCTCTCTCACTCATCATACGAAAATCAGGTGTAATAGCTACTTCAGCTATGGCGCTCATTAGGGGAGGCCTATGTCCAGCAGTGGACTGATATAGGCTGATGATGATGATGATGATGATTGATGATGATGATGATGATGATGATGATGATGATGATGATGATGATGATGATGATGATGATGATGAGATACTTTACGCCGATCTTCTGTGAGAGGATGGTACTACTCTGGTCGTACCAGCCCATATATCACCAGGAGTCAATTGGCAACAAGTACCACTGCAATCCTAAATTACCTACCGCAAATGAAACAAAGTCTGGCATTGAAGCTTCCCAGACAAAAAACAAGGATTTTGATTGTGATAATTTTACACTGTGACCAATTTGCACTAAGTCCATATGTTCAGCATATATTATTAATATGAGACGAGCTATACCTAACTTTTTAAATTGGTCCCAGATCGTATCATTACTTCATTCTTAAAACTACTAATGGCTCTACCGCAGAACAATTTTTCGTTGGCGCCTACTATTCAATCTACTTGAGTAGTGAACGTGAACTATTAGTGATTAATGCGAGTTCAAATTCAATTCAGGTTACAGATAAAATCTGCGGGCATAACATTAAAGTGTCTTTCTTGTATGACCAATCAGTGAACAGCCCAAACCGCTACTTCCTTGCGTGACTTAGACAGTGGTTAGGAGGGAATTTGGATATTACCACGGGAGCAAAAAATATATTTTTTGACGCACATAAATCGTGGTACATATTCTTATACTGACACTCTTAAATTCTTCGAAAGAATAGGTACAAAACTTCTGTATTTTCCCTGTGGCCTTTTCGTAGTTTGCCCTGGTCTAGGTGCGACTGGGATCGCCCCCAGTCCATTGCACGGTATCTATAGTAATGTAAGGTCCATGTCAGCGCACTGGCCACTAGCGATAGACGTTCCTGGCTGATTATAAACTAATGAATTTAAGAAAAGGAAGATTTTTTGAAAATGTAAGAATTGCGGTGCGCTGGCAGTGACAGCCGGGATACCGACGTATAAACATGTGTTTTTAAGTAATATTATATTAAATACAACATTATAAAATAATAACAGTTTATTAATATCTATACCTACTGCTATAATAACCTGGTTGTCACAGTACCTACAAGGATTGCTGAGTTTGGAACCATAAATGGACAGGGCGTTCGCGCGCTATGATACATCATGGTAGTATTTGTGACACGGGCGTTTGCATCTATGAACTTACTATATTAATTACTAGCGACCCGCTCCGGCTTCACATGGCTCTCAAATTGTCAGTGTTTCTATACTCTCTTGAATCACTCTATCTATTAAAAAAACCGCATCCAAATCCATTGCGTAGTTTTTAAGATCTAAACATACATAGGGACAGACAGCGGGAATGGACTTTGCTTTATACTATGTCGAGATCAACTAAACTTTTTTTGGATTTCTGGCCACTTTCAAGAAATGCAAAATATGTAGTACTAGCTGTGCCCACGGACTTCGTCCGCGTAGTATTTAATGTAACAAAAATTTCGGGATTATCGGGATAAAAAGTATCCTATATGTTAATCCCGGTTATAAACTATCTGTGTTCAAAATTTCATTCAAATCCGTTCAGTAGTTTTTGCGTGAAGGAGTAACAAACATACATACATACATACATACATACATCCACACTCACAAACTTTCACATTTATAATATTAGTAGGACTAGCTGTGCCCACGGACTTCGTCCGCGTAGTATTTAACGAAAAAATTTCGGGATTATCGGGATAAAAAGTATCCTATATGTTAATCCCGGTTATAAACTATCTGTGTTACAAATTCAAATCCGTTCAGTAGTTTTTGCGTGAAGGAGTAACAAACATACATACATACATACATACATCCACACTCACAAACTTTCACATTTATAATATTAGTAGGATTCTCACCTAAAACCCCACAGATACTTATGACTAGTATTTTTTACGTCATTATAACGTCATTACATATTAAATGACTAAATGTTTGCTTATTCATGTTGTAAATGACGCTACATGCGTAAAAACTTCGCGGTCAGGTGATAATATTTGCGTCATTATAGGTGAAGATTCTTAGATTGAAGAAATAATAAAAAATAAAAAATAGTAATAATAATTAAAGTGACTTCGGAAAACCTGATTCCAAATGAAATAAATTAGGTAAGAAATCAGTGAACATACTTACATTAAAAAAAACATGGAGACGAACATAGAACCCCCTCCTTTTTTGAAGTCGTTTAAAAAATAGGTACTTACATAGGTCATATGTGGGATTTAAACTGGGGTGGTTAGCTCACCCAAGCTCTGACTAGTCCAAACCCGTGGCCGATGAGACGGAAAGGTTTTTGAGTGGCGACCACGTACTGGTGGTCAATTAATTCCCACGAAATTATGATGCATTTTAATAGCAAACGCACAGCCAAGCTTACCTTTCAAAGTTGCAATTCTTAGAACCCACAGAGAATCATCCTTTACCCGCTTTCTAATCGTAAAAAAGTCCTAAAAAGGTTGCAATTTTTTGCACAATAACCAACACAAAATGCTCTTTCTATGTGCAATAAAATAGCAATTACGCCTTCGTTGTTAGCAAACATTAGTTTGTTTTAAAAAATGGCGTCCTTCAAAACAATTTGCACAATGTGCGTTTAGGGTTATAAAACAATTGAGATGTACCGATGTACCTACAGGATGACGTAAAGTGTTGTTTTATTATAAAGGCATGAATGCATGAAGCATTCTCAAAAACCGAATACTCAGTTTGCAAGTTTTATAGACCTGTCACTGAAAAAAATAATTAAAATATTTATTTTATTTGACCAAATTGCTCATAGCATGGCTAGATCATCCGTAATTTGGCCTAAATTTAAAGCGTATAACGCTGTGGTAAACTATACAGTGTAGTTTTTAATGGCGAAAACGTTCAGTGAATCATACTTATAAGTACTATAAATTCTATTCACATAATATATATAGAAATGTGTTTTGTTATTTTGCAAAACGGCTGAACATACGAATTTGATTTAAATTCTGCTGTGAAATAGCAAATTATTTTTGCAAAATCATGTGGAGCTAATTATAAGTACTTAAATTGATTTAAGTCCAACAACCTGGCACTGGGCCAACCAAGGCCTTAACCCCCCTGGTATTGAGGAGAGGCCCACAGGTAGCTATGGAACAGGCACTAATCTGAAATACCTATGATATTCATGTCTGTTTGCAATTATCTCACCATAATTAGCCTATCAATTTATTGAACTCGTTAGCAAACCAGTCTTCCAAGCAATTTGTGGTTTTTTACAGTCAAAGTGTTTAATTGTCACAAAATGTTGCGGTTAGATGTAATATACGAACATAGCATACTTAGTCTAGGCACGTAAAAAATGAATACTCAATAACAAAAAAAAATTTTAACTGAATTTACTTGGGACTTAAATCGATACATATTAATAAATAGGTCTTAAATCTGAGGGCCAACTTGGAAATATAATTTTGAATGACTTTCCAGTACAATATTTCATCAGGATACAAGAGCACCACGCGACTCACCGCTAGTATCGACATCTAAGGATAAAAGTTTAATAAATAATTTCCGGTTTTTACCGGTAATTGTACGTACGCGCACCGATAAACCGCAAGTTGATAATTCTAATAATTGGTTTAAATAATTAATATTATGTTGCTAAGTACTCTTGGACAGCCCGCGACTTTGTTCCTGTAAGCTTTTAATGTGATGTGTGGGGTTTATTATTTATGTAACAAAAGTTTTAATTTTTTTTAAAGAAATGATGTGAAGCAGTCACCCTAGCTTATAACTAGGTGAAACAAAAAGGGTATACAATTTTTTTTGCAACTTTACTTTGTAAATCTAAAACTATCGGCTTTGTGGGACAGTTGAAGTACTGAAGGTTTTGTAGATTTGTGAAATCTGTCAACAGCTGTATTCCTATAACGCCTTTTGTTTTTCAAGTTTCCTACAAAGCTGTTAGTTTTAGAATTACAAAGTTAAGTTTTTAAAAAAGTATACCCTTTCTGTTTGAACCTGAAGTTATGCTGGCAACACCAATATTTGCATTGCTTGGTACGGTGCCGAAATAACGGGGAGTGCGAAAAAGGGAGGAGTAGGATGGTCGTCATAATAAATGTATGGAATGGACATGCAAATTAAAATCCATACGCAATCCATTGAAATGCATCCAATTAGAAGCGTCCGTAGATATCGCGTCCGTAGATAGAGGGGCCGTCCTCATAGCTGAGAGGTTTCGGGTTCGATCCCCATCCTGGCCATTAAACTATTGACGTGAGCCTCCTAGCACAAGCATTAGCTTAGTTGGTGGGGCTAAAGGGAATACTAGTAAAGTGATAAACACACATTGCTAGTAATCTTTAAAAAAAAACAAAAACAACGATACGGCTTCCGCGTAAATTACATACAGGTACATACAGGTACGCACATGCAGGGTTGTTAACAATGTATGGTCCTTACCTTAAAAAAACCCTTTATAATGAATCATTGCGGTAGGTATAGCGTCGCCATATAAGCACAAAGGTAAAATCGATTCACGTCATCAATCATCATTCCGTGTTAAATAATTTTAATTAAATGATAATCGAATTAAAGCCCAATTGTTACCAAGCGGATAAAATGTATTTAGGTTTCCTTAATAAATTTAAATTGTAATTTAAATATCGCCAGACTGACGCACCAACTGTATGGTCGCAAACTAAGCAACGCTTGTACTATGGGTACCGTACAATGGACAGGGAGCGGTCCCAGTGAAACCCAGACCTGTGCAAATTACGAAAAGGCCATTTCCGATATTTGCCCCGGCGGGAATCATGTGCAGTAAGCCTACGCTCGTACCACTGCGCCAAGCGGTCCTTATACATCATATTGATTGTATTACTATACTAAAACACACGTCATTATTAAAACGCAGATTGAGTTCAATAATGAATCGATCTCAAATCTGAGAGAAAAATTGTAAATAAATTTTAACAGCGCACTTGAGTACTGTCCCAAATTGTCTCATTAACACCCGCCTCACATCGCACTCTCTTGGGATTGCGTTGAGATTGTCATTTTATTATACAGGGTGAAATCGAATTTATTGGCCAAACTTCTATGAGTGATCCTTAGATGATTAGAGCACATCGCTGAAAAAATTGCTCCATGATATTACTGAAACAAACAATAAAAAACTTACATATAAATCACTACGCGCATGTACTTCTATTTTAGTGATATACATTTTTGAATGAATAAATCAATCACACGAGAAAATACGTATTTGTAAGTACCTAATAAGTAGCTACAATAAAAAGACGCGACATGGTTTCAGTAAAATCCGCATTATTTACTAAACCTCACATTTTTATTGATTATGATGCTGTTACTGAACCTCTTGTAGTATCAATTTGGCCATTGGATTCAATTTCACCCTATATGTTTTTGTGCTATCAATTTAATTTATTTAACCTAACAAGTGATCACAAGCGGGCCCAAAAAAAAAAGAATTACTATTTATCTCGAAGTCTACATATTTGCAGGTTAATTCGTTTACAAATGATCTCCGTAGACTTGAGAAACAGAAAAAGAAATTATATAAGAGTACTTAACTTGTGACTCTTAAACTAGGCAAAATATACCTAATCTACATTTCTGTGTACACCCGGGTGTAAATAGAACGCGCTAAGTAAGACCAAGACGCTGTCGGTCATTATTCAATTTCAAAAGGCTTTTAGCTTAAAACGCGGCAAATATTTTGACTAGGATTCTCCTAATTACCTGACCCTCGCTTTAATACTACCAGCATACACTTTATAGGAACCGAAAATAAGCCTCTCAGGTCTTAGAGGATTAGTCGGAACGTCAATACTATTACAGTCGTTTACTTCAGTTCGTTATAATCTTATTATAATTATTTATCTTCTAATCCCTTACTGGCCATTTTAATCTGTTACAGAAGCTCTAATCCGTCACTGGGATATTTAAATTTATTCATTTTTAGAACAAAAGTGTTCTACATTTGAAAAGGTTGTTCGAATGCTTGGATTTATTAGATGAATGCATACACTCTCTAGTGATATAAGGTTTCATCATGAATATACGTGCTTTGGAAACAATGTCCACAGTTACCGGGAACATTTAAGCTTTGAAACTGTCTCCACAAATTTTATTTTCTTTCAGGAACTGCTAAAAGAAAATACATAGTTACGACATGCATCTGATATGTGAGTCTACAACAGTGGATCTTTCTTTACCCTTTCGGGAAATAAATAAAATAAAAATATTTAAATATCGCCAGACGAACACACCAACTGTATGGTCCCAAACTAAGCAACGCTTGTACTATGGGTACCGTACAAAGGACTGGGGGCGTGGCGTGAATCCCAGTGACACCCAAACCAGGGAAAATTACGAAAAGGCCTTTTCCGAAATTAACCCTGACGGAAATCGAACCCGCGACCACCTGGTGCAGTGAGCCGAGCGGCCTACGCTCGAACCACTGTGCCAAGCGGTCGTCAAAGTAATTAGTAATTATTATCTTTATTAAATTGTTATTTCAGACTATGGCCGCCAAAAATGACACGGAACCCTTTCACGGACAAATTGCGGTGACCGTTTACAAGATTACCGACCCAATCTCTAATCCGACGCGATTTAAAGATTAAACATTTGAAAATCGAACGTCTTAAAACAATTGTCAAACGTGGAAATGTTTTAGTTCAGTAATTTTAATCTTTCATATTGTGAGAAAAACTGGGTTACTATTTAGCGGTATCGTTTGCAGGATTACACAGGAATGGGATTATTTAAACGGCTGCGGGATTTGCGGGGGCCGGTGGCAACGATTTAGAAATTTATGTACGCTTTAGTTGTCGGGCAGAGGATTATAATTATTGTCAACGTCCTTTATTTTGCCGCGAATTGAATTGTTTTTGTTTTAAATTTCGAACTGTCACTTTTCTACATTTTGTTTTATTTTTTAATCCTTAGAGGGCTGATTCAACTTCGTGAATAAGAAAATACCATCTTGTCTACAGGTTGAAACAAAATGGGTATACTTTTTTTTCAAAACTTAACTTTGTAATTCTAAAACTATCAACTTTGGAGGCATCTTGAAAAACGAAAGGTGTTATAGGAATACAGCTGTGGACATGTTTCTCAAGTCTACAAAACCTTTAGTACTTCAACTGTCCCACAAAGCCGATAGTTTGAGTTTTACAAAGTGAAGTTGCAAAAAAAATAGTATACCCTTTTTGTTTCACCTAGTATATTTCGTAGTGATGATTTCCTGTGGAGCCCAGGTAGAGGTGCACTGTTGTAGATCCATATTATGTTAAACCAACGTTTTTTTATGTTGTAGACAACTAAGTTTATTTATTTATTCTGAGGATATAGATATATATATATTCTGAGGATATGGATATAATATACCTCTTCTCTAGCAATGTCTTTTCATATAACTTTTTTAATAATTTATGTAAAAAACTGATTTTTATTTAAATTGAAATAAATTAAATTTCTGTCGCTCCCAAATACCGAGATATGTTCCATACAGTTACAGAAAAATACACGGAATTTGAAATCAGCAGACACACATTACACTCGAAATTGACCTTAATAAGTTTGTCACTATAACTCAGCTAAGTGATGAAGTAAACAAGCAAAAGAATCGCGGAACAGACGATTTGACACCGATACATAGAGTTCAAAATACCTTGTAAGCGCCACGAAACAGGGGCGATGGACTAAGGTCATTACCACGGACGTAAACCTAGGAAATAGGGACATTAAATCTAGTTGATAAATCTCCAAAACTGATTGACCGACACCCTGAACCAAAGCCTCAAGATCTAGAAGGACTAAGGATAAAAGTTAGATACTTACATAAATACTTAATACTTACATAAATGAAGCAGTGATAGCCGATTGGTTAAGCATGCGTCTTGCGGGCTACCAGGTGTCGGGTTTAAACCCCGGCTCGAACATCTGGATTTTTCGAAATCTATATGCGAATCATAATTTCTATATGATTATCACTTGCTTACGGTGAAGGAAAACATCGTGATGAAACCTGCATGTCTTAGAAGATTTAACCAATTTTCGAAAGACATGTGATATCCGCCAACCCGCACTGGGCCAGCGTGGTGGATTATGGCCTGAATCCCCCTCGTGTTGAGGGGAGACCCGTGCCCAGGAGTGGGATGCAAAAGGGCAAAAATTATTATTATTTTTTACGTACATAAATATGTATATACGGTAGTTGATATATGCCCAGAGAACATGTCCTATATATATTATATTCACGTGTTTATAGTTAATTACTAGTAATTGTATAATACAATTTATTATTATACAATTGAATTTAAATAGTTTGGAAATCCCCCATAGCAATTAAATTCGTCACCTAGAATATTGCTTACCCTATAAAGCAGATTCTGTCTCATTTGCAATTTAGGCAAATTAAAATATATCTTATTTAGGACGTGTCAGCGAAATCTATCTATATATATATATAAATGAAACTCTATTTCCTTGGTCATTGCAACACGCGTCATCGGATGAAACGATTTCGCTAAAACTATTTTTGTTGTGTTTATTATTGTCAGGGGAAGTTTCTTATGAATGAAAAAAATAAGAAAGTTGAGAGGAACAATTCGAATTTAATATTCAAAGTTAAGACAGGACGACGTCTGTCGGGTCAGCTAGTAATCAATAAATATCGCGAGACTAACACACGAACAATGTGGTTCCAAACTAAGAAACCCTTCTATAATGGATACAATGAACTGGGGGCGATCCCAGTGACACCCAGATCTGGGCAAATTACGAAGGCGATTCCCGAAATTTTCGCCGATGGGAATCGAACCCGCAACCACCCGGTGCAGTAAATCAAACCAGTACGTCAAGCGGTCGTCAATAACATAATACAATTAATGTTATTTGTTTTAAAATATATGCAATAAATGGTCGGTATATTATTTTGCTCTATTTAATATTGTTATTTGGTGTTTGATTCATTCATGTTATTTACTCAATGGATTTACCTTTACTTGAAATTAACCATTCAGTTAAACACAGACGTCATTCTTATCTGATCCATGCCCGTATATTATTTTACATATACCTATTGAATTCATAAATAATACACAATACCTATATTATGTTCTAGCTGTGCCCCCCAACCTCGTCCGCGTAGTATTTAACGTAACAAAAATTTCGGGATTATCGGGATAAAAAGTATCCTATATGTTAATCCCAGTTTTAAACCATCTGTGTCCCAAATTTCATCCAAATCCGTTCAGTAGTTTTTGCGTGAAGGAGTAACAAACATACATACATACATCCACACTCGCAAACTTTCACATTTATAATATTAGTAGGATATACCTATTCAACTAATAAATAATACACAATACCTATATGATGTATGTGTTATTATTATATTGATTAACAAACAAGAAATTAAATGGTATTAATATAATGAATGTATTTGCCTCAAATTGCAAACTAGGTACCTAACAATATTAAAAAAAAAACATTATTTTGCACTATTTTTATTAACGGCATTAACCATTAACTTAAAAAGATTAAGACTACTTTCCAACGTTCTAAATTGAAAAAGAGTAATTAAAAAAATAAAATAGTTACCTACCAAGTCGGTACTACGCGAAAACGTGATTTTATATAAGTATTTTAAATATTATTAATTCTGCTTTAGTAGTAATATTATTATTATAATAATCCTAAATCACGTATAAGTACCACTTACCTATCTATTATTATCCAATTTTGTCACGTTCGACAATTTGCACATGAATGCTTACAGTGCAATTTGTCAATGTATTTGCGCATAAAGAGGTCATGATATATTAAACAGATGTTTTAATATTCAAATAAATATATTTAAATTATTTTAAACAAACATTTATTAATTAGGACATGAAAAAATTAAATATCCTACATTATGATGAAATCAATAAAAATACAATACTTAATCGAGAAAAAATCCAATTCCGACATCTATGTATAAAAAGTCGAGATACCTTAATACGATTATTATCTGTTACAGCATGTGCTAACTAACAAACGTGGCATTAAAAAAATATCGCAGTAAAAAAAAACAATATTGCAAGGGCGGGGGCGCGCGGACGCCCACCCGGCTGAAAGCTTCCAAATTCAAATCGCAAAAAATGCGCGAGTGCGCACGAGAGGTGATTATAAAAGGAAGGCACGTGGTCGCGCAGCCAACAGTCGGCAGACTTCCACAAAAGCGAACGCACGCCACTACGTACCGCGCGCGCTACCATCGTAAATAAGATCGATATTATTTCAAGTTCAAGAGTCATTTGAATTATGGACATCACAGTTTTGGACCCTACCGGCATCTACTGAAGTTATAATCAGATTATTTTTGAAGAAAAATTAATATTTTTTTTGAGAAAAACATCAAAAATGTTTGGCCTGGACCCCACTGGTGTTTATTGAAAATTTGAAGATTTATTGAAAAAATCGTGATCAAGATGTTCGTTTTGGATCCTACTGGAGTTTACTGATTTGAGATAAATTTCTCAGATTTGCAAATTTTAAGATTTGAAGATCAATTGCATCCTGCAACAATGTTCGGGCTTGATCCCACGGGAGTGTATTGAAAATTTCGTGAGAACAATTTAGTGCTTCAAAATGGGCCTAGACCCGACCGGAGTGTACTGAAAAAGACTTTCATAGTGTTAATTATTTGTTAAAACTCAAAATGTTTGTGCTCGACCCCACCAACGTGTACTAGGGTTAATTTTAGTATTCTTTTTCTATTAATTATTAGTTTTAAAAAATGGCTTTTGGCTTAGATCCCACGGGCGTCTATTAGGCGTTATGCCACCTTAATCTTCGTAACTTTAATAATTATCTCCCCTTTTCATACAAAAATGTTAAAACTATGTTGCTCATCAATTCGTCACAAATTGATTTCGTTCAGCCGGACCGCTGTGTCTTCGAATAGGAAGAAGAGAAAACAACTCGCTGTGAAAGTAACATGAGTTCTATAATGATTTATATAGGGAACCAAAGACTGTTACTGCCAATCTGATCATTCGCATGATTGTTTAAAAGTCTGGTCGAAGACTAGGTACGAATGTTCATTAATTTATTAAAGTTACCCTAGCATAAGCGTTTATTTATTTACTAACAATAGCTTAGTAGTTTAATTTAGTTGAAATGTCAGAAATTGTGACAATGTTGTCGTTAGTTAATGTTTCTGATATTTTATCTCTTAGCCAAACAGAACTGTTGCATTTCTATGTACCCATTGCATTTCGTTTTTTTTTGTATAAATTTCGGCAGTGATTTATACTCTTTATTTAAAATAATAAGACTGTTAGATAAATACTCTAGCCAATTGTTGCTGGTTACGCATTGAAAAATGTAGACAATAAAAATTTCTTGAAAATATAAAATTGTTGTTTATATTTTGTGTCATCCCATCATACATTGGACAGTTTTAAACATAATAACACATCCACATACACAATGTCTCTTTGTGCAAGTAAGTACAATTTATTACATTTGCTATTTGTTTTATATTAATTTAAATAATTATCTGGAAATAAAATACGATTAAAACAATCTTCACTTTCAGTATAAGTGAGCAACAATTACAGAAACATTTATCATATACATAGGAATAAAAAAAAACCTAGAAAATATTTATACTTAAACTCAACCGATACCTTTAACCAAACCTTGATCTAAATAAGAGAGAATTAATCATAATATATTCATTCACATACCCACCCACAATTTTTTTTATACACCATAGATACCGTAGACAGTACTTCCTATCAAGTTCCGGTGAGACATATTCCTATAAAATACATTATACATACGCAGACTGAATAAAAAAATATCAGATAGGTAATATTACTTCAATTTTGATTTGGAAATATTGAAATTAATATTTAAACAAGCCACACAATTTTAGGTTACGCAATTTAAGGTTCTCCTGCCATTCATTTAGTGTACATATTTGCATAATAGTCTGGATCGTAGGGTTGAGAGACAGTTTACATAATAGTTGACAGTATAGTGCGGCAGTTGCATCAGCCGATTGCAAGCGTTCCCCACTCTCATGGAGAGAGGGTGCCTTGCTATAGTAGAGTCATTGACGCCTTTAGTTTATAGTTATAATCGACAAATAATAAATAATGCCTTGTATAGTTTGACAAAACATTTAAATATCGACATTCAAGGCGTTGCCCCTAGTTATTTCTCGATTTTGAGTGCAGCCAGGTGCCTTTGAATTCGTTAATAACTTTTAGTATCAGTAAACTAAGTATATATTGAATTGCTGGTAACTGTAAACAATCCATATCTTTTAAACCACTGAATCGATTTTGATGAAATTGCTATAGGAACACCTGAAGAGTATCTTTAACTTTTCAAATAAAATAAAATTAAAAATTAAACAAAATTGGTCACAATTGGCGGAGAAATCGATGAACATACATTAACAAAACATACAATCGATCATAGAACCTCCTTTTTTTAAGTCGGTTAATAATAAACAAACGGAAAGGTACGTTTCACGCTACTCGTAGGCATTTCGTAATTCAACCTTGTTTAGTGAGCCTTCATCTACTGCGCAGTGCAATGTAACATAATATCAGAGTTACATCAGAAATTAGATGAAAAGAAATTATAAATATCACTCATCTACATCACATTTCTTTATCATTATTATCCTACTAATATTATAAATGTGAAAGTTTGTGAGTGTGGATGTATGTATGCATGTATGTTTGTTACTCCTTCACGCAAAAACTACTGAGCGGATTTGGATGAAATTTGGAATACAGATAGTTTGTAACCGGGATTAACATATAGGATACTTTTTATCCCGATAATCCCGAATTTTTTGTTACGTTAAATACTACGCGGACGAAGTCCGTGGGCACAGCTAGTAGAACATATAATTATCTAAATATATACAACTCAAAGGTGACTGGCTGACTGACAAAGTGATCTATCAACGCACAGCCCAAACCACTGGACGGACCGGGCTGAAATTTGGCATACAGGAAAATGTTATGACGTAGGCATCCGCTAAGAAAGAATTTTGATTTATCTACCCCCAAAGGGATAAAATAGGGGATCAAAATTTGTATGAAACTTTGTCAATTTTAAACCGATCGGGCTGAGTCTTTGCATGCATAAAGCTACTATGACGTAGACATCCCCTAAGAAAGGATCAAACTTCCACGCGGGCGAAACCGCGGGCTCAGCTAGTTATAATATATTATTATTACAGAACTTACTCGGTTAACAAGCATACGACCTTCCTGATGTTAAGCAGTTATTGTAGCCTATAGATACTTGCAGTACTAAAGGCATTGATCGCACGTTTTCGACCTGTAGGGGAGTAGGATAGAGGTTAGGACGGGAGGTTGGTCTTTCGGGTCTCTTACACTTCGTATGAAACGCAGCTCTAATAACGTTACGCCAATTTTTACTTTTTTTTTTTTTCGATAAAGGCAAGTATTTGACCACAATCTCATCTGATGGTAAGTGATGATGTGGTCTACGGTGGTGCATACTTGCCTAGAAGGTACCTGTTCACGACTTGAAAACATCCAGGTTATAGTCAACCGGGAACAAAGACGCCGGCAAGGTGTTCCATTCCTTGGGATCTTCTGTGAGAGGGTGGTTTTTACTGTGGTAGAGCCAGCTTGTGTATGAGCTGTAGTACAACACTATCAGACTGTTTCGGGTGTTTCGAAAATTCCTACGTATTGTAAAGCTTGACGTCACTAGCTCTATCGGTGATATACTTCACGGGAGAAAGGACTTTATTTTTACTTATTAATAATTTTTAAAATATTAAAAGTAGTATTTAATAAATTTATAAAATAAGGTTCGTTTTTAATTGCAGAACACATAACTCTATCAGGAATTACCCCGGTTGGACTTGTGTAGAGTTTGACTCTACCTCCGAAGGAAGTACTTAATATACGAACAACACTATCAGACTGTTTCGGGTGTTTCGAAAATTCCTACGTATTGTAAAGCATGACGTCACTCGCTCTATCAATGTTTTACGTCATGGGAGCAACGACTTTATTTATACTTATTAATTTCTTTAAATATATTAAAAATTAATCTTTAATAAATGAACAAAATAAGGTTCATTTTTAATTGCTGAAAGCATAGCTCTATCAGGGTTTTTCTGACTAGAATTAAGCCTATTGCAATTTTAAAATCAATAAGGAAACAATGCTCTCGATTACGTTAATTAAATCACAATTGGGCGTTTAATGAGGATAAATGTTGGCTTGTTTGAGGAAATCCATCGGATGTTTAGCAACTCTCATGGGACGGTGTGTAGCGTCATGAGTGGGGAATACAACGGGGAAATCGTCATGCAATTTAATGTAATAAGTAAATAAATATCGCCAGACTGACTCACCAACTGTATGGTCCCAAACTAAGCAAAGCTTGTACTGTGGGTACCGTAAATGGACTGTAAAAACCGTTAATATATTCTTACATAAAATATGTAGAGCGATATCAGGGCAATCAAACCTAATGCATTTGTTCTAAGAACCACCACGCCTACTGGCGGATGTAGCCGACAACTTACGGATCTCAGCTGGATAGGTATTGTTGGGCAAGGCCCTTGCTGGCACTATTCACAATTAATTCAAGCAAGGCGTCAATAGCCTAGTGGTTAGGGGGCCGCCCTCGTAGCTGAGAGGTTCCGAGTTCGATATCCTGGCCATTAAACTATTGTGGGCCCACCCCTAACACAATCATTAGCTTAGCTGGAAAGTAATGTGATAATTTCAAATTGCTAGTAATCATAAAAAAACATTTTAAAGTTTGTAGACCCAATCGACTACAGTTAATATACGAGCTGGCTTGACCGCGGCAGTACCGTCCTCTCACAGAACATTGACGTGACGTAGCTGTTATAGCCGCATTTCATACGATGAGTGAGAGAAGCCGGCACCCTCCTTTCCCATCCCCTTGTCTCATTACCCTTAAGGTGGGCAACGTGCGGGCAATGTCTTTGGTATCATTAACATTTTTAGGTATCGGTAACTGCTTAACTTCATGCACGTCGTACGCTTGTTTGACAAATTAGTTGTATAGGGAAAATACGTTACTAAATTCTGCAAAAGGGTCTATTTTAGTTTTAGTATGGTACCTTTAATTATCTGGATAGAAGAAGTACCAGAATAAAATTATAAGTCGAACTTTAGATGTATCGTTATCTTATCTAACAAGTTAAGTATGCTATTTGGTAAAGGGCGCGTCGGTACACGGACCTGGCGTGACCTCGAGACTCAATTTTGTCATCATTTGTATTTAATTATCAGAAACAAGTCGCACGGCCTTGAAGCCGATTTAATTATGCATCGATGTCTAACTCGCGGTTGTTATGCCAAAATATAAACAAAATTCCTAATTGACGACCGCTTGGCGCAGTTGATCGAGCGTAGGCCGCTCGAACCACTGCGCCAGGACTGGACAGACAGACAGACGGACAATAAAGTGATCCTATGAGGGTTCCGTTTTTTCTTTTTGAGGTACGGAACCCGAAAAAAAACCATTTCTGGCATGATTACGTCCCAGTCCCTTTCCTGACTGTTATAAAAACGGATTTTAGCAGTTTTATAATAGTTTGGAATCTCTAAAATTTACTTTCCCAACCACTGTTTCACATTTCGAAAATGACCAAAACACATTAGTCCACTTTCTAGACTTAGTCTATGTGAGTTTTTGGTTTTATTATCAGTATCAAAACATGTGATTTAATTAAAATTAGAAAGTTAAACGTCCAAGATTGCTAATTAATGATAGGTGTGCGAGATGAGGGGTTTGGTTATCAGTAATATAATTTAATATAATACGTATCTGTATACATACCTATAAGTATTCTGTTAGAGTCTAAACTCTACCTAGAGTCGACATTTCAATTCCAATCTGAAGACCACTGTATTAGGGAAACAACATTTCCTAATATTTTGCCTCCTACAAAAATGATTACTAAAATCGAAAACTGTATCTTAGGGACTGAGCTAAAGACTAGGGCTATGTAGAGATCAAAATAAAGTGATTTTCAATAACATGTACACCTATGATACTCAAACACGCTAATCTAAATATATATAACTCAAAGGTGACTGACTGACTGACATAGTGATCTATCAACGCACAGCCCAAACCACTGGACGGATCGGGCTGAAATTTGGCATGCAGGTAGATGTTATGACGTAGGCATCCGCTAAGAAAGGATTTTGATTAATTCTACCCCCAAGGGGATAAATAGGGGATGAAAGTTTGTATGAAACTTTGTCAAATTAATTCCACGCGGACGAAGTCGCGGGCACAGCTAATATACATATTTGAGCGATTGAGAATTCACTAATTGCGTTTTCTCATGATGTTTTAATTAAGTAAGTAGCTGTCAGAGCCTTGTGGGAAGCCTGAGAACTCCGCCACCAAGTTGCCCACTCGCTCATACGAACGAACGATCGAGTTCTCAGAATTGAGCAGCATTTGAGTACATGTTTGGAGGTTAATGAGCTGAATATGTCGCCTCGGGGCGTGTAAAGAATATTGGCAAAAAATATTATTATTATATTATTTGATTGTTTTTTTTGCTAATACTCTTTTGTTGTTTTATGGGCTTACTATCTAATAAGCCCATAAAATAACAAGCGATAAATACGGCGTGCAGCGCGGGCGCAGGTGGGACCGCGGTCATGCGCGGTTCGCGGCCCGACGCGACGCTTTCTTGCGCTAACCTACTTTTGCGCACAGAGAACCGATAGAGTCAAGTTTTTGTACGTTTCCAAGCTTTCTACCTGTCTCTGCTTACTATGCTCAATCAGATGATAAGATCAAGTATAATTTGACATATAGGTGATATTAAACAGTATAGAGTCGAAAAGAACTAAGTTTTCATAATTCTGCCTTCATTAGTTTAAATTTCAGAATAAATCATGATGAAATTAATTGTGATTTTGAAAAATATAAGAATCTGTATCTAAACCAATGCTATTGCTACTAACTAAGAGTGGCAATGCGGAATGACACTAATTTACAGACTGAGGGTTTAAATGTTGTATGTTTTGTTTTATATATGGATAGGTTATAGATATGGTAAACAAAATAGGAATTAATAAATTATCACATACAAAGTCGTCTCCACTCTTCTCTCTGTCCAAAACTGCATCTAAACAAAGCTAGGTGTCGCATCTTAAGTGAGCTTACTCTCTCCAATCGCACCGGCCGAGGCGCTTCCACACATTACGCCGGTGACATCATGTCTATATTAGCCGACATTACTCGGAAACTATCAAACAAGCTAATTCAGTAGCTTTGTAGCTAGCTCATTTTGAAGTAGTCAGAGACTTTTTCGAACATATTATCGTGGCCGTAAATTCTCTTAAGCGAGCAGAGATACAGGTTGAAACAGAAAGAGTAAACTTTTTTTTCTAAAACTTAACTTTGTAATTCTAAAACTATCAGCTTTGAAGGAAACTTGAAAACAAAAGGTATAATAGGGATACAGCTGTTGACAGATTTCATAAGTCTACAAAACCTTTAGTATTTCAACTGTCCCACAAAGCCGATAGTTTTAGATTTACAAAGTTAAGTTGCAAAAAAAATTGTATACCCTTTCTGCTTCATCTAGTAGGTGCATCTTTTCATATTTCCCCGATTTCAAAACTCCTTTCACAGCTAAAGATAGCGTTTACGTCGATATTCAAAGTAAAAACAACATCCTACTTTATGGATTCACTGAAGGAATTATCATTGAAACTCACCGGTAACTAATGATCCGCCCGTCCGGTGTCATAGGACAATCTATCCTCAGCCCGACCTTGCCGACTGCCGCTTACCCTCACTGCTGGTTAGCGCACAAATAACCTGTAACAAAAAAAAACATTAGCCGCAGTTTGGTTACGTCAAACGGTAGGTAATCTTATATCCGGATATAGGTTCTATTGATTGATTTCAAACAAAAAACTATTGTTGTTAGGTTAAATCCTGGTACTAAGTATGTTGTCTAGTTATTTTTTTATAGTTTCATATCCCACTTCTGGGCAGTGGGGGGTTTTAGCTTCTCCATACGTGTCTCTTTAGGCTTACAAATTTACACTATAAAATATGAAAATAAAAAAATCTGTGCCGTCTACGGACGCCCGAAAGAAGCGAAGCTTTGCAGTAGATATTAGATATATTATAAGTGGCGTGCATAGGGTTTTGAAACAGGGTAGGCAGAGTGTAACATAAAAATAACGCGTTACGCGTTACGCGTTACGCTTTTCACCGTTTGAGTGCCCGGGTAGCGAGCGCCCCGAACGTCCATAAAGAAGCTTCGCTTCAATAAAATAAGTGATTTCTAACGGATGAATGCTAAAACGCTACTCAACATTCTAAGTTCCACTTAGTTATTTGTTGATTGAGCAGCTCTCAAATTTGAGATACTTGAGTGTTTGCAAATAAAAAAAACAGTGCCGTCTAGGGACGCCCGAAAGAAGCGAAGCTTTGCAGTAGATATTAGATATATTATATTAACGCGTAACGCGTTACGCGTCACGCGTCACGCGTTATGCGTTACGCGTTACGCGTTATGCGTCACGCGTTACGCGTTACGCGTTATGCGTCACGCGTTACGCGTTACGCTTTTCGCCGTTTTAGTCCCCGGGTAGCGAGCGCCCCGAACGTCCGTAAAGAAGCTTCGCTTCAAAACATTTGAAAAAGGTATCTACGGTAGTTGAGTATGTTGCGCAAGCGAGGACGCAGCGCGCATAGCAAATGTTCGCAAAATTACTATACGATGTGTGTATGCGCAGTGAAAACGAGACTTTAGCGAAAGATCAACAAAAGTTTTTTTTTGTTAGGTACCTACATCGTCTCCCTGCAAAATATTGACTCATACTTAGATACATTTTGTAATGATTGCGTTACAAAATATATGAGATTGTTAGCATCAAAACAAACATATTAAATCGCTATAAAAGGTGCAGGTTATAGATTGGAAACTGAGGAACTAGAAATCGTAGCTGATAGTACTTGTTTTCTAATAACAGATGTACTGTCGCGGTCAGAGGAGCGAGCGGCGGTTACATATTTATACCCACAGAATATTACCCTTCGGAGATCTCGATTAATTAAAAAATATACATCATCACACCTGTATACTCCAATGGGGTAGCCAGAAATGCAATGCAGTGACCCTACATTATCTATACTCTATAAAAATAAATAAAATTGGAGTGTCTGTTTGTAATATCAATATAACACCTTTTCACTAAATGCATATGAAAGTACATACGACACCTATAGCAAAAACGCGATTTTTTTCTCTGTCTGTCTGTATGTTTGTTCCGGGTAATCTCCGAAATGGCTGGACCGATTTTGACGAGACTTTCACTGGCAGATAGCTGATGTTATAAGGAGTAACTTAGGCTACTTTAATTTTAGAAAAACAAAAACAAAAAAATGGGTCCTGTCGCGCGGGCTCAGAACGCGGCAGCGGGCTTTATTGTTAAGTTAAATTCCACGCGCACGAAGTCGCGGGCTCAGCTAGTTTTTAAATAAAAAAGTCGGCATACAAGTTTACTACCCGCCTGATGTTGATCAGATACTGCCTATAGATGCTTGCAATGCCAAATGCTTTGATCGCACGTTGCCAACTTAAAGAGGAGTGGGACAGCGGGAGGGGAACGGATGGGGGATTGGGCTTCCTGCTCTAACATCACGCGGGTCGTAAGGCTTGTATGACGTCTTTGTTATGTTAAAAAATAAACTCGTCCCTCAATTAGACTATCAGACTATTTCTTGTTCTTTACTCATTTTAGGAGCAACCGACTTCAAAATAAAGGAGAGTATTCTCAATTCGGTTGTATGTTTTGTGTAGTTTTTTTAATGTTTGGTACCTCAGAACTCTGCCATTCTTTTATTTGGAGTGTGCCACCCAATTCAAATAAGTAAGGGCAGGTTGCCTAAGAAGTTGTCTTAAAGTACCTAGTGTAAGATAGTGACACCGACTCCAAACGAAATAAATTATTCGTGCCCTATTTATTTCTAACCTTTTAGTGCGCCAAGGTTTTTTAAAAAACTGTGAAATGTTAAATTATTATTATTTCCCTTTTTGTTAAGCTGTTCACGCTTATACCTCACACGCGACAGTACTTAGATTACGTATAGACGCATTGGATATCTCGAGATAAGAAAGCAGTTTTCACTCGGACGGGGAAAAGGAAACGCGGTCCCGGGCCGAGGTTGATCGCTGCCGGCATGCGGGGTGACCACGAACACGAGGTTTCTTGAACCCTGTTCAAAGCTGTATTATATACGGTTATTTATGTATTTATTTGTACTCAGGCAACGCAGGCCCATAGATATATACCTTATAAAAATACATCTTTTTATTTTAACATTAACACTTAACTAAACTATGGGTGGTGACTGCGGCAATCTCCCCCGAAAGCGCCTGAAAACTAATAGTCTTCCTGCATGAAAGTTGACAGCCTGTCCGAGGGGACCCTAACCACGAACGCCTTGAAACTAGCGTTGTGACTAGAGTCCAACGGCTGAACTCTCAATGAGACATTGCTTTTTATACTGATGTACTCAGCAATGTCCCCCGCCTTGCTGGTATAGTGGAGGCGGGCAATATAGGGTATTACTAGCTGACCCGACACACCTTGTCCTGTCTTTTAGTAGTATGAAAAATAGATGTTGACCGATACTCAGACCTACCCGATATGCACACAAAATTTCATGAAAATCAGTCGAGCCATTTCGGAGGAGTTTGGCAAGAAACACCGCGACACGAGAATTTTATATATTAGATTTTCAGCCAGCACGTACATAATCGATACAAAAATTTGTTTAATCGTACGCACATGTGTTGAGATTGCAATAAAGCTTGCCATCATATTATAATAAGTTATATTATTTTATTGGTAGCAGTGATAACACACGTCTTGCGCGCACAAGGTCTTGGGTTCAAACCCCGGCTCGCACCTCTGGGTCAAAATCTAAGTGCGAATCATTATTTCAATATGAATATCACTTGCTTACGATGAAGGAAAATACCATGAAGAAACCTGCATGTCTTTGGAAATCTAACCAATTTTCGAAGGCATGTGAAATCTGCCAACCCGCACTGGGCCAGCATGGTGGATTATGGCTTGAATCCCCCTCGTAGGGTGGGGAGGCCCGTACCCAGGAGTGGGACGTTTAACGGCTATATAATTATTATATTTGTGATATGGCTTGGCATTCAATAAATGACCTTTTTTAGTTAAAATCCCTGCTGATATAAAATCTATATAATATATCATCCTGTTAATATGATCAGACTGTGTTGCCGCAGAATAGTTAAATAATAATTATTATTATGAATACGTAATGACTGATGTGCAGGAAAAGAAGTCGAACTTATAATGAATAATTCGCGACATTCCACGAATACTGTATCGTCATGTCACTACATAATATTTTAAAACAGAGTTCCCAATTGGACATAGTTTTGCAAAAAGGAACCAACCGACACATACGTCTGCAGACTAAAACCAATCCTAGTACAATTTGTATTAGGTTGGTTTCACTTTGCAGAAGTGACATCTCAACCGCGTACTCAAGAACACTACTAAACTTGAGATCGATTTATTAATAAGGGCCCCAGCCCATTGAATACGTGTCTTTGTTCTTTAAAACTTATTAAAATTATTATAACAACATCCATTGTAGTAGAATTACGAATGAAACGGACATTTGTCCACATTTGGTTTACGGAAAATATTGAACAAGTCATTGTTGGGTTTTAACAGTGCATCATAATGCATCATGTGCTTGGTTTCATGAAGTTGTGAATATTATTAGTAGTACTCTTTTGTGATACCTACTTGTAATTGCCGATTGGCGCAGCGGCTCGAGCGAAGGCCGCTCGGCTCGCTGCATATGGTGGTTGCGGGTTCGATCCCACCGGGGCAAATTGCAGAAATGGCCTATTCGTAATATGCCCGATTCTGGGTGTCACTGGAATCGCCCCCAGTTCTTTTACAAGCGGTGCTTAGTTTGGGACCATACAGTTGGTGTGTTCGTCTGGTGATCTTTATTTTATTTATTTTTCACAATTACGTATTTATTTATTTATTCGTATGGCATTCTTACAATTGTTCACAATAAATTAAAATCAATATTATAAAACTATTCTATCTTTTAATTGCTGAATCCATGGGATAGCGTCGATTTCGAGAGAGAACAGGTCTGTTGGGCAGCCGTGGTACCTTGTGAGTGAGCAGTCTCTAGCTATATGCTCAACATCCTGGACAGCAGTTCCACACTCACACTCCGGTGTACGTATTATGGACGTATTATGTAAACTATAGGTTCAGAGGATTCGTGAGTCAGTCAGTGATATTGACGAATGCTTAGACTTGTTTTCAACACACTGAAGCTATTATATTAATAGTAATATCTACTACTCTTTGTTACCATTGATTAAATAAGCAACTAGCGATAAAAAAATATTATAAAATGTAAAAAGACAAGCCCGCTGAGTTTCTTGCCGGATCTTCTCAGTCGAGGTCGCGTTTCGATCCGGTTGTAAATATAAGCAAAATATGTAAAAATGACAATTTGTAAATGTCCCGTAGGCCTGAACAAAATAAAGTCAAAGCGCCTTTGTTATTGTTAATAGCATAAAGTATGCTCACAATCGTACAACCTTCTGAATGGTAAGCTGTCACCGTAACCCCTAGATGCTTGCAATACCAAAGGCATTGATCGCACGTTGCTGGTCTGAAGGAGAGCGGGATCGAGGGAGGGGTAGAGCGGCAGGATTGGGCTTCCGGCTCTCTCACACATCGTACGACTCGCAGCTACAACAGCCCCTCTAGCCGAGCGGCTTCGTCAACAAGCGTTTCTACAAATCGCTACGCTTCATGTATGGAAATGTCATAAGTCACGTGATCTACTTATCGACTTGTAATGTCATTTCCATACATTGAAGCGTAGCGTTTTGTAGAAACGCTTGTAGACGAAGACACTTGGCTAGGGGGGCAGCTACCTTAAGCCGATCTTATGTGAGGGATTGGGACTACCCCGGTCGAACAAGTCCTTATAAGAACTGTAGTTAATTGGCCAAAGCTTAGCTCTACCTACTAACATAATATGTTACACTAGCTGAGCCCGCGACTTCGTTCGCGTGGAATTTAACTTAACAAAAAAGCCCGCTCCCGCGTTCTGAGCCCGCGCGACAGGACCCAATTTTTAAAATTTTGATTTTCTAAAATAAAAGAAGCCTAAGTTAATGCTTATAACAACAGCTATCTACCAGTGCAAGTCCCGTCAAAATTGGCCCAGCCGTTTCGGAGATTACCCGGAACAAACACACAGACAGACAAAAAAATTTAGATCGCGTTTTTGTTATAGGTGTCGTATGTACTTTCATATGCATTTAGTGAAAAGGTGTTATTTTGATATTACAAACAGACACTCCAATTTTATTTATTTGTTTAGATTACTTATAGTAATCTGTTAAAAATGGTGGATCTCAATCCTGAGAACCAACTAGTAATATTATTTTAATTACATCCTAGTTAGTAGACAGTTGGATATTAGAAGAATATTCTAATTTGCTTTCAGAGAAGAGATCGGTTTGTTAATACCAGCCTCATTCAGGATAGGACCTAACAACGAATAAAAGGCTTAGAGAAAAAAATCCTTGAATGACTAACTGAAAGCTCCAAAGGATTTGTGAGCACAAAATGCCATTTCCATAAAACATTCCAAAAATTAGGGTATATAATCACCGTCCAAATATAACCTTTATAACGTAGGCGCTACGGTTGCGTCAATGCGGTTACAGAGGACTGCGCGCGTTGAACTCTTTCATATGCAAATGAATCATGCCTCCGAGCGGTGTGGTACAAATTATAATTTTGTTAATCGAGTGTTTTTCTGCCTTGTTGACCTTTGAATTTAATTGTTCGACACTTGTAAATTAATGTTTGTTCAGTCATTAATAATGATGGGTTATTTTTGATAATGTTAATGTAAATACTATGTCCGAAATAAAACACCATCGAATCAACCTTCCAAGGGGTAAGCAGAGGCGCATTGCAGTGCGGGCTCGACTAGGGTTGTACCACACTCTCACAGATAATCAGCGTTAAGTAGGTGTTATAGCTGCGTTTCGTAAGTTGAGTGAAAGAGCTGGAATCCTCCTTCTATCCCACTCCTCTTTAGGTCAGTAACTATAGATGAAGAGCTTACCTTAACTGCTTAACATCGGCAAGTCGTACGTTTGTTTGCCGACTTGTCTTATCTAGTACTAGCTGTGCCCGCGACTTCGTCCGCGTGGAATTTAATTGACAAAGTTTCATACAAACTTTCATCCCCTATTTTATCCGCTTGGGGGTAGAATGAATCCAAATCCTTTCTTAGCGAATGCCTACGTCATAACATCTACCTGCATGCCAAATTTCAGCCCGATCCGTCCAGTGGTTTGGGCTGTGCGTTGATAGATCACTATGTCAGTCAGTCACCTTTGAGTTTTATATATATATATATAGATAAAGATTCTTGTTAAATATTTATTGTACTCTTTTTAAGTGTCACTTATGAGCATGGGCCTCTCCTCAATGCGAGGGGGGTTCAATTCCCAATCCACTATTATTACTCCAAGCTGTCACATAAAGGGCCATTCTGTCATACTCCAAATAACCTAGTAGTTCTTAATACAAAGCATTAATTTGCGCAAACGCAGGTGCAAGCCATACGGGATAATCTACCAATTGCATATTTAAAAATGTACAGTGGCCGTCAGGTGATTTGGCACATCTCTTGAATAAACTGATCTATTAAGCGGCAAAAATTTACGTTCAATATTCTTCTGTCACGGGGTATTTTATGTTTGTTTCCTATTGACCAACCGATCTTGAGCTTACCAACTGATGCAAGTATTTCGCTTAATTTTAACTAACAGGACTATAGGTACCTAAGTGGGAACTGTGGACCGATCTCTAAAAACGTGCTCTGGGCGGTGCTTTTGTCTAGCTGTGGACAACAATAGGCTAAGGTTAAGTCCGAGTAATGTAATAAATATAATGAATAAATATCGCCAGACTGACCCGCCTACTGTAAATGGTCCCAAACTAAGCAACGCTTGTACTATGGGTACCGTACAATGGACTGGAGGCGATCCCAGTGAAAGGCTTGAGTAAATTACGAAAAGTCTATTTCCGAAATTTGCCCGGACAGGAATCGAAACCGCAACCAAAAGGCAAAAGTAAATGTAACGTTCAGGAAGTGTATGGATGGTAAGTTTTTAAGCAGTTTTCGTGTGCTATATTTATTGGCAGGTAATGTACCGATTGTTCAAAAAAGGTTACGTGACAGTGTCTTGCAAATACCTGACAATTTAAGATGGTATTCTGTTATTTCGCCCTAGCCTTTTTATAGTGAGGACGGTTACAAATCGAACCTTTTAATGTGTCACTTAAGCATAATATTGTAAAATATCTAATTTATTGTGCTAAAATGTTTTTGTACCTTCCAATATTTCGCTTAGAAATTTAATTTCTTAAGCCATTTTACTTTAATAAAGATTATCGGCGTTATAGCTAGCAATTATGGGCGTCATCCTTTAAGATAGATACTTAATTCGTCTATTATTCTCGTGTACAAAAAGTAGAAGTTGATAAACGCGTCAAAGATCATTTTCTGGTTCCCGCCACTCGCCACCAGATGGCAGCAGCAGAGCTTGCTTCTATCATATAAGCGTGCGCGCACGCGGCGCCTGCCATTGGCCGCCCAGCCGCACGCGCGTTAACTACACTGTGTCACCGCTCGACTACCGCAAGCCCGCGCTTACGAACTATTGTGTTTTGACTGTGCTAACATGGATATACTCACCCTGGACCCAACTGGACTTTACTAAAAGAAATCAACAGAAAAATCCCCTCAAGATGGACTCCACACTGGACCCCACCGGTCAGTACTAAATTCATCTCTAAATCTAATTAGAATCTTATTAAAAATGGATATAAAAGTTCTCGATCCCACTGGCCAATATTAAACGCCACTATGATCGGTCTGGACCCGACGGAAATATATTAAACCCCAGCTCTGATGAGACAAGATGTGTTGCGGAAGACGAAGGATATTCACTGGCACCAGTCCCGGGGAGACTTCCTCCTGTCGCAAAAGAAGGTTCACCGTGGCCACCCGGCTCACTCATCGCTTGTAAATAGAATAAAATGAAAGAGGGACGCGCCCGCAAGGTCGTTGGATGAAAATCAGCTGACTCGCGCGGCGCGTGCAATCCGGAAACATACACCCATAGAAACAACACCATGAGAAAAAAACAAAACGCAGTTTCGACGTCACCCATCCCAAATTACAATTCAACGTGAGTATACCTTTTCAGTTTACTTTTTTAATCTGTGCAATGAAATGTCACTGTCAAATGTTGAATTTACAATTAGAACGCGCCTGTTTTGTAATTCGAACGTGTCGATCTTTAAGGGTTGGTCACGAAATTAGGATTCAGTCATGGGTGCTGTAGAGACAAAGAGCGAAACGGACAGCTGTCGCCGTGGCGGACACCGGAGTTGCACGCTGCATATTAAAGTTCGTTGCACACCTGTAATCCTTCCTATTCCCCGGCCGCCATATTCGGAATTTCGGATGCCGAAATAAGAACGTTCTAATTTTAAAACATTTTTTTATTTAAATTTATTTATCTTATCTTTTTTAACGTTCGATATTACTTTGATATTCGCTTTTCTGTCCGAATTTCGGCCGGTATCGCGATTTTTATGGCACCGACCGCGAGTTCATTGACCGGACATATTTTATTTCATCGCGGGCTTCCACGTACACACACAGAGACGATGCACCCACACAAGTGAAGCGACGCACCCACACAAACGCGGAACATCTCTGTGTGTTTGCGTTTGGTTCGCGTAAACATTAAACTCCGCTCATTTGTGTCGAGCATATAATCGTTGCTATAATTAATTACCATTATGGTGTCATAAAAATCAAGATTTCGACAACATTTAAAATTTAAAATCAAGATTTTAAAAGATTATCTTTACGAAAATATCGCAGACATTTTTTGACACTTCCCTGAATACATAGCCAGCGTTATTGTTATACATACAAATGAGAACATCGGCAAGGCGTTTTGTAATCGGCACACGGCCCAACACGTATCATATTATCGCGAGATTAACAGGCGGGTAATGTGGCCGTGTTTGCCGAATTATTCCAGTTCAACAACCGGGCGAACGTCCGATCGGGAGTTCAAAATAGACGCGGACTCGAGTCCACCACGCTGCTCGGCGACGTCCAAAAAATGTCGTTACCGCCGCGCCGCCGCGCCGTCCGCTTAAATCAATATACATACACAAATAAATAAAATTAAAGTATCTGTTTGTAATGGCAAAATGACATTTACAAAATGCATATGAAAGTACATACGGTACTTAATACAAAATAAACTTTTTTTTTTAATTAGTCTATTTGTTGTCTGTTTGTTCCGGCTAACATCCGAAACGGCTGGACCGATTTTGACGGGACTTTTACTGATAGTTGATGTTATGGAGAGTAACGTAGGCTACTTTTATATTGTCAAAAGACCACGTGCACGCAACCGGGAGCAACAGCTATAAAAAAAATATCTATGGTGTTACATGACACTCGATTTTTGACAAATGCAACGCGGAAGAGTGACATAACGTGGCGTTCGAATTTTGAAACGGATTGAATCGGAACGACACGGCGAGTGAATGATGGCGCGATATTTGGGTTCGCACATGTTTGAAAGATTGAGCAATATTCCGCGATGAACCTCCTTGACCCCGGCCGGAGGCTCCGCCGACTGCAGCGTGGCCTGTTTTTGGCATTGCGTCATCATAGGTCACTACCACCCTAGCCAGCCATATTTTTTGCTCATGATATTCTCCGCACGTTGGTCTCTTCCTTTGTTGGTCCATTTAAACTCATGCCATCTATTTCGGCGACTTAATATAGTCGAGACTAGTCGCCTCGTAACTAAATGTGGCCATCATTTGATTGTGATAAAGCTCGGGCCCGAAAAAGCTATTTTGTGGCTCGTTTAAGGCAAGACAGAGCAATAAAAGACGGTTATGGATAGACAAAAGAATCAAGTTCATGTTGCCATAAAGGGTTATACATCGTGTGATTGAATTAATTGCCGTTTAATGGACGTGAAAATATGCCTTTAATGATGGACGCTAGGGAAAATTAGTTGAGACCCACGTGTTTCTTAAATGACAAAAAAAATATAATAAAAAAATTCAAACGATTTCAAAAAAACATGCGTGTGTTAAAAGCTAGAAGTAACTAGGGATATCATAATTTATTTAATTTGGAGTCAGTGCCAATTCGAGTAAGCTGGAGTAGGTCTAAGAAGTTGTCCTCACGTAGTGTAAAGACAGTGGCGCCGACTCCAATTGAAAGAAATTTTAATTAAATTCAAATTCCAATGTCGGTTCAAAATTATTATCATACTAATATTTTAAGAGGAAAACTTTGTTTGTTTGATTGTAATGAATAGGCTCCGAAACTACTGAACCGATTTGAAAAATTCTTTCACTGTTGGGAAGCTACACTATCCCCGGGTGACATGGCTATAATATATTTTCAAAAAAATTAGGGGTCTTTACTAAAACTCGAATAATGTAACCGCAATGTACCCGTGCGAAGCCGGGGGCGGGCCGCTAGTTAAAAATAAAATAGAAACTACGCATCATAATCTGCCGAGGGCTAAATCCATATATGACTACAGGTCGAAACAGAAACGGTATACTTTTTTTTTCAAAACTTAACTTTGTAAGTCTAAACCTATCAGCTTTGGAGGAAACTTGAAAACCAAAAGGTGTTATAGGAATACAGTTGTTGACAGATTCCACAAGTCTACAAAACCTTTAGTACTTCAACTGTCCCACAAAGCCGATGGTTTTAGATTTACAAAGTTTAGTTGCAAAAAAAATAGTATACCCTTTTTGTTTCACCTAGTACGAGTATACAATATTTGCATGCCGACTTACTTAAATTTGTATAAGTAGCTACCAAAATCAATATGCAATATGTATCACAGCATATGTTAAATATAAGTCTGTAACACGGATTACGTCAACTTACATCGAATTCGCAATACAATGACGAAATAAAAGTGACTTGTACGATAACGTTGAGACCTTAAGTGAACTATATAGCGACCATAATTGATTCAGAGTAAAAATGTATGAAAACTCAGAAAGAGAATGCCATAGAGGTGCAGTTATGCGTGTACCCGTAAGGGACAGCCACAGTATATAGAAATACCCATTTATACAAAAGCCAACTTTATTAAATGACTTTTACAGCACATAATCAAATATTAACTTATTACAATATTGATAATAGGTATATGTACCAATGTTTCTCGAGTTTTATTGTTCAGTTAAATGCTGAAGAACTGTAGTATAGTTGGACTCTGAAGTTCATGTATTTGTAAAAAGCATTATACAAATTCCGAAACGATATCAAAGATCAGTCAGTTGCCTGTGAACAAAAATCCTAATACACAACACTCAACATTTCCATAAATCGATAGGGAATTTAGTTTCGTTAAGACATAATTCTGACAATATTTCAATCTATTAGTTTCCTTTTAAAGCAGATTGTAAATATAAATCCTAGCATCCGTATGAATCGCTCAAGTAGAGATCAATCATACTTTTTAAAGTAACTACTTGCCAAACTAGGGTACCAAAGGTTTTCTCGCACGTTACCAACCTGACGGGGAGTAGGTCGAAGGGAGAGAAAAGGAGCCCCCTCCTTTTCTCTCTCGGGGAGTTTCTACTGTATTCATATAAAGACACGTCTAGACCAATTTTTCATGAGAAAAACACTACGTGCGATTCGACGCACTTGTCTATAACATGAACCCTTGAGTGTAATGTGTCAATAGCAACCTGCAACATGGCTTAAGGGGTCAGGTGCGTCGAATCTAGAGTGCGAACGCTATCATAGAGCAGATGCATTCAATATGCAAATGTACTAACATTATTATAGATTCTGAAAATATTAACAAAGAATAACTAGATGTGGATGTTATGCAGCGATCAGGGTTAGCAAGTGGACCACGACAAAACTTTTCACATGAATTATGACGCACCGAGTCGCTCCCTCTCTTTCACAATTCATAGCAGAGAATGAGACAACAATAATTCTCAATTTTCGGTCCTGTGTCTACCGGCCGTACTTAGGGCTGCTAGCAATTATAATTATCAAGGATCCTTACTAATATTAAAAAGAGGTAACATTATTTGTTTGAATGAGGCATTCTCTGGAACTACTGATCCGATTTAGAAAATTCTTTCAACAATATAAATATACACTATCCCTGAGTGACAAAGGCTATACTTTGAAATACCACGCGAGCGCAGCCGCTGGTAAATTCCAGTAGTATATAGGATTCCGACACTGGAGTGGATCATACTAGTGATCGATCTATTGAGACGAAATTGAATAGTGCAAAAAAGATTCTACACACACATAGTTTGAATACCAAAACCAACCCTAGTTCAAGTGGTAGTAAGTTGGTTTCAGTTTGCAGAAGTATGGGTAGTTAACACCATTCTATATAAACGACTTGATATCCAATTAATTTCATATTTCGACTTGCTCCATAGCCGGTCTTACTAGGCCTGCTGCGGTTAAATATGTTAACGTTCTGCCATGCAAAATACTTCTTGACATTACAAAGGTGCGGGGCAAGGCCGCGGAGCAGCTGGCCGAGTCTAATTAAAGGCTTATGTTTAATAATTAAGTGGCCAACTGAGAGCGGGCAGGTGTCCCGCGCCGTGCAACATATAAAAAATATTTAGGCGCACGCCAAATCACCCACATTAATAATGGCAATATGGATTCGTAATATTAATTGTTTAAAAGCGAGTTTATCGGTTTTTAAACAGTTTATTAAGTTGGTGTTTAAGATCATCGCTACAAATGTCAATTAATGGTGGAAAAGCCCAGATTAGGAACCCAATGTTTAAATGAATAATAGTATACTACTTAGAGTAGTACTTAGTCAAGAGCATTTACTAGACTTGAACTTTCATCCTAAAATTTCAAGAATTCTTAGCAATTGTTCTGTAGATAAGAGAAATATACTCATTAGGTACCTATATATACCTATATACAGGAAAAATACGAGTCTACGTTCCATAGTTTTGGTGATTACGTAATAATCAGTGACTCAGTAGTATTTAGCATTTAAAAACTAAAGAATCTTAATAGCGTTTGAATCATTCCAGTAATTCATAATAAACACGAAAATAAAAATACATATTTGAACAAAAAAAATCGACATAAAAAAACCTGGGCGCACTAAAAAGCTAGAAATAGCTAACAAGGGATTTTATAATTTCTTTTTACATTTAGAGTTGGTGTCAATTTCAGAACCTAATCAGGTGTACGTAGGTATTCTTGACGAATGTAAAGATAGTGCACTTTACTATGTACTAATGACTATCCCAAACATTAATGATGCATAAACAACTTGATTATCTTATAAAGAGACCAAGATAAATATTTATAACCAAATAAAATCTAAAATTAATTTTATGTTTCATTATAAATCAACTTTATCACCTAAAGACTAATGTATAACTATATTAGGTATAACCAAATAACATCTAAAACTAATATTTCATTATGGATCACCATCATCATCTAAAGAATTAGGTACCAATATTATGTACACAAAATGATACGCATAGGTACTTACTAAAAACTCCTACAAAGGTATTTTTAAACTAGCGGCCCGCCCCGGCTTCGCACGGGTGCATTGCGGTTACATTATTCGAGTTTTAGTAAGGATCCCAAATTTTTTTTTAAATATATTATAGCCTATGTCACCCGGGGATAGAGTAGCTTCCCAACAGTGAAATAATTTTTCAAATCGGTTCAGTAGTTTCGGAGCCTATTCATTACAATCAAACAAACAAAGTTTTCCTCTTTATAATATTAGTATGATAATAAACGCACACGTCATTGACTATTTACGTAATAAAAAAACGTGTTCATATAGTTTGATGTTTTCATTTTTCTAACGAAAAATCAGGAATGTATGATAGCATTCTTGGTGTCATTAAACCCTCCTAGAACTGGTTTCTATTTGTTTAACACAAATATGTTCGAGCACATTATAAAAACTCAATACAATATTGTTGGAAGATATGGATTGTATTTTTTAATTATTGATCGGAGAGCTTCGGAAATGATTTAGCATTATTCTTTTATTTCGTACATTCAGAGTACGAAATCCTATTATGACTATAAGTTCATATTATGTATTATTATTATTATGTGTTTTTTGGTATTCAAATCTTTGATCGAGTTGCTATTTTAATTCCAATAACGTCAAAATTGATAAATTATTAAATTCCCGGAACGAATTTTAACATTTAACTCAATTCCTTTCACCGACACATCAAAATTTTGATTTAAAAGCACGAAAACAACCCGCCGCGGGTTTGTGACGTAAACATGAAATAATTACACAATAACACTGACCTCGGCGGTACTGTCGCGCACAATTACCATAATACCCATTGAATATATTTGTATAATATTAATTTTGATTCAATTCATTAGCCCCAGTGCGGTGGACTATGGAACCCCGCCTCGCATTCAGAGCTACCTGATATAATGGCAATAAATGTCTCCTGTATTAAATTTAGACCAAAATGTGCAACCCTGACTACCCCTTCTAAATATTATACGTGATGGTATATATTTATATTTCTTGAAAAATAACCCATTGAACTAAACAATTTTAATTTTAAATGAGGAAAGGACTACTGATTGGTATTGGTATTTTGACTTTCGGTACACCGCAGGGGCTGTTTTTTGATTCGTGATCTTGACAGATAGTCTGTGACATCGTATCTAGAACCGATGAACCGATTTCAACGCGGTTTAGTTTGTTTCATAAATAAATGGTTCTTAGATGTTTGATTTAAATCAACTTTAGCATTATTCACATGACTAGTTCATGACACTTGGAAGTGCATCAAACAATAGTTTTATCTATTGTCTGCTTACGGTCGCTAGGTTAAAGTTATCATTGATAATTATAATTCATTTTTCAATTTTTGTATTTATTTCCGCTCTTGTTGACTGTACACAAAAATGTCGGTTTTAAATGCAGCCAGTGGGTCAAATATTGGCCGCAGACACCTAAAATAAAATATTTATCTGCAACCTTACTTGTTACAATACTAGCCGCGTTGCATCAGAACACTTGCATAACCCTGCCTCGCAACATCCGCGTGAGCGGTGTTTTTCTGAGCCTGATCGATTTTGTTCCACTTTAATTGTTGTTTCTTGCAATTTTGTCCTTAATATCGACATGTTAAGAACAAAAATGCGAAAATCAACGCACGGCAACGAAACAAGTCCCCACTGACATTTGCCTATATTTAATACACAACCTTGATATATGAATATCTAAGAAATAATTGAAGGTGCGGAATGAAATAAAAGGATTTTGTAATAATTGCCTGATCAGTTGCATTTTGCTGTATCATTCTTTCATACGAGCAATACGGAACCCCCCGGGTTTTTGTGTTTGGTACTAATATCTCTAAACATCAAGTTTTTTGGTATTTCGTATTATCTTTCTTATATTTCACTGCAATCATTTGATTAATATGCAACGTATAAATCAATTTATTGCAAGGACAGCCCGACACACCAGTAATTACGAAATAATATTTTTACTCAGAACCCAGCCTCATACCGAACAAAATACTAACAAGAAATTAGGCGTTCATTATTATTCACCCAATGTCACCTAACATCTACATTGTAGATCCATTATGTGATAAAAAATGTGATGACCATTTTAATTTATTGATGATAGCTTTCCTCGTGTTTTTTCTAACGTGGCTGGCTACTGATTCGTCATCGGTCAAGTCATTGACACGGCTGCACCGAACCCAATATACTAGGACATGATGAGATCGCAGGCGTTCAATCAACTCCCCAAGTGCATCCACCTTATCACGACTGGCATGTTGCGAAAACAATTACACGAGAATTCAACTCCGAAATTCGGGCACCAATCAGTGCTTGCATGTGTGCTGTTATTAGATAACAGGTCAGATAACGCACACAAGCGTAGCATTCAAAATACGTGAGCGATGCACACTCCTCGGCGCTCCTGCGCTCCTAGTACCCGAAACACAGAAACTGCTCACGAACGAATCTGAAAACAACATTGACGCAACTTTCACATGTGGAAAAATGGTACACTAATGTAAAATGTACATGCGTACTCGCTGTTCGCGTTCAACTTGTAGCGACGCCTGTGTGTTGTGCAGTGAAAACGCTTTCCTCGTACAACACTATAAATAATGCGTATGTGAGTGCATAAGTGGCAGTATCTCATAGTACAGGAACGCGTGTTAATAGCAAAGTTGTGTTTCCGCATAGGCAGCGCTCGACACGAACGTGTGAGGCTAGCCCCCGTGTGAACACGGGATCGTCAACCTTACGAATTAGAAAAAAGTCGCTTTACCCCACTCGCCATGACGCGGTCCGGATTACATTCATTTATTCGAATTTAGGACTATGAAAAATCACATAATATACATCGCTTTAGGTAGCTTTAAATTTGTTTTGTGTGCTATATTTTTTGTCATTGAACGCTTTTGTAGTTAGTATAAAGATGACACTAGTGAGGCATTGGTTTTTAAAGAAAACAATACGTCAAAATGTCGTCAGTGGCTGTGATTGTGACGCGCTACACGCGGTCACGCACACCTCCAAACGTGGTTCGCCTCATCTGTGTTATAGCTACAACATTGATGCTTGGTACGTCACAAGTTGGCCTCCCGCGATCTCTGCGAGCCTGGTACCTCGACTCCCCGTAATAAGCTGAAGATAACTCGCTTTTCTTGATCTCACAATAAAGGAAGGCATTATTTTTAGCTTCCGTGTTCTTTTGGTTAAGGATTAAAAGATTAAAAAAGGGTATTTTTGAAAAATTATACGCCAATGGACTCTGTTGACGGAAATAATATTGAAAGCATAAAAAGATAATTTTTAAAAGGTCTGGAAATATACAGGTTTTTTTATTGAAGTACTTTAAATAAATATCCCAGTTTTCTTGTTTAGGCAGGTCGATGAAACCTGCAAGTCCTTTTGTAAGACTTACACTTACACTCGGCAATCAGAACTGCTTAGGAGTAGTCCCCATGTAACGCATTTACATCGTAACTCTTCATTGGTTCTGCAGCCTTAGTACAAAGTGTTCTAGTTGACGATCCGAGCAGTCACGAGATGACGGTCGTAATTCGAAAACTTTAATCTTATTCCTTACACGATATTTATTCAAATGAGTATGTTTTATTGCATTAAAAACAATTGAAAAAGAAAATAGCATTTGGACGCACACCGCCATCTGTTATCGACTAGCGTCAAAAAAATTTATGTCCTCAGCACGACAGCGTACACAGTATTATGCCAATGTAAAATTTTTGTATTTATTTACGGCAATGAGTATGTGTTGCCAGGTTTAATTGAACAATGGCAGGTGCTAGGAGCCTGCCTCAGCCAAGGATGACCACTGGGGGCGGGTGCACAGTGGAACGGCAAATATTGGCCAGCTAGTTTTTGCCTGTATAGTTAGCGCACAGTGGGCTTCTATTATAATTAGTGTTTTAACAGCAGATTGTAATTGGACGTGTCGCGTTAAAGCTGCAAAGTAAATTTTAATGTTGAAATGTGGAACCGGTCAAACTACATGACATTTGCTAAATAATGAGCGTATCTACCTAAATAGTTTGTATCAAAAAGTTTTTAGAATAATTGAAATAAATTGAATATTTTTCTTTTGATGCCGATAATACCGACGGCAGCTATTTAAATCGTTTACAACAAAATCGTAGATGTATAAAATCTAAATATTTTTGTGGAATTTAAATAAACGTGTTTATTTAACGTTTAATGTTTTAATAAACAGGTTGCGTAATGTACATTTGAGCAATTAAAAGTAATAAAAATCGGCACGTCAATCCTTATTTTTAAATTTTTTACGCACGATGTGTTATTTTGAGTCTTGTCTATAAAAAAAGTTAAAAGCGCATAACAAAGCTCTACAATCGCCGGCTAAATATGACTTCACCATTATCTTTGCGCAAATAGATGAAAAAAACATTGTGAGAACAAATGTAACTTTTTGCAAAATGAATTGTTAAAAAATGCATTTGGTTTTGCAAAAAACAATTGTACAAAAATGTTGTTAACGACCTCGCAATAAATGTATACGCAACACGGCCCACGCGGTGTTTTTGCAAAAAATATATCTCTTTACAAATTGTTGTCCAATTGTGCGACGGTTATCAAAGACGATGCCGCCTATTGTAGGCATTTGAGTGATATTTTTCAAGTTTGTTATGTCATCGACATAACTACAAGTGTTTTCATTTAATCGAATAACAAAACATATAAATAACTAAATAATCATTAAAGAATTTTAAAAAATATTAGTACTTATTGAAATATTCATTTTATTAAAAAACAGAAAATATAAAATTACTAAAATTTTCACAATTATTATAAAGTTATATCCAAGATGATAAAATACTTCCACTATAGAGTATAAATAAATTATCCAAAAATAAAAAAAACCTATCTCCGGGTACCACCTGACGGCACAATATGCGCTAATTTTTAGCCTTCGTGTAACCCTGTTGAGGTCGTGTATTATTTTACACGAGAATCATATGTTGGTGACTTTTTTTTCTTATAACAACGTCAGCAATAAAAGCTTACGACTCGCAATACGAAAGCCATTGCACGCACGGTGCCCACCTAAAGGGGAGTAAAACTAAGAGAAGGGAAGGAAGAAGGATAGAGGAATTCAAATTCAAATTCAAAATCGTTTATTTTGTTTAGGCCTACGGGGGCACTTACAACTTGTCAATATACATCTTTTTTTCCTTATATCTTATGAAGAGGGTTGGACTTCCGGCTCTATCACTCATTGTACGAAACGCTCACTGAAGACATCTTCGTTTTGACACAAGCAAGCTTTTTCATAATTTATCAAACATTCTGATACAGTCAGTCAAATTAACATTTATTAACCTGACAATGTATTATATTGAGTACTTAAATTGTTGATGTAGGTCTGTATAAGAAAAGTTAGGTTTGAAAAACGGCCGTAAATCATAGAGAAAGTGATGATATAGCGCCTACTTGTTTGACTGACTTCGGAGTAAGCGCTACTGCGCCTCCAGATTAGTTCAGAAGATTTTGAATTTTTACACACATGTATGGCTTTAAAAATATGTTATAGGTACTAGCTGACCCGACAGACGTTGTCCTGTTTTAAATTTGAATATTTAATTCTAATTGTTCCGCTCGACTTCCTTATTTTTTCTTTCAAGAACCTTCTCCTGACAATGATAAACACAACAAAATAAGTTTGAGCGCAATTATTCGATCCGTTCACGCGTGATGAGATAACCAAGGAAATAGAGATTAATTTATATGTATATATAGATTCACGTTTTCACACATGTATGACTTTCATTTGATTTATATTTACGTTAAGGTACTTAATAATATTGCTTTCTATTTGTTTAACAGTTGTATTTTCTTTTATTCCAGATTTAAAATCAACTGCATCGGTCTTCAGCTTCACAACACATTTGATCATCCAATTCATCACCAACTTCATCATCATCACCCAACTCGTGTTTCATTAGTTGTAATTCATTATGATTAATACTCAGTAGTGAATAAGATGTTATAACGACTGATCTTTTTTTTCTCAACAAATAATTGCACATATCCTCCACGCATTTGTATTTTATATAAATTATTATAATTATAATTATAGTAAGATGTTATTTTGTTGATATAAATATATACAAAAAAATCTTTATACTTAAAAAATATAGATTTTTTATGTTTTATTTCAATGAAGTAACATCGTTGAAATAGATTTAAGAAAATTGAAAAGACAAGCGAAAAGAGGCAAATGGTTTTTTGAATGGTTTTCCTCATGCTGACTGTACATTATTTCGAGAGACCTTCAAAAATTTACCGTAAATAAATATAAGAAGACAATTAGCCCTAAGTTTAATATAATATCAATTCGGCTCCTTGAATACGTAACTTCCAAAGAAATTGTAATAATTTCTTTGGCAACTTCCAACACAATTCGAGTTACCACGTTATTACCTTCCGCTTGAGAATGTAAATAAAGTTGCAACGCTTTTCCAGTGATCCTCCTTCGCTGAACTTTAGGAACTTAATTATTTTCATAAAAACGTAGTATATATCTTATTATTATGTAGATACAATGTAGATAAGACTGCGTTACATTTTAAGCGGCTACTTTTTTCAATTCAGTGTTGCCAATAAAGACTGAATGACGAAAAATTTACTACTTACCCCCAAAATTTCCCTTCGTTTCTTTCGTTTAGACCCAGAAAGGATCCCACCCTAGAATATTTGGATTTGTTTTGTAAGCAATAAATGCATAATATAGGGTTTAATAAAGATGTTTTATAATCATTTTTTAATTGTGTTATTTTATTTTAATATACTATTATCTGCCCAATGATAAAACAAAATAGAATGTAGACATGTCACTGCCATTTCTAGAACTATCAAGAGTTCGAGATTGCAACGGGAACCATAGCCTAAGAGAGCAAAGTATTTTTTTAAGGTCTTTGACAGGAACTCTCATTGGTTCAAATCCACATGATAGTATCACATTAGTTAGATGATCATGCCCATGAAGAGTAATAGCTTACTTTATATATATGTCGCCGCCAAATAGCTTAATTCGCCGTTCAATTAACAGCCTAGGCACTTAACTAAACGGCGCCGTTCAACTAACGGCCTAAATGATATTCAGCCGTATCGTCTATTACAACATTTTAATAAACTGGCTGGCTAATGCTTAGGCAACTGGTTGACATTTAAGTACTACAAAACTTTTTCAAAATACTACCCAAGCAGAACGACCTGGATGGGTTATTTTTTATGACCCCACTGAAACCCCACCCGGCAAATAGATTCGGTGGATCTTTAAAAAAATCGTATAAAACCTAAGTACCTAATAAAATTATTCCATCAAAGTTGTTTTTTTCCGACGCCATATTGAACAAAGAGAATATAGAATATAGAGATATTGACAGTTTGGTGAATTTCGGCGCTAGGTGGCAGAAAGTAGAACTAAATTGAAATGAACAGGCTAGGCAGGTAATTAAACGGCTAGGCAAGTAGTTAAACGTCATCGATCCAAGTCATTTGCCTATCTGTTTGATCAAATGGCTGAATATCATTCAGGCCACTAGTTGAACGGCGCCGTTTAGTTAAGTGCCTAGGCTGTTAATTGAACGGCGAATTAAGCTAGTTGGCGGCGACATATATAAAACAAGTCGGCAGACAAGCTTTCGACCTGACTGATGTTATGCAGTAACCAACCATAGCCTCTGAATGCACTTTGACCACCTGAGTCGAAGTGAGACAACTAGCGGGGGAAGGAGGGGTTTGGCTACCGGTTCTCTCATTCACCGTTCGAAACGCAGCTAGAATAGTGACTTTGCACCGATCTTCTGTGAGGGGTTGGTACTACGCCAGACGAGCCAAGCTGTGTGTGAGCTGTGATCAATAGACTACAGCTTGGCCCCAGGCCACTAAGTATTTTTTAAGTAATCCTATTATATTATAAACTAGCTGAGCCCGCGACTTCGTCCGCGTGGAATTGAACTTAACAAAAAAGCCCGCTCCCGCGTACTGAGCCCGCGCGGCAGGACCCATTTTTTGTTTTTCTAAAATAAAAGTAGCCTTAGTTACTCCTTATAACATCAGCTATCTGCCAGTGAAAATCACGTCAAAATCGGTCCAGCCGTTTCGGAGATTACCCGGAACAAACATACAGACAGACATTTTTTTTTTAATCGCGTTTTTGCTGTAGGTGTCGTATGTACTTTCATATGCATTTAGTGAAAAGGTGTTATTTTGATATTACAAACAGATACTCCAATTTTATTTATTTGTATAGATGCGAAAGTTTGTGAGTGTGGATGTTTGTTACTCTTTCAGGCAAAAACTACTGAACGGATTCGTATGAAATTCGGAAAACAGATAGTTTATAACCGGAATTAACAGATAGGATACTTTTTATCCCGATAATCCCGAATTTTTTGTTAAGTAAAATACTACGCGGACGAAGTCGCGGGCACAGGCTAGTTTTAAATAATATACCTAATATACCTATTTGGTATTGCAAAGAACCCAAATGACTAAACCTTTTCTCTCTCAAACTAAAATAAATTTGGATAACAAGTTCGATATACTGTTTCATACTTAAGGAGAGCCCTTATACACTTAGGACTGGAAATTACCCAATTATCACACACAAATTAAAAGAACAAAAAGATGGCAAAATAGATAGTACGTAGTTGCATTGTCGACTTGAATAGGCGCAACAAAACAATAATTCGCAAATGGAGAGCATTGTATACATGACTATAAATGCAACAGGTAAGTTTCACCAAAAGACTCTACCTACTACAATGACCGAGATACCTTCAGCTTTACCGGAAAAGGCTTCTTAGTCATAGAAGAGACAATAGTAGGTACTGTAGCTCTACCATTGGTAAGTCCCAATAACCGATATCTGTTTAAAATATCACGTTTTTACTTCCTCTGGTAACTGATACTAGTGCTGCACAGATTGGCATACAAATATTGAAACATCACTACATAGTATAAAACAAAGTCGCTTCCCGCTGTCTGTATGTCCCTATGTATGCTTAGATCTTTAAAACTACGCAACGGATTTTGATGCGGTTTTTTTTAATAGATAGAGTGATTCAAGACGAAGGTTTATATGTATTATACATGCATAATATAGTAGAGAAACACTGATAAAAATACCCGTGCGAAGCCGGGGCAGGTCGCTAGTAAATAATAATTGACGACCGCTTGGCGTAGTGGTTCGTGCGTAGGCCGCTCGGCTCACTGCACCGGGTGGTTACGGGTTCGATTCCCGGTGGAGCAAATTTCGGAAATACCCTTTTCGTAATTTGCCCAGGTCTGGGTGTCACTGGAATCGCCCCCAGTCTATAGAACGGTACCCATAGTACAAGCGTTGCTTAGTTTGGGACCATACAGGTGGTGTGTCAATCTGGCGATAGGTATTTATTGAATACGGTCCCAAGTCAAGGGAGAGGCACGGAAATTCACAAAGCATTTCAAATAAGGCTTACAAAATGTATGTTGACATAAAATGTAGTTGTTATAATTCACGAAATGCAGCATGTATTTCGATAAATTTGCAATCAGGACGAAATGCGCCTGAACGGTTTCATCGGGTAAAAGTTGGGTCTCCCAGTAACACTAAATTGTAACAAATACATCAACACAATTTATATTTGTTCGTGGTTAGGCCAGTCCACGTAGTACATTACGTACATAACACGTACTTACATTAATTAATAATAATAATAATATCGCCAGACAGACACACCAACTGTACGGTCCCAAACTAAGCAAAGCTTGTACTATGGGTACCGTACAATGGACTGGGGGCGATCCCAGTGACACCCAGACCAGGGTAAATTACGAAAAGGCCATTTCCGAAATTTGCCCCGGCGGGAATCGAACCCGCGACCACCATGTGCAGTGAGCCGAGCGGCCTACGCTCGAACCACTGCGCCAAGCGGTCGTTAATTCGTACTTCAAGTACCTTCCAAAGTATTAAAAAAAATTCCGGCAAACAAACGTGTGACCAGCTTAACGTTAAGCAGTTACCGTAGCCTACAGATGCTTGCAACACCAATGGCATTGCTCACACGTTGTGGACCTGAGGAGGAGTAGGATAGAGGGTTGGAAAGAGAGGAGAGTGTTGGGCATCCGTTTCTCTCACTCACCGTACCAAACGCATAATAACTACTTTATCCACCCGGTACATGAGCTATAATTAAACGGCAACTGATTGGCTCGACCACCGTTCAAACTTGAAACTATACATGTTAAGATTCATTGGGGCAGTTCACCAATTAAGAAACGTATTGGTAATAAATTCGTAATTCGATCTCTCTGTGAAATCGTTCCAATTTTATAAGAAACCGATTTTATTTTTGCATTTTATCGTATTGTGAAAGCCACCAAAAATTGCCGGTATTTTTGCTCATTCTTTGCTCTTGCTATATTCACCCATATGTATTTTTAAAAAATGAACAGTCTATATCATAAAGAACCTATTTTTTGTGGCTTTGAATAGGTAGTTCGTATAAGTTTGTCCGTCTTGGCTTATAACATTACTTTTAACTGCTTACATCAAAATGTGGGTGAGAGACAAGACGCCCCTTTGAAAAGTACATAGCTATGGTGTTAGTACATTTTTTATTATTCGATTTTACACTAAGTGTATACAGCCATCATAGCCCTTTATAGATGAAATTAAAATAAGGTTATTACTTTTGTTTTCCGACTATTTAGTGAGTACACTTTACACACTACACTTTATACATTATTTGCCTTTAATTTATAATAAATAATAACTAAAAATAATAGTAAAATAATATAATACTAAAAATAAATAAGCACCAAGGTACTAGGCGCGCATAAACACGAAGCGATAAGACGACACCGTTAGGCCTAAATTCCTACACAGCGGTATAATCGCGACCACTTACAGATGCGGGATAATAAGCTATTACCGAAGTACTAACGTTTGATGTATCGTTTAGCGGTACCCATGTAGGCTGGCTAGCTATGTAGGGCTGGGGCCCGTTAAACTTCGATCTAGTGATGGCCAAAGTGCATTGATTTGTCGATAGCTTTCGTGGTCTGTGTGACTTCAAAGTCTATAAAAAATATATACAGATTCTTGGCTAATTAAGCTAAGCATTTAACTAAGGATGCTCGATAAGGGAAGTTTTTCTTTACTATTTCAATACAGGAAATGGGATAAGCAGATTATATATATGGAATTCCTAGCGTAGTTACAGTGACACAAGTAAAAAATACTAATTCTGGAATTCGTACATTACATAAACTCCTAACGGAATGAAATTGGATAACGCCCGTTACAGGATTCCATACAAAAAGAATCAACATTTCGTTTTTTTGCCATATCTCATCCAGGTAAATACTGTAAACTTATAGATTATTATACAAATATGACTTAAACTTTTCAAGTGTCTATTATTATTCGCAAATGACACATCAAATTAAATAAGGGAATTTTAACGCAATTTGTCTGTCTTTAAATTGCAAATTCCATTGAGCACAACCGATATGTTATTTATATCCGAATGTTGTTGCCGGTATAAATATTTTAAACACAAACTGGTTTTCTTTATTTGCGCCGACTGCGAAATTTAAATATCGTCAAGTCATTGTCAGTAGGTATTTGTATAATAAGTCGAACTAGAAATAAATAAATGTACTACGGAGGAGTATATAGGAGAGGGGCATTTATAGATACCTCCTTTAAACCAGCCCCTTACATGATAGGCAGAAGGCTAAAAACATTATCTCCGCCCCCATAAAAAAAAAACAAATATTTTAATTAACAGGTAAGAACATAATAAAAAAGGACACAGATGAAAAGTATGCAAGGGATTTATATATTTTTTTTAATCCTAATCGATACTATTTGGATTGCATCGATAATCGATAGATGCACGCGCGTCACTCGACAGGATCAGGGATACGCGGCCAGTGGCGCAGTGGGTCGCCCGCCGCGGCCCGGGAATGCGGAAGGGCCCCATCCCGAGCGGGTACACAATGCAGCGGTGCACACATATTGGTCGCGAGATATCATCTCTAAACATGATGCAGGCACTGTAGGACATTCATACTATTTTATTTTAACATTTTAAACCTTTCAATGGAGTTAATACCAACTTTTACAGAAGCTTTAGCGTAATCATAGCGGTGTTTTTGTTTAACAAATATTACATGTCAGGTGTAATTAATTGATGAAAAGCAAAATACAAAAAATGCTGTTGACATAAAACCTCAACTGCTTAAACATTATCGTTTAAAGGAAAATTACGTCCGATCGATTAAATTGCTTAAATACTGATATCAAGGGCTAATAATTACAGAGTGAATTGTGTAATTCACAATGCAGAACACAGTTCTTTATTACTTAGCCAATTCTTACAATAACCTGCAAGGATATTATTGTGTCTACACAAACTTAACATTTCGATTCGATCGTTCGGGCTATATTTGGTTAATACGTGATTTAATGTCAATGCTGTTGAATGTCGCGGCCAATAACGCACAGGCACAGGTGACATATGACCTTAAAAATAATACTTAAAATTTTACGACTTTTATTCTGTGTACTTTATTTATTAATCGTTCCGTAGTAGGTACGTAACCGAGTGTAGCTTAAATATTTTGGCATGTCTGTAGAGTGGTATGAAGTAGTTATATTGTACTTCCTTCATGTTTAATTTGCGTATGTAGAAAAGTACATGACCGGATAAATGATCATGCTTAGAATAAATTACCTAGATTAAAACATGCGGTTTCACTATTTCCACTGAAAAAGTAATATATGAGGCGCGCGACATCAGCGCCACTCAAGCAGCGGGACGCCGCAGAGAAGAAAGAAGAGAGTCAGTCGCAATTAAAAACTCGCCATAAAACCTCGCAAAAACCGCTATCGCAATCCCGCCGCGCCGCAACTATAAATTATAAATTTCTAATAAAACTAATCAAATTACCCATTTCTATGTGCCACGCTGGCACGGGCACTGAGCCCTAGTAAATAATATTGTTCGCGAGTGAGTGCGGAGAAAACTAGTGGAAGTTCCAGAGGATCACGCTGTCGCGGCTAAGAACTAGGAGGGAGACGTCGGGAGCAGGTGAGTCCTTCCTTTCTTTACGTCCCGTACTCCTATTTGCCCATATTATTTTATGTTTCAAATTCCGAATAATTGTATTACATTTACATATCTCAAGACATATCCCGGAGGATTCCTCCCTTGTATACCTCACATTTAACGGTACCCATATAACTAAAATCAGTCGCTAGGGCGCCCGATAAAAAATAGAGCCTTGTCTCTGGTACGCCTAAAAAACTGTTGGGTCCTGTTAGGCGCGGGTACTGACCCCGAAGTAGACACGGGGTGGAATGACCTATTTATATGGAACGGTGTCATTATAGGACTCTATGATCATTTTTTTCGAGGCGCTTCGGGTACCAGTTAATTTAGACTTAATATTTTGGTACTTACATACTCGAATAATTGAAGAATGTTTTAGCTATCTAATGTACCGATAAGGACTATTTTGGTTTACTACTACTGAAAAGAGTACTGAAATTGACCTAAAGACCGGTGTAATCATTGAAAAAATAAATAAAAAGATTAAAGTTTGACCTTTGAGCATGCGAAGATACAAATCGTTTATGTGATGCGGTCACCCCATTATTACAGGGTTTGATTGCTGTCGCATCGCAATTGGCTTACCTATGCGACCCTGGCCTAAGTAAAAATAAGGTCCCAAGTACGAACCGTAGGTCGTGAAATATTTTGAATTTTTAATATATTCCAAAACGCATTGGAATCGGTTCGCCCGTTCGATAGCAATGACGCTACAGACAGGCAAATGGGTGAAACCTAAGACGATTATGAAACTTACAACACCACTTTTTACGAGTCCGTGGTTAAAAATAGCTATATTTTAATATCATATTGATTCACCTTTCAATGACGCAGATAGTAATTATTCTTTCGCATAATATACATTATACAAGGTGTTGTTTTCTTAAATTTACGCGAATACTACACATTGAAACAATCGGATCGGACTGCTAACAACATCTAAATATGAGGGTACCCAGTTATTAACTATGACATCAGGATGTCTAACACCTCAGTCCCCCCGTGACCATGGTTGCTGTAAAGCACCCGAAACGTCGGGAAAATAAAAAGCTGTATCCCTATTACACCATTTGGTTTTCAAGTCTCCTCCAAAGCTGAAAGTTTTAGCATTGCAAAGTAAAGTTTAGAAAAAAGAAGTATACCCTTTGTTTCAACCTGTATACAATTTAATTCTACGTCCGATATTCATCCAAACCACTGAGTATTATTTTGGATACAAGAAACACGCTGTATATATAGGCCCTGTTTGCGCGTGCGCCTACAATGTGCGAAGTTTTGCAGGACACGGCTAAAATTAGCGGCAGGTGCGTCCAGCTAGTTATGTAAGATAAAGATAATCGATACTTTTTATTTGTCAACCCACTGTTTGACCCGGTTTCTTGCAGGTGGATATAGGTGATCACATGTTTCATACTATTCTGTTAAATCCACGAGTAGGTAAGCTTACTTGCACTAAAACTTAAATGTAAGGATGATCTAATATACAAATTATTATTATTATTATTTCTGATTCCAGTAGTGGATACGCGATGACATAGTTAAATACAAAAAAAGCTTTTTAAATTTAATTTCGAATGAATAGTTAGTGTATATAGAATCTAAATATAATCAATAATGATTTAGCCCTTTTAACGTCCTACTCCTGGGTACGGGTTGGGTAAGATAGGTAACCACTGTCTAACTAATGTAGAGGCTGCATCATCCCCACGAGAAATCTATAACAAGGCGTTGTATCTAAGTACAGACAATAATAACTGGCATTACACTTTTTCAGAACATAAATAAAAAAAAAAATATTAAAAAAAAAAATATTACTTGCAATGTGTGTTTATTACACACGCACATTACTATTATCCCTTTAGCCCCACCAACTAAGCTAATGATTGTGCTAGGAGCGGGCTCACTTTTTCTAGGAGTTGGCATCTTTAAAAATATTTCATTGCGAAACAAATTTATTTATTTGAAAAAAGAATGGCTCAGTCATTTTTAAAGGAGTCCCGACCATTTTTTTCTGGGAATAAAACAAGGACAGCATCAGCTGCCCGCCTTAGCCTCGCCGGCTGGGCACTATGAATAAGAAATTATTAAAAAATAAAATAACTAGACTACACATACCAACTCTGGATAGTGGTACCTACTTAGACTAGGTGAAACAAAAAGGGTATACTAATTTTTTTGCAACTTTACTTTGTAAATCTAAAACTATCAGATATGTGGGACAGTTGAAGTACTAAAGGTTGTGTAGACTTGTGAAATCTGTCAACAGCTGTATTCCCATAACACCATTTGTTTTTCAAATTTCCTCCAAAGCTGATAGTTTTAGAATTACAAAGTAGAATTACAAAGTTAAATTTTGTAAAAAAAGTATACCCTTTATGTTTCACCTTGTAACCTAAGGTGGTAAAACCAAGCTGTAGTAAGCTGACTGCAGCTCATATACCGGCTGGCTCAAGCCAGCGGTCAAGCCTTCGGTGAGAGGCTGGTACCCTGGTTGACCAGCGTAGTATCAGCCGTCTCGGAGCATTTCTGTGGACCCGAGGCGCCCCACTGCATGGCGGAGGGTGGTACACCGTTGGTTTTTAGTGAGTATACTGCGCCCTTCTGGCGCAGGGACTCCCACATACCCCTCTCGTCTCCCCCGAGGTGTAAGGGGACCCTAAAGGGTTCAACGACGGACCCTAAAGGGTCCAACGGAAAAAAAGGCTAGTACCAGCCTCTCACCGTAGATCGCCGTAAAGTTGAAATATGCCCTCTATTCAGCTCTCCTTCAACGGCACAGAATACATACTACTCAATTTTTTAAGTTACACATAGCTGTTTGAGTCGTCGTTATCATTTCGTTACGCGTCAGAGCCCTAAATTTGAGTTGGATGAATTCTGCGGTTGGTGAACGAATGTTATCCAACTTAAATGATTTTCGAAATAGGCGCGCTATGTCAGTTCCATTCGAGGAAACTTCTGGTTTCTACTTCAAACATCTCGATAACAATTAGTAGAGAAATAACGAATTGTAACAAACATTCCTTTTACGATCGATCTGCCGGACGATTCCCGAAATAATACCAATGGACGCGTCGAGTCCGATCAAACGCTTTAGTCCTTTACCGGTCCAATAAAAAATCCTATTAATTGCGTAAGCACATGTAATAAACTTTTGGATTGGTTAAAAATAACCAGCCAGCGCACCACCATCCGTCCGAGTATAAATTCTTAAAAAACATAAACTCCACCAACGGCTATAAATGACAAACACGACTTTTGAATTCCGAACGACGCGCCGTCCAATAGGAATCAAATTGGAATCGCCGCCAAAATTGTCGTATGACGTTGTACTTCGGAATGATGCACCGAAATCTATGATTTGAAGTCGATTCTAACGCACAAAAAATAGAGTTTGGTATAGTCGCCGTGTGTCCGTGTAGTTGGGGCGTTACTGCGCGAGCGCATAGCGGCTAGGATATAGGTCATTGCTCCCCTAAACCTGTGGAGTAGTCAGGGCAGTTCGTAAGTACTTCCATGTTTAAATTGCCCAAGTTGCATGTACTCTCGGTACTGGATGCTGGCTCGGACGTCACTTACGAGGCTCGCGGGCTCGGAATGACCATCCTGCGGTGATAACATCTAGTTTTAGAGTCATTCCTCTCTGGAATGAGGACTATCATTCTGTGAAGGATGAACTTTTAGTAATATTAATGTATTTTAGAGATTTCTGAATGTTTTGATAATCGATTGGTTTTTTCTAAGTAATAGTAGTGATAGCTGATCGGTTAAGCACGCGTCTTGCGGACACCAGGTCCTGTGTTCAAAACCCGGCTCGCACCTCTGGGTTTTTAGAAACCTATTTGCGAATCTTAATTTCTATATGATTATGAATCGCTTACGGTGAAGGGAAACATCGTGAGGAAACCTGCATGTCTTAAAAAATCTAACCAATTTTCGAATGCCATGTGAAATCCGCCAACCCGCACTGGGCCAGCGTGGTGGGTTATGGCCTGAATCCCCCTCGTAGTGAGGGGGTCGTAAAAAAAGAGTTAAATTATCTCATCTACATTCTAAGTTTAGGCCGCTCGGCTCACTGCATCGGTCTGAGGCAAATTTAGGAAGTTGACTTTTCTTAATACTTCAGATAGTTCAGCAGTACCCATAGAACAAGCATTGTTTAGTTTGGGACCATACAGTTGGTGTTTGAGGCCGTTCTGATAGGCCATCACACGCTCGAACAGTATGCCCAGCAGAAACTCCTAACGTAATCGTATCGTCGTCGAGAAAGCATGCTGTCACTGTTATTCTTATTTATGTAATCTCTCAAGCGAGCGAGACGACACATGCTTCCATTAGCGTTACGTTACGGTAAATATTTCGTACCTACTTGGAGCTCTATTCGCGTGATAAAACTTATTCTATGAATCTTTGAACTCCATAGAAATCAGTTTATATTACGATGACACGTTATATTTTGCAAATTGACCCATATGCCAGTGTCATAAGAATCACAGCACGCATCTTTGTGAAACTAACGAACGATACAAATCTAGATAATAGGTACTAACCAGATTTACATGCAGTTTGTGAAAGCTATGACCAATTAGAACCTAAAATCAGGCGATGATCGTAATTTATTTATTCAAAATAACAAACAAAATACATATTTTACTAAGTTTACTGGCATGTAGCTTACTTTACTAAATATCATTCAGGCCACTAGCTGAACGGCGCCGTTTAGTTAAGTGCCTAGGCTGTTAATTGAACGGCGAATTAAGCTAGTTGGCGGCGACATATATACTATATACCGTGCGACTGGCGAAGTACCACACTCTCACAGAAGATCACCGTTAAATACCTATTATAGGTGCATTCCGCACGATGACTGATAGAGCCGGAAGACCAACTCCCCTTCCTTCCCCTTCCTCTGTCAAACTCCCCTTTATAGGCTACGGGGACCGCTTAACATCAGGCAAGCCATACGCTTATTTGGCGACAAAAAAAGAAAACAGTACACCGTAATTTCGTAATTCTTGTGTTTTTTCCGTTCTAGCAAAAGTACCTACCGCCAGTCCATATTTAGAAGTGATGTTATGAAACAATTACACCTACCGTCACGTTACTTCATTGTATAGTTCTTTCGCAATGTTATCAGTTACAAAACAAGTGTAACGTTTAGGTAATACAGCTAACCGGAATCTTGCAAAGGGCTTACTAAGGCTAAGAAGTAGCGCTAGAATTCTATTTGGTGAAAATCCAAAATATGCAAGCCAACAAAGCACTTATGAACAGTCAGTATCTACCACCGTTTGGGGATGCCGCTTCCACTGAGAAGCAGGGAAGTAAAACAATGGTTATAATATATATTCTCTTCAATGGAATAAAAGATAGTGTAGGGTGTAACATTCTGTTGCTGTTCCTGAGAATATTCTCAATGTTTGCAAGGCAACATCTTTGACACTGTAAAGTACTCAGTAAAATTAATTACCGAAAACTATCTACGGCATTTGACATACGTGATACTGGTGCAGATTCTATTGATACCTACATACATGACTAATCTCGAAAGGCCTTAAAAAAATAACACAACAAGTGTTATTGTTTGTTTCTATATCTGACTGAGAATCGTGCAAGAACGGCTGAACAGATTCGAATGAAATATTGTACACGGGTAGCTTACAATTTGTAAAGTTAATTAAAATTAATCAGCATAAATTAGTTTATATACCTATTGTTAAAAAAATACTTTATTTAATTAACTTGTCCATTCCTCACCAATACTTAAAACCGATTTACAAACATACATTCACATAGCGGCACTTATAACATTTTTTTTGTTGTTGTCATAACACATTGCGGTTTCAGGCCGGCATTTAACTTTTAAAGCTACCTTTAGCGGGATTATCGACTCTATTCCTTTGGGATTGGATTTAAGATAAGAACTCTTGCGCTCACCGCAAAAAAGTTCCGATGCGTTTCCGGGTGTGAAATGTGGTCGCCCCATTTGGTTTCAGAACGCATTTGGCGGTGGAAAAAATATTGGGTAAAGTTAAACTGTGTAAACAATTACAGGTTCTGTACGCACGGTCGGAGCAGTACCACTGTGTCACAGAAGATCGTTGTCAAGTGGCTATTAGTGCTGCATTTCGAACAATAAATGAGAGAGCCGGAAACCGAACTACCTCTCCTTCCCTACTCTCTGTCTCCCTATCTTTTAGGCATCGTGCGAGCAATGTCTTTGGTTTCGCAAGCGGCTATAGGCTACAGCAACAGCTTAATATAAGACGGTTTGTACACTTGCTTCGCTCTACCACCATTAAGATGATCAGTATGAATAAACAATAATAAATGTTTTCTTATATTTACGCGAATACTACAACATTGAAATAAAACTATTTTGCGGATTCAATCCCGTTTATTGACTTTTTTATGTTCCCGACGTCTCTAACACCTCAGTCCCCCCGTGATCACGGTTGCTGTAAAGCAGCCGAAACGTCGGGAACATAAAAAAGTCAATGAACGCGATATAATCCGTAAAATAGTTTTATTTTAAACAATAATTAAATTCAAATTGAATTTAAATCGTCTTCATACGGAACCCTAAACGCCATTTCATAATCATTAATGTTTCCGTACACCGTGTCGGTTTGTTTTTGCCATAGATATCACGTGTGAATTCTGTCGCACCGCGCGGCGCTGCAGCCGCGCCGGAGCCGTGCCGGAGCCGTGCCGAGGCCGCGCCGGGCCCGTGCCGCTCTTAGGGGACGCGTGAGAAACGCATCTTGTATACCGATAAGCTTGACGCTTCCGACATGGTAATGTAACTCGAGTTATTAGACCTGAACAAGTATATCTTAGTAAAGTCTCAGATTATGTAAGGTTTATTGGAATTATTTATGTATTTTGCATTACGCGTTACTTAATGCTAAAGATGATGGAGACGGCATCAGGAAAAAAAAAACAATGTACGATGGGCTGGGGGGCGATCCTTTTTTTTTTTTTTTTTTTTTTTTTTTTTCGTTGGAAAACCCTTTATGGGTCCCCTCACGCCTCGGGGGAGACGAGAGGGGTATGTGGGAGTCCTGCACCTGAAGGGCGCAGTATACCCACTAAAAACCAACGGTGTACCACCCTCCGCCATGCAGAGGGGCGCCCCGGGTCCACTGAAATGCTCCGAGACGCCCCGGCGGACGGCCCGGCAATGACTTGCCGGGCCACAGGCGCTAAAAGGGGGACGACCTGGTACCACCCCAGTCATCCCCCAGACGGCCGAAATCGTGCAATAGGTAGTGGGTCCCCCGACCCACCACCTGATTTCGGCTAGTGGGGAGGAAGAAGGCGATCGTAGCGCCTCCTTCTCCTCCCCACACGTCTGCGCCGGAGCGGATCTGCCAGGGGGTCTTCCTCCCTGGCCCGCTCCGCGGCCTCCTTCCGCGACATCACGTCCTCGCAGAAAGAGGCCATCGCCTCCCAGGACCCCTCACTGTCGAGCATAGACAGAACTATGCTCGGCAGTGAGAGGTCCCTTCCGACCGCCGCAACCAGAGTGCGGCGCTGCTCGACCCACGCAACACACTCTTCCAGCGTGTGCTGCGCGGTGTCTTCCGCTGCGCCACACTCATGGCACGCGGCGGTGGGCTCCCTCCTGGCTATTCGGTGCAGGTACCGACCAAAACACCCATGTCCTGTCAGCACCTGCACCAGCCTGAACGTCAGGGAGCCCCGAGGCCTCCCCACCCACCTCTCAAGGACCGGACGGACTGCGTCTATGGTGCGAAGACCATAGGTGGAGTCCGCCAGGTCCTCCGCCCATCGCCGCAGCGACTCCTGCTGCGCCCGACGTCTGGTGTCCAAAACATCCTCAAACGTCGGGCGGTTGCCGTCGCCGTGTCTCGCCGCCCTGAGTTGGTAGACGGCGGCGAGAACCCGGGCCTCCAACTCCCACGGGGGGCTGCCCGCGAGCACGCAGGCCGCCCCCCCGGATACCGTACGGTACCCCCGGATCACCCTCAGTGCCACCGTCCGCTGCGCCCTGCGCAGCAGACGGACATTGGTGGCACTGAGGGCATCCACCCACACCGGGGCCCCGTACAGGGCCATGCTTCGGACCACCCCCGCATACAGCCGGCGGCAGGTGGTCCCCGGCCCTCCCGAGTTTGGCAGCAGCCTTCCTAGCGCTGCTGCCGCCCCCACGAGCTTGGGGACCAGTCCGTGGAAGTGGTCCCCAAAGCTCCACCGCCCGTCCAGGCGGAGGCCCAGGTACTTCATCTGGGTCCCCACCCGGACCCTCACCCCGCCCACATCAATCGCCGCCCCAGGGGGCGGTCCACCCCGAGGCCCATGGAAAAGTAGGGCCTCGGTCTTCTCCGCCGCCACCCTAAGGCCCAGCGCCTCAATGCGGGCCACCACCAGGGAGGTACCCACTGTGGCCAGCAGCTGCACCTCCCTCCAACTTCCCCCCCTGGCTACGACCAGGGTGTCATCTGCATAGCAGATGACACGCATCCGTGGCAGGAGGTTGCCACGGAGCACCCAGTCGTAGCCCAGGTCCCACAGGATTGGGCCAAGCACAGAGCCCTGTGGGACCCCACACCCGACCGCCCGCCGGACCACCACCCCTCGCCTGTCGACGTAGGCGACCTTTCTTCCCAGGAGGTATCCCTCCAACAGCCGCCGAAGGTACTGTGGCACTCCGTGGAAGCGGAGCGCCGCCAGTATCGCCTCAAAAGGCAGGCTGTTGAAGGCGTTGGCGATATCCAACGATACCGCCAACACCTTTTCCCCCCGGTTGGTCGCTTCCGTCGACCACGACTTCAGGGCCATCAGGGCGTCCGTCGTGGACCGCCCAGCCCTGAAGCCGAACTGGTGGTCCGATAAATCGGGCCCCTCCTCCGACAGATGCCGGATGAGGCGGGAAGCCACGACTCTCTCCAGAGCCTTTCCTACCTCATCCAGCAACACGATCGGCCGGAAGGCCGACGGGCAGTCAGGCTGCCGACCCTCTTTCGCCCACAGGCACAGGCGGCCTTCCTTCCACGGCTCCGGGAACTGACCTGATGTTAAACATCGGTCAAAAAGCTCCCGGAGCCCCTCGCCCATGTGCGTGAGGGCAATGGCCAGCACCCTGCCAGGTACGCCGTCCGGGCCCGGCGCCCTCCGCTTTTTGCGGAGGCGCTCCACCACCTCCTCCATCTCCCCTTCTGTGATTGGGGGAATGGAGGTGTCTTCCGTCCGAGCTTCTCCGACAGGGAGACGCATGGGCGGTGGGGTGAAGTCCGTGCGATCCGGGAAGAGGGCCTCTACGACGCTGTCCAGCAGGTCTGGATGCATCGTCTCCGTCAAGGGGGGCGCCGCGGCTCGGAATTTGTTCCGAGCCGCTTTGTACGGGCGCCCCCAGGGATCCGCATCCAGACCGGACAGCGTCTCCTCCCAACCCTCCTCCTTCGCCCGAGTGATGGCCAGTTGCAGAGCCAGTTTGGCACCTCTATACCCCTCATGTAACTGGCCCTCCCTCACCAGGTCCCGGACCGCCCGCCGTCGGCTGCGCTGGTACTCCCGCCTCGCCGCCGTACATGCTACGCGGAGGCGGGAGATCTCCGTCGACCACCAGTACACCGACCGCCTCGGCGGACGACGTCGGGTTCGCGGCATACCCGCATCACAAACCACCGTGAGGGCGGCACGGAAGCGGGTGGCGGACTCGTCCACCCCCTCTGATACGGCGACCCGAGCGCACCACGCCTGAACTATGGCCGCCTCCTCCGCCATCTCCCGGTCGAGGCGGCCAATCGCCCACCGAGGGAACGCCTCCCCACCCCGGGGAGAGGAGGACGGCACAGTCTGGGGGGAGGAAGACACCTCGAACCTGATGTAGAGGTGGTCCGAGAGTGTCTCCACCTCTCCCATCACACGCCAGTTGCGCACGCGGCGTGCGACGGCTGGTGTGGCGAACGAGATGTCCACCACTGAGCCGCCATTGTGCCGCACGCACGTGTGCGCCGTCCCAGTGTTGAGGAGGGACAGTCCGGACTCGACTGCCCACTCCTCCACTGCTGCCCCCCGAGGGTCCGTCCGGACTTCCCCCCACGCCCTCGACTTGGCGTTGGGGTCGCCCACCACCACAACCGGGAGAGGGGACATCCTCCTCACCACCGGGCCTAGAGCGTCTAAGAATGCCTCTAGGTCCCGCAGCGGCCTGTTTGGGGAGAAGTAAATACCAATGATGGCATACTCTCCCCATTCGGCCGCCACATACCCGGCTCCCCTCTCCCTCACCACGACAGGGCCTCCCTCCGTCCGACCGACGATGGCCACGGAGCCATCCAGATCACCAGCCCAGTTGGGCCGGGCTGGGACGAAATATGGCTCCGCGACAACAGCGACGTCGATGCCCCACTCCGCCATGGACTGCAAGAAAAGGTCTTGCGCCCCAGCGGAGTGGTTAAGGTTTCCCTGGAGGAAGCTGACATTGTCACACATTATTGTTCCATGTCAGCTCCCTCCGACCTGTGGCCGCCGTCGGTCGTTGGGGCCCTTGTCCAAGGGGCCCCCTTGCCTTTCATGGAGGGGGGGTTGCAGCTTTTCCCCCCCATTATGTGGTCCGCTGCCTTACCGGCGTGGGCACAGACGGCGCAGTGCATTTCCGCTTTGCACGTCGCCGCTCTGTGACCCTCCTTCCCACACCGGTAGCATAGGCTACCCCTGTCAGCCGCCGAGGGGCACAGTGGACGCGTGTGCCCTATCCCCATGCAGCGGAAGCACCGCATGGGCTTCGCATCCAGGGCCAGCACCCGCACCGAGCTCCACCCAATGAGGAACCGGGATGCTCCCACTAGGGTCTTCGCTACGGCGACGGGGCACGATATGAAAATGCTCCCGTCGCCCCCGCGATCGGTGCGGATCTCCCCGGCCCTAATCTGGGCCGGTTCGCACCCCCCCTTCTTAGCCGCCTCCTGGACCACCTCCTCCCGCGTGATGGAGTCATCCAGACCGACGATGCGCAAGTCCGCACACTTCGTCGGCCTTCGGATGTCGGCCACGCCCGCCAAAGCCTCCTTCAGCCTTTCGGCTAGTCGGTCCGCCTTTTCACCACCTTGGGAGCCAGGGATCTCGATGATCCTGGCACCGGTGGCGGTTTTGCGGACCGTCAGTGATTCTATCCCCAGCTCCGGGAGATCAATCTTCTCCCGGGCTGCGGCAAGGACCCCAGCGTAGCATTTGCCCCCCTTTTCCGCCTCTGGCTGCAGCGTAACGACCACTGCGGCGGTCTTGGGGGTAGAAAGGGTAGCCTTGTGGCCTTTCTTCCCTGCTTTGACGGCAGGGGGGCCCTTCGCCTGGGCGGCGGTGGAGGGCGGCGCCGCAGGTGTGGGGGAGGACTTCTTCCCCTTCCCCTTCCCTTTGCCCTTTCGATTAACGGTGGACCATTGTCCACCGTCTGCGGCTTGCGGAGGAGTGACCGTGGCCGGGGCCTGCCTCACCTCCTGGGGCGTCTGCGGGGCAGAAGGAGCAACCTCCACCCTAGCTTGGGCTGTCTGCCTGGGCGCCACTCGCCCCCGCTTGCCCAACACTGGCGAGCTGGGCCTGCTCACTGCAGGCACCGCAGCAGGCACCCCAGTCGCACGCTTGCTTCCGGACGCAAGAGGGGGGCGAACAATCGGAGCCGGCAGTAGCCTCCCCTCCAGACCCTCAAGGCGGGCATTCATCATCTCCCCAAGGGAGATGAGGAGGGACCGCTTCAGCTCCTCAATGGCTCCGGCAAAATCAGGCACCTGGGGGGCGCTCGAAGCCTTCGGAGGGGCTGGAGCCTTCCTCTCGGAGTAGTCCCGACGGACTGCTCGAACCTCTGCCTTGAGCCCCTCCAGCTCCCTCCGAAGGTTGATGTTGTCCCTCTTAAGGCGGCGAGTCTCCTCGGCGACCGTACGGTCCGCCAGGCAGTCTACAATGTCCTGCAGAGATCTCGCCGCCTCTTTCAGGTCACGCACGCAGCCGCCCTGCAGGTGTTTTGACTTAAGGGCCACATCAAGCACCTTAGCCACCTTCTCCCCTGCTTTTGCCCTCATGGTTTCTGCGTCCAGGAACTCCACATCTTGGGGCCCACTGGACTCTGCGGCCAACTCTTCCGGAACTTTTTCCTTGCGGTAGGCCTGACTCCGCAATTTCCTATTAAATTCGCCCTCCTCCTCTTCCTCGCGGAGGCGATTAATGTCCAGTCGTGCTCTGGCAAGCCCGTAGTTATGGCCTGGAGCACGGGCCTTCCCTCTCTTTGCCGCCGACACTCTCGCGGACTCGGCAACCTCGGTATCGGACCCCGAGTCCGACAGCACACTCCGCTTGCGACGCGGGATAAAAGCGTCCGACTCCGAAGAAGCGGACATTGCGCCGCCTTCGTCCTGAGGACCAGCGCTCACCACAACAGGGGGAGGAAGAGCCTCCTGCGTAACACGACCGGGCTTCATCGAAGCCCCTGCACGCTGGGTCACTGACCTTTCTCCCGTAAAAACGATGCGAAGCGAGGGACTCACTTCACGCTTCTCTTCCGACCCAGAAGGTCGCATTGTTGGCCCTAATAAGGGCCCTTTAAGTATTGTGGGCTAACTGATATTAACCCGCAACAAAACAACAACCAATCACCGAAAAACCTGGGGGGCGATCCTAGTGACACCCAGGCCTAGGCAAATTACGAGAAGGCTTTTCCAGAAATTTGCCCCGACGTGATTTGAACCCGAAACTACCCGGTGCAGTGAGCAAGGCGCAATACGCTCGATATCAGAGAGTTGACAGTTCTCGCTAGAAATCTTTGCTCGAACCACTACTTCGCCAAGCGTTCATCAGTAGATATGTACAAGCATACTAGCTCCATCTAGCGGTACGATCAAGAAGGTTTCATGCTTCATCAAGGACAAGGATCTACCAGTAAAGGATTCATTTCTATATTATCGAGAGAAAAAAAACATATTAGAACGTTATCCACTTCTCCATATTTATATATTGAAGGCTACATTTTTATACTAATTTAATATACGATACCATCAGCTTATTAAATTAAAATTAATTCATTAAAACATTTTTTCCAAAAAAATGTTTGCATTCAATAAATCATTTTTAACTGTTGTATCCAAGTCTGTATCCGATGTATTTTTTTAATTTTTCGCGCGAACAGCCATATTGATGTTTATCTGTGCAGGATGCGTTTAGAAACGCGATGATAAACGATACGAGCGTGGCAGATGATGTTTGAGATAAATAAATAAAAAACAAACATGAATAACGAACGAAACGAAAAAAAATCATTTTTTCTTATTTATTTAGACGATTCTAGAAATGTTTTTTTATAATGCATAATAAAACCGGTTATAAATATTATTAAACCCAGAATTTTAATATAATTCCTATGCCCATGGCCCAAGGTGTATCTGAATATAATAGACGACACGTCTAGATCTCGTCTAGATTATTCAGGACAACGAACAACACAGCACAAGCTGCAAAATGCCTAACTAACCTATTTACTTACATTTTACTTTAACTTTTAATAAGCTGTCAATTATCTCATAAGCGGCAATATTAGGACACTTAAATAATCCCACTGTCCTCATATTGCCTTTTATGGGTACGCATAATAAAAAAATTGGTACGCCATAATAATAGTTTTAGTGGTTTTACAAAAAAAACCTACTACTATTCCCACTAATTTTCCACTAACCACCTCCAGCCTCCTAAATCCTAGTGGTAATTTACGGATTAAGACGTCTTACCGGGACGCTCAAGTACCAGGCTCGCATGAGTTCTAAGGAGACTGAGTGTGACTCAATAATATGTGCTATTTTTCTCGTGTCATAATGGGTAATGCTATTAAAAATCCGGTGTTACCATTTTCTGATTGGCCAAGAGGTAGGTAAATATATAGTTACATAGGTCTGTTCTAAAACTGGTTTACCCTCTGTGTATCTTAAAATAGCTTTATTTATATACTTATAGCTGAATCATGTAATATTTATATTATTAATTTTATAGGTATATTGTTAAAATGTAAAGTATAATAAAGAGTATAATGTTATATATTTTATTATTTAGAAGACATAAGGGTGGAAGCTCATGTTTTTCTGTGACAAACACTCAATTATGTTCTTAATAAAATGTTGTCGACTACTAATATTAACAGGTAATTATTCATTAAAAATAAAACCAGGAATAGTTTGCAACAAAACACCTCTCTATCCCCTTTTTAACCACGTTAGTAGTAAAAGAACACACTAATAATAATTACCAGGGACACGTAATAAAGTAGACGTCAATAAAAGGCGTGTTACAATTGCATTACAATATCTAATGAATACAATAATAATAATTGCAAATAAATTACAAATAGAACACGTAACAGGTGTAAATGACGAACAGGTGGCGCCACTGTGCAGACTGATTTTAAAAAACAATTGAATGGGCTGAACTGGACACTAATGTCTACTCCACACATTCGGTTCAGTAGTTTTTGTGATATGCCGTTGCAGATGGACATACGAAATTAGATAGGTACTTAAATAAGCATCTTATTGAAATTATTTTATCTATCTGTCTAAAATAAGCTTCTTTAGGTACGTACAGTACACCACAAAAAACAGAACCATCTAAGGACGCCCGAAAGAAGCAAAGCTTTATAGTATAAAGCGTAGGAATTAGGCGTTAAAAACGGTTTCGGCCACTCTGTATACCTATTAGTGATGTAACGAATATTCGCATTCGCATTCGCGAATATTCGCATATTTTTTGACATTCGCATTCGCAAGAATCTATGCGAATGTTTGGCGAATGTTTTTAAAAAACAAATAGGAAATTATCTATAGATGCATATGGAATGTTAATGCAACTAGTAAGAATTATATATTATTTAAACAAACTTGCTAATAGAGTGGCCCTTATTGCACCGCTTTTAGGTTCATAAAGCAGCTTATTACGCACTAGTGCTATTGACTTTACATTTTTTAAATCTTAGTTAAGAGTTATCCTAAAAATAGTAAATATTTAAAATAAATATATAAACAATATTTATTAACATAATATAAATAAATGCATTAATTATTTAAATAAATTTCTTGCACAAAACATTCAATTTCATTGTAATTAAACAAATTATAAACATTTGAACTATTCTATTTCAAATACTATAATTTGTTAGCAAAAACGAAAAAGCAAAAGTGACATAAACCTTTTATTCTTTTAAGATTTATGAAAATTCTTATAAGGAGTTTTAATTAAAATAATTAACTTGTGATTAGACTGGGTACACAATCAGTGGTGCGTGGGTGGTTTGAGACTCAATCCAAACTTTAGATAAAAATATATGTATATTTATTGTGTATAGTAAATAACTATTTATTTCCTATAATTAACCATTTATAACGTGGTTCTAATTTAAAGGATGAATCTTGAGGTTTACGTTAAAAGGCCACAATGAAGGCCATATTTCGTAAACGGGAATGTATATGGAAAAACAGTCAAAGAAACCTTCAAATTATTTTAAAATACCTACTGAACAATACCTCAATCGAGGGGGTGTGTAAACATTTTTTTTCACTCCCCTTTCTTAAGTACGGGAGGTACAGTGGAATAACATTGATTTCAAAATTTAAAAACAGTTTTTGAAAGGTACATAAACTCAATTTGTTTGTTTTTTATTGGCTAATTTGTAGTATTTTAGCCCTAATAGTTTCTAAATAAAGTTATTGTGATTTCATACGGACGTGCCGAAACGATAAGGTTTCCGAGTTTGACTAGGGAACCCTAAAAACTTACGGCACGCAATGTAGTTTTATTTTTTATTCATCCATCCAATTCTCTAGGTCTTAAAGAAATTCGTGAATTGTGATTTTATTAAAATTAAGATTGTAATATTCTAAATATTTTTTACTCGCAAGTAAGTTGTAAAATGTTGTATGAAACGCACGTAAGCACTGTTAATTACACACCTTGGCTCCATTACAGCGCAGCCCTCGCGTTAGTCTCTGGCTGCGAACCAGCCTCGATCGTTACTTAGCTCACTTGCACATAATGCACTTATTTACTTATATTTGTTTTTTTTTAATGGAACTGTCTTGAGGTAGGCAACTAAATTATAAATAGGATCTTTCTCTATTGCCCTTGTTAGTCTAATTAAAGTACTATCTCAATAAAATTTGAATATCAACTAAATTTTATTAATACAATACAAATATCTTTGAATTAAATTTATGTGACTAACTTCGTTCTTTCAACCTGCATGGGTTCGGTTATGTTCGGCCGACACGAAATGTCAAACCAGTCTAACAGTTTGCGCGTTCTTTATTAACCCCCGACGAAAAATAGGGGTGTTATAAGTTTAACATGTGTTTTTAGAAAGGTATTCTTATTGAGAATGTTTGTGTGTGTCTGATCGGCTATGTATCACGAAAATCAATTCAACCGTTAGAAAATTATCAGCTCTTTTGTAATTTAGAAAGTCGTCAAAAGGGTTTTTTTTTAATTTTCATTTTAGAGTTTCGTATTTGAAAGTCAACATTCGCATTCGCATTCGCATTCGCGAATGTTGGAGCCAAATATTCGCATTCGCATTCGCATTCGCGAATGTCAAAAAATCAACATTCGTTACATCACTAATACCTATATATATATCGTTTAACGCGACTGACGCTTCGCACGGATAGAAAGGCCGCGCGGCGAACGCCCCGAACGTCCGTATAGAAGCGTCGCTTCAAAAACACGTAAATAATTTGTATATACATATATTCTTAGAAGGCTGTTTTAAAAATACTTCAGCACTTAGAGTACGCCCACAATAAAATGGCGCAAGAAAAATATTTTTTTAACAAAATTATGGTACAGCTCGCATCGACTACCTGTCCTGTTGATCACGTGGTTCGCGTGGCGGCATATGTTCAACCATAATTGCTGATCTACCGTGAACATGCTGTGGACATATTTTAACGACACACAATGCACTCTACTTAACTCGTAACACGATCGATTAAAAACTATTTTACTTTATTTTAATAACGGATCAAGATTGTAACGACATGAATGCTAGATCACCTGTACGAATTAGTTGAATCGTACGTATGAAGTTGAATGTTAAATTGAGACCTAATTGAGTACTCTAACCTACTTGTAGGTAATATGTAATAAGATTATGTACCTACTTAGTAACTACATTTATTTTTATTCAAAATGATAAATAATTGTGAGGCATAAATTAACACTAAAATTTATACTTTGATGACCGCTTGGCGTAGTGGTTCGAGCGTAGGCCGCTCGGCTCACTGCACATGGTGGTTGCGGATTCATTTACCGCCGGGGCAAATTTAGGAAATGGCCTTTTCGTAATTTGCCCAGAGCTAGGTGTCACTAGGATCGCCTCCAGTCTATTGTGCGGTACCCATACTAAGCGTTGCTTAGTTTGGGACCATACAGTTGGTGTGGCGATATTTATTTATTTATATAAGCCGTCGGTAAACGTAACACTCGTAATGCGCCAATAAACTCGGCCGTGACATTTCCGATGCAGCTCGCGCAGTCGTCAACTGCTCGCGACGAAATTTATCCATAACCTTATTTTATAGTACTGCCGATAGCGAGCGCGTTTACACTGGCGATGGTGAAATATGGCGCCACTTTGCTGATGCAGTGGACGAAAACTAGTATCAATAATCTATATATATAAAAATTAATCTCTTTCTCTATTTCCTCGGTCATCGCATAACGCGTGAACGGATGGAACGATTTCGCCAATTGTTTTTTATTATGTCCAGGAGAAGGTTCATATGAAGGAAAAAAATAAGAAAGTTTAGCGGAACAATTCCAATTCAATATTCAATGTTAAGACAGGACAACGTCTGTCGGGTTAGCCAGTAAATAAATAAATAATGACGGACTAACACTTCAACTGTAATTAATAAATAAGTACCTACTTAATTTGATGTTTAGTTAAAAATGTTTTCTTATAATTGGTTGAACATAAGACCAAACAATAATTGTTTGAATCACGTACCTAATAATAATCAGCAAACCAAATAAATAACATAAAATAAAACCTTTATGGTCACAAAGTAATGAGCTGGGTACGATCCCAGTGACACCCAAACCTGGGCAAGGTACGAAAAGGTCATCTCCGAAATTCGTCCCTGTGGAAATCGAACAACCTGGTGGACACTGCGCCAAGCCGCCTTCACATCAATATTAAATGTATAGTCTCAAACCAAGCAATGCTTATACTATGTTAGTACTGGACTGTGGACTGGGAGTGATGCCAGGGATACCCAAAACAAATGACGAAAAGCCATTTATACCTACTTATAATCACAAAAATACTAGCAGCAATGTCTGTGATGATGTTAATTTAACAAAAAAGACCTCTATCAGCAACCACTTTATTTTCTTATCAAGTGTTATGTAGTGTAAAGTTGAACAACCTATAATCAGCGGCGGGAACCACTGAATCGAAAAACTATTTAAAATCGGTTCAATGACTTCTGTGAATGTGTTGTTTGCTTAAATACTATGATAGGAGTACTGCATGTGCTTAATATCATGTATAGCATGGTTGTTTATTAGCAAATTAACTGTTAATATGCCTCATACACTAATTACAACCTAATAAAATGTATATTGTATCTTTAAATATGAGTTATATCCACTGACTGACATCTGCCTTCTAATACTAAATTAGTGGGATCATCAGCGATCTAAGAGTCATCATTTTTGTCTGTTTATTCCCGGATTCTAATTACCTGTAACATCTATCAAAGACAGTAGTAACATGACAACTATTAAGGCCGGTAATATCCAGGTATTAGCGTATCCATGGATAATAGTAAATCGATTAATGACTGAAACAAACGAGAAAATTGTTCGTGAGAAAAAAAAATGCACGGCAGCTAATTGTTTGTAGTTGTAATATACTTTTCAGTATTATTTACTAAAAGTTTTATAAATACAGCAAATATTTATACTTATAATACCTCGTATTAATACATTTATTTGCTGTTATTTCAAAACGTTTAGTAACGCAATACTCAAATGTATACTAGGATCTACAAAAATCATCTGTTTAAATTTTTTCTCAGTTTTTTTTTTGGTCATTCCGTTATGTGCGTACAAAATTACATCTCAAGAGTGTACTTAATTTTGCTCTCCGAACTGAGTGCGAACATTGTATAACCTTACAATAATAATGAATTTAAATATAAATAGCCCAACTGTTATGTCCGCGAGTGTACTAGGAAACGCGAATTTATTTGAGACAGGTCAATGCTAAACTTGATATACTTTGTAAGGAATGAAGCCATTTTACAATCACAGCCTCGTAAAGTGCGATTCGATAAATGCATCTCTATGTGAAATATTATACATCTGTAAAAAACATTATACTGATCGCTGAAATAGAAATACGTATTCAAATAAATATCGCCAGACACAAACTGTATGTGCCCAAACTAACCAACGCTTATATTCTACCCATAACCGATCTCAAGTCTGAGATCGATCTTGGAAATGTCATTCTTATGTCACACCAGTACAAAATGACATGTCAAAAACTTGCTCAAACCGGTCTCAGACTTGAGAACGATTTATTAATACCGGCCTTATTATTATTATATTAAAAGAGTACCTTAAATACAATGTTTGTTTGAAAAAAACGGTGGTAGAGTCATTTGACTACAGCTATACGGGCCAGCTTACAGCTGTGATTCGTACGATGAGTATGAGAGCCGGAAGTCCAAACCCTATCCCATCTCCTCCTGCTGTCCCACTCTCCTTCAGGCTGGAAACGTGCGAGCAATGCCATAGGTACTGTAACTGCTTAACATCCGAAGAGTCTAACGCTTCCTTGCCGAGTTTGAAAGAAAGTGTCGATCAAAAATCGACCGATCAGCAATCTATCTATCGCTTGCAATATCTAAATAAATATAGTATTGGGTTTTAAACTAACAACAATTATTTATTATTTGACTATTATATTTATTTTGAATTTATATAATATTAATAATTAATTAGTCTTTTTTAACGTTTTGGAATGTGTAAATATAAATAAGCTTTGGAAATTCAATTTTTTGTGTATCCCTTCGCTCCAATTAATAAACTTAATCGTCATCTGTTTTGCACATCGGCTGTGCCTTTGACAGAGTAACCTGTGCTGTATAAGGGCCCGGCAGGGATTCCGATGCCTTTGGGCGCTTCAACGGCGTTGAAAGAATATGGAGCCAGCCTTAGTGCATATTTGGATAGGCAAAAACTAAATTCGACATCGTTTTAGTAAATCTGTACTTTTGGATTTCATGGTCGATAAGTATCCAATATAGTTTTCGATGCCACCAAAAGTACCGAGCCTGTTATTGTTTAAATGCTGTAATAACGCTAACTAACATATTTTATTTATGGTTCTAGGGTTCTGTAAACCTTATAAGATCATACAGTCCGTCCGTCCGTCCTACTATGTCACAGTACCATAACGTCTATAGTTTTCGACGTAAGGTGACCAATTTTGGTACATACACCTATGCTTAAAAAAAGATTAAATTTTCAGAAATATTAAAAAGTCGCAAAGTTACTTTTTTATGTAGGTATAACAAAGTCGACAAACAAGCGCAGAACCCGTCTGAAGTTAAGCAGTTTCCATAGCCTATAGATGCTTGCAATACCAAAGACGTTGCTCACACATTGCAACCTGAAGAGGAATGGCTTCTCTCAAAAACCGTGCGAAACGTGACAGCTACTTTACAGTCTTCCGTGAGAAGGTGGAACTACCCCGGTCAACCGTATTACAGTTGAACTTTGGAGTTCCCATGCACAAGGAAAATTACAAATATATTTCCCTATTGTTAATTTTATAAAAACCAAATAGCATAGGATCACGGTTTTTACGACGAAAATACCGAAACGTTTCGTCTCTTTCTGTATAAGAATGGCCTAAGCTCGCTCGTCTTGCACTCGAGCCGAATACGTCAGTTTTGTCAGTTTTCAGGTTGTCCACTAACCACTCTACGAACAGTTATCCAACCAAAGTTATCGACATAGCTCAAATAATTAAATAATTAGCAAGCTGAAATGGCAGTGGGCTGGCCATAGCTCGCGAAGAATGGACAACCGCTGGGGTAAACGTGTTCTTGAGTGGAGACTTCGACTCGGCAAGCGTAGTGTAGGACGCCCTCCGACCAGGTGGGATGACGATCTGCGAAGGACTGCAGGCAGATGCTGTATGCGGCAAGCTAAAGACAGGGCGCTTTGGCGCTCATTAGGGGAGGCCTATGTCCAGCAGTAGACTGATATAGGCTGATGATGACGATGATCTATCGGAAAGAGTAGTAGAGTGACTGGTTAGTGAATACCTGAAATATAGCCTCTTTTGAGGAATGTGTAATGCATTGTTGAAAATGAAGTTCTATGAGTTTAAGACACTTTGAGTAAAGAGCAACCCCTAAAATGATTCCAAGCTTTTTTTTGGACTTGTCCCGCCACGCACTCCCTCCATTGTTACTGTGTCGATCCTGTACACCAGGATCGACAATGGTGGCCAATAATAACGTCGAGGTTTGACCCTCGACGAGTCCCGAGGCAAAGTGATATTGTCTTGGAACCCGCTCGAGTTTAATCGAAAAAAATAATAGGTACCTGGAAGTAAAAAAATCCACTAAGCTAAGTTAAACTTGTAGGGTTACCAACAGTCGGCACCTACATTCCAGTGACTCACCTGTAAGCTACCCTTCAAGCGTGCAATTCTATTTATGGCATGGACGAAATAAATTGGAGGTAAATGATATAGATTGCTATAAATGATAGATCATGGGTTTCCAGGCTCCATTAATGGATTAATTCAATATAGTGGTGGTCACCTGGTCCCCCCCGTGGGTCAGGTGCTATATCACCTGTGCCTAGCCAGTCTTGTTTTGACAGGTGGATCAGCCATTGTCACGGGATTACCGAGTTCGCATACCCGAGACGAAAATGCAAACTTGTAATTTTTTTGTTTATTTAAATATAGGTTTTGCGTAAACGTGACAGCTACTTTACAGTCTTCCGTGAGAAGGTGGAACTACCCCGGTCAACCGTATTACAGTTGAACTTTGGAGTTCCCATGCACAAGGAAAATTACAAATATATTTCCCTATTGTTAATTTTATAAAAACCAAATAGCATAGGATCACGGTTTTTACGACGAAAATACCGAAACGTTTCGTCTCTTTCCCTTTCATCTCCTTACAAGGTAACTCTCAGAATTTACGTCGTGTATCGTAGTACGGAATCACCAATATTTCAGACTTTCAATCTCCACAATTTAAACCTTATTGCCTTTGCTAAAAGTGCAATTCCGATACCAAATAGGTCTACAATTCCCGGTTTGTATGTACGAAAGTTTTCATATTTGTTTTGTAAGTTTGGTATTAGGAATTGATAAGTAGGATACATTAATCTGATTTCAAAAACTGTATCAGTAAATACCATTACAAATCCAAACTACGGAAAAATACTGCCAATTTAATATTAGGTAAAACTCTACATAGGTAAAAAGAAAGCCAAAAAAACCTATGAATTGTACTTCGGTTGAATTCCAATGATCGTCTCGACGATAACCATTTAAGGAATTAGACACTTGAACAAAAAACAACCTTATTATGTGAAGATGGGACTCAAGTTGGTAATATCGTGACTCTATAATAAAATAAGGATTACTCTCGAGGCTTTGATTTGAGACCATGATCCACGGCACTGATCATGAATATTGGTGCTTTATTACAATCTCTACATATTAAAATGTGCATTAAAATCAAACAAAAATTACATGTTTAAAAATAAACGCAATTATAAAATTCTTTTTTTGGTTTATGAATGCTAACCTTGTACATTTCAGATATTTCCAGCAATATACAATTACCTACTCAGACTGCAGATACATTTATCTATTTTTACATTTATTTATCTGATTTGGCGGAATAAATTAAATATATATTTGTTAAAGACAAATAGTGTAGGTTAATTCCTAGTAGTTAATGTAACTATTTTGATTTTCAAACATACCCGATGCGAATGATTAAACCATGAACCGATAACTTCCTTGGGTTAAACCATTAATTCATATCCTGTTCAGTATTTCATTTACCCAGAACTCGCACCCATATCCGTTTCAGATTACTAAAAAAAGTAATTACACGGACAAAAACACGTATTTAACACATCAAACTAAATGGTCCTCTAAACTAACTCTTTAACTTAAATAATGGCGAATTTTGACAGTCGATCCATAACGGTTCATCCATTGTCTACAGCCGATGAGTATGATATTTTTTATTAAAAAAAGCACATATCAAACCCTTTCTATTTGTGGACATCTGCCGAAATCGATTTTGCATTTTTTTTAATAAAAAAGTAAGCGGGTGCAAAAAGTATGAACCTATGTTTTTTTGAACGCAGTGTTTGGCAAACGGCAACCCTTTGATCAAATGGTGTAATCAGATTTCGGCATGTGCTATCCCTTTTTTTTTCAAGAAACTCGATCTTGAGTGGAGTGTGCTCGGGCCTTTGTGGCTGACAAATGTTTGCTTTCGCCTATCGTCTTCCGTATTAAAAAAAAAATGGCACGAGACCTTTGTTGTGATGTACTTACTATTATATTGTGGAAGACACATGCTGTTTATTTTTTTTAATATTTTTATTAATGACTAGCTCTTGCTATAAATAGCTTTGGCAGCGTATTTCTTGTATGTCGATAACAACGCCACCTATCGGCTCTAATTATAGCTAAGTACAGCCTAGGTGAGCCCATTAGTACAAAAAGTCATCAAAATCGGTCAAGCCGTTTTGACAGAATTACAAACCCGCACACCGGAATTGTATTTAAGTAAATATAAAGATTTTATTGAAAATACTAATAAATTCAATTAACATTACAAAAATTACATAATGTAAAACACAAAATGATTAGTTATTTTTAAGGACTGACCTAGAAAAGCGTTGTTCCTAATTAATTATTGAAATTCATTGTTATGAGTCTAATCATTAGTTGAGAACTAACTATGATATCCTTTAATTACAAACAAAAGAGCAAATCATAAAACTAAACAGTTGTCAGAGCATTATTTGACTTGTAACGGTGGTCACACAATCCGATTGCAAAAGCGATTTCGTGCACTACACCCTCTCGCAATATTTACTGTTTCAAAGTTAACCCTTTAAAACGATTTGATAATAGATCCTAGTCTGTTAGCCAATGAGCGCATACCACGTCCCTAAAACCGGGCCCTTAGGTGGTAGTCACCAGGTGCCCTAGGCCCACATTAATAAATCTATATGAAGTTTGAGAATCTTGAGCAACCTTTTGACATGTCAATTCACCGGTATGACCACAGATATAGATTTACATAGATAAGGCAAATGCATGTACTTCGCGTGTACGAAACCCCGACCAAGCGTCAAGGTTGGTCGCCGCAAATTTACAGTCCGCGCCACTACAGATATAAAAAAATATGAGTATGAGCGAGATAAGCACTCGAGATAATCGTAGACGGCGGAGGGGCATCGGCGGCATCGGTGTCTTTGAATCGGTTTGGATCTCCCGTCACTAATGACGTTACAGTAGGTGTTAAAAATTCGGCACGCTTGGTTTCAATACAAATCGTGATACTTGCGTTATCTATGTAAATCTATATCTGTGGGTATGACAAATGAATGACGTTTCCAACATCGCTCTCAGACTTGAGATCAATTTGTTAACACGGGCCCAAGTCTATTACCGGCTCTGAGGCCCGCATTAATAAATCTATATCAACTCTGAGACTGATCTTGAGTACGCTTTTGTCATGTCATTTTGTATAAGAATGGTCTAATCTCCCTCGTCATGCACTCGAATACGTCAGTTTTGTCTGTTTTCCGGTTGTCCACTAACCTCTCTAGTGGGTAAAAAAAGTGGGTAGGTGTTAGCTAAGAAAATTTTCTTTGTGGAATTAAATAATTAAAAATACTATATTAATTAATAATAGCTGTAACTGTATGGATAACTAACATATAGTACACAATACCTGCCGGAAAGTGTTATCCTCACTGTATCACATCACTTCACATATTTTAAAGCACCAGTTGTGTTGGCATATCACACTATTTTTAAAATGGACGCTATCCAAGAGTCTGTATCCCAGCTGCAGAAGTTATTCCTTCAGAAGATGGATGCGTATCAAGGTGAGCTGAAAGCTGCTGCTCCTTCATCCAATGTGGCCAATTTGACAGCTGATTTCACTGAATTCCGTGCCTTTATCATGACTGCCCTTCAGTGCCTGCAGGATCAGGTAGGCATGTTGATGCAGCAGTGTGACAACATGGAAATGCGGACTCGTCGCAAGATATTATTGCTACATGGTCTCCCTGAATCTAATAATGAAGACACCGCTACCGCAATTGTCAAAGTTGTGGTCGGCCAATTGAAATTGACTGAGTTTACCATTGGTGATATCAGTCGTTGCCATCGCATGGGCCGTATGTCTACTCCTGATAAACCCAGGCCAATCTTGTTTAAAGTGCATGACATTGCACTTAGAAATAAGATTTGGTATGCCAAGACCAGCCTGAAGGGATCTAAAGTCACAATGTCCGAATTTTTAACCAAGTCTCGGCATGATACATTCATGGCAGCTCGTCAGAGGTTCGGCGTCACTAAATGCTGGACGCGGGAGGGCTTCGTGTTCGTTGTGGGAGCTGATGGAGAGCGTCACCGCGTCAGCTCACTTGCTGAGCTCGAGAAGATCGCTGTAGCAGATGTGCCGAAGCCGGCGCCAATAACTCCAAAAGATCCCGTGACTGCCCCTAAAGTTAGACGTGCCTGTGCCGCCAACAAGAAGTGATAGCTTTCTTTTAGTTCTTAGCTGTACGGTTGTTTGCATGTCTCCTATTAGGTATTTGTTTTATGTAGTGCATTTTGTTCTTTATTTTCATCGCAGTGTAGGTAGGTAAGTCAATCATATTTTCACGTCTAGCGCTGTTACGTTGAGTACCCACCTAATTGTATTTTGTTTCTAAAACTGTGAGTACTTTGTTCGTTTATTGTTAATACCTAAGTAAATTAATTTCCTTTTCTCACTTTTTATAAGTTAGGTAGTCAAAATATATATTTTAATCTCATTGACAAGTAATGTCAAATGTTACTATAACCTGATTTGTCATCTTCAATGTTGAATTGAAACCATAGATAAATAATAATATTTTGCAGCTGCGTTTCGTTTCTCGCAGAATAGTAGTCTATTTCCTTAGAAGTGCACTAAATAATTTCACAATGTTTGAATAATTTGTTTTTTGTACCTAGATTTTAAATTACTATTGTGTGATACTTTAGTAAAGTTTGTATTTATGTGAATATTTATAATAGCACAACCGGCAGGTGGAGTTTCTATATTGTTTAAATTTTGTTAGTTTTAAACAATTTTTTTTTTTTTGTTTTTAATTATTATTTAAATTATTTTAATTATTTTTATCACTATACTTATCTATTATAAGTAATTTTTAATATCATTCTATCGTGCTTAGCAATGAATAGTGGTAGCGACAGTGACCAATTCTTGTCTCTTTCTTCCGATTCTCATAGTGGCAGTGACGATAGTTTTGCTAGCATTCCTTCACTGTCAGAAACTCTTGAATCCCATTTTTCTGATGCGGCGAAAAACCTTAATATTGTTCACATAAATGCGCAAAGTATTCCTGCTCATTTTTCAGATATGCAGGTGTCTTTGACTCATAATAATATTCACGCTATTTTAGTCTCAGAGTCTTGGTTAAAACCTTGTCTTCCTTCTTCTTCTTACTCGCTGCCTGGTTTTCACCTAATACGCAATGATCGTACTGGTGGTGGTGGTGGAGGGGTAGCAATTTACCTTCGTGATCACATTCCCTTTTCCGTTGTTAGCACCTCAGTACAGCCACCTCCTATGAACGCCGGTGAACATCTCTTTGTGGAGGTACTACTTTCTCATACAAAGATCTTACTCGGAGTTTACTATAGCCCTTCTCTTCGCGTTAACTATTTCTCCTCTTTTGAAAAGATTTTGGAAGATCTCATTCCCTTATATGACCACACTATTATCGCGGGCGATTTTAACACCTGTCTCCTTAAAAAAGACTATCGTACATCATCGCTTGAATCCTTAATAAAATCTAGCAACATGCATATACTCCCTCTTAGTGCTACACATCACTTTCCTAACTCTACTCCCTCGCTTCTTGACTTATTATTATTATCTTCTCCACAGCATGTTGCAAAACACGGTCAATGCTCAGCTGATGCTTTTTCGTATCATGATTTGATTTTCCTGTCCTACAAAATTCGTCCTCCTAAACCTAAACCCAAAATAATTCTTCAGCGCAATTTTAGTGGTATGAACTACGAGGAATTTCTTGGTGATGCACGTAACATTGATTGGTCTCCAGTTACAGATTCTCTGTCAGTGGATGACCAGGTGGCGATCTTTAACTCTATTATCACGCAGCTTTATGACAAACATGCCCCTTTACGAGCTATTAAGCTGAAGCACCTTCCAGCACCTTGGATCACTGATGATATTAGACTGTTGATGCGCAAAAAATCTAGTGCCAAATATAAGTACAAGTGTCGACCCAACGATCAAACTAAAGGCAAATATGTGAGATCTCGAAATCGTTGCAATGTTGCTTGTAGGGATGCCTTACGCCGCCATGTCCATACTTCAGTTGAAAATGAGGATCCGGCTAAGGTATGGAAATTTCTCAGGTCTATTGGGATTGGTAAACCGCGTCAAGATTCTATTCCTTCAGATATTAATATTGATTCTCTTAATCTCCATTTCTCTTCTTCTCCTCATATTAATGATTCTAATAAAACTAATACTATTCAATATCTTTCAGGGTTGCCGATCCCAGATTGCGCTCCTTTTGTCCTAAATGATGTTTCCACTTCTGATGTTAGGAAGTGTGTACTCTCAATCACCTCTAATGCTGTAGGTAGTGATGGTATTAGTCGCAATATGCTTGTGCCTATTCTTGATATTGTCCTCCCTGTCCTCTGTCTCCTCTTTAATAACTCCATTTCCAGTAGTTCATTTCCTTCAGTGTGGAAAGACGCTCAAATAATTCCTCTACCTAAAAAACCCAATCCAAAATTGTTCTCCGAATACCGTCCCATCTCCATTCTACCCTTTTTGTCCAAGGTCTTTGAGCGCCTTGTCTACAACCAAATCAGTAAGTTCCTTTCAAATCATAGTCTCCTCAACCCCTTTCAGTCTGGTTTCCGCCCTGGCCATAGCACAGTTACCACACTCGTTAAGATCACTGACGACATTCGCTTCTCCATGGAAGACGGAAAGCTGACTGTACTCACTCTGTTGGACTTCAGTAATGCTTTTAACACTGTTGACTTCGATATCCTGTTAGCCTTACTGCGCTCTAATAATATATCACCAATGGTAGTTAACTGGTTTCGAAGTTATCTGTACGGACGTCGGCAGCGGGTTCGCCTTGATGAGAATTTCTCATCTTGGTGTGATACGTCTGCCGGTGTTCCACAGGGTGGTGTCCTATCCCCTCTCCTTTTTGCAATTTTTATAAACTCCATTTCCCAATCTCTAACTTGTTCGTATCATCTTTATGCAGACGACCTTCAAATTTATTCTCAGGCTTCACTGGACAGATTGTCAGACTGTGTGAATGACATTAATACCAATCTGATTCGTATCACAGTGTGGAGCAATAATTTTGGCTTGAAAGTTAATCCCACTAAGACACAGGCTGTGATCGTTGGAAGCTCACGCTTAATATCAAGAATTGATTGGTCTTCACTCCCTCAAATTATTTTTGATGGAGTGTCGATCCCTTACAGTGATTATGTAAAAAATTTGGGTGTGGTTGTGGATCGGTGCTTGAGCTGGGCTCCTCAGCTACAAGTCACCAGTCGTAAATTATATGCTGCAGCAGCCTCGTTAAAGAGGTTACGCAATTTTCTCCCTACTACCACTAAAACTGCGCTAGCACAATCTTTGTTGCTTCCCATTTTAGACTATGCTGATGTCTGTTATCTTGACCTCACGGAGGAGCAGCTTAATAAGCTTGAGCGCCTCCAAAACCTCTGTATTAGATTTATCTTCGGGTTGCGTAAATACGATCATGTGTCTCACCTTCGGACTAAGCTTAAATGGCTTCCTATTCGTCTTCGCCGTAACGCTCACATCCTATCCCTTCTGTACACCATTCTGTTTACTCCTTCTTCCCCACGCTATCTCAAGGAACGCTTTCAATTCCTTCACACCTCCAATCTGTATTCCTTAAGGTCAACCGAAAACCTCTCTCTTGTTATGCCTTCCCACACCAGTTCCTTCTATGATGGTTCCTTCACTGTCGAAGCTGTCCGCCTCTGGAATTCGTTACCGGTCTCCATCAGAAACGCTCCCTCCTTACACATTTTCAAAGACCAGGTAAAAAAATTCTTTCTTTCTTCATAATTACTGCTTCTTATTTATTTTGTTTGTGTCTAAACTGTTGCGTGTTATTATATTCATTAAGCCATTATGTAGTAGGTATAAGTATATTTAATATCATTTTCTTGTTTATTTAATGTAATGTATATGTTTAAGTTAATTTATGTAAGTACACCCCCATATAATTTTTCTTTAGATCCTCTCCATCCTAAGGTTGCCTGGTAGAGATCACTTTTAGTGATAAGGCCGCCCATTTTCCACTTTCTGTGTAAATTATGTAATGTTTTGTAATGTTTTGTTTCTAGTGGTGGATTAATAAAGAATTATCTATCTATCTATCTCTCTACTAACCAATTTCTACTAGCTATCCATCGGAAAGAGTAGGAGAGTGATATACCCTCTATTATGGTTGAGGAGAGTGATGCCGCTTTTCAAGTCATGCTCGTGCGCGGGTGCTGCTTGCGGGGATTGGGCCACTCACTTGCCTCTTAACAACATTGCCGTTAAATACTATTCGTTTACTTAGCATGGAAGGCATCACACCAAAGCAATTATATTATTATGCACCTGTTTTATTAATTGTTATTTTGGTTCGTAAACATTTAATTTGATGTAAGTATGAGTAGGTATGATCACCACACTAAACTAGCTTTCTCATTTTATCAACATACCTAAATCTGAGGGAGCTTTGATTATTATTTACTATTACTTATTTAGTGATAATGGTGTTGCCTGCTCATATTATTATTTTATGCTGTTCCTGAGAATGTACACCATCTGTAATTCATTGAAAAGAGTAACCATTGAGTTTCTTGCCGGATCTTCTCAGTGGAAGCAACATTCCGAACCGGTGGTAGATTCTGACTATTCATAAATGCTTTGTTGGCTTACATGAATAAAAACAATTTTGAGTTTGACTGTAATATAGTATCTTTTGAGGAATGTGTAATGCATTGTTGAAAATAAAATTCTATGAAAGACAGTTTGAGTAAAGAGCAACCCCTAAAATGATTCCAAGCTTTTTTTTGGACTTGTCCCGCCACACACTACCACCACTGTTACTCCTGTAAACCAGGATCGACAATGGTGGCCAATATTGACGTCGAGGTTTCACCCTCGACGAGTCCCGAGGCAAAGTGATACTGTCTTGGAACCCGCTCGAGTTTAATCGAAAAAAATAATAGGTACCTGGAAGTAAAAAAAATCACTAAGCTAAGTTAAACTTGTAAAGTTACCAACAGTCGGCACCTACATTCCAGTGACTCACCTGTAAGCTACCCTTCAAGCGTGCAATTCTATTTATGGCATGGACGAAATAAATTGGAGGTAAATGATATAGATAACTATAAATGATAGATCATGGGTTTCCAGGCTCCATTAATGGATTAATTCAATATAGTGGTGGTCACCTGGTCCCCCCCCGTGGGTCAGGTGCTTTATCACCTGTGCCTAGCCAGTCTTGTTTTGACAGGTGGATCAGCCATTGTCACGGGATTACCGAGTTCGCATACCCGAGACGAAAATGCAAACTTGTATTTTTTTTGTTTATTTAAATATAGGTTTTGCGTATAATAATATGCCATTAACTTGGTATACTCGTATATGATGACGACCGCTTGGGGCAGTGGTTCGAGCGTAGGCCGCTGGGCTCACTGCACTGTGTGGTTGCCGGTTCGAGTCCCGCTGGGGCAAATTTCGGAAATGGCCTTTTCGTAATTTGCCCAGGTCTGGGTGTAACTGGGATCGCCCCCAGTCAATTGTACGGTACCCTTAGTACAAGCGTTTCTTAGTCTGGGAACATACAGTTGGTGTGTTCGTCTGGCGATATTTACCTATTTATTTATATATTTTAATGTGTAACTATTAATTTTGGTACGCGACTGATTTTAGGGAGTTAAGCAGTTACCGCAGCTTGCAATACCAATTGCAGTGCTCGCATGTTGCCGACCTGACGGGAATGGGATAAAGGGAGGAAAAACATTTTCTGAAATATAAACAAGTCGTATGCTACAGCTAGTAAATTTATACGACATATCTCTGAATTAAGGTCATTTTCCAACGGAAACAAAACCTGCTGGATAAAAGAATCCACATTCCATAACATATAGGTAGGTTCGTATGGCTAGGTATATTTCAAATGCGACATATTACAAGGGCTTACAGAAATCAGGTTACGGACACAATAGCGTGTCCTCAACGCCCTCCCTGGAATCCCTTCATCCTGGTGGACTCATCAATATACCGGCAAAAACACACCACAAAAAGCGGACGAACGGATTTTTATACGACGGATTCCTCCGACGAAAGTATGAGGGCCGCGCCAAACGTACCGCGTTGGCAAAAATGTGCATAATTGGCGTCGAAACGGAGAAAAAACCCTTCAAAAAGTCGACCTCTAAACGTAACGAAAAAGTGCAATGCACAGGCTGTTCAGAGAACGGAGCCGTCACCGCCGCGCCGCGCCGCGTCAGAAGACGTGGAGAGTGTAACGCATTTTGCTTTTATATAACAACTAGCGACCTGCCCCGGCTTCGCACGGGTGCAATAAATTATCAGTGTTTTTCTACTATATTATGCATGTATATAAACCTCTATCTATTAAAAAAAAACACATCAAAATCCGTTCCGTAGTTTTAGAGATCTAAGCATACATAGGGACATACAGACAGCGGGAAGCGACTGTTTTATACTGTAGTGAAGCCAGCACACAAGCCTATGACCCGCCAGATGTTAAGCAGTTACTTAGTCTATAGACGCTTGTAATACCAAAGGCGTTGCTCGCGCGTGGGTGACCAGAAAGAGAGCGAGATTGACGTAGGGGTAGAGAGGAGGGGTTTGTCTTCCGGCTACAAAAAAATGATGACGAACGCAGCTCAGATTAACATGCAATGTTTTTAATATTTATTTATTTTATTACTTACTGTCTAACATTGAAATATTTAACGTCAAATTGTGTTATAATGATTCTAAAAGTCCATCAAACGAGCGCCCCCTGTATACCGATGCATTTCTATAAGGGATTGATTTATTCAAATCGAAAATCTTTTGATTGTGGGTCGGCGGGCCCGCGTGGAATATATTTGTTTTTGAATGGCAATTATATTTTATTTTATTATGAACGCATCGTCTCACATCACGGCTATAATGTCTAATTTTTCCGCGAAATTCGTCCCGGGGTTGCCAGGGCCGCAACAAAAACCGTTCGGGTAGGTAAGCTTCGTGCATCATTTTTGATATAATTACGTTATTATATTAAACTGCATCAGTTCGAGATGGAACACGCGAAAATCGGAATGTAGAACGCATCAAATGCCTATCTAAATTTATGCAAACCTAATAGTACCAAACCAAAAAATAAATGCAGTGGGACTGAAATACCATCAGAGATAGATAATAATAATAAATATCGCCAGACGAACACACCAATTATGTGGTCCCAAACTAAGCAACGCTTGTACTATGGGTACCGTACAATGGACTGGGGGCGATCCCAGTGACACCCAGACGTGAGCAAATTATGAAAAGGCCATTTCCGAAATTGGCCCCGGCGGGAATCGAACCCGCAACCACCATGTGCAGTGAGCCATTGCCTGTCTATAACTACTTCCACCATATATTTTTAATCACTAACAAAGAAATTGTATAAATAATTTACTTTGGTGACTATTCATAGTCAAGCCATAATAAATGCATTGATAGTCGATTGGTTAAGCACACGTCTTGCGTGCACAAGCTTCTGGAATCAGAGCCCGGATCGCACATCTGGATTTTTTAAAATCTATGTGCGAATCGTAATTTCGATATGATTATCACTTGCTTACGGTGAAGAAAAACATTGTGAGGAAACCATGTCTTAGACAATATTACCAACTTTCGAAAGATATGTGAAATACGCCAGTATCCCGCACGGGGTCATTGTGGTGGATTATGATCTGAATCCTCCTCCTATAGAGGGGAGGCTGAAAGGGCGAATTATTATAATCATCATAATCATATCCATATTTTAATTGTGTCACTAACTTGTGACCCTATAAATGTAATTAAAAAAATAAAAACAAAATTTTCAAGCCTTTAAGTAGGTACTTATATTAAAATCCTACTAATATTATAAATGTGAAAGTATGTGAGTGTGGATGTATGTATGTATGTATGTATGTTTGTTACTCCTTCACGCAAAAACTACTGAACGGATTTGAATGAAATTTGGAACACAGATAGTTTATAACCGGGATTAACATATGGGATACTTTTTATCCCGATAATCCCGAAATTTTTGTTACGTTAAATACTACGCGGACGAAGTCCGTGGGCACAGCTAGTACAATAATAATATACAGTTAAATAAATAAATTGAAATGTTTCGTCGGCACGGCACAGCACCTGTACCTACGCAGGCGTCTGGTGTGCCGGTTTAACCTCGACTGTATAAGAAATTCTGAATTTCCAGTCTCTGAGTCAGATATGTGTCGCTTCATGAATCATTAAAGTAAAATACCTATGTTTTTTTACAAAAGAACATTAGTATACGTCACATATAATATGGAACCGTAGACAAAGGAGGTCAGTCCAAATTGGTAATAGAAAAAAAACTACATTTTCTGAATGGCGTGTTAAATGCGCTAACTGGGCCAACGTGATGGAATATGGCCTATTCCCCCTCGTCGAAGGGGAATCTATACGATCGCCCTCTATTAAATTGGAACCTGAAACCATAGATTTAGAAATGTCAAGCAAAGAGGTCTACCGTCTTTGCCTAAAACCGTTTTGAGTCAATCTGTGTGCACTGCAGTGGATCTGTGCCTAGCCCTTCGAGGAATACATGTGTGATAGTGTAAATGTCAAAATATTAGAACATATTTGACAGTTCGGCAGGTAATTCTATTGTAAAAAATATAGGCACCTAAGTACATATTTTGAGATGAGAATAAATTAATGGTGAAAAAACATATTATGAACAAGTTATTTTAGTTATTGGATTTAATGTGACGTATTAATAGTTTTCATGTTCTCCTCAGCAAGCCCTTTCATTTGATACCCATACTGTGGTAGTGCAGAAAAAATAACTCTTCCACCATCTAGGATGATTCGCCATATTGGAATTAGAATGACGTCACATAGCTAATCCTGCATTGTCATCGACAATAAGCGTATATACCAAATTTCAGGTCAATCGGTTAAAAATTACTGATATAAAATTCATTTGCAAGATCCGGGCAAACTCATTTCATGTTAAATTAAAACTTTATAATGAAACTTCAGCACCGGTTTTTGCAAGTTGAAACTCGTTGCTTCACCTGTAAGTACTTACCTACTTATAAAGTCATTTTGTCTCTTTTAACATCGAAACATCAGTCAATGCCTACACATTACCATTACATATGCAAATTCCGCGCCCGCCGCCGGCTGATAGCGCACGCGCTTCTTATTTTTTCTCTAAACAGCCTACTAAACAAAAAAGGCATTCTTAATTTTTATGCAAACCATCTGCCTTCAAAAAAGTCCGATCTCCCGACAAACCACTAAAAATCGCACTAAGAAATAAAAAAAATGTCATCTGCATACAACATCTGGTCACTATAAAAACATTATGTGCGTACAGATAAAAAATACTTGCCAAAAAGCCCGCGACTCACAAAAAGTTTAAATAAAACTATAGATCAGTTTTTTTAGCTGGCAATTGAGGTTTTTTTAGGAGCGGCATGTGCCAAACTTCCGCTGTTCGCGGTAATGTTTGATTTTTTTTCTAAACTGTTTTATTATAATATTATTCTTATGATAAAACGCGCTCCTGCGATTACTTTTTTAAAAAATTTGACAGAACCTGCTTTGTTAGTGTTAATAGTTAAAACATAACTATCTTAGAAAATTAAAGCAAATGTTTAAGGAAGCAAATACACGAGCACCTGTCTGCATATAAAGGCCAAAGCGCCCTACAATGTCTGTCTCAAGCATAGTAGAAATGAAGGGAGCTTGCTTGCGCGAAGAATTAGAAAATTTTGAAAATCAAAACGTCTGGTGCATTCTCTGTCGTTATTATTAATAAATGACATCTAAAATTATTATTACGTACCAGCCTTTTTTTTAAAAAAACATTCTTAATTTGAAAATAAATGATCCCAATGACTGCGCTTTCGATTTTTACTTTTTTAACAAAGCAGATAAATTATTCCTTTTCCTTTTGCATCTGCCTCTCGGATCCCGTCATTAAACACATGCTAGCAAAATTAATTTCACTGCATCGCACCAAAATACAAAAGAAAAAAAGCGAATGGCACTGTGGATAGTAAAAAACCAGAGAGCACGAGCCACGTTTTTTAAATTTTCCTTTCCAAGTGTGTTATTATGATCTGAACAATTGCTGATCAAATTAAGAAAAAAGTTTCGACCCTTATTGTATGGTAATGTTAGTATGGATAAGTTGTTATAAGTAATTTACATGTCTAAAAATTATAATAGAAAATGACAAAGTAATTACCCAGTATTTGAACATAAAAAAGAGAATATTAATGTCTAGGTAATAAGGTCACATCGGTGTTATTTATTTTTACCCTTTAAACATGTCTTTATCAAATTCGAACTAATATCGTATTACGTGGACAACAATCATGGAATAGGTACAATAACATTTCTGGCGGGGTGCCTCGGTCACTTATAATATTTATTTAAAGTACTTTCGCTCAGGCACCGATTGCACTTTTACGCAAGACGGTTACAATAACCTATAGGTAGTTACGATCGAAATAAATATGAAATTTTAAATTCGGAACTCTAAAATGAGAAATTTTAAATAAAGCATATCCACTCTAATCTGTCGCGCGCTTAAAACCGCGGAAGTAGCCGCAACATGGCCTCGCTTCCTATCTACCTTCCTTGCTAAATTGTTCATTTTTTGTCCTTTTTTATGATCACGCCAACAATTAAGACGGATGGAGCGCGGCTCGTGCCCGCCAGCTGCCGACGACATACTTTTCCTTTCCTCACAATTTCGCGGTGCGTTTTCGCATAGAAAGTATCTATTTATAGGATTAATGCGAAACATCTGTGCCTAAGATTGTATTATACTTACATTAGTATAATATAAATCATAGACATATTTTTTTTAATTACTTATACTTATCTATAGTTTAGGGCCTAGACACAAACCAAGGAAGTTTTAAGTACTAGTTACCTACGTAGTTCCTGGTACACACTCGTTTCTATTATAAGTCAGGTGCGCGTTCACCATCGACAGAGGTCAAAAAATTTTTGACTTTGGAATACAAAATTACGGAGAAAGTAACCTAATTTAGAGGTACTTGCCGGTACCAATCTTGTACCATGCAACCTCCAGCTCGAATGCTTTAAACCAATGATTGAAAAACACTTCACAAACTGGAGTTCCGATAACACAAAGAAAATAACACGTCATATTTAAACACATTTTATGTTCACGTCCTCGATTTAAATATACGACACACTGCAATAAAACAATCCGCGGAAATTCAATAAAACAACCGAAATAAGTCTGTTTTGGTTTCAAATAGTTCACTTATGCTTACTCCTTAGGTACAGGCGTGTACTTAGTTGTGAACTGCAAGAAACACTGGCTATTTTTTTTTATACTACCCACATATTATTCAATCCACAGCACCGAACAACTCTATAAAATGGTGGGTTGTTCGAAATTTGAATTAACGTTGTCATCACGATGTGTCAATGTTTTTGACAGTTTTCCACAGACCATAGCGACACCATCACTCTCATATAGAGCACGATACATTTTTGGCGACCATTATATTTTTCCGAAATGGACGGACATGTTCTGGCTTTGTATCGTTTTAAATGAGTTGGTTAATGGTTAACGCTATTTGTTACCTGACACTAGCGAAAAACCTGTGCGAAAAACCGATTAAAGTTTTTAAAGAAATATTAATAAGTACATTTTTTGGGTTCCAGATTAATGATAAATCGATGACAATGAGAGGGATCTTGTATGCTTTTCAAATGTAATTTTGTACTAGTATGACATTTCCAAGATCGTTTTCAAACTCGATTTATTAATACCGAGCGGACCTTAGGCAGACGATTATTTTATCCGATTCTCCTATTCGATGTTCAGCCAAATGACGCGGAACGGCCCGATAAAAAACAGTGCGATCTCGTGCCAGATAATTAAGCTTCAGGGAAGCATTTTATTGAGAGAAAAAAGTAAAGTTTCGCCTTACCTGAGATATCAAAATTCTGGTCGTGTACAGGTGGATCGATTTTATGACAGTACAATCTGATAGTTAAGTTAACTACGCAGAAGGAACATGCTTATATCACAAAGTCGGCAAACAAGCGTGCGACCCGCCCGATGCTAAGCAGTTACCGTAACCTATAGCTGCTTGCAATAACGACGGCATTGATCGCTCGGTGCCGACCTGAAGAGTAGTAGGGAAATAGGGAGGATAATGGACGTGGGTTTGGGCTTCCGGATCTCTCACTCGTCGTACGATACGCAGCTATAATAGGTTGTCACTTTACGCCGATCTTCTGTGAGAGGGTGGTACTACCCCTGTCGAGTTGTAGTTAAAGGACTACAGCTTGGCTCTGCCACCGTTTACTACATGCGAACTATGTACCATCAACAAAGTTGACGCTTGATCAATTTTTAACACTTTTCCCTTGCAGGCAGTAGTCATAGGATGCCTCGCCCATTATGTTGTTGTCCAATGAGACGAAAAGCGTCCGATGAGACAAAAGCCCTTTTTTCAGAAATCCATTGTTTTAATTGTTGTTACGACCATGCTAGTCGCATGTGGCTGCTGGTCAATGCATACAAAATGCAACCTTAAGGTGATCAAGCGTCGAGTTTGTTGACTGTACCTACTTATGTAGTTTATTATTTTTAACGCCCTACAAAATAGAGGGGTGTTATAAGTTTAACATGTGTATTTGTGTATCTGTGTGTCTGCCTGTGGTATCGTAGCGCCCAAGCGGATGAACCGATTTCAATTTTGTTTTTTTTGTTAGGTAGGTATTCTGATCGCGAATGTTCTTAGCTATTTTCATGAAAATCGGTTCGGCCGTTTGAAAATTATCAGCTCTTTTGTAGTTTAAAAGTCGTCGCACCGGGGGTTTTTTGAATTTTAAATTTTAGTTATTATCACCTTCCCTCGGAGGGGTAGTCATTGGTGCATTGAGTGCGCTAACCATAACCATATTGATAATGGTATTCTTATCTTCAATGTGAAAGGGAAGACTAACCCGAAAGCTGAAAGACGTGTACCTAAGTTTTCTGAAAGACGAGCAGTTTTTCTAGCTCTTTTACCCTGAAGATTTTACGCTTTTTGAATGTTAAATTCTCCAATGAAATACAAAAAATCCCAGAGATGCGGCTGTGGTCCGAATATGCATTGCTTTCCACGTGTGCGTTCATGAGATGCGGCTGTGGTCCGAATCTGCATTGTGTTCCAAAGTGTGCGTTGAAACCACTTATTAACTCTATCACTGTGATCTATCAACTCGCCAGGCCCGAGAAAAGCAGTAACTAGGTAGGTACCTATTACCTATCTCGAAATTGATTGACCTGTTATTTTGGATATGCTAGTTTCGGACCACTTAATAGCTCTATCTCTGTGATCTATCAACTCGTCAGGCCCAAGAAAAGCAATAACTATCTAGTGTCTATCTCGAAATTGATTTTTGAAAATGCTAGCTGAAACAAGTATATCACGTAGTTAGATGATAACATAACTTTAAATTTATCTGTATTAGTTTTTTTATTTCAAATTACACCACGCTGTATCCCATAAGGCCCGTCGCATACGTGCGCCGAATGTAGCGGATAGATATGTGGTCGCTAAAAAACAGCGACCCCTAGAGATTTTTTATTAAAACCTCAAAAGAAATTCAAGAAAAAACATACGATTTCGCAGATGTTGGTTTTATAAATTTCTTGCACGTGTTTTGATATTTTAGGGGTCTGTAGTGAAATAAACTTGCCACATATCCCATATAATCTGTATTGTTAAGTGTGGCTGTTAAAATATTATATCATATTCATTCGCAAAATAAATACAGTGCAACCTTAATATAACGTACCTCAATATAACGACTTCCTCGATTTAACAAATTCTTCGTAATCCCCTTGAATTGTCCATAAGAGTCAATATAAAATATACCTTTACACTGCGAACATTCTTTGCGTACAACCTCTTAATAACGAATTTTCAACTATCAAGAAAAAGTATTCATACCTCTAATTAACGAATTTTGCCAACCCAAAACCTTTATATAAAGTTTCCACCAATAATATAACTCTTAATCTTATAATGTGATTCATGTCTCGACATGTTTCGACACGCTTTTGTTTGTAAAGTAATCATTGTTGTTTTGATGGAAAGTAATGTAAACACCTCTGCTCGTCACGATTGTTAAAGATTTAAGTTAAAATGGCTCAGAAACGTAAAAGGTGTTCCTTATCGGTCGCAGAAAAGCGAAACATCATTAATTATGTTGACCTTTTGGTCAATCCCATGACGAAAAAATTTGACATAGCTAATAAGTTCGGGATTCCCGCAAGTACATTGGCTACAATTTTAAAATTTAAAGATAAGCTTTCAGAAGAAAGTGGTGTGAATGTAAACAGTAAAAGATTAAAATCATGCGAGTTCAAGGACGTAGAGGAATGTGTGTTAAAGTGGTTAAAACAGTGCCGAGACAAAAAAAACCCAATCGGAGGCCCTATTCTTCAGGAAAAGGCTCAGCGGTTTGCAGTAGAATTGGGACATGAAGGGTTCCGTGCGAGCAACGGGTGGCTTCAAAATTTCAAAAAACGAAACGAGGTTGTTTTTCGAAAAATATGCGGTGAAAGTGGTAGTGTTAATGAACAAGTATGTGATGTTTGGAAAGACAAACTGGCAGAGCAAAACTATTCTTTTACCTCTTTATAACGAATTTTAGACCAATCTAACCTCAACATAACAAACCTCAGTTCAACGAATTACTTGATATTACGAATATTTTCTTGTTCCCCTCCGATTTGTTATATCGAGGTTGCACTGTAGTTTGATTATGAGCCAATCTATGGAATCTATGTGCGAATCATAATTTATATAATGATTATCTATCACTTGCTTACTGTGAAGGAAAACATCGTGAGGAAACCTGCATGTCTTAGAAGATCTAACAAATTTTCGAAAGACATGTGAAACGGCGACCCGCACTGGGCCAGCGTGATGGATTATGGCCTGATTCCACCTCGGGTTTAGGGGAAGCCCGTGCCCAGGAGTGGGACATCAAAAAGGGCTAAATTATTATTATTATTATTATGAGCCAGCATTAGTTGTCAGAGATTTTCTGCCCATAACTGTTATACCCACTTATATTTTAAAACAATGACCACTATCTTTACATGTTCTCCCTGCTCCAGTCAAATCCTTTAGTGATTCATGCTGGCTGTGTTCAGGCTTAGATACTTCCCTAGCTATCTGTATGCTGCTGAACAAGCTAAGACTCCTTAGACCTCTTCCCGAGACCTCCTACCTAAAACCTCCATGTTTATATTCAGAAGAAAAGCATTTGAAATAAATAAGACATCGCTCTACAGAACCACACATCACAAAATAATTCAATCTTAACCAACTTTTTTTCTTTCTTCAAATGTGCGGTCTACAGTCTATAAAATCGACTAAAAACATAAAAATGTAAGCTTAATTATAAATAAATTGCAGTAAACGCGTGTTAATGACAGATGCGGTGCATTGTTTATGAATATTAGTTCATTTAGTTAAATCGAGTTTTTAAAATGTTGAAAATGATGTATTGCGGTTTTCTAAAGTATTTTTTTACTACCTTAGTGGTTAATTAATTTTCTTATACTGAGCTATAAGTATTTATTATAATAATGTTGCTTGTTAATTACATTCGAAACGACAATATAATTATCTTGTATTTAATATAATAATATTTAAACTAATAACTTTGTTACAATAGTAACCTGCCCTCTGATGAAAAATGAAATAATATTGAAAAGTTGATTTGTGAATACAATTTGATTTATTTAGAAAAAAGTAAATAATAATAATCACTGCATAGTATAAAACAAAGTCGCTTCCCGCTGTCTGTATGTCCCTATGTATGCTTAGATCTTTAAAACTACGCAACGAATTTTGATGCGGTTTTTTAAAAAACATAGAGTGATTCAAGAGGAAGGTTTATATGTATAATACATGCATAATATAGTAGAGAAACACTGATAATTTATTTCATCCGTGCGAAGCCGGGGCGGGACACTAGTATTACTATAAATCGGTTTAATTGTGAAATGAGTATTTTAATTGCATAACAGCGCCATCTTACAAACTTACACGAAGTTAAAGAGTACCTACCATATTTTTTACACAACAGATGTTGCAGGAACACCTCCCATACCATCACTTTAATGTAGAAGTTAGGCGCTAGATGGCAGTAACTTTATACAATATAAATATTATGTCTTATGTAGAACCACTTCGTTATACAAATCGACATAAAATTCATTGGTACTCTGATGTCTAATACAATGAAACTCATTTGTGGTACACACCGGCGCTCTTCCATTAAACTTAGCTCCGTTATACACAATTCCATATATTTTGACTTCTTTTAGTAAATCGTTGAGGCAAGCACACTGCCAAGGGTTTGGATCGAAGAAAAACTTCTTCAAATTCGCCCCAGAATTCTTCAGCTCTAAACAAAAATCATCAAAGAGATACGTAATCTTATTATGTGAAATATTCAACGTTTTTACATGCGTACCCCTAAATGCATTCACTGGCACATCTGAAATCTGATTTCTTGACATTAAAATCGTTATTAACTTTGGCATATAATGAAATAAACCATCCGGAATACTTGTGAGTCTGTTACCTGTAAGCACAATCTTCTGTAGTTTTTTTAACGGTGATAGAATACGTCCATCAATATGATCAATGATATTATCTGCTAAATCTAATACCTCTAAAGCATCCAAATTGACGAAGAGTGTGGCATTTTCCAATTTCGATATCTGGTTTGTGGACAATATCAAACGCTTCATAGTCCTCAAGTTTGATTTAATCGCAAATTGAGGGACTTCATTCAGCAGACATCGGTCTAAGTTTAGGGTTTCTAAAGCCTGAAAGGCGTGCAGTAAATTTTCAGGGGAGTCTGCCATGTTATTTCTTGAATAATCCATGAACTTAATCCGCGAACTTTGATCAAATATGTAAGGATTTATATCTTTACCCAAAAGAGCATTGCTTGATAGATCAACAAAAGCTAGTTTTTGTAAAGGATCGAAGATTCCCAACTCTAGGTTATTTATTCTGTTTCCTCGTAGATCCAGGAGCTCGATATTGGTGGTCTGATCAAAAATGCCTAGTGGAAACTCCGTCAGTAGATTATATGATAGATTTAATGAGGTGAGCTGCTGAGGTTCATCCAAAACGCCCAGTTTGAGTGCAGCAATTTTGTTATGTGACAGATCTAGATATTTTAATGCATTAAGGTCGTTAAAAGACTCGAATTCCACATCTGTTATTCTGCATGATCTGAGAGTTATGCCAGGCGTTGCGTTATTATCTGAAACTAATCCTCTTACAAGCTCGTAATCATTATTTCCAGCAGTGCATACGACCACTTTATTGTTTTGCGTTGTACATTTTGGACTACCTTCAGCCGCTACCAGTAGAGTTAAAATCGTAGCTATGCCTTGGTACTTCATTTCTGAAATTGTAAAGACAAACATAAAATTATGGTTGCACTATCTCTTTCAGAACTTGTGTTTGTTTCGATTTCATTAGATTACTCTACAACCTTACAATTTCAGGTAACTTTATATAAATGACTGTATATAGCTAGTCACAAATTAGGTACTCTCTATCTATATTAACAAATGGATGAAAACTTCTTGAACTCAATCATTATGTAAGAAACTCTTAAATCCTCCCTCACGAAAATATTATAACATTTTGTTATTCATAGATAACACCGGTCAACACGATTTTTGGGTCTGGCTCCTGAATGTGAAATTTTGGTTTCTCCTATGTTACAAATAAATAAAAAAATAGCTGTTCCGATCAAAGTTTGCTTTTGTAGAAACTAGAGCAATTTTACGGAGTTTAAGAAAAATTACTAATTTTTATATTTTCTCTGTAATTTTATTTAAAAAATTACAATAAGAAAAGCTTTTATTGAATATAAAAGTCTTTTTTATACAAGAATTATGACAAATAATAGCAAACAAATAGAAAATAACAAAAAATCTAGTTCAACAATGAATATTTTTTGTGGATCTTTTAGGTTTGTATGGGCTTTCTCGTATCAAGCCCCAAATGTAATCTCCCATCATATTGTCGTTGTACTGCCCTTGGTAACGTCGTTCAAAGTCCATCACATCTTGGTGAAAACGTTGTCCCTGCTCCCATATTATCTTTAAATTTGTCCAGGTGAGCATATAGCATATGGAGTTTATAGGACATTCTGCAGCCCATCAATTTAAAACTTTCAAGCATATTTTGAATCAACTCTTCGTAATTGTCGAGTCTGTGGTTTCCAAGAAAACCATTGTCTACTCCTTTCAGACTCTTCCAGCCTTGTTATTCGTAAGCATTAAAGAATTCTGTGAAATGATCGCTGCTCAATATTTGTTTTATTTGTGGTCTAACGAAAAGTTGGTAGCTTTAACTATAGCTTCAGATGATTTGGGAAAGAATATCTTTAAATATGCAAAAGCTTCATAATTATGATCTAGAGCTTTCACAAATTGCTTCATGAGACCTAACTTTATATATTACGGTGGCATCAATATATCTTTAGGCTCTACTATTGGTTTCACTTTCACATTATATTTTCCAATTTGAAATTCAAGTCAATCAGGCCATACACGCCGTTGGTAATGTTCTGAATCTGCTCTGCTATCCCTTAAGCATAGGTGACAAGGATATTTAGTGTATCCGCCTTGCATTCCCATCAGAAAAGCAACCATTTTAAAATCGCCTACCGCAAATAAAACAGAATGAATCAACATCCTGTTTTCACTGACTTGGCGCCATTTTCTAACTAAATACGATATAAAAGTCGATTGTTACAACTGTAATAACCTTTTTTGTAATATTCATAGACAAGTAAACACTCTCTAGTGCCGTTCTGACATAATACACAATTTGCAATTAAGATAATTAAAGTGCTACCCACCTATTGCTCCTAAAAATCAATTAAAATCTTATAAAACTACTTATCAACATAAATCAGACAAAAGCAAACTTTAAGAGTTAATAATTCATATCCGAGTGTTTTTCGATGTTTGGAATCAGAATTCAAGCATTAGAACAGAAACCCAAAAAAAATTTTTTTTTTTGTAGACCTGTGTAATCAAATGCCTGCCTGAAACCTGAAACATCTTTCAAAAAACGCAGGTTATTAGTCAAAACAAGACTGTTGTTCCTAAAAGAATTGAGTCATTTATTTACCTCTACGATTCCAGTCTTGAATAAACGTTGATTTATAAAGTACACAAAAGATTACACCATTTCAAAGGTTATCATTAAACATAATAGTGTCTATCTTATTTTATTATAAACTTATTTATCACTGTAAACTTAGTGCACAGCTCGCGTGCAACGGAGCCGGTTTCCTCAACATTAATGAAGTTATTAACTTATATACAAATACTTACTCCGTATGGAGTCTTTCGATAATCTTCGGATTTTTTCCCAGTATAACATTGCTTAGGGCAACAAACACTACGGGCACTTTAAGGATACATTTCGTATGCTTATACAAAAGTAATATTTGAACCACTTTAATGTCCTTGTTTGCGGTGGCTTGTGGAGCGGGTCACCCTCTTCCCTCTATTATGGTTGAGGAGAGTGATGCCGCTTTTCAATTCATGCTCGTGCGCGGGCGCTGCTTGCGGGGATTGGTCCACTCACTTTCCTCTTAACAACATTGTCGTTAAATTCTATTCATTTACTTAGCATGGAAGGCAACACACCAAAGCAATTGTCTTATTATCCACCTCTGTTTTATTAATTGTTATTTTGGTTTGTAAACGCTTAATTTGATGTAAGTATGAGTAGGTATACACACCCCACTAAACTAGTCTTCTCATTTCATTTATATACCTTAATCAGAGAGAGATTTGATAATTATTTTCTATTACTTATTTAGTGACAATGGTGTTGCCTGCTCATATTTTTTATGCTGTTCCTGAGAATGTACACCATCTTTAATCTTTTTTTTTTTTTTTTTTTTTTTGAATTGACTATATGTTGTTGGCCAGAGTGGCCATAACAACTTCACCCGGACAGAGGGCGAGCGCAAGTGCGCTCCAGCCATAGGGGCAGGGGGGCAGCTAGCTCAAGGGCGTCACTAGGGACACGACCTCGGCTTGGGCCGCTGCCAGGAGAGGTGGCGAGGGTAAATCTACCACCGGATCGGAACGCGACCTCGACTGAGAAGATCCGGCAAGAAACTCAGCGGGCTTGTCGGGTGCCAAGGTGCGTCTAGGTAAGTAGACGCACCTTCTAGCGGAAGCGGGGGTTCGTCGACCTCGCCGGCGAGGTCGGTGTCTGGCGGGGGGCATCTTTAATCCATTGAAAAGAGTAACCATTGAGTTTCTTGCCGGATCTCCTCAGTGGAAGCTGCATTCCGACCCGGTGGTAGATTCTGACTATTCATAAATGCTTTGTTGGCTTACGTCAATAAAAATAATTTAGAGTTTGAGTTTTTGAAAAGAATCCTGTTTTTGTAATTATAGCAATTTATTTTGGTACTTAATCTATACAAATAAATAAAATTGGAGTGTCTGTTTGTAATATCAAAATAACACCTTTTCACTAAATGCCACACGACACCTATGACAAAAATGCGATTTAATTTTTTTTTGTCCGTCTGTTTGTCTATCTGTCTGTGTGTCTGTCTGTCTGTCTGTCTGTCTGTCTGTGTGTTTGTTACGGGTAATCTCCGAAACGGTTGGACCGATTTTGACGGGACTTTCACTGGCAAATAGCTAATGTTACAGGGAGTAACTAAGGCTACTTTAATTTTAGAAAAAAAATTAGGGTTCCGCGTAAAAAAATAAAAACACATGAAATCACTATACATAATATACAATAAAACACATAATACACAATAAAATAAAAGTACCTTCAGTTACTGCTTATAACATCAGCTATCTAACAGTGAAAGTCCCGTCAAAATCGGTCCAGCCGTTTCGGAGATACTCTTTGATTTCAAGTGTTTTTATTTTTTTACGCGGAACCCTAATTGTTTTTCTAAAATTAAAGTAGCCTAAGTTACCCGCTATAAGATCAGCTATCTGCCAGTGAAAGTCCCGTCGAAATCGGTCCAGCCGTTTCGGAGATTACCCGGAACAAACACACAGACAGACAGACAGACAGACAGACAGACAGACAAAAATTTTTTTATTCGCGTTTTTGCTATAGGTATCGTATGTACTTTCATATGCATTTAGTGAAAAGGTGTTATTTTGATATTACAAACAGACACTCCAATTTTATTTATTTGTATATAGAAAACATAATAAAAAATGGGTTCTGTCGCGCGGGCTCAGAACGCGGGAGAGGGCTTTTTTGTTGAGTTAAATTCCACGCGGACGAAGTCGCGGGCTCAGCTAGTCATTAAATATTTTGGAAAAAGTATTCCATACTAATGTCAAAAAGGCATTGATACTCTTCAGTTGATAGTCTAATTATATCTAATAATATAGCCCTTTTGACGTCACACTCCTGGGTACGGGGGGCCTCCCCTCACTACGAGGTCCGGGGGATTCAGGCCGTAATCCACCACGCGGCCTAGTGGCCTAGTGCGGGTTACCAGAGTTCACATGTCTTTCAAAATTGGTTACAATTTCTAAGACATGCAGGTTTCCTCACGGTGTTTTCCTTCACCGTAAGCAAGTGCTAACCATATAGAAATTATGATTCGCACATAGATTTAGAAAAACCCAGAGGTGCGAGCCGGGGTTTGAACCCAGGACCTGGTGCCGGCAAGACGCGTGCTTAACCAATCGGGCAGTTGATAGTAATACATATATAAATTAAATACTTAATTTAATATTAGTGATCATGTTTATTTATTGCCCGTATGTATACTCAGCGTCTGACCGAGCAAGCAAGCAACACGCTTGCTACCCGTTGCTATTATGTTTACGCCAGGCGCAATTCTTACGAGATCTCACGATCATTAGACTAATGAAGCAGTCCATAAATACAGGTGAGAGATATTCGGGCTCTCCGTCAGGCTGCATAAAGCTTAGCGTATGCAGTACATTCTTTTTATGAAAAGAACCACCTTTATCTGAGTCGGTAATAGACAACATTTTATAGAATCCCGGTGGGTAATCTCGATCTTGTGCTCAATCGAGTATATAAACTAGATAATAAGGTAAGTACTAGATAGGTAGCAAGGATTTGCTCAATTTCAGTCCTAAAAATTTAGTTGTTTAAAAAATGGCACAGAGCCCAGGGGTGCTACTCTTAGCACTTAGATTATCCTTTACAGTAGGATTGGACACTACAAATGTCACGATATATATATCATGACATTTGTAGTGTCCAATCTATACAAATAAATAAAATTGGAGTGTCTGTTTGTAATATCAAAATAACACATTTTCACTAAGTGCATATCATAGTACACACGACACCTGTAGCAAAAACGCGATTTAAACATTTTTTGTCTGTATGTCTGTCTGTGTGTTTGTTCCGGGTAGTCTCCGAAACGGCTGGACCGATTTTGTCGAGACTTTCACTGGCAGATAGCTGATGTTTTAAGGAGTAACTTAGGCTACTTTAATTTTAGATAAACAATTAGGGTTCCGCGTAAAAAAATAAAAACACATGAAATCAAAGAGTATCTCCGAAACGGGTGGACCGATTTTGACGGGATTTTCACTGGCAGATAGTTAATGTTATAAGCAGTAACTAAGGCTACTTTTATTCTAGAAAAACAAAAAATGGGTCCTGTCGCGCGGGCTCAGAACGCGAGAGTGGGCTTTTTTATTAAGTTAAAATTCCACGCGGACGAAGTCGCTGGCTCATCTAGTCCTACTCTAAATTCCATCTTTTTAACCTTCGTATATCATCTGAACGAACGATAATTTTGTATAGTTCGTTCACTAAACGATACGATGGCATAAAATATGGAAAATAGAGTAAGATTTGACACGACAAATGTCACAATATATCGATTACCGTTGCTAAGAGTAGCACATCAGGGCCCTAACCACGCTAGCTACTCAAATCGTAATAGAAAAGCAAACGCCCGCGATTACGTTTCAAATGCTCCGCTTTTGACGTTTGGCTGACACCATACCAAATCAATGACAGTAGAAATCGTGAAGCTCGTGTCAGCACAACGTCAAAAGCGGAACGTTTGAAACGTAATCGCGAGCGTTTGCTTTTCTATTACCATTTGAGTAGCTAGCGTGGTTAGGGCCCAGGTTCGCGGTATAACCTCTCCACTAAACGATAATCTTATGCACACGTGTGTAAATAGCTTGCGCATGGATTCACCGGCGAAGTCATGTTTTCTTTCTGTGTCTATTATGTACTCACGACACAAAACAATTGAATTCAGTTTACAATATTGACGACCGTTTGGCGCAGTGGTTCGAGCGTAGGCCACTCGGCTCACTGCACATGGTGGTTGCGGGTTCGATTCCCGCCGGGGCAAATTTCGGAAATGGCCTTTACGTAATGTTCCCAGCTCTGGGTGTCACTGGGATCGCCCCCAGTACATTGTACGGTACCCATAGTATAAGCGTTCCTTGGTTTGGGACCATACTGTTAGTGTGTTCGTCTGGCGATATTTATTTATTTAATACGAGGCTTGTAAGGAGAATAGTTACTTTAGGTACCATCAGCTCTCTGTTCGGTAAAGTTATGGGCAGAAGTGCTATTATGTACACCAAGATTATTGTGCCAGTGAGAGAGTACTGAGACAGTTCCTGTGACGCATATGGTTGCTGTTGGCATGTTATAACTAAACTATTATTTTATTTGATTGGTATTTGGACGTAGTTTTGGAAAGTAATATAATAAGAAATATGTGTAGGAACCAACCTACACATATTTCTGCAAGCTGAAACCAACCAACAATCACTCTCATTAGGCTTCTCATTAGGGTTAGTGAAAGGGAAGACTAAGGCGAAAGCCGAAATATGTGTACGTTTTCTGTTAGACGAGCCCACAGATATAGATTTACATAGATAACGCAAGTATCACGATTTGTGTTGAAACCAAGCGTGAATAAGTGACGGGAAATCCAAACGGCTTCAAAGACACCGATGCTGCCGATGCCCCTCCGCCCGCTACGATCCTCTCGAGTGATTATCACACTCATTCTCATATTTTTATATAATAATATGTAGTCGCGAAGACTAAGTTATCGGCGACCAACCTCGACGCTTGGTCGGGGTTTTCGGACACGCTAAGTACATACATTTGCGTTATCTATGTAAATCTATATCTGTGGACGAGCCGTTTTTCTCAATCCCTTTCCCTGAAGTATTTTACGCTTTTTGAAAGTTAAATTCTCCAATGAAATACGAAAATCCCAGAGATGCAGATGTGGTTCGAATCTGTATTGTGTTCCGAAGTGTGCGTTCAACCACTTATTAGCTCTATCTCTGTGATCTGTGATCAACTCGTCAGGCCCAAGAAAAGCAATAACTATCTAGTGTCTATCTCGAAATTGATTTTGTTTGATTTTTGTCAATGCTAGCGGAAACAAGTGTATCACGTAGTTTTTATTTTTTATTTTTTTTTTCTTTTTTAGATTTAGATGGTAACATAACTAAAATGTATCTGAATTCGTTTTTTTATTTCAAATTACACCACGCTGTATCCTATAAGGCCTGTTCCTTTTTTTGTTTTATTGACTATATGTTGCAACTTCACACGGACAGAGGGCGAGCGCAAGTGCGCTCCAGGCTGAGGGGCAGGGGGGCAGCTAGCTCAAGGGCGCCACAAGGGACACGACCTCGGATTGGGCCGCTGCCAGGAGAGGTGGCGAGGGTAAATCTACCACCGGATCGGAACGCAAGGCCCGTTCCATACGTGCGCCGAATGTAGCGGATAGATATGTGGTCGCTAAAAAACAGCTACCCTTAGGGATTTTTTATTAAAACTTCGAAAGGTAGGTACTATAATAACTTTGTTACAATAGTAAACTGTCCTCTGATGAAAAATAACTCTAAATAGAAAATTTAAAAACCCCCGATGCGATGACCTATTCATCAAATGTATACAATAATCAACAGAAAATCTGTGTAAAAGTATGAGACATTATTTTGTTATTATAATAATTGACTTTACAATAGACAACGAAGCTTAATATTGATGCCACGGAGGTTTAATTCCTAGTAGAATATTAACAATTATGATTAAATTTCATGTAATAACTCTGGTTTAGGTGGACGGGAGTAGCCCAGGGGAAGAATTTTCAATAACGCTAAAATTAATTTAAACTAGATTTGTTTTTTTTTTATTTTTCTGAATGGCGGATCAGCGCCCTCTAGAATTATTATAGCGTAATATTCCATGACCATTAACAAAGCAAACAAAATTTAACGCATGCTCGTATCCATCATTTAAAACGTGACTTATGGAACGTCTTTAGTTCATACACAAATCTCATATAAAAATTTATAATATATTCCTATTTTCCAGAATCAGGGAAACTTTTCAAATTTATAATATTGTAAAAAGCCAGTTCAGACTATTACGATCATTTAAAAATATAATAAATCTAAATCCAATACTCTCAAATTTCGAATGGATTCGAGCCGTGGAAATTGGTTTTAGCCGTGAATGTGGCTTTTTAACCAACAAAAGAGCTGATGATCTTCAAACGGCTGAACCGATTTTCATGAAACATAGCTAAGAACACTCTCGATCAGAATATCCATCTAACAAAAGAAACAAAATTGAAATCGGCTCATCAGCTTGGGCGCTACGTTGCCACAGACAGACACACAGATACACATGTTAAACTTATAACACCCCTCTTTTTTCGTCGGGGGTTAATAAAATAATATTGAATGGTTGATATGTGAATACAATGTGATTTATTTAGAAATATGAAAATAATAATAATGTTATTATAATTCGGTTAATTGTTAAATGAGTCTTAACAGCGCATAACAGCGCCATCTTACAAACTACCACGAAGTTAAAGAGTACCTACCAAAACTTTTACACAACAGATGTCGCAGGAACGCCTCCCATACCATCACTTTAATGACGAAGTTAGGCGCTAGATGGCAGTAACTGCTAACAATATAAATATTATGTCTTATGATGTAGAACAACTTCGTTATACAAATCAACATAAAATTCATTGGTACTCTGATGTCTAATACAATTAAACTCATTGGTGGTACACACCGGCGCTTTTCCATTATACTTAAATCCGTTATAGACAATTCCGTATCTTTTGACTTCTTTTAGTAAATCGTTGAGGCAAGCACACTGCCAGGGGTTCGGATCGAAGAAAAACTTCTTCAAATTCGCCCCAGAATTCTTCAGCTCCAAACAAAAATTATCAACGAGATACGTAAACTTATTATGTGAAAGATTCAACGTTTTTACAGGCGTACCCCTGAATGCATTCACTGATATATCTGAAATTTTATTTCTTGACAATGAAATCGTTATTAACTTTGGCATATTCTGTAATAAACCATCCGGAATACTTGTTAATGTGTTGCCTGTAAGCACAATCTTCTGTAGTTTTTTTAACGGTGATAGTATACGTCCATCAATATGATCAATGATATTATCTGCTAAATCTAATACCTCTAAAGCATCCAAATTGACGAAGAGTGTGGCATTATCCAATTTCGATATCTGGTTCGTGGACAATATCAAACGCTTCATAGTCCTCAAGTTTGATTTAATCGCAAATTGAGGGACTTCATTCAGCAGACATCGGTCTAAGTTTAATATTTCTAAAGCCTGGAAGGAGTGCAGTAAATTTTCAGGAGAGTCAGCCATGTTATTTCTTGAAAAATCCAAGGACTTAATTCGCGGGCTTTGGTCAAATATGTAAGGATTTATATCTTTACCCAAAAGAGCATTGCTTGATAGATCAACAAAAGCTAGTTTTTGTAAAGGATCGAAGATTCCCAACTCTAGCTTATTTATTCTGTTTCCTTGCAGATCCAGGAGATCGATATTGGTGGTCTGATCAAAAATGCCTAGGGGAAACTCCGTCAGTAGATTATATGATAGGTTTAATGAGGTGAGCTGCTTAGGTTCATCCAAAACGCCCAGTTTGAGTGCAGCAATTTTGTTATGTGACAAATCTAGATATTTTAATGCATTAAGGTCGTTAAATGACTCGAATTCTACTTCAGTTATTCTGCATGATCTGAGAGTTATGCCAGTCGTTGCGTTATTATCTGAAACTAATCCTCTTACAAGCTCGTAATCATTATTTCCAGCAGTACATACGACTTCTTTCTCGTTGTGCGTTATGCATTTTGGAATGGCTTCAGCTGCTACCAGTAGAGTTAAAATCGTAGCTATGCCTTGGTACTTCATTTCTGGAATTGAAATAAACCTAAAATGATGGTTGCACGTTCTCTTTCAGAACTTGTGTTGGTTTAGATTTCAGTAAATTACTCTACAAACTTAGAATTTCAGGTAACTTTACATAGATGCCTGACTATAGTAGAGAGATGACTGTCTAGTCACAGATTAGTTACTCTCTATCTATAATAACAAATGGATGAAACTTCTAGAACTCATTACCTATGGAATATATTATAAAACTTTGATATTCATAGACACCCAAATGCCTGCCTGACGCCTGACACATCTTTCAAAAAACTCAAGGCATGAGTCAAAACAAGACTGTTGTTCCTAAAATAATTGAGTTATTTATTTACCTCTACGATTCCAGTCTTGAATAAACGTTGATTTACAAATTACACAAAAGATTACACTATTTCAAAGGTTATCATTAAACATAATAGAGTCTATCTCATTTTATTATAAACTTATTTATCACTGTCAACTTAGTGCACAGCTCGCGTGCAACGGAGCCGGTTTCCTCAACATAAATGAAGTTAGTAACTTATATACAAATACTACGTATGGAGCTGTCTTGCGATAATCTTCGGTTTTTCCCAGTATAAAATTGTTTAGGGTAACAAACAATACGGGCACTTTAAGGATACATCTCGGATACTTATACTAAAGTAATATTTGAAATAAAAACTGTTTCTGTAATTAATTCAATTTATTTTGTTACTTAAGTAAATATTTCTTAAAATAATAAAAAAGGCACGTAAAAAAAGTAATTTTCCACTATTCAAAGTAAGGAATCTTTAGTCTATATTCATGGCAATGTGAATAAGAGGTTTCACAATATGTCAAAACTAATTATAAAGTTCTCCTCACTATATTTACCCTAAACGTCATCATAATTAAGGTTAAAGCGTCGGTCGGGTTTATTGCAGTTTCTCTCAAGATGACGCTGTAGTCAACAGATTCTACTTATTTATTTTTTACGCAAAATTTGAGCATTTCTAAGCTATAATACTATTGTTTGCGATTAAGACTTATTATACTGCATTGAAATATGCAATAATATCAACCTAAAATCATTCATAATCTAAGCGTTTTCCGATAAAAAACTTCTGTCACTTTTTATTGTAATACATACACGCACACATTGACAAAAGGTGTATTTTAGCCACTAGCCACTAGAGGGCGTACTTTTATATTAATTGCGGCCTTTTTATTTTATAATAAACTAGCTGTCCCGGCAAACTTTGTTTCGCCATTGAGGTTATAAATGTTTTGATTTAAAAAATGATTAATTAAATATTCATTTTAAAATACAAATATAAAGATTATTTATTGGCCATCTAATGTATTCAAATAAAACTATTATACAGATTTTATCGCGTTTATTTCCTTTTTTATTTTCCCGAAGTTTCGGTGGCTTTACAGCAGCCATGGTCACGGGGCGGGGGACTGAGGTGTTAGACTTCCTGATGTCAAAGTTATTAACTTGGTACCCTCATATTTAGTTGTTGGTTGCGGTCCTATCCACGCAGAAATTGCTCACAGTGTCTGACAACTATTTGCTTGACATGATGTATTTCGTCAGCCAGGTGTTGCTGATCTCAGATCCCTTGTGCTCTCTGAAACAAAGATATACCCACTGTAGCTAACTGTGTTGGATGGTGGTTAGATTTACCGTTTAAGTATATTCAGCATATTCCTCTGGCATGTTGTTCTCCTCTAGCTTCTTTGATACTATTGTGATGCAGTCTGCTACAGGTAGACAGGTAAACAAAGACTGAACATGAAAACTGACCATGGTTTAATTGTTAGCATGATGTATATGTTTAATCTCACTTACAAAATGTTATGAATCCTTTGTATGTGCTCTTGTGTGTCCTCGTAGTAGTGAGAGCACCTTCGCTACGTGCTGGGCCAGACTGTATGTTGGTGTGTCAATCTGGCTTACAATGGGACGCAGCGGGTCCTCGGGTTTGTGTATTTTAGGTAACAATATCTTTGCCATGTATTTTGGTGCTTCGTTTTCACTCTTCATTGAAGCACCTTGTGATAGACTACATTTTTCGTTTTATTATCAGGCGTAAGAACAAATAACGCTGATGGTCTTTCGACCCGTGAACATGCCACAATCAGTACTTGATAAATTTCTTCTTTTGCGTCTTTAGTTATCTAGTTCTTGATCTCTGAGGTTTGCTCGACGATTCCTCATTGCCAACCGAGCCGTTTCACGGGCTACCTCTTTTTGCTCTTGTGATTGAGAAGCACGAATTCGAGCCATACTACCGCGGCGCTCTTCACTTTCAATTTCTTGTTCTTCAGTTCTTTCATTCGCAATGTTTCGAATCCTAGTTGCATTACGGCTTTGTCGCGAAAGATCAGATTGTCTTGGACGCGGCATCGTATTGCTAATGATAATATCCGTACAATATGATGATAGAAATTCGAAACTGACAGATCAACTGTCAACTTCAAAATTTCAAATTTTCTAATATTCAACCATATTTAACTATAGACGACATTTTAGCTGTTGGTTCTCCTTTTTTATACCATTTGTAAATAATCAACGGCTAGACTATTTTTTAATTCATATTTTTTTTTGCTGTCATTGGCTGTCATTTGCATTAATAACACGTTTTCACGTTTTATGTCAAGTTCCACTGGAACGGGATAAAAAGTATCCTATAACCTTCTCCTGGTTCTAAGCTACCGCCCCACCAATTTTCAGCCAAATCCGTTCAGCCGTTCTCGAGTTATAAATAGTGTAACTAACACGACTTTCTTTTATATATATAGATAGCGAAAATATTATATTTTTGATATTGTAAAATACATTATTATATGTGTATTCATCATTCTAAAAAACCGATAAAAATATACGTCTGTTATAGAATAATTTTATCGTCTGACTAGCTGTGCCCGCGACAGTCCGCGTGTAATTTAAATTAACAAAAATTTCGGGATTATTCATCCCCTATTTTATCTCCTTGGGGTAGAATTAATCAAAATCCTTTCTTAGCGTATGCCTACGTCATAACATCTGCATGCCAAATTTCAGCCCGATCCGTCCAGTGGTTTGGGCTGTGTGTTGATAGATCAGTATGTCAGTCAGTCAGTCAGTCACCTTTGAGTTGTTATATATATCTAGATGTTACTAAATATAGTGAAAATATAATTGTAATACACTTGTTAGCGTATTCCACTTTTCTAACATATGAGATACATTACTGAGAAATAGATGTGGTTTTCCATGTAAACATATTTTTATTTATAACAACAACAATAATTACAAGAAATCAACATAAAAATCGTGTCTCAATCAAAATTATAGGACCTAGAGTCCTATACAGAGTAGCGTTAGTAGTGTTTCCTACATTGAGACACTACGTGGCCTACTTTTTTGCAATATGTACACGACACCTTAGGCACACTATTTACACTAGACTACGAAAAGGCACTAGATGTAGCAGAGGTATCTCGGCGTTCTTCCTTCAGCAGGATCGATGCAATCGAGTCTGTAGATATCGAGGTGCCGGAATGCTCTATTGCCATCACCATTGGGCTGTAGCTGTCGTTAAGTCCTGCCAGCATAATCACACCAACAAGTTCATCTTCCAGGCCAGCCTGATTGGCAATCAGTTGTTGTTGCACATGCCGTATGTCATTCACATAGGCTTCTATGTTCGAGTACAATACAAGTTTAGTACCAAGCTATTTCTTCATAAGTTGTAAGCGTCGAGCAAGCCCGCTGTCAGCGTAGGCTTCCCGAAGTCGCTTCCATGTTTCCTTCTAAGTTTCAGCTGTCATAACGATGAGATATAGATGTGCGCTTAGACTCAAGCAAATCTTGGATCTTTGGCATCTTTGCGTTAAAAGTCGTCAACTTCCTCCGCAGGCTTCATGACGCAGTCCCATAGTTCGCTGTCGATCAAGTACATCTTCATGGCGAAGCTCCAAGTCGCGTAGTTGACGCTTCCGTTTAATTTTGCGAAGCTCAGCAGATTAATAAAACATATACGTAGGCCAGATACGTAGTATTGTATTCTCTTTGGCCAGATAAGATATTTATGTACAGCGTATTTTGACAGACAGAATAGAATTCTATGTAAAAACAAATGTCAATATAAATTACACGGAATTTAAAAACTAATTATAAACAGGCCAGTGCTTTGATGATTTCCACCAAGTAGGTTTCAACAACGGTTTAGATCTTCTAAGACATGCAGGTTTCCTCACGATATTTTCCTTCACCGTAAGCTAGTGATAATCATATAGAAATTATGAGTCACACATAGATTACGAAAAATCCAGATGTGCGAGCCGGGGTTTGAACCCAATACCTGGTGCGTTAAGCAATCGGCTATCACAGCTTCAGCTCAATCAAAATAATACTATTAAATAAAGAAATATCGCCAGACAAACATACCAACTGTATGGTCCCAAACTAAGCAAGGCTTGGACAATGGAAGGAAGTAAAAGTAAAAGGAAAAGGAAAAGGAAAAGGAAAAGGAAAAGGAAAAGGAAAAGGAAAAGGAAAAGGAAAAGGAAAAGGAAAAGGAAAAGGAAAAGGAAAAGGAAAAGGAAAAGGAAAAGGAAAAGGAAAAGGAAAAGGAAAAGGAAAAGGAAAAGGAAAAGGAAAAGGAAAAGGAAAAGGAAAAGGAAAAGGAAAAGGAAAAGGAAAAGGAAAAGGAAAAGGAAAAGGAAAAGGAAAAGGAAAAGGAAAAGGAAAAGGAAAAGGAAAAGGAAAAGGAAAAGGAAATGGAAATGGAAATGGAAATGGAAATGGAAATGGAAATGGAAATGGAAATGGAAATGGAAATGGAAATGGAAATGGAAATGGAAATGGAAATGGAAATGGAAATGGAAATGGAAATGGAAAAGGAAAAGGGAAAAAAGTGTCGTTACGTTACACATTTTTTGGTCTTAATTTTTTTCGTGTAGCCCCCTTTCGCAACGCGCGATAAGGAACTTCGTTCCAATATTTATTACGTACTTACCTAGTTCCTGTGTACATATATAATGTAGTTTTTTTTTTTTTTTTTTTTCAGTATATAACATTTATTAATCAAAAAGGAAATTATAAGTCTATTACATAGAGGTAGCAGTTATATCATACATACATAGTTCTTATTTTAAGAACCCTGCTAATGGATACAGGGAATGATTCTGTCGGAAACTGTAATTTAGGAGCCATTAATTTGTTTTAGTTTGCTGATAATGTGTTTTACATGTTTAATGAATGATGAAACTGTGTGGGTACTTTTTGTTAGACTACTTAAGCTGTATGGATGTACGTTCTGAAATTGGCATAATGATTCGTGTTCGTGTCTGGTACGTGAAAATATGGGACATTCCTGGAGTAAATGTTTTGTGTCCTGCACAGAGGTGTCGTCACATGGGCAAGTATTAGTGAGGGATCGTTTGATGCGGTGGAGAAATGAGCGATGATAAGCGTGACCAGTTAATATTTGTGTTAATTCGAACGTCATTGGGAAATGTTTCCTATAATCACTTATGGAGTTAATATCTTTGAACCATTTCTTTGTTTCTGCACCTTGTGGGCTGTCCTCGTATTCTTTCTGCCATTCCTGCAGGGCGCTGTTTCTAAGATATCGTTTGGCGTGCGATAAAGGGAATAGATTTAGCTCCGTACCAGTTCTCATGGTTGCAGCACTCTTGGCCGCGGCGTCAGCAGCTTCATTTCCATTTATTCCGATATGAGCGCGTACCCAAGCAAACTTGACGGTTGTCGAGGTCTTTAAATTGTGTAATAGATGGTGGATTGAATTGATGGTAGGATCTGGATTATTAATGTCTTGGATGGCTTTGAGTGATGATAAGCTATCTGTTAGAATAGTAATAGGGTCTTTGATGTCTTTTTCAATAGCCCACCACAATGCTGCTTCAATAGCACGAAGTTCAGCCATAAATACCGAGCATGTCCCGCAAAGTTTCATTTTTTTTGAAGTCAGGATTCCATTAGGAGTATAAACTACAAAAGCAGCTCCCACTCTACCATTCTCTAACTTACTACTTATATAATGTAGTATCCATGGTTTGTATATACCAGGTTCGGTATTTATTTGGCAAATACAGTAAATTTTCATTTTTATGTACCTATACGGTAATCCTAAGCCAGCGGCAACACTATCCTACCCACAGATTTGGATTTACATAGATAACGCAAATGTATGTACTTAGCGTGTCCGAAAACCCTCAACCCCGACCAAGCGTCAAGGTTTGTCGCCGAAAACTTACAGTCCATCGCGACTACAGATATAAAAATATGAATATGAGCGAGATAATCACTCGAGAGAATCGTAGCGGGCAGAGGGGCATCTGCGGCATCGGTGTCTTTGAATCGGTTTGGATTTCCCGTCATCTGTGACGTCACAGTAAGTGTTAAAAATTGGGCACGCTTGGTTTCAATACAAATCGTGATACTTGCGTTATCTATGTAAATCTATATCTGTGATCGTACCTATAATACACTAAACGAAAAAAATATTTCCGACAACAAACGCTTTTATAATAGACATTCGACGTTGTCAAGTCGCGCTCTCTACCAATTGGCAACGTCGCGTCTGCAACAACGTAGTACCTCGTGTGGCGAATTGACGACCGCTTGGCGCTGTAGTTTGAGCGTTGGCCGCTCGGCTCACTGCATCGGATGGTTGCGGGTTCGATTCCCGACAAAGGAAATTTTCTGAAACGGCCTTAGCGTAATTTGCCCAGGTCTGGGTGTCACTGGGATCGCCAGTTTAATGTATGGTAACCATAGTACAAGCGTTGCTTAGTTTGGCGCCATATAGTTGCTGAGTAAGTCTGGCGATATTTATTTATTTATCTGATACCTATCATGTCAGCGATACATTAATTTATTTATTAGACACTTTGTATTATGTCCGGAAAATATTAAAAACACTTAGCTCATTACTTCATTTTTTTATTGAATGTTATTATTATGATAATTAAAGATGAAAACCCGGCTTCGCTCGGGTGAAATGTGACTCATTTCAATTTTCGGCATGATGTGTTTACGTCCAAACAAAGTTAATAGAAATACAAATACATCCGACAGAGAACCAAAGTTATCGACATAGCTCAAAGAATTAGCAAGCTGAAGTGGCAGTGGGCTGGCCATATCTCGCGAAGAACCGACAACCGCTGGGGTAAACGTGTTCTTGAGTGGAGACCTCGACTCGGCAAGCGTAGTGTAGGACACCCTCCGATCAGGTGGGATGACGATCTGCGAAAGACTGCGGGCAGATTCTGGATGCGGCAAGCTGAAGACAGGGCGCTATGGCGCTCATTAGGGGAGGCCTATGTCCAGCAGTGGACAAGCATAGGCTGATGATGATGAAAGTTAATCACTATGCAAAGCAAAATTAATGAAATGAATACTCGTACGGAAACATCATGAACATTGAACACTGAATTTGTTTGTTCTGACAGCTCAATCAATAAATGCACTTCTTCTTCTTTCTTTAAAAATATGGCCCACCAACTGAGAACACTGGCGCCTTAGAACATAAATATACTAGAATTGTACTGAAATGACGTCACAATGGGTAACAAGGATACCGCTATACATTTTAGCACTAGGCAGAAAGAGATAAAAACAATATTTTCTGTCCCTATCGGCGTGGTAGGGTAATAGGCTCCGCCCACTTGGCGCAATTGCACCATTGCGCCCAGAACGTAAACAAACCGATGTTTAATTCTTTATTTTACAAAAAATTGTTGAAAATTCTCAAAAAATACTACATTAAACACTCTAAAAGGAGACTTTTGTGAAGTGTTAGTGTCAGGACAATGGGTGGCTGTAGTGTTTTGGGCTGCCAAAGCCGCACGGAGGTGAAAAATACGGGAATTACGTTTCACTCGTAAGTTGTCATTATTGTGTATATTTTTATATTTTAGAAGGGTGTAATTGTGATGCATTATGTCTGTGTTAGACTTCGTGTAATACTAGCCCTCTAGACAGTGAAATATTTGAATAATTACAGAAATACGAAACCTAACCTATTAGCCTAGTGTTGCCAGTATTGGAATTTTGATTTCCCAGTAACCACTAGGGATTACTGGGAATGAAAACAGTTATTTGGTTAATACATAAAACGGGAGAATATACCTGGTAATAGGTTCTATCACTTGATTGGGCGCGCAAAATATTGCTGCTGTGTAGGAGGCCTTGTTATTTTTTTTGCCTTTTTTTAGTATTTTGACGTTTCAACATCACTTACTTTTATTATTTAAGCTTTCCAAACGACCCACAAGCCAGAAACATTTGGATTAAGGCTACGGGACGCCTTAAATGGATGCCAAATAAAGCTTCGAGAATATGCTCTATTCATTTCGAATCACAGATATTTATAAAAAAAAAAAATACAAGAATGATTAATAACAATTTAGCGGTTCCAAAGTACCATGTTAGTATTTTAATATCACAAATTCATAATGTTTTTTTTCTTAAAACTAGCCCTCCAATAAGGGATTTTCTGTCAGGTCAAACCATAGAAATAAAAATAGTTCCGCGTGTTTTTCTAGGTGGCGTTGACAGAGTGTTCTTCCGAGCCGTCTCTTTCTATAAAAAGGAAAATTTCGGAATGTGAGGAGACTATTCCTCGAAAGATGTTATGTTTAGTAAGTGAATAATATAACTATCGTACTACGGTACGATAGTTAAATTATTAATATAAAATTACGATTTTATAAGATGTTTTTTATATTATATTTATGACCCAATTATATCATTACAATTGTTTGCTCGCGGCTTCGCACGCGTGCATCTCCAATCGGGAACTAGGAAGAAATTGTCTATTCTCCAGCTTCGGAACTACATATATCTTACAAAAAACTTTGATCTGGTTTCTGCAAGAATCAAACATTTAAGGCTGGACTCAAACGCACGCTCGGTTTTTTCAGTCAGGAATTAGAACTATCAAAACAACGCGGTCGAAATAAGTTGGCAACTAGTAAGTATGAAGTTGTATCGGTAGGACCTGGAAATGTAGTGTGTCTGTGTTATACAATCAGGAATTAATTCCGTACATAAAATTAGGAATGTGTGCGGTATTTGGCAAATTTGTATGAAATGCTTGTTTTTGTGGTGTCAGAATCTGAATTCTTTATCTGATCAGGATACTGAATGCGTGCGTTCAACTTTTATCGCAACGATACTCCATCCAGATGTTGTGTAATAAGTATAAACTAATTCTATCATGGTTTGGTTTCTGTAAGTATCAAAAAATTTAATAGTAATGACTTATTATAACTTTAATGCAGGGTGAGTGTTCTACCGAACCAGGAGTCAACTCATTAAAAATAAAGAATTTAGAACGTGTTGACAATATTCCATCAAAGCAGTGTTGTTTAGTAAGTATGAAATAATTCTACTGTGATTTGGTTTCTTTGAGAATCAGAGATTAAAATGGTAAGTACTTATTATGACTTTATTACAGAGTGATCGTTCTACCAAACCAACTATTAACTCATTAAAAAGAACAAATTTAGAATGTGTGAACAATATACCAACAAAACAGTGTTGTTTAGTAAGTATGAAACAATTCTAACTCAATTTAGTTTCTTTGAGAATAAACAATTTGAATCGAAAGGAATTAAAAAGTTTTACCCATTTATAAACTTATTGCAGGGTAAGCGGTCCATAGAACCAGTAAATTTTCGCACTTTAAAGACATTTAAAAGAAGATTAGAATATGAGGAGAACATTCCACCTAAGCAAATTTGTTTGGTAAGCTCGTACTCAAAGATTCTCATATTCGTTATTTTACTTAATAAAATGTATCCTGGCAATAACTTTAGTAAAAATATTTATTTTAGAATGAGAATCCATCTAGGACTTCAACTTCCTCTGCTTTTCATCGCGAAATGACACCTCATTCTGCCTACATTTTAAAGAAGGTTAAAGTTTATGAAACTATATTTATGTAATAAAGTAGAACCCTGATAATTAATTCTTATATTTAAATGTTGTCTATTTATTTTTAGTTGGAGAAACAAAAGGAGATTTCAATCTATCGACGAAAAAAAATACTCGCACTTAAACAGTCATGCAGGAGACTGACAAAAAAAGTGGCTAGTTTAGAAAACATTTTATTGAAGTTAAAAAGTAATTCTCTCATAAATTTAGAGCAAGAAGAATTGTTGGGAAGCATTAAAAACAAGGAACTGCTAAAAACTTTACTCCATAAACAATCTGCTCAAAATCCATACTCCAGTGCAGTACGAAAATTTGCTTTGTGTCTGCACTTCATTAGTCCCAAAGCGTATTTATTCGTCAGGAAAGAGTTTGACACTTGTTTGCCACACCCAAGAACCCTGTACAATTGGTACAAAAGCGTCAATTGTGAACCAGGCTTTACTCAAGAATCTTTTGATCTTATAAAAAAGATGACAAAAAAATCTGAAAAAAAAAAAAATGTGTCGTTAATGCTCGATGAAATGTCGATTAGGCAAAATTTGCAGTGGGATGGAAAAAAAACGGTTGGCTACGTTGATATCGGAGACAACGTGGATACTGACTCCTTGCCGATTGCGAAAGATGCATTGGTCTTTATGGTCACCGCGCTTAATGGCAATTGGAAATTACCTGTTGGGTATTTCTTTACAAATGGTGTAAATGGTGAGCAAAGAAGTGCATTGGTAAGTAATTGCATTATTCTCTTGGTGGAATGTGGTGTTACTGTAGCCTCATTGACTTTTGATGGATGTCCATCGAATATAGCTATGGCTAAAAGTTTAGGCGCGAAGCTCGATGACGTAAATAACATTGATTGTACAATTAAAGTAGCGGGCCAACATATTGTTATCTTCCCAGATCCATGCCATGTGATAAAACTAGTAAGAAATACGTTAGCTGATAAAATAAATTTGAAAAATGGTAATAATGAGCTAATTTCCTGGGAGCATATAAAAAGTTTCCACGAGCTCCAAGAATCAGAAGGAGTGCATCTTGCTAATAAACTCCGGAGATCTCATATTGAGTACAAAAATCAAATCATGAAAGTCAGGTTGGCTGTTCAAACGTTTAGCAGTTCTCTGTCACAAGCACTTCTTTTTTGCCAAAAGTTGAACATACGTGAATTCGAAAATGTCGGTGCTACCGCTGAATTTATTAAATATTTCAATGATATGTTTGATATAATGAATAGCCGTAAATTATTTTCATATGGATATAAAAAACCAATGTCAATGGAGAATTTTTCAGAAATAGAGGACTTTTTAAATAAATTCGTGAATTATGTAAAATGTTTAAAAATAAATGGACAGTCGGTTTTGCAGTCAGGGAGAAAAACTGGGTTTCTAGGTTTGATTTGTTGCGCACAATCCATCAAAACTCTTTACCATCGATTAATAAATAGTCCATGTGCAGAGATGAAATATTTATGTACTTATAAAATGTCACAAGACCACTTAGAAATTTTTTTCTCATCTATACGGTCAAAAGGTGGGTTTAATAATAATCCCACGGTGATACAATTCGCATCAGCCTACAAGCGTTTATTAGTCCATGGAGAAATAAAAATAAATAGCACGGGTAATTGTATAGATCTCGAAGACATTAACATTTTGAATGATAATTTACGAAATAAAGATTTTGTGTCTAAAATTAATGAAACGAGTCGAAATTTTAATTTAGAGATCGAGGAAAACAATGAAGGTCCACCTATAGATGTACTCGATGAACACGATTATGTAAATAGCAATTTAACAGAATTTTCTCGTGAAATATCTATATATATAGGTGGATTCGTAATAAAAAAATTAAAAAACCAATTGAAATGCGAAGACTGCATCTCGGCATTATTTTCCAGTGAAAAGTTGTCAAAATTTATTTTTCACAAAGATTTTGGTGGGTTACATTTTCCTTCACAAGACGTGATTAATATTTGTGTATATACAGAAAAATATTTAAGAGAAATACTTCAGACCCATGGTCCTCAATATTTTGCAAACAAAAAAAATATGCCCAAAGTCATTTTAAACATTTTTAAATATTTTGCCAAAAAGAATAATATATTTAATTCATTAAATGAACATATTTTCGAACAGAACCCACTAGATAATCACATCTCCCTATTAATTAAAGCGATATCTTTAAAATACATGGAGATAAGAGTCCACCATGTCCTTAAAGAAATATCGCAAAGCAACAAGCGCGTTCGAAACCAATACACAAAACTCATTTTATTTAAGGGTCAGTGATGTAATTTAAGGTTTCTCTTTTATTTAAGTTTAATTTAATTCTTTTATTAACCCCCGACGAAAAAAGAAGGGTGTTATAAGTTTAACATGTGTATCTGTGTGTCTGTGTATCTGTGTATCTGTGTATCTGTGTGTCTGTCTGTGGCAACGTACCGCCCAAGCTGATGAACCGATTTCAATTGTGTTTCTTTTGTTAGATAGGTATTCTGATCGAGAGTGTTCTTAGCTATGTTTCATGAAAATCGGTTCAGCCGTTTGAAGATCATCAGCTCTTTTGTAGGTTAAAAAGCCACATTCTCGGTCAAAACCAACTTCCACGGCTCGAATCCAATCGAAATTTGAGATTATTGGATTTAGATTTATTATATTTTTAAATGATCGTAATAGTCTGAACTGGCTTTTTACAATATTATACCTAAATATGAAAAGTTTCCCTGATTATGGAAAAAATGTATATTTTATCAATTTTTATATGAGATTTGTGTATGAACTAAAGACGTTCCATAAGTCACGTGTCAATAAATGATGGATACGCGCATGCGTTAAATTTTGTTTGTTTTGTTAATGGTCATGGAATATTACTTTATAATAATTCTAGAGGGCGCTGCTCCGCCATTGAGAAAAAATATAAAAAACAAATCTAATTTAAAATAATTTTAGCGTTATTGAAAATTCTTCCCCTGGGGGGCGATCGCGCTAATTTTTTACAGCTGAAACGTAACTGAACTGTAACCGAACCTGAACCGAACCGCAACTTTTTGAACTTTTCGTATCGCGCTAACGATTTGACAGCTAGATGACAGTTAGTTGAACTGGAGCTGGAACGCAACTGCTGTCAAACGAACGTTTTTGCAACAGTTCATTAGCCGCAACTTTTTTAGAGTTGAAGTTCGACCGCAACAGTGAAATACAGTGTTTACAAGTGTAGTGTTTATTTGGATTAGATATTTTTATATTAAAAAGTACCTACTTAAGTATATTAAAATGTTTGCCGCCATAAATTTACTTGAGAGAGCCCATGAATTTGATGTTCCGTGGCTCGGACCCAAACAAAGAGAAGCAATTTGAGATCGAAGACAGCGTCTAAGCTATACGTTATAGATTGACGAAGGAGATCGCTCTCTAATTAATAAGTGAGCTAATACATCATATGCCACCCGTTTTACGTTCTAATGCAATGGACGTGAAGACAAAGGTATGTAAGCACTGTGCTCTACAAATATATTACCTACATATTTCTATTTCATCATGTACCTACTTAACTCTATACTTAACACTATAATGTAAGTACCATTTACATTGAGGTACACAGTAAATGCTTTGTGCACTATATTAATTTGCAATTGTCTTGGTTTTAGGTATTGGTTGCATTAGCTTTTTATGCAATGGGATCCTACCAAACAATAGTCGGAGACGGTAGACACTATGTTAGTTAGGCAAGTGTCGCAAAAGCTATACAGCAAGTGACTGCTGCTCAGAACAAGCCTGCACTACTAAATAAATATATTGCTTTCCCATTCCATCAACATGAAAAGGAACAAGTAAAAAGTGAGTATCTTTTAACAAATATACTAAATAGATTCCATAAATAATGAGAAAATTGCTACACATCAAGCTAAATAAATAACTAATTTTGCATTGTACCTATAAGCTTTCCGCCCAGTGTTAATAGTCAAACTAAAATATAAGTACCTCGGTATGGCTTGATGTGTACCTACCATTAATATTATTATTAATAAAAAGATATATTTTTCAGTAGATAATTTTATTGATCATAACTAAATTAAATGTTTTTACAGGTTTTATAATAACTTCAACATACCAGCATTAGGATGTATTGATGGGACGCATGTGGCAATTGTTTGTTCATCAGAACATGAGGAAAGATTAGCATGACATGAAGCTACACTACTCTCCCATAGTTGCTGCTAAAATTACCAATGCATGTTGTGTATTACACAACATAGCTCACAGGGCTCACATCCCCTACACTCTACTAACAGTAGAGAAGGTACCTCGCTGCAGGAGAATGGAAACTGTGATCAGCAGAGGTTGCACGAGCCGCGAACGCGGGGCGCGCGCGCTCAGCGATTTGCACATCAACAGGCACTTATACAACGCTTGTGGGCAGATAGGACCATCAATTATTAAAAAACAATTAAATTAAAACATAATTATCCTGTTTTATTCATCATTCATTACTCATCAACTATGGTTTACATAATATTAATCTGCAGCATATATGTAATCCTTTGAATTCGTCCATTCTTTTGGTGTTCTGGCAGGCCCTTCAGCATTCAAGGACTCTTGCTACTTCACGCCAGCAACGGGCCTCCTTTAACCGCACGCCACCTCCTTGTGTCTGGCTAAACAATTATACATTATCTCCAATTGCCGGACTGTCGTAGTTTTGCGGCGTTCTTCCTTTTACTTTGATAGGTTTCTGTATCATTACTATACTCTTTGTTGATAAGTAAATAAAAATCGAAGTTAGCTACTAAATTGCGCGCGTATGCACCAAAGTTGACCAAAGAGAATATATAATGTATGCACTAGAGGTGTGACTAATATATTCGTATTAGGTATATGTAATAGGTTCAAGACAGAAGTTTAATATTAGGTAATATGAATTTTGCCGTAATAGGTTATTTATTAATAGTCAAATCAAATAATAGTGGGCGCCGTGACGGCGACCGAGTGACGCTATTCTTCCTTACCAGTTGCCAGTGACTTGCCATCTCACTCTCACTCGTCGCGAGAGAAAGCGACGCCGACATTCCAATTTGCAATGCATCCTCCCGGCTCGGTCCTTGCGCGCGGAGGCGTTCGGTGAAGTTATTACATGTGTTGTAAATACATGTCGCTTTTTGTATCGGAGCTTCGTGGATAATCAAAATGAGACCAAGCAATGGATATCGATAGATTATTAAAAATTATGCAATGTTATGGGTTAGTAATTACTTATTATTTTTATGCTGCCTATCACATACTATTATTTGAAATATTCGTTTAGTCGTGTTTATATTATCATGTATGAAGGCAAAGTAAATCACTGTATAATTAATAATAATAATAAAAATTTATTTCCAGTAAGTACACAAGTTTACATGAAAAGTTCTTATAAACTAAGTAATGGGAAATTAACAATGCGTAATTATAATTACTTATGGCATCCACAGTAGGTAAAAACCTGTCTCGTGGAAGGCAGTTCTAAATAATTGCCATAAAGACATATACGTTGTCCGAGATCAAGAAACAATTTGTAAGTAGGTATCAAATAGTAGATAATGTGAGTGCAACAAACAATAAAATAAGATAAACAAAACTAAACTCTAAAACAACATTGCAAAAAAATATACGTATAGGTACTTAAAAGGTAAGCCATAAATAGTAATGAAGTATCGTCCGGTGGTTTGGTATGTGGGTGTTTAGGGAAGTGTAAATATGATGGTGTATGTGTGGTGTATATAAATGTTGTGCGGGTGAAAGTTTGAGATATGTGTCAGTATTGGGTAAGAAGGGGTTGAGTTGAAAACCATATAATATAAGCAATTAATTTTATACAAAAACAGAAAATGTAGGATTTACTTACCTACTAATTTCTACTACTACCTTTCTATTTCTACCTACTATATTCTAATTAAATTCTCAGTTTCAGCATATGACTGAGTTAGTAACCATTTCTGCACAAAATTTTTAGCTTGTTTTAATCGACTTGATTTGATATCACACATTTTTAAAACTTTATTGTACCTAATTAAATGGGAACATGAAATCTTGTAAATATTGAGCGAAGGGTGTTTTTACGACTTTCGGAGGACATTTAAATATACGTAGCTGTAGAAGTTTCCTATAAATTGATGACTGGAGAACAGATTTGTGTTGTTTCAGCACAATTTTTTGTATATATAGTTGCCGTAAGTACATTAAGAACCAACGTGTCGGAGTATAGGCGATCTGTAGGGTAATTGTATATTTATATCAATAAAGTAAGCGATTATTCAACTATTACCCGGTAATAGGTTAGATAACATAATATTGGCTAAGCGTTATACTCGATAATAGGAATACGTATATACGATCCTAATATAACACCTCTAGTGTGCACTTTGAGTTAGAATATTTTTTTACGTATTTCAGTGTTGCCAACTTATTTTTTAATAGTACATTAGAATGAAAAACGTATTTTGGGCAAAATTTGTGGAAAACAATCGTATAAATCGTACATACGTAATTGAATTAAATTCAACATACTATTTCGTCGAGCTTAGTACAAGCGCACTAAACTTGATTCAAGCGTTGAACTAGTGTAAAATAGTACCTACATACATACATAATATTAAAATACAATAGTACACAATATTATTTTACACTATAGGTAATATGTAGTAAGTAGGTAGTATGTACACTAATAATAATAAAAAAATTAAATTAATTATTAGGTACATACTATATCCAAGTGTAAAATAATAAATTCGCCAACTGCTTAGACCTTAACTGTGATAAGAACACACAAGGAGGTTTAATTCATAATCACACGTACAGCTAGGTAGTACGTATATGTAGGTACCTACTATTCGGTCCAAGAGGGAATACGACTGTCATACCTTCGAGACACTTTTTAAATTAACTGATTAAAAGAGTCAGCGCCCACCTATAGTATAGCCAGACAAAGGAAGCCAAAACGTTTCAGAAATTATTAAAATCGTTGAGCCCCTAAAATATCTGAAATTGGTCAAAAAGATCCGCACTGGCAACACTGGTAATTATTTACATTCAGCTGTCATCATTATCCTGTCACTACTCTTGACAACTTATTCACGTTGACGTTAGTCAGTTGTCAAAATTAGCGCTGCACACGTCAATTTTGTTGCGGTTCGATACCGGTTTTACATAATCCAAGTAACGTCTCTAGCGGCTACGTTTCAGTTGCAGTTCAGTTACGTGGGAACTACGGCTGACGTATAAACATTAGCGCGATACCGAATTCGGCAAAGTTGAATTGTACCTGCACTACAATCGCAACTGAACCATAACTGGACTGTAAACGTTTCGTTAACAATGCAAATAGCGCGATCGCCCCCCTGGGCTGCTCCCGTTCACCTTAACCAGAGTTATTACATGAAATTGAATCATAATTGATAATATTTTACTAGGAATTAAACCTCCGTGGCATCAATATTTACATTCGTTGTCTATTCTAATGTCAATTATTATAATGTCATAACAAAATAATGTCTCATACTTTTACACAGATTTTATGTTGATTATTGTATACATTTGATGAAAAGGTCGTCGCATCGGGGGTTTTTAAATTTTCAATTTAGTGTTATTTAGGATACTTGTAACATTTTATATAATTGATAAGAAATATTGTAGATTTTATTTTGGTTCAATTATAATACCATAGAATATGACTATGAGTCTTTCATTTCACCATACCTACTCCGTATGCAAATGAGGAAAAAGTAAATAAAATAGCTGCTACCACAAGTTTAAAAACGTACTTTCTTGGGTAAGGGAACGAATTTATTGATTACCCCAAATATAGGGACCAACTTTTTAGTCGGCAACACCTTGTGTGGGACCAAGAGGCAACTAGGTAGCTACGCGGATTGGACTTCTAGTTGTGTATATTCTAAGACTGGCGCAGTCATCACTGACACTGACTGACATGCGTTCATAGAAAATATGGCGGTACTGTGCCGAATATTATAATTATAATATTGTTTATCACGACAATCCGAATTTTGCGGATATATGTTGTCGACTCGAAATCATTATTTTTTTAAGTGTTATTATTCTGGTAACGTTTCAATCGAGTTTACCGTACCCCTTGACGGAATTATTAATATAGATGGCGCAATATAGGGATATACATATTTGCAATAATAATTTGGTCACCACCATCTGTCATTTCAACTAGTACACTATTAGCACGCAGTTTACTCAAAGTACAAATTTTATGTTAATAATGGCCTAATTTAGTCAGATGGCGCTGACAAATTCACACACACAGGCGTAAATTTTAACAAATTTTACGATCGATTTTAATTATGTTAATGTATTTTTAAATGCCTGAAATCATTAGATGCGAATACAATAATTTATTTAGGAGTGATAAAATCCATTGTTGTAAGGAAAAACTTTGTTTGTCTCGTATACATTCGGAATGAAATATGTATGGAGAACACGATCGCCCCATCGACCTTAACCTAAGACAATTAACCAAAATTGAAACCCGCACGTAAATTTCGTAAACCCTACAAAATGTATTCAAACCTCAACCCACAATAAGTTCCAGCTACAAAAGCTAGATGGCGTTGTACTCAAAATTAATTAATTTAGCTTAAATGACGTCAGTAATCATTGTTTGCGGATTCCAAACGATTAAACCATCACCCACAACGCCTACACGTTAAATACTTGCTAGATCAATAGACCTTGACCAATAAATTAAGCACCTGCTTACTACCTGTTCACTGTCATGTAATAAATAGTGAATTTCGTTTTTTTCTTCAATATAATCGGGAAATATTGAAGTTTTAAAATAATGATGTCAACCAATGATGTGATAAAAAGTCGACTGCACTACTACTACTACGAATCAATAGGGCTTTAGGTAACTCATAGCTACTAGATTTATCAGGCAGGATGTACCCTGTACCTAATACAACGTTCGTTCCTTAGTAAATAGGTAAGTTCAACTTGCCTAGAACATAAAAATAAAAAAGCCTGTGCTCATGGGTAAACACATTATATTTATTATCTAAAACTATTCATACAAATAATTACTCATCTCTATTTACGTCATTTCCAACAACTTCCACGTTAGGTTCGTGTGCGTCTTCATTGTCATTACATTTTTCATTTGAATCAGAATCTGGTGTATCCTCAGAAGTATTAAAATCTACTGAAGAATCCTTAAGACTTAGATTAGTGTTGATATCTTCTACTTCTTTGGTAACATTCCTGGATATGTCTAATTCGCTTTTCAGCCGCTGTACCGCCTGAACCACTTCGTTCTGAAAGTTCATATTCAACTTGTACAATTGTTCCGAGTGTTCCTTCTCCCTCCTTATCTCATTCTTCATGTGCGTGTCTTTATATTTCTCGAATTCCGTCATTATTCTCACTTTAGACTCGTACGTGTGCTGCACCATAGAAACGAGAGCAAATAGTTTCTCTATAACCTTTTCTTTCACTACATTTGATATATTAGCATCAGATTCTAGATCGGATTTCGCGTCCAGAGCTAAGTCGTTAGCTGAAGACGGGAACCCGAGCAAGGATTTCGATGAACCGTTCGATCCGTTTGTTTTTGGTGGCGTAGATTCTTTGATAGTTCTATTGGCAGCTTTAGACGTAAAAGCCCCATGTGTAACCACTTCAGTGAACACTCCAGAGCTCGGTTTGTTAGATTGGTACTCCGCAGTCTTCTTGTTGACTATCTCTATCAGTTCATTCTGCTTTTCTTTTTGTATCTCTAAATTTGTTTTGTGTACCACTATTTCTTCGTGAACGTTTTTAGTTACTACCGAAGTCGATTGCTGGTCTGCGATTGGTGATGTTTCCTTACCTTCATTTTGTAGCGGACTCGATTGCCTTCCTGCATCAATTATTTGTGTTTCTTGAACATTTTTATTGGTATCGGTCAGTGATTCCTTGCTTTTATTGTGTATAACACTCTTTTGTCTAACAACAGTGTTCTTATGTAATACCTCTTCGTGAACGAAATTGTGAATTTTTCTTCCATTCGTTGTTGGTTTGCTTTTATTTGCCGTTGCACTAGTCGTCAACATCTTGCCTTTCTGGAAAGGACTGCCAGTTCTCTTGCTAAAGTTCGTCACAGTCAACTTAGACATGTCTTTTTAAGGCTGTGTTTAATATGGCGATGGAACTTATCACTCTACTGATTATTTTCACTAATGCTTGTGTCCACTGTGATGACGATCATGGCACTAACCGGTCGTTCTGTGTGGCGTAGAACGGTCGGCCTCACCGCGCCAAGTGTGGGTTTCGCTCCTTAGTTTTGGTGCGCCTGCGCTTCCTAGGCGTGGCAATGAATTCATTATAAGCCATTGATTGGCCGGCGTGGGCTATAATGCAGTTTGCATTGTAATGTTGACAGTACTAATATGAGCTTCTTGAAATAGTTCAAATATTTGACTAGAGGCTCTCGTTCCGTAATATAAAGGTGTTCTCTATTTCATAGAGCACATAGATTTATTATACTGATGTACAGGCAGCTTTTTCATACTCGATTCGTTGGTATAGAATATTCTCATTCAATTAATATATACCTACATGACGGCGTTTATAAATAGGTATATAAATATAATTTAGTTAAAGGGAATGGGTTTTTGCGGGATGCGGATTTATGTTAATCTAAGTATAACAATGATATGCATTTAGGTATTTATTTATATAAAAAATACTAAGATAGTTATTGCCAGACAATCGTAATGGTCGCAAACAAAAACTTGGTACCATACAAACAATCCGTACGACTGAACCCAGCAAGACCCAGACTGGTGCAGTTTATAAACAATAAAAATATTGTGAGAACCTATAAAAAATACAATTTTGGCGACCTATGCCCAGACTACGTATGTAGTAAATTGCCTCATATGAGCTTAATTCTTTTTTTTTTGGGTGTCTAACGACTACAATCATAATTAATAAATATCAAAATTACTCTAAAATTAGCAAGAAACACGTTTCCAGTTCCGAAATCATTACTCTAGTAGGTATAGAATGACAACAGAACCGAGTAGTTTGAGCAAGTTTTAATAGCTATTAACTAAGTATGCATTTATTTAATACTAGCTGTGCCCCCCGACTTCGTCCGCGTAGTATTTAACGTAACAAAAATTTCGGGATTATCGGGATAAAAAGGATCCTATATGTTAATCCCGGTTATAAACTATCTGTGTTCCAAATTTCATCCAAATCCCTTCAGTAGTTTTTGCGTGAAGGAGTAACAAACATACATACATACATCCACACTCACAAACTTTCACATTTATAATATTATATAGTAGGATATAAGTAGGATTTTTGAAAAAATATTTCGTAATATTATGTCATAAAAGCATTGGTACTCTAGAGATGATAGTAATACACATAAATAGCATAGTTCATTTAATATTAGTGATCATGTTCATTGCTTGTATAGTATACCATCATTGCAATTCTCAGCGCCTGGCCGAGCAAGCAAGCAACACGCTTGCTACTCATAGCTATTCTGTTTACGCCAGGCGCTATTCTTACGAGATCTCACGATCAGGCCGTAGTTACAAACATTAGGCTAATGAAGCAGTCCTTTAATACAAGTGAGAGATATTCGAGCTCTCCTTCAGTCTACATAATGCTTAGCGTATGTAAGTACTTACAATTTTTTTATGGAAAGAACCACCTCTATTCGGAGGCGATAATAGACAAAATTTCATAGCATTCCGGTAGGTAATCACGGTTTTTTGCTCAATCGAGCATATAAACTAGATAATAAGATAAGAACTAAAAAGGTAGCAAGGATTTGAACAATATCAGTCATAATAATGTAGTTCTTAAAAAATGGTACAGAACCCAGGGGTGCTTCTCTTAGCAACGTTAATCGATATATCGTGACACTAGCTGTGCCCACGGACTTCGTCCGCGTAGTATTTAACGTAACAAAAATTTCGGGATAAAAAGTATCCTATATGTTAATCCCGGTTATAAACTATCTGTGTTACAAATTTCATCCAAATCCGTTCAGTAGTTTTTGCGTGAAGGAGTAACAAACATACATACATACATACATACATACATCCACACTCACAAACTTTCACATTTATAATATTAGTAGGATTTGTAGTGTCGAATGCTAAACACCACAATTTTGGACGTCGTATATTGCCTAAACAAACAATAATTTTGTATTGTTCGTTCGATAATCGATACGACGGCAAAAAATATGGAATTTAGAGTAAGACTAGCTGTGCCCCGCGACTCCGTCTGCATGGAATGTGGCCACCCTTAACATTTATTCTCAGACCTACCCGATATTCACACAAAATTTCATGATTTTCATGGCGTCGAGGCGTTTCGGCGGATTATGGTAACTAACATTGTGACACGAGAATTTTATATTTATAAGATTCGACACGACAAATGTCACGATATATCGATTATCGTTACTAAGAGTAGCACCTCAGGTTCGCGGTACGAACTCGTCCTCTAAATGATAATCTTATGCACACGTCTGTAAATAGCTTGCGCATGGATTGTCTGGTGAAGTCATATTTTAATTCTGCGTGTATTATGTACTCACGACACAATACGAAGCTAGTAAGGAGAATAGTTACTATAGCTACCAACACCTCTGTTCTGTGTAGTTTTGGGCAGAAGTGCTATCTTGTACACCAAGATTATTATGCCAGGCCACAGTAGCAATGCCAGTGAGAGGGTACTGAGACAGTTCCTGTGACGCATATGGCTGTCGGCATCTTATAACTAAACTGTTATTTTATTCATATTATTTTAGTCATGGCAGGGCCGTGCCCAGGAATGGGACGTCAAAAAGGTCTAAATTATTAGGTTACCTATATATATTTAGTTTTAACAAACAAAAACTGTACGTCTTCATAGTTTCTAGGGACATCATTTCTCATGTTATTGCTTACAGCTCAAAATTGGTTCCACTCACTTATTAGGCTTATAGCAAGCGGACGACATTGCAACCATAATAAAAACAGTACCGTCTAGGAACGCCCGAAAGAAGCGAAGCTTTATAGCATAAAGCGTAGGGCGCCGCGGTCATCACGTAACGCTACTGACGCTTAGCACGAATAGAGTGGCGGCGCAGCGAGCGCCCCGAACGTCCGTATAGAAGCTTCGCTTCAACATAGTTTTGTACGCAGACTAATCAATACACTTCGTGGGTGTATCCTTTTAAACAAAATCGCAGCGAATACGCCCCGCACAAAATTCCAACTCATTAATATATAATTAATGGAGCCGTTTGTAAATCATCACTTTCACCATGGCGGAACTATTGGGACGCAAATGGTAACCCTATTGGTATTCAGTGTTGCCACATGACGCCGGCTCAATAATAATTGGATATCGCCCGTTAACTTTGCACGCAAGTATTTGTGTCATGGGATTAGGTTTATCATGTTTGTAACGTGGTAGACTATAATAATAAATATCGTCATACTGACACACCAATTGATCACAAACTAAGCAACGCTTGTACTATGGGTACCGTACAATGGACTGGGGGCGATCCCAGTGACACCCAGACCAAACCAAATAACGAAAAGGCCATTTCCGACAGTTACCCTGACGGGAATCGAACCCGCAACCACCCGGTGTAGTGAGCCGAGCGGCCTACGCTCAAACCACTGCCAAGCGGTCGTCAAATGTCTTGAATCTTCCGCGCATTAACTTGACAATGTACGAGGGATGCCTTTTAAGTTTTGTCGTTTGAAGAATAAAACACAACTAGAACCTTATAGTACTTTTTATTGTTTTTCAAAGTATTCACCACGTAGCTTAATACACTTTTCCATTCGCTCAAACCAGTTATTATAACATTTATACCACTCTAAAGTGGGGGTGTTCAAAATGGCTGACTTGAAAGCGTCGACTGCTTTTTCACCGGACTGGAACCTTTGACCACGAAGACTTTTCTTAATTTTAGGAAATGTAAATAAATCGTTAGGGCTTAGGTCAGGACTGTATGGAGGATGATCAAGAATTTGTACTTTTTCCTGCTTCAAATACTCAATCGTTTGACGAGCGCTGTGTGAGATTGCGTTGTCGTGGTGCAGGATGATGCGTCGCTTTGAGTTAGATTTTCGAAGTTGGCGGTGACTTGTGGTAAACAAACTGTGGTATACCACTCTCCATTAACCTTTCTACGATCTTCAAGTGCAATAGTCGCAATATGGCCGGTTTTTCCAATGAACGTGGCCACCACCTTCTTTGAAGTGCTTCGAGAACGAACAACTTTAGTCGGTTTTGGCTTGTCTTGAAAGACCCAGATTGTAGATTGTTGTTTGGAATCAGGATCGTAGGCATAGATCCAAGATTCGTCACCACTGATGATGTCGTAGACGTGATTTGACTCTCCTTGGTTGAACCTTTGCAGAGTTTTCTTACACCATCTGACGCGGGCCGCCTTGTGATCGTCGGAAAGCAGATGCGGTATCCAACGGCAAACTAGCTTTCTTACACCAAGCGCTTCATGCAAGATTTTCTGAATGGTTGTCCCTGAGATGCCTAATAGAGCCTCTATCTCTCGATACGTCACATGACGATCTTAGAGAATTTGTTGTCTCACAGCAATGATGTTATCTTCAGTGAAGGCGGATTTTGGCCGTCCTTCGCGAGATTTGTCACTAAGACTAGTATGTCTACGCTGGAATTATAAATACCAGCGTTCGACAGTCCGCAGACATGGGGCTTCATCACTGAATACAGATGTTAGCTCTTCAAAACACTGAAGCCGTGTCAGGCCTCTTCTAAAGTTGTAGAAAATTATTGCACGAACATTTTCCTTAGAAAGATTCATTTTCGTACGTAACCTGACAGATTCTAATCGACGCTGTGACTAAACAATAGCATTAATCCCAAAACTTTCAATTGTTTTGAGATTCGAAATTTAAACACATTCGAATATAGAACAGTTCCAATTTCAACATTGCCGGGAAATATGGAAACGACAGAACTTAAAAGGCATGCCTGGTATAAATTGGCTCGCGCTCTATGCATTCTCTACATAATGGAGCTATTATACGTACATTGATATCTACTACCCTTTGTAATTATTAATAATACAGTCGACTCTCGTTAATTCAAACCTACGATAATTCGAACCTCTCTATAATTCAAAGTTATCACGAGTTCCCTACAAAATCTCTTTATATCTCGAACTAGCTGAGCCCGCGACTTCGTCCGCGTGGATTTGAATATCATTGGCGAAATTTCAATGTACTTGTACAGCACCTCTGCCTATTCCTTCGGAAAATATACGCATTAATATATATTTAATACTAGCTGACCCGACAGACCTGTCTGAACTTTGAATATTGAATTCGAATTGTTCCGCTCAACTTTATGATTTTATCTTACATAACCTTCTCCTAACAATAATAAACACAACAACAAAAAAAATTAGCGAAACCGTTCCCACCGTTCACGCGTGATGCGATGACCAAGGAAATATTCATTTTTATATATACAAGGTGAAACAAAAAGGGTATACTATATATAGATAAATCCATTTTGTAAGATGGGACCAGGGCAGCCGCACACTCCCACATCTGTTACCTCTGTAAGTCAGGATCAACAGTGGTATCGAGGTGATCCAGACTACGCAGAGGTTTGACCCTCGACGAGTCACGGGGAAAAGCTAAATTGGCTTGCTGAAGCCAATATGATAAAAGTTGTTATTTTAATGCCACACTTACGGCAGCATGTGTGCTTTCTGATACACCTGTGAGTCAGTATTTACTGTGTTGTCCAATGGAGACACTGAGGTTCGACCCTCGACGAGTCCAGGGTAAAATGCAGAACTAATATATTGTTAAGAGTTGAAACAAAATTATCCACAACGGAAGTATTGATTGCAGGGGGAGAGACAAAATGTACACGATAGAGTGAAACTTTAGCTGTGAATTCATAATGCCTCAAGCCTAGTGACTACTGATTATTTACTGACAAGATATACCAACCACACGTCAACGCTCAAAATTCTTAAATTACTTGGAATGCAGATGAGTCATCATCATCAAACAATAATTCTGACTTTAGTATTTAAATATTTTTTAGTTCCTATAAGAACACACCGTTCACTTATAACGAGATACAGGTCAAAATTAAACTGTCTTATTTCTAGCGCATCTGCAGGCAATTAAGTAATTTCCATAGTTTATTTTTATAAGATCATTGTTAAATTGTCGCATTCTTTTTTAAGTCGTTTGGTAACTTATTTTACAGATGAGCTCCTCAATCAATAATATTGCCTTTCCATAATTACTTTTTGTGTACAAAATATAAGATATACTTTGTATAAGAAAATAAATTTGAGACCGTCACACTTGTATCTCCAGAAGGGGGAGACAGAAGTGGACCTGGTTCACATTTTGCCGAAAGTACTTCGGTCGCAATTTCACAAGGCGCGAAAGTATTTCCATTACTCCGAAGACACTCCTCGCATTGAGGCTAAATGCAGCCATTCCACCACGCTGACTAAGGCACGTTGGCAAATTTTACACGCTTTTAAAGATTTCTACCTTCATCAATAAGTAAGTGATAGGTATAATTAATAAAATTAGTAATGAACAAGAGATGCTCATACTATGAAATCCATCGATATACGGGCGTGTGACTGAAGAAATGACTTCCATCAAATCATTATATATTACTAGCCTGGGACAATCATCTCAAAATATGAAATATAATATATCGAAGATATTATCTCTGCAAGCGACAAGTTCAAAGATATCAATTTAACATGATTATGTATGCAAACCTGCGCGTGCGCCGCGCCTGCTCCTCCATATCAAACACCTGACTACTTCTCACACGCTAGCTCTCTATCGCACTCACCACAGCACCTGTAAGACGGAAAGGGACAAATTAACTGGATCACGTCTCCCCAAATCAGGGTACGGTGTCACAAACAACAGAAAAGGTGCTTCGCACGAGCGCTTCTAAAACGTATGACTGGCGACTACCAATGTTAGAACATAGGACGTTTTGTACACCATATCTTGAGGAGGATACGTATCAGAAAGCTTTCCCTTACGCTTGGTCCCGTCCGAGCGAGAACGACGCAAGTGCGCGTCTCACTCGTACAATGAAACACATTGCCTACCGGAACTGCACACTACGTGCTGAATTTGAAATAGCTGTATAAAAACAGCGGGGTCCTTGTTGAAACCATCACAATCAATCTAACTATCGTTCGGTGAACATCAGGAGCAGCTGACAAAATGGTGTCCAGTAAAGTGGTGTGCGTATTGGCTCTGGCGCTGTTCGGGAGCGCGGCCGCCCAGCCCGCGAAAGATGCCTTCTGGAAAGGCACGCCCATGGATAGCATGGTCGAGGAGATGCGCTCTGGGTGCGCTGAAGGCTCCGACCCCACCGCCTGCATCAAATACAAGGTCATGTCGTTACTGGACAGCGTTTTCAAGAAGGACACCTTCCAGGTACCCTACGTTCTTCAAAAATCTTCTAATTAACTTCCTTTGAATTTGATTTTGTTTTAATCCCGATGTCTTTTCAGATTTCAGACGCTGTTGAGGTGACGAAAAATGGCGCCGCCAATGACGTGACCGGCCGTTCCTCTGGAGACTTCTTCGACAGCATTGAGAGCTACATCCAGTCTCACGACGTGACCTTCAAGCTTCCCATCGTTGATACAAAGATCACCGTAAGCCCGAGGAACTTGGACAATGATGAACTCTCCCTAAACGTGAAGTTTAACAAGGAAGGCGCCCGCTCCGTTGGCGAGGCCCGCAAGGCCAAGCTCAAGAAGATCATCGTGCCCATCCTGGTGTTCGTGCTCCTCAAGGCCATGACCCTCATCCCCCTGGCCATCGGTGTGCTCGGTCTGAAGGCCTGGAATGCGCTGCAGCTGTCCTTCTTCTCGTTCGTTGTCTCTGTCGCTCTGGCCATCTTCCAACTTTGCAAGAAGGTGAGTTGAACTTTGTTTGACATAAATGTTATAGAAGCATACACTTGTTTTTCGTTTATGCACCACATGTTCAGTTTCTGTTGTTTTCACTGATCACGGATATACTTTAGGTGAAAATCGATTATCGCATAATTATAAAGAATAATGATAAGAGTATTGAAGATGGCACCTACAACAAATACTATGCACCATTGCACTTTTTATGATCTTTAAGCACATTTCAAGGAGCACAATTAACATTTAACTTTATACCCTCTGACTCTCGAATGATAATTAAGCGCTAATTTGTGTACTAACCTTCTTTCACAACTCTACTATCCAGCCTAACGTTGTAGTTTACCCAGATTGCGGCCGACAACTCGCACCCGCAGATCGCCGCGCACGGCCCCTGGGACGCCGCCTACGCCGCCACCCGCCGCAGGAGGGACGCCGAGCCCGAGGAGCTCGCCCAGGAACTCGCATACAACGCCTACCACTAAAATACCCGAACACAAAACCAACGACCGTGTACCCGAAAACCTGATTCACGCGCCATTCGAATTTTTCAAATTTCGAACGGCCGTGACAGGCACAGATAAAATAGACCAAATACAACGATTTCGTTCTGAAATCGTGACCGTGTAAATACTATGTAATGCATCTTATTTATTGAAATGTGAATGGGAGAGCGTGATTGTGATGTATGATTGTTATTTATTTATATTATTAATAAATCATTGATGAATAATCATTATTTTATTATTCTGCCACATTAAAATAACCCTGAGCGGCAAATAAAACGTAGTAACTAATCTATTTTTCATTTCATTCAAAAGTAATTTTAAGTAATAGAATAAAATAAACTTTCGATTTGTGGGTAAAGTTATAGACGAAATTAGGTCAGTGGGGACTAACATAAAATAAAATTCCATAGGATATCAAATCCATAGGATCTATGTATTAGTAGGTATATCAAATTATATTTGCCTGACGATACAACACACTACCCAAGATACAAAATATCTCAACCAAATAGGTCATCCTTCAAGTTAAAATCAATTTAATTTGAATAATAGCAGACACCTCAATACTATAAAATTTGTACACCCTCTTCAATAATCCAGGACATATCTAAAAATGGAATGCAATAACAATGTAAAGTATGTAGGCAAATGGAAGCGGGACGTCGAAAGCACTTTCTCCAAAAGGGAAGAAATTTCCGAAGACGAGTGCAGGCATTCGCACCGCATTAAGTTTCCGATCAAGTGCCAATCGCTTTCTACTGCTGGGACTCGGGTCATCATTATTGCAGACACGTAGGTACGCCGAGGCCATCACTGTCACTTGCGGACTTCTTGGAAAAAGATGCAGCTTTCAGAAGAAGATATCTGCGATTTTCACATACCTACATGTACCTATTTTAATGATGAGAGAGAAGTATAATTAGGGATGCTCTACGTGATTTTTTAAACCAGGAAATACCATGGATATTATAGGATATTCCAATTTTCGTAGGTAATTGATATGCCAAGAAATTGAGAGAGAAATCTATTTCAGAATGATTTGATAGAAGGAATCGCCTTGTTTTCAACTGGTTTGGTTTATAACTTGGAAGGTTAATGCGAGATTATGGATCGTTCTCCTAAATTAACAGATTAGGACCCGTATTAATTAATAAATCGAACTCAAGTCGTGGAATGATTTTGACATGTCATTTTGTACCGGAATGACATAAGAATGACATTTCCAAGATCGCTGACTTGAGATTGATTTATTGATATGGAGCTAGATATAAGGGTATCTATACGAGCTTTAACCTTTAGGATGCGTTACCTTCAATTATATAACTAACTAGCTGAGCCCGCGACTTTGTCCGCGTGGAATTTAACTTAACAAAAAAGCCCGCTCCCGCGATCTGAGCCCGCGCGACAGGACCCATCTATTAAATTTTGTTTTACTAAAATAAAAGTAGCCTAAATTGCTCCTTATAACATCAGCTATCTGCCAGTGAAAGTCCCGTTAGTTACGTCCCACTTTAGTGATAAGACTTTTTAGGAAGTACTTACCTCAAATGTAAAGTGTTAAGGTTCACCAGCGTATCGGTCCATTACCAATTATGTATTGAAGTCTTAAAGGACTTAATGATGCCATTACAAAAGCAATCTTGGTAATACGGAAAATTAGAATTCATACCTACATTACCTACATGACCTGCATTTCAGAGGACTAAGAACCAGATAGCCATTAGTCACTTCAAGCAGAACTATGTCATCTTGGCGGCTATTCTCAAAATTGGTTGCATTCACATCATCATGAGTATGTTTCTAACCTCTATAGACATCCCAAAATAACTAGAACCCATTTCTAAAACTAAAAAAATAATAACTTTTATTTTAATAAAAATACTATATTCGAATTCGGGAATCGAACCCGCAACCACTCGCAGTGAGTCGAGCGGCTTACACTTAAACCACTACGCCATGCGACCAAATTATGTCAGACAACACAACAAAACTGGGTTCAATCGGGAGCCCTGTGGTACTCCACCATTTGAATTCAATGCCATCGCCCAGGATGTACCTAGCACCCACCTGACATACCTACATTACCCTGGTGACCCACTGGACACAAATTATCACGGACCCATAGCCATAACTAAACTATTTAAAGGCTTACAGCGTGAAAGCCTAACCAAATGCTTCAATAAATTTGTTACCGTTCAAAAATATAACATTTTAAATATATCAACAGCATAAGGCTCAAAGTCGCGTGTCACATAGTTAGGGGATAGTAAAGATTAATTTGTCTGTTTGTATGAACAAGTATCTGATAGGCGCGTTTCGGATGCCGTGTATGCGAGGCACGGTCCCAATGTTAATAAACGGACAGTATGTTATGTGTATAGGCGTTACCTAATAAGGCTGGCACATTTTTCGATAGAAATTGTTTTCGTTACACACATAAACAGTCACAATCTCGACCAAAGTTATTGAGAATCCAATCAATACATAGGATTTAGATTTAGAACTGAAATGGACATAACTTGAAAAAAAAGCTTATTTTAATTATCTGCAGATCAGTTGGCATCAAGATCTCTGAATACACTTCACAAACAGTCTTCAGTCACTCTTCATCCTAAGTACCTAATTATTGAAAACCAAATTCAACAAAGATGTCACGCGTGTTCATCATCATTGTCCTCAACTATGATTTCTCTACTGCTGACTAGCCACTCTGAACAACCCTACGCAGTCTGATCCTGCATTGCAGATGAGACTATTATCAACAATACAAACAAAACGACAATAACATCAAATATTCTCTTCTCGTACCCAACGACACTTTAAATAACCGTACAAGATATTACATGACTACAGCGTACACTATTCGCTACAAAACACATTGTATTTTTCCTCGGTGTCAATGAATCGCGGCCTATTCCCACCAATACAGTAGATAGAACGGAAGTGAAACAGCAATTTCACAATCCGGACATGGAGGCAAATGGTAATGCGATCGCGCGACGCATGCGCGATGACCGGCAACCCTTATTGCATAATGGAGATACTCACACGCAGACACGCGATGTGTTTTTGCTAAAACGGAGCAAGTTTCACTTTCTAGGCAAAACATCGGACAGCCTTACGTAAGATCTTGAACTTGTTGAAGAAATTAAAATTGGGGATTAGTATTTCCAGAACATTAGCAACATAAATTATGTTCCTATAAGAATTTAATACAGGTTACAATAAAATTGGTCTACGCAGCGATCGTATAGATAGAATATCGTTGGGTCTACGAGATTAAAATATGAGATTAATTTAAATTCTTTGCTGACGCAATATCGTAGCTGCTACGGCTACGGCTACGACGTAGAAGCCTGTAATAATCATAAAATTATATACAAATCAAGTCTCCTGCAAATTATTGCTGCTGAAAAACACCATTGGCGTATCTCCGACTATACCTTCAAAATACGAAAAGTGTATGAAAATTGAAAACCTAATAAAACTAGATATATCTTATACCTATATAAACTTCTCGTGTCACAATGTTAGTTACCATACTCCTCCGAAACGGCTCGACAGATTTTCATGAAATTTTGTGTGCATATCAGATAGGTCTAAGAATCGGCTACTACCTATTTTTCATTCCCGTAAATGTTAAGGGTGGTCCACATTCCAGGCGGACGGATTCGCGGGGCACAGCTAGTAAATAAATATTATGAAGATGCTACAAAATTCCTACAACTCAAATAGGAAGTAATTGCACCTAGACGATCGCATCAAAATTGTAAAGACACACCACGGTGAGGCACCCATACTAAACGATGTTAAACTTAGCAATGACATTACAAAAGTGAAGGAAGCGTGCGAATGATTTGTATGTACCCGCCGGCGGGTGAGAGCAGCGGCGAATCGCAATGCGACATGACAGTCGACGTGTTAATTTAAACACAATAGTTACTGCATAAGTTGTTGCGTTCGAAATTGACGAAAATGTTGCTCAATCCAATGATATGCTGAACAAGACTCCGGAATTACAAACGAATGAATGTGTACACGAACGTGTGTGTGAACGAACCAGCTTAGAGTAAATATTATTGCAAAAAGTCAAACTTATTAATAACTAGCTGAGCCCGCAACTTCATCCGCGTGAACTTTAACTTAACAAAAAATGTTTGTTCAGTTCGCTGAGTTTACTAAAATAATGAAGTTGATAAAGAAACATCTATGCTAAGTTTAATATTTTTTTTCTTTATATACAGACACTTTATTTACAGGCAGACAAATAAAAATTAAATCGCGTTTTTGTTATAGGTCCGTATGTACTTTCATAATATGCATTTAGTGAAAATGTCTTATTTTGATATTACAAACAGACACTCCAATTTTATTTATTTGTATAGACTAGTCGACAACAGCGCCGCCGGACCGGTACCAACTAAGGACCATCCGGGTAACGCCATAAGTACAAAAAATACATTAAAATCGGTCAAGCCGATTAGGACAAGAATTACGAACACACGCACACCGGAATTTTATATATAAAGAAGATGTCTGTTAAAAATAATGGAAATAGAATATTTGGTGTGATTTCGTAATTACAGTAAATATTACAGAGTCTTCATCATGGATCCTAAACCAAATCAAAGAAGCCCCAATGCGAAATAAATTGATATTCCTGCTATGGGCATAAACTGAAGAGTAACAAGATTTGTAATTAGCATTTGATTATGTACCATAAACAAACTTTATTTTATGTAATTTGTCTGTAAATCTTCCTAAAGGCAAATAAATAAATAAAAACTATTGAGGTACCTTCCTCATAGTTATGCATACGATAAGTACTTACATATTTTATATTATATTGAGTTTAAAATCTTTTTAATTTCAATTATTTAATCTCCTTACACCAAAAACAATTATTTACTACAGGGTTGTTTTTACTCTAATAGAAACGATACTTGACGGCTGCTTGGCGCAGTGGTTTGAGCGTAGGCCACTCGGCTCAATGCACCGGGTAGTTGCGGGTTCGACCCACGCCGGGGCAAATTACGGGGAAATGGGCTTATCGTAATTTTTCCTGGCCTGGGTGTCACTGGGATCGCCCCCAGTCCATTGTACGGTACCCATAGTACAAGCGTTGCTTAGTTTGGTACCATAGGTACAGTTGGTGTGTCAGTCTGGTGACATATTTTTTTTATTATAACATATATTGATGTAAACATGTATAAGAAATAATGAAATATCATAATTTGGTTATGATATTATATCCACTCACTCTCACCAACAGGACTTTCTTTTAATGAAAATAAATAGTTTGCCAAGTATGAGAAGCATTCGTATTCAGCGCACGCACGCCCACCGCGTGCCTTGCCGCCCAAAGGATCACACTATAAAAACCAAGCCCATTGAAAAATTAAATCATTGTTGCTCCATTAACCGCCCGAGCCGTACGTCTAATTAATCAAATCTAATGACAAAGTGTTAAAATTAATTAAAATGAAGTGTCTGTGTTTGTTGTTAGCTCTGGCCACGATCGTGCGTGGTTACGCGATCAAAGACAATGAGATTGAAACGGCTCGCTTACGGACAAGTGATGATTTACTCCAGAGTGTTATCAGTGAATGTTTCGAGGCAGAAGCGCCGATGTCGTGCCTCAAAGTGAAAGTTCTCTCCTTCCTGGACACCAAACTGGGAGTGAGCTCTGAGACAGCGAGAGCTTTTGAAGAGAAGAACATCGACAAAGTGATCTTTGAACGCGTGGGGAAATACCTGAAGGACCATGAGATCAAGTTCCAGCTTCCCGAGTTCCTCTTCGAGGGTGCTGAGGTCTCTTACAGGTCGGACAGAGGCTTGGATGTTGATTTCCCCGAGACCGACAACGAAAACGGCCAAGGTACTGAAGTATCATCGAGTAAGACTCGAATTTGAATTAAAACAGTGTTAATTCCAGAATAACATTTCTTTCGTTCTTTCAGCTCGTGGCATCTTGAAGAAGAAGCTGCTGCTGCCAGTTCTTCTGCTTCTGAAGTTGAAAATGAAGGCTCTTATGCCTATCCTGGTCTCCATCATCGGTATTAAAGCCATCAAGGCTCTTGTGCTCAGCAAACTGGCCATCACCCTGGTCCTTGGATTCCTGATCTACAACCTGCTTTTGAAGAAAGGAGGTTAGCCATCAAATCTTCATTGATTTACAAGTCATCTCGTAACCGATGCAAGTTGAATGGGTACAAGTCATCTTGTAACCGTTCTTCAATATGATTACGAGTGAATTTTGTTCGCAGGTATGCCGATGATGATGCCCCCAGCGACGGAAGGGCCCCCCGCACCCCAATACGGTCCCCCGGCCTCTCAATACGGACCCCCCTCCACACCTGCCGCGCCTTCGGATTCCTACAGTCCGCAATGGGAGCCTGCCAGCTCAGGTCCCTATGCCAGAGTGTGGGATCCGTCGCAACTGGCGTACAGCTCATACTACCCTGGTGACTCCAGCTCGTCAGCTTCTTCCAACCAGTCGCCGAGCTACTCCAGCGTATCAGCAGTCTCATCATCATCATCACCCACCTATTAAACCGAGAATACCTCATGTAATGCACTGGATTTGTACATAGTGTTCGATCGCACAACGAACGACAAGGCTAGGGTCTAGACGAGTTATTTATTGAAGATATTTATTGATATTTATTGAACCACAATAAAGAAACTGTCGTTTTATGATCAGTGATTCATTTTACCCGCACGGTACTTAGGAAATTGTAAAGACGAACTAAGAACAATAGAAAAAATCCTTTCCACCACCTTTCATCCACCACCATCCACCTTTTCCAACAGTGAGGTACAAAAATCGAATAGTACTTATGAAAATAAAATTACTCCAAGGAATAAAGCTGTAAAAGAAATGTATCGTCTATGGTAATACGAATTTAAAGAAGAGGTCACAAATAAATAAGGAGTGAAACAGACTTAATAAAAAATCCCTAGGGCTTTTAAAGGTATGTCCCACTTGTACATACCTAGTCGTAGATATATGATTTCCTATGCGAACTTTCACCATTGTCAAGTTTATTATAATGCAATTGAAAATTGATTGAATCGTGACCAGATTACATATATATACTTAGAAAACTAACTTCTACGTTCGCTCCTTATGTCAAAGACGCTCTATATTGAACTGTAGTAGACGCTTCTAATAAGGTTACCTACAAAAATAAATAGATAAATAAATGGTCTAAGCCTACAACCTAATGATAGTATCGAAGACCACCTGCGTCGAACGCCTCTCTAGACCAATAAGCCGTTGGTTCTTCGTAATTGGACCCTATTATTTTTAGAACCACTCCTAGACGGTGCAGTATTAATTACAACAACAGTACTTACATTGGATCGACATATTTTTAACCGACTTCTGTATCTGTAGTCCCACAGATATAGATTTACATAGATAACGTAAGTATCACGATTTGTATTGAAACCGAGCGTGCCGAATTTTTAACACCTACTGTGACGGGAAATCCAAAACCGATTCAAAGACACCGATGGTGCCGATGTCCCTCCGCCCGCTACGATTCTCTCAAGTCTTGCTCATACTCATATTTTTTCAGATATAAAAAAATATTAATAGATATAAAAAGATATAGTCACGCGGACTGTAAGTTAGCGGCGACCAACCTTGACGCTTGGTCGGGGTTTCGTACACGCGAAGTACATGCATTTGCGTTCCCTTCGTTGCCACTATCTTTACACTACGTTAGGACTACTTGTCAGGTTACACCCACTTAGTTGCTTGAATTGGCACCAACTCCAAACGAAATAAATTATAAGGTATTGTTATTTCTCTAGCTTTTTAGTGCACCCAAGTTTATTTTAAGTCGGTTTAATTTTATTTGTAAAGCAATTGTTTAAAAAAAACTGTGTTTTGCAGCTTGTTTTTTAATTGTTGTAATAAAGATACCCTTTTCCCAACTGAGAAAACTATGTCACGTGATTGGGCCCAGGCTCAGAGAGATGTTACTAATATATAGTCTAAGCCCAGGCTATATCATCAGCTTATAATGAACCTTATTTGTATGGAGATATCAATCTATGACAACACAAATTGTGACGTAGTTTTGGGCCATCGCGGGTATAAATACCTATTAAAAGTACTTATCTTTTATAGATACTCTCTCTTGTACCTTCGCCTACCAAATGACAAATACTCAATTAAATTATTAAATTATTTATTCACTTATATAGTTCCAAATTATGTTAGTGAATCCAGCTTCAAGTCCGTGTCAATTCGCAGTCTACGCTTAAATCCTATACAATATAATGTCACTTGCACTTTTATCTTCAACATTTGTAAACTTCCCAAAAACACCGTCATCATTAAACTATTCCTGAAAACTTCTGATCCTAAAATGTCAGAACTATTCAACATTTTTATCTTTTGACTTCACTCAAGACCCAGAAGTCGTCAACATTTTTGACTATCCGCCTTCAAGAGACAGGGGCTGACAGCATTTTTGAACTCTCCAGTTTCACGACCAAGAAGTCGTATTTTTTACTTCACTTCATCTGGAGTAAATATTCATGTCGCCTCGTAACAAGGTTCAAAAAAGGCTTCTATATCGTGTCCTCAACAGCTACATGGTGACGATTATGGGGCAAATCCTCGAGAAGGTGATTCCAGTGACGATGCCTGTGATCAACATAGCGGCGCCGATCATGCCGGCTGTTGATGCATGTTCGCTAGCCACGGTGCTGTTAACGTTTTCACGACAATTATTGTTTCGAAATCGACGGAATTTTTTTCCGTCAAGAGTTTCACCTATCCACGGGAATACCTAACGGTGATAACAAGTGGATAGGGAGCGTGACCCAAGCGCTCGCCGTCCCCTCCTGGGGTAGGCAAACTTGGTTGGGCCTGGCACCACCGGCCTTGGGGTCTCCCCTAGCCGACGCCAGGTAGCTCCCTCCCACCCTACCCTATCCCTATTCCTATTCTCTGGGTGCTGTTTGGTGCGTAGTTAATTTATTGGCTACGTACCTCTGCCCCGGGGCTGTTAGTCACAGTTAGGTACTTAGGTACGCCGGTAGGCGTAGTTAGGTACTCACCTTACACAACCTTTGCCATTGCACCTAGGTAAAGGGACACCATAGGACTAGGACACACGCAGGCACACACCCTACCCCTCCCTGCCGGCAGGTGGGGCGGGACGATCTCACCTCTTAGGTCCACTATGGACCTAAGTAACTTTAAATTCACCGAGGAGCTCTTTCGAGAGCTCTTCGTACTTGTCCAGAAGCAGTGCCCATCCCTGCTGGTTGGCCTAGCCCAGCGTCATGCTGCGGACTCCCCTGCGTCCCCCGACCCCTCGCCTCCCTCCTCCCCTCTCGCCCCTACCCCTCCCTCTGAGTGCGACTCCGACCTTCAGTCGGAGATCGACATGGAGGTGGAGGCCCTTGCGCCCCCCTCCCCCCCCCCTTCCCGCTACATCCTCCTCAGAGGATGATTTTATTCTCGTTGGCGGGAACAAGAGGGCGCGCAAGCAGCGCGACCTCCCTCCCCCGAAGGTGAGCAAAGCTGCTCCCTCTCTGGGGTCCCCAACCCCCTCCCCTACCCCCGCATCCCCTACTCCCCGCCAATCTGGCAGTAGCCCGTCTGCCTCGCAGCGGGCCTCGCCCTCCCCGCGCCCCGCGCGCAAGTCACCCCCGCCCCCTCCCCTTGTCATCCATGACAAGAGCGCCTGGGAGCGCATCTCGAAGGCGCTCCATGAGCGCCATATCCACTTCCTCTCTGCGAGGTCCACCTCGCAGGGAATCATGGTTAAGGTGCAGTCCTCGGACTGCCACCGTGCCCTATCAAAGTTTCTGCGGGATAATAAAATCCCCTATCACACGTACGCGCTCGAGGAAGAGCGCGTACTTCGTGCCGTCATCCGCGGCCTCCCAAAAGAGCTCGACACCGAGCTCATTAAGAGCGACCTTAAGTCGCAGTCCTTCCCGGTGCACGAGGTGCACCGGATGTACAAGGCCCGCACCCGGGAGCCATATGATATGGTCCTGGTAGTGCTGGACCGCTCCGACGAAGGTCGGAAAATCTTTAATCTTAAGGCCGTCTGCCTTATTTCGGGGCTCTCAATTGAGGCCCCTCACAAAAGTGGCACTCCCACGCAGTGCCACAACTGCCAGCTTTACGGGCACTCTGCCCGTAATTGCAACGCCCGTCCCCGGTGCGTCAAATGCATCGGGGACCATCCCACTAGTGGGTGCTCGCGCTCGAAAGAGACCGCGACCGAGCCGCCGAGCTGTGTCCTCTGCGGGACTCAGGGGCATACCGCGAATTATCGCGGTTGCCCTAAGGCCCCAAAGGGGAACGGCGGGGTGGCGAGGCGCGGTCGTCCTAGAGCGCCTGCACGGGCTGCCTCTCAGCCCTCTGCGCCCTCTGCGCCTCCCCCGGTGTCTTTTGCACCGATCCCTGCTGCGCCCTCTGCGCCCCGCCCCTCTCTGCCCTCAGCACTCCCCGCCCCCGCGCCCTCAGCGCTAAAGCCCGCGCTCCCAGCGCGCCCCTCCCCGCGCGCCAATGTATGGAGCAAGCCGCTCCCATACACGGCCTCCGCCTCCCTCCCGGTGCAGACCGCCCCTGCGCGCCCTGCTGCCCCCCGCCCTCGCCCCGCGCCCTCTGCGCCTACCACCGCCACTAGCTTGGCTAGCGACTTTGCGTTGGTGAGTGAATTTTTCAACGTAGTTAACGTTGAGCGAGTTCGCTCACTCGCGCACCACCTCCGCACAGCAACCAATCCTTATGAGAGGATTGCTGTCATGGAGTCGTACATGGATGTGTACGATTCCCTCTCCTCGTTTGACTCCCTCTTGCACCCGTAATGGATTTACACATCCAACGGACCAAACCCCATCACCTATCCCTAGCGTTTTTCAACGCTTTTGGCCTTTCCCAGCAGAGGGATCAGGTTGGTGAATTCCTTCGGGATCATCAGGTTGATCTCTTGCTGGTGCAGGAGACCCTGCTTAAGCCGTCCCGTCGCGATCCCAAAATCGCAAACTATAATCTTGTAAGGAATGACAGGCTCACCGCCCGCGGGGGTGGGACTGCCATTTATTACAGGAGGTCCCTTCACTGCATTCCCCTCGACCCCCCTGCGCTCACCAACATAGAAGCCTCGGTCTGTCGTCTGTCCCTCACTGGCCATCCTGCCGTGGTCATAGCGTCCATCTACCTTCCGCCTGGCAAGCTTCTGCTTAGGAGTGACATCGAAGCACTCCTTGATCTGGGAAGCGCAGTCATACTGGCTGGCGACTTCAACTGCAAGCATGTCAGGTGGAATAGTCTCCTCACTACCCCAAATGGGAGGCGTCTTGACGCCCTAGTCGACCAGCTCGACTTTGACGTCATCGCCCCCATGCACCCCACTCACTTTCCGAACAACCTAGCACATCGCCCTGATGTCCTAGACATTGCCCTCCTCAAGGGCATAACCTTACGGTTGCGCTCCTTGGAAGTTCTCCAAGAGCTCGACTCCGACCACCGTCCCGTTCTCATGCAGCTCGGACCTTCCCCTCCATCTCAACCGACCACGCGTTCTGTGATGGATTGGCAAAAGCTAAGTACTTCCTTAGCGGATGTCTCTTCTCCACACCTCGCCAGCATCCCTGATCTCCTTACGTCCCCTCAGGACACGTCTCAGGCTGTAGATGCCTTCTCCAACCATCTCCAGTCGGCCATTAGTCACTCGTCTAAGCAGGTCGAGGTAGGTGACTCTCACCGCTTCGTTCTGCCAGACGACATCAAAGCCCTGGTCCGAGCTAAGAATGCCTCCATCAGAGCTTACGATTCTTACCCCACCGAAGCTAACCGTGTTCGCATGCGCGCTTTACAGCGTGATGTAAAGCGTCGAATCGCCGAGCTTAGGGACGCCCGGTGGGGTAACCTTCTCGAAGGAATCTCGCCATCGCATCTAGCTTACTGGAAGCTGGCGAGAGCCTTAAAGTCCGACTCTACTGTCACAATGCCCCCCCTATTACGCCCTTCAGGCGACCCCCCTGCTTTCGATGACGACGAAAAGGCCGAGCTTCTAGCCTCCGCTCTCGAGAGCCAGTGCTCCCCTAGCACCCAATCCTCTGATCCCGACCACCTGGAACTCGTTGATAGGGAAGTCGAGCGCAGGGTTTCCTTACCCCTCACTACCGCTCTCACACCGGTTACCGAATCCGAGGTGAAGGATTTGATTAAAGGTCTCAACTCCAAGAAGGCCCCGGGCTCGGACGGCATTAGCAACAGAGTTCTCAAACTCTTACCCGCCCAGCTTATCTGTCTCCTAGTAGCTATCTTCAATGCCGCTATGACGAACTGCATCTTTCCCAATGCGTGGAAGGAGGCAATAGTCATTGGCATTCACAAACCCGGTAAGCCTCGCAACGTCCCTGCGAGCTACCGTCCCATCAGCCTCCTCAAGGCCATTGCCAAACTCTATGAGCGCCTGCTTTTAGCAAGACTCAAAGAGTATATCTTTTCAAATCATCTTCTCATAGACGAGCAGTTCGGCTTTCGGGCCGGCCACTCTTGTGTTCACCAAGTACACCGCATCACGGAGTACATTCTCAAAGGCCTCAACTCCTCCTCCGGCCGCCCCCTATCCACGGGAGCTCTCTTCTTTGACGTCGCTAAGGCGTTTGACAAAGTCTGGCACAACGGCTTGATTTACAAGCTGTACCTCTTAGGCGTGCCGGATAGTCTCGTGCTCATCTTACGAGACTTCTTGTCAAACCGTACCTTTCGATATCGAGTCGAGGGCACGCTCTCCCCACCCCACCCCATCAGGGCAGGAGTCCCTCAGGGCTCCGTGCTCTCCCCTCTTTTGTACAGTCTGTACACTAACGACATCCCCCGCACGAACAATGTGCAACTCGCCCTTTACGCGGATGATACCGCGCTCTATTTCTCCCATCGTAATAAGGCTCAGATCACACGCGTTCTCCAACGCGCTGTCAATTCTCTCGGAGAGTGGTTTAGGAAATGGCGAATAGAGGTGAACCCGGACAAAAGCGCAGCCGTGCTTTTTGCCAGGACCACCTCTCGACGCCCCTCCATACGCCACACTCGCTCCAACTTAGGTACTGTCTCTTTGTACAAGCAGCCTATCCCTTGGTCCAAGTCAGTTAAATATCTCGGGGTCACGCTCGATGGCTCCATGACCTTCGGTCCTCACATTAGAAACGTCCGCAATCGAGCCGCCTTTGTGCTCGGTCGCCTTCATTATCTCCTATGCAAGCGGAGTAAAATGTCCCTTAGAAATAAGGTGACACTTTACAAAGCTTGCATTCGCCCCATCATGTCCTATGCGAGCGTTGTGTTCGCCCACGCGGCCAACTCTCACATTAGTCGCCTCCAGGCCTTACAGTCCCGTTTTCTTCGCCAAGCCGTCGGAGCCCCGTGGTTCGTACGGAACGTAGACCTTCATTCTGACTTACGCCTCGATTCTATCCAGAAGCACTTCAAAATAGCGTCTGAACGCTATTTCATGAAGGCTTCTGAACACACCAATCCCTTAATCGTCGCCGCCGCCGATTATGCACCCGCACACGAGCCAGATACATGCCGCCGCAGGCCGCGGCATGTGGTGCTGGACCCCCCCGACCCACTCACCGCTCTCCTAGACTCAGATGTCGAGGAGAACGACACACGCACACTCCCCGCCAGACACCGACCTCGCCGGCGAGGTCGACGAACCCCCGCTTCCGCTAGAAGGTGCGTCTACTTACCTAGACGCACCTTGGCACCCGACAAGCCCGCTGAGTTTCTTGCCGGATCTTCTCAGTCGAGGTCGCGTTCCGATCCGGTGGTAGATTTACCCTCGCCACCTCTCCTGGCAGCGGCCCAAGCCGAGGTCGTGTCCCTAGTGACGCCCTTGAGCTAGCTGCCCCCCTGCCCCTATGGCTGGAGCGCACTTGCGCTCGCCCTCTGTCCGGGTGAAGTTGTTATGGCCACTCTGGCCAACAACATATAGTCAATTCAAAAAAAAAAAAAAAAAAAAAAAAAAAAAAAAAAAAAAAAAAAAAAAAAAAAAAAAGGTGCTGTTAAAAAGGGGTAGATTGGAATAGAATAGATTGTAGTTGCCATAACAACTTCACCCTAAGAGACAGTGTCTGCTTTACCTATGGTGCAGGGCTTGCGACTCACAAGGGCGCAGGGCCTTAGGGGCTGTGCACACCACGTAATTTTAAATACGCCGCGCCTTTATCCTACAAAAGTCTAAACTCGTAAGGTAGCGTTTGATTCGCGCGCGTATCGTGTCTGTATCGCTACAAACGAGCGTCGACGCTGCGTTTAAAAAACGTGGTGTTCATAGGCCCTTAGGGGGTGCCGATCGGCGCCTCCCAAGAGCCTGCATCACTCGTGGCGCTCACATAGCCCATGCTCCAGCTCCAGTGCTATGGCCTAGAGGTCGCCAGGGTATTGATTGCGCCAGGGGCGGCGGGCTAGAGCTGGCGCTGCGGAGAGATGACGAACACAAAGTGCGCTGCAAGGGCTTACAAGGTGTGTGTGTATGTGTGTGTGTGTGTGTGTGTTGTAGTAGTAGTAGTCCACAGTTTAGTTTTTATTTGTTATATTAATATGTATGTTAGTTTATAAGGTATTTATCTATGGGCCTGCGATGCCTGAACATAAATAAATAAATAAAATAAAATAGTGCTGATAAAACACCGCATACCTGCCGACATACATCATGCCCAGCGTGCTGCCGTGTCCCGAGCTCCAGCCCATCAGCACAGCCCCGAGCCAGTACAACCAATCGCTGGCGATGACTACTGGCAGCGTCCTGGTCTCCGGCTTGTAATTACACAGCAGGAAGAACGGAATAAATACCAGCCGTATAGTCGTAAACATGATCAGCCATTTGGGTTGCGGCTGGAAGTTGAAAGGACAACAATGGCGACAAAATTTGACACTTCCATTTTTTTTCTGTCATGCTTATATGCTGTTACTAGGAGAAGGATGACAACATATTTAATTTGGTCAAGTTTGGTTCGGGTAAGGGCCTCTCAGAAGGCGGCCACCGGGAAGGTTTTATTGGGTAAGAAACGCAAAACCCAGGCCCACAACAGCCCTGGAGAGCTTTAGAAGATTTCCTCCCCATCAACAAAAAAGGTGATAATACAATCAGCTCGGGCTGGGTCAACCAGGGTAGTACCACACTCACGCAGAATTTGTGTTATTATTTATAGCACAGATATAGATTTACATAGATAACGCAAGTATCACGATTTGTATTTAAACCAAGCGTGCCGAATTTTTAACACCTACTGTGACGTCATTAGCGACGGGAAATCCGAACCGCTTCAAAGACACCCATGCCGCCTATGCCCCTTCGCCCGCTACGATTCTCTCGAGTGATTATCACGCTCATACTCATATTTTTGTATCTGTAGTCGCGAGGACTGTATGTTATCGGCGACCAACCTCGACGCTTGGTTGGGGTTTTCGGACACGCTAAGTACATACATTTGCGTTATCTATGTAAATCCATATCTGTGATTTATAGCTATGTTAGCTGCGCTTCGTACGATAAGTACGAAAGCCAGCAGCACGATCTCCTCTCCCTTCCCACTCCCCTTTAGCATCGTGCGAGCAATGCCGTTGGTATTGCAAGCATATGTAAAGGCTTCGTAAATGGACACGTGATGAGAAGGGCTGACAAGCATGTCATTAAAATAGTGATGAATATGAATGTGGATGGATATAGTGCGAGACGAATGCCCAAGAAAAGATGGATGGATTGTATCAAGAGTGATATGAACGAGGTTGGAGTGGATGTGAGTATGACGGGAAAGCACGATTAATGGAAGGAAAAGACATACTACGCTGACCCCAGATAATGGGAAAACGTACGGCAGATGATGATGATGTATAGGCTACGTAAACTACAATAAGCCGGGTCGTATGCTTGTTTGCCGACTTTGTTGCATAAAAGAAAAAGCCAATTCATACGAATTACTTACGAATCGCCAGCAAGAAGCGGTGATGCTCCCGATCATGGCGGTGAAGTTGAACGTAAGGAAACACGTCAACCTGACAAAGTTTTTGCCAAGGAAGCCTTTGTTCAAGGCCTCAATGTCTGAAATGAAGTAGGTATGTGTATTCAACAACGTTCTGACACGGATAATACCAGTACTCGCTTTTATAAAAATCATGATAACGATATAATTTAAACCTCTCAAAAGCTAAACTATCGTTTAACCACAGAAACTTTTATTCGAAGCAGTGACTAATATTAATGTCTATATATAAAAATGAATCTCTATTTCCCTAATCATCGCATCACGCGTGAACGGATGGAACGATTTCGCGAATTCTTTTTTTGTTGCTTTTATTATTGTCCGGAGAAGGTTACACAGAAAACATTAAGAAAGTTGAGCGGAAGAAGTCGAATTCAATATTCAAAGTTAAGACAGGACAACGTCTGTCGAGTCAGCTAGTAATATAATAATCTTGCTCTTAGATTACAGCTATGACATGTACGACAGTATATTCAATTTAGTCAAATTTACTACCAATAATTGTGCCAGGCTTACCGGAATGAACCACGGGAAACACGCTCAAAGACACAAAGAACACAATGAATATATTGTACAGTTGGATCCAGGACTGCTTGAATATGGTCCCGTAGGGCGGGTGCGTCGCGGGACTTGCGTTCTGACTTGTATTAAGATTCCCGCGAGCTGGCTGTTGACTATCATAGAAGCGATAAAACCTCTAAAATAGAAAAGAAGAATATACATATCAATGTGATTTTAATTACTCGAAAGTCATACGATTTTATTTTATCGACATTTAATCGAGTAGTTTAGAAGGTACATTAATAACTTCGGCCAACGTTAAATATTTATAGTTTGTGGATTAGCCATTATAATTAAGCTTCATCTCAAAAAAATTGAAGATACGGGAGAGCATGCAGACTTCATCTAATCTTGAAATATGACATGACTCCACTGTACACAAAAAACTGGCATAGACGTGTTAAAAAATCTATATAAGTATTTTAGTCAAAACTATTGGACATGTCGAAATAATGATAACCTCGTAAGTAGGTAGGTATTTAAAAGTACAAAATATATTATGCATACTCTCTATTGTATCAGTATATCTTCGTATGCCGTGGCAGAGACATCTCCTACCAGGATTTGGCTTAACTCCTGGAAAGACACCGAGTCGGAAACTATCATCCTTCTATTACAAATTAGTTAGAAGAAGCATGGAAGCTGTCGTAACCCCAAGGTGCACCTACTAAAGACGCGACATTGTAGTTATAAATACTCACATTCAGAGGCAAAGCGTAATAAGTATCGAAGCACATAATCAGCACAAACATCCCGCCCATGAAGTAGTAAGTGGCGGAGGTCCGCGGACTGTCGAACAAGTCTGACATCCATTGCAGGAACACCACCAGGGTGCCGCACACGTTGGAGCCGAGCACCACGGCGCCGATGTACTTGGCCGGCAGGCGGGCGGCCACGCCGTACACGGAGTTCTGGAATATCGCGTTGAACGCTGCAAACGAGATTGCTGATGATATTTTTCAAACAATTTCAGTAGAATATGCTATGCAAGAATCCTAATTTGGAAACCCCATTGTGATTTGTGACGTCCGGTCTTCGTATGGATAGCGTAAACGACATCAACGCAGACAGAGCGATGCGGACGCGTGGGTAAGTAACTACAATTTTTTATTAAAACCTTGTTAATGCAATTTTTCACGGTAGGTAAGATGATTATCAAGTCATTTATGTCTTCGAAATGATCTATCTAAGCTAACCCTGACAGATAACGTAAGAGAAGGGAAACAGCGCAATTGCACTCTCCGCGGCGCAACCCAGAAACACTTATCTTCTATGCTAGACCCCATTACCTATTACTCTTTCTTACCGTTTAAAAAGAAGACAGATATCATGGTGAGCCAGAAGAAGGCGACCGGCCATCCCGAGCTGTCCAGCATCGCCAGGAACACCGTGATTAGGAAGATCACCACCTCGCCAAATAGCGACCACACAATGCGGGTCGTAAGGTTACCCCTATGATAGTAAACATTAGCTTGAAATTAATGGAATTCAATAACAAGCGAGGTTTGGCTATAAGTGTGATTACCATTGGCCTTTAGGAGCATATGGGATTTTATTTGCCACCAGGGCGAGTCACGTTGCAACGCAGTGACCTTGTCACTTGAGATTTCAGACTTCAGACAGCTCTATTTTGCCGACCTTGCAATAATAAGTACATTGCAGTAACACTGACAAAAGTGAACTGACATATTTTCAGCTGAAAATATGCTATCCCCTAGGATGGTTTCGGAGTCACAATACTTTGGGCAGAGCATAATATTAGTCCTGGTTTCATCGGGAATCGTATATAAGAAACAAATATGCATTGCTCCATCCATCTCTCTTTATTATGAACTAGCTGTGCCCGCGACTTCGTCCGCGTGTAATTTAACTTAACAAAAATTTCGGTATTATTCATCCCCTATTTTATCCCCCTGGGGGTAGAATTAATCAAAATCCTTTCTTAGCGGATGCCTACGTCATAACACCTACCTGCATGCCAAATTTCAGCCCGATCCGTCCAGTGGTTTGGGTTGTGCGTTGATAGATCACTATGTCAGTCAGTCAGTCAGTCACCTTTGAGTTATATATATATAGACTAGCTGTGCCCGCGACTTTGTCCGCGTGGAATTTAATTGACAAAGTTTCATATAAACTTTCATCCCCTATTTTATCCCCTCGGGGGTAGAATTAATGGAAATCCTTTCTTAGCGGATGCCTACGTCATAACATCTACCTGCATGCCAAATATCAGCCGATCAGCGATTCGTCCAGTGGTTTGGGCTGTGCGTTGATAGATCACTATGTCAGTCAGTCAGTCAATATCAGCAGTGAATTTGGCAATCGACGCTGATTGAACCAAGGCGTATGTGATTGCCTAGTCTGTCTCGGTTGGCCCACCCTGGCACACTCTGGCCCAGGCTTGCCAAAGTCTATCTCGCTTCGTTGCCTTAAGCCAGATTTAAAGTTAGGACTAATATGTGGAGAGCTAACGACTGGGCGACTGGCGTATATCGTCCGATTCCTTGCTGGCAGGATGCCCCAACGTGTGCACGCCCGGTACCAGAGTAGGTAAAACTATGTATTCACAAAATATGGACATCTTACCCAATTCTAACAAACACATTGGCCCAACTGAAACCAAGATTGGGCAACTGGCTGGCCCATCCCACGTAAGTTAAGTAGTGTTCAGCGTAATTCTGCGCATTTGCCAGCTTGTACTTTACAAAGTAGTCCTTGGCCGTGATGAACATGTTCCACGCGGTGAGCGTGCCCAGCCCGTGCAGTATCAGGGTTATGTAGATGAGGTGCCATTTGTCTTTGGGAGCTACATCCATGGTTATATCCGCGGAAGGAAAGAGGGCACTGTTTGGAAAGAGGATAGTGTAGGTAAATGATCAGGAGCCTGCCTCTGTTAACCGCTGGCTTCCCGATTGACTCGCAATACGTCAAAACTGACGTATCGCGTATCTGAGTACGTCAGTTTTATTATATTTCCTGTGGAAAATCTTTCAATATCGACGTATTCCAGATACGCGATACGTCAGTTTTGGTGTATGCTAGTCGATCGAGATGCCAGTGGTTAAAGAGATGAGTCGGTGGGGCCCGAGTATGTTAACCGTTCCAATAACGCTCGCAATACGTAGTTTTTGACATTTACGATCGAGCCAACAATGTTGATGTCAGCTAACGACTGCTTCTCGAGTCTCGTGAGTCGAGAATCGTGCCGGCTGATTCTCGACTGGGCGAGTGGACTACGGAAAACTGTCAGAATCAAAACTAACCCTACGTTCGCACTGGACGAATCATGTAGGTACACGTATCATGTTGTTGTTGTCGCTATTCAATTATAACAAAAAATAGAGACAACATCTTTCGTCCACTGCGAACGTAGGGTTGCATTAGTGTGCCCTTATCCTTCGTTTGCACTCGTTGAACTATTAATACAAAACATATTCTTGTCCCTATTTTTTGTGAAATCAAACAAAGGGGTAGGTAACATAACACGAGTCGAGTGCAAGTCGAGTGTTATTGGAATGGTTACCAGACTTGGCCCCTTGGGCAGGATTAAGAAAAGCTGTGAATTACCTTTAGGTTGATCGTGTCATTGGGCAGATCTGCGCTCTCCCTGCCATCTTTCTCGATATCCTAACCTGCACACAAACAATCCTGTACTTATTAGTATGATTATCGATCCCATTTAGAGACAATACTAAGTGCAAAACACAAGTCATAATGATATACTGTTAATTAACTGTAAGGCTTACCTACTAAATAAATTACGCAGAATAGTTTGCTAAAAAGTTAACTCACAGTTAAAGTTTTTATAACACTATTATAATATTATCAATAAGTATAATATTATCATTAATTAAATCATCTTTAAATATCAAAAAATAAACTGCGAAAACGACGATAGTGCTAATATGACTTAAGAATGACATTAAGTTTTCACTTTTTAATTGATTGATGATTATAATAGATTTAAAATAATATATAACGTTTTAGGTTTTAATGAAATTGGCATAGGCCAATCTTGTATACCTACAGCTCCAATAAAAGCTGTGTATTTCTACGATGATTGGTGTAAATAAACGATTTGAACGTATTCACCCGAATGAAAAACATTTTCAATATTCAATATTATTCTTTATTTTATTAATTAATTCGACTAAGTACAATATCAGATGATGAGTTTGAAATGTGGAATTGTTCATTTTGCGGGTTGTATCAATAATTAGGTGGTAAAGTGGAAAAATATTACAAAGACATACATTATGAAGTTCGCTATTATTGTCACCTCAGTTCAATCTTATAGTAACAAGTAGATATTTTTCAAACATGTTATAAGAAGTATTTGGAATAATTGTAATATGTTATTATTAGATATTACGTTAATGTATAAACGTTAAATGCTAATAGGTAAACCGTCAGTACTGGAAGCAATCGGAAGATTTAACCATTGGACGCGCGATCTTGTCTTTCTCACGTTTAACCACGCACTGAGAAACATTAGCCTTGGTTGTTGTTACGCTGCCTACTCTAGTATGAAGCGGTGTCACTGTCAAATTAATATTAATCAGCGACAGAGCTTCATGTTAGAATAGTTTAACAATAGTCATCCCCCGAGGAAGTTGGTTGAACGTGTTTTTAACCCTCGACAAAAAAATTGGGGTGTTATACGTTTAACATGTGTATTTGTGTATATGTGTGTCTGTCTGTGGCATCGTAGCGCCCAAGCGGATGAACCTATTTCAATTTACTTTTTTTTGTTCGATAGGTATTCTGATCGAGAGTTTTCTTAGTTATGCTTCATGAAAATCGGTTCAGCCGTTTGAAAATTATAAGATCTTGTTTAAAAAGTCTTCGCTTCGGGGGTTTTCAAAATTTTCTATTTTAGTTATCATACTTTTTCGAGTAGGTACATCTCGGGTCCAGTGGTTAAACCGTTCTAGGTGTTCAGCCAACAGGGAAACAATAACAACATTGACAAATGAAGCTCTGCCTACCGTATTAATTTCTACGTCACAATGATAGAGAAACAATTAGCTATTTTCATCATACATTTTTTTCAAGGTGATGGAAACTGCATTTTATTAAAATTCGGTTTAATCGCTTGTTATCATCCTTTAACGAACGCAAAAAAATATCATAATAGCGATATTACAAGGTTAAGTTGGCAATTATAGATGCATACAACTTACTACAATAGGTATATATAATAATATAATAGATATATAAATAAAGTATTATTTACAAGGATTCTCTAGTAAATAACTGTACATTAATTAGGAAGGCTAGGTAAATAGGTATTTAGTACTAAACGAGATTTATTATTTTGTACTTGTAGGGAAACGATTTGATTTAATGGATTTAAATATTTGGGTAGTTGTTCAGATGAAAAGGTCCCTCCTATTCCTACCTTCATCATGGTTATCAATGCTATAACAAAAAGGTGGTCTGTTTCAAACATCAAACGTACATCGATCCACCGATCGATCGAAGTTAGATTGAGACGAGTCGATATCGATCGACAATTGCTACATAAGTAGACCAACATTCGATTAATTATCGATCGACATATAAATACACCCTCTTCCCTCTATTACGGTTGAGGAGAGTGATGCCGCTTTTCAAGTCATGCTCGTGCGCGGGCGCTGCTTGCGGGGATTGGTCCACTCACTTTCCCCTTAACAACATTGTTGTTAAACTCTATTCAATCTTACTTTTTTGTAAGAACACCGTACCTCTACGTCCAGACCGTTAAGGCTAAAGCGCCCATCTAGCGCGCGAAGTTCAAATTTTTTGAGGTTTTTAGAATTTTTTCAAAATCTGACAATAATAAAAGGCACATTTTGTAATTCGCGACAAAGACCGTGTGCAGTGCATTTATTGATATATCCAACTTACTCTAAAACATTTCAAGAACGACAGCTATCCAGATAATCTGGCAATTTTTGTATATTTAGTGATTAACAAGTATCATATCCGTCGTGATAATATTTAGAGTAAAATATATGTATTAATAAACGCACTGCATACTGTGTTTGTCGCAAATCACAAAATGTTGTCTTAAATGTTTTCAGATTTTGGATAAACTATAAAAATACTCGAAAATTTTGAATTTCGCGGGCCAGACAGGCGCCTTCACCTTAATTGGAAACTGTTGAATGCATATTATATTTGGATTCCCGAGTTATCGTATCTATCAGGTTCTCTTCATCTGAACAGAAAATTGTGATTGTGTGATATCTACAATGAACATATTAAAGCTATATCTCACAGCCTTCGAATAGGGAGTGCGCTATCATAAGGGTACTCAATAAATCCCCTTATTAAAAAACGTGGACTAGCGGGCGAATAGTTACACATCGAACTATCTTTTTCGGTCATCAGTAATTTGACATTAGAAAGAAGAAGACAAAGTATGGCGTAACTACACAACCGCTAATCCACGCTAATTATACCTAAGAGGGATAGGATAGTGTTTAGCAAAACGTGCCGGTATTAAAGATACATCTTTAAATATATAACTCAAAGGTGACTGACTGACTGACATTAGTGATCTATCAACGCACAGCCACTGGGCGGATCGGGCTGAAATTTGGCATGCAGGTAGATGTTGTGACGTAGGCGTCCGCTAAGAAAGGATTTTGATTAATTCTACCCCCAAGGGGATAAAATAGGGGACGAATAATCCCGAATTTTTTGTTAAGTTAAATTACACGCGAACGAAGCCGCGGGCACAGCTAGTAATATACATATAAGTCAATCGGTATTAATTTTACCTTATAAACAATAGGGTTTGAGTTTTGAAATAGTAGAATATCTCATATTCTTATCAGGTAGGTAGGTAAAAGTGGAAATATTACAAGTGCACGATAGTATGTAAAGTAAGTAGATAGTAGAGTTAACTTCATCACTTCACCATATCGATTTCTTCACCAAACGAGTGGCAAGACCGGTTCTTAACTGTAAAGGATTCTGTAGGCGGAAATTATTTTTAATCCTCTTATCCACATTCGGTGGGAGCTTGCTTATATAGTGCTACAAACTTTATTTAGCCGGTGGATAAAAGAGGAACTAAAAATATTCAATACAAAAATGTATTATTATGACAGTCATGTATCGACACTAGCGACGCTCACAAGCGCCTAAAGATCCTTGCAGCACTATAGCGTGACTTGCATGAGCTTACTCCGGCATTTGTTATTGTCTAACGTAGTGTTTCCATTTACAGTTTACTAATACTTGGGGCCCTACCTTGTCAGCTCTCCCCCTCTTATCTGGGGGGAGGAGAGTGGCTGGAAAAACACTGCCGACTTGTCCTTCTGTTGGTTGATATTTTCTATTGTCAACAGGACGTGATGAAATTAACTCTAAACATTTTCCTATCACAAATATTTATCTGATTAATTTGCATTAATTCTAACACTAGGTAATAATAGTATGGCGTTTCTAATATTCTCTTTATTGTCATCCGATTACTCAATACTTTCTTACTAGGAAATCGTAATACCGCTACCAATCGACACAAGGAAAAGTAACATACAAAAGGACGCGTATTGAAAAAAAAATGTACTAAGTAATACTGGTACACAAACTATAGGTAATCTTGATTAAAATTAGCGGTTATCATGGTCGCTATGTATGAGAGAGGGACTTCCACATTTGGAGTTGTGTCAAATTAAGTTAAGTCGTTATTTTGAGACAAAATGAAGTATAAGCATATCGCTTGACTGAGTAGGTTCCTATGGTAGTGGAGGGGTTTGCGCGGTAGTGCCGATAGTGGCAGGCGCTATGAAGTCACGTGACATTTGTCGCGTGACGTCATAGCGCCTGCCCCTCCCGCACCGCTCCACTACCTCAGGAACCTACTCAGTTACAAACGCAAGCGCTACGCCTATACCTACCCCATTACTGACATTGTGTCATTCCTAAGATGATTTCGATTCCGTAGTCTAACTAGGGAACCATCAAATTTTCTAATTGGTAGCGTTTTTACAACTTCGCAGAATATCTATTGCCAACGCTGATTTCAATGGACTTTGGACGATAACATACAAATCCGTTAATTATAAAAAAATAAGCTACTATCCAGTGCAAACTATAATCTTAAGTCTACCGCGGTGATAAACCAATGGAAGATGGATAAGGCACCAAGGTATTACGACATCGATCCAAGGTATCTGACTTATATTATTTATTGTATAATCAATAATAAATTGTCTCGGGATTACTAACTGAAATAATTTAAATTATTGGCAAACATAGAGACACTTAATGATTCGAAAACAATACCATTTTGCTACTGATCCAAGACTTCATAACTTTGTAGGTATTTTTAACCAAGTTTAATTGCGGATCTTACAAACTAATCTTTCACAATATATCATAAAGAAATAGTATTTATGCGTATATTTAAGGAATATAATAAATTCGACAGTAGTCAAACACCCTATTCTTATAAAAAAACATTATCTCTGACTTTGAAAACTGGTAAAAGAATCCGGTGAGTACACACCTCAAATAAATCGCCACTCTCGTGACCACATTTCACGTCTGTTTAAAGGACAAAAAAAAATAAAAAACCAAAATGGAATAAAAAATAACGATTTTACTATGAAATAAATAGCGTCAAACAACTGTCACACTTAGGATGTTAAACATAAAATGAGAAACTCTAGATAATATATATTCACCAGAGTATTTGGCATTTTTTTAAATGAACACACTAAACAAAACAAAACACACCCGTTAAGAACGACTTAACTTTAAATGCAATCGCACAGACCGCGCAAAATCAGAATCAGAATTTTGATAACTTATTCTCAAACAAATTATTCCCAAATCGAATGTATAATGGATCCAACCACACATATTCTGCAAACTAAAACAAACCTACTCCCACTCGCACTAGAGTTTGTTTTGGTCTGCAGGAGTCCGTGTGGGTTTGTTCCATTCCGCATAACTTGTCCAAATGTTCATAATTACTATATGCTACTAGATAGCATTATGTTCATTTATAGCATGCGTCCGTGCTATTTAAATAACTTGTTTATCGTACTTTGCTTTCTAAATGAATAAATATCGCCAGACTGACACACCAACTGTATGGTCTCAAACTAAGCGACGCTTGTACTATGGGTCCCGTACAATGGACTAGGGGTGATCTTAGTGACACCCAGACCTGGGAAAATAACGAAAAGGGAATTTCCGAAATATGCGCCGCGCGCCGGCGGGAATTTATCCCGCAACCACCATGCGCAGTGAGCCGAGCGGCGTACGCTCGAACCACAGCGCCAAGCGGTCGTCAAATTACTCATTACGAAAAGGATTTATAATTCAGATTTTGCGCGGTCTATAACTTTATTATACAGCTCGCACTTAAGTCGGCGGTATTAAATAAAATTATCAATTTTGCTAAATAACTTAGCGTTAAGTATAGCAATAATTTATCCAGCACGTCGACATAACATTACGGGTTAAAAGTCTTAAGACTATACTGAAAAGGGGTCTTAAAGCAAATGTTAGTTGTTTCAGTCTGTCAAACATACAAAATAGATTAGTATTTTTTCAATATTTTAATCTACGTGAAAGAAGTCTGAAAAAAGAAAGTATGTAGAAAATCGATGATCCCTTTCAGTTATAAGAAAAACAATCATAAAATTGGAAACAATTTTGTAGAATGGAACACAAGGACATACTCCCTGCAGACTAGAACCAACCCTAGTGCGAGTGGTTGTAGGTTTATTTCAGTTTGCAAAAGTATTTGTGGATTGGTTATATTCTGCAAACAATATGCAATATAAATCAAATGCAATATAAGTCAAGTAGATAATTTTTACACCTAATGTCATTCACATCACACCTTAGGAATTGGTGGAGACTTTTTTTCTATATTATGTCATCTTAAACCTAAGTTTTAGTAAAACTATTTTAGTAGCACTTTGGATTAGTCATTGAAACATAAAATAAGAGGCAACTATGATAAATAACATTCCTAAAAGGACAGGTTAACGTCAATGCACAGATAATAAAACAAAACAAATATAATAATTACTCACAAACATTTTTTGCACGATATTATTTAGTCGATGGAAATTTAAAAAACAAAATTAACAAAAGAAACATAGATACATAATAAATAAAGAATTGATTAAGCATGTTCACATTAAATATAATCTTAATCATTAATATACATAACGCTACTTATATAATAACAACTGTTTTGTACTAGCTAAAATATATTTTTATATGCAATTCAAACTTTAACTACACACATATAACTTTATATAGCGATATTATATTATATACAGTAGGTACAGAGCTAAATTGTGGAAATTTAGTGTCGAGACCATAGACAAAAAGTTTTCTTCGACAACAAACTTCTTCAAACTTCCCTTCTACATGCATCACATCTTCACTTCGAGATGCAGCGACATCGCCAATAGTGAAACATAACAGCACTGTGCCTGCACTTAAAATTGCAACCTATACTATGCAACATAAGAGCTTATATCACTTAAGCAATCCCAAATCGTCGTCTAACGTATTTATGCAATATATAAACATGTTTATATCGTGATTAAAGGTAATATAATGCCGTGAAGACACTGCTGTACTCCGAACTACGATATGATATCGTACTAATAATTATTTATCTTGTTTTTCCTTTACAAAAGTTGAACCAGTGGTTTTAATCTCCACCTAATATTGTAATAGATATGCTAAATATAAGTTTCATATTCCATAAACGACAAAAATAATAAAGCACCATAAACTATTGGATTTTTAGCTAACAAATAATCAACTTTTAAAATCACTGGCCAATAAATCTATTCAGGTTTATGTGAAGTCATCAACAACTATCAAAGGCAGTACCATCATCTCATAGAAGATCAGTGTAAAGTAAGTATTATAAAGCAGGGTCGCTGATCACGAAGAATTTCGTACAATGACCTGTTATTACCTGTCTCTGTCACTCCCGCGTAAATCTAATACGTCTCGCTCACACAGTTGCCGGTCACACGCAGTTCACGGCAACTGTGTGAGCGAGACGTATTAGATTTACACAAGAACATCTATCAAATTAGTAAAAAAAAATCTTATATATATGTGATTACTAATAAAATCCTATCCACTGGTAATTTTCTTATAATATTTGTTTGTCCATCAATCTGATATCTGAGGTTACCACATGAAGAGACTATTAGGGCAATAACATATTGATGATCTACTTGTAACAATTTTAGACTGCTCTAGTGTGTTACAGCCCTAAGGATTTTATTATTTGAAAATAAATATATACCATCGAATAAATGACAATAATGACATTACACACCTGTTTGCATCCGTAAATAGGAACATAAGCGATCAAATGCAACTGTTTTTGGGAATCTTTAAATGTACCTTAATCCTAACTCTATAAGCAAATGCATGAATTCACAACGTAAATATTACATAACGAGCGTATATCTATAATTATATAATATTTAGTACACATGATGCGTCATAATGTAGCTAACAGTTATATGTTGACGATCCTGATGTGTACGAATCGAAACCAAATTAAATTGGGTACAAATAATTGTATAATGCTGTCATTAGATAGATTATTTTGAAACTATTCCCACCACACACTCCCACCAATGTAACTCCTGTAAGCCAGGATCGGCAATGGTGACCAATAATGACGTCGAGGTTTGACCCTCGACGAGTCCCGGGGAAAAGTTAGATCGTCTTGAAACCCGCACGAATTTAATCGAAAAATAGTAAAGGAGGAGTTGGAAGAAAGTTATCTATTTCCCTCCTTTACAAAGCGGGAAACGACGGGAGACGATTACCATAGAAACAAGACTGTTACAGCTGATTGAAGACAAGTTGTAAGCCATCACATATCGTAATTATACTAATTGGACTTAAACTTGTGAGGTGATTATACTTGATTCCAATAATAGGAATGGAAAAAGCGGCTTACCGCACGGAAATTGTCCCTGGTTTCCACAGTCTGTGTAATATACTACAAAAAAATGCATAAGTTAGATAGCAATATATTATAGTGCTCTTTTTGTCGATAAAATTTGGTGCGGGTCCCAAGATAATTTAGCTTTTCCCGGGACTCCTCGAGCGTTAACTTCGGCGTCAAAGTTGTACACCAATGTCGATCCTGGCTTACAGGAGTAACAGAGGTGGGTATGTCGAGCAGTCTCGTAAAAAACTTGAAGTCGAGCCAAATTTTGTTTGTAACAAAATTATTAGAACCATTTGCATCCTATTCATACTCTCAAAGATATGGTGAAGATGTAACAATTCCTGTCAATTTACAATTCTATACATTCACTTTTCTACATTCAAATGTCTTCAGTCAATCTGATCTGTCCTATGTGAACCTCGCACTTCCTGTAGTATTCTAGGCCCATATTAATAAAAATCTATGTCAAGTCTGACAGTAATCTTGGAAATGTCATTCCTGTAATACCAGTACTAAATGACATGTTGAAAGCATACTCAAAATCGCTTTCAGACTTGAGATCGATGTATTATGACAGGGTCTAATGTCGTCAGTCACAAGTTATTCCATTAAACTGTACATTTCACACTTCAATGTCCTTAAAATTCTCACTCCACTTCCCATTGCCATCAATTTTAAAGGCACATAGAATGTATCAAGATGATGACACTTTATTAACTTTGGAGTGTCTCCAAAGAAAGCCACCGGAAAAAATTGTAACTTCACCTAAGGGCCCGCGGTCAAAGATCCAGAAGCCGTCAATATTTTTGATATACGTTATAACACAGATGTCAATTTTTTTTAATTTCACTTCATGATTCATAAGTAGTCAACATTTTTTAATTTCACTTTAGGATTCAGAAGTCGTCAACATTTTTTTATATCACTTCAGGATCCAGAAGTCCTCAACTTCAAATTCCCACCCCGCGTCCTCAGTGCTGATGCGGCAGCGCGGCCAGGTCCCAGAAGGCCTGCAGGCGGGCGAGGCTGCGCTAGATGCCGGTCCACAGCTGCATGGCGGCGATGATGGGCGCGAACCGCGAGAAGGTGATGCCGGCCACGATGCCCGTCACCAGCATCGCGGCACCGATCATGCCGGCCGTGCCCGCGTGCTCGGGGGCTACGGTGCTGGGGAGATAAGTCCACCATTTATATTTTATTTTACATGCTGACCCGCCAAACTTTGTTCTGCCATATCAATTATTTGTAGGTATGAAGAATAGATGTTGACCGATTCTCAGGCTTACCCGATATGCACACAAAATTTCATGAAAATCGGTCGAGCCGTTTCGGAGGAGTATGGTAACTAACATTGCGACACAAGAATTTTATATTATAAGATTTATAAATCTTATAAGCGCGAAATGACATTTATATCGTGTTAGTCCTACTAATATTATAAATGCGAAAGTTTGTGAGTGTAGATGTATGCTTGTTACTCTTACACGCAAAAACTACTGAAACTGAAACTGATGAAATTTGGAACACAGATAGTTTATCCTACTAATATTATAAATGTGAAAGTTTGTGAGTGTGGATGTATGTATGTATGTATGTATGTATGTTTGTTACTCTTACACGCAAAAACTACTGAACGGATTTGGATGAAATTTGGAACACAGATAGTTTATAACCGGGATTAACATATAGGATACTTTTTATCCCGATAATCCCGAAATTTTTGTTACGTTAAATACTACGCGGACGAAGTCGGGGGGCACAGCTAGTAACCTATATTAACACATGGAATACTTTACTAAAATCTACGCGGACGAAGTCGCGGGCAGACACTAGTATTCTATAAGTCTAAGATGTATTATAGTGAAAGACATCACTTACCCGCCGACATACATCATGCCGAGCGAGCTCCCGTGGCCGGAGCTCCAGCCCAGCAGCACGGCGCCGGCCCAGTACGCCCAGTCGCTGGACACCAGCACCGGCAGCGTCCGGCCCTTGGCCTGGTAGTTGCACAGCAGGAAGAACGGGATGAACAACAGCCGTATCGTTGTGAACAGGGTCAACCACTTGGGGCCCGGCTGGAAAGGGAATTTTATACATTGAATCATTATAAAATATAATAAATATATATTATTAAAATATAATATTATATTGTATATTAAAATAAATAAATAAATTATGTCGATCAGACTCAAGATCATTTGACGACCGCTTGGCGCAGTGGTTCGACCGCAGGCCGCTCGGCTCACTGCATCGGGTGGTTGCGGGTTCGATTCCCGTCAGGGTAAATTTCGGAAATGGCCATTTCGTAATTTTCCCTGGTCTGGGTGGCACTGGGATCGCCCCCAGTCCATTGTACGGTACCCATAGTACAAGCGTTGCTTAGTTTGGGACCATACAGTTGGTGTGTTCGTCTGGCGATATTTATACTTTATTTAGAGAGAGCACACTTAAGTTCGCTCTTGACATTACGTTCAATTAATAAGCGTGTCTTAATTTTTACATTAGTCATCTCAGCTCGGCTGAGTAAGCATACTCGAGAGGTATCTTGAAAAGTCTGAATGCGATCTTAAGAACGGTTTTAACGTCGTTTTGTACTGGGATGACGTTAGGATGACATTTCCAAGATCTTACTCAGACTTGAGATCGATTTATTAATAGCCTTAAGGTGAAGGCGCCTGTCTAGCCCGCGAAATTCAAAATGTTCGAGTATTTTTATAGTTTATCCAAAATCTGAAAACATTTAAGACAACATTTTGTGATTTGCGACAAACACAGTATGCAGTGCGTTTATTAATACATTTATTTTACTCTAAATATTATCACGGTGGATATGATATACTAGTTAATCACTAAATATACAAAAATTGCCAATTTACTGGATAGCTGTCGTTCTTAAAATGTTTTAGAGTAAGTTGGATATATTAATAAATGCACTGCACACGGTCTTTGTCGCGAATTACAAAATGTGCCTTTTATTATTGTCAGATTTTGAAATATTTCTAAAAAATCTCAAAAAATTTGAACTTCGCGGGCTATATGGGCGCTTTAGCCTTAAAGGTTAGATCTTATTTAATGAGATGAATGAGTATCTAATTTACAATAATTAATGCTACAATCTAAGATAATTCATGAATATTTAACAATGGTAGAGACAATCTGTAGCAAATAGTACCACCCTCCCACAGAATATAATAAACATATTTCTAGATAATTCAATTATTTTAAAATTAAACCAGTAAAAAATTACTCACAAATTGCACACAGCTAGCGGTGACGTTTCCGATCATGGCGAACAAATTGAACGTCAGGTAACACGTCAGCGTTGTAAAGTAATTACCGAGGAATCCATCGACTACAGCCTCAATTTCTGGAACGAAATATAATTTCATTAACATTTCATCAATTCTCGAGGGTCATGTGGAAGCCACCGACCATGTACCACCTCTAAGGCTTGCAGGTTTTTTTTGCCACCAGGACGGCAACACCACAGATATAGATGTACATAGATGACGATTTGCATTGAAACCAAGCGTGCCGATTTTTTAACACCTACTGTGACATCTAGGCTACCATAACCACATTACCATCAGACGGATATTAAATTTCTTTGACGACTTTGTTTTAAAAAAAACTTGCTTACTCGATTGTACCGCGGGGAACACGGCTAGACTGACGAAGAATACAATGAATATATTGTACAGTTGCACCCAGGACTGCTTGAATATGGTTCCGTAGGGCGTGCGCTGCTTCGCGGGGCTCGCGTTCTGATTGGTGGCCGCTAAGGCGGGGTTCACACGGAGCGTTCGCTGTTGAAGGGTGTCATGGTAGCGGTAGAACCTCTGTAATGATGCAGAAATCCATGCGTTAGCGTATTTGTTTGAATGAGTATCTCGCAAACACCACTTGGTATAGAAGTAATTTATGGTCTGGAATGAAATATAAGCAATTGTTATAAAAATAAATAATACATAACGCAAGACCACTTAATAAACCAATTGTATGGTCCCAGACTGGGCTACGCTTGTACAACGTACTGGAGGCAAATAGGTACGACAAACGATACAAAATTATCGTTCGTTCAGACGATATACGACGGCAAAAAAGATAGAATTTAGAGTAGGATTCGACAATACGAATGTCACGATATTATATCGATTATCGTTGTTCAGAGTAGAATAGAATAACTCTTTATTGCACACTAAAGTTCGGAATATATCAAATAACATAAATAAACAATAGTGTACATTGGGCGATCTTATCGCAGATTGCGATATCTTCCAGACACCTTTTGGATGGAGAGAATTAGGTCCTGTCAAGGTACCTAGTAGTCAACAGTGTATTCATTATTCAATCATGAATAGCACCCCTGGCTTGGAGGGGTAACAGTGGTGGGGGTGGCGGGACTAGCCCCCAAAACACCTTATACAGGCATTAGCTGTGCCCGCCGACTTCGTCCGCGTAGTATTGAACGTAACAAAAATTTCGGGCTTATCGGGATAAAAAGTATCCTATATTATGTTAATCCCGGTTATAAACTATCTGTGTTCCAAATTTCATCCAAACCCGTTCAGTAGTTTTTGCGTGAAGAAGTAACAAACATACATACATACATCCACACTCACAAACTTTCACATTTATAATATTAGTAGGATTATTTGACGACCGCTTGGCGCAGTGGTTCGAGCGTAGGCCGCTCTGCTCACTGCACACGGTGGTTGCGGGTTCGATTCCCGCCGGGCAAATTTCGGAATATCTTTTCGCAATTTGCCCTTGTCTGGGTGTCACTGGGATCGCCCCCGGTCCATTGTACGGTACCCATAGTACACGCGTTGCTTAGTTTGCAACCATCCAGTTGGTGTGTCAGTCTGGCGATATTTAAATACTCACATTGAGCGGCAACGCGAAGTATGTGTCGAAGCATATCAACAAGACGAACATGCCGCCGATGAAGTAGTAAATGGCGGAGGTCCTGAGGCTGTCGAACTGGCTGGAGACGTACTGCAGGAACACCACCAGGGTGCCGCACACGTTGGAGCCGAGCACCACGGCGCCGATGTACTTGGCCGGCAGGCGGGCGGCCACGCCGTACACGGAGTTCTGGAATATCGCGTTGAACGCTGCAAAAAAGAAATAATTAATCTTATATGTATATAATTCTCGTGTCACAATGTTAGTTACCATACTCCTCCGAAATGGCTCGACCGATTTTCATGATATTTTGTTTGCATATCGGGTAGGTCTGAGGGTCGGTCAACATCTATTTTTCATACCTATAAATAATTGATATGGTAGAACAACGTTTGCCAGGTCAGCTAGTATAATAATAATTGGACCCAGGTCATATAGAGACATAATAAAAATAATTTAGCCATATTGACGTCCCATTCCTGGGCAAGGCCCTACACTACGAGGATTCAGGCCGTAATCCACCACGCTGACCCAGACCGGGTTGACGGATTTCACATGTCTTTCAAAAATTGGTTAGATTTTCTAACACATGCAGGTTTCCTCACGATGTTTTCTTCCTTCATAGTAAGCAAGTTGTTATCATACAGAAATTATGATTCGCACACAGGTTTTGAAAATACCAGAGGGTTGAGCCAGGGTTTGAACCCAGAACCTGGTGGCAGCAAGACGAGTGCTTAACCAATCGGCTATCACTGCTAGAAATAATGTTTGTACAAATATAAGAGGCGGTTGTGAAACTGTTTAAATTGAAATTAACAAATTTGGCTAATCAATTTATGATAAGAGAATAATATACACCCTTTACATTTAACTGTGTCAGATTAACAATCCCTATCTTATTGAGAAATAAAAAAATAAACAATTTGAATATTATTTTATTACACTTAACACTCACATTTTGCAAGAAGCATGATCATGCCGGAGCATTCTTGAAATGCGAGTGCGAAGGGTATTAGAATAAGATTCAAAATCACTTGCCTTCGCCTATGATAGTAGGTTTGTTTTTCATACTAATATTATAAAGAGGAAAACTTTGTTTGTTTGATTGTAATGAATAGGCTCCGAAACTACTGAACCGATTTGAAAAATTCTTTCACAGTTGGTAAGCTACCTATCCCCGGGTGACATAGGCTATAATATATTTTCAAAAAAATTGGGGATCCTTACTAAACCTCGAATAATGTAACCGCAATGTACCCGCGCGAAGCCGGGGCGGGCCACTAGTCATTTATACGACAAAATCGGCAATCAAACATACGACCCGACTGATGTTAAGCAGTTATCGAAACCTATAAATGCTTACAATAATACCAAAGCTATTGCTCGCACGTTGGCAATCTGATGAGGGGGGAATTGAGTGGGAATGAGCATCTCTGAGTCATCGTACGAAACACAGCTATAACAGCTACTTTACCCCGTACTTCTGTAAGAGGGGGGTACTATCCCCGTAGAGCTAGCCCGTATGAGCTGAAGTCAATCCGCTACGACCGCTTGGCGCAGTGGTTCGAGCGTAGGCCGCTCGACTCACTGCACATGGTGGTTGCGGGCTCGACTCCCGCCGGGGCAAATTTCGGAAATGGCTTTTTCGTAATTTGCCCAGGTCTGGGTGTCACTGGGATCGCCCCCGGTCCATTGTACGGCACCCATAGTGCTAGCGTTGCTTAGTTTGGGACCATACAGTTGGTGTGTTCGTCTGGTGATATATATTTTTTATTTAATTTTACATTTACAGCTCAGTTCGTTTAATACAATCCCAATGCGCGTCAACGCAATGGAGGTCCAAGGAAAACTGTAACAAGATTAACAAGTAGGTATGTCGCAAAACTTAGGTGCACACAAATTTATCGATAAAATATGCGTGTGTTTTAGTAGAGCGTCACTTTACCCACTTTTATAGTGTGGTCAACTCTAATTTGTTAGGGTTGCCACTGCGTTGGGTAGTGGGCACTAAATAACTTACATACTATACAGTCCTAGGCCCGCAAGAATAAACCAAACTCAAATCTGAGAGCGATCTTGGGAACTAAATAAAAAAAAAAAACATGCCCAAGAATGACAACATTATTATGTCATCCCAGTACAAAATGACATGTCAAAAGCGTACTCAAGATGGCTCTCAGATTTGAGATCGCTCTCAGAGATGAGAATCAAAGACGAGAGACGAAAACATTTCTTTGCTATCGGTTCACACAACTCTACCAGAGCAGAGGGTAGATGGTAGCACCACTCTCTCACAGAAGATCGGCGTAAAGTTGCAATAATAGTTGCGTCTCGTACGATGAGCGAGTGAGCCGGAAGCCCAAACCCTCCTCCTTCTCACTCTATCCCTACTCCTACTTCAGATTAGCAACGTGCGAGCAATGCCATTGGTATTGCAAGCATCGATGGGACTACGGTAACTGCTTAACATCGGGCGAGTCGTACGCTTGTTTACAGACTTTGTCACAAAAAACAATCTTACTGATGAAAAACTTAAGATTACTATCAATTTATGTTTATCACATTACTAGTATTCTCTTTAGCCCCTTCAGCTAAGCTAATGCTTGTGCTAGGAGTGGGCTCACGTCAATAGTTTAATGGCTACGATGGGGATCGAATCCGGAACCTCCCAGCTACGAGGACGGCCCCACTAACCACTAGGCTATTGACGCTTCATTTTTTTATACAGGTTGAAACAGAAAGGTATACTTTTTTAACAAAACTTTGTGATTTTAGAACTATCAGCTTTGGAGGAAACTTGAAAAACAAAAGGTGTTATAGGGATACAGCTGTTGACAGATTTCATAATTCTACAAAACCTTTAGTACTTCAACTGACCCACAAAGCCGATAGTATCAGATTTACAAAGTAAAGTTGCATAAAAAAATTGTATACCCTTTTTGTTTCACCTAGTATAAACATTCCATCATCCAGTTTTCCCACTGTCTCTTACCGTTTAAGAAGAATACAGATAACATGGTGAGCCAGAAGAAGGCGACCGGCCACTCGGAGCTGTCCAGCATCGCCAGGAGCACGGTGAGCACGAAGATCACCACCTCGATGCTTAGCGACCACACGATACGGGTCGTCAGGTTACCTCTGGGACAAGTACAACGTTTTGTTTTAACACACCAACTGCGTATGGTCCCAAAGACGATGGGTATGAGAGTGAGCGGTAGTCGGGGTAGGGGACGTCCTAAAAAGACGTGAATGAACTGCGTGGAAGAGGGTATGAGCGAAAAGGGAGTGAGTGCAGAGATGACGGAAGATAGGCTTGAATGGAAGAAGAGAACGTGCTGCGCCGACCCCACCTAGTGTGGGATAAGGGCAAGGTGATGATGAACTGTATGGTCCCAAACTAAGCAACGCTTATAATTTGGGCACCGTACAATGGACTGGGGGCGATCCCAGTGACACCCAGAACAAGCCAAATTACGAAAACGCCATTTCCGAAATTTGCCGGCGGGAATCGGACCCGCAACCACCACGTGCAGTGAGCAGAGCAGCCTACGCTTGAACCACTGCGCCAAGCGGTCTTGGAAAGGTCATATCAGTTTAAAAAGCATACTTAAGACCGCTTTCAAACTTGAGATCGATATATTATTAATAGAGCCTTAGACACAATAAGGTGTTTTTTTTATTGCTGTCTATGTTAGTTTATCACATTACTAGTACTCCCGTTAGCCCCTCCAGCTAGGCTAATGCTTGTATTAGGAATGGGCTCACGTCAGTACTTTAATGGCCAGCATGGGAATCGAACCCGAAACCTCTCAGCTACGAGGGCAGCCCCTCTAACCACCAGGCTATTGGACCTTAACCATAATCTTCTAATATATAAAATTCTCGTGTCGCGGTGTTTGATGCCAAACTCGTCCGAAATGGCTCGACCGATTTTCATGAAATTTTGTGTGCATATCGGGTAGGTCTGAGAATCGATCAACATCTATTTTTCATACCTGTAAGTCTATACAAATAAATAAAATTGGAGTGTCTGTTTGCTTTGTAATATCAGAATAACACTTTTTCATTGCATTTCAGTGCATATGAAAGTACGCCACCTATAGCAAAAACGCGATTGAAAATTTTTATGTCTGTCCGTCTGTCTTTTGTAAAACAATTTTTTTTTAAATGGGTCCTGTCGCGCTGGCTCAGAACGCGGGACCGGGCTTTTTTGTTAAGTTAAATTCCACGCGGACGAAGTCGCGGGCTCAGCTAGTAATTTATATGGCAGAACAACGTTTGCCGTGTCAGCTAGTAATTTTACAATTTACTTACCCAATCTTGACGAACACATTGAACCAATTGAATATCAGGTTGGGAACTTGACTGGCCCACCCCACGTAGGTCAGGTAGTTCTCCGCCAAGTCCGGCGCGTTGGCCAGCTTGTGTTTCACGAAGTAGTCGTTGGCCGTGATGAACATGTTCCACGCGGTGAGCGTGCCCAGCCCGTGCAGTATCAGGGTTATGTAGATGAGGTTCCATCTGTCTTTGGGCGGTGCCAAGTCCATGGCAATACCTGGGGAAGAGATTATTGCTTGTAACATTCGCTTTTATCTCGTTACATACTAGTTATGTTTTTTTCCAAATTTGTAAGTTCTCAAAGGACTGATACTCAGTTCGGACTTTTTCCTTTCACATTTTGGTTATGTCAGTTTGACATTGACATGTCCTCTGTCATTCGTTTTTTTTCTGATTTGAACTGTCAGTTGGGACCCTTTTCACTTTTCTCCCGAAGGACAGGCCGTGAAGATGGCTACGATTTGAACCGATAAAAATCTTTGTGAATCCACGCTTAGGCGTGCGGAGATGTCGTTTAATGGCTTTAGTTAGTTACTAATAAGCCCGGCGCTATGCCTGCGCATAGTATTTAGCAGAAAAACCCACATTTGTGGTAAGTACTTTGATTTTTCTTTACAACATGTCAATTGCGCATGAGTGTATTTCAGCATTATACTGATGCAATTTTATATTGTTTCAGGGTTTTTTTTTTTTTTTTTACTCTACTTCTTTGTTATTTACATTTCTTCATTTAAATCTCAACACATGGAGACTTCATGATGTTTTCCCCACCCTGGATGGTGTGGTGAAGATTTTGTTTGCGGCGTGCCGGTAAGGTTGAAACCCATTGTGGATCACCAAGCTGGACACCTTTAAATTCCGCCTGTGATGCCCCTGGCTCCGGGTTGGATGTGATTTAGTTTGCAAGCCCCTCGTTATTTTTTCCACGGACATGTACCAGGACCGAGGTTTGGTTTTATAGTTTAACTTAAAATATAATTTTTCTGGTTGTTCTACTCATTTTCCCCTAATGTTTTGCGTTTAAAATAATAATAATTTCTTGGAAAAAGGTGGCAATAATAGACAAACACAAATGTGATAAATTTATTCATTTTTCTTATACTTAAGTAACATTTTCATGACCCTATGGATAAAATAAAGACTGATACTTTTCTTTGTACTCAGGTTTTTCATTTACTTCTCCTTGGCTTGTGATTAAAAGCTCCAAGGCCCCGACATAGTTATTCCGGACACTTTTTATTGGTAGGCCTGCCTGGCGCCCGATATTGGTTTAATTTGTATTGTTTTCTGGCAGCTTACTTATATTATTAATAGGGGAACCTTTTATTGTATTTTTTTAAATATTACAAATTGGCTCTTGTCGATTTAGAACAGGAAATATATATTACAATTGGCTAGAGGAACAGGGACATGAAATAGGGTTTTTGTTTTCCTAATCACATCTTTGTTGTTTTGTTATTATTGCACCTTTTCATTAACATTACTATTATTTATAGCACAATAATTGTTGTGACTATAATTTATTGTTTGTTACTGTTGTCATTTTGTACAACATGTGTTTGTATTTACTTTCACAAAACTATTATTATCATGTTTTCTATTAGGTTACCTATATTCTTTCAACGGAGGCAGTTTGTAAGTATTCTTTGACACCCAGTGTTTAACATATTTGGTGTCTTATTGTAATTTAAAATAAACTTAGACGTTTCTTGAGTAAACATTTTGTCAATTTGCGTTAGCATTCTTTAACATTTTCATTGTAATAATAAAGTTAGTTAAGCGTTAACTTTAAATTTTTTGTAAATCATTATTGCACCTTTTTAAAGAATTATTCTTTAACTTTTCATACTTAGGATTATCATTTTTGATAATTTAATAAATTAAACTTTACCTCTTTCCTGAAACAATGGAAATTAACTTTTTTTTAAGGATCCGTTCCATTAATACATTTAAACTTTAATTTTGAGTTAACTTTCATTTACATTTGGTTGCATTCTGTTGCATTGGTTTTGATTGATTGATAGTGATTGATTGTTGATTGATAACTTTATTTGTTCAACATGGACAAGAGTGTTCAAGTACCTACGTTGGAGGAGGAGAAAGATGTTTATACGCCTACTCATTCGAATGTTCGTGGAGTGACTCACGACGTAGTGAACATGACAGATGTTCCTGACCCATTTTCGGTCAACAATGATAGAATTGCACACAGTTCTAGTGTAATACCAACTTTTAGCACGATGAATGTCCTGTTGAATGATCACCTTAAAAAGAATTTACCTTTTATTACTAAATTACCGGATTTAAAACGTAGTAAACTTAACTTTGATGGAAAATCATGTGTTAGGGAATTTATTACACAGGTTGAAGAATATTTTTTGTTTAAAAATTTTGATGAGAACGTTTTGGTGGGTTCTTTCACTGATTTGTTGTCTGGTACTGCCATCAAATGGTTTCGGAGTGTGCGTTTGCAGATTGGAACTTGGCACGAATTGAAGGTTGCTTTATTGAAACGTTTTGATACTATTGAATATGATTACTTTCTGGAGTATGAACTTCGTACTCGTAAACAAAAATTTACTGAATCGTTACCGGATTTCATCACGGAGATTATGGATATGGCTTCACGTCTTTCCATACCCATCTTTGATGCTACTATTATTAATATTATTAAACATAACATGTTACCCATTTATACACCTTATGTGTTGGGTAAAACTATTACTTCTTTGGATCAATTCATTAACCTTGGAAAAGAACTTGAAGTTTTTGTTTCTAGAAAACCTAGTAAAGTTGTTAAATTAGAAAAACCTCAAGTTAGTGCTGTTGAGTCTAACAGTCTTGTTTGTTTGAAGTGTAAGTCTTCTGGACACACTTATAAGAATTGTACCGCCATTCCTGGTGTTGTTTGTTTTAGATGCCATAAGGTAGGTGTCACATCGAAGAGTTGCGAAGATTGTAACTCGGGTAAGAAAGTTTCGACCGAGTCAAAAAACTGATTAGGCCGCATCGAGCACTAGTTTCTGAGAAAACTTCAAGTGTCTCGATGTTAGAGAAAAGTAAGTTCGCACCTGATGACCTTACTATTAAAAAAGAGTTTTCAGATTGGTTAAATTATTTAAAAGTATTTTTCACTAATTATAGGGCTGCGCCTATTTTGTTTGTTAAACATAAAGATTCAAGACCTTATTTGGAATTTAAAGTTAATAACCTTACTTTGTCAGGATTGTTGGACAGTGGTTCTACTTGTTGTGTTTTAGGTTCAGATAGTCACCTAAAGTTTTTGGACATGGGTTTCAAACTTAAACCCATTGCTAGTTCTGCTTATACCGCGGATGGTTCTTCTCATAGAATCATTGGTGATATTGAATTACCTGTCACTTGTGATAATGTTACTAAATTAACAAAATTTTTGATAATACCTTCATTTAAACCTTCTATTATTTTAGGCTTTGACTTTTGGTTAAAATTTGATCTTGCTAAAGAACTTTGGAAAGATATTTCTCTTGTTAGCGAAAATAAACTTCAAGTTAATGCTATTACTTCTGTTGTAGAACTTTCTCCTTCTGAGAAACTTAAATTAGATAAAACTATTAAACTTTTTGAAGATATTTCATATGAGAAGAGAGGTTTAGGTCTCACTCATCTTGTTGAACATAAAATTAATGTTGTTGGTTGTTTCCCATGATCAATGCTACTTCTAAAGTTATTTGTAAACTTCTTGAAAAAGAAATATTTCTAAAATTTGGTACTCCAAAAATATTTATCTGCGACAACGGTTCACAGTTCACAACAAGTTATTTTGTTAATTTCTTAAAAGGATTTAATATAACTAAAATTTTTTATAACACTTTATATACCCCTCAGAATAACCCTGTTGAAAGGTATAATAAAACCGTAGAAACTTGTATTTCTTGTTTTGTGAAGGATGATCATAGAACTTGGTCAAAATTTTTGCCCCATATTCAATTAGCTTTGAATAGTAGTGTTAATCTTGCTACAGATTTCACTCCTAATTACCTTATGTTTGGTAGGGAAGTCATTGTTGATGCTTCTTTACATCGCTTTAGTGATTCTTTAGTTAATCTAGATAACCTTGAAATTGGTTCTAGAAATTCTTTTGCTATTTCTCTTAACTTACTTAGTGAAGTTTTTGAAAAAGTTCAAACTTCTATTTTGAAAGCTTATAAACGAAATGTTCGTTATTATAACGTAGGGAGAAAAGTCATTTCTTTCGATGTTGGTGATATTGTTTGGAGAAGGAGTTTTGTCCAATCCAACGCACTTGCATATTTTTCGGCAAAGTTTGCACCTAAGTTTATTAAATGCAAAATTGTTGATAAAGTTTCACAAAACGTTTATGTTTTAAAAGACCTAAGTAAAGGTTCAACAGGACGTTATCATGTTAAAGACATAATTAAATATTAATTTTCTTTTTCAAAATTATAAACTTATATTTTTTTTGGTTTTGAGTTTTGAACTATTGTTTGAAGATAGACCTTGTGTTTGATGAAAGAGATTTGATGTGTGATTCTAAAATGGTCTTGTGAAAGTGATGTATGTTAGGAAACTTCAAATAATAAGATTAACTTGGAATGATAATAATATTCATTTAAATTTTCAAAATAAGAACTTAGGTATTTTGGTAGTATAGCAGTTTGTTAAAGTTAACTTAATTTCACTAAACATTTCCAATGTCGAAAGATCTTATGTATATTTGTTTATAGTTAGGTATTCCCTACTAAACAATTTGTTTGTAGTGGAATGTCCACTTTGTTCTTTCCTTATATTTTTGTTAGGATATTTTATATTCTATTTTGTTCTTGATGATAAGACATTGTCTTTATCCATCAAGTTTTGTTTTCCTTAAGTTTTTGACTTTGTGTCATTTGTACATTTTATATTTAGTTGTGGTGTTCGAGTAATTTTAAGGCCTCGGATATGACAATTTAGTTTTGAGTAAACTTACCACGCTTTGGGGGTATAGTTTCACTCTTTTGGATTTGACAGATCTCGGACTTTCCACCCGGATCTTTGTTTGCCATTGTGCCCGGGAGTTCGGTGGTGTTGTGCCGATCACAATGTTGCAGTTTTTTGCGTTTGCACACCGCTTGGAGTGTGTGAACGTACCTTATGTTTACACCGTCTTGTCGTGTAGACATAAGTTTTTCTATGTTCTTGTGCTCGGAAGTTCGGTGGTGTTGTGCCGGTCACAAGACATATTGTTCTCACACCGTCTTGTTGTGTGATGACATTTTTTTCTTTTTGCATTTTTTCCAGGTGCAAGGGAGTCTTTTCACGCCTTGGGCGTAGGGAAGCAGTACGTTTCGGACGTTAGTCGAAGTTTGATTTTTGTAATCGGCGGCGCGAGCCTAACCGAAGGGGTAGGAGTTTGGTAGATTTGTTGTGAATTTCAGATGCTGAGTTGGTGGCGATTGTGCCTAACTGGTCTTAGAGGCTTAACAGAGCTTAAATGAAGTTACTGGGGTTCTAAATTGGTATTGTAGCCAGTGGCGTTTGTGCTTGACTGAGCTCAAAAGGGGTTTTTATTGGGTTTTCATTTGTTGATGTAGTCAGTGGCGATAGGGCTTAACTGTACCACAAGGTGGAGAGTTGTTAGAAATAGTCAGTAGCATTTTGCTTCACTGCACTTTTTGTTTGTTTTGATAGAGTCCTCCGGTAGTATTTTCTATGTAACCATAAATAATAACTTGTCAGGTTGGCTTCTCTTCTTTTAAATTTTGTTTTCCATTTTGGATATTTTTTGTTCATTTGTTTTCACTTGCATTTGCAGTTTGTTGTTTGAGAGAGTGATTTGATTTTATTAGTTGCTTCATTATTTTTTTTTGAAAATTTCCCTAGAGTGTTGTCTATCTCACCATAGATAATATCTTCTCAGGATGGTTTTCTTTTTATTTAATTTTTTCTCCTATGTAGGATTTCTTTACGTATTGGTTGTTTACGACCGCCTTAACTTTTTTGAATTGGTATTAATTGGTGATGGAGTTGTTTTTTTGTATTTCCTTTTCGTGGATTTATTTCCGATATTTTTCTCCTATTTTGGATTTTTGTTTTGATGCTTTAGTATTCGGTGGAGGTTTAATTTTTTCCTTTTAGCTTTTTAGCGCGGTTTTAACTGTGGCATAAAAGAAAGTATCTTTCTTTTATTTTTTTTGGGAGGGATGTATTGTAACATTCGCTTTTATCTCGTTACATACTAGTTATGTTTTTTTCCAAATTTGTAAGTTCTCAAAGGACTGATACTCAGTTCGGACTTTTTCCTTTCACATTTTGGTTATGTCAGTTTGACATTGACATGTCCTCTGTCATTCGTTTTTTTTTCTGATTTGAACTGTCAGTTGGGACCCTTTTCACTTTTCTCCCGAAGGACAGGCCGTGAAGATGGCTACGATTTGAACCGATAAAAATCTTTGTGAATCCACGCTTAGGCGTGCGGAGATGTCGTTTAATGGCTTTAGTTAGTTACTAATAAGCCCGGCGCTATGCCTGCGCATAGTATTTAGCAGAAAAACCCACATTTGTGGTAAGTACTTTGATTTTTCTTTACAACATGTCAATTGCGCATGAGTGTATTTCAGCATTATACTGATGCAATTTTATATTGTTTCAGGGTTTTTTTTTTTTTTTTTACTCTACTTCTTTGTTATTTACATTTCTTCATTTAAATCTCAACACATGGAGACTTCATGATGTTTTCCCCACCCTGGATGGTGTGGTGAAGATTTTGTTTGCGGCGTGCCGGTAAGGTTGAAACCCATTGTGGATCACCAAGCTGGACACCTTTAAATTCCGCCTGTGATGCCCCTGGCTCCGGGTTGGATGTGATTTAGTTTGCAAGCCCCTCGTTATTTTTTCCACGGACATGTACCAGGACCGAGGTTTGGTTTTATAGTTTAACTTAAAATATAATTTTTCTGGTTGTTCTACTCATTTTCCCCTAATGTTTTGCGTTTAAAATAATAATAATTTCTTGGAAAAAGGTGGCAATAATAGACAAACACAAATGTGATAAATTTATTCATTTTTCTTATACTTAAGTAACATTTTCATGACCCTATGGATAAAATAAAGACTGATACTTTTCTTTGTACTCAGGTTTTTCATTTACTTCTCCTTGGCTTGTGATTAAAAGCTCCAAGGCCCCGACATAGTTATTCCGGACACTTTTTATTGGTAGGCCTGCCTGGCGCCCGATATTGGTTTAATTTGTATTGTTTTCTGGCAGCTTACTTATATTATTAATAGGGGAACCTTTTATTGTATTTTTTTAAATATTACAAATTGGCTCTTGTCGATTTAGAACAGGAAAATGTATGTTACATGCTCTACAGGTCGAAACATAAAGGGTATTTTTTTTTTCAAAACTTTACTTTGTAGTCTAAAACTATCAGCTTTGGAGAAAACTTGAAAAATAAAAGGTGTTATAGGAATACAGCTGTTGACAGATTTCATAAGTCTACAAAACCTTTCATACTTCAACTGTCCCACAAAGCCGATAGTGTTAGATTTACAAAGTAAAGTTGCAAAAAATATAGTATACCCTTTTTGTATATAATGGGTGTCCACAATTTGAATATGATTATCACATGCTCACTGTGACGGGAGAACAGCGTAAGGACACCTCAATACCAATAAACTAATCTTTACTTACTAAACATAAATTACTAATTTGTTTTTATTAATATTTATATCATCTCTCTATGGGACATGGTCATAATAGCAACAAAAAAATTGTTGTCCAAAAAAACAAAGCTCACTATTGATATAATAAAAACGAATGCTCGGTACCTACATAATAATTTAGAACTGGCATATTGTTCTGGCACAACGCCATCTATATTAGTAAAAGTAAAACTATTCACAAAATGTTAGACGAGGAACAGCGATTATAATCAATTTACCGACAAAAACCTTGGCAATTGATAAAAAAAAATCACAGAATGTTAAAATAAGTCGAATAATAATGTATGAGATAAGAAAAAAAATCATTTTTTTCCATAACTAAATTAAACATACGTAAGTAAATTATACTATATTTTTATTGGTAATTTAATATTTTATTTTTAGCCTGTACATTTTTACCTTAGGCTATTACTTATGACATAGGCGTATTTCTTACTATTAAGTAAGAAATAACTATTGCCAATATCTCGTATAGAAAAAAAAATGTATGTCGCAATACTTAGGTGCACACAAACCCACGGGGATCTGCATGTGTTTTAGTGAAGCTTTTCCTCTACCCACGGAATAAATGTGACGTACAGTTATTGAACTGAACACACTGCGTTGAAGTGGGACATAGTTCCGCATACATAACGATTTTGGCCAGTCGTATATATGCTACGACATCTGAAAACTCTAATACCGCGATTCAGGCTCATATGGTTTCTTTAATCGCCGCCAGGTGGCGTGGAAGTAAGCATTCCATGTTTGAAGTTTAGATTTTTTAATTTATTTTTCACCAATGGTATTTAATATTTCTACAGCATAATTGGTAACAATTAACTCCGTATCAAACACGTTCACGTCTTAGATCTCAATCTAAACATTTTTTGTATGTATGATATAATTTAAGTGATTGTTATCTGTTGTGTTGTCCAAATTAATATATAAATTATTTTTATCCTAGTCCACATTTTCCGAATCACGTGCGCATAAGCGTCGTCGTGTTTAACGGCGGATTACCTTTCAAGTTGAGCGTGTCATTGGGCAGGTTGGTGCCCTCCCACGCAGGCGTCAGTTTCACCGGCTCGTTGCGGAGGAACGGAGCCTTTTCCCCGTCACCCGCATCCCATCCTGCGCATAAACAATCCTATTAGATCCGTCCAAGTGTCAAAAGACCCGTCGATATCTTCCTTCCTCTCTCTATGCACCAATTCAAAATAAGAATAAGAGTCATATACGTGAGTTATTATGGTGAACATATCGCAACACGATTAAATAAATAACTATCGCTAGACTAGCACACCAACTGTATGGTCCCAAAGTCCCAAAGTAAGCAAGCCTTGTACTACAGGTAACCGTAGAATGAAATGGGGGCGATCCCGATGGCAACCCGCCCAGACGTGGGCGAATTACGAAAAGGCAATTTCCAAAATATACCCTGACGAGAATCGAATCCGTAACCACTAGTTGCAGTGAGCCGAGCAGCCTACGCTCGAACCACTACGCCAAGCGGACATCAGCTGGAAGAAGTCCATAGCATGACATAGGCCTCCCTTTAATTACTTTTTTATAGAACAAAGTTGTCAAACAAGGTTAGGACCTGTCCGATGTTAAGCAGTTACCGTAGCCTATAGATGCTTGCAATACCAAAGACATTGATCGCACGTCGACCTGAAGAGGAGTGGGATAGAGGAAGAGGAGGGAATTGGTTCATTATTGGCTAACCTTCACACAAAAAAGGGATGTGATCCTATTCTAACACTGCATCGCGCGATTATTATCCAAAATTATAAACAGAGGTATTAGTAAAAGCAAATGCATTTATAGGTGTAAATTGTAGATCTAGGCTTGGCTATTTAATGAATAAATAAGTCATAAGTATCAAAATCAGATGCACACAACGCTTGCTAGAACAAAATTGTCTTAGCGACATCTATTGCGATAATGATAAACGACGGGTTCTTATTTCAAAATTGAAACATTCTAAAAGTAATAAAACCTACGTTGTACAGCTATAATAATAGGCATTAAAAAAATATATATTGTAAAATGTAACTGAACTGAAAATGCTTAGAAACATTTCAGTGCGTACGTAAATTATAGCTTTCGCATTGGCTGGTTGTATACGGTCTTGGCTTTAACGCGCGAATGAAGTTAAAAGCCTGGATTACGCGGGGAAAACATAAACTCTACTCAAAATAAGTGCAGGGTTAAACCGCTACGCATTTATAGTGACATATACATCACACAGGCTTATACATAAATACTATTCGAAATAAAAGTTCGTCTATCACCGTTTAGATGCATAAAAATTTCATCAACTTCCGTCAAAAACTAGAAGTTACGGCACGGTTATACTGGGACGGACGGACGGACTGGATGATCTTATAAAGGTTCCTCGTAGGGACTCCAGAACCCAAAAAATGGCACTTTCGGCCAAAAGTCGAGCGCTCGACTCGGCTTCGGTTTCCCAATCGACTAATTCCGAATTTGCTTTGACTATTCGGCCAAAAAGTTTCCTTCGATCGGACACAATTAAGCCATATTTTTTATAGTATAGAATAATACAAATAGGTCATACAGAAGATCTATTACCATTTACCAGTAACATAATCGAGTTACTGTTATACACAGTAGGTAGAACATCAGGCTACGAATACCAATTTGTATAGCGATCTCAAAATCGATAAACGAATTGCTCGGCGGATGGCAGTTCAGATTGGTCGTCGAGATTGCCTATATCTCGGGTTTATTTCATGGTTATATGAATAGAAATGGGTTAGATACTGCAGTCCATACATCTGTTAAGTAAGAAAAGAAAATCTAGGAAATATTCAAACATATTGTGAATACAAAAATGAATTTGTTAATTTGTCTGAGTATCACATTAAACTAGTTGAACAGATTTTAATGAAATTTGGCACAAGGGTTCATAAAGAGCGTCGTTGGGAACAGTAGAAAGCAAGCGTGAGATGGGAAGGCTCATAATAAGCTATATGAAACAGATAAATGAAAAGGGGAGAGACTGGCCTAGTTCTAGCCAGGTGGTAAAACCTTAGATAGCTATACAAGCAAGGCCCCCTTGATTGGAAGACTAAAGACACGTATATAGGACGCAATGAGGCCTGACAGAGGAGTGGGTCCCTACTTAAAATGAACGGTCACATTTAGGACACAGGTATTTGTGCAACATAAATTTATTCGCATGAAATAAATGAGCCATATATCCATTCTCTAGGAAATACATAATTTACCAAGTTATTTTAAAATCCACACACAGCGTAGCAGAATAATGTGACGACATTTTTGCCTGCCTCACGGTCACCAAAGAGCGCTACGAAAATTGGACGTACTTTTGTATAATGGAACCAACCAACACACGGTTCGGCAAACGAAAACCAACCGAGAATCACTAACACAAGGTTGGTTTTGGTCTACAGCAGTGCATGTGGGTTGATTCCGTTCTGCAAAACGTAATCCAATTAATAAGTACATTATTTTCTCAATTTTTTTTACATTATATTTACAGTTTCACTTCATATACTTATAAATTACCATTACGGTTTCCGACACAGAATGAACCACTAATTCATAAAATGGCCACCCGAATGTTGACAAGCCCGGCGATGCGATCACCGACTTCAACTCTAACATTATTACCATTTCGTACCGCTTCTCGCTGGCCGTGATATACGAGATGGGAGTCGCACGAACTGCGACAAAATTCTCTTGCACTAATTATAATAACTAAACTGCAGTAAACTCTCAAATTGTACAAGTAGTGTACAAGTAGGTCACAAATTAATAGTGTTATGTACGACGGCACGGGTATAACAGAAAAACTTTAAATGCACTGCGGCTGCGGCAAAATTTCCTTCCAATACACACGTTGCCTTGCACCAACACGATCCAATTTCTATAGAAAACAATGGCCGTTATCGCTTTCACATTGGTAATAAAGATTTTTCCCCTCGATTTTATCGTGTAAAAGGTATAATCGGGTGGAAAATATTACGTGATTTTTATTTAATACGAAAGGTTCTCGAGTGGCGACCTCGAACCGGAAGACGCAGAGTTGGACGGCCGTCCACTAGATGGACCGACGACCTGGTGAGAGTCGCGGGGAGCCGTTGGATGCGGATAGCGGGCAACCGTCCATTGTGGCGTTCCATGGGGGAGGCCTATGTCCAGCAGTGGACGTCTTCCGGCTGATGATGATTTAATACCTACCGACACGTTTGTAGAGTTCAGTTCATTAGCCTAGTTCCTCTCCTCGGTTATGAATAGGCAAGAAAAACATTTAAGTAATGCTCTAATAAAATACACGCATATCTTAATCAAATACTAGGTGAAACAGAAAGGCTATACAATTTTTTGGCATCTTTACTTTGTAAATCTAAAACTATCGGCTTTGTGGGACAGTTGAAGTACTAAAGGTCTTAGACTTATGAAATCTGTCCCCAGCTGTATCCCTGTAACACCTTTTGATTTTCAAGTTTACTCCAAAGCTTAGAAATACAAAAATAAGTGTTGAAAAAAAATATACGCTTTCTGTTTCAACCTGTATATTAATATAATTTAATCGTAATTAAAAATAAATTTGTGTGCACTAAATTTTGCAGCATATGTAATATGTATGTGTTTGTACCAACCTATTTGTTAATCTTGTTTCCATTTTCCTTAGACCTTCGTTAAGTTGACGCGCTAATGCGCGTATAACCTAATGGTTTATAATAATAACTAGCTGAATTTAATTGACAAAGTTTCATACAAATTTTCATCTCCTATTTTATCCCCTTGGGGATATAATTAATCAAAATCCTTTCTTAGCGGATGCCTACGTCATAACATCTACCTGCATGCCAAATTTCAGCCCGATCCGTCCAGTGGTTTAGGCTGTGCGTTGATAGATCACTATGTCAGTCACCTTTGAGTTATATATATATAGATAACTAGCTGTGCCCACGGACTTCGTCCGCGTAGTATTTAACGTCACAAAAATTTCGGGATTATCGGGATAAATATATGTTAATCCCGGTTATAAACTATCTGTGTTCCAAATTTCATTCAAATCCGTTCAGTAGTTTTTGCGTGAAGGAGTAACAAACATACATACATCCACACTCACAAACTTTCACATTTATAATATTAGTAGGATTATGCGAGACGAGCTGCAGCTAATTTGAGTTCAGCTCATTGGTATATTGGCTGGCTCCACCGGAGTAGTACCACACTCTCACAGACGATCAGCATATAGTTGCGTATCGTACGATGAATGAGAAAGCCAGAAGCCCAACCACGTCTGTCTCTACCCGTCTCTGTCCTATTCCTATCAGGTAGACAACGTGCGAGAAATGCCTTTGGTATTGCAATCTTATATAGGCGACGGAAACTGCTTAACATCAGGTGGTCATAGCTTGTTAGCCGCATTGGTAAAATTTTAAAAATAGAATTTGCGAATTTCCAAAGATTATTACGCTCGCGTATTTATCACGTTTTATTTAATCCTTGTTTGCGTTAACAGAACAGTCGCACCAACAAGTGTTTTCTGGTTTGTGAAACAAGAGTTTATAATATAAACAAATCCCCTTATTAATAAATATAGATTAGCGGTTGTATAGTTACACCATGCTTTGTCTTCTTCTTCCGAATGTCAAATTACTGACGACAGAAAGAAATCATTCGGTGTATAACTATTCCCGCGCTATACCAAGTTTATTAATAACGGGACATTTAAATAGGTAACATATGGCAACAATAAATAGTATACTTACCATCAAAAGTACCATAATCACCGATTTTGCCTTCCATCATTGCTAAATGCACTATCACTTAAATTATTTTGTTATATCTCTGCCGAAACGTACACACGTGACCAACATATTGTGTCTAACTGCATAAATAAACAACTTTAGACGGTCGATCGACGATAAACACGCCCTTGATTTAACAAGATGGCAAAACCGGATCCACATTCAAATTTGACCACAGACAAGTTTTTTTCTAAATCATAACTAAGTATAGATGTCTACATTCTGTGATACAAACTTGATTTTACGCAATATACGAAGCAGACGAAAAAGTTGACGCAATTCTGACGTCCGATCACTAAAAGACTCCTAAGTGTTATCTACGTGAAATCTCAATTTTTTCTCAATAGGCCAGAGTCATATTTTCCGATCATTAATAGTTAGTTACTAATTGTTCTAACATGAAATATCTGTATATCTTCCAAATTTTGCTACCGCTTGGCGCAGTGGTTCGAGCATAAGCCGCTCGGCTCATGGTGGTTGCGGGTTCCATTCCCGCCGGGGCAAATTTTGGAAACTACCTTTCGTAAATTGCCCAGGTCTGGGTATAACTGGGATCGCTCCCAGTCCATTGCGTTGTGCGGTACCCACAGTACAAGCGTTGCTTAGTTTGGGACCATACAGTGTGTGTGTTAGTCTGGCGATATTTATTTATTTATTTCTAAGGACATGATAAGCGTGTCTTTGCTTATAGCTCACAACATAATTTTATCCACTTAACCACCTTTTAGTAATCGGACGGCAGAATCCATTATCTGACAGAAAGGTTCCGGCGACTACGCAGCTGGAGTATGAAGTGTGGAACGACCCCCCGCAAGTTGAAACGATGACCCCCCTCACACGCGTCGCAGTAAGCAGATGCGAAGTTTTAAAAAAAAAAAGTATACCCTTTCTGTTTCAACCTGTATAAAATTCCGGTGTGAGTGTGTTCGTAATGCTTCCCCCAAAACGGCTTGACCGATTTCGATGATTTTGTTCTAGTACTTATGGAGTCTCTAGGATTGTTCTTAGCTAAGTTGGTGCGGTAGATGGCGCCGTTGTCGACATCCGAAAAATAACATCTACGCGAGCCAGTCTGCGGCGGGCAAAAGCAAATTGATTATAAAATACATTCGTGGCTTATACGTAATGCAGATAATTAGCAAGTACCTACATCATACTGTCAAAGGTCACTGCCAGTGACCACGGTAACGGGATACGCGAATATACATAAGCAGATAAAAAATATAGTATGCGGTTTGGTCGATCAATATAAACACAATTAGGTATATTATTGCGGTATCTATAAAATATATAGATGCAATTCATTCACAATGGTGGTAGGTCCAAGCCAATTCACTACATCATCATCATCATCATCATCACCTTGCCCTTATCCCACACTAGGTGGGGTCGGCGCAGCACGTTCTCTTCTTTCATTCAAGCCTATCATCCGTCATCTCTGCACTCACTCCCTTTTCGCTTATACCCTCTTCCACGCAGTTCATCCACGTCTTTTTAGGACGTCCCCTACCCCGACTACCGCTCACTCTCATACCCACCGTAGTAGTAGTAGTCCAAGCCAATTTATCGTAGCAGTAGTCCAAGCCAATTCACTACCTACAGCTCATACAGGTACGGGTTGGCTTTACCAGGGGATTAAAACCTTCATACCCTAGATGGACGTAAAGCAGCTATTATAGCTGCATATCGTACGATAGGAAGCCCACACACCTTCCTTTACCCATGCTATGTACCAGTCTTAAGGCCGTAAACGTGCGAGGAATGCCTTTGGTACTACGAGCATCTATGGTTACGGCAACTGCTTAACATCAGACGGTCATACGCTAGTTTTGCAACTTTTTGATATAAAAACTACTTATATCTAACTATTGCTATTTCCTGGTGTATGCGAAAATAGGAGGCTATATCTGGTGACATGGCCTAAATTCCTCTTTGTGTGTGATAAATAAATTATGAGTTAAACAAAAATATTATTATTGGTTTAAATAGTTGCGTTTTCTTAAGTAACGCTAGTTGTAAGTAAACAATGATTTAAGTACGTGAAGCTATTCATGATATTTATTACATTATAATCTCTACGGAACCCACCAAAACAGAAAATTGAGTTACTATCTTTTTCCTGATAATGGCTAATGACTGTCTGGCGCTTAGGATAACGTAGAGTAAAATATAATCAAAGTTCTAAACGGTGCTTAAATTTTATTTGAATAACGATAAACAAGACAAGCCTTCAACCTCTCCAGGACTATGTTTTAGAGTTATCGTATCGCCATTGATAAAGCGTGCTAACACTGTCATTCCTATGTAAGAAATCTGACTTGTGAGCGGATACGCTTAGGTTAAGGTGACGCTACGTCAAAATATTGTGATCGAGCGAGTACGTGAAATTGTAGATATACTTAACGACACGACAGCGACCAGCGACAATTTTGTGAGTGTCGACGGAGCCTTGTTTCCTTTGCGGTCTATTTCTGTGAACCCGCTAAACTAATTAGTTTAAACTAGTAGGTAAGTTCATAATAACCCATTAAGTCACTGTTTACCAAGACACATTTTGTACACTTTTTCGTTCAACTGTAAGCACTTTTCAACTATTTGTATTTAATAAATAAATAATTTTGCCCTTTTTGACGTCCCACTACTGGGCACAGGCCTCCTCTCAACACGAGGGGGATTCAGGCCGTAATCCACCACGCTGGCCCAGTGCAGGTTGGCAAATTTCACATGTCTTTCGAAAATTGGTTAGATCTTCTAAGACATGCAGGTTTCCTCACGATATTTTCGTTCACCGTAAGCAAGTGATAATCATATAGAAATTATGATTCGCACATAGATTTCGAAAAATCTAGAGGTGCGAGCCGGGGTTTGAACCCAAGACCTGGTGCCCGCAAGATGCGTGTTTAACCAATCAGCTATCACTGCTTTTGTATTTACTTGTTTAGAATAACTATTTTGATTCCGTTGTTCTTAGTTTTTTCTGTTATCTTTTAACTTCGTTATTATTCTGAATTCACTTTTGTTTGACTTATTAGTCATCAATGAAATGTCTACCAAACCACACATATAACCCGCGCCATAACGATAAGTATGGCGAGTGGCGACCCTAGTTATCGTATAGGTCAGCGGGGAGGCGTCTGCAAACGGCCCCGTGCGAGATCACCCAGATTGTATAGCTCCATGAACCTCCCTGAGAATACAGCGGCGCGCTCTTTCGGAAACATCGTTCACTACCAAACGAACACGTCGGATACTATACATGTTCTTTGTAGGGTTTATGAATTAAAAAAGGGGGAATAGTATTAACGGATGGTAAGTGACACGGACTAAAATTACTTGAGTTGATAGTAGATCCTACATTTTGCAAAAAAAAGTTGGTTCTATATCATTTGAATCGATTTTATCAAACCCTTGGTGAATGCCTTAAAAATGTTTAGTGGCAAAACCATTGTATAACCTAAAATGCGGCTGCAACGCGTGATTCGTACCACACTTCTGAGGCACCAATACAGCTTTCACCATTTTTATGAATACAAAAAAGGCTAGAAATATTTGGGATAACGTCGACTAAAATTTAATTTCGCCTGCAGATTTTTACACACAATAATTTACCTAATATATATGTACTATTGGTACAATTTCAATAATCCTCTACCAAGTCGTCGCGCATCAATAAATCCGGAATACTGCCAATAATTTCCACAATTATTACAGTGTGCCTGACAGATAAGTCTGCGTCAGCCTTGATCTCATTCGTTCGTTTAATACAACGTTGATGTGTAAAACAAATGCGACATATTTATCACTACATAGTATAAAACAAAGTCGCTTCCCGCTGTCTGTCTGTCCCTATGTATACTTAGATCTTTAGAACTACGCAACGGATTTCGATGAGGTTTTTTAATAGATAGAGTGATTCGAGAGGCAGGTGTATATGTATAATTCATGCATAATACAGTAGAGAAACACTGATAAAAATACCCGTGCGAATCCGGGGCGGGTCGCTAGTACTTAAATAAAATTCTGGTGTATGTGCGTTCAAAATTCATTTCATTCTTTTTATATTGATGTTGTCACATGAATGGTTCTTAAGTATATTATGTACCGGTAAGTGACGCTGTTGTTGACACTCAGAAAATATAATCTACTCTAGCCAAGCTGCGGGGAAAAGCTAGTTGATTATAAATAAACCAATAGCGGAGACATTGCAACACACATTTTACATTCAAATGTAGCTTTTGTCTCAAGAAACATGTTTTGATCGCTTCCACAATCTTGGCTGGTCTAATAATAACCCTGCATTGTTACCCTTGAATCCATAATATAAGTAGTGCTTTGGGATAATGAACCTACTATTGAAATGTTTGCCTTATTTACTGTCCAATAGTGAGACTTATGATGCCCTATTATAATCATTTATAGACCCGCTGGCTCATTTGTTCACTAAACCATTGAAGGCGTGTTTTAGAAGTGAATTCGCTAATATAGTGTTACGTTGCTTTATAGGTGTTATGTTTTATGGATCTACACTAATTTAAGTTAATGAGTAATTGTATTTTGGTAGTTTAGGCGAACATTGGCGACTATATTTTAAGAACATTGCGTGCGAGTTTACGAGACGTGGAATAGTAAATCCTAGAAACTTTGTTACGACGTTACGACCGATAAAATGTATATCGCGGTACATATTTTCGGTTAGAACGGTAATAGGGGAATATTAACCAATATCCGATTCAGTTGAAATATAAGCATCACAAATATAAGTCTTGGTTTTGGCCTACACAGTACGCGACCGGTATATACGCATTCTTAACCACAAGTTGGTAAACATAGAGTTAGATAAGTAAATAAGTAATAAATAACTATCGCCAGACTGACACACCAACTGCATGGTCTCAAACTAAGCAACGCTTGTACTATGGGCACCGTACAATGGACTGGGGGCGATCCCAGTGACAACCAGACCTGGCCAAATTACGAAGAGGCCATTTCCGATATTGGACCCGGCGGGAATCGAACCCGCAACCACCATGCGCAGCAAACCGAGCGGCCTACGCTCGAACCACTGCGCCAAGCGGTCGTCAAGTAAATGATAATACTTTCTGCTACAGAGATAACGTCCGCAGTACCATCTGTGATGCGGTATCATTTGATTTATAGCTCTACGATTGGTTCGCTGATTTCATTGTACCGATGATGAAATAAACCTATGACCTTAGCCGGGATTTTATAGAATGATTGTTTCGACTCATTCGTTGTCAACTAGATAACTGCCGCATCAAAGTACAAATATTTAAATGAATGCCAACTCAGTACGGGAATGTTTTGTTACTTTATCGGACTGTGAGAAATGTGAAATGGAATGTTCTAGTCTTTACTGATGATATGATCAGAGACAAGTACGTGGAGATAAACTGGCAACTGCTTGTACCACAGACCATATCGTCTGTCTTTAGTCTCTCGTTAGGCAGTCAACATAAATAAGTAGCTAAAAGCCGCTACTTTAAGTTAGATTAAGTCTCTAGTAGATATTTAAGTTATGTACCGATCGGCAACCAGGCTTAAGCATGACTTTAATTTTTACTAGGAATTCAAAAAATAATAATATTATATAATAAAACATTAAAATAAGCTGTGATAGCCGATTGGTTAAGCACGTGGCTTGCGTGCTCAAGTTCCTGAGTTCAAGCCACGGCTCGCACCTCTGGGTTTTTCTAAATTTACGTGCGAATTATAATTTCAGTATGATAACTTGCTAAATCATTATGGTGAAGGAAAACATAGTGAGGAAAGCTGCATGCCTTAGAAAATCGAACCAATTTTCAAAAGAAATGTGAAATCCGCGAACCCGCACTGGGCCAGTGTGGTGAGTTATGGCCTGAATCGCCCTCGTGTTGAGGGCAGGCCTGTGCCCAAGAGCGGGACGTAAATATAGCCTAATAATAATTACTATAATTTTTATTATTAAGTACTAAACACACTTAATAAATTTTCCAAATCTGGTGTTGGGAGCTTTGTGCCAAGTCAAAGTCCCCGATATGGCAATAGCCGGGAACGACAGCTTAACATTCATTTTGATAACATTTGTATAATCACTACATCGAAAAATAATCATCAATATTGGACACCCGATAAAAAATTTCAGATAGCGCCGAACTCAGACAGGCTGAGGAAATTCCAAGGTTGTGTAAATTAAAAATGTAAATACTGACTGGCATTGTGGACACTTATGGTGAACATTTAAACAGCTGTTCAGCCTGTTCAGAATGCATGTTTCAACTTTATCAGCCAATTAATTCTTATTTATATAAACTGATACAACAATGGAGAAATGACTTTATTTAACGTAGCAAAGTATTGACAAAAATAAAATGTTAATAACTTAATTTGGAGGATGTTTCTTACTCAAAAACTACGAATAAAATTATTGCATCGATAGATTTAACGCTTGTATATAGAAACATTATCAATAGCCACACAAATATGGAAGGCGAAATCATCAATAAACTAATTCCGAACAAATAGAGATTCGAAAATATGACGCAAAAATCTGGAAATAAAGCACCTATTTCAGATCACAATGAACAAAAGACTGCTTAAGCCATGGTCAAGTGAGGCACCCACCGCCCACGAGGATCATCAACCTGCGGAGGTGGGATCAGGGATGCTACTCTCAGCAACGATAATCGATATATCGTGACATTTTTCGTGTCACATCCTCGTGTAAATTCCATCTATTTTGCCGTCGTATCGATTACCGAACGAACGATACAAAATTATAGTTCGTTCAGACGATATACGACGTCAAAAAAGATGGAATTTAGAGGAGGACAAAACGAAAAACGAGTATAGAAGAGGATCTCTACTTGTCCATTGTAAAATATTCCAGTGCATACGTCACACAGGAAATTAACTACATAATGAGGTTCGTAGCCCAACTTTCCTGAGGATGTCTCGTTCAGAGGCGAAACACGTGTCGAATTTTATTCTTAATTCGCTTTGTTCCGCGGAAAATTGCAAATTATTAGGCTCCCTGACACTCTTGACTAACATACTCGACCGACGGAGTTAGGTTTTGTTGACCTCTTCCATTATCGATCAACCTATTTGATTTATAATTTTGGAGGTTAACAAGCCAAGGGTGAGTGGTGGGTCCTTCTCCTAAATTGTTTTACAATGGATTTCCGCAAAGTAACGCCTGAGTCAATCAATTATATAATGAGGTTACTTATTCTATTGTTATATGACGAAAAACAATACATATCCCAATATATATTGCCGTCCTGTTCATAGGTACACGTGACGATGACGAAAAGAATGGCAGTACTTTACTTGTTTTGTGATCAATGGCATGGAAAAGCTACGTCATCAGATAACATCTCTACCAACGCACTATCTTTTAGTTTGTGTATGCGTTTGAAGTAATAAGGATACGGATTATGAGGACTAACTGTCGGACGCGCGCACGTGAGCTGATGAAAGCGACGTACCAGTCCGTTATGTGCCGAGCTCTTTCTTTATAATTTACTACGTATAAGTGCCCAGAGGGTAAATTGTATTGTTCCCAATACCTATGGTGTAAAGGACTTTGTCCATGTATATCTTATATGTCGCTATTCTCTGAAAGTACTTTGAAAATCTCTGAAAGTTCAACCATTACGGGATGGTGATTGAAAATGATTTCAATTCAGTTCTCTTCTAATCCCGACTAAAATACAATTGATATATTAGGTTTAGCTTTCCGCAGCAATTTTCGGAAATCAAATTCCAACCATCCAGACAATCCTGTGTAACCAAAAATACTCTAAGACGGAGTTCACGAAGCAATAAAAGAGCATAAAACAGTGATCTCTATAAAGTAAAAGAAGCGCTCCAAGTTATTACCTAAAGTGCTATAAAAATCTCGCAACATTGGCTGCTTTAAAGGTAAAAGGCGACCTCATTTTGCAAGCTGGAAAGTGCATGCAAGTAGCTATATCTAGAAAACCATTTTTGAGCATCTTAGAAGTTAAAACGTTATAAAAGGCGGATAACCCACTAATATTACTGTTAATAAATCAGAAAACGGCTTTAGTTATTTCAATATCAATATTTTTGGGAATACAGAGAAGATTAGAGATATGTCAATGCCGAGCAAATTAATCTCGGAGAGGGCTTAACTGATGCAATAATATCATAAACAACATAATGTCATTTAAATCCGCTTTAGAATATCATAGAAATGAAACCGAGAAGTAAAAACATTGATGATATCACAATGCAACCGCTAATGAATTCCGAGACGACTCATGTTCTGAATCAACAATAAGCCATTTTTATAGGGACGTTATGACATCAAACTGTAGGCGGGACAGTATATAAAATATTACGTTACGAAATTTACGGCACATCTATTCTGTTTTTATTTCTGCTGTCAAACAAATATCACGAGATATGGATTGTGTCTTTATAAAGATATAATGATCAGCTAAGTTTTAATAAAATTATTTCAACCAATAAATTGGTGAAACTTAAAGGGTATACTATTTTTTTTGTAACTTAACTGTGTAAATCTCAACTATCGGCTTTGTGGGAGAGAAGAAGTACTAAAGGTTTTGTAGACTTGTGAAATCTGTCAACAGCTGTATCCCTGTAACACCTTTTGTATTTCAAGTTTCCTCCAAAGCTGATAGTTTTAGATTCACAAAGTTAAGTTGCAAAAAAATAGTATACCCTTTATGTTTCACCTTGTATATAGGTAACCATCTCAAATCAACTTATTCAATCTTCCTAACGATTGTAAGAAATATTCATTGGCGTTACTAAAATCTTCCATAAAGACTGCTTGGAATACAAACTAGCTCCAACGTTAATCGAAGCGTGTTCTAAACCTGATTTATCAGAAAGCCTAACTAATGACGTGTCGTACGTAGACGTACGTGATCCATCACTAAATTCACGTTAACATTTAACAGATTAAACGCTGCAAGGACTTATTAGCTCCTACAGCCTTGCATAAGGCATGTACCTAAGATATTAAAGCTTTTGTATTAGACGTTATTCAGGTGATTACATGTGCCCAATATCTTCATCGGCTAAAATACGTGTTCTTCTTCCACTTAAGTAAGTAGATTAGTTTATGAAGCTCTTGACAAACGCCTACACAGGTCACGTGGTTAATTTAATCAAGACCATTTTTCATATCTTTAAGGAGACACAGAATGTAAAATAAAGAAGAGATCGTTTCACTTTCCAGTCAGAGCCAACAATTTTTCTATCCTTACGAAAAAGTAATTGTACATTTTAACATTTCTTCCCGACTGAAGGATTGGCTTCATCAAAGTGTAATTGAAAGCAAGGAGCGTGGTGAAGACAATTTGTCTGTTTTTCTGCTTTCTTGCCTCATGTTTAAGTTTATGATATTATCCTATGTGGATATAATATTCCACGCTACCTACCAAGCTTAGACTCTGCCTTCCAGGCATGTAACGCATCCAGTCAGCTGCCAGAGCCGCCAGACGATCATAATAACATATTCCATTGTGTTACGACATTGTTGAACATTAGCTTTCTTCCGACATCAACCCACGGTAAGCCAGTTTTTAAACACACAGCGAATATTCGGTGCGGCATTATATAGAGCGACGAATAGACAAATTCTAACTTAAAAACAGCGCATAATAAAACAGATCTAACAACCAACAGTAAAATTTCCGAATTAATCAACGACTTTGTTTAAATTTCTTTGGAAATACGGTTTCTTCACGAATCCTAAACACCACCCAGGTAACATTGAAAACTGTATAAGCGCTGTACAATAAAAAAATTGAAGAAGTTAGGCTGTACAAACCTGCTGTATTAGGGCTGTATATCCGGATATACAGCCGTTATATCCAAAAAATGGGCCCCAAATTATACAGCTTTAAGTGTAGATTAAGCTGTTTAACGGCTCTGTTCTAGCGCAATAGCTGGCTTCACGCTGACTAAGAGAATAATTAGATACCAAGCATATACTGTACTCAAGTCTTAGATACTTTTTTTATTCTTATATACAATCTCAGGCTTGTTAACATCTGAATATAAGTATTTAATTATGTTCGTGGTTGAATCCTTCCATTCTTAATTTCTTAAGACATAGGTACTTATTGGATCATGTGATACGTGGCGGCCATGATATTTTGATTTGTAAAGTGAACAAATATTATTTTGCTAAATGGTAAGTACTCATTCCTTTTTTATTGGTCGGTATTTTGCTTGCGGCTGCTACTTCTTCGTGAATATGTATACTAATAGTAAGCCAAAAACTCATGCGCTCTCGAAATAAAAGACATTAACAAAATCGTTTGTGTAATAAGAACCGTGTAACCCAACTTGAGACTAGCTTTATGAGTCCCCAGTACTTCCCTATCGAAAATAAATCAATTTTGTATTGTATCCAGGTAAAATTATGTTTAAATATCGCCGTAATTTTCCATAACATACATAAATATATGTAATGAAATATGGTACCATCATTTTTAGGTTATGGTTTAATGGCGTTTATTTACATGCAGCTGTTGCTCTTTTAGTACTCCATTAAGAAGCTTTGTGCGTAACTAAGCCGTAATAAAAGTATGTAAAACAGCCTTAAGAGTAACATTGGCTGTATATTAAAATTTAATTAATATAGTAGCTGCTTATTAGAAAAGGTACGATCAGCAAATGTTACAGCAGTTCAGGGTTCAATTGATAGTAAAGAAGAACCATTTATTATTTCCAATATAAAAAATAGGTACTGTACAGATTGTTTTGGTGCAAGTTGATTCATAAGGAACACGTACTTATGTAATAAGTAGCGTAACTACGTAATTTGTCTATGGCAATTGGTTCAAAAGTTTTTGAGAAAGGAAAGGGCTAGATGCAAATAAGTATCACAATAGGCGCAACTAAATTAATAAATAAACTGTACCTATACCTATGTTTATGAATAAATCATGTTTGTATTAAATTTTTTTTTCTATCAAAGACACGACAGATCCCGAGGTCGGCAACGAAGACCTATCAAAAATAAACAAGGAGAATATAGAAAATAATGAAGATGAAGAGAAAATATCATTCTGCAAAGAAACACCTGTTTAAATGTGAATGTTAATTTAAACAAAATAATTCCTAGTTCATAAGCTATTAGATGATTGCCAAAGATTTAGCTTTTACTGTTTAGTATTGATTAGGCGTTAGTTTAATAAGGACAAAATCTTGTGACTGATTAGGTTTTTATATTTTATAATTGAAATAAATAACTTTGAAATTATAAGGCATTTATTATTTACGCAGTATGTAAAAGTGGTACAAAATACAATTCCTGGTTATGTTGAATACAAACAAATTTAAATTTTACATCACTAGCCCGCAGTACAATATCAGGACACAAATTGTCATTTAATGTAGTTTTAAATATATTAAAAAAGGATGATTTCACAGGCAATTCGAAGACTACTGTACAGTGACGAAAATAGTGAGTAGGTACTATTTTGGTCACTGTACGTGTTTTCCAATTCTGATTTTACGGAACCATCATTGCTTATAAATGACCCAACATTCCTTTCATCCGCAGTGAAGGTTATATATCATTATGGTCCAACATTTTTTGAGGTACGGAACCTTTCTCGCATGTTGACAATACTGACTTTTGATTTGCTTGATCTTGCACAATTACACTTTGTTCCATTTTTAGTTGTATTTGTTCAAACTGTGTATATGCTTTGTTTAGTTTTCTTTTTATTGCGCCAGTTCTTTTTTGCTTTTTCCACGGTTTGATGTCCATTTTTGACTCTTGGAAATAACGCAAAACACTAATTAACCTCGTACAACTGTCATTTAGGTACGCCTGTTTTATTTAGGCATCAAAATATTCGAAAACAAAAATTCTAAACATTATCACCGTTATAATGATCTAGTGTTACACCGATGGCTGTACTAGAGGGAAACAAATATGTTAATGGCATTCGCTTTAGAATGAGCTAAGAATAAACTTTTATGCAGCAGACAGCATTGTATTACACTCATGTACAGTAATGGGCTTTCTAAGGGTTTCTTTAATAACCATTTAACAGCTATTATCAAGCATATATGATGACTGTACTACAGAGTAATAATACACCATTATCCATAATGTAGCAAAATTTAATGCTTTTCTACAGAATTAGGCTGCACAGAAGTAGAATTCTAGAGCACAATTCAGTCGATATACGGGTCTAGTCTTATAGACTTGCTTATAACGGTTTTATATACCATACTCTGTATACTAGAGATTTTCGGTTATATTTAACAGCCAAAAGTAATAATTTCGGCTTTATACAGCCCTAAACCAGCCTTACTGTATAAAATAATAAAATTTATTCCCTACTACAGCCTTAAATATATTTTTACGCTTTTGTACATCGTTTAAAAAGCTTCTAGCTGTTATTGTACTGGTTAAAAGTTTTTTTTTCAGCTTAAATGTTACCTGGGCAAGACATAAATATTGATTAAGTCATCATCACTTTAGGACTAAGAAGGAACATTCCTGTGTTTCGTATCTCGTGAAACTTATTTTTGAATTTTGCATTTAAAACATTTTCGTCCTGTCGCCGCCAGCCAACAAGGTCAATGTCAACAGAATTACGCCGCTCGGTCATCGAGCCCTACTCTCAACCGGTTGAAATAATTAATTACCCGGTAATTACGTCATTATGTTGGTAGTCCATTGATAACTTTATTACATAAAAGAGGAAATTCAGGTGTTGATGCTAATCAATGTTTACTATGCCAAGGTGAGTTTCGATTGTTAGCGTGACGATCATCGAGGCTTACCAGTAAGTAAGCATTTGTAGCGATGATCAATCGTGATTTAATCTCGGATATGATAAATCATCAAGACATTTTTGGCAGAAACCCAACCCATTGTGAAGTTCAAATACAATTAAACATACACAATAGCTATAAACTTTTCACCAACACCATAAATGGCGTCAAATGTAGTAGGTAGACGCAGGGCGCCGTGCCAAGCCAAGTTCAAAGAAACCCCGGATATTCACCGTGACTACGACATGCCAACAATTTTCTTCTACACTCCTATTAATACCAACACTACCTTTTCTATTCATCAAAATAACTTCTAGAAAGTAAATTAAAAGACTTAATGAAGTGGATGGACTGAATGGGTTTAATAAAGTGGATCCAGGCTTCCTCTTTCCAGGCTTTCCTGAAAGGATTTCTTTATTAAGATTTTAAATGGCGACGCCCGTTCACAAGTTCTAGTTAGAATAATAAATGCCATTACCCTTTGAATTTTTAACGCTAGCCAGTTAAGAAAACTAAATTAGGGATATGGTCATTTAGACCTGAAGCCCCGCATAGATGGGACGTCCATGTTCATGACTGCTCGCGATACGGCTGCTTACTTTTGACTATGTTTGGTCACACGTTTAACTTACTGATATTTGTCTTCTGTTGCGTGGTCTTGTAGAAATAAACAATTTATAAATACACTCATTTATTAGTCTAGAAGGTACTCACGTCCAGGCTTCTGTCCCGGCATGACGACGGCGCTCCTCTGGTCCGGGCGCAGCAGGCTCTCGGCCTCCGCCCCGCCCTGGTACGACATCTCCATGGCCAGCTCACAGGTACGCCAATATCATAAAACCGATACGGGCATCTGTGTTGGGTAAGCACGCGACCAAGTCTGCGGACCAAATTAGAACATTGAGGATTTGGAATTCAAGTGTCTGTAGGAATTGACTGTGGGCCTTTCAATTGCGCAATGCGTATTGAGAAACATCGACAATTCATTTATTATTATAAAAACGAACCCATAATGGACCTATAATATTTAGTTTATTGATATAAGTATTTTACTTTAGCAATGATAGTTACGATACCATAGTTCGATACGATCACAACTGGCTTCGATTAATACAAATAAAATCATTTCAAAAACTTCAAGTATATTAAAAAATAAATAGTTAAGACAATGAAAAACCTTTAGCTTTATTAGTATGTCTATAAAATCTTAATTTAAACATTTTCTTTGAAGTATGCAGTTACTAATTGCATTAAGTTTTTATTGGGCCACACACAACAAAGCAATGAACTTGGAAACAAAACAAGAGCACATGTTATAAAACATGTATATTTTTAACCCCGCACAACTGGTCCGGCTGCAACAGGTTGTTGATATAATCAAATTAACGAGTCAATTAGGTACATTGAGTTGACAACTTTATCAACAGAGTTGACAACTGCATTGGAGTAAAAATATAAATATACTAGCTGTGCCCACGGACTTCGTCCACGTAGTATTTAACGTAACAAAAATTTTGGGATTATCGGGATAAAAAGTATCCTATATGTTAATCCCGGTTATAAACTATCTGTGTTCCAAATTTCATTCAAATCCGTTCAGTAGTTTTTGCGTGAAGGAGTAACAAACATACATACATACATACATACATCCACACTCACAAACTTTCACATTTATAATATTAGTAGGATATTGGAGCCGTTAAAATATTCCAGAGAAAAGGAAAAGTGCCGAAGTAAATTTATTTCTTCATTGTGTTCAGTAATTCTTGAACCTAATGGGGGTGTTATTGTTCTGGAGAGATAGTTTTCTTGAAACGATGACCATTTCATCATCATTATTAAAGTGGGACAGTATGACTACATGTTTTCCATTGAATAGTCATTTTATTTAGTAGTTGCGGACAATAAAATGTAACTAATGTAGGCATTATTATATTTTTAGATGTATGACGGTTATAGTTATTTATAGGCCATGTCTAAGATATTTGGCAGCTCTAAGTAGATCAGTTTTAATACGAATTAAAATTTCATGATGCACCGACTGTTTTAAAGATAGTTTACCTCATCGACCTCAATGCTTTAGGCATTGAACTCGCGTTTCAGGAAAGGAATGGAATGGAATGGAAAGGATGCAGTCCGCGTCTGTCTGTTTGTTTGTTCGCTTAGCAGTTTTCACTATCATTTAAATATGCATATAATAAATATTAAATAAATTTATAAATAATAGAAATTATTATTATTACGTATTAACTATTACAAAATATACAAAAAATAAAACGGATAAGTAAATGAAAGTGAATAGGCACTGTGATATACAGATTAATTACGACTACCACATTTTCGTTATCTTGATTAAACATTATCTATCTTGGATACAAGATAACTTACAAGACTGTTCACAATCAAGCAATCTTGTTTAATCAATTTGCGTCAGCGGGCATTTGTTTGCGTTACCAGTTCGTAGTTTGGGCAACCTACTGACATCAATATTGTAGGGAAACTATCAACAAAACAACTTAGTTAGCGCGATGCAAATAATGAAATGAAACTGCAGTACTAGAAAGTTTTGTATTTAAGGTCTCTACCCACTATCCCGTAGCATACCATGACCGAGCTAGGAACGTAACGGCCAAAAAAATATTATTTGTATTGTAATGTATAAACACTTGCCCACTAGATCGTTCCGTCACCGACCGACACCGTCGCGTGTCATGCACGGACCGTCAACTATTTGTCGGAGGGAATATTTTACACTATACGTGCATGGCTCGCGACGTGGCATGGGTTGCAAACGGGCTCAGAACGCTGTCGACCCGCTTCAGTGGGCGAAGTACAGCGTACCGGATTGCTTTCCGTGCCCGACACGTTCTTAGCATGGTCATGGTATGCTACGGGATAGTGGGCAGAGACCTTAAGAGTGCAAAATCAACATAGTCAAGTGGACCCGACAACCGACCACACAGTGGCTAGCTGCCGTTTGGTCTACGCCAATGCTCAAACCACTAGTCTTTCTCCTGACCGAATTGAAGCTACGGCGGCCAATCTCAAGAAAGCTAGCCTACTACTACCAGTGCCGTCGGTAGCCTTGTATGCGCACGGTGCGAGCTCCTTTAACTGGTATCTTGGTCTAGTCACTTCCACCCTTCCAGGGTCTACACCCTGTGCCTGGGCACCGCCCTAGTTATGGCACTCCTTACTACGCAGGATACATATAGTGTAAAAGAGAGTGTCCGCAAGCACAGGTGCACTCTGCCTTCCATCACTCTCATAGTTCAATGTGATAACAATCCGATACGACCGGAGAAAAGTCAGGCGCAGAACCAAAAGCTTCACTTATTCTTCGAGGTACGGAGACCAGCCAGTCACCACTAGACCAAGCTATCGTCAGGGAGACCCATTGTTTATGCTTGCCAATCAAGTGCTTTATTCATTTTAGCTGTACGCGGACCAGTTCGAGCCAATGTGTAATTGCAGAACACATATCAGCAAAATTTAATACTGTTAATGTATTGTTGATTGAATCACTCGCAATTGGTCATTGACCGGTCGAGGTGTCAGTGAAGAAATATGGCGAAATATGACCTTTAAATGTGGCAAACATTACAAGTGACAGCACATTTTTAGACTGTCTGTTGCAATCGCGACTTGCAACTGTAAATGGACCATTGATCGCAGTGTGTCGCGACCTGGGCCGCAATAACTTTAAAAAAAAAACGATGTCAGTCGCAAGCTCAAGGTCAAAATCTGAAACGCCAACATAATACCAAAACAATCTCAGTTGCAATAGTGAAGCTGTGGTTTATAGAATACGGAAATTCGTCAAAAGCTGAGCATTTGACAAGCTTTTGCTTTCCAATTGCAATTTAAGTTGCTAGCGTAATTGGGCCCCTGTTTGTCAGGGGCGGATTTACCAGCAGGCTGAGTAGACTGAAGCCTAGGGCGGCAGATTTTTGGGGCGGCAAATTTGGGGTCCGTTTTTTTTTACTAGCTCATAGAAATCAAGCTTATTTATTCACGTTTACCGAATGTACATTATATTTTAAGTAGCATAGGACCATTATCCCGCCTTTATTAATCGTACATGATTGAGCTTTGATTAGCTCAAAAATAAACCCAAAAATTATATCACGTGCAATTTCAACGAAATTTTTGGATTGTAAAAAGAATCTAGGACATGACAATTGCAGAGGCAAGGGCGGCAAAAACTTTACAGCCTATACCTTGGAAATTTGTAAATCCGCCACTGTGTTTTGTTACATCAATACATATTTTTTTTTCTCGTAAGTAACATTCTTAGATATCGACGAATAAAATGCAAAGACAGATGTACTGGGCGACGCCTGCCAGTGTGCCTAGATAGGCAATAAAACATTGATCTAAATCTAGGAGTAATCATAATTAATGTCATTCCTAATATAATTTCCGTACAACATGAGTTACATATTGTTTTCTTATATTTACGCAAATACTACACATTGAAATAAAACTATTTTTACGGATTATATCGCGTTTATTTACTTTTTATGTTCCCGACGTTTCGGTTGCTTTACAGCCACCGTGGTCACGGGGGACTGAGGTGTTAGACGTCCTGATGTCATAGTTAAAAACTGGGTACCCTCAAAATTTAGTTAGTGTTTGCGTTCGGGAACATAAAAAGTAAATAAACGCGATATAATCCGTAAAAATAGTTTTATTTCAATCAACATGAGTTAGTTATCGATATATCAATAAAGCTTAGAGACACTTATGTTTAATAAATACACTGAATATACTTAATTAAGACTCGCAATAACTACGTTAACTCTGACTAAGTACGCTAGCGCCGCCAGAGGGCTGCTGGACTAAAATAACAAAATTAGCGGATCTAGGTAAGTAAAGGGTTTGAAACCTACTCTCTCTGAGTGTCAGGTCTTATACAACAACGTTTATGAAATACTAATTGCTGCCCACGACTTTGTCCGCGTAGTATTTGACTTAGCAAAAATTTCGGGATTATCGGGATAAAAAGTATCCTATGTGTTATTCCCGGTTATAAACTATCTGTGTTCCAAATTTCATCCAAATCCGTTCAGTAGTTTTTGCGTGAAGGAGTAACAAACATACATCCACACTCACAAACTTTCGCATTTATAATATTAGTTTTATAGTTTTATAATATTAGTAGGAAGTAGGATGCTCCAATCCCCTAAACAGGTAATTTTACGTAATTAAACTGCCGTCTATGGAAATTTGGTTTTTAAACCAGGTATAAATAGAACACGTTTTCATTCCCAGGAAGATTATATCACCCCAACACTGACGCCTGGTTTAAAATCCCGGCGCTCACCGCTTATGCAGATAAGATAATGAGATAGCACAGCTTTCGAAAGGTGTTTGCATTGTCTACATCCGGCTTTTATATTCAAAACACTTCGAAGAAGTTAACAGCTTATAAGGTACCTACATCGTAATTATTTATTTATTGCATGTAATGAAGTAGGTACCTAATAAAATTATTTTTCTTCTGAATAGTATACTTAAGTTGTTATCCGTTTGTCTGCTTAGTACTTCTCAACCACGCAACGGATTTTAGATAATTTCTTCCGGAAGTTTTATACCCATGTTAAAAAATATATATCCTACTAATATTATAAATGTGAAAGTTTGTGAGTGTGGATGAATGTATGTATGTATGTTTGTTACTCCTTCACGCAAAAACTACTGAACGGAGTTGGATGAAATTTGGAACACAGATACGTTTATAACTGGGATTAACATATATAGGATACTTTTTATCCCGATAATCCCGAAATTTTTGTTACGTTAAATACTACGCGGATGAAGTCGGGGGGCACAGCTAGTAATACATAAATAGAAGAGAAAAGCCATACGAAACCGGGGCAGTTCGCTAGTAATGAAATATTTGTTAACCCAACACAGTAAGTTCTTCCGGTCAAATACATAATTTGAGACATCGTTATTCATATTTTTTTGTAGTCACAACACTCCCCAGTTTTTTATACACAGCAATCTTAAATGTTGAAACATGCAAGTTCATCAAAAACTTTCAATATTGACTGTACGGAAGTTTTAAACACTCTAAAAATGATGCTACAAAGAAAGTCATTATAAATTACGAATGTGAGTCACCTCTTTGTGAGAACCACAACACAAAGGACAGGATGTGCAAGCAACCGTGCCACGGGATAAAAAATGTACTAGTTGATTTAAATATTTCAACTTTAACCATTTTAAGTAGGTAGGTGGGTACTACAAAAAAGTGAAATGTGCTATGGTTAGCAAATATTGACCCCAATCAAAGATCAACAGTTATTATAAATATTATAGGTACATGAGCGAGTAGTAGCTGTCCCTTTTCTTCTAATGTAATATTTACACTAGAGAGACCAGTTACATACTTAATGCATTGAATGCATCACCTTTTAAACTCCCACCCATGTTTAATAGTGTATCTTTGGTGTGTATTATATTAGTTGCCAGATTTTAGTTTACACCACATTCACTTCACAAAATAATGATGCTGGTATAATTTGAACCTTGTCCCATGAGGATCCTTGTAACTGCTATACTATTGACATTAACTTAACACTTCTGAACCATAATTAGGTACATTATTTATTTTGCAAAGTGACACATACTTATACCTACAGAGGGAATGTACTTATACCTAAAATGCTTTAGTAAAATTAAAACTGGAACATATTTATTTAGTAAATTTTTAAGTATTAAATCATGTTGGGTATTATAAAAGATATGTATATAATTATATAGGTACACAAATACTTATTATAGATAACACTGCACCCAAAGAAATTACCTACTGGCTGGCAAAGCGACCAGCGCATCAATTAGGATAGTAAAGACACTATTTCCCCCAAAAAGTTTTTATAACTACTTAATATTGGCCCGCAAAAAAAAACAAAAAAGAACATAGATGACAATAAAAAATAACTTCCCAAAACTTTTGTACCCTGCAAATTAGCTCACACAATGGAAATAGATAACTGTGCAGTTCACACCAGCACACAAGACCGCATTCCAACCTATGATAAGAAAATGTCTCCTGGGACATAAGGGAGTGTTGAATTATTATCAGCTATCTAAACATTGTCTTTTCTAACTCGTAGTCTTGACTCCTTCACCAGTAAAACACTTTCGGAAGAAATACACTACACAGTCAGTCACCCACTATTACAATACAAACCAAAAAGACAAATTTATGTTATAACGTGCTCCGCGGAGCGCGTGGTGTGCATCAAACATTTATTTAACACTTACCAAATTATAATCACCCGCAAATAGTTTTGTTAATTTATATCACTTAAAGGAATTAACGTTTGATTCAATAATTATACACACTGCATTGGAATAACAAAAAACTTGAAAACACATGCGACACAACCACCCCTGCCCGCGGCGTTCGTTGCACTTAATTTGGTGTTGCTACTGAATTAATAAATAAAATACTTGTAAGTTATTTAGATAATTTAAAATATTAATAATTATGAACTGTCCACAAATTCCTGAGTTGCTACAGTTCTTGATTCCTTAATATTTTGTTAATTTTATTTTATTTTTTTACATCACTTAGTTATTTAGTGCTTACCGTGGCTGTGTGTGTATCGTTCTGGGGTTGCAGCTGAAAACCAGCGTCAGGTGGTATGCATCACGCATGCACCCTGGAATATGCTGAGCTGTTGACCCTTTGGCCTGGTATGATAGTACATAACTAGCTAGATGTGTCCATTTATATTCCTAAGCTGTGTATGTATAGTAAGTTAGTTTTGTATAGCTCTGCCATGGTACCAATAAAATAAATTTCTTTCTTTCTTTCTTTCTTCTTTCAAATTGTATATTGACTCCATGGGAAAATGAGAAGTAGAGGGCATCTCAAACAAAATTATTATGAAATGGATTGTTTCTAAATTACTTGATTTTGTTGCTAGAAAGTAGAAATAATCAGATTTTCGTAAAATAGCAACCCTTCAGGTCATAATCCCTAGTGATGTGGAGTTCAGTTATATCGATAAAACACTTCTTGCCGTAAGCAAGCCGTTATAATCGATCGATAGAATATTTAATATATAGTCAAATTTTGTACTTGTAGTCAACAATGTTTCGAAATATTATCAGCCTATAGGAATAGAATAGAATAGAATAGAATGTATTTATTTGTGAACATAGGTTTGTGAATACAGTTCTTAGTTGATTAGAAAGTGCGCTATGTTTTGCCATATGGCGTACAAATATATGAATAAAGTTAATTAATAAATCATGCATTGGGATGTACATTATCATAAAAATATAAAATGTCAAATTCTAATATTATATTATATAAACTTATCATTTAAAAACTCGTCAACTTTATAATAACATTTTTCAATCAATATTTTTTTCAGACTATTCTTAAATGTTAGTAATGGCATTGTCTTAATTCTATCAGGAATCTTATTATAAATTTGTGATGCAGCACCAAATAAACTTTTCTTCATAAGTGCAGTTCGACATTTGGTTTGGGACAATTGATTTATATATTGGGCACGTATAGGCCCCTTTCTGACTGCAGATAATTTCTGGAATAGATGTTCATTACATTTAACAAACAGTGCAGTTTCCATAATATACAATCCAGGTAGTGTCAGAATTTTAAGAATTTTAAAGTGAGGTATACAACTGTCCATTACGTGTAAGCCACACATTGATCTAATGCATCGTTTTTGCATTTTGAAAACAAGATCTCTATCGGTCGACATTCCCCAGAATATTAGACCATATCTCAGAACTGATGCCACTAGACCATGGTACGCTGTTAAAAGTGCCTCCTTACTTATTTTTCTTGATAGTTGAAAAAGTGCAAATGCAGCTTTACTTAAACGTTTACATATCTCTTCTATGTGTGGCTTCCAAGTCAGTTGATTATCAATAATTATTCCCAAGAATTTTGTTGTATCAACTTCCTCTATTTTACAACCTTCATAAGCAATAGTAATGTCAGAATTTTCGCATCGTTGATGAAATTGCATAACTTTTGTCTTATTTAAATTAATTATTAAGTTATTACTATTGAGCCAATTTATAATGTCACGGAGAGAGCTATTGATATTATTTTGATATTCCTTAGGACTAGAGCATTTTACTATAGCTGTGCTATCATCAGCAAACAGAACCATTTTGTGTTGTATTATTGATGGTAGATCATTAATATAGATCAAGAAAAGTAATGGCCCTAACACGCTACCTTGTGGCACACCATACTTTATTTGTCTCGTTTTAGAGGAGTATATAATTTCCATTTTACTTTTAGGACATATTCTAGAAATAATAGTACATTGAGATCTGCCACTGAGGTATGAGGCTAAAAGGTTTAGGATATTACCTCTTATACCATAACTATTCAATTTACTTAATAAAATCTTATGGTCTACAAAGTCAAAGGCCTTAGTCATATCAGTGAATATTGCACATACTGGGTTCCGTTTATCCACAGATGTCATTATATCCGATAATAAGTCAAATATCGCCATGTTTATGGAAGTATTCTTTCGAAAGCCTTTTTGTTCTTTACAAAATAATTTATACTTGTCAAAAAAGCCATATACAGACTTATAGATAAATTTTTCAAAAATTTTTGAGAATACGCATATTTTTGCAATAGGTCTATAGTTTTTTAAGTCGGTTTTGTCATTTTTCTTATGAAGTGGTCTAACAAGCACTTTCTTTAGACTTTCTGGATAGACGCCATGAGTAATACACAAATTGAAAATGTGTGCAAGCAGTGGCGCTATAATTCCTATGACACATTTGATCACTTTAGTAGAGATGTTATCGTGACCAACAGTATTAGTGTTTTTTAGGCTTTTAGTTATTATTATTATGTCATTTACTGAAATTGGTGGCATAAATAGTGACTGAGATGTAGAAAATTTTAAATTGTTATTGTTCAGTGTGCTGTCAGATTTGATATTGTGTTCAACTTCGTCAATAAAATAATTGTTAAACGCTTCTGCAATGTCCTCACAACGTGTGAACGATGAATTATCTTTTTTTATTAACATGATTTGTTCCTGTGGCAAACATAGTTTATATTTATTGATTATTTGCCAGGTGGCTTTAGATTTGTTAGTAGCGGTATTTATCATATGATTATTCTGTGATTTCTGAGTTAATTTAATTATATTTCTATAACGTTTAGTATAATTTGTAAATGCAAATTTATTATTTAAGTTGGGTTTATTTCTATAAGCCCAAAGTAATTGCCTTTGTTTCTGACTACATAATTTGAGTCCGCGCGAAATCCATTTAGTTTTATGGTTAGTTTTTATGGTCAGGAGCTTGTCAGGAAAACATAGTCTATATAACAGCGAAAAATCATCAAGGAAGCTATCATACGCTTCATTTGCAGTATTTGCATTATACGCTTCCTGAAATGATAGACATCGCAGATAACTTTTAAACTTAATTATATTATGATTATTGATGTCAAGTTTTTTAACTTTCCAAAATTTTAACTTGCATCGCTTATTCACAGGTATTTTGAGTATCTGGGATGTATGGTGGAGGAGGATCCCTTGTACTGATTAGAATGACACCAGCTACCCGTAATTAACCACTGACCAAAGAGTACAGTAACTTGGAACACATAATGCTGAACTAATCGGACGCAATATGATACTCATCAAAACTCATTTCAAGTACAAGTATAACCATAAATCCAGCAGTAAATAATATTGAATTCTGTATACGTTAAATAAAGGACACGATTATTAAAACTAATCGATTTAAATTACGGGTGGATATTAAAAGTAATTAATCCATCTGTCAGCTTTACATCACTACTACTGTCAAACTGTATATTATTCGATTTTCAGTTTTCAGTGTTCTATTTTTAAATTTTGCAATCTATAAATTTAATTAACTCTGTTATTAATAACTAATCTTAGCTTATCGTATCTATATCGTTTGGTTTTTAAAATTAGTTTTTCCAGCTATACATTTTAGTGAAAATGGTTAATTCCAGCTTAGCATACGAAATTCTTCTGTACATAAATTCGTTTTATTTCGGTCTCTTCGCTACATGTGAACTGGGTACTTTGGTTCTAAAAACGGTATTGCTTGGTGCAGAAAAATATTTCGTAAATACGGATCCAACTGGAATGGGCCGTGACTATGGCGTGTTGATTAGCCTATTTATTGTTGAAGCGGCCAGACTTATATTGGGGAGGAAAGGCAGTCTTAGTGAAAAAGGTTGGTTAATGCCGTTTTGGAAATACTTTCTAGTGAGATTCCTACTGGAATCTTAATTCTCCGCCGAAGTAAAAAAGGGCGTAGTGTTTATTATTTTAACGTCTTACGAAAAACCTCATCAAGCTTTAAAATTAAAAAAGTTTTTTTTTTCGAACATTTTTTGAACAATATTTTTTTTTGCAGATGTGCCCGTCATGTTCTCAGTATTGCTGACGGTGCCTTCAATAATGGGGGTAATTTATCTCCTGAGATACCAAATGGTGGTACTCCGCATTGAGTACATCTGGTGTACGCTCATGCTGTGTATACAAATGCTCGAGTTTGGGTTTGCATCCATGTTTATTGTCACAATGTGTAGGGGGCCTTCATATGATTAAGAAAAGCATATGGGCTGTGCCATGGCAAAATGAGATTTATTCTCTCTTGCCCTGCTTTGAAATTAGAAAAAGAGTCCTTCCTTGGAATGTATGCAAACGTGTTGTACAAAACGCAGTCTATGGCAACAGTGTATTCACAAGGTACCAAATGTGAAATATTCATTTTGCTTTAGAGATATGAGTACCTATAGGGACTTTGAGAGAGACTCTGTGATACCTACTTTGTTTTGTCATGATTGTTCCTCCTGGCCTGTGTAATGATAGGCTGTGGTCACAAAGTGCTTGAATTTTTATAATAAATGCAGGTTTTGTAACTCTATATAAGGAGATAGCTACAAATGAGTATACCTTGCCTTATTAATTGCTAGTCATATAAATACTTAATTAATGTAGTTAAATTTAAAAAATATTTATTCTCAATTTATCAATATTTTAATGTTGTTACCATTATTAAAAATGTTATTGATGTTACATATTTACATACAACAAAATAGTATGAATTGAAAACATATTTTTGAATACATTTTCTGATATGATCGGGACCTATAAAAAAAGTAAAAAATATCAGCAATGGTTTCATAAAATCTTTTTATGACAGAATTGTACCACTACTTTATAATTATGTAAAATATTATAGTAGGTAGGTACTTATCTACACAATAACTAAATGGTATTTTATAATGTCACTATATAACTTTCCTATTTTTGTGTGTCTCCATCCCCTAAATATATAAACAAAGTGATAATGTGGCCTTTACTTAGGTGTTTATACAAAAATAGTTACTAACTAATCTTCCATATTGTACTGTAGAATTTTGAAATTTTTATTGTTTGTGTGTGTGTGTTCAAGTTATAAGTTATTTACAAAATGTAATCAATGTTGCCTTCATGTTTACCTATATAAGCAAAATAATAACAGTATGCTCTATCTAGTCATGTGTAATTTACATAAAATATAAATTTTAAGCAGCACAAATGTGTGTGACTTATACACAAATAAAATGTAAATGTTTTTATCAATATTTTATATTATCTATTACCTTATAATATATTACTTATTGAGAACATGTATCCAATTGTTTTATTATAATAATCTGTAGTTACATAAAATCTAAAATATAATAATAATATAATCTGGTGTAGGTACAACAAAGAGTTACTATATTCTATTCTACATAAATATTTACAAATTACATGCAATGAATTAGGATATAGACAGGTTTGAAACAGAAAGGGTATGCTTTTTTTTCAAAACTTTACTTTGTAATTCTAAGACTATCAGCTTTGGAGGAAACTTGAAAAACAAAAGGTGTTATAGGAATACATACAGCTGTTGACAGATTTCACAAGTCTACATAACCTTTAGTACTTCAACTGTCCCACAAAGCCGTTAGTCATACATTTACAAAGTAAAGTTGCAAAAAAAATAGAACACCCTTTTTGTTTCACCTAGAATAATACAACCTTTCCACTCTATGTATCAAACAGGCTGTGTTTACATCAGCTTAGTTCCATAAACAGTACTGATAAATACTTAGTTTAATACCTTCTTACTAAGCAATGACTGGAAAATTTTACCATTTGATTTCACTACAAACCAACTCTACATTATGAATCCAGTTTTCTTAGTTCTCCAAAACACCATCACTTTTCTGATACTCAGCCTGCAAGTACAAAGGCATACGCCCTTTAGCCATCTTATCTCTCTTGTGCACCCTTAATTCATGTCTCATTAGAGCTTTTCTCGTCCCATACTTATTCCCACACAGTCTACAACCAAAATCCTTCACCCCTACATGGTCTGCCTTGAAATGGATTTCCATATCACGGTTTGTATAAAAACCTCTTCCGCATTCCACACACTTGAACGGTCTATCTTTCTTATGGGTTAATAGATGTCTATTTAAATTGCTTCTAGTCAGGAATCTTAATTGGCATTTGTCACATGAAAATGGTTTATTACCCGTATGGGTTCTCATGTGTATTTTCAATGATTCCATGAACCTTCCTCTGTACGGACATATTTGACAGTGGAACGGTAACTCATAGGTGTGGAGTTGCAAGTGCCTGAGCAAATTGTCTTTACGGTACAGCTTACCACACACATCGCAGATCAGATGTGATGCAGATTGGTGTCTTTCCAAATGTCTTTTATACAACTGAGCTGTTAATAGTCTGTGGCATATTGGGCATTGAATACGGACGTTTCTATTATGTTTGGAGGCTTTATGTGTTTTGTACTTGTCCCAAGAATTCAAAGTTACATTGCAAATTTTGCAATTATACAACTTTGGACTATCTCCAACATTTTTGCAATTTTTCTCAATGGGGTCATAATTATCACCTGAATCTATGTCTGAATTTCGATCTCGAGTCTCTCTTAACATTCTATCAGTCTCTTGAGCTGTTTTCTTGAATAGTGAAGCCTTCTGAAGAAATTTATGGCAAGAGTTACATAAATGTTTAGGATATTGGTCGTATTCACTTACATCAACACCACCATACGTTTGTATGGCTTCCGAGAGATCAAACGAACCATCTTGATCGAATATAGGTATATTCCCTTTCCTCAAGCAAACCCTACACTTTGTTTCTTCAATTTTGTCTTGAATATCGTTACGAACTGCTTTTCGTTTACGTTTCCGTCTTAAAAATCTTAGCATAAAATATGAAGAAGCCATTGAGAGTGGATAGATAAACAGAAGGAGAATATCCTTATAATTTTAAATGCATTGTAATCAATAAATGACAGGCTAAGATAGCAACAAACAACGTACTTTGGAATTAAATACAAGAACACAACAACAACTGTAAACAAATAAAAGTCAATGGCCTGTTGACGGCGTTGACGGTAAATGAATGTATAGACTATTAAAACCGAAGAGTAAACCATCAACTAAACGTAGTGATTACATACTCTTTGCCATCAACTTTAAATCAGAAAAGTGAATATTTGCGATCGAATGAAAAAAAAATGGGAAAAATAAAGTAAGTAAAAAAATGTTAAAGCATTATTGTGAATTATTTAAACTACCAGATGATTACAATAAATGGTAGGATTATTTGTGCATTTAGTTTAATTTATTAGAATTTAGTTTAATTTAGTATGTAGGTACTCTTATATCTAATGTCTTACTGCCAAGCAGCTAGCTAACTACACCCTCCCTTCAAGGATACTACACAATTTCACCTATTTATTTACTAAACTTACTCAGACTAAAATAAAACTAAGTTATGAGTTAATTAATGAACAAATATAATTAGTCAGCAATACTATCTATCATCATAAGTATGTTTACATTAGCATCTAGATTCAGCTTGCAAGTATGCTGGCATACGGCCAAACTGCAGCTTCTCTCTTTTATGCACCTGCCGCTGGTGTTTCATCATAGCATTCCTGTAACCATACACTTTCCCACATATGTTGCAAACATGATTCTTGATCCCCAAATGATACGCTTCAAAATGTCTCTGCAACATTATCTTTGTATGGAATGCTCTTTTGCAACCATCACATTTAAACCCGGGCTCCTTGTGTCTCAACATGTGGCTGTTCAGATTGCTTTTAAAGAGGAATCTTGCTGGACATTCAGTGCACATATACCTATAATCGCCAGTGTGTGTTCTCATGTGGGTTTTCAGAAGTTCCGCATATCTCCCCCGGTATGGACAAAATTTACATTTGTATGGAAAATCAGTCCTGTGCCTCAAACTGTGGTTGTGATAAGCACATCGCAATCGAAAAGATTTCCCACATACATCACACACATACTTTTGGTGATCAGGTTCATGCATTGTTACATGCTGTTTATAATATGACCTGTTTATAAGTTTGTTGCACACATTACATGTCACTTTGGCAGTGGGTTTTTTCTTTTTCTCCTTCTTTACATTGTAAACTTCTTCAACCCACGTCTCAGAGTGTTTGGTATCATGTGTGCTGCTGTCGCTAAAGTCATGATCCTGTTGCTCGGTAAATGATTCTTCTTTAACAGGTTGCTTCAGTATTTCCTCAGATCTCTTGGCAACTTTTCGAAATACTATAGCTCCTTTGATAAACTTGTAACAGGTGGCGCAGAGATATTTTGGATGTTCTTCATTATCGTTCAGCTGTATGTCGGCAAAGATTTGTAGCGCTTCCGTGATATCAGCGTTATCATCGCCGCATAAGGATACAGAACCTTCTTGTAAACATACGCGACACTTAGTTCTGAAATCCCTAATTTGTAAGCATCTATTTTCTTGTACCCCATTATAATATTGATCTATATCTATTATACTTTTATTTTTCGTTTTTTTCAGTAAACAATATAAAGCTAACATTGTAAAGTAAACTGTATATTTTAGTTATTGAGCATTTTGCTTAGTGGAAGTTTATTTATTCTGTAATCTTTTTTAGTTTGAGCGGCCTTATGCGAGCGTTTTATGTATTGCTTTGTAACACAACAAAAGAGTAACACTATTTATTAGTAAACTTATACCTCTAATTGGTCCACAGATTAGAGATATGTAGCAAGCTAAATTGGTCTGTGATTGGTCAATGATCTGACCAAAGAGAATACAATACTACGGATCTGACAAGACTTCCGACCTGACAGGTAAGTGACAGCGAGCGAGCTAAGGGAAAAGTCGCTACGATGAATTTTTCCAAGTTTCATAGTTTATAATGTACCAAAAATGTACCTTTAGGCTTTGACTATTAGTTATGCGTGTGTGGTCAATTGGTGGTGATACATGATTTTTTGAGTTCCCCAAGAAGACTAGTAAATTAATCCGCTGCTTTATTACGTGACACTGGCAAAGTGCGTAAAGCAAACCAAGGCAAAAAACGGAAAACCGATGAAGTTTTACGTAAGATTCCGAGTTTATAGTATAATCTATGGTAAGATAATAGGTTTACTTAAAGTTCTTGGTTTACTTAGACCATTTTAGTTAACACCTCTCTGTAGGTTTACATACCCCTCTATATTATAATACTCTTTGGTTCATATTATGGAAAACCAAGAACTTTATACATAACACTGGATGTTTTAGCACGAACAATGTTTTGAAGCCAAGAAATTTGACCTTGAATGACGTCACATATGTTTGTTGAGTGTTGTGTCAGTGTTGCTAGATTATTAAAATAACAGCTACCGACAATCAGGAAAGTGAACGGTTGATCTATTTTTTTTTTCTATATAAAAATAAATACTGAAGTCAAAAGAGGATTCTCAAATTGACGCATATGTAATTAAAATCCATAAAAAAACAGACACGAAAACCATGGACTTGCGAAATCTTGGCTCATCACACGTTAGTTTGGGTATTTTATTGTGTTTATCATGGCAATTTCAGATGAAGTGTGAGAGGGTCAGAACATATGTATGTATGAAAAAAACCTGTCTTCACTCCGTAGTTCTACGTGCACTCTCCAGTGGTATTCTAAGCTTCTTGTGGAAAACCAAAGATGGAAAACAATCTCACCAAAAAATAGGTTTATTCATGAACTCGGATAGTTGCAGTAGAAGTGCAGTAGATAACAAGGAAGATTTAGGTTCATGTAGAGTACGAGTAGAGTAGGTGCCAAAGAGAATACAATCGTCGAGTACCCAAAGAGAATTTACCTATAATATAACCTAAGAGTATGGAGAAGAATAGAGAGAGCGATGGAAATCGAAACAAATCTATATATCTATACTCTTTACCCATATAAGAACGCGTGTTAAGTTAAAAAAGGACGCCTGTATAGTTCACAACTCGTTGTTTTGGAAGGTTGTAGCCTGTTTGCTAAACCATAGACAATTTTAGTGTTGTCCATACAGAGATACATTATTTATCGACATTTTGTCTATGACGTTCAAAAAATAAAAGGTCATAGCGAAACCTCCCAATTTCCATTGATCTCCCACCCACAATGATAATTATCTGGCCAGGGTTTAATGTAAAACAAAGATAAAATTACATCAGTGAATTATAAATTTACTTCAATTTAAAACACACATTACATACAGGTAATCAGTGTACATCTTATATAGCAGTAATAATAAAGATTTTGATGTCATCATCAGTTTATCGTGTATTTCTTTTGTTTTTGAGATCAATGACGGCCTAATAATGACAAATTAAACGACACAAAAACAAAACTAAAAGTTTAATCTTGTCGTACATGCATAAACTTTGAATGACTTGACGACCACTTGGCGCAGGGGTTCAAGCGTAAGCCACTCAGCTCACTGCACCGAGTGGTAGCGGGTTCGATTCCCGTCGGGGTAAATTTTGGAAATGGCCTTTTTGTAATTTGGGTGTCACTGGGATCGCCCCCGGTCCATAAGAAAAGTATAGCATTATTTTTATTAAATTATTTCGAAGGATAACTACACATATAACGAAGATAACTACACTGTATCGACTAAGCATGTTTATTTACCTCATGGAACATATCTGATTCAGGAAATAAAGTTGGGATAGCATCTGGTTTTAGTTTACGCCATTTGTTTTTTAAATTGTGGAAGCCTGCTTCCACAATTTACAAAATTGGCGTTTGGAAAAAAAACGAGCATAACCTGCTTGTTTTTTTAAATCTGACTCCTCCTGGAATAATATTCTGCCAATTCAACATCTTATCCTTAAGTATTCTGAGAATAGGGTAATTATAGTAAAATAATTGTAGGTAAACTATTTTAAACTATTTTGGTATACTTAACCGTAATATTGAGCAATTAAAATTTTATGTAAGTATTTACTCTACGATATCGACATTAATTATTATCGTGAGTAATTGTTTACATCGATAAAAAATTCGCATCACTATAATAACATCAAAACATTTTTATAACCTCTAAAGGTTACCTAATAAATATCGAAATATCTAAAAATACAGCGTATTACAACAAAATGCATTAAATTACTTCGATGGCAAATTAACGTTATATGATCTCATTAAATTGTCAAGCTATATCACCGGTACTTTTAGGATAAAATAATGAAATTGTCTTACCGACGAAAACTTATATGTTCACCAATATTTCTCATCCGACCCGTATGGGATCGACACCCTGGCACAACACAAGACATAGTATTGTTATAAAGCAATAGAATCAGTGTTTTTACTTTGATTTATTATAAACTAGCACTTTTTTCCATAAAATACGGCGCCGACTCCAAAATTTTTCATACGTTGTACTATAAGACAAAACTTAATAGCCAGTCTATCATTTCTAAGCTGTAAACAAATGTTGACTTTTTAATTTTGTAGTATTAAAGATATCCAAGATATCCACTTGACGTTTTATATGTGGCTTCACTCGAAAATGGGGAGACGTATCGACCACTATCTGTCTCTTTCTATCTAATCACCATATCCTAAATAAAAAAACAGGCCAAATATTCAATTGTTACTACAACTTTTCGAGACTCTCTCTGTGTACTCTGTGAATATAACCACTGCGAGTCAGAGCGAGTACTTAGGTACCGTAGGTACCTATATATACTTTAGTTTGATTATGCTGCTTTTTTGAATAATATTGAGAGGGTGGGCACTAGGTATTATGCTTGGCTTACTAACTAGGCTACCTAAGTAGGTACTCCAAAAGCAAACTAAAAAAGATAACATTTAAATAAACAACAATAAAATAAACACCTAAATGCATAGCTATACTTACATTTTGTCTTAAAACCAATAGAACAAAGTTTAGATATGCATATCTGTCATAAATATCACAGACTTATAAATACTACTGTGGATAACTCACAGTCTTATAAATGCTATGTATAAGGGATAAATATAGAATATTCATAGCGGATCCTAAATAATAATACTGCCCTACTAGTCCAAATTATTTGTGTAATTTTTGGTAACATCAAAAGGCAACACACTGGAGCTATTATAATATTTATGTTAATATCTACTACGATTTGTAATTATTGAATATAAGCAACTGGCGATTAAAAAAAAAAAACAAAATATCACATGTAAAAAGACAAGCCCGCTGAGTTTCTTGCCGGATCTTCTCAGTCGAGGTCGCGTTCCGATCCGGTTGTAGATATAAGGAAAAAATATGTAAAATTGACAATTTGTAAGTGCCCCCGTAGGCCTAAACAAAATAAACGATTTGAATTTGAATTTGAATTTGAATAAACAAGAATTTTATATGTCATCCTCAAGTTCTGTCTTCTGTTCTAATTTCAAATATGAAGGCACTCTTCCCCTGCGGTCAGTAAGTTTTTGCCTCCCATGCACTTTTAGCTGATGACTCAGCAAGGTGTCCCTATGCCCATACCCTTTGCCACATATTTCACAAATATTTTCTTTCTTCCCTGAGTGGACATTAAGATGATGTTTCTCCAGGTTCCATTTGAAGTAAAACCCTTTGTTACACACATTGCAGAAAAAATTATGTTCACCGTTATGCCGTGCAAGATGCTTCGACAAATTACTTTTTGTAATGAACTTTGCAGGGCATTCAGTACATTTGTAATTGTAGTCCCCTGTATGAGTCCTCAAATGGATTTTTAGCAGGGCCTTATGCAAGCCTCGATATGGACAAAACTGGCATTTGTATTTCAACTCCCCACCATGAGTTAGGCAGTGAGTTTTGAATGGTGATGGATATTTAAAAAGTTTGCCACATTGATCACACACATAACGTTTTGTTGAGCCTCCATGACTAGCGACATGCACCTTAAATATACTTTCTTTTATTTTTTTGTCGCACACTGGACACTGAAGCTTTTCTTCATTTATTTGAAGTACTCCGTTATCAGGGTGTTTACGTGTAGGATGTACTCGTACTATGTGATTGATCAAGTAATTTGCACTTAAGTTTTTCTTGCAAAATGGGCATTCTCTCATTCTCTCAGCCTTTTCAGTTTCAGACCCATGCAATTTGACATGATTACCAAAGTAGGATTTCGACACTTTTTTGCCACAAATATGACATTCAACTTTACTATACTTTCGGCCAATTTTTTGTTTGTACTTCTCTCTGTGTTCCTTGAGGTGTATTCTGTATTTGTTTTTGTCGACAATTTTAGAGCACACTTCACATTTAATTTGGTGAGTTAGTAACGGTGGATGTTTTTCTGAGTTGTGTTCTTTAAGTTCCTCTGATGATTTAAATTGCATATTACTTAGTTCACAGTCAATGCTTGCAGCCTGATGGGATGCTTCCTTTTTGTTTTTATCTGAAACTATAATCATTATCATCTCATTTTCCACATCAGCTTCACTATGGTCATCTTTCAGATCTAATAACTGCATTTCAACATTTTTATCTTGACTGCTATCTTGGGATGAAGTGTCCTCTTTCGCACTTTCAATATTTGAATCTTCATCATATTTGTGCACATATAAATCCTCTTCAGAATCAATATTATCATACTCAATGTACTGTCTCGTCAAATAAGGTTCTGTCCCAATTAGCTTATCAAGCACTTGCTTATAATTTGAATTCTCAATCTCAACTGAAGAGCCATTTATGGGGTCTGCCTCCATAAGTATACAGTCTGATTTCTGAGCGGTGTTTCTGAAGATTATAGCTGCTTCTAGCAACGTGTGGCAAGGGTCGCATATGTGCTGTGGTAGGCTATCATCTTCTAAAACTTCGATGCCGCCAAATTCGTTCACGTCTTCAGAAATGTCGACTTGGCCGAAAATTGCAATGTCTCCGACTTTCAAACACACTCGACATCTGTTTGTATTCATCTCTGTAACACTATCGGCAGCGTCACTAGAAATAGCAGTATCTTCTGACTCCATTTCCGTCTCTTGTCACTTTTTGTTATTAATAAATGTAGAATTCTGGACTTTAAAACCATCCAAACCGCAATTTAATGTTGTTGAATCGCGTTTTGACAATTGACATAAACATGTTGACAATTGAAACCTAAACGATCGATTGTATTCTCTATGCTAAATGAAATACTTCCGTAAAAAAATCTAATTCGTATATTTATGGTAAACTTAGTCAGACTTTATTGGTGGGAACTATAAAATATTTTCTTAATATTTTTTGTTATAATTATTCAAGCTCATTCATTGCTCATCGTGGTTCAGTGCAGACGTGTCTCAGATGAAATAACAATTATACAAAATTGGGCACATTAAGGATTCGGGTTTTTTTTTTATTACTAAATGTTGTTGGCCAGAATGGCCATAACAGCTTCACCCGGACAGAGAGCGATAGGGGTGTCCACTTCGAAAAAACATCGATGTTTTTTTCGATGCGATATATCGGAAGTGTGTATCGATGTCTTTCGATATATCGGTTACAAACATCGATGTTTACTGAAAATCGAGTACTTTTTCTAACATAACATCACACCACAAAGCCCGCACCTAGTCAGCCTTCTGACACTCCACGCAAGCGTCAAGTTATAATTATTATACTACTCCTACACCAGCACTGTCCATGACTGTACATTAATTGTGTGTGTTCAAGGATGCTGAATGTTGAAGAAATCTATATAACTAAGAATAAACTACTTTTCATGGTGTACGACCATACATGTACATTTGCCGAAGCAGCATTCACACTTTGACCCAAATGTTCACATTTACGCAAATTGTATTGCAACTTGCAACCAAAACCAGTTCGTCATCGGTCATCAAGCAAACCGCACGTTCTCACCCCTCATTAAATTCACTCCCATTACTTACGTTTAATGTCAGTTTTATAATATAACTAGCTGAGCCCGCGACTTCGTCCGCGTGAAATTTAACTTAACAAAAAAGCCCACTCCCGCTTTCTGAGCCCACGTGACAGGACCCATTTTTTTAATTTTGTTTTTCTAAAATAAAAGTAGCCTAAGTTACTCCTTAATACATCAGCTATCTGCCAGTGAAAGTCCCGTCAAAATTGGTCCAGCCGTTTCGGAGATTACCCAGAACAAACACACAGACAGACAGATAGACAGACAAACAAACATTTTTTAAATCGCGTTTTTGTTGTAGGTGTCGTATGTACTTTCATATGCATTTAGTGAAAAGGTGTTATTTTAATATTACAAACAGACACTCCAACTTTATTTATTTGTATAGACAACTTTTATTAGCTATATCAGTATTTCTATCAGCCCTACCCAACCCCTATCAGACAAATTAGTACGGGCATCCCTGTACACATGGAAACCATCACTGATTCAAATATTGTTTATAAAAAATGAAAACCATGAATGGGAATGATTTAGAGATCAAACTGAGTTTTCATTAATTTCACTGGTATTCGATATTTTATGAAAATACATCGATACATCGAGTGAATCAACAGTTTGTCAAAACATCGGATCGATTCGATGTATCGAATTAAAAACATCGAGTGATTCGAAAAATCGATGTTTATTGAATATCCCTAGAGAGCGAACGCAAAGTGCGCTCCAGCCAGAGGGGCAAGAGGGCAGCTAGCTCAAGGGCGCCACAGAGGGCACGGCCTCGGCTTGGGCTGCTGCCAAGAGGCGGCCGGGGCGGGTAAAACTACTACGGATCGGATAGGAACGCATCCCGGCCTCGTGCGGATTTGTGTGTTCGTTCTCTAATGACAAACTATCCAAAATAAAAATGAAGGTGTCTAACATAAACAAGAGCATTCGTCAAAGCTTTATTGATTTGTATCTTCATAATTTTCAAAAAAGAAATACTTAAGTAATAATCAAAACATTACTTACATAAAATAATTAATCACAGACAAAATAAAAATCATTATTGCATTGTTCAAGTATTCTGTAAGGTATACTTTGACCTACTGTTGGTAAATAAATTACAAATAACGTTTATACTGATTAGAATTAAGATAATTACTATTATTAGCTCTGTTTAAGTAGAATACATATTACTATAATAACACAACATCACGCCTGTAGATCCCAAAGGAGTAGGCAGAGGTGCATCTAAATCTATGGAAATACATAACATTACACTACAGTCGGTGCGTTCCACTTAGCGTTCACAACGACCACGCTTACGACCGCAGTTTTTCCCGTTCCACTTGCTTGTGAGCTTTACTGTCGTAAACTCAAGTGGAATAGTCTATTCCGCTCCGTCTAAAACGCTCTATAATCTATTCCGAATAGATTATAGAGCGTTTTGAGCGTGGAGGTAAATAATACAAACAGCGAGTCAGTAAAAGACTTAAAAAGTTAGGTTATAATCTATAAGCCTTGAAAATAAACTTAAATAATTATTGTTTAAATTGATTTATATTGAAAAAAATTTTTTATGGGTAATATTAGTGGTGTATTTAATTAATTTTCGTTCAAATGTAATTAAAAGGTATTTTGCTGCGGCACTTGGATATTTGGTAAGAGGTCGCAATAATGCTCCAGAAAGAACTAGTTCATCCAGTTCAGATGAAAATTGGAATACGATTTTACAAAATTATGATTGTGAAAAAGTTTAACGGTCGCCATCTTTGATGCTTTGAGTTTTGAAAATCCCGCTACTTTTCTCAATGATCACCACGACCCACCTTTTTAGGTGAGTCGTCGTGAGCGTAAGTCATGACGTCATGAGTGACGTTTTCGCCGCGACCACAACGACTGCGGTCGTTATGTGGAACGGCTAAAGGAGCATTTTGATCGTTGTGAACGCTAAGTGGAACGCACCCAGTGTGTCCCCTTGTCACCCTTCGTTTGCACTCGTTGAAGTATTAATATAAAACATATTTTTGTCTCTATTTTGCGAAAACATAAAATGGGGACAACATGCTTTGTGTGAATGTTTCATCCAGTTCAAACGTAGGAGGGCAGAATACTTCAATACAGAATAATTATTATGGTCAAAGCACACAAAACAAATACCTTTTTACAAATAATATAAACATATTTATTCAGTTGCTTCGAAATAATAGGCTATACACTTGCCAAAACAGCAACAAAATTGTGTCATAAGTAGGTTCCGAACCTACTTAAGTATATTTTATATACGGACGTTCGGTGCGCTCGCCGCGCAGCGACTCTATCCGTGCTAAACGTCAGTAGCGTTACAGAGTGGCAGCTTTTTAACGCTTAGTTTATACGCTGTATACTATAAAGCTTCGCTTCTTTCGGGCGTCCTTAGACGGCACTTTTTTCCTATAGCCTTGCAGAAGGTCCACCTGATGATAAGTCGTAACTATCGCCCAGGACTTCTGCAATTTAAGGGGAGTAGACATGGTTCCGGTCTTTAGATACATGTAGACTTGCCTTTTGAAGAACCCTATGGATTGGGCAAGTCTGGGCAAGTGCATATACTTAGTTATTCAATATTTGTACTAGCAAATGACTTATAAAAACTGGGAATGCTACAAATTAAATAGCCCTAAATATATATTTTTTAATTTACAACAGGAGAGTTTTGTATCTACGTTTTTGTAGGATAACAATTTTTTACTTGTACATAAACAATAATAATTTTTGCATAAGTAGGTATCCAGAAAAAATACTTTATAAGATACCTATAGACGATAGTATATTTCTAGTTTGATTGCATAGAATAGACATGTCAAGCATATGTAATAATTTATTCAAATATGACTTATCTTGAGATGTATTTGGCCATATCTGTGACTTAAAAGATTAAGACGTCCAAATAACAATGAACAATTTAACCACACATTGTATCTTGGAAACATATCGCTCATGCAAATGGTAACAAAATACATACAATCAAGTTAACCATCCTTTCAGTAAATATTTCAATCAGCAATAATAATCTATACGATTCTAACAGCAATTTACTAAGCAATCGGTTAACTGACTATTGTAATACATTAATTTGTTTGTAAAGCGCCTTTTAATCCTACTTTCAATACAAAGCTACAAAACTCTACAAGCTACATCGTAATTATATATAAATATCAAAAGACATGTACCTGTACATAATAAAATAAAATAATACTAAAATGGAATTACTAAAACGTCAAAGACTAATTAAATTCTCACTTTACTTGCTGTTTTAATATTTTTGTTGCTGTGTAATAACTTTTTTCTCAATACATAAATATTTGTGCAATCTTTTTTGTCATACAATGCTCCTAATTCTGTTGGCAACAATTATTTAATAGTTGACTAAAATAAATATGACACAGATCAAAATTTTGCTGTCTTGCTCACGCATTTCGACCATGAGCGGGACGACAACATACTTATTTTAGTCCAATTAAGTTTGTGTATTATCGGATTTAGTATCATAATCTCAGAATTAGCACTAAGATAAATTTTGAATAGGCTAAGTTTATTATTTATTTAACTACAATAAATAATTTCGCTGGAAGCTAACGGCGAATTACATACAATACAATCCTTTATAATCATTATTTAATACACGAAACATATTTTATTTTTCTAATAAATTAGTGCATCAGTATCAATTATTTTATTGTTATAAGTTATAACTATTTATGCGAATAACGGTTACCAGTGGAAAGCTATATCATCGTAACTACTGAACATTTAACTTTAAACATACCACTGGTAATTTATAATATAATACAGTACATTTGTATACATGTTATATTGATTCATTTTCAGAATAATCTAATTTTAACAACACAATGGATACAAAAAGCTTCAGAGACCGTGGCCTGGCGGGATAAGTAAAATGACTTTTATAAAATAAATAGAAACAAAATATATTTCAAAGAACAATTAATTCATAATTAGTGTGCATAATACAAGTGTCGATTTGTTTAGTAAAAAGGCCGGCGCGCAATAACAGCATTGTACGGCAAATGGTTTTGTAAGCGCAAATGATATTGAAACTTATTTGAATACATTTAGCATTCACATTCGTTTGCACCGTGCTCCGACATTACTAAGCAACGGCCTTTACTGAGTGTAGGTACAATTTTATTATCACTACATAGCATAAAACAAAGTCGCTTCCCGCTGTCCGTCTATCCCTATGTATGCTTAAATCTTTAAAACTACGCAACGGATTTTGATGCGGTTTTTTTATAGATAGAGTGATTAAAGAGGAAGGTTTATATGTATAATACATGCATAATATAGGGGAGAAACACTGATAAACAATACCCGTGCGAAGCCGGGGCGGGTCGCTAGTATTATCTATAAAACAGTTACTTTTTATTTCGCCAGGCTCAAATACATTCAAAGTAAGTCAAAAATACTGGCAACTTGCAATATTTTTTCTAACATTAATTAAACGCATAATATTTTGAACCAGGCCATGGCCTACTAAGTCCAAAAACTATCCTACATCACTCCACAATTTACTAGCTATATTCAACTATCGGCCTTATTCTATCTAATTTATGATTCAAAATCATTACACTATTTAATACTGAACAATATAGGTATACATTTTTGGTAATTGAATAGGTATATAAACCATTGTTGAGTCCAAGTTATAAATGTATAGAAACAAATTGCCATTTTTTGAGAGCTTTGAAGGCTCCATTTTAAATTCAGGTTCCTTTCCTAGCTAGGATGCTGAACGCTCCGTCAAAGGCTAGTTAAGTTGCTGAATGAATTTACACGTCTCTGAATGCAGAAAGTTGCTGAATTCAGGATGGTGTTATAAGCTCTCAAACATTTCGTTATATGTCGGGTTTAATCTATGAAATAAGAATACGGACTCAGGATAGAATTGGTGTTTAAAATAGAGGTCTTTGGCCCAGCGCACACCGCTGGAAGCGCGGCGGAGAGCAATTTAAGACAACAATTTAATATAAACCTTAACTACCTTGACATACGGTCGCTTGAATAAATCAGCACGCGGTGCTCGGAGCGCCCTCAAGCTATTACAAGAGCATACGCGCGACAGCTCATACATACCGTCTGTCAAGGTAGTTAAGGTTTATATTCAATTGTTGTCTTCAATTGCTCTCCGCCACGCCTCCAGCGGTGTGCGCTGGGCTTTTGAATTAGAGAATTTTATAATTTTAGTTCATCATTCACAGGATTTTTTTTTAAAATATTATATGTACTTCGCTCTGGCGAATCTATTGCACTGATTAATATTTGGTTACTATTTTTTGACAGCAATAGATAGGGGACAGCAAAATTGATCGTTGTAAATGTTCCTTCAGGGCAACAGGTTATTATTGATTTAAATCTAATACTAATACCTATACGAATTAAGGAATGTCAATTTTATAAAACTAGCAACACATTTGTTTTATTTAATTAAAATCTAAGGGAAAATCATCGAGACTGTTATAATATTTTATTTATTGTGGGAATTGACTTCGATTACCAGAAAGCTAATTTTAATATTCTATTTTTTTATCAGAACTAATTTATTATAAAAACATATTAAAAAAATAATTCAATGACTTCATGATGGAACGTATGACATGAATACATTCAATATTCATTTAATATTTTAATTAATGAAATAATTTCGCAGTTTTTAAGTCGGTGAATTATGTTCCATTATATCAATGTAATTAAAAGAAAAAGTACCTATATAAATACTTCTGAACAAAATACCCAAATAATTTAAAAGCATTCTAAATTATTATTTTGCGTATTTTTTTTGTTGGTAACTGGACATCATAATTCGAGATTGGTGTTTGGTACTTTACGCTAAATATTACCTGTTCTTCATACTTCGTTTTGCATTCTTGTAAGTATTTTTTCTACCCGGCAATTTTTCTATCTTCGTGCTGGCAACACCGGTTACAAGGCCACGAGGCGGGTGTTGCATCCGCGCCATTTCTCTTGCAGCTGTCGGTGTTCTTCGTACTGCTGTTCCGATATCTGCTTCACAGCAGTTGAGCCCTGTTGATTTTTTTTAATGATAGAGATATTTAAAAAATAAAACTACTTTTGTCTACAAGGTGAAACAGAAAGGGTATACTTTTTTTCCAAAACTTAACTTTGTAATTCTAAAACTATCAGCTTTGGAGACAACTTGAAAAACAAAAGGTGTTATAGGAATACAGCTGTTCACCGATTTCACAAGTCTACAAAACCTTTAGTACTTCAACTGTCCCACAAAGCGATAGTTTGAGATTTACAAAGTTAAGTTGCAAAAAAAATAGTACACCCTTTTTGTTTCACCTAGTATAGTCAGTCACGCGTCGATAAAAACAGATAATAATAAAAAATAATAATTGAGCCCTTTTTGATAAAGACCGTTAATGGAAAAATATGCGATAGAAACGTAGCTTATCATGTTTCTAACTTATTGGCTTGACATTTAAAATAATCAAATTATCCCCTTACCTTCATCTTCCTCGGGTCCAAATTCGCCCCCAAATTCTGTACCCCCTTCGCCAGCTTCGTCAGTGGCGACAGGACCATATCTTTCGTAGCGCTCGACACAGGGCTCGCTATATTCTTCAGCTGCCGCAACGCTGACTCGCTGTGCGACTGGGCTATATTCATTGTGATCTCGTGCTGGGAGTTAGACCTATGGTAGTTCACAGCATCCAAACACTGGCTATCCTCCAAGTTCAATTCGTTCGAACTGTGCGACAGTTTCTGGGTCAAAAACAGCGAATTTGGCGGCGCCGGCTTAGCCAACACACCGTCTACTTGTATTTCAGGCGTTCTAGTATTATCGATATCAAAAGGATTGAACTTGTTCACGTTGCTCGGCGTTTTTGTTGTATTTTTATCGATATTCGTGACGATTTCGGTCGGTACAAACACTGCTTGAGGCTCGGATGGTTCGATTTTAGAGGAGTACAGTGGGTTTTCGATCAAATCGCAGTCGTTGTCTTCTTTATTCTTTCCCTGGGGTTTGCCTATATAATGTTGGGTGTTTTCGAAATTGTCCAGTGTGGGTTCGAAGATGTTGGTCCTGACCTCGTCGTCGGACGAGTAGTCTGAGCTCAGGCCGTCGGAGAGGCTTCCCTTCTTCTTGTCGTTCTTGTTGTGGCCTAGTGTGAATATTTTCTTGGTCCGCGATGTGCCCTGGTCGAATTTCAATTGGAGGCTGGGTCGTGCGCGCGCGTTTAGTGAGTGGCTTAGTTTGTTCAACTTGCTGAACTGTTCCGTCATGTTGTTCAGGGCTTTGGATCCTGGAAACATGTGTTGGAATAAATATACCTTTGCTATTTTACACGAAGGGTCCAACCACAGATATAGATTTACATAGATAACGCAAGTATAACGATTTGTATTGTAACCAAGCGTGCCGAATTTTTAGCACCTACTGTGACGTCATTAGTGACGGGAAATCCAAACCGATTCAAAGACACCGATGCCGCCGATGCCCCTCCGCCCGCTACGATTCTCTCGAGTGATTATCTCGCTCATACTCATATTTTTTATATCTGTAGTCGCGCGGACTGTAAGTTAGCGGCGACCAACCTTGACGCGTGGTCGGGGTTTCGTACACGCGAAGTACATGCATTTGCGTTATCTATGTAAATCTATATCTGTGGGCCCAACAAACATTATGAGCGTTGTTTTTCATCAACCCTTCTTCGCTTGACGCAATTTTTTCCCCCTATTAGCGTTATTATGACCTATAAGTGTTTTTTCACGATATCGTCAATAGTGCTTTAATATGGATCATAATACGCGCGATATTATATTACTGACAGTGGCATACCCCCCAAGTAATTTAGGCAATAGCTAACATGAGCGATTGCTGGTTGTTTGTTCGGGTTTACAAACTTTGACGATACCTTCTTTAATTGGGCTTTGTAATACACTATCCCCATATTTACAAACTATTAAAATTGATTTACAAAGGCATTATACATTACAACGCAATTTCGTTCTGTAAAATGCATTGTAAAGCCATTGTAGCTTTCGGTTTACGGAACCGAAACTTGGTCACGCAGCGAGCTATGGAGAGAGCTATGCTCGGAGTTTCTTTGCGTGATAAGATATCCGGAACCAGGATATCCGCAAAAGAACCAAAGTCACCGACATAGCTCACAGAATCAGCAAGCTGAAGTGGCAATGGGCAGGCCACATCGCTCGTAGAACCGACAACCGTTGGGGAAGAAAGGTTCTCGAGTGGCGACCTCGAACCGGAAGACGCAGAGTTGGACGGCCCCCCACTAGATGGACCGACGATCTGGGCCCTAACCACGCTAGCTACTCAAATCGTAATAGAAAAGCAAACGCTCACGATTACGTTTCAAACGCTACGCTTTTGACGTTTTGCTGACACCATACCCATATCAATGTCAGTAGAAATCGCGAAGCTTGTGTCAGCAAAGCGTCAAAAGCGGAGCGTTTGAAACGTAATCGCGAGCGTTTGCTTTTCTATTACGATTTGAGTAGCTAGCCTGGTTTGGGCCCTGGTGAGAGTCGCGGGGAGCCGTTGGATGCGGATAGCGGGCAACCGTCCATTGTGGCGTTCTATGGGGGAGCATGGACGTCTTCCGGCTGATGATGATAATGATGATGATGAAAGCCATTGTAACTAACTAACGGTTTGCGTGGTATGGGACAAGCGGTCCTTGGCGTGCGGCACGATGGTTCGGTACATGTGGCCATCCGGCTTGGACACTATGCGCAGGATTTGGTCCAGGATCGGGCTGGTCGCGGATACCCTCGTCGGCTGATCTTCTGGAGGGCAGGCGAGGAGGGGGAACCGGGGAATGTGGGAAATGTACAGGATAACTTTCAGAGTTGAAAATATTGCAAACTACCTATGACTCTGATTATTTGAGACAAAATATAAATTAATTATTTTTTTTTGTAAAAAAATATTTATAATAACCCTAAAACACAGCAATTACTAAGAAATAATCGAATAAAAAAATATACAACTGGGATTTCTCATAAAGTGTAATAAATTGAAAGAAGGATTTAAAACACTTTGTCGATGTAAAATCCGTGTTAATAGGGTTTATTAGATAGAAAAAAAAATATTATCCCTTGTAGTAGCTCATAACTTGTTCCAGAACAATCCTATGAACCTCTATAGGTACATTGACGTATGCATGTTATTGTTCTGGAATGTTTAAGGAACATAACATTTTCAAATCCATAAAGCAAATTTTCTCAACTCAATTAAGTTGAATAAACACACATTTTTTTACAATTTAATCATTATTGGTATGGAGTGTGATTTAAAAAGACGATGAGTGTGATATAGAAAGATGTAAGTTGAACAGTGTTGTCTCACCGACGCTCCTGATGTCCGCGACGAGCTGCGTCTCGCTGACGTTCCTGGTGATGGTGGGCAGGCGCGACAGGTCCGGGTACAGGCCGCCGCGCGCGCCGCCCGCCTGCGCGTGGCTCGGCTGCGGCTTCACCACAGATATAGATTTACATAGATAACGCAAGTATCGCGATTTGTATTGAAACCATGCGAGCCGAATTTTTAACACCTACTGTGACGTCATTAGCGACGGGAAATCCCACATCCAAACCGATTCAAAGACACAGACACTCGAACTTTACTCTCGAAACCCATATCACCGATGTACCTATATACCTATTTTTTAATCTGCGGGTACATTTATTCGGATTTGTACTACATACCTTTGATTTCTTCTTCTCCAATTTGGCGCCGTCGTGGAACGGTATAGGCGGCAACTTGGCGACGTCTCGCGCCACTATTATAGACTCGCATATCGAATGCAACGACTCTGTATACAAAATTAAAACACAATATACACAGAACTCAAATCAAAATTGTTTTTATTCATGCAAGCCAACAAAGCATTTATGAATAGTCAGAATCTACCGCCGGTTCGGAATGCTGCTTCCACTGAGAAGATCCGGCAAGAAACTCAATCTTTTCAATGAATAAAAGATGATGTACATTCTCAGGAACAGCAACAGAATGTGACCAGGCAACACCATTATCAATAAATAAGTAAAATCCCTTTTACGTCTGGAGTTAAAAATAGGTGAAACTGTTACCGATCATCTCGTCCCTGGTGGTGATGACGACCGCCACGTTGTTGAAGAAGCGTAGTGAAGTAGACCGGAACATGTGGAAGTAGCCCCCCTCGCCGCCGCACAAGTAGCTGATGCGGATGCAGTGCGGCGGCTCCGGGCTGCTCTTGCGGCCCACGCCGAACAACTAGCCGAACAACATTCCCTAGGTTTATTAAATAATAATACGTCCCACTCCTAGGCACGAGCCTCCCCTCACTACGAGGGGGATTCAGGCTGTTGAAAACACCGCCACTTCACGTAGGGGCCATCCAAAAATTACGTCACACGAATTTCATGGTTTTTTAACACCTCCCTGTCCTTGTCACAGCTGGTCACATTTGTGAAACCCCCCTACCTAGTGTGATGTCACATATTTTGCAATTTTACGTTTAATTTAGTGTTGTTATACTTGGATATAAAATATTATATTTTGAAAAAATGTGATGTCACAGTATTTGGGACCCCTACCCACCACTTGTCACACTATGTCACACTTCGTCGACGCCCTCCCTCCCCCTTAAAGTGTGACGTAATTTATGGACGGCCCTTTACTGACATTTACGACAACATTGTCGCAAAACGCCAATGGCCAATGTATAAAATACCAGCGTATAAAATGCACATTTTTTTGTTAATTGTCAATATGTTCTTAGTTCACGTACAGTGGGGGGACGGGAGAAGCTAGCGCGAGGTGGCCCCATGAGCCACGGCTTGGGCCGCTGCCAACTGACACAGCGGGATACCCCACTAATATTATAAAATGCGAAACTTTGTGAGTGTGGATGTATGTTTGTTACTCTTTCACGCAAAAACTACTGAACGGATTTGGATGAAATTTGGAACACAGATAGTTTATAACCTGGATTAACACACAGAATACTTTACTTAAGTCTACGCGGGCGAAGTCACGGGAAGCAACTATTAATAATAATAATTAAGCCCTTTTGACGTCTCACTCCTGGGTACGGGCCTCCCCTCACTACGAGGGGGATTCAGGGCGTAATCCACCACGCTGGCGCAGTGCGGGTCCATCAAGGGCTGCATGCTGACCGCGCTGTGGTGGCCTGGACCTGCGTTACGCTGCGTTCTCGTCCAGCACCACCGTGCCCAGCAACGCACTCATAACAGACCACGGCAGTAATGTAGTAATGTACTGACGGTGGGGTTGGCGTCGAAGGGCCCCAGCTCGATGGCGGTGACGTCAGCCAGCGGCACGCGCTGCGCCGCCAGCAGCCGGTCGGAAGTCTCGTCGTACTCCGCCACGTAGTACGCGTCGCCGGTCAGCAGCACCACGCTGTCCATCTCCGTCTCTTGAGGGTCGCCCGTGCTGCAGGAACAGAGTTATCCACATCATTTTGGCACTAACCTACATTGTCCTCACACCTCTAATTATAACTACTGTGAACGCAAACATAATTTAAAAAAAGAGAAAAGAAAAAATGTATCCATGGACTTTCTTGCATGTTCTTCTCTATAGGATTTTATTTTGGAACATGCACCTAGCTCTTGACTTTCAAAAGTGCCAGTTAATCTGGCCTATTTGAAATAAAAATGTTTGAGTTTGATACAGGTTGAAACAGAAAGGGCATACTTTTTTTTCTTCCTACCCCTCCTATTATTTCTTTCGATTAAATTCGTGCGGTTCCAAGACAACTTATCTTTTCCCCGGGACTCGTCGAAGGTCAAACCTCGACGTCATTATCGGTCACCATTGTCGATCCTGGTTTACAGGAGTTACAGTGGTGGGAGTGTGTCGCGGGACCAGTCCCAAAACTGAAAGTACTTTACACCGAATTCGTTATCAGTCGAATAGTCTGGAGATCTTACTTAGGGTCAGCGTCGATGAGGCCCCACGAGCCGAGCACTGGCTCGGTGTCAACCAGTAGCTTCTTGCAGTCATCGATCAGCGACTTGACGTGTTGAGCCATCGCCGCAGTGTCAGGCTCTTGGTCCTTTTGAATAATACATTAATAAATAAATATCGACAAACGAACACACCAACTGTATGGTCCCAAACTAAGCAACGCTTGTACTATGGATACCGTACAATGGACTGGGGGTGATCCCGGTGACACCCAGACCTGGAGAAATCATGAAAAGGCCATTTTCGAAATTTGCGGGAATCGAACCCGCAACCATCATGTGCAGTGAGCCGAGCGGCCTACGCTCGAACCACTGCACCATGCTCGAATTAATTACGTAAAGTGCGGGATTATCTATACGCCGTAAGTAAGGTACTGCATGAGAATCTTGATTGGCGTGCATTTGTCGCAGTCGAGCACGATCAGCTGGTGACGTGACTATGCGAAGTGCGGGTTTATCTATACACAGTAAGTAAGCTAAGACATGCACGATCAGCTGATGCTGTAAGTATGTAAAGTGCGGGATTATCTACACACAGGAAGTAAGCTAAGACATGCACGCATATTGAACATGAGAATCTTGACTGTCGTGCACTTGCCGCATTCAGGCACGATCAGTTGATACTGTAAGTATGTGAAGTGCGGGTTTATCTACACACAGTAAGTAAGCTATAGACATGCACGCACATTGAACATGAGAATCTTGACAGTCGTGCACTTGCCGCATTCAGGCACGATGAGCTGATGATGTAAGTATGCGAAGTGCGGGTTTATCTACACACAGTAAGTAAGCCATAGACATGCACGCACATTGAACATGAGAACCTTGACAGTCGTGCACTTGCCGCATTGAGGCACGATGAGCTGATGATGTAAGTATGCGAAGTGCGGGTTTATCTACACACAGTAAGTAAGCCATAGACATGCACGCACATTGAACATGAGAACCTTGACAGTCGTGCACTTGCCGCAGTCGGGCACGATCAGCTGGTCCGGGATGCGCGGAGCTTGTCCGGTTTGCACATCGATTGCAACCTGACGCAGCGCGTCTTTGAACGTCGACAGATAGTACCTGAGCGATAATATGGATAAATATATGAAGTGGAATTCCATCACCTGTCCTACATAGTTAGCATTCTTGGCATGTCTTTTGAATGTTAATTTTTTTAAGAAGTGTTTGGTTGGAATTTATAATTACTACTAGCTGTGCCCCCCGCCTTCGTCCGCGTAGTATTTAACGTAACAAAAATTTCGGGATTATCGGGATAAAAAGTATCCTTTATGTTAATCCCGGTTATAAACTATCTGTGTTCCAAATTTCATCCAAATCCGTTCAGTAGTAACAAACATACATACATACATTCATACATACACCCACAAACTTTCACATTTATAATATTAGTAGGATAAATGTAATCTAACCTAACCATTTTTTTTAACCTTACCTACCATACCATACCAAGATTGTTTACATAATACGACAAAGATAAATAAAGTTTAGATGGAGCTTTAGTGGGACGTAATATAAGTACATAAGTGTGAGTATTTAAATCGCTAAAATATTTTTTTCTGACAAACAATGGTTGGACGGAATAAACATAACAACCTTATAAGCGGTGTATATTTTGTTGGTTTTATATACGCTTATCACATAACAACTAACCTCCCCAGTCCATAAGCGATCTCCACAGACAAAAACTCATTCATCAACGTGTGCCCATAATAACTCGGCATCAATTCTAATTTGGGTCTATCATGGTCAATATTCTCAAAAATCATCAACGATGCAGTTTTAAAGTCCACCCAAAAACTATCCAATTCTTCTACCGCCGCCATCTTGATATTTTCTCCGTGTAATATGTCTATGGCACATTGCGTCATCGCGTCAGAAAAATGGCGGATTAGGAATCTGGAAAGAGGTTTCGATTTGTGTACCCTCTAACCCTGAAAAGGAATACATATTTGACGGTTGCATCGCTTACCTGTTGGCCGACGCGACGCCATCCTTCATCATGCCCGTGAACTTCCTCTCGCCGGTTCTCGTGTAGTCGCCCTGTTGAATTTGTCGATATTTAGAAGCGTCAATAGCCTAGTGGTTAGAGGGGCCGTCCTCGTAGATTAGAGGTTCCGGGTTCGATCCCCATCCTCGCCATAAAACTATTGACGTGAGCCCACTCCTAGCACAAGCATTATCTTAGTTGTATGGGTAAAGGGAATATTAGTAATGTGATAAACACACATTGCTAGTAATCTTTAAAAAAAAAAATTCAAGTCACAAAGTCGAGCTGAGACGATACGTAGTAGTAAATGGATCTTAAGTCTGGGAACGACCTTGAGTACGCTTTTAAAATGTCATTTTGTACTGGCATGTCATGAGAATTACATTTCCAAGATCGCTCTCTGTGCCCCCCCCCCCCCCCAAAAGAGTCGGAATCGTCCGATTGACCCAACTGTCAAATAAGTTGAGTACGAGTATCGAGCCCCATTTCTTGAGACTGAGGCCATCCGTGGCTCCCAAAAGTAGCCGAATCGTCTGATTGACCCGATAATTTAAAAAGTTGAGTAAGAGTATCGAGCCCCATTTCTTGAGACTAGGGCCGTCAGTGGCCTCCAGACATGTCTGAATCGTCCAAATGACCTGACTGTTAAAAAAGTATAAGAGTTAGGTGGTGTGGAGTGTGACCTTGAGGGCCTTGGTGCCGGCGTACTGTCGCGAGATGACGTCTCCGTTGTCAGCCCACATGGTTAAGAAGGCTCGGCGTAGTGCGCGCGGCAGCGCCACCCCCGGAGCCCCCAGCCCGAGCCGGCACAGCTGCAGCTCCAGCACAGACTTCGCTATCGCCGTCTGCCACCAACAATCAGTCAATTCAATTCAATTTCAAATACAATTCCAAATTTTTATTTCAAATAGGCCAGATTAACTGGCACTTTTAAAAAGTCGAGATCTAGGTGCATGTTCCAAAAAAATATCCTATGGAGAAGAACATGCAAGAAACTCCATGGATACATGTTTTCTTTTATCTTTTTTAAATTAGGTATGTTTACAATAGCTATAATTAGAGGTGTGAGGACAATGTAGGGTAATGCATGCAGTAATCACCAGACTGACACACCGACTGTACGGTACCAACCTCATGGCTTAGTTTGGAACTAATTTAACTTAATAACTTACTAACTTAATCCTAGCGAATGATGGTCTACAATTAAAGGTGCTGATTAGGCGCCTATTCATCAATAATAATTACAATTCGAGGATATAACAGAGGGTAGGCCGCTCGGCTCACTGCACATGGTGGTTGCGGGTTTGATTCCCACCGGGGCAAATTTCGGAAACGGCATTTTCTTAATCTTCCCTGGTCTAGGTGTCACCGGGATTGCCCCCGGTCCATTGTACGGTACGAATAGTACAAGCGTTGCTTAGTTTGGGACCATACCTTAGTTGGTGTGTCACTCTGGCGATATTTATATAACGACTCCGTCCGCGTGCATCCTTAACATTTAGGGGTATGAAAAATAGATAGTAGCCGATTCTCAGACCTACCCGATTTGCACACAAAATTTCATGAAAATCGGTCGAGCCGTTTCGGAGGAGTATGTTAACTAACATTGTGACACGAGAATTATATATATATAAGATTTACCTGAACGACATTGGTGCGGTCGAGGCAGTCGATGCAGTTGACCCGGAAGACACCAGCCTGGGTACAGATGAGGCCGCGGTCGTCGCGCCAACAGAACCGCATCTCCGCAATGATGTCCGCGACCGCGTTGATCAGTATGCTCACATTCTCGTAGTGCATACCCCGACTGGGACGGAAGAAGGAAATTATGAAGCCACAAATTTCCAGGTGGTAAATTTCCAACCTGTATGTGCCTATTCATTACAGCTTAAGCAGGTTGAAACATAAAGGTAATACTTTTTTTTCAAAACTTAACTTTGTAATTCTAAAGCAATGAGCTTTGGAGGAAACTTGAAAAACAAAAGGTGTTACAGGGATACAACTGTTGACAGATGTTATAAGTCTACAAAACCTTTATCACTTCAACTGTCCGACAAAGCCGATAGTTTTAGATTTACAAAGTAAAGTTACAAAAAAAATGCAATCAAACAAACAACCAAATCTTTCCTCTTTATAATATTAGCAAACCGCATGTTAAATTGCTGGTAACCGTCAATAGTTCATATCTTTCAAACCACTGATTCCATTGTGATGTAAATTTTATGGAATCAATCTAAAAGTATATCCTTTCAAATACAAAAACTAAATCCTACTAATATTATAAATGTGAAAGTTTGTGAGTGTGGATGTATGTATGTATGTTTGTTACTCCTTCACGCAAAAACTACTGAACGGATTTGTATGAAATTTGGAACACAGATAGTTTATAACCGGGATTAACATATAGGATACTTTTTATCCCGATAATCCCGAATTTTTTGTTACGTTAAATACTACGCGGACGAAGTCGGGGGGCACAGCTAGTATTACATATTTGACGACCGCTTGGCTTAGTGGTTCGAGCTTAGGCCGCTCGGCTCACTGCATCGGGTGGTTGCGGGTTCGATTCCAGCCAGGATCATATTCGGAAATGGCCTTTTCGTAATTTTCCCTGGTCTGGGTGTAACTGGGATCACCCCCAGTCCATTGTACGGTACCCATAGTACAAGCGTTGCTTAGTTTGGGACCATACAGTTGGTGTGTTCGTCTGGCGATATTTATTTTTAAAAACCACTCACCAATACTCGTGGAAGTCGAACGTCGCGTAGATGAGGTCGGGGCTGTTGTACTTGAGCACGTGGGCTCCGTACGCCTCCCAGATGACGCGCTCGCGGCCCTGCTGCTCCACCAGGTTCACCACGCACACCTGCTTGTACGTGGCCAGCTCCTCCGCGAAGTGCTGCCTGAACGCCTGCTGGGACTCCTCCTCCGCTGCAGAGTCACACCGCACACGTCATCGTTCCACCTCAGGCTGCTACTCTATACTCGCGGTCTTCTCACACATTCGTGCTGAATGCGGGGGCTCAAATTCCCCGGCCCCATAAATATGGCCGAGTCCTCATTGTCGGAACTGGTCCAATGGGAGAGGCGGAAGGTGCTACTCTAACCCCCTATTGGTTAATACACCCCTTCCAATGATCCTCACCTCCGAGCGCCCTCTGCCCCAAGCGTTGCAATATTTAGGAAGTTTGCTTCTTATTTTCATCCCTATCAGTAACGTCTTTTACAAGAATCGATACTAAAACAGATAGTCTTTGACATAATCGATCTATGACACTCTATTATCGTTGACGCGTTACTGAACGTAGCAAATAAACAACCAATTGCTGCGCACGTCTTATACCCACCTGTAGGGATCGCGACACTTGCAAGCATTCAAATCTTACTTACGTAGGTGCTCGACACTCTAGGGCCAGAATAAACAAATCGATCCTAAATCTGAGAGCGATATTGGCAATGTCATTCCAGAACAAAATTACATGTCAAAAGCGTAGGTAGTTATGATCACCCTCGGACTTGAGATCGATCTATGAACTATATGCCTTAGCTACGATAACTGATATATCGCGACATTCGTATTGTCGAATCCCACTCTAAAATCCATCTTTTCATTACTCATACTCTGAAAGTAGGTCTGAAGTTGCCTGAGAAGCGGGTTGAAAGTAATACTTTTCAGGCCCGGGAATTTCGCTTTCAACTGACAGCTGTCAAATTATAAAAAAAAACTAGTTCCATTTTCACATTTCTATGGAACCATGTTCAAACTTTTCTACAGTCACTCAATTACAGCACGATGTTAAATTGAAATAACATAAAGTTAAGTATTAATTCAAGAATATTTTTTTTTAATGACTTAATTCTAATTTAGTTTCAACAATTTCTTTAAAATAACATAGATTTGGGCAAAATATTTAAAGATGAAAATGAAAAAGAATGGCTAAATAATGAAGTTGGCCGGCCAACGAAAAAAAAAACAAAATAGGCGGCAATCCGATTTTTTTTTTTCGACTTGTAGATATTGTTTATACTTCCTTGTATTATTTCTTTAGCCAATTCCTGTTTTTATTTTTATTTTCCTTGTATTCGTAATGAAAAGCACAGTGTTTACCTCGGGTGAAAGACTTATTTTGTCCCTCGAACTATTAGCGCCCTCGCTACGCTCGGGCGCCAAACCCCGTCTCGGGACAAAATAAGTAACTTTCACCACTCATGTAACAATGTACTATTAATGCCGTCGTAAATGGTCTGAACCAACAGTAATTTTGTATTATTGTTTAAAGCCTAGGATGGGGATCGAACCCGGAAGCTTTTTTTTTTTTTTTTTTTGAATTGACTATATGTTGTTGGCCAGAGTGGCCATAACAACTTCACCCGGACAGAGGGCGAGCGCAAGTGCGCTCCAGCCATAGGGGCAGGGGGGCAGCTAGCTCAAGGGCGTCACTAGGGACACGACCTCGGCTTGGGCCGCTGCCAGGAGAGGTGGCGAGGGTAAATCTACCACCGGATCGGAACGCGACCTCGACTGAGAAGATCCGGCAAGAAACTCAGCGGGCTTGTCGGATGCCAAGGTGCGTCTAGGTAAGTAGACGCACCTTCTAGCGGAAGCGGGGGTTCGTCGACCTCGCCGGCGAGGTCGGTGTCTGGCGGGGAGTGTGCGTGTGTCGTTCTCCTCGACATCTGAGTCTAGGAGAGCGGTGAGTGGGTCGGGGGGGAACCCGGAAGCTCTCCGCTACGTGGGCGGTCCACTAGGCTTTTAACGCTATAAACTATATATACGTATAATAAAGCTTGCATTAGCTACTACCATTGAGTTTCTTAAATCCTAATCCTTTTGAATAATATGCTATTCAAAAGGATTACATGAACTTTATTATTCATGACGACATATTAATGGATACAAAACACACAGGTATTATTAATAGTTCTTAATTAAATTAATTAAAAATGTTCACTAACTTTTATCAAGACGAGGCGGCGGTCGAAACTTGTAATCGGGTTGACTCCAAAATATAGGCACCGAACCGCGAACCTAAGAGAACGCATGTTATTAGGTGTATTAAAATACTTCAATAAGTAGGTACCTGGAGCAACCAACGAGAAGCGATACAAAAAGAACTTGATTAGATAATTTAAAAAAAAATATTGATGTCCCACTCACAGATATAGATTTAGATTAGATAACGCAAATGCATGTACTTCGCGTGTACGTAATCCCGACGAAGCTTCAGGGTTGGTCGCCGCTAACTTACAGTCCACGCGACTACAGATAGAGAATCGTAGCTGGCGGAGGGGCATCGGCGGCATCCGTGTATTTGAATCGGTTTGGATTTCCCATCACTAATGACGTCACAGTAGGTGTTAAAAATTCGTCACGCTTAGTTTCAATACAAATCATGATACTTGCGTTATCCATGTAAATCTATATCATCTATATCTATATGGTCCCACTCCTAGGCACGGGGCTCCCCTCACTACAAGGAGGATTCTACCCCTAATCCACCACGCTGGTCCAGTGCGGGTGGGCGGCTTTCACATGTCTTTCGAAAATTGGTTACATTTTCTAAGACATGCAGATTTAAATAATAAATAATATCCCATTCTTTTCCTTCACCGTAACCAAGTGATTATCATATTGAAATTATGATTCGCACATAGATTTCTAAAACACAGGTGCGAGCCGGGGTTTAAACCTAGAACCTTGAGCCCGCAAAACGCGCAAATTTATAAAATAACCGCCCGAATGTTGGCGAGTCCTGCTATGACAGATTTCATCTCGAACATCATCTTTACCATTTCATATCGCTTCTCTTGAGCCGTGGTATACGTAAAACAATCGGCTTGTGATGAATATAATATTCAAATTGACGACCGCTTGGCGCAGTGCCTCGAGCGTAGGCCGCTCGGTCACTGCACATGGTGGTTGCACGTTCGATACCGATCGGGGCAAATTTCGGAAATAGCCTTTTCGTAATTTGCCCTGGCCTAGGTGTCACTAGGATCGCCCCCAGTCCATTTAACAAGCATTGCTTGGTTTGGGACCATACAGTTTGTGTCAGTCTGGCGATATTATTATTTTGTCTATCGGTATCACGGGCTCTGCCCAGTCCTTTGGAAGGCTTGCATGGAGACTTGGGTCCAACATGTAGAGGGCTTTTGTAAAAATTGTATTATCACGTAAGGCACATGTTGAGGTCAACCGCTGGAAATGATGGGACATACAGAGCGACTTGACCCCAACAGGAGCAGGAACTATTTCAAATATAGAAAGAGAAAAAATATTTTTACTATTAATATTATGAGCTTCGTTTTAAAATAATTGTTTTATTATGAGTATTTAAAAGTATTTACAGTTAGGGAAAAAGTGGACGAGGCCATGAATGCCTAAAACCATCGGCGCGTGACCACTCCAAAACGAGAACGTCCATAACAACGGTACCTAACTACCTACTGCACCAATGTGACGACCGCTTGGTGTAGTGGCCGCTCAGCCCGCTGCACCGAACGATGCGGGTTTGATTCTTATTGGAGTAAGTTTCGGAAATCGCATTTTCGTAATTTGCCAGAACTCCAGCCTGGGGTGATAATCTTAGCAACGATAATCGATATATCGTGACATTCGTATTGTGGAATCCTACTCTAACATCCATCTTTTTGCCCTCGTATATCATTAGAATTAACGATAATTTTGTATTGTTCGTTTAGTAATCATTACGACGGCAAAAATATGAAAATTTAGAGTAGGATTCGGCAATACGAATGTCACGATATATCGAGTATCGTTGCTAAGAGTAGCACCTCTGGATGATCACTATGATCGCGCACAGTGTTTTAAACGGTGATGTATTCCACTGATTGGATCATATATGGGCTGGTTTGACCGGGTTAGTACCACGCTCTCACAGAAGATCGGCGACAAGTAGGTCTTATAGCAGCGTTTCGTACATGAGTGAGAGGCCCAGCCCAACCCTCTTACATTGCCCTCCTTGTGTCTCATTCGATGTCAGCAGTGCCATTGATACTGTAAGCACCTATAGGCTACTGGAGCTGCTACGTCAGGCGGGGCATACGCTTTTTCCGTCTTTGTTTTATATCAAAATAATTTAAAAAAAAAATATCCCCCGATGCGGATGATGTTCAAACGGATGGACCGATTTTCATGAAACAAAGCTGAAGAACACTCAAAAAACTCAAACTCAAAATTGATTTTATTCACGTAAGCCAACAAAGCATTTATGAATAGTCAGAATCTACCACCGTCTCGGAATGGTGCTTCCACTGAGAAGATCCGGCAAGAAACTCAATGGTTACTCTTTTCAATGAATTACAGATGGTGATTCTCAGGAACAGCATAAAATAATAATATGAGCGGGCACACTAATACTCTCGATCAAAATAGCTTTCTAACAAAAGAAAAAACAAAATTTAAATCGGTTCATCCGCTTGGGCGCTACGATGCCACAGATAGACACACAGATATACGAAAACACAGATACACATGTTAAACTTATAACATCCCTTTTTTTTCGTCGGGAGTTAAAAAGAGATCACAGTACCAACAGTATCAGGTTTGTTTAGTTTGCAATCATACAGTTGTGTTATATTAATACGGTGAGATATTTATTAAAATTGATTGGATATTTATTTATTTTCTCAATACATACAAATATCTTTACAGGCTAGACCCAATGCGATATTGTTGCAAACTTCAAAATTAAAAATAATTTAACTGTTTCTATTTAACATAGCAAATTCTATATGTAGCTGTTCTTGTAAACTCACCCAAAGTGCAACAGAATAAGTCCAAGTCCTCAGCAATGAGGTTGAGAGGTGCGCTCGTGAGCGGCGCCTCGCGCAGCAAGTTAGGATACAGGTCCAGTAATACGTTGCTAGGAAGACCTACCATAATAATTAGGAGAATTTTTCAGGGATGGAGTATAATTCACCTTACCTGTACAAAGGAAGCCCGGTGTATGCAGTCGGAACATATGATGGACACAATCTGCTCCGTCTCGACATAGTTGGCCACTTTGCCGTTCGAGTCGATGCCGCGGCGGTTGTACCTGGGAACACCGGAATAGGAACACCATCGCGCACGGACCAACAAAAACTTTCGACTTTGCTCTCTAGCCCCTTTATAAATAGTGCGGGAATAGTTATGTCGCCGCCAAATAGCTTAATTCGCCGTTCAATTAACAGCCTAGGCACTTAACTAAACAGCGCCGTTCAACTAATGGCCTGAATGATATTCAGCCGTATCGTCTATTACAACATTTAATAAACTGGCTGGCTAATGCTTAGGAAACTGGTTGACATTGAAGTACTACAAAACTTTTTCAAAATACTACCCAAACAGAACGACCTGGATGGGTTTAGGTTAGGGTTATTTTTTTATGACCCCACAGAAACCCCACCCGGCAAATAGATTCGGTGGATCTAAACAAAATCATAAAAACCTAAGTACCTAATAAAATTATTCCATCAAAGTTGTTCTTTTCCGACGCCATATTGACCAAAGAGAATATAGAATATAGAGATATTGACAGTTTGGTGAGTTTCGGCGCTAGGTGGCAGAAAGTAGAACTAAATTGAAATGAACATGCTAGGCAGGTAATTAAACGGCTAGGCAAGTAGGTTAAACGTCATCGATCCAAGTCATTTGCCTAGCTGTTTGATCAAATGGCTGAATATCATTCAGGCCACTAGTTGAACGGCGCCGTTTAGTTAAGTGCCTAGGCTGTTAATTGAACGGCGAATTAAGCTAGTTGGCGGCGACAGTTACACACCGAATGATCTCTTTCCGCCATCAGTAATTTGAAATTAGAATGAAGAAGACAAAGCATAGTTTAACTATACAATCACTAAACCACGTTTATTAATATGGGTATTAATAAATCTATCTCAAGATTCTGCCTTACCTAAAAGACTACTCAAACGAGAGCACATGTGGGACAAATTACCTCTATGAACTAAATCCTACTAATATTATAAATGCGAAAGTTTGTGAGTGTGGATGTATGTTCGTTACTCTTTCACGCAAAAACTACTGAACGGATATGGATGAAATTTGGAACACAGATAGTTTATAACCGGGATTAACACATAGGATACTTTTTATAGCGATAATCTTTAAATTTTTGTTAAGTTAAATACTACGCGGACGAAGTCGCGGGCACACCTAGTAAAACATATCGAAGATTAAACCAGAAGGCAAAACCCATCATTGGAAGGGCCTTAAATTATTTTATTACTAACGAAAATTATGTCTGCTTATGGTCACCAGACCGATTGCAGCATGGCTATCTATACAAATAAATAAAATTGGAGTGTCTGTTTGTAATATCAAAATATCACCTTTTCACTAAATGCATATGAAAGTACTTACGGTAATTATATCAGAAACCCGATTTAAAATTTTTTGGTCTGTCTGTCTATGTGTTTGTTCCTGGTAATCTCCGAAACGGCTGGGCCGATTTTGACGGGACTTTCACTGGTAGATAGCTGATGTTATACACAGTAATATAGGCTACTTTTATAATAGAAAAACAAAAAAAATGGATCCTGTCGTGCGGGCTCAGAACGCGGGAACGGGCTTTTTTTTAGTTCTTTTTTTAATTCCACGCGGACGAAGTCGCGGGCTCAGCTAGTTTAATAATAAAAAATGTTTCTGCCTTTACTCTACTATCTCATTTACCCGCCTGTATCCCCAATTGCCATGTCACAAATGGTACTCACCTAGTCCCAGCCTGGTACCTAGACCTTCTAGATATAATTCCGAGCGTGAAGGTCTCATCGCAAGAGTTGGCGTTGCTCAGTGACTCAGTGTTGAGCGGGTTGGCGTCCGCCGGCTCCACCGCTATCTGGGAGAGGTGGACGTAGCCCTGGATGATGGGCAGGATCCATTGATCGCAGTCTGGACTCTACAGAAAACAATAAATTTAATTAAAGGAATGCTGTGCCTGGTAGGCTAGTGCCTCACTTATAACAATCCTTAATTTTTTCTATTGCCAAGGTAGACGCACTCATAGGCTGTATGTGGTAACTGTCATCTAGGACAACTTGAGGAGAGCAGACATAGTGCTGTATTTTAAGATTAACCATTTGAAGATCATTATTGTTTGTAGTAGCAAAGGAAAGACTCCAGGAGATCATTGCACAACTTACGTGAAGCAGAAAGATTATTTATAAATTAATCTATCTGTGTTACATTTTGTCAACTTCCATCAAAAATGTGGAAGTCATGGCACTGTGACAGACTGGGACAGACAGACGGACTGGTAGATCTTAGAAGCGTACTCAGTTGGGACCATGGAACCCTAAAATCACTCACCCCCAAAGCAATAATGTCACTCAACATATGTTTATTCCAGAAGAACCTATCGTCCACATGCTTCCACCACTTGGTTATATCCACAACGGGTTTCCCAGTGCCAGCTTCAGCTTCCAGGATCTTCTCTATCTCATACTGCCTCTGCAGGCTGTTGGTCAGGTCCAGGGTCCGGGAGTAGTAGAAACTGTCAGAGTCATCGAAGATCTTGTGCAACTCATCTGTGAGCCGTTTCTCAAAGCGTTCAGCTACTTTGGGATCGCGTTGTTTCTTTACTGATTGTTTCACCTGTGGGGTGGAACAAAAGGATCTATATGACAGGAAGCTAATGGTTTTCTTTTTAACAGGATTTATTTTGACTATTTCTTGGTACTTCCAATTAGATACAAAATACATAGTAGTTTTTTTACCTGTGTAGCAGCCTGCTGTGTGGTCGTCTTGATGGTGTTACTGACGTTCTTCACAGCGCCCACGGTCTTGTTAAGAAAAGCAGAGTTTTCAAACAATCTTGCTCCCATCTTTTTATTCAAAGACTTATTTGAACTTGCCATGGAATTCAGGGACCCGTGCTTCGTACACGGTGTCAGTTCCACTTCCTGATTTGCCGCTCCCATGTTCAAAAAGCATATTGATTTGATTTTATATATTGTGTGGTGAAAATAGATAGAACCAACTGGAACACTCTCTTTTATTATGATCAGGCGTGGCTCGAATACATTGGAATGTTCCACTTTACCTATAATTCCGTGAGTAATGCCTAAACACTCTATATCCTCGATATCGGACAGATCCCAGGCTAAAACAAAGAAGTGTAGGCTCAAAAATTGGTGTCGATGTCGAACGTAGTAAATCACTCATAGTTTCCGAATTGAACTTGTAATCTCTGAATTATGAACATAACATTACATAATAATGATTCCTAATTACATTTCATGATTTATCTAGGTCAAATAACGATGCGATTGCCAAAAATTTAATGATTTTTGATACGCACCCGATCGGACAGAAAATGCCCCCGTTAACCTGTTCCACCATAGGCTTGACTCGTTCTTGACGAATATATAATATGACTCTGATCTAAACAATTCCATTTTGATATAGTTAATTACACGTTCACAATGTTTCGATAAAATTTCATCGTGTTTATTGTTGTTGTATTTTGTAGCGATTTGACGTTAGTAATTGTAAGGGGAGGGGAAGGGGCGGACAGAAACTCAGACAGAGTACAGAACCTTCAATTCTGATGTTGGCAGCAGTGACTATTTGGCATTAGGTGCGTGAGGACAGAATACAAATTTAAAATTGTCTATGAATTAAACTGTCTATGGTCAATTTATAACACTGATAAAATTAACTTGTGGCAGGCATTGAAATCAAATATTCAACATCTGCGATATTTTTAGGTATCAAAATATCGAATAATTATATTTATTTATTACTATAATGGTTAAAAACAGTCTGTAGGGAGATCATTGAACAATGTGTATGGGTGGATGACAGCCTTTATTTAGATTGTCAAAGTTGGCACTTCTGTCAAATGTCTAAACTTCCGGTTGAGAAAAATCTACATTTTGTAGGATTTCTGATGAGTTTTACGGCAGTTGCGCGGTTTCTTTCTCAAAATGGACTGGCAATTAACGTGTCGAGTGTGCCTGGAGACCGGAGACATGGTTTCTCTCTTTGATTGGGACGAAAACAATGAACAACTTGGAGACAAGTATACCTTCTGCTGTGGCGTGGAGGTAAGTAAAAATTACCACATCAAAATGGTTGCGATGGCCACACTATGATTTTTTACCTCAATAATGTTGCTATATTGTTTATTTTTAGTGAATATGGGATTTTTTGCTGACATCCCAGAAGATAGATCTATTGAAAGATTCAATTTGTTTTGCTAATTATTGATAGGTATCAACAATATCATAATCCTTGTTATTTTAGATATCGAAACACGACAATTTCCCCACGCTGATATGCTTGAATTGCGTGGACCGGCTAACATTTGCGTATCAGTTCAAGCAGCAATGTTTAACATCAAACGAAACGCTGAAAGAATGTTTGGAGGAGTTCAAGAAGAGTTCGGAGGTTGTTTCGGCAAGCACTTCCTCGAAAGGTTAGTCGGTTTATAATTATCTATAAATTATTATCAGACGCATCTTCCCGCCAAAACTGCGCGTTGCTTGCACTCATCCAATATTCCATTATATGCATTTGACCAGTGATTTATTCAATATGAATTCATTTCATGAATACATTCTACTTAGTTTACCCTTGGACTGAAATGAATTGAACTAAGCATAGGATTTCTGTTTCACCTATCCCAGTAGGATCACCTATCTATGTATTTATAAATGGGACTAGGCCTGCCACAATCTCTCACACTGCAACTCCTTTTGAGGTAGGATACCCTAAAAATTATCTGGATATATACTATTTGTGGGTGTAACACTGTTAATATCCACAATACACTACCTAATCATCATGTTAAAAAATCACACACAAAATTTATAACAATTGAGTTGGGTTAGTATCTGCCGGCCATTATACCCAGCGAGCCAACTAGAGAAGCCACCTCCACCATAGACATTACATGGTATTTGGTATTGCTTTGCCTAGATTTACATACTAGCTAAATGGTCTAGATTATTCTTTTGGACTGACTTCCATAAAAAGAGGAGGTTATATGTTCACTGTCTTTACACTTTGTTAGGACTACTTCTTAGGTGGGTGAATGGGGACCAACTCCAAATGATAGAAATTACAAAGTCCTTAGTTATTTCAAACTTGTTAGTGCACAAAGGATTTTTGAAGTCTGTTTAAGATTTTTTTTTTCCAATAATATATTTTTGTCTGAGCACCAATGTAGTAGCAGATATTTGTATATAGGGCATAATCATCTAGTCTGATGAATATTTCTTTATCAGTAACCGCCACCGAAACGATAACAATAAAGCAAGAGAATGGGCTGCTCCTTCAGTATGAGCTGCCTGTCGAACATGACCCCCAGGGGCAATGGACCAGGACCCTAGTGAAGACTCCAAGCAGTACGGTGGTGACGAAAGCACCTGGACCCAGGAAAAGAGGACGGCCCAGGAAGTATCCGAATGAACAGGGTCAGATTGGTGAGTAGATATTGACAATTTTCTTGTTTGTACATTCCCCTTTAAATAATGATTCTCTGCCTTTACATACTATCACATGGCTACAGTGATATTTCAAGACAATGCAATGAATAGAATCTTTTGAAACGGTATTATTTTTTGTTTCAATAATCCGTGCTAAGCGTCAGTAGCGTTACACAACATATACCTATATAGGTATACAGAGTGGCAGCACTGCTTTTGATACTTGATACTATAAAGCTTCTTTCAGGTGTCCCTTACAATAATTTCCCTCTAAAGTGTAGTGTCCTCACCAGTTGTAATATTGACTTATCTTTATAATGTTTAATTTTTATTAAATAACTTCCTAGATACCCCACACGTAATTAGCTTAAAAAATGATTATTAATATTTATAATTGTTGAACATGGGATATGTGATATAGGATATGTGATTTTGTCCAGAATTATCCCCGTACCAGCGCAAGAAGCCCAAGAGGGCGGAGCAGGAGCCCGAGGCGCTCACCACGATGCTGGCCAGCGGCTCGCTCGAGCTCAAGCAGGAGCCCGCCGACGACGATGACGCGTTCGCAAATGGTAAGGGGCTTTAGTAATGTCGAAAAATCCTATAAATTTAGAAACAATTTTGAGATATTACTAAAGACACTCGATACTCAGACATATATTCCAGCAAACCCTCCTTAGGGCCTATGCACACCACGTTTTTTAAACGCGCCGTTGACGCGTGTTTGTAGCGATACAGACGCGACGCTAATGCGCGTGTGTATCGATACAAACGACAACCAACTGCGCTGTAGGATAAAAGCGCGCCGTTTATAAAACATGGTGTGCACAGGCCCTTATGGTGGATAAACGGAATTACTGAAAATTTCCATTAAATGTCCCATAATAAACGAAGATTGATAAATTACATAACATCAATGTTTTGTTGGTTTTCTAGATTTCAACGGTGATGATCCCGACTTTGAACCCGGCGGCGACGACCACGAATCGGAGCCTGAAGTCAAGGAGGTATTTCTAAGGTTTATCCCGGAATCCATGACGATTTCGTGCACCTATGGGTTGCGGAATCGATTCCCGTTTAGGCAAAATCGGAAATGATCTTTTCATAATCAATTTATAAATATAATTTTATATCATAATGTACCCTGCTCTGGGTTTTACTAAAATCGCATTGACAGTGCTGCCGCCACTCTCTATTTGACATGGTTCAAAGTTTCACTAAGAACATCTAGGTAGACAGATCCAGATTATCCTAGTCAAATAACACTAAATCAGTAGAATTTTCTTATCAAATGCTTGGCGACACTTCAACTACCGCTTGGCGCAGTGGTTCGAGCGTAGGCTACTCGGCTCTCTGCACCAGTGGTTGCGGGTTCGATTCCCGTCGGAGTAAATTTCGGAAATGACCTTTTCGTAATTTGCCCTGGTCTGGGTTTCACTGGTATCGCCCCCAGACCATTGTATGGTACCCATAGTACAAGCGTTGCTTAGTTTGAGACCATACAGTTAGTGTGTTCGTCTGGCGACATTTATTGTTATTATTTCTTTACTAGCTGAGCCCGCGACTTCGTCCGCGTGGAATTTAACTTAACAAAAAGCCCGCTCCCGCGTTCTGAGCGCGCGCGACACGACCATTTTTAAAAAAATGGTTTTTCTAAAATAAATTTAGTCCAAGTTACTCCTTCTAACATCAGCTATCTGCCAGTGAAAGTCCCATCAAAATCGGTCCAGCCGTTTCGGAGATTACCCGGAACAAACACACAGACAGACAGACAAAAAAAAAAATCGCGTTTTTGCTATAGGTGTCATATGTACTTTCATATGCATTTAGTGAAAATGTGTTATTTTGATATTACAAACAGACACTCTAATTTTATTTATTTGTATAGATAAAAAGAAAAACATGAACTTAAAAATGTGATCTAAATTTTACTACCAAGATTGCTTTTTAATATTATACCGTACTCATAGTACAATCGCATTTATTGCATTTATTCATCATTTTTTATTCACTTTGTGTTCAGAAAATTCACTTCCAGTGAAAGGTGCTGAATAAAGATACGAGGGATGCCTTTTAAGTTTTGTCGTTTGAAGAAAAAAACACAACTAGAACCTTATAGTACTTTTTATTGTTTTTCAAAGTATTCACCACGTAGCTTAATACACTTTTCCATTCGCTCAAACCAGTTATTATAACATTTATTCCACTCTAAAGTGGGGGTGTTCAAAATGGCTGACTTGAAAGCGTCGACTGCTTCTTCACTGGACTGGAACCTTTGACCACGAAGACTTTTCTTAATTTTAGGAAATGTAAAAAAATCGTTAGGGCTTCGGTCAGGACTGTATGGAGGATGGTCAAGAATTTCTACTTTTTCCTGCTTCAAATACTCAATCGTTTGACGAGCGCTGTGTGAACTTGCATTGTCGTGGTGCAGGATGATGCGTCGCTTTGAGTTAGATTTTCGTAGTTCGGCGATGACTTGTGGTAAACAAACTGTGGTATACCACTCTGCGTTAACCGTTCTACGATCATCAAGTGCAATAGTCGCAACATGGCCGGTTTTTCTAACGAACGTGGCCACCATCTTCTTTGAAGTGCTTCGAGAACGAACAACTTTAGTCGGCTTTGGCTCGTCTTGAAAGACCCAGATTGTAGATTGTTGTTTGGAATCAGGATCGTAGGCATAGATCCAAGATTCGTCACCACTGATGATGTCGTAGACGTGATTTGACTCTCCTCGGTTGAACCTTTGCAGAGTTTTCTTACACCATCTGACGCGGGCCGCCTTGTGATCGTCGGAAAGCAGATGCGGTATCCAACGGCAAACTAGCTTTCTTACACCAAGCGCTTCATGCAAGATCTTCTGAATGGTTGTCCCTGAGATGCCTAATAGAGCCTCTATCTCTCGATACGTCACATGACGATCTTCGAGAATTAGTTGTCTCACTCCAATGATGTTATCTTCAGTGAATGCAGATTTTGGGCGACCTTCGCGAGATTTGTCACTAACACTAGTATGTCCACGCTGGAATTCTAAATACCAGCGTTCGACAGTCCGCAGACATGGGGCTTCATCCCTGAACACAGATATTAGCTCTTCAAAACACTGAAGCCGTGTCAGGCCTCTTCTAAAGTTGTAGAAAATTATTGCACGAACATTTTCCTTAGAAAGATTCATTTTCGTACGTAACCTGACAGATTCTAATCGACGCTGTGACTAAACAATAACATTAATCCTAATACATTCAACTGTTTTGAGATTCGAAATTTAAACACATTCGAATATAGAACAGTTCCAAATTCAAAATTGCCGGGAATTATGGAAACGACAGAACTTAAAAGGCATGCCTCGTAAGTGCTGAACAAAATTACAAAAATCAGTTGTCCGTCCGTCACGGGACCGTCGGCAGATATAAAACATGTGTAGTCTATAGTATGCGCGCACACATGAGGGAGTCATGGGGCATGACGGCATGAGAGAGCGTCATGCCATCTGGTCGATTTGACTGCCGAAGTGCGCCAATAGATGCTTCTTGCGCCAAAGTGAAACTTCTTACGTCGCCTTTACATCTAAATATATATAACTCAAAGGTGACTGACTGACATAGTGATCTATCAACGCACAGCCCAAACCACTGGACGGATCGGGATGACATTTGGCATGCAGGTAGATGTTATGACGTAGACATCCACTAAGAAAGGATTTTGATTAATTCTACCCCTAAGGGGATAAAATAGGGCATGAAAGTTTGTATGAAACTTTGTCAATTAAATTCCACGCGGACGAAGTCGCGGGCACAGCTAGTTATGAATAAATAATAAATATCTCCAGACCGACACACCAACTGTATGGTCCCAAACTAAGCAACGCTTGTACTATGGGTACAATGGACTGGGGGCGATCCCAGTAACAATATCTAATCTATGTCTTGATTTCTGTCAGCAACAGATTCGCAAGCGCGGCAGACCCCGAAAAACCCCATTGGAGCCTAAAGCCAAGCCGAAAGTGGAAGATGGTGAGGACGTGCTGCTCAAGGAGACCATCCTGGCATTCTCGGAGCCCATCCCTGACCACATTCTGAACCCCAAGCCCAAGAAGAAGTACCAGCACAAGAAGAGATATGTTTATGAGAAGACGTAAGTGTTAAGTTGTCCTAATACTAGGTAGAAAGAGCATAGAATTATTTTTTTCAACTTAACTTTGTAAATGCAAAACTATAAAACTGAAAGTTAAATAACTAAAGTTGTTGTAGTCTTATGAAATCTAACATGGCTACAACACCTACAACACCTTATTTAATAAATAAATATGGGCAGCGTCATATAAATTTGCCAATCAACTTTCCCCAAATGCTGATAGTTTAAGAATATTACAAAAAAAATTCTTCCATTTATGATTCATCGCGTTACGCTATCCTTTCAAGTTGTACACATCATAACATTTTATTTTTAAATCGTCAGTTGCTAATAGATAATTAGGATAGCTCTGAGCTGCCTTTCGAATAAGTCTATTTTTAACCCCCGACAAAAAAAGAGGAGGTAAAAGGTTTATAAGTTTAACATGTGTATCTGTGTGTCTGTCTGTGGCAATGTAGCGCCCAAGCGGATGAACCGATTTCAATTTTGTTTTTTTTTTTTTTAGATATGTAATCTGATTGAGTGTTCTTAGCTATGTTTCATGAAAATCGGTTCAGCCATTTGAAAATTATCAACTCTTTTTTAGTCTAAAAAGTCGTTGCATCGGGGGTTTTCCATAATTTTCAATTTTAGTTAGTCAATACCCGAATTTATAAGCATCCAGTCACAGTTTACAGATATAACCTTTCTAGGACTGATGGCCTCGACTCTTGGTTGTCCGAATATTGTTCTTATTTATATCGATTCGAATGAGAATAGGATTGACTTTCCGCCATATTGTGACGTCATTGCTGTCAGTTCTAACCAGTTACGTAGGGTGAGCAATACAAGATATTTTTTAAATAAAATTTATTTGCAAAGGTTGAGTGAGAAAAGCGGTTTGTTCCTTTTCATTAATTGAAAATGTTCTGCTTTTGTGAAGCAATCGTGGTATTCAATATTGTTTTTGTTAGCCATGACTGTATATAAAAATAAAAAAAATGAAATTATGGTTTTAAAAAACGAATTATCACTTTAATTAATTAAATATTATATTAAGACAATTAGTAGTAACTAATTAAACCTTTTTATTTAAATTTGATGTAAGACTATTATTATTTATATGCAAATAAGTTTTTTGCAAACCATACTTTTCAGAGTGACATTTGACAGATAGAGGTTATTGACATTCCTATTCTTATTTGGATCGCATAGTACCTGCAAAATCGACACCGCTGTGTCGAAACGATCTTGCTGGGGGGACTACTAGTTTGCTTGCTAAATAAACCTTCTGTGTTAGACATAAAGTTCGTTTTCATTTGAGACCTGGACCATTTGTGTTTAATATACGATTTGTACCCAGGCACACGTGCGAGACGTGCGGCGCGTCGTTCACGTCCAACGCGTCGCTCCAAGCTCACATCCGACGACATTTGGGAATCAAGCCGTTTGTATGCAGGTATGTTGCAGTCATTGCATTGTTTATATTTATATACATATATCCCAAGCGCGAGCGATCGCCAGACGTTCGTTATATGATAAAAAATGAAAATTTCTCAGAACATGAAATAAAAAAAAATAAGCTTTATACTATTTGAACGAATTTGAGGTACTATTTTATACACCTTTACTACTTGTTAACTGCCCAAGTAACCACAATCCCAACTCCATACTCGCTGATCGTTCTTACCTGTGTTGGAAACATGCTCTGAGAAATTTTCAGCTTTATAAATAGAATATATAGATACTAACTGACCCGACAGACGTTGTCCTGTCTTAACTTTGAATATTGAATTCGAATTATTCCGCTCAACTTTCTTAATTTTCTCTTTCATAAGGACCTTCTCCTGACATATGTCCACTTTCTAGATTATCTGTTTGAGACTAGTTTAGTAGAGACTATTTTTTAAAATTAAGCAGCTCTTATATCTGAGATGCATTTAAGTATTCGGCGGTATTAGACATTCCGATTTAAGCGGCCAGCAAGAGAAAAGGGAAAGAGATTTTTTATAGTTCCTTCTCTGCAAGGCGTACGGCACAATTTCAAATTTTGCCGATCAAGTTAGAGCCCAAGCACACAACAACTTTCAGATTTCGGGTTTGAAAGTAAAGGTTTCCAACTCCGATTACGCACGTTCCTTATGCAATAGTTGTGTACATAAGCCCTTATACACTATAATGGCTGAAATTGTAAATGAGTTCCGACAAGAATATTGATTGTTAATGATAAGCGGACTTAAAAATTTTCGTCTATTCATGGTTTAATAAAAACAGGTATTCTATTCCCGTGACAGCTATGACACGTGGTTGGCCCAATATCACGTCATTGGTTGTTTGTTGTGCGGTTAATATTGCTCCTAATTTGTATTGAATATGTCAATCAATGACAACACCGGTTGTGACGTAGTCTTGGGCCACCGTGGGAAGTGAATACCTGGCGTATTATATTGTAGTACCATGCATCTAGTAAGGTAAAAGTTTACAACCATGTTTTTTTTTGGTTTTGTACTTTATTGTATTGTTTTTTTTATTGAACTCGAATGATTACTTTTTTTGTGTTAATAATTGTCAAAACAATGTCACCTCCATGTGTTCTACGAGACATGGGTGCTGGTGGGGTATCTTTGAATGAATTATGAAACAAACAAACTAATATGATATAAATCTGCACCCGCGCCCATGGCCAACGACGGCCGTTCCCGCACACGCTGTATACAACACGCTGTGTAATAGTAAAAAAATTATGTTGAAGAACGCACCTGCACCCGCGTCTCAGAAAAAAACGAGATTTTCAAAAAAAGAAATTGAGATTGAGAAAAAAATATCGGTGCCAACATAAAGATAAAAAATGTCACTTAAAGAAGTTCCGTTCACGCATTCGAAATTCAATATTGTTCGCGCCCCTGCAGCATTTGCGGGTATGCGTGCGTTCTGAACATGGAGCTGCGGCGTCACATGATGCGGCACACCGGCGCGCGCCCGTACAAGTGCCGGGTGTGTGACCGCCGCTTCGGCGACTTCGGCAGTCGGCAGAAGCACGAGAGGCGAGTTTCGCTTGACACGGCGGGATGATGCGTTCAGAATTTTCGGTGGGGTGTTTAAATAAAGGAGTTAAAGCGGTGGATGGGAGTGAGTTGAAGTCATGTCGGTTTCACGTCGTTCAAACCAACGATTCTAGTAAGGTTCCTCTCATAGACTTGAATCTAGTTTGCTACCAACTTAGAGCATATCCCAAACTGGCATGTACTAGTTAGTTAGGACAACTCCTGCACTATTAGCTCGCGCCAGTAGGACCATTTGTGAAAGTTCCTATACAATACCGAGTGTACCGACTGGAACGAATGAATCGCATTCCTGTAGGGAGCTTAATATTACAAAAATTCCAAGTTATTAAAGAGCCACAAAATTTTTTCTTGCCAACAATAAATAGTACTTGCATAAATGAAGTTTTTTGATAAAAAAAACTACTCTCTTTACTCATAAGAAAAATATCTATGAAAAGCGAGTACAAGTGGCTGAGAGATAGAAATGGTGCCTAATCCTCGTGAATCGACACAACGATTTTTAAAGTTTTTGTTTTTTATAAAGTAGTGTAGTATTTGCGTATAGAACTAAAGAGCCGCAGGTTGCCGACCCCTGTACTAAGCTACTGACGACAGCCCACTCCTAGTACATAAAAAAAAAAATATACCAAGTCACCCCTACCATCGGTTCCGAGCGTACAGTCCCGTCGCGTACAGAGAGCACGTTGGTGCAGCGTGTGCGGGTTCTCGGCGACGACCCGGCTCTGCCTGAAGCGGCACACGGTGCGGCGGCACACGGCCGCGCGCCCGCACGCCTGCCGCTCCTGCAACCGGCGGTTCGTCACGCGCGCGGACACGCAGAGACATGAGAGGTGATCGAGTTTGAGACGCGTGGTAGGGGCCGCTGGATTTGGTACCGGGTGTATTTTGTACATGTGATGGTTTTGGACGGGAATGAGTGACGGTCCCATTCTTCTCATTGTTATCTCCTACATTTACGATGGATTTTTGTTTAAGAAACAGTCATGGCTTTCAAGAGTTATGTCTTTTAACAGCATCTAAAACACAGTCTGTTTCAAATATTTCCAGAAATATCTCTGAATGTGAGATTGTTTTCGTAACCTGTCAAAATTATTTACACCCACACCTAATATTATGTCCTCTCTCTCTCTCTCTCTCTCTTCTAGTCTAACTCAAAACTCAAACTCAAAATTCTTTTTATTCCTGTAAGCCAGCAAAGCATTTATGAACAGTCATAATCTACCACCGGTTCTGAATCCTGTTTCCACTGAGAAGATCCGGCAAGAAACTCTATGGTTCCTCTTTTCAATGAATAAAAGTCGATCCGAAAAAAAGTGAAATTAAATTTCTACACTGTGCCACTGCAGGGCGAAGGCGTATACCCTTTCCCCATTTGCTCCCAAGACAAAAATAGGAATCCAAATCCCTCATATCATATCTTCTGGGCCGTTGCCATCCCCTATCAAGTAGCCACTAAGTTCCTCATACGTTACCAAAGCCATAAAGCCCCGTCCACACGTCCGCTCCGAGCGAACACGTTGTGAAACGTGCCGTTGGGTCGGCGGTAGTGTGTGCGGGTTCGCGAGCGTCATGCGCGAGGCTCTGAAGCGTCACATGCAGCGGCACACCGGCGAGCGGCCCTACAAGTGCCGCATATGCGACCGCCGCTTCGGAGACTACGGCACGCGGCAGAAGCACGAGAGGTACCCTACTATTATAATCATAAGTGTATATAGCCAGACGAACACACCCAAGTTTATGGTCCCAAACTAAGCAACGCTTGTACTATGGATACGGTATAATGGACTGGGGGCGATCCCAGTGTCACCCAGACCAGGGAATATAAGAAAAGCCCATTTCCGAAATTTACCCTGACAGGAATCGAACCCGCAACCACCCGATGCAGTGAGCCGAGCGGCCTACGCTCGAACCACTGCGCCAAGCGGTTGGTTAGAGGGGCCGTCCTCGTAGCTGATAGGTTCCGGGTTCGATCCCCATCCTGGCCGTTAAACTATTGACGTAAGCCCATTCCGAACACAAGCATTAGCTTAGTTGGAGGCGATAACGGGAATACTAGTAATGTGATAAACACACATTACTATGGCACGGTCGCTGATCACGAAGAAAATCGTACAATGACCTGTTATTGTCCGTGAACTGCGTGTGACCGGCAACTGTGTGAGCCAGACGTATTAGATTTACGCGGGAGTGAGAGAGACAGGTAATAACAGGTCATTGTACGGATTTCTTCGTGATCAGCGACCGTGCCATAGTAATGATTGGTTAAGCACGCGTCTGGGCACCAGATCCTGGGTTCAAACCCCGGCTCGCACCTCTGGGTATTTCGAAATCTATGTGCGAATCATAATTTCTATATGATTATCACTTGCTTGCGGTAAAGGAAAACATCGTGATGAAACCTGCATGTCTTAGAAAATCTAACCAATTTTCGAAAGACATATGAAATCCGCTAGGCCGCACTTGGCCAGCGTAGTGGAATACGGCTTGAATCCCCCTCGTAGTGAGGGGAGGCCCGTGCCCAGGAGTGCGACGTCAAGACGTAAATGATTATTCTATAATCCCATTATCGCTGGGAACGGGACGTCACGCAAGACATAATTTTTGTGTTAATGACAGAATTATAATATATCAGGTAGTAAAGGTAGTATATTATCTCACGAGAATCATAATGTGGTAAGCAATATTCAACTTTATTATAAATAACGTTAAGTATGATTATTTCATGTTGGTCATGCTATAGCAGTTAAGTTTTTGTATGGCACATGTAGTCTTGGTCGCGGGTAAATGCTGGCACCTTTAAGGAAATGGCTGGTGTAATGGCGACGGACTTGCCCCTATTACATTGGGGCCTAATACCATATAATAGCACATAATTAAAAGAAGACGCCGCTTACGTTCACTTTTGTATGAGAATGCAATTATCAAAAGAGGCTGGGTATTAGGGACAACGGCGAAGTTTTCTCAGCCAGGCATGTGGTAATGCATTGAAGCCCGCTTGGCTCAATGGTTTGAGCGTAGGCCGCTCGGTTTACTGCACCGCGTGGTTGCGGGTTCGATTCCCGCCGGGGAAAATTTCGGAAATAGTATTTTCGTAATTTGCCCAGGTCTAGGTGTCAATAGGATCGCCCCCAGCCCATTGTACGGTACCCATACAGTTGGTGTGTCAGTCTGGCGATATTTATTTATTTATAAGTGTGTAGGCGAGTGGGGATGCCCAGCTATGCACCGTCTGTGGCTTATTGGTCTGTTCCATCTTCAAATTGGGAGTGCGCGAGAAAGCACCGCTGCCTAACCAAACCTAACTTGCAGCAAAACGCGTGTTATTGTGTTACTTATTGTTACTGTAACTTCATAGTTAGTATGACTTAGTAAAGTATTAATATTATATATTTTTATCTACAGGTTGCATATGGGCGTGCGTCCGTATCAGTGTTCGCTATGCGGCAAATCGTTCACATATTCCTACGTGCTAGCGAACCACATGCTGACCCACACTGGAGAGAAGAAATATTCGTAAGCATACCTTTGTTTATACTATCATCGTTTCCAAATTTGAGTATCGGAGATATTTTTATCCATGATAGAGATACTTCATTTTATGCTGTGCTTATGAATCGATCTCGACTCTTAAACTGACAGGCTTAAGTCAACCCATCAAAGCTGGAATTAAGTCGAATTTAATTCAGAAGTTTCTTTGCATTAAGTCTATATTTCAACGACGACGGCTTGTGACAATCGATGGTGGTGATCTATAGCTGTAGACGAATAATCTAGAATGCACAGATAATAAGCGCGTTTCAGTATAACGCTCCTTGATGCAACGCATTTCTCAAACTTGGCGAGCCGCGTTTTTTAGGGTTCTGTAGTCCCTATGAACCTTGATAAGAATTTTACAATAACACACTTTAAATCTGTGAAATAAAACAATAAATCGTATGTTCCGCTCAGATCAAACATTTTATAAAATGTCCGAGCGTATTTCAAACATACAATTTCCCCGTAACAGTTGCGGGCCGTGCAACAAGAAGTTCACGAAGGCACACCACCTCAAGTACCACAACAAGGTGCACCACAAGGAGCTGTACCTTCAGCAGCAGCTCGAGCAGGAGGCCAAGAAGGTCCGGCAGCAGATCAACGTGACCGGACTGTCCGGCGTCATATCCGGACAGATCGTCGACGGCACGCTGCAGCTGATACACGCACCCTCTGAAGGTAAGGCCGCGTATTATAAAACGATCTCAAGACTGGGATCGATCGTAGAAATAACAATAGATCCTACTAATATTATAAATGCGAAAGTTTGTGAGTGTGGATGTATGTTGATACTCTTTCACGCAAAAACTACTGAACGGATTTGGATGCAATTTGGAACACAGATAGTTTATAACTTGGATTAACCCATAGAATACTTTACTTATGATCTCCTGCACAAAATGTTTTTCGCAGGGCCTTGAACAGAACTCGTAGATGGTCGTTTTGATTTAGAACTACCGGCTTTATTGTTTTTTTGACATTTTGTACCACAAAATATGAAACAAACATAATCGCTCTTATAAAATATATCATAGGGCAAAAATGGACGTGTAGCCTGACAGGCTCCGGTCAATATTTAGATGGTCATTACTTACGTTATATTCATCGGAAGAGGCAACCTCCTTCCTCGTTAGTAGTTTTACAGCTAAAACAAAAGCTACTGAGCCGCTCAATCGCGGGGAGTGGGGGGAATTAGGTGAAACTAGGAAAACGAAATCATCGAGTAGCCTGTGAGACTCCACGTCCATACTTAAAGGTTAAAAATACATTAAATCACTAAATAAAACATTACACACACTACCATGCGATTGACACACACACATTTGTGTAACTTCCACTTGGTAATTGACAAACTTTTTTTACGCCATAAAGGCCCAACATGAAGCACTTGTATTGTATTACATAATCCATCTTGCATACCATTATTTAAAATCATGTTTTAACAAATAAATGTTATTATATTCTATTCTTCTTGCACTCAACTCGCTATGGTTGTCGGTAAGACTCGTCGAGAAGCCGAGTTCGAGCTTGATTGACATCTGTGTACCATGGTACAGTCAAGGTCAAATATATGTATACAATTATTGTTATTAACAATATGTAGTCATATTAAGATGCACAAAATTGTCAGTCCAAATTGCATCAAGTCATCCAAATGCTGATAAATATGTACACATTACTCAACCCATAAATATTTACATTTATCAAGCAATAACCCACCAACCCACAATAGAATGTACGATGTCCGTCAAACCCGAAAATTATATTCTCAAAATATTATTTAGTGTGCACTTTTCAGGAACAGTATCTAAAGGTCAGTAATCAATAGGACTCCATATTATCAATAAATTGTCTTCCTAACGTGTAGGAAGACTCTTTACAATTAAGTGGCTGGCCACTTGAAATGAAGGATTGCCGCACGTCTTGTCGCCTTTAATGATGTATACTCGTATATATTTATGAATTTAATGGTGTTTCTTCATTTATGCTTTGGTAGATGAGGACACAATATTGCACCTTTTGCTGTTCCCTAATTTATGATCTCTCTGATGATGCCGTTTTTTGAAATTTGTGGTGTACACATATCTTTGCGTCTGCTTGTTACCAGATGGAGTACAAGAGACGCAGATGCAAGTGATTGAAGAACAGGACCCCGCAGAGGACTCTGAGAAGGAGACGGACCGCGCGGTCGCCGGTATGCAGGGGGTGAGTGTTACAACGCACGCCATAGCAACAAAATCTATACAAATAAATAAAATTGGAGTGTCTGTTTGTAATATCAAAATAACACCTTTTCACTAAATGCATATGAATGTACATACGACACCTATAGCAAAAACGCGATTTAAACATTTTTTGTCTGTCTGTCTGTCTGTATGTTTATTCCGGCTAATCGCCGAAACGGCTGGACCGATTTTGACGGGACTTTACTGGCAGAAAGCTGATGTTATAAAGAGTAACTTAGGACTTTAATTTTAGAAAAACAATTAGGGTTCCGCGTAAAAAAATTAAAACACATGACATCAAAGAGTATCTCCGTAACGGTTGGATCGATTTTGTCGGGCTTTCGCTGAGAGATAGCTGATGTTATAAGCAGTAACTTACTTTTATTTTAGAAAAACAAAAACGCGGGAGCGTGAGTGGTTAGGTTAAATTCCACGCGGACGAAGTCGCGGGCTCAGCTAGTCTTAACATAAAATTGTAGTGCCTGTTTGTTATGTCAAAATATATTAGATTTCACTAAATACATATTTTATTAGTCAGTTTCATTTTCTGAAAGTCGCTACGAGAGCCATTTACCGGGTCTTACTATCCATTCAGGGGCACATATATTAACCGCTGACATCTCAATCGACTCGCAGTACGTCAATACTGTCATATTGCGTATCTGGATACGTCAGTTTTGTTTGAATTTCTATATTTCTAAGTTTTGACGTATTACGAGTCAATCGAGATTACAGCGGTTAACGGAGTTGGGCCCCAGATGACCCAATAAGTACAAAAAATCCATTAAATTCGGTTAAGCCGTTTTGGAGGAGAATAATCACGCGCACTAGGATTCTATATATCTCTCGAATGAGCATTCGCATCGGTCTTGCTCGATTACTCTAGATCGAAAGTAGAGAATACAAATTATTCTTAATTTTTTCAGGTAGCATTGGACGCAGAGTTTTGTATCGACGAAGATGAAAAAGAACAGTGATCCTAATAGTCTAAATCATAGTTAATTTATCATAAGAAAAGTCTGATATGAACATGTTATGGAATTTGAAAAATAGTGTAAATATTTGGGAGTTCTCAGGGGTATTTACAGTTACGGAAAGTCTCCGATGTCGGAAACTACAGCTTCCATCCGTCTTTTACAAATTAATGAATTAGCAAGAGGATGGAACTTCTCGTTTCCGACTACTGTGAGTTCCCTTTCAGATTTATTATTGGTTTTTACGATACGGACGTGTGATTGAGATAGAAGTAGAATTGTTAAACATTAATAAGTTATTGCTTGTCATTTTATATCATTAATAAGGAACCGCTGTTACTGTCACCGCTACAGGCAACCGCACTCGCAACCACAGTCGTTTATGACTGCGTTCCGTGTCCGGAACAAGAGCATCAACGTTTGCGCAACGCCTAAGGCCCAGCGCACACAATTGAAGACAACAATTTAATATAAACCTTAACTACCTTGACATACGGTCGCTTGAATAAATTCGCACGCGGTGCTCGGAGCGCCCTCAAGCTACTACAAGAGCATACGCGCGACTGCTCATACATACCGTATGTCAAATGAGTTAAGGTTTATATTCAATTGTTGTATTCAATTGCTCTCCGCCGCGCCTCCAGCGGTGTGCGCTGGGCCTAAGGCGTTTCTGTATCCGAATATAATTAAGTCTGTACATATGTTATACTCGTACATGGTAAGTATGTATCAAATAGTATGAAGTCTGTTAGTATGAATGCGGTAATCTCGAGAATGGCTGAACTGTTTTCGCTGTTATAATGCAGAATGAATTGGCAATATTTACGTTTATTAAAAAAGTATTTCCTATCATTTTTATGTTCAAGCTTATTAAGTATATTTGAGAAATTAATGAAACAGTAAAATCGCCGGTCTTAAGTATACTAAGGATGTAAGAATAAAATTCGCCAAATTATCACTTAAATTTCTTATCAAATCGAAATGAAAGGACTTTATTGGTTAACTAGCTGTGCCCGCGACTTCGTCCGCGTGGAATTTAATTGACAAAGTTTCATACAAACATTCATCCCCTATTTTATCCCCTTGGGGGTAGAATTAATGCGGATGCCTACGTCATAACATCTACCTGCATGCCAAATTTCAGCCCGATCCGTCCAGTGGTTTGGGATGTGCGTTGATAGATCACTATGTCAGTCAGTCAGTCAGTCACCTTTGAGTTATATATATTTAGATTCCGCTTTATGTGTTGCGCTTAACGGTATGACTATGTTGGACAGTCCCAAATATTATAGCATTTAAATTCTTTAATTGCAAATAATAATAATGTAAACGCTGTCACTTTGTTTTCTATAAATGCACCTCATAATAAGTATTACCTAATAAATATATTTACTAAAAGTTGTTAAAATAATTCAGTTGTAATATAAACACATTCATGTATGAATTATGAGAAAATATCCTAGTTTTTAACTATGCACCTAGAAGCTAACAAAACGACATCGATATTTAGTTCAAAACGTAATAGGAGTGTTATTTACTATGATATGGTATGTTAGTTTTTAATTGAATAAAGATCATGGAACATTATTATTGTATCATTTTATCTCGATACATATACCTACATTCCGCGGCACACGCTGAAAAAAGTGAAATGCTACTCAAATTTAAGTCTCGATCGATATCTCGAAGACGCCGTTATCCTCAAAAATAGAGAAGAAAATAATCATTAGGTACCTACCTATCTGTATTTTTTTTAATGGCGTGTAAAAAGTTAGTTCTCAAATTGAGTTTTGCGCATGATGGAGTCAATCAACTATTCTACATTATTGTGTATAATAATATTTTTTGGGTACCAACTTAATGTGTTAAAAGTAAAAGTTACGTATTTCTTTCATCTACAGCGACACAAAGCAATCAGCATAAAATCCTCTCAATCACCTACAGTTGAACGCTAAAGCCTTATAACTTTCCAATTTGCCGTATCCGCGCGCTTTAAACTGAAATTATCTGTGCGTCTATGTTGCCAGCTGTAAATAAAATAAAAATGTAAATGACAGCGACCCGCGACCCCCGCCCGCGGTGCTGTGGATGATTCTTTTCCACTGTGCGACAGTGGCTCTCAAACGTTATGTAATAACGTTTATCTAGTTTGGGTTGACTTGAGTGACTATTAGCTGGTTTTAGTTTGAGCAAGGTGGGGATATAATCTAGACTTCCAGGATTTGTTTTGTCACTAGGGCGGCTATACGTTGCAGTGGGGTGAAATTAACAGTTCAGACAGTCATTCTTGTCGCCCTCACGATTATATTTTATATATATTAATGGCCTCTTTCCATTGGGTCAGGCCCAATATGAGTCTGCCAATATCGAGTAACAAATAGCAATAACAAATACAATTAATATCAATACAATACAAAAATGTGACCGTCCATTTTGGAAAACCAAAATAGACTCCGCCCTCACGATTAATGGTATTTGTAATAGACAATGACAGCTGTGAAGTGACAGATAAAGTCAGCCCAGTCCAATCAAGCTAAGCTACAAAATGAGGTGATTTTTTTGCCGCGATTGCTGTATCGTGCTTTGTAATTGGTGTTTGGAAAACAAATGTAAGCATTCTGTGCCATTAATAATCTTTAAAACATGTTCGAGTTCTTATTTCTTTGAATCACACTTCAAAGGAACAAATACAACTTTATTTTGACACTTCGTGTGTTCAGAACATTTTAAACCTTTGCTGTCTTTGAGATTGTCGCGAATCTACTGGGGGGGTTTTATTTCTAAGAATTTATGATTTACTATTAAAATTATTTCGTAAGGCGAACTTACCTATATTTGCAGAAAATTTTTATTTTTCGAGAATTTGATGTAATAAAATTCGTCCTTTACACTCCATTTCACACCTCTGAATATAATGAACATAAAAACTTTCTCACCGCGTCTAATAAAAAACTCGCGTACATTTGACAAAGTTTGAGAACCATCAAATTTGTCCCCACTCGTAATAAGCGCATTAAGGGTGGAAAAATTTAAACTCGCCGCGTCCCGAAACTTTTCGCGTTTTCTTTTTACATTAAGGACAAAAAGAAAAAAGGATCTAGGTACTTAGAAGGGTGGCGCAACTTTTAATATCCTCTACTGCAAACTTCAACTGCTATTAAAATAGCATCTTCGCCTTAAGAAAGGCGCTATAAAGTTCAATATCCCTCGGTAAATTTGATGTGTAATGGTAAACAAGATGTTGGTACGTTTTAATATAAACAGGTTGTATATGTGAACGCTTAGCGAATTTAAATTTAAAAACCGATGGGGGACCACCCGCTGGGAGTGTTTTACTTCTGATGGAATTTAGTTTCATAATTTAATAGTATTTACCCGTGGCTCCGCCCGCGCGGTAATTCGAGATATGCAGCCATTCACAAATAATACTTGTCAAAGTGAGGGTCCAAATATATATAAAGTTTGACGTTTCTCAATGGGTTGTGCGTTCCCTCGCTCTGTGAGACCTCAAACTCAAACTCAAAATTGTTTTCATTCATTGTAAGCCAACAAAGCATTTATGAATAGTCAAAATCTACCACCGGTTCGGAATGCTGCTTCCACTGAGAAGATCCGGCAAGAAACTCAATGGTTACTCTTTTCAATGAATGAAAGATGGTTTAAATTCTCAGGAACAGCATAAAAAATATGAGCAGGCAACCTCATAGTAATGTTTGTGAATACAGGCGATAGTCTATGTCACTCCTGTTTAGTGTAGCTGTCTATCAGTGAAAGCGTTGTCAGAATCGGATTAGTAGTTCCAGAGATTACCTCCTACAAATACAATTATTATTTTACAATTTTAATTAGTATAGATAGAATATAACTTCCCCTTCTACCGCTTAGACTTTAGAACAAATACGACATCATAGTAACTCTGCCTATAAAAATATTCTGTGCCTCTGCTTATCCCTTCGCGGAATATAGACTTGTTGATATAAAAAGTTTTTAACAAGTATATCTAGATGGCGTTAGCAGTAATATAGCACGTGCCTGACTAACAAAACAAAGTACCTAAATTGAACCCTGACTGAAATAACTATGTATTTTTTAAAACAATATCACTATATAGTATAAAACAAAGTCGCTTCCCGCTGTCTGTATGTCCCTATGTATGCTTAGATCTTTCAAACTACGCAACATATTTTGAAGCAGTTTTTTTTAATAGATAGAGTGATTCTAGAAGCAGGTTTATTATGTATAATACATGCATAATATAGTAGAGAAACACTGATAATTTTAGGGTTAGGATTCGTTTTCTAATGTGATGTCGTAAATAAACACATTTTGCACCAGTGCGAAGTCGGGGCGGATCGCTAGTTTTTAATAAAAGTGGAATCTTTAAGCGTTTCCGCCGAGATGCGTCTCCGCTTTTAGCAAATTGTTAATTTTGCTTGTAAAGCGTTTTACAATTAGGGCGCTGTTTAATTTTCCAACATGGAAGTTCGACTGAATTTTTATGGCTTGTTAATTTCAACCCTTGCCTTGTAAGCTGAATGGATTAATTTGTTTTTGAATATCAATTGGTAGGTAATAAATAGGTAATTAATGAAAATGTTCACTGAAGAATCAACGGTGATGGGGTGAATGTTTTTTTTTTCTTATAGGTACTCAGTAAGTCAATTTTATTTCGGTATAAGAACAGACCTCGGAAAAAATATCGATTCTATGTGTCTGATTATTGGTGAAGTTGTTGGAAAATAAGCCGCTCGACTCACTACACCGAGTGTTTGCGAGTTCGATTCCCGTCATGGTAAATTTCGGAAATAGCCTTTTCGTAATTTACCCTGGTTTGGGTGGGTTGTCACCGGGATCGCTTCCAGTCCTTTGTACGGTACCTGAAGTACCTTACAGGCGTTGCTTAGTGAGGAACCGTGAAGGTGGTTTGTTAGTCTGGCGATATGTATGTAAGTTCTAGAGCTGTGATGTGACAAGATCCCAAAATTTATAACCATTTGGCGACGCGTCCAGGGTTGAAAATGTTACTCTATACATCATAGATAGAGATTATTAGTAGGTATGATACATATAATATCAAATGTTGAATGCTACCTATGCTAGTTCAATAATCTCTCCGTCTCTCTCTTTTGGGGTGTATTCTCAAATTCGGATACTTTCCGTCATATGAGTATACGGAAGCAGGGCCTTTTAACTGTTTATCAAAGCTTGCACTACACTGGGTCGCGCAAAGAGTTGCGAACTACTAAGTTTTAGCCTAAAACTTAGTAGTTCGAAACTCTTTGCGCGAGTTTTAGGTCGAGATCGTTTGCTAAAAATAAACGGGCCACAGACTAAATAACGAGCAATTGCTCTATTGATCGACACATTAGTGTAGTGTGTTTGCGCAGGCAAACACTCCGCGCCCCCCGGCGTCACAAATGTGAGCTAGAGAAGACAAACAGTTGGACATAACTGTCAGACGGAACTCGACAGATGTGTGATCTGCGCTTTTTAAATTCAATTGCCGTGTTTGCTTGCGCGTTCGTAATGAATGGTTTCATTGAAAAGTGTTTTTAGGACAAACAAGCCAAGTGATTAGAAGGGCCATCTTCGTAGCTAAGAGATTCTTGGTTCGTTCTCCTTTCTGGCCAATAAACTTCTGACGTGAGCCTTCTCCTAACACAAGCATGAGATTAGCTGGAGGAACAGTGAATTCTAGTACCTAATTTGATAAACCCACATCCCTAGTAATATTTTTTACAAAAAATATACCTATGTTACGGACATGACATAGAGAAATTATGTTATATAATTATAATTGTTTTTGGTTAAAATAAAGACTTAATAAAACAAGTATTAAACGAGATTCACTCACATAGGTTTGGTCACATTTGGGTTAGTTTAATTTGGATTTATATCTTGCTCGGCGTATCATATATAACAAAGTTAATAACGTATTCAATTAATTTTTAATTGCGTTAACTATTGTTTAAAGAAAGCCACCCAATTCAGATCGTACCAATTATGAAATTATATAAATCCGACAAACGGGGGCAGATTGCCGCGAAATTATTCACAAAGCGCCCCCGGGCATGGACTTGATGATATTGTATTAGGTGATCACATACGAATGCGAATTTAATGGATACGAGCTCCCCTCTAAGCACACGTTACAGCTCTAGCATCCACTAAAGAAAGCCCAATTTTCGCGCGCGTTTTTGACGTTTACGCCATTTTGCGCCGCTTCACCCCGACCCCAATCTAAATTAAAATCTAAAACCTTGTAAACAAGGCAAGTGCTCACTTTTTCGGGGATTTTAACCCTCGGAATTAACGATAGATATAAAATAAAGGGGGGTCCCGAGTGGCCGCGGTTTCAGCTTTGTTTTGGATGCGTGTGTTGTCATTTTTATTGCGTTCGTTTAATATCTTGATTGGAGTAATTGGTACTTTTGTTTGTGTTGATAAGAATCGGAATTTGTTTTCTTCTATAACTTCACCTAGTTTGTAACAAGCAAATAAATAAGCAAGTAAGTTTAGAAACGAATTACCGTATATTCAAATAAAATGTATCAAATAACATCAATAAATTAAAATAAAATTTAAATTAATCACAGAGCACTGTTTCAAATATTAATCTCCGGGTACCAGGGCGTAAGGAATTCGAAGAGGTTACTGGAACTCGAGACGCGATTCAGTTCTGGGTGACGATAGGGGAGATGCTTTGATGACTAGCGAGCCGACTGGCGTCGCCCGCGGTAGCTGGGGTTCCTTACGGTGTCTCAGGGAGGTCAAGGAGCTCTGCCTCTGGGGTTTGTCAGTCACTTTCTGTTCTGGTCCCCTTCCTCGTTGCAACTCCGAGAGATTGCTGGCCAGCTCAGTTGCTGCTTCGCCGTACAACCTCTGACCACGACGAACCTGATGGTAATAATTGAGGGTGTCATTCAGTGGCCATATTGAAATGAGATTGATTGATTGTGGGTTTGCTCGGGCCTACTTAGTAAACGAATTGAAGACCAATGCAGTATAAGTAGGTACTTTCATAGAGTATCTACTTTGCAGATTACTGTGGGGTCACACCTTAACACTACCTTGTTGAGTAAGACATAAAAAAATAATGGCTAGCAGATTATAATGTTGGAATCCACACAGTAAAGTTGCGAAACAGTGTCATTATTGTTCACCTATATTTTTATACAATCAACCACATAACAGTTTTAACAGATAAACCTTATTATAATGCAATAACATAATTTGACATTGTTTACCGTCAAAAGGCACCACTTAAAATGATAAAGATTCAAGTACATTTGTGTTAATGTACCCTAGATTTGTACTGACCAAAACATTCTCAAACATGTTGTCGTCTCTATTTTTCTCGTCATAAAACAAAGACAACATTATGTTTTATGCAGTGCGATTTATGGGTGAGAATCTCCATAGTTACCTCGTCCTTAAGCTCGGCCCGCCGCCGCGACACCCACTCGATCTGCTCCTGCAGCTTCTTGCATTCTTTCTCATTGCCCATCAGATCGTTCCGCAGCGACTCCATGATCTCCCGGTATTTCACCCTCACGCCGTGGTCTATTGCGTGCAGGTTCTCAATTTCGTTTTGTGTCTCCCGGATTTTGGATTTGGACAGACGGAGGCGACCCTCCTGGTTATGGAACGGATGGAAAATTATATAAGGGCGTAAAAGAGTAGAGAAGAAGTAAAGGCTTCATTGAATACCATACAGGTATTCTGATCTGATGCTTTACAATAGGAGACAGTAAAACCTGCAGACTTTATAGTCGGTCGTAAGCTTTAGATGAAATTATAAGTAAGATTAATTCAATGTGCAAGGGTTACATAGTTTACTACATCTTATTAAACAATCATTTCAGGTTTGTTTTGGATGAATCGTCAATTTTATTATTCAAACTGTGTTTTCAAGACTCTAGGGGGAAGGACAGGGCAGTCATCCTGCCCCTCCTTGCAGTGCCGTAACTAGAGTGGTGCTAGTGGTGCCCAAACACAGGGCACAGACCCTGGAGGGACGCACTAATGATTAGATCAGACAGGAGTCAGGACCAAGTTGTCAAGGGCGCAGTACCGGGCACATAAAGGCACTAGTCATTGGCGACGTCAATAGGCTGTAGAAATAAAATCTTCACAAGAGGGATGATCTTAAGGCTACTGTACCTTCTCAGCCAGCTTCCTAGTGAGCACATCAAGATGATCGTCGAGTGAATCCTTCTGTTCCACCTCGAAACGCTGTACCACGTTGTGGTGAGGACACAGTCGGTGCACCAGCTGTGTGGGAGCGCACGGAGGACATTCTTGCTCTGGCTCCTCCTGTAGATCGTTATAATCGTCAATGAATGTCGTTATAACTAGTTCTTTACCACATAATTATACCTAAATAAACTGCCTTTTACAAGAGCTGATGGCATCTATGATAGTTTTATAATGCGATGCTCGATGCTAATAATTCCAATCCAAAGGACATCATTCTCGTTGCAGTGAGGTTTGCACTGGTTTTACTCCTCATTAGTCTTCTGTCGTTTAAGCAGTATAAGAAAAATTACAACCTTTGTCTTGTCCTCGTGTTAAAATCAGTTACATAGGTATTCTGTTTTTTTTAAATGAAACTAATGATATGACACTCGCGCCGAAGTTTCGCTCATTATTACGCAAGCCACATCCTCAGGGTGTTACAACTCCAATAAAACGACCATCGATCGAACGCTGTAGAAACTGCTGATTGACGTAGACGCATCTCTTTCTACCGTCAATCGATAAGGATAAGGAATTGTGGGCAAACCTGTAAGGTGGTATGAGATGAATCAACTACCAGTTCAACAAAACCGGCCCACCTTTGGTGCCTTCCAACTCCATTTATACACAAGGAGCAGTACTAGCAATAGCACACCGAGGGCGGCGACAGCGGTGGTGATCATGGTAACGCCTGGCTGCTACCATGGTACCACGGCGCTAGCAGGGACTCGGGACCGCACGAGACGACATCTTGCCAAAGAGCTATGCTTGCGTTTGTTGACAGCGTCGTTTTGACGTCGTGTTTGGATTTCGAATGACGTGGGGAGATTTTTGGGAGATTCAAAAGAGGTTTTACTGTTTTGTGTTTTTGCAAGGAGGAGAGAGTTTGGTCTATGACCTATGGGGTCAGCTTTCTTGTTGATACTGGTTTCAGAAAAGACATTAATATGTCGTACCTTGTAGAAGGAGATAGTCTCCTTCCATAGGTATAGACCGAGTTAAATAGGCTAGTAGATAGGTATACTCAGTTAACAAGATTACTAGCGTTAGGTAATCTAACATGAGTCCCTACTCCTATTACTTAGCAAGTTGTTGGTAAGAAAGAATGCTTATGCTGCACTGAGATAAATATGCCAACAAATGATTTTTGAAGAGCCTAGTATCCCTTTGAGTATTTTATGCTAAACGTTTATTAATCACAGCAAATAATTTATGATCACGAGCCCTTTGATAAATCTTTGCTGAGCAGTGCAATAGAATACGGTATGGCGTAGTGAGGTAGTTTTAGATTTTAGTTGTTTTATATTTTAAGTGAAATATTAGGAAAACACAAATCAGCGATCGCCTCCCTAAACCACGTCAACACTCCTAATTTATTCTGTGGTCTTTAATGCCCCCTTATAGGCTTATATATATTATATATATAACCTTATATATATAACGACCCTTTGTGGGCTACAAGGGGGCGTTATCGGCCGCTTTAGGAATTGTCTAAGGCTTTTTGGTGGTTGCAAAAAAAACCCTAACCAACCTAAACTACCTAATTGCCGGGATAGGATTTCAGAGTGGTTTTAATAAGTATACCGAATCCACTGAGCTGGTGGTTATTGTTCACCAAGGGTTCATAATGTCAGAAGATTCTCTTAGTTGGCGATAGTGTTACTATCCAAATAAAATAGCTTTCACCTATGACAATTCTTCAAAAACACAATTTATATACTCGTACACAGATTACAGACCGCTAATCTAAATTTAATTACCAGCGCGAAGGGCTGGACGGGCGGCGATCAGGGCGAGCTGACACCGCCATCCATCACCGCCTGTCGCCGGCTCAGGTGCCGACGAGACGGGGATACGACGAGGACCTATGCGCTATTGTGGAAGTAACTGGATATAGGCTGGATAAGGCTGATTGAAAAAAGAAAATTTGCAAGTGAATTTGTGAATATCGCGTCGCGATTGGAAATGAGACACTAGTGATCTGAAGTCAAACAGCAGTCTTAAGTAAGCACGCTTTTGTTATGCCATTTTGTAGGCATGACATAAGAATTACATTTTCAAGATCGCTCTCAGACTTGAGATCGATTTATTAATACCTACGAGCCATTTTATTCAGTAAATTCTGGAATAACGCCTACAAGCGTTGCTTAGTTTTGGACCATACAGTTGGTGTGTTAGTCTAGAGATACCTATGTAATTATTTATTTATTTACTTAATGCTTAGAATGATATTAGCCTCTGATATGGGCTCCTCTATATAAAAACGTATTTTAGTGGTTTAATGTAATAAGAACTAACATACCCTTTGTTTGAAGCCGGCTTGGAAGCCGATTACAAGTGATTACGGCTACGAGAATGATAGAGGCTCAGTGTGTGTCGGACGGACCTATATTTATGCTCTCTTGCCCTCCCTTCTACTTAAATTCAATAACTTAAACAATAAGGTTAAAACTAAAACCAAATACTCACTTATGTTGAAATGTTTTATAACACTTTCCTTTCATTCAAAAATATTCACGAAATTACCATAAAAAATCTAAAAAATGCTTAGTGAACATCACGTGTTGTACCAAAACTATCTCACGATGTTTCCCTTCACACAAAAACTCACATCAATATACAGTTTCTGTACAAGACGCAATCAATTGCCGATGATGGCAATAGAATCTCCATCACACATAATACGGCCGCGGCCGTGGGTGGGGCGAGCGAGCCAATTACGCACCGATGCGGGGTTTAATTGAAAGGGGATCGGTTTCTAATTGATTGCTTCTGCCCGAATGGCTGATATGATAGAACGATTAACGTTCGACCGTGAGATATGACCGATGACGTCATCGGTAGGTAGGTACCTGGTGAGTTTATGTAAAGGGTTTATTGTTGTCACTGATTGATTGGGTTAAGCTGTCTCATCAAGTTACGGTGGTTGTGTTGCTAACTCGATACAATACAGAAATGGTGTTTTATGTCTCATCGTACAACCAGCATACATACATCGATTTTTGTTAATGGAATTAAAATTCTATTTTAAATACCTAATGGAATTCTGTTCCGTCGAAATCAGAGTTAGTAAGTAATTTTTAAATTTACACTTATAAGTAGGTAGGTACTTATGTTATAAATGGTAGGTATCCTCTTACTGCTCTGTAAAGAAAGAAAAGTAAGTAATACATCTACACATTTATAGCAAGAGACAAGGTATACTTAACTTGCTGTACATAAGTCAAGTACCATTAACGGAATGAAGACATAAAACTTAAGGGCCGGAATTCCCGCCACATTTGACATTAAACGCTCCGTTCAAAAATCGTTCAGTTCATTCATTCACATGCCGCGTTCCGTTTCACTTGACGCGTGATCAAAGCGGCTGCGTTGACGGCGGCACAGTATACGTTAGATTTATTGCTTACGGAAGCTAATTAGTTGGGAGGAGGGCCCGCGGGCAAGTTAGTCGGGCGGCGCGTGAAACGAAACGTGTCTGTTTTAAAGCAGTATTCTAAGTTTGAATTTGGATTTAGATATTTTCACATTGGGACCGGGTATGACTCAATGTGATTGGTCTTGGCGTGGTACCGGCCGGCGGCTGTAAGATGCAAGCGACCTCCGGTAAGTAAATTTTCAAATCTAGAATCCCAGACACAAAGCAGATTAAATTGTGCCTACCGTTGGACACGTTCTGCGACGAAGAACCCTTATAATTGCCCAGGCATACGAGGATAGTCTTTGTTCTTACCTATTTATGAAGGAAACATTCGACATGACGTAGGTAATAAACTAATTAGGAATCCTGCCTTAACAATTTTTCTTCGTTTGTCTGAGCCAGAACGCAAGCGTATAAAATCCTTAGAATAGACTGTTCTACAGAGCAAGAACAAAAATCCAAACTCGTAGATCATAATTCCTTTATAATGTCAACTTAAATGAACCATGTTCGTCTCTATTACTTACAAGGTAATATTAAAATATCTCTCGCGTTCCGGTAGACGATCCATGACTGAGTTCACGCCATTCTCACAGCGCAGTGCGCGGGCGCAGTTTTTGTTACATAATTTGTAACTAATTAAGGGGCAAAAAACAACGGTCTCTTTGATCAGTGGCTCCATGTGGGACCACGTCGTTTACATGTTATATTAATTAATTGTTTTAAAATAATTAGGGACGCGGAGAGAAAAATGTTGGTATTTTAATTGATGATGAAATATTTTTATGACGATCGGCGTAGTCGTCGTTTCTTGTATGTGGAGAGCTTATGTTTTGCGTTAATGTTCTCAGTTTGATTTGAGTTAGGTAGGTATTATGGATAAAGGTAGGTCAGAAGTACAGTAGGCACGTCCACAAAAAGTACGTAAGAAGCCTAATATCTCGAACAAAGTGGTAACATTAAATACAAAGGACAGACTCTACAGACAGAGCAGTAACAAGCGAAACGATCTTACTACCTACTTAATAAAAATAATATGAAACAATCATAATTTAAAGAATCCCGTCTCGAAGGAACGAATAAAAGAAAATTCAAGATGGCGGCGGCGCGAGGTTTCTTTCCGCGTATTACTAACATTACCATACTTCAGGCGGCGAAGCTTATTTAAATGCTCCACCGACTCCATTTAGAGCTTGGAAAAATAAAACCGGGGAACAGATCCCGCGATCTCTCGCTGAGCCGCTTTTGTGGTAAATATGTATAAACTTACCAACATACTGTTGCTGTCCACAAACATACATATCCCAACATTTCCGACCTTATTTCCAAGGTGCTAGGAAATATATAAAATTTAATCGAGTTACTGAAATGTTTGGTTCGTGTGTAAGTATCTACGTTTTGTCGCTGGCATCTTTTTATTTTATCGCATTTTATTTGGGAGCTCAGCTGCCAGGCGTGTTGTTTGCCGCGTCCAAGTATATTCTTTTACCTCTAATATCTACTTAAAAACGAACAACTCCTGTAAAAATAACAGACTTCATAAGTGTAGATGTTACGATGTTTTACTATATTTTTGACTGTGAAAACAAAAGATGATTTACTTCTTTCGTCTAGCTAATTATGTTTGAATATAAAACAAAGCCGAAATTAAGTTAAACGATTAAAAAGAGCCCCCGCGCGACGGTTGTTTGAACAATGCCTCCATTATCTGTGAACGAGGCGACTTCCTACTCCAGACATAAAAGATAAAACTGAATAGCCGCCAATTTTGTTCCATTACTCTCGAGCGCCGCAGAATACATATTATCCGTAAAACGGAACGCAAACAAAGTGAGCGTCGTTTCGCCGCCGACGATAACTTAATTTCAGTCCGCCATAAGTACGTAATTAGCGAGCCGCTGCCTTATCGGCCGGCGGGTAATTAACCTCTCGGGGGGTAGCTCCTCTCCCCTAACCTCCCATCCTCCTTGCCTGCACCTTGAATGCCTCCTCAGCTCGTAATATTTCCGCCATATTATCCGGGAGACCGCCCACCTCCTCCGCCAATGGCGTCGTTTCCCGCGCTTTTGTTTCGCCCCGGCCGTCGCTTCGTTTCGAAACGTTGTAACGCTGGTATGTTTTCTTTGGGAAATTTGTCTGTATTCGTGCGCTGGGTGCGGTTTGTTTTCGTTGGTCCTCGTTTATTATGGCAGAGCTGTCTTCGCTTTTGGCCAACGTGTAAGTAATCTAAACTTTAATAACATGAGATAGAGTACATTTTAGGTTTTGTGGTTGTTTTCGCCGAGGGGTTGTCGTCAGTTCATATTTCATGTGTTATCATCTTTTATTGAGTGCGAGTGCGGGCATTGTTGTCGGTTTAATGCGCGGTTATCTCGCGCGGCCGCCGGTGTTTAGCGGCGCCTCGGCTGATGAATGGCATATTGGCATGGCGTTATGACCGAGGTACTCTGCGGGGTTAGTAGAGGATGAATATTATTCCAATAATTGGATTCCAGTAGATCGTCAATTAATTGTAACAAGGTAGAGATAAGCTCGCCAGTTGGACAGTGTGTTCCTGGCTTGTTTTTATATCCATAAAAATCCTTCGTCACTCAGCATTCAGATACCTTCCTACTCGTACCTATAAAACTCATAATATTTATACCAATAATAACTAGGCTGGATCCCCCCAACACAACACAGACAAATCAGAACCAGCCATAATCGATCACAGATCACCGGAGCGCGGTTCCCGAACGAACGGTCGTTTGTCAAAATTACGCGGTAGTTGATAAGCCGCAAAATTTTTGGCGCGAGACTCTGGCAGCGCCCTAATTGGGTGCCGCGGCCAACGCGCCGATAAAGCCTGGTTTACACAGCGTTTTAATTAATAGAGGTCGGAAGGCTACTGGATAGGGTTGACGCGGGATTTTTTTAACCGTTACTAAAAGTCTGATTGCCGTTAAACTTATGGCCATAGTGGACTTAGTCCATGAACATGGCTTGAGTAAGTTTGGCAGTATCAGCATAGGAAGAGGCGTTTCTAAAAGACAATGAAACTTAGAAAATTTGTTGGGTCTAAGTGTGTAGGACAGCAATCGTTTTGTGTTGATTTCAAGTAAACGCGGCTGCTACTTATAATAGGTACTCATCTAAATATATTTAACTCAAAGGTGACTGATTGACTGACATAGTGATCTATCAACGCACAGCCCAAACCACTGGACGGATCGGGCTGAAATTTGGCATGCAGGTAGATGTTATGACGTAGGCATCCGCTAAGAAAGGATTTTGATTAATTCTACCCCCAAGGGGATAAAATAGGGGATGAATAATCCCGAAATTTTTGTTAAGTTAAATTACACGCGGACGAAGTCGCGGGCACGCACAGCTAGTAAGATATATAAATGATGGTTAAATTTAAAAACTCAATAGACACTAGGTAGGACTCTGAGTTATCTAATTAAACTAGATGGAAACACTATTATTTGTAACATTATCCTATATTTTATCTAGATCAATCAGCTCTCACGCAAAATCCTGCACATAAAGCAGCCTAGTTGATAGTTTATCTAATTGTGTTCTGTATTCCATTGTACAAATTCAAATCAATCAGCTCTTGCGGATATTGTATGGCTACCATAACTAATCATAATCATCATAATCAGCCAACCCTAATCTCTAAATTCGAGCAGAGTTTATCAAACTCAACCTGAGTAGAAGTTGGTACGAATCCGGTCAAAATGTTGTTATCGGGCTACAGCGTAGCGGATTGGAACGCTTTCAATGTAGGTAGGTATTTTCAACTAAGTCGTCGTTGAATAACAGCTACCCATAGCTAACTCAAATTAGGTTAGTATCTAATTGTATTAAAGTTACCGGCACCTGCATATTATAACAGGCAATGAACGGGTACTTATAATGTTGAATTAGGTTTGTGGGTTTGGTTGTTTTGGTTTGTGGGATAGTGTGAGGTTTGGTCTGTGGGTCAAAATAAGATGAAATTACACACGTAATTAAAACTATGCAACTGACATGGTCTTTTATATTTATTTTTGACGGACAATGGCCGTGACACTCTGATATGGTAAAATGTGAACTTATCGGTGTAGTGTTAACCGTGTGAATTACCGCTTACAACTAATCAACTACCAAGCGTAATTGAATTAAAATTGCTATTTAGGCATGCCAGATAAACAGCTATGCTTTTATTTTAAAGCACAAGGGATGAAATGTGCTTCAAGTGGTCCTAAGACGTTACCCCCATTTTCTAATGGCAGCAGTGTTTGTATCATGTCACCGATTTCCAATAAAAAGCGGGCAGGTCAGCACATTAACTTTTCAACTTACTGGTCTTAAACTTTGACACAAGGTCTTATTAAAGTTGTAGCCAGTTGAAACTCACTGAGGATTGCGGGGAAATTCGTGTAATCAACGCTTGGATCTCCACTGAGATGGCCCGTTTAACTGTCTAGGCAAGTGCTACTACCGAGTTAATATAGATTAAAGCCGCAAAGTACGCAAAGGGGCCTTCATAATATATATCGTCATTTTGTTGTGAAACATCCTAAATATCTATAGCGACAGTTAGATTAAAGTAATTCTAGTCTAGTAAAAATGTTGGTTACCAGACAAATAAAACGGTACATTTATTTAGAACCGTAATACGTTTTACGTCTCAAAGGTAAAATTTATTTGCTAAACCTTTTTTAAAAAAGCATGAATTTGTGAACGCACCTAACCGTTCCCGCGCTCGCGAGCTGTCAAATGTTGGGGCGCGCGAACTTTTAGCGGGAGCGCGCAACGGGTGACGCAATAAAAACGTTATAAAATTTCTAATGGGAAAACGTACGGGGAGTTTTCCCAGTGAATTATGAATGGTAACGAGCAGCGCGCCGCTCCCCCTTTTGTATTGAGTCTGACTGCGCCAAGTTTCGACTTGTTTCTTTTGTAGATTGCGGTCGTGGTTTAAGCGATGCGAAAAATAACATTGTGCTTATACAAATTTACTTCCATCGGGTTCAGAGTTGCCTCGTTTCGAGTTTTTGGACTTGGTGAAAAATTTCAATGCAATTAGTGTTGGTACGTGTATGGTACACTTATTCATTAGACATTATACATGTTGTTTGTAACATGTAACGATTTATAAACCTACTAGGAATTACAAAAATAATCTGTTGTTTTGGTTCCGGATAGGTACCATCACTGTTTTTTTTTTTGTGATAAAAAAATCTATATAGACCAGCCAGCATCATATTGAGGTCTGTAGGTAAATTGAGATTATTTAGTACAGATAGTAGGTACCTACCTATTGTACCTATTGCCTTAGTTTATTTGTTATAAGGCATCAATAAAATAAATTATAAATAATGTACTTACATGGAAACAAACGTTACATACTTAAATAGGTATACCTAACCAACGTATGAAAAAGAGCTGATGAAAACATAGACAAGTAAGTTTTATTTTATAGGTATTTCTCTCCTTTTAGCTGGCCCAAATAAAGAAAGATGGAAATGGTAGGCGAGCGTCGGGAACCTCCATTCGTAATTTAAAAATGTAGTGACCAAATTTTATGTGAGTAGGGACGGAATTAAAATGTATTAAGTATTATGATCTTAGAATAAAAGAGAAAATCTGACGTAATTTTAATAGACTATATTATGTTAAAGAATTAAATAGCTACCCATAAGTCATAGTTAGTATATCATACTAATATTATAAAGATGAAAACTTTGTTTGTTTGATTGTACCTAATGAATAGGCTCCGAAACTACTGCAACTATTTGAAAAATTCTTTCCCTGTTGGGAAGCTACACTATCCCCGGGTGACATAGGCTACAATATATTTTCAAAAAAATGAGGGATCCTTACTAAAACTCGAATAATGTAACCGAAACGTACCCGTGCGAAGCCGGGGCGGGCCGCTAGTAAATTATAAAGTTTAAAGAACTTGATTAATAAGTAAAATTATAATTTTCTATTTGAATTAGTTTTTTTACTTAACAATGTCGGCAAACTAGCATACGACCTGCCCGATGTTGGCCAGTTACTTAACATTTCTCGCGCGAGGCCGACTTGAAGGTGGGTCAGAGGGAGGTGAAGAGAGGGCTGGTTGGGTTTCCGACTCTTTCACTCATCGTACAAAATATTTAATAATTTTAGCCCTTTTGACGTCCCACTCCTGGGCACGGGCCTCCCCTCAACACGAGGGGGATTCAGGCCGTAATCCACCAAGCTGGCCCAGTGCGGGTTGGCGGATACCACATGTCTTTAGAAAATTGGTTAAATCTTCTAAGACATGCAGGTTTCATCACGATGTTTTCCTTCACCGTAAGCACAAAACAAATCGTACAAAACGCAACTATATTAGCTGCCTTACGCCGATCCTTTGTGAGAGGTTGGTACTACCTATATGTATCGTCAATTGGCTACAGCTTGGCTCTTCTACCATCGATGGAGTAAACGACTGTGTATCGGCTGGTTCGATTAAACAATGTCCTAATAAAACAACAGAAGCTTGGCAACCCCAAAACAAGAGCGTGAGCGTGCGAAAGTGTGCAGTTTTTAGCGACTTAACACGACAGTCCCTTTTTTCAGAGCCGCGGGCCGGACGGGACGCGGTATTAAAACTTGTATATCGGATTAGATGAAATTACTAAGTGCTCGAGTTAAGAGGGTCGCCACACCGAGCGATGGACGATGTGAATTCAGAAAAGCTCTCCGCTCACCTATTTACTTTACTGAGACTAAAAGTACTACAGCAAATGATGTTTGTAGTTCCTAGTATTCATTACAGATTGTAGGTACTTATTGTATTCTTTGTAGTATGTTTTATTCAACGTTTTGTAATTATAAGAAAGATTTTTGTATAATGATGCCTCGTACTCATTAATTATTTGCTGTATTGTTACAAAACCTCTCGTAGACATATTTAAATTATATTAGGAACTATAGAAATACCTAATTTACATTTTCGTTATCTTTATTTTTCACGGATGTTTGTACATTAAATTTAAAGCGTTTTAGTTTTATTTAGAATATAATCGGAAAATGTTTTTTTTTTTATACTTAGAGTAAGTCGATGACCTAGTTGGTTTACCTTGGGGTCAATGACATTCGATATTATTATTTGCTCAAATATGAAATCTTTAGATCAAATTGTAAAAATATTATCATTGCTTCAGTCCATGACAGTAAGAAGGCGACTTAGTTAGTGGCAGTATCTCCATATAAAACTGTTTGTGTCAAATCAGCGTAGAGTCGGGCTCCAGTGAAATTGGAAAAAAGCTACAAAGCTATAGATCCACCTATCTTAATCTTAATCATTTAACACTATGTTTCAGTTTGAATCTAGAATCAAAAGAAATATTAGCAGCAACGGCTAAGATGTAAAAATAAGAAAAACATAAATTTACGAAGCAGTAGAAAACAAAGCATTCGTAAGCTTCACTTGCGGCAACCAATTCCGAATTCATACAGATTATGCCCCACATTTACATGCTTCGGAACGCGCCCGCGCCCGTTCAGTTGGCGCGCCTGAATAAAAGATGGCCGACACGTGTCTCTAATGCACTCATCAATTATTACGCAATTCCCGCCCGCCGGAGCCTCCCTTCGGCGCTGCGTTTTGATAGCTCAAGATTCACGGAGTTTTCATGTTTAATGTACTCAGATATTTACATGTTTATGTAAGTATACCAAGTAAATATGTAGGTAGATATGGAATCCTATATCGTAGTACCTACCTAAGTACTTGATGCCCAATCTTTATTCTACATATAAAACCTATACCCATAAGGATATGGAAGCATCATCTATTGCACATGAAATGTTTGGTAAGTTATAAAAGTTCTGTTTATAAACGCTCTAAGAGTTACTGGCCTGAAATTAATTATTTTATATTTAATTTAAAAAAAGGTCTTAGGTAACTGAAAATCTTTTGGAAAGCATTTCAATATTATCGGAGATCATCAAAAATGCTTTGTTAGGACTCGGTGACAACGAAACTTTATAGAATTATTTTCTATAGCTTGTACTAATCATCGAAAAAGCCCTGACGATTCAGTAGTACAGGGTCCGTTATTTCGCAAAGATCTTCCCATAATTAACAGTAAACGTTGAATAATAACCCAATCTCACCACAGATTGCCTCCCGCTTCTGTGGACCAGGTATCTAATACATCGACTGCCAATAGCTGGGTTGTCGAGAGACAAACAGTTGTATAAACTGAACAAATAAGAACAACATGGAGCTACTTATCAACCGCTGCTCCCTGGAGTATCTCCCTGAAAGCGTGACCCTGTTGGCTTTGTTACGTGTCGCTATAGAAAGTGATATATTTTCATAGCAACAGAACATCGGACGGTAATCTTCGAAGCGTTAGTCAAAAACTTGTCCAGTTTTTGTATAAGTATGTTCCTTTGTTTTCTTTTAATTTGTGACACTAGAGGTTATTAATTCGGGTTAATACATCGAAATGAGAGATGGGGGAACCCATAAAGACAACCACATACATAGGTTGGTGGGGATTAATCTCGGACGAACAGAAAAATGTAGCCAGAGCACATAAAACTAATAAGTGTAGCTAACAAAAGTAATTTCAAACATCAATCCACATTATTTTTTAGCTTAGTTCATGTGTTTTGTTTATTTTTTTTCGTCCGTTCGTTTATTTTCGATACTGCATAAATACATTTTTAGTGATTAGGCGTAAATACTCTGGATTGATTGATTGATTAATAATAATTGTATTACTTTTGCTGGCTTCACAGACAAGTTCGACAAGCTCCGTTTACGTTACTCTTTTTGTCTGAGGGTTTCGACTCTGATTAAAATTCCCCGTCCTCCTCCACTAATACTTTATTGGTGAGCTGATCGCTACAAATATAGTAACTATTAAGTACTTACTGGTGTTTAAAATCTTATACAACACCGCGACTTCATATACCAATAGGAATGAGTTGTTATTCTTCCTATCGGCATGCTACTATCCCGTTACGTAATATCTCCGTTCCCCTGTATATTCGTTGTCTTCGGGTCCGTCTTAATCACGGTGCGGGCATCATTAGTCAGACGGATCGGCTAATTACCGCATTTGTAGGTCGCAAACTACTCCATTTAACCTCCTGTGTTAGATTTGGCTGAATTTTATAAAGAATTATAAAATATTTGTTAATTCACAAAAGCCCCGGTTTCTTGGTAAGCAATACCTGAGTATTATTAAACAAAGAGTTACATAAGAGGTATTTGCAAATTATTTACAATGCATTGTACAGAACATTCTTAGGTACGGATAGTCAAACAGACTTTAAAGCAATTTTCACTTATGTGATTTTTGTCACGTAAGGAAAAAACATTTGGGTATTATTTCTTTTTTCCCTTATATAAGCCATAATAATAATAAAACTGAAATATTAAAGTTTGCTTCCTCTAAACTCTTCATTTAAATACGTGTTCATTAAAATACGTGGCATCGTTCTCCTCTCGACCCCAACTTTATCTTAAAGCGGGAGGTCTCATTAGATCCAGGCCGGCCATTGTGTGACACCCTCACCTCGGCTGCCCTCGAGTGAATTATGTATCGACAACACTGGCTAATGTAGGACACGGTAGTGAGGTGACAATTTAAGGTTATAAAAAACTTGATCTGAATTTTCCCGACAAGCAATTTTAAGAAATCCTCTTCTAACGTTGAAAGTTGACTGAAAAACTGAAGAATTAGAGTTCAGACTATACTAACTAGATTGCTGTTATTGGACTTAAAAAGAAACAAAGAATCATCTACGTAACAGTAAATATTTATTAAAATGTAAACAAACTAAAACACATTAAGCGTGTTTTCCACTTAAATTATAGCAATAATAAAGCACCGCACTAGAGCACATTACCACCTTGTAAAATATAGAGGTGGCAACCCCGGCCGGCTGAGATTGGCTCATTAATTTAACAGCGTGCAACACTTAAGCCAGGCGTACCAACATTTTCGCAAATGAAGTGGCGGGAATACCTTACCAAGATACATTTGCTGCCCTCAAAACCACAAATAAATGTAATGTGACACGTAGTTCAACGTCATAAAGAACAACTTACTGTGTGTTCATGGGGAATAATAAAATTGTAATAAAAGGGTAGGTCTAAGCTGGAAGTACAGTCGCTTTTGTGTTCTCAGGTAGGGGAAAATTCGGGGCTTTGATTTGTAGCGTAATCTTTTGTTCGATAACCTAGTTAATTATAGCAATTAATTTCGATTTCAGAATTTTCTTTGAACAGAAAATCACCTGATCTTCTACCTTTTATGTTTAGGTAACACTTTTGGTAATTTAATATGATAAGAAACTGGGAATTATAAATCAATCGATAAGAATTTTACCTACTGGTCAAGACGACGCATCTAGATTAATTCCCGAGCAGCGGGAAACTTATTCTCCTATAGAGCCTTGATTGGTGATGTTTATTTATACTTATGGGTCGACGGATGGCTCTTAGCTATAATAAGACTTAGTTTGACAAGAAGCTGTGGCCAAAACAAAACCTAATATTATAATAATTATCTAATTCATTCTGGTCTTTTATACTGCAAGTTCCAATTTAATGGCTAGTTTTTACAACCATTAACTGTATTGTTTTCTTATATTTACGCGAATACTACACATTGAAATAAAACTATTTTACGGATTTTATCGCGTTTATTAACTTTATGTTCCCGACGTTTCGGTTGCTTTACAGCAGCCATGGTCACGGGGGGACTGAGGTGTTAGACGTCCTGATGTCATAGTTAGTAACTGGGTACCCTCATATTTAGTTGTTATTTGCGGTCCGATCCACGCAGAAAGTGCTCACAGTGTCTCGAGGTCTTGCAATGGTACACTTGGTTTTGGATTTAATTATATTAATTACTGGATCCCAAGTTGGTGGTAGCACCCAGCCATCTTCCCTATTGAAATTAGGATGTTTTTTAATTTCAATAGCCTCACGTATCATCCTTGGTCGGAATGGGTGTTCTTTTGCGAGGATCTGTGGTTTATCAAATCTGATATAATGGCGGGTGCGGTCCTGTACATGTTCACAGATTGCAGACTTCGTGGAGCGCCGGTGTTTCACGTCAGCTATATGTTCTTTTACGCGGGTTTTAACTGATCTTTTAGTTTGCCCTATGTAGGAGAGCCCACATTCACAATCGAGTTTGTATACCTGCATCCCTGCATCCCTGCATCCCTGCATCTTGTAGAGGAATGTGACACTTGACAGGTGGTAGGAACTGACTAATCTTCTTTGGTGGCTTGAAATAAGTTTTGATTGAAGCACGTTTCAAGATGTAGCCAATCTTGTCTGTGACACCTCTTATATATGGTAGTACAGCAGGTAGACGCTCGACTGTGGCTGGTTTCACTCGGTCACTGTGATGGCGGCGCGGGATCCGAAGCTTGTTGTCATGCAATACTTGCTTGACGTGACGGATCTCGGCAGCCAGGTGTTGCTCATCACAGATCCCTTGTGCTCTCTGAAACAAAGATTTACCCACGGTAGCTAACTGTGTTGGATGGTGGTGAGATTCACCGTTTAAGTACCTATCAGTGTGGGTCTTTTTCCTATACACGGTGTGGCCTAAGGTGTTATCAGGATTACGGATTACTAAAACATCTAAGAATGCTAGAGTGTTGTTGGCCTCTAACTCCATTGTAAATTTGATTTTAGAGTGTATGGAGTTAAGATGGTCGAGAAATGCTGTTATTTTGTCAGATGGTAATATTGTGAAAGTATCGTCTACGTACCGCTTGTAGAATCTTGGGGTCACAGGCGAAGTGCGAAGGGCTGTCTCCTCGAAGTCTTCCATGAATATATCGGCGACAACAGGAGAAACAGGGGAGCCCATCGCTACACCATCTACTTGCTTGTAGAACTGTTCATTCCACAACAGATACCCGGATGTGAGGCAATGTCTTAAGAGTTCAGCATATTCCTCTGGCATGTTGTTCTCTGCTAGCTTCTTTGATACTATAGTGATGCAGTCTGCTACAGGTATACAGGTAAACAAAGACTGAACATCAAAACTGACCATAGTTTCATTGTCAGCAAGATGTAGATGTTTAATCTCACTGACAAAATGGTATGAATCCTTTGTATGTGCTCTTGTGTGTCCTCTTAGTAGTGAGAGCACCTTCGCTACGTGCTGGGCCAGACTGTATGTTGGTGTGTCAATCTGGCTTACAATGGGACGCAGCGGGGCCTCGGGCTTGTGTATTTTAGGTAACCCATACAGCTTAGGTGGTTTTGCGCACGAAGGTATCAATGATTTGACGTCTAGATTCAATGCATCGGAGTGTTTCTTTAATAGATCGGTAGTTGTTTTTAACACGTTTGTAGTTGGGTCTGTTTTGACCTTTTTATATGTTGTTTCATCCGATAAAAGTTCTACAATTTTTGCATTGTAATCTGAACAATCGGAACATAAAGCCGGGAACATAAAGTTAATAAACGCGATAAAATCCGTAAAATAGTTTTATTTCAACCATTAACTGTGTCAATATGTTTAATTTGAAAGGAAACAACATTACGAACGATTAATAAAGATTTTTAAAGATTAATGTGCGTTACTTACGGTCATTAATAAGGATCAAACATACGGGTTTGTTGCAAGATATCCCCATGTTATAGGGCATCCCTAATCACGTGTTATTGTCAATCCATTCAACTGAAAGTCGATGATTAACATTTGTGTTTTTTTCTATACAGGTTGGAACAGAAAGGGTAGGTATACTTTTTTTCAAATCTTAAATTAGTAATTCTAAAACTATCAGCTTTGGAGGAAATTTGAAAAACAAAAGGTGCTACAGGGATACAGCTGTTGACAGATTTCATAAGTCTACAAAACATTTAGCACTTCAACTGTCCCACAAAGCCGAAAGTTTTAGATTTACAAAGTAAAGTTGCAAAAAATAGTATACCCTTTCTGTTTCACCTCGTATAGAACAAAGTCGGCCAACATTCGTACCTACGACCCGTCCGTTGTGAAGCTGTTACCTTAGCCAATAGATGCTCGCAACACCAATGGCGTTGCTCGTGCGTTGCCCACTTAAAGGGTATGTCCATATGAGTTGTAGTCATTTGGCAACAGTTTCTCCTCACACTGTAAGCGAACTTTATTGAATTTTGATATGACATTCGGCCCACAAGAATCACATTCGTTACACGAGCATCCATATAGTATTTTGTTATTAGACTAAATGCCATGCGATTTATCTAAATATATATGTCGCAGCCAAATAGCTTAATTCGCCGTTCAATTAACAGCCTAGGCACTGTACTAAACAGCGCCGTTCAACTAGCTGCCTAAATGATATTCAGCCGTATCGTCTGCTACAATATTTAATACACTGGCTGGCTAATGCTTAGGCAACTGGTTGACATTTAAGTACTACAAAACTTTTTCAAAATACTACCCAAGCAGAACGACCTGGATGGGTTTAGGTTAGGGTTATTTTTTTTATGACCCCACAGAAACCCCACCCGGCAAATAGATTCGGTGGATCTAAAAAAAAACCTAAAAAACCTAAGTACCTAATAAAATTATTCCATCAAAGTTGTTTTTTTTCGACGCCATATTGACCAAAGAGAATATAGAATATAGAGATATTGACCGTTTGGTGAGTTTCGGCGCTAGGTGGCAGAAAGTAGAACTAAATTGAAATGAACAGGCTAGCCAGGTAATTAAACGGCTAGGCAAGTAGTGAAACGTCATCGATCCAAGTCATTTGCCTAGCTGTTTGATCAAATGGCTGAATATCATTCAGGCCACTAGTTGAACGGCGCCGTTTAGTTAAGTGCCTAGGCTGTTAATTGAACGGCGAATTAAGCTAGTTGGCGGCGACATATATAACTCAAAGGTGACTGACTGACATAGTGGTCTATCAACGCACAGCCCAAACCACTGGACGGATCGGGCTGAAATTTGGCATGCAGGTAGATGTTATGACGTAGGCGTCCGCTAAGAAGGGATTTTGATTATTTCTACCCCCAAGGGGATAAAATAGAATAATCCCGAAATTGTTGTTAAGTTAAATTCCACGCGGACGAAGTCGCGGGCACAGCTAGTCGTAGTATAAAATAAAGTCGCTATCTAAGTAAGTCTGTTTCATAGAGTACTTGGTATTGGTCAGTTTATCCACTGAGTTCTTTTGAACTACGCGTCGGATTTTGATTTGTTTTCAATAACATTGAAAGAATTCTTCCGGAAGGTTTATGTTTACCTATTATGTATAATAAGATTCTAATGAAATGTGTAAATACAAGACATAATTTTATAATAGTTAAATAAATAATGAATTCAAAATTATTCTAACAAGTGTTGTTATCACAAAACTCTACATTAGCTCATCACATTAACCAAAACATCCCCTCTACATGAAAACTTGCCATATGTGTCGTACGTAAACGCCTGTCATTAAGAATAACTGCGCGGGGTTCAATTCCCGGGCCGCGCAACTCTCTGAGGAGCGGGGCGTTGTTTCTATGACGTGTCGTTTATTTTAAATGCCACTAAATAATTCGGAACGCAGCGGTTTGATTCCGATTGTAATCTGTGGTAATAACGAGCAAATGTCAATGAATGTTAAGAATTATATATCAAAAGAGGCCATAGACAAACCTGAGTGCACATCTGAGTGAAATATTGTTTAGGAATGATACGAGATGATGATAATTAGAGATCTCGTAACGAGCCTCTTAGATAATAAGGAATGGTCATGTAGCGAACCGTCCGATTCAGAATCCAAATATCAAAGATAAATAAGGATCTACTTACCGCTTTACATTTTTCCTTTATCATGAAATGGATTTTCGTGTCTTTGTTATCATAAATGAAAAGCAATAATTAAATAGCAGATAGTGGCTCGTATTAATAAGTCTGGAAACGGTCTTGAGTACACTTTTGACATGTCATTATATACTGGTATTACATAAGAATTCCATTTCCAAGATCAGGTCGTGACATTTCCGTGACTAAACTATCATTATCTACCAGGAATTAAAAAAAGCAAAACGTACTTATCACTACATAGTATAAAACAAAATCGCTTCCCGCTGTCTGTCTGTCCCTATGTATGCTTAGATATTTAAAACTACGCAACGGATTTTGATGCTTTTTAATAGATAGAGTGATCAAGAGAGAGTTATATGTATAATACATGCATAATATAGTAAAGGAACACTGATAATTTACAGGTTTCTAATGTTATGTCGTAAATAAACACTTTTTATGCGCCGTGCGAAGCCGGGGTGGGTCGCTAGTGTAGAATAAAACTCTCATCGGATTCCAGAGCCCTATGTAAGTACATACCTATCACATGAATGATGTACAGTATATAACAGATTATATGTATGTATAGTAGGTATGTACCACACAGCGTGGGCGTTTAAATTAACTTGTCTATTAACGTCGACGCGGCGCGTTATCAGCCCAATTATAATTCACGGCGCAAATGACACCGTCATTACCGGCCGCTCATAACCGGCTTAACTGTGTAGCCGGATACCCGGGTACGGACAGCGCACAAAATATATCTTATATATAAAATTCTCGTGTCACAATGTTAGTTACCATACTCCTCCGAAACGGCTTGACTGATTTTTATGAAATTTTATATGCATATTCATTTGATCCGAGAATCGGCTACTATCTATTTTTCATACCCCTAAAAGACAAGACAACGTCTGTCAGGTCAGCTAGTAATAAATAAATATCGCCAGACTGACACACCAACAGCATGGTCCCAAACTGAGCAAAGCTTGTACTATAGGCACCGTACAATGGACTGAGGACGATCCCAGTGACACCTATACCTGGGCAAATTACGAAAAGGCCATTTCCGAAATTTGCCCCGGCGGGAATCGAACCCGCAACCACCATGTGCAGTGAGCCGAGCGGACTACCCTGGAACTAGTGCGCCAAGCGGTCGACAATATTTAATCATTATCAACATAATTATTTATTTAATTTTATTCAACTAAGCTCTGACGGTGGTAAAGATAAGCATATATACGGCCTGGCTAAAGCGAGGCAGTACCACGCTCTCACAGGAAATCGGCGTATAGTATATTAAAGCTGCTATTTGTGCGATGAGTGAGACGGCCGGAATCTAATTCCCACTCATATTCCTTACCTCTGCCCACTCTCATTCTGGTTGGCAACGTGGGAGCAATACTAATCGGTGTTGCAAGCAATTAGAGGCTACGGTAACTGCTTAACATCAGGCAGGACATTTATAAGTGTGTTTGCAGACATCAAAAAACAACTATCAGTCTAATCCTACTAATATATTATTATTCTTATATTATTATATCCTACTAATATTATAAATGTGAAAGTTTGTGAGTGTGGATGTATGTATGTATGTATGTTTGTTCCTCCTTCACGCAAAAACTACTGAACGGATTTGGATGAAATTTGGAACACAGATAGTTTATAACCGGGATATAGGATACTTTTTATCCCGATAATTACAATACAATACAATACAATACAATACAATAACTTTTATTTGCGAATATAGGTAGGTATACATGTAACGTGTTTTTCCTACCTTTACACAGTTACACACCAGCAGCTCAGTCAGCAGTTTACATGTGTGCAGGGTATGTACTTGAAGTACTACAAAAGAAACAGCAGGGTTCCCGAGTCCAAGTATTTATTATGTTTCCTTCCGTTAATGCGGCCACATCATCATGATTACTCTTAGGTACAATCTTCACAAACCTTCAGGGTCACTTCGTACGCATCAGCGCCAGCTGCGCATATTGGCAATATGAGCGCTGAGGTATGTCCTGTTTGGTTAAGTACCTGTCTGATATGCGTCACATGGTGTGCCTGATGAACTCGGGATTTTACATCACTTTATATTATGATTAAGTTTTTTTTATGTTTAGTTTCGATATAACTATAAGTATAACGAACGACCCCTGTTAACAAAGAAATAAATTTTCATTAGAGACCGCGTGGATGTTTTATTTGACAATACTAATATTTGATTATTTTAATTTAAATTTCAATACTCACATTTTAGATGGGTCGGGAGGTCGTAATAATTTCATTTTGTTACGCCTTATTATTATTAATAAGATATTTAATTAGAAAAATTTGTGTACGTCCGTCCTCCACGTCACACAATCCAAAAGAAAGAACGCTAATTCGTTGCCACAGTCTAAATATCAAAATTACGTTAAGAAACCACAGTCTAGCGAAGATGTGCATCTATTATTTATATATATGTCTTTTATATTTTTTGATGTATGATAAGTTATATTAAATATAATATACTGTAGTTCTTAATATGTTTTTATTTAACGATTTAATGAGTAAATATAATCTCAAATTCTACGTTAATATACTGCCATCTAGTGACATAAAGTCGTAATCTTTAAGACATCAATTGTTAGTTTTTATAAATCTCAGAGTACTAGTGCATGACGTACTAGTTCCTATGATTAGACTCCAGAGTGAGCTTTTATCAAAGAATTTAAACACATAGCTATTTATTAGTAACTTGTCAAATTTATTTGTTACAGTTACAGATTATAAAAGTGCTTATGCTATATTCTACCAATTGGCATGCAAAATTCAAATTAATTAAAAGGGTCAATCCAATTAAATTAAAATGATTATCATTATTATATTATACATTCATTGATATTCATTCAATACTAAACAATTATAATAATAATCTAGTTTTCCTTTAAAAATTCGTCAACAGTATAATAGGCCTTATCTATTAGGAAATTATTTAACAAACTTTTAAAAACATTAATACTATTTGTCTTTCTAATTGATATGGGCAGCTTGTTGTAAATAGTTGGCGCCATACAGAATATACTAGTGCGCATCAGATGCGTTTTACTGGGCAAGTGGTGCAGGGTATGTTCACGACGACTTCCAGAAGGGTATTCAGTAAACAGGTGTTTATTACCTTTAACAAATATTGCAACTTCGCTGATGTAAAGGGATGGTACTGTTAGTATCCTTAATTGCTTAAATTTATCTTTGCAGGTGTCTCTCTTCTTTAAGCCTGTCATTGAGCGCATACATCGCTTCTGAGCTCTGAATACCTGCATCTTGTCTGTCGAGTTACCCCAAAAGATGATTCCATATCTTAATATTGAGGCTACGTGTCCATGATAGGCAGTCATTACCGCTGATAGGTTAACAACTTTCACCAGTTTATATAGTGCAAATGAAAATTGGTACAGCTTTTTGCATATATTTTGAATATGGAGCTTCCATTTGAGCTGATAATCAATCGTTAGGCCTAAGAATCGCGTTGATTCAGTATCAGCAATATTTGTGCTTGAATAATTAATGTCAAGTTTTTGCGTACGACGTTGTTTTTGTACGAATTCCGAAATTTTTGTTACGTTCAATACTACGCGGACGAAGTCGGGGGGCACAGCTAGTGATTTATAAAAAGTTGTCGTTTTGAAATACTACTACGAATAGCAGGACCATTAAACAAATGTAGTGACTTTGCTATCTGTACCAGAGGGTGTCGACGAGGCGTGTCCCACCCACTCCCCCCTTTAAACAAAGGCAAGCCAATTATTATTAAATATTCGCGGCTCAATTTATGGCGGCTGCGTAATCGCCGCCGGAGACAATGCGACGGATAACCGGATGGATAATTACCATTTTATTTTGTTTATAATAAATTCGACCAACAAGCGTACGATCTGCTTAATGTTAAGCAGTTACCGTAGCCCATAGACGCTCACACTTTACCGACCTGAAGGGAGGCCAAAGGAGTGGGAATTAGCTTCTAGCTATTTTACTCATCGAGTGAAACGCAGTTATAATAACTACTCTATGTCGAGAGATATCGATCTTCTTTAATGCCGATTCTGTGAGTGGGCGGTACGTACCTCCCCGGGTCGAGCCAGCCATTGTATGAGCTGCAGTCATTTGGCAATACTTGGCTCTATCACCGAAGAAACTCTAGAAAATTTTAGATAGGGGTTATCTAATATTTTCTAGAGTTTATTCTAGCGTTTCAAGCTTCAAGTCTAGTGTTTTAGTCATAAATTCTAAATTACCCACAGATCCAATAAGTATTTGATGTCTATGAGACTATTCATTCACTTATTCATTCACAATAATAAGGTTTATTGTTCTGCTCTATGGTATAAATGAAGATTAATCGACAATGATTCTAATTTAAAAATCGAGGTGTAAGTAACTTTTTTTCTAAAAAAGGACATCAATTTAAACGTTCTGTGCCAGTGACTTGTCGATAATTCGCGATTAGGCAGGTGTGCCGGTAATGTTGGCACACAATGGTTTCCGCCTCTTTCGCGCCAATAGTCACCTGTAATGTGTTTGGCACGTGTTCGTAAGGATTAAACACGTGTTTGGATGACGTTAGTTGCTATTGTATTCTTAACAGGCAAAAATTTTCTTTTAACAATTAATTTGGTGGGTAACTTAGGTATTGACTGAATCTTCACCACTCAAGTAAAACAAGCAAGATCATTAGAAGTCGAATTTGAACTTGATTACCATATCGTATGGCTTCTTTTTGGCCGTGGTTACTTATGTTGTAAACGACCTAGTTGCAGCGTTCCGATCCGGTGGTAGATTTACCCTCGCCACCTCTCCTGGCAGCGGCCCAAGCCGAGGTCGTGTCCCTAGTGACGCCCTTGAGCTAGCTGCCCCCCTACCCCTATGGCTGGAGCGCACTTGCGCTCGCCCTCTGTCCGGGTGAAGTTGTTATGGCCACTCTGGCCAACAACATATAGTCAATTCAAAAAAAAAAAAAAAAAAAAAAAAAAAACGACCTAGTTATTAAATACTAAGTGTTCACACTCTGTTTCAGTGCATGCCTGTATTAATAGGTAAGGGGTTCAATCATCTTCAAATAGCTTTCCCCATATACAGGATTCATCAATGATGTCTTGACATGACTTCAATATAAATTTGAAACTACTCGTAGGTAAGGTACATATTAAAAACGTCGCGTCCCGATTCATACGGTCTGCGTAATCCGTCTGCCGATTTCCCGCCAATTAACTAGGTTGCTAGGCAACCGAATCCCTCATGGTAGAGTTAATAAATATAGAGATACCTACGGACTATTGGAAATAGAGCCACTTATGAAAGACACGAATATATTTAGAAAGTTATTGGGTCCTATTATAATCAAGGTAAAGCATATTGTGATAGGTTTGTGTCACGAAACCAGTACTGCTCGGGTATGGGTCGTGATACGCGTAATATTTGTGATATTACTGATGGCGCCAGGAATATTCTTATATAGACCACCTACCTACATTACAGCGTCATTATACGACAACTGTATCTGTAGTTTAACAAACTCTTGATTACAGTTTCTATCAAACATCTACTTACGTTTGTATTTACCTACAGATTCAATTCTATTTGTTTATGATGGCAGCAACTCACCTATCCCGAGATTGTCTAGACTATTAAATAAGTACACTGTTTCAATGGACGTCTTAGCGACAAATATCAGCGGTTTCCGCAGGCACTTGATCGAGAATGTTCCAGACTAATCCTTAGTATTACTACTTTTTACTGCACTGTTCTATTGTAAGGCACTACTCGTATTATTAGTTATCCCTTTACTTATAAGACTCATCGCTATTGCTATTATATAGTATTACTATTACGCATCTCACTGTATCAAAAGATTAATTTTAATTTTATATACTTACCAATTTACATTCATTGTTTTGATTTTTCATTTCTTCAGTGTTATTATTGTATTGTAACGGAATGTACCCAAACTATTTAGTTGTTATAGTTTTAGCTATTTAAAAAATTGCAAGCGGTGTTTACCTTTAATTGGCTGTGCAGTTGGCAAGATATTTTATGTGCACTTAGCTTGTAAGTTTTACTGTAACAGTCGTTGGTAGACCTTAATAAATAAATAAATAAATAAATAAATAAATGATCATGTGCAGAGAGAGCTCTTACAATACAAAAGTTCGTCCTTAATGGTAAATCAATCATCGGCTCACAATAAAAAAACAACAAAATCGGTGGGTACCTATTGCAATTTTATAAAACCTTTTCCGCTCGCTCGCTGCCGCGCTAACGGCGCGTTTAACTATGCAAAACGTTATTCGAAAATGGGATCCGGTTCAAAAACGTGGCGGTACCATTTTGTTAATAGTTTAATCTGCGACGGTGATCCGCGGCCAGCCGCATGGAATAACTACACGTGAATATTTTACACGCCATTTTCAGTTGCCTCGTTTCGGTCCTGCCACGATTGCCGTATTCGAAATTTGAAATGTTAAATTTTATTATGTTATGTTTTTATTTTATTTTATTTATTATGTTGGTCATGATGAGAAACTTTTTATTAAAAGACGTTGTATTGACTAATCTGCTTGTTAATTGACGCGTTCCTTATTACATTGTGCTCTAACATGCTAATTTTTATATTGTTTGCTCTGCAGTGCATCACTGACTAGTAGTCAGTGACTACACCTTCGGAAGGCAGCAAAGGACTGTAAGTACCTGTTCTCTTTGATATTACTTTTAATGTTGCACATATTCAAATGAAATCAGCATTGTATACGTAAATCTACATTAGGTACCTACCTACTCAATTTAATTTACTATCGTATTTATTTGTCCCTGGTGTTGTACACACACCGACATATAGTTAGTACAAGAATCCCGGACACAGTAAGACGGGATTGCATCCTTTGTAAGCACGGATAGAGGGCAAAAAAACCCTTCAACACTGCTTGCTAGGTTTGTGAGGATGATGAGAATCGATACTTTTACGATATATGGGTAAGTAGGTATGCAATTTGTTTTGGGAACTCTGTCTTTTTTTCCAACCGTGTGTATCGAATAATAGATTGTCAATAGTTGTTCAATATACCTAAACACGGGTTTAATCAAAGAAATTGTGGTATCATAATAACTTATTACTACAATTTATTTGGGTTTAATTGATATTTTTCCATGACGTGAAACTATAGTCTCAGTTAATTAATCCGGGTAGTTGCGGGTTCGATACCCGTCGGGGTAAATTTCGGAAATGACCTTTTTGTAATTTGCCCCGGTCTGGTTGTCACTGGGATCGCCCCCTCTCCATTGTACGGAATCCATAGTAAACACGTTGCTTAGTTTGGGACCATACAGTTGGTGTGTCAGTCTGGCGATATTTTTTTATTATCTACTAGTTTTTGCCCGCGACTTCGTCCGCGTAGACTTACGTAAAGTATTATGTGTTAATCCAGGTTATAAATTATCTGTGTTCCAAATTCCATCCAAATCCGTTCAGTGGTTTTTGCGTGAAAGAGTAACACACATACATCCACACTCACAAACTTTCGCATTTATAATATTAGAAGGATATATTAAAATGAGTGAGTCAATAAAAAATAAAAATTGTCGCAATATCGATGTAGTGTCGCCCATAAAAGAGTTCAACTCCGCATCTCAATCCATCGGCTCGTATGTTTTTAATTTGCAGCATGTGACCGCTCCCACATATATTACACGGGACAAACAAACGCCGGATTAGATCCGCCCGGAGGATCCGCCGGCCGGGCGCGGGGCGGGCGGCGCGGGGCGGGCGGCCCACAGGGTGCGGGCAAACTGTTAGCGCCTCCGGATTTATGTCCGGACTCCGGATATTGACTAGAACGCTGTGCCAGGTATGTTATCTTTTTTTTTAGCTAGATCATAGGATTTTATGTGAAACTGGATTGCGCTCATGATTTTCTGGTTAATACGATATTGTTCCTTTATGAATCTACGTTTAAGTGTATATTATTATTTAACACATCTATAGACAGAACAACGAGGCGAGTGAGAGGCTCCTGGTGGTACTGTGTCTCTCTCACTCCAAGTTGCCATGCCTAAATACCCCTACCGTCCCCCATGGACACCCTTAGTAAAAAGAGAGACACAGTCCCACTAGCAGCCTCTTATTGCTGAGTGATCACTGATGCACAAAAAACTATCTGCCGTTTTTTGTGCATGAGTGATATCTCCTGTTAAGTATAAGGCTCTCCGACCTAGGCTCTACCCAACTTTTTTCAAAAGAAGCTCACTCAATGTGAGTTACATTAATAGAGAGTAACACACAGATGTGATTTTTTTTTACAAATACTCTTAGTTATACGGTAACAATTATAAATCAGGGCCCAATAAAAAGTATCATCCTGTATACTCGACTCCCATTTAAATTGATATAAATTAATCCTTTAGCAATGCGCCCCTCAAGAAAGAAATCCCATTACGTCCAGATTCGATTAACGTTTTAACAGGATCCCCCCGCCCCTTCACCCCTTGCATCTTTGGCTCGGGACTGTCCGCCACACACGCCTAAGCATGTTTAACGTACTTTATTGGTAGTACTTAGTAGTTTTATTTTGGCAATAAATTGGTTTTAGGATTTTCTTGGGTCGACTAGATATTACCATTTTATTGTGTTCAATACCTAATAGTTTAGTAGGTACTTTGTTTTGTTAACTGCACACTTTGACATTTGTGTCAATAGACTCGATAATAGTGCTCATCACTACGAAAATAAAAAATAGAGTCACCATGGATGACAGCTCCGCCCGAGTCTTCGTGCGCGTGTTTTTTGGAACGGAATTTACATACAAACTTCCACCATAGGAGATTCACCATTCAAGTTTTATTTTTGCGACGATATGTAGCCTATGTATGTCCTTCTCCAAGGTCCAATCTATCTCTACGCCAGAACTCATCGAAATTGGTACAGCGGTTTAGGCGTGAAAATCCGTCATGATCCGTCTGTAAATCCGTCATGAAATCTAAAATGGACTAAAATATTTTTTTTAAAAATTTATTTAACTCTGAATTTTAATTCAGTTACGATACCCAACAGTGACTACTCCACTTTAGTTCACAACAAGTATTGACACGGTCATCCGAGCCTGTTTAAAAACCAATTTCCCTCAACAAACAACTAACAAAAAATCAAATAAAAACCCGACATCTTCAATTACACTCCTTTAACATGGGTTGTGCAAACACTCGGCTCGGATCGGTGCGGTCCGAATCGAATAACTATTCGAATACGAAATCGATGCTCTCGCTTCTCGATCCCCATGGGATGTCCCCCGGCCACATAATGTGATTCTATTATGGATGTATCAGTGTCAAATGAGATGACGAAATCGGAATACTCTTACTACACCTTACCTACAAGTTACAAAAAGTATTGTCAAGTTTTGATTCTGCCACTAGGTTGGTTAGTATATATTTTTGGATTTTTTAAAGCATTTTCTAAAATGCCTTTATAATTTGGTTCCTTTTTTATTTAATCTTGGACATCAAAAAGTATAATTAAAATAACTTTACTAGCCAGTAATGTTACCATAGACTCATTAAAAAAATAGTAAAGGAAACAAATTACACTTTCAAAATTTAAAATGAGAACACCAATCAATAGTGCAGGCAGTGCACCAGCTGAGGGGAACGACATGAGTCGTACGGAGCCACCTCATTGATTCCGCTAATCCTGCGGGAATCTTAATGGGAATGCTCAACGCGGGAGAAAATTAGACGGACACGTGGCACAGCCGCCAGTTGTAATGACGTCATTCGAGAGTGTTTTACATGTAAACATCTGTGATGAAAATATACTTAGGTAAGTCTTAAACTATTGGTTATTGATTAGAAGTAAGTTATTAAGTATTTGGGACATTCGCTTTACATTAGAAAACTGTCCGGTATTTTTTCAAGTTTTTTTTACCAATTTAAAGTAAATAAACGTCACACAATGGAAGACAAGTTCATAGTAAAACCAGGTCTAAAGTTTCTTAACATAAAATCTACATAACCACACCAATACAGATTGGCCGGACATTTGATCCAGGACCTCATAATATAATAACTGGCATAAAAATCATGCGATGCGATCATTAGATACTAAGTAGATATCAGTATCTTACTTCTTAACCTGTTGGTCGAAGTATAACCACGTCCAACTAAACTAAATTAATTAAATAGTATTTATATTGGTGTTTTTATTTATTTTCTTTGTTATTTTTAATTCTTTAGGTTAATTTTCTTTTTAAAAGTGAAATTGTTATTACTAAGTGTTTTTTTTTACACACCCTACTGGCCAAATATTTTCTTGCATGCTGTGTTTACCTTAAAAAATTGTACATTTAGAATAAGAAAAATTGTGATAAGAACTTTGTTATTTTTGGTGTGACAGTTATTGGTAAACCTAAATAAATAAATAAATAACAATTTGGACCAGGACGAAAAAAACTGTTTTTTTTTTCCTTTTTTTTGTAGACGTTATAACAGTCGCACGCAACAATGATTGTCGCTAGTGTCGCAGGCTCGTTATCGCAACACGCCGCGATAAACGACCCTATTATGTCAAGTGACAGTTGCGAGCGGTCCCGCAGGACAGATATTTTACTTTACTTGATTTATCGCCACTCCGGGGGCCGCTAGGTGTTGTGTTTTCGCTTTTTCGGGGATAATTAGCGATTAAATTGTTGGGATTGTGTAATTTTACGCTGATGCAGTTTTAGGTACTTTGTGAGGTTTTTTTTATCTGCGGATTGCCGGCCTATAAATATGAGATAATTACAATAATCCAACCTTTTAATACCAAGTGTAAGTATGTCAATCAAGTATCGATGATCCTTTCATAATAATACAATGTGCCTAGCTAAAAGAAGTGGGTATGTGAGGAATTTGTATATTATTTCGTCGTAGGCAACAATTAAATGTGTGTTTCGAACATTATTCTAATTTCCAAGTTTAAAAAGCAATACAGTACCTACAGTTCATAAATCACGTCAAAATTGAACAAATTAAATTGTAATTTGTTTGTCATCCGTTGCAACATTAGTAACATAATAATTATACACAATAACTTAATTGAAACATTTGCAAGCGAAGATTTAAATATGAATGCGTGCATTGGCGCGTGACCGATATCACATAATTCCAAATTTGAATAAAGACGTTCCAACCGCGGCGTCAGCGAATTCAAATTTCGAATGAACGTGCATCGCAGAACCGTTTATTTAAATTTAACACGCAGTTGACTCTGAATAGAAAAGTATGGCGTCCGAAGTGAAATTATAAAATTATCCCTGTTTGTCTATTGCGAAACACAATAGGTACATTGTACATTTTACACGCTATTTAACAATTATTTACCATTTGATTTGTGTACGGACACGTGTATAAATGAACTAATTTGCATAATCCGTTTTATTAAAGTCGAACTTACGATTAGCGTAGCAATGTGATAACTATATAGTGAGGACGTAGTGATTTATTGCTGTTTGCCGCTTGTTAGGCAAATTAGGTGTTATTGATCCTTCATATCCTACTAATATTATAAATGCAAAGTTTGTGAGTGTGGATGTTTGTTACTCTTTCAAGCAAAAACTACTGAACGGATTTGGATGAAATTTGGAACACAGATAGTTTATAACCGGGACTAACACATAGGATACTCTTTATCCCGATAATCCTGAAATTTTTGTTAAGTTAAATACTACATGGACGAAGTCGGCGGGCACAGCTAGTATTACATAGTGCTAAAGGTAAGTGAGTAACACTTTTATCCCCCTTGTAGAGGCAAAATCACAAAAACTTGTTTTTATTTGTGAACCCAGACACGATAGGTTTCTAATGACAAATTAATTGTTATTGGTCGCCACATGTCCCCACGTCATCCACCACACATTTGCCGATCAATCATTTATTGAACGCATCCAGACTCCCGCCGAAAGCTTCCCCAAATCATTGTTAGTAGGATTTTGTTTTGACCCGAACTTGTTACCGGAAAAATTGCATAAACAACTGATTTGTAGTGAATTATTGGCAGTGTAATATGTACCTACTCTCCGTGCCTTAGATGTAGAATCAACTAGAGTACACTTCAGAACAATATTTGTGAATATCAGCAGTGCTATTCTGAGAAACTCAAATTATTACGCGCGTGAATCCACAGATGAACTGTCAAACTTTTTATGGAAATTTCTCGCGTGTGTTATTACCTATATGAATTTGTCGTTTAAAAATAGCACTGCAGATTAGAGATATCGTCCGAGAAGTAATAGTTAGCAATTAACCAAAACTTTAGTCCATAATGAGTATGTACATGTTTTAAATTTACGCTAAGTATATATAAAATTAATAAATAATTACCTACCTACCGACCTTCTTTTCGATAAATCATATCGGATTAAATTCAATTTATTGGTTTCAAGCGTTAATTAAGAGCTAATGAAAACAAATACGCAGATGATACAGTATACATAATTACGTATTTTTTACCTTTCCCATTCTTGATTATTCTACAAATAATGTGAAAATAAATCCAGTCCTGTTGATATCATTGCATTTTACCTCAAAAAGTGATCGAGAACGGCGGTCCCTAGAGGCTTTATTAGCGTCGCGCGTCGTGGACGCACCCATTATACATTTTTAAACCGTATCCATATAAATTAATGTGAATATCACCCCAGCGTAATATCAATCTCGCGCGTAGTTGTTCGCGGATTACGTTACAAATAATATCATTTTGTACGGTGATTCGTTATGAATGGTGCTACCTACGGGGTTTAACGAGTACTGTGGACGTAATGGTCTTGGTTATTTATCTTAGATGAGTCGACTTTTACGCACTGAAAATTCTGAAATTATGTAACATTCAGAAGCCTTAGTACCTACCTATTTAATAGGAGTGCCTACCTTAATATCACTATATAGTATAAAACAAAGTCGCTTCCCGCTGTCTGTCGGTCCCTATGTATATATATGCTTAGATCTTTAAAACTACGCAACGGATTTTGATGCGGTTTCTTAATAGATAGAGCGATTCAAGAGGAAGGTCTATATGCATAATATAGTAGAGAAACACTTTAGTATCAGCAATGCACCCGTGCGAAGCCGGTAGTCATACTAATATTATAAAGAGGAAAACTTTGTTTGTTTGATTGTAATGAATAGGCTCCGAAACTACTGAACCGATTTGAAAAAATATTTCACTGTTGGGAAGCTACACTATCTCCGGGTGACATAGGCTAAAATACATTTTCAAAAAAATTAGGGATCCTTATTAAAACTCAAATAATGTAACCGCAATGTACCCGTGCGAAGCCGGGGCGGGCCGCTAGTATTACATAAAAGGTTTGACCGTTAGTTTGCGCTTGCGGAACATTCACACCGATTTTTTGTCATGTCTCTTCATTTTTGGCAACATAAATATAAGAGAAAACAGTGAACGTAACTCGGTATAAATGCATTTTCAGTGCATACAAGGGGTAGATAAGAATTGAGAGTTAAAAGTACCTATGAAGTTTTAAATGTAGATGACTCTATCTATTTTCTATACATTCTATACAAATAAATAAAATTGGAGTGTCTGTGTGTAATATCAAAATAACACCTTTTCACTAAATGCATATGAAAGTACATACGGTACTTATAACAAAAACGCGCTTTAATTTTTTTTTGTCTGTCTGTCTGTATATTTGTACCGGGTAATCTCCGATACGTCTGAACCGATTTTGACGGGATTTTCACTGGCAGATAGCTGATGTTATAAGGAGTAACTTAGATCACCTTATTTTAGATAAACAGATAAGAAATTAGATCACAAATGCTGCCTGTCGCGCGGGCTTCAAATTTTATATTTATTTATCCAGTATCAAAACCAATTTGTCGCACTGTACGCTCAACGGCGGGCTCCCCAATCGAGGGAGGCCAGTTTACTGTTTCTTTATTCCATTATGTTTTAAAGAGAATGTCATAGCTATCGGGCAAGTGCAACGCGCGGAACGCAACCGAACGCACCCGAATTAAAAGGGGCCCCAACAATGGAACGATTCAAAATTGCGAACGCAGCCTTTAATTGCGCGCTAATGGGCATTCGACTTTTGTTTTTAATTAGCTGTCAAGTTGACAGATGAACGTTTTGAATTTAGAGATTATTGTTGTACCTATTTATAATTAGTCTGTGCCCGCGACTTCGTCCACGTAGACTTAAGTGAAGTAGGTATTCTATGTGTTAATCCAGGTTATAAACTATCTGTGTTCCCAATTTCATTCAAATCCATTCAGTAGTTTTTGCGTGAAAGAGTAATAAACATACATCCACACTCACAAACTTTCGCATTTATAATATTAGTACTAAGTACTATTAGTAGGATGTTGCAGACCAAGATGGCTCATTAGCTTAGGTACTGGGTAATTCGATAATTGTTGTACATTTCCATAGTTTTACTGATGGATTTAGAACTCAAGCCTAGGGGATTAAGATCGTATAGTGCCCATCTCTGGTAGTATTATTCTCATTTTTTGTGAACTTACTAATCAAAATCTCATTATCTCCGGACAATACGAATGTTAACTGCGCCAGTGTCGTCGCGATCGCATCTAGCCGCAAATATAATTCCTGCAACAACACACAGATATTGTTTAGGGGACGCATTCACAAAAAAACTGTCCTAATCAAATAAACGAGGGACCGCACTGCGGACACCATCTTTAAAACCATCAAACCGGGACAGGAAGCATAAATCCTGCTAATATTATAAGTGTGAAAGTTTGTGAGTGTGGGTGTATGTCTGTTACTCCTTCACGCAAGAACTACTGAACGGATTTCGATGAAATTTGGAACATAGATAGTTTATAACCGGGATTTACATATAGGATTTTTATCCCGATAGTCCCAAAATTTTTGTTACGTTACGCGGACGAAGTCGGGGGGCACAGCTAGTCTAAATAACTATACATAACTCTCTGTATCCATTCGTAGGAAAGAAACAAGAAAAGTAAGTGCCCAAAACAGGCATAACACGTAACTAAATTAAAACTAAAAATAGCAACTTAATTTAGTAACTTATAAAAAAAACCGTACTTACCTACATTAAGATAGGAATAGGAATCAATATTAGGTACCTATTTATTGTGTAAGTATCTACTCAAGTTCGTTGCGTACATTTTCATATACGTTCGGGGCCAAATAACTCCGTAGATATACCTAACTATTCTTTACTTGAAACAATTCAGATTTATATTCAGCATACTTAACTTATTTTTATTTATTTCTTCATAGATTAAGTGTAAACGCTGGTAAACTCCGAAATGTCGAAAAACTTATACGAGTATATTTTAACTATCCAGGACAACTCAAACAAATGGTGACCCTATCCGTATCGACGATCTGTCGACGCAATCTCGCGCCAAAATTGCGATTTGATATCTTATATCGAGCTGGCACCCTCACGGTGTCGGCTTGATAATAATCTATTATAATATTTTCATCCGATACTTCTGTTGTGGGTGTCAGTTTACATAATAGGCTCCCCTCTCTTCCCCCTTCTTTCGCTGTGAAAATAGATTGATACTTATTAGGTTGACAAGTGTCCATACTGTGGCATACCACAATGCTGGTTTTCTGTAGCGTGGTGTATATGCAAGGTACTCTGTGGTGGGGTGTAAAATAATAAAAACGTGAATTTTCTATAACTCGTGGCGTGGCAGCGGAGCGAGCGTGCGGAGGCGGCGGAGACCGGAACGAGAAGAAAGACGAACGAGAGCGATAATCAAAAGAAAGATGAACGAACGACGAACGAACTGCCGGCGCGCGTTCACTCCACCGCATTGTGCCAGTACTTTATTTGTTAAATTACAATTGATTAAAATCTATGTCGTGCACATCCTCCCGCCGTGCACTTGTGCATCTCCTTCTGTGAGCACGATGAGCTTCTTCGTCGCCCTCCTGAGCTGTCCTGTCTTGGTTTTGACATCGACTACTCTGATGACGTTGTCCTTGCCGGGATATGTGGCTATAACCCGTCCTCGCGGCCAAGTATTTCGCGGCAGAGTCTCATCTATGAGTAGTACCACGTCTCCAACTTGCGGCTGTCGCCCTCGAGTGTACGGCTCCCGCCGGTTTTGCAAGAGGGGTGCATACTCTTTAATCCAGCGCGCCCAGAAGAAGTCTGCAAGGCGTTGAGTGTGGCGCCATCTGTGTCTCGCGTTCAAGTCTGCGTCGTTAAAGCTGCCGGGTACTGGTACTCGTGCGGGACCTCCCAGTAGGAAGTGGAGGGGTGTCAGAGCCTCGGGATCTTCCGGCGATGTTGATACAGGTGTCAGCGGGCGATTGTTGACCGTGTACTCCGCCTCCAACAACAATGTCATCAGCACCTCCTCTGTCGGGTGTCGCTCGCTGAGAGTCGCAGCCAGTGCCCGCTTGACAGACTGCACCAGACGTTCCCAGGCCCCGCCCATGAATGGAGAGCCCGGGGGAATGTACCTCCACCGAATAGCGTGTATCGTTGCCTCGTTTTTTGCTGCCATGTGTGCAGCTCGCCTTAGCTCAGCGTCCGCCCCTCGGAGATTTGTTCCGTTGTCGCTGTGGATTTCCGATGGACAACCGCGTCGCGCCATCATGCGTCGCAAGGCCATAATCGCGCTGTCGGTGCTCAGGGACCCTGCAACTTCTAGATGTACGGCTCGTGTTGTGAGGCAAGTAAATAGCGCGACGTATCTCTTCTCGTGTCGTCGTCCAATCGTCACGCTGCAGGGTCCGAAATAATCGAGTCCTACGAAACTAAATGGTCGCTGATGGTGGGCGAGACGTGTGTACGGGTGGTCGCCAGTCGCAGGTGAGCAGGGCTTGGCGCGGAGAATACGGCACTTGATGCAGTTGCGTACCACGGTGCGCGTCGCGGGTCTCAAGCGCAGTATCCACAGTCGCGATCGAACTTCGTTGACCACGGTCTCTGTACCAGCATGGTGATTTTTCTTGTGAATCCAGGCGATGTATAGTCGAGTATAAGGATTACCTCCATCTAGCACTGGTGGGGTACGCTGCTCTTCTGGTAAGTCTGGGGCAGAGTCGATTCGTGACTTCAGGTGTATCACTCCCTCCTCATTTAGTCTTATGCTCAGTGCTCTCAGTTGGCTACTCCGCTCCAGAGGCTGATTTCTCTGCAGTCGATACAGGTCATCTTCAAAATCTATTTCCTGAGTAGCCTTCCACCAGAGTTTCTCCGCTTTATCCATGTGCCAACCTTCCAGGGGCACGTAACTCGAGCCTATCGTGAGTGTCGATGGTGGCGCGCGTGGGGACGGTACTGCTCGTCGTGACGTCATCTGTTTCCAATCGCCATCATCCTCGACTCGACGCGTTCTCTTCATGCGCCCCGCGCCGATAGTGTGCTTGGCACGGCACCGCTCAATGAATTGTAGAACTCGTGCGGTGGCCCTGATGAGGCGTAGCCACGAAGAGAATCTGGTTACCTCAGGCAGCGTGTCGACGAGACGTGTTGAAGAACGCGTGGTTGTAGACACACGCTCCTCGCCGGTGACCGGCGGTTGTGTGGTTTCCGGCTCCCGCGGCCACGACTCCTCCGTGTGATAGAGGAAGTCTGGCCCGCGGAACCAGCGGTGATCGCGGCCGAAGCCGCTCGGCGTGCCGCGAGTGGCATCGTCGGCAACGTTGAGTGCCGTGGGCACCCAACGCCACTCGCTTACTTTTGTAGCTTCTTCTATCTCCGCCACTCTGTGAGCGACGAAGGGCTTGTAGGTGCGCGGCCCAGCTCTGAGCCAGGCGAGCACAGTGCGCGAGTCTGACCAAAAGACCCGACGCGCCGGCTTCAGGTCGTGTTCGGTCTCGACCGTGCGGGCTAGACGGCAGCCCAGCACGGCCGCCTGAAGCTCCAGGCGCGGTATCGATGTCGTCTTCAGAGGAGCCACCTTTCCCTTGGCCATGGCCAGGGACAGGTGGACGGTGTCGCACTGGGTAGCGACGCGCCAATAAACGACGGCGACGCAAGCAGAGTCGCTCGCGTCCACGAAGATGTGCATCTCCAGACACACCGCGTCGGCATAGTGTGTGTAGCATCGCGGGATGGCGAGTTGGCTAAGCCGCTTCATGTGACCTAGCCACTCTAGCCACGCCCGATTCAGCTCGGCGGGCAGCTCGTTATCCCACCCAACGCCTAGGCGCCAAGCGTCTTGTAGCAGGCGCTTCGCCGGCATGGTCACTGGAGTGATGAGACCTAGGGGATCAAATAAAGACATAATAGTTTTGAGTGCTTCTCTTTTCGTTGGTATTTTCTTGCCCTCAACGATTTCAGGTGGCACCTTCTTGAGATTAAGATTGAACGACAACACATCTTCGTTCGGCCTCCAGACGAGCCCAAGCGTTCTCTCCGATGTGGGGTTGTCGTTGAGGTTCACCTCGTCACCCTCTTTTCGTTGTTCTGGGGCGATGGCTTGGAGAACTTCTGGCCGATTCGAAGCCCACTTTTGTAGGTAGAACTTGGCTTTGCGATGAATTTGGTCGACCTCTGCTGCGACGCCGATGGCCTCCTGCGTTGTGTCGAAGCTCTGGAGCCAATCGTCCATGTAATGGTTCCGACAAATAGCATCCACTGCCCTAGGGAACTCATCACGGCACTCCTCTGCGTTTCTATTCTTAATGTAAATGGCAGTGCAAGGCGACGAGGCGGCGCCGAAAACGACGCTACACATTCGATATTCCGTCGCAGGTCCCTCACGCCGGTCGCCTCTCCACAAGAATCTTAAGGCGTCCCGATCTTCTTGGCGCATGCTGATCCTTAGAAACATCTCTTTAATGTCCCCTGTGACAGCAACAAGTCTCTGACGAAAGCGCATAAGAATCCCAGGTAATGATTGGAGAAGATCTGGACCGGTGAGTAGCACATCATTTAAACAGGTCCCACGGGTCCTGGCTGCAGCATCCAGCACGATTCTCGGTTTTGGCTTTGTGGGGTTAACAACTGCAAAATGTGGTAGGTACCATGTTCTTCCCAGTGTAGGTGGTGTGGTGGCTAACTCGGAGTAGCCGCTCTCTAACAGGTGTGACATCTGCTCGTTATATTGTAGTTTCAGGTCGTTGTCCCTGTCGAGCTTTCTCTCGATTCCCTCGAGGCGGCTCATCGCGGATCCCCGGTTATTCGGCAGAACCACCTCTTCGTTCCGCCACAGTAGCCCTGTCTCATATCGTCCATCAGGCAGGCGGCGGCTCGTCTTCTGAAGCAATGTCAGAGCGCGATCATTAGGGTCGTTTTTCGGGTGCTTTGGTTCGATTCCTATTGCATCCAGATCAAAAAAGTTCTTCATAAGCTCTTCCATTCGTTGTTCTTCTGTGTGGACTGTAATTCTCGAAACGTTGTGTACTCGCTGCGTTCCACTTCCAGTGATGCCATGCAGGACCCACCCGAGCTCAGTGAGTGATGCCGCTGGTTGTCCCTGCACTCCGCTCCTTATTGATCTCGATACGATTAAGTTCCAGTTGTCCTGGCCGATCAATAAGGTCGGGGTGCCACGTTGATACATCAGATCATGGGTGATATCTTGCAGGTGAACGCATCTTGCTATGGTGATCTCGTCGATTGTCTGAGGTGCGAGATGGAGTTTATTGATAGTCCTTGCTGTTATTTTATGTTCTATTTCTGCATTCCGTCCAGTAATATGAAGTGACACACGTGTCGATGAGCTTGCGCTAATCAGTGCTCCCGCGACGCCCTCTATGTCGAATGGTTCGTTCGGGCCTGTGGCCCCTACTGCCTGAGCTATGCTGTCTTCTACTAGTGTGACGGTAGATCCCTCATCCAATAATGCAAATGTTTCTATCGATTTGGTGGGGCCACGTACCGTTACAGGGACTATCTTCAAAAATGCCTTTTGCATGGCTCGTGGACGTGCAGCGGTGACTACAGCAGGATCACTAGGTTCGGGTTCTGCTTGTTCGATGAATGCCTTGTTGTGCAAAGCAGGATTATGCGAGCCCTTGCAATCTTCAATACCACAAGCTTTGTATTGACAGCGATGACGGAAACTGCGTTTTTTCAAGCATCTGAAGCATAAATTTTTCTCTTTCGCTGTTTCCCATCTCTTGTCTATTGTTAGATCTTTGAAGGTCGTGCAGTCTTGTGTCAGATGATTCTTTTCACATAGCGGGCATGATGTGTTAGGCTTTTTGGTTGCAGGGGTGTGAGGTGGTTTAGGTGCAGTCATGCAAGGCGATTTGGGTGCAGGCGTGCAAGTTGTCTCAGATGTAGAACTCTGTGCTGTTGTCTCCGGTGTGGTGGTATAAGCTCGTTGCGGATTCTTAGCCGGTGGTGGTGGGCGCTCGTGGTTTGTTTCTGGTGCTGCATATTGGCTGCATAACTCTGCCTCCCTGGACAAGAAACAGGACAGTTTTATAAGGTCTGGTTCATCCTCTGGCCTTCCTGCTGCATAGTCATACCACCTGTACTTCAGGGCTGCTGTCATCTTATCGACCACTGCTCTGACGGTTTCTGGATTGTATAAGTAGTGGCGTTTGTGTAATGCTTGTACCACCGCTACAACGTTACTTATGCGGCTGGAGAAAACACAAATATCCCGGGCATTGTCAGTCAGCTTTGGCAGCGCTCTGACTCTCTCCATTTCCGCCATTACTAACGCATCTGGACGTCCAAACCTTACCTCCAATACTCGCATCACGTCCTCAGGCTCAGTTTCCGCGAAGAAAAGTGATTTTGCTGCCTCCATGGCAGGACCTCGCAAACTTCTCCGCAGGCGAACCATGTTCTCCACTCTGGAGAAGTAGTGGTGTGTATCTCGGTACGCAGCGCGGTATGCGAGCCATTCGCTGCTAGCGCCACTGAAATATGGTAGATCTTGAAAATACTTCGGTAATGCATGTGCTCTTGTTGCCCGCGCGGCTTCTGTCAGAGCCGCAGCGATTGTCGCTACGTCTATCACTTGTGCTGTATCTTGACGCGGAGGTGCCACACATCCAACGCTAGGCGGCCTGTCGGGTCGCCCAGTATAGTCACGGTGATGAGGCGTGAGGATCTGACGGTCAGTGGTGGTGATCATATTCGGCTGCGTCTCAAGCCAACTCTGCACGAGTAAGGATTTTTCTGCGTTCAATACGGAGTCACTCTCGTCGTTGGCTATAGAAGACTGCGCGTCTATACGCGCAACTTCGGCTTCTGCGAGTGCAGTTACCGCCCGCGCCTCGTCCAACTTTGCCTGTGCCAAACGCTCCAACGCCTCTGCCCGTTGTACACTATTCACACTTGCCTTTATTTCTTTACTGGATGAAGCCACCGGAGTCGTTTTCATCATCGTGGGTGGCACCGGTGGTTCACTAGCCGTTTCTTTCTGTTCGAATTCTTTCTTTAGTCGTTTCGACGCAACCGAACGTGTTGTCACTGGCATGTTTGACTTTGACAAGAATGTATGACGGACGAAAACTTCACTGCACTATGTATGTTCACTCTTAAGCATTCACTCAATCACTCACGCTATACTACAAGCGCACGTGTAAGTTTGGAACCGAAACAAAATGGCGCACTGCTCACGCGCACGTATATTTTTATGCACCACTTTTTTTTTTTTACACGATTGTGATGATATACGGATTTATGCACTTTAAACACTTTTCACGATTACCACGGATAACACTATAGACACAATACACATTCGTTTTCCAATTCCGTTGAACCGCTGGGACACGTTTTCGATACCACGCTGTTGCGATGTAAAGATCCGGCCGCTGGACCAAATTGTGGCATACCACAATGCTGGTTTTCTGTAGCGTGGTGTATATGCAAGGTACTCTGTGGTGGGGTGTAAAATAATAAAAACGTGAATTTTCTATAACTCGTGGCGTGGCAGCGGAGCGAGCGTGCGGAGGCGGCGGAGACCGGAACGAGAAGAAAGACGAACGAGAGCGATAATCAAAAGAAAGATGAACGAACGACGAACGAACTGCCGGCGCGCGTTCACTCCACCGCATTGTGCCAGTACTTTATTTGTTAAATTACAATTGATTAAAATCTATGTCGTGCACACATACAGACAACTTAATCAAGAAGTTAAAACCAACTGCTTTGGGTGTTACTGGGATCGCCCCCAATCCATGGTACGGTACCTATAGTACAGGCGTTGCTTAGTTTGGAGCCATACAGTTGGTGTTTCAGTCTGGCGATATTTATTTATTTATTATATTTTAACTTGCAAGCGAAATTCATAATAAAAAGTCTTCAATCAAAGGTCTTCAATCAACTGTAACAGTCTTGTTTCTATGACAATCAGCCCATACCAGCTATATTTGTCTCCCACTTTGCACCGGAGGGAAGTGGTTTTTTTTTCTTCTTCCAACTAGGTACTCCTATTATTTCTTTGGATTAAATTCGTGCGGGTTCCAAGACAATTTAACTTGACGTCATTATTGGTCACCATTGTCGATCCTGGATTGCAGGAGTTACAGTGGTGGGAGTGTGTGGCGGGACCAGTCCCATAAAAAAATAACAAGTCTGGCCTGAACTGTAATCTCTTCTATTCAGTTTGTTTGAGTTCATTAAGTGGTTTTTTAATGGGCTATAAAATAGCATGATTATAAATAGGTACAGTAATATTTGAGGCGTTACTCTAGTAGTGATGTATTGTGCTGTAGGTGGAGCAGGGATTACATTGTTGCACGCTAGTGTTGATTGAATTACCAATAAGTGGACTAGATATGGGACATATGCGGCATTGTGAGTCTAAGAGCGGAATAAATTGATTATAGGTACTTAATAAATTGATCTTAAGTCTGAAAGCGGTCTGTCTGGAGTACGCTTTTGTCATGTCATTTTGTACTATCTAACCTAATCTAAGACGTTTTGCACTTAACACGTCATGAATCGATAAAATATGAAAACAAGTTCACCAACTTTTGTGGGGGAGGAACTATATTTGCACTATACTTACATAAAGCGCGGTCACTATTAGAGAGCGCTTCGTGCTAGAGTTGGCAGCGTAACAACGGCCAAGGCTGTATGTTTCTGGCTAGCAGGGTACACTTACGTGAGAAAGGCAATAAAGAGTGCGCGTGAGAACCTATTTAAAAAGTTATTTTTAATAAAGATTAATCCGAATCCAATCTTCAAAAAATATTTTTTTTCACCCCCGGCATTTATGCACCCATAGACCTATTAGATTAAAACGTTACGTTCCCGCGGCACGTGACGCGCACGCGCCGCGCGTGCAAGTTTGACAGCTAAACAAACATGGCCGCCGATAACGGAATCAAAGTCAAAATATCTTTATTAATATTATACGAGCAAACACATTGTTCTTTATGTGGGGCATTGTGCAAATAAAATTTTTGTAATTGGTCTTGTTTCCTCCCCTATTGAGATTTTAAGTGAGTACTTAGTTATTTAATTTTGGGGTGGAAGCCAGAGATTGCTTTCGCAAACAAGTGCTTTTGATTAATTGCTTAAAGATGATTGTAATGGATCAGGGGAAATGGATTCACCTACATCCCAAAAAGTTTTGCAACAGTTACCTTTTCAACCGACTTCAAAATGGATGAGGTTCTCAATTCGTGTGTGTGTTTTTTTAAGTAACGTAGGTACCTAAGCAGCAAAATATATAAAAATCTCAAATATTTTTATTGGATATTATTATACTTATTCGGCAAGCAAGTGTACGACCCCAGCACGTCTAGCCAAGTTGCTTCGTCTGCATTCGTTTCTACAAATCGCTACGCTTCATGTATGGAAGTGACATACGACACGTGATCTACTTATCGACTGGTAATGTCATTTCCATACATTTAAGCGTGGCGTTCTGTAGAAACGCTACGACGAAGCTACTTGGCTAGGGGGGGCTGTAATAAATGCTTGCAATGCCAAAGGTATTGCTCGCTCATTGCCGACCTAACGGGTAGTGGGGGGGGGGGGGGGGGGGGGGTAAGGGAAGGGGGTTATGTTTCCGGCTCTCGATCCGCAGCTATAATAGTTAGCTACTTGACGCTGATCTTCCGTGAGAGGGTGGTACTACACAGGTGGAGCCAGTCAACCTTACGTTGTTTACTTTTCTCATAAATCCTACTAATATTATAAATGTGAAAGTTTGTGAGTGTGGACGTATGTTTGTTACTCTTTCACGCAAAAACTACTGAACGGATTTGGATGAAATTTGGAACACAGATAGTTTAGAACCGGGATTAACACATGGGATACTTTTTATCCCGATAATCCCGATTTTTTTTAAGTTCAATACTACGCGGACGAAGTCCGTGGGCACAGCTAGTAAACATATAAATATCCTCAAGACTAGACTATTCTAGCTCTTTTCATTGTAGTCGGTACATAACTACATATTTAATTTAACTGCCTATTAAAATGCGAGCGTATTCCACATAACCTTAAGCGCCATCCCTGGTATATCCGACATTTCATAACCCAAATATTCAGAGCGGTATTTGCCCCTCCCGGAGCGTAATACACGGCTATTAATTTACATACTAATTTATCTTGTAATTAAGTACGCCGCAAATTGCTATCTCAGCCCTTAATAATCCTTTCGCGTTGTCGCTTGGTGTTCTATACCGTTGGCATGAACGAGGACATGACGAAAGCTGGATTAAGCATTTTATATATTCAGGAACTTAGGAACCAACTATGATGATTAAAATTTATGTTTTTTTTATTTACGAATGATTTATCTTTTGCATTTTTACTGCATTTTTTAGTAGAATTTGGAATATGGGTGCTAATCTATTTGATTAAATGTAATATCCCTGGATGTAGTACAATTACAATAAAAACGGTGCTAAGATTTCTATTTAGGAAGCAACTGTAATGTATATTGTTTTTTTTTTGTTTAATGGCCTCTTTCCATTGAGTAGATAAATAATAATAATTGTCATAGGTGACGTTTGACAGATGTCAGACTGACAGGAACCTAGCCAGATCTCGATTAGAAGTACAGAAGATAAGATGGGATTGCAGAATAAATAAATAATTAAAGTAAACCTGCTAGCTTGGTTTCGAAGAATAACACAGTAACCAACAAACATGTTAAGAGCAGAGAAAACTACGTGCTAGTTCTTACACTATGTAATAATTTGTTTCAAACCCCTTTTGTTTAGAGGAGTATTCAAACTCCAGTCTTATCCTCCCTATTCAAGCTTGCACCCTGCGGCTGGTGTTGACACGCAACCGACAGACAGGGATTAAGGTTATCTGCATCACAAAGCCGCCCGCCTGCACCGCGGCTCTGCACGCCGATTGCTAGCCCCGCCCGCCCGGGCTAGGCGCCTGCCCACTTACTACCGGTGCTGCGGTGCTAGAAACTTTTTAGACATTTCTGACGATATTGAGATGTTAATAAAGGTGCTTGTAAACTGGCCGGTCTATCACGCAACACTTGTAATTTAACAGTTTAAGTAGGTTTGATCTAGCCGCGTGTATCCGATATCTAGTCGGCTAATGATTCCAACTCGCTTTTTTATTTATATAAGAAATCTATTTTTTTTTAAGTGTTGTTTTCGGTAAAACAATATTATATTTGAACGCTTTATAAATTATCTGGGTAAAATCATAAGAATTGCATTTTCTTTAGAGGAAATCATTATTTTCCTTTTGAATACTATGCAGACTGATTTAGATACCAAGTTGTGAGGTTCCAGTTATCAAATCTTGGCTTAACTACCAGTTATAATTGGGACCAGCTAGACTGAGTTCAAGTCGGGCGATTCTCACATTGTTATCGGTAGCGGGTTGTTATCGGGTTCGAACTTAATTGGATCCTGTCTTTAGTGGACTTGCCAAACTTTCACGATATCTGAAATTCTGAGCGTCGATAAGACTCTACCTATGGATTGATATTTACGCTATCATGAGATTTCAAATACTGTTTTGAGATCTTTAAATGTTTTTACATTGCGCAATGAATATTGATGTTTACAATTTTTAAATATGGTGATCTCTTAGAACGTAGGTGATTTATATAATGGAAGATTACCTATTATACGCATCTAATTTTATTATCTTTGAACAAATCATTATCTATTTGTGTATGGTTATGCGATTCTTATAGGTACCTAAGTATATCGGAAAAGTATTAAGTTCTTTATTTCCCAATCACCAGACAAAAAACCTCTTAATCTAACCCCCACACGACAAGGAGCTTAACAAAGCATCAAACGGATCCGCGATACACGAAATCTGAATGCGTTGTCATCCAACATTGCCGGGGAAGTCTATTAATTCCATTGAAGGGAGGGCACCAGCCCCGAATCGATATACGCTAAGAGGGTCCCATTTCACGGCTGAACACCCGCAAGACCAACTTGGAAATAGAGTGGGACGTGATATGGAAAGCGTACAACGTAAACGGTCTTTAAGATATTCGAGAATATAAAGTTATGGAGCGTCGAGTAATATTTTGGTAAGTAAATGAATGAAAAATATTAAACTGACTACATTTGCTTAGTACATATTACCTTTTACGTAAATTGTAATTAAAAATGTTTTGCAAAAGGATTTTTACATATTTTAAGTAAATAAAAAATAATTAATAATAATTTTAGCCCTTTTGACTCCTGGGCACAGGTCTCCCCTCAACACGAGGGATTCAGGGCATAATCCACCACGCTGGCCCAGGGCGGGTTGGCGGATTTCACATGTCTTTCGAAAATTGGTTAGATCTTCTAAGACATACAGGTTTCCTCACGATATTTTCCTTCACCATCTTCAAGTTAATAAATATGTACATAAATATAGGTAGGTAGGTACCTAAGTTTATTATTCGCATTAATTATTGAACTTTTTTATTATATCAGAAGAATAGATACTGACTGCATCAGCAACTCACTAACTCTATCTTCAAAACAAACAAACTTAAACCTTTGAAATGCTGACGCAAATCCTTTAAAACAATTTAAATCCGCAACTCAGCTCTCTTGACCCATTATTGTCGTTTTAAAAAGCTTTTAGAAGCAACAATGGGCCGGCACGCGCGCGTCCGACCGCGCCGACGGCCGGAGCCCGATTGCATAATTTTTAATCACACGACCGAGTAAGCAGCTAATTCGCTAGAACGCGAGATATTGAGGGTAGTTATAGCTTAACTGGCAGCAAAGCGGAATTGGCTTTAGTTAGCGTGAGCGGAACCGATCTCTTCTGTCTTCTGATAGCCTGGTAGATGATCGTGGTAGGTTACTTGTTCATCCTTATCTATTAGATCGTCGGCGGATTGAACTTAGGTATTATCATTTCTGCGTTTTAGTCGCAAACGTCACAGCCTTTTTGGAATTTATCCGTTTTGTACGTTTTGAAGCAATTTGTCTCTACATTTTTATGACCTCAGAAAAAAGAAACTACATTCGTTTATTTTTTCTGAGGTCATAAAAACTCTATAAGAACTGAGTACCTACCGTCGATAAATACGACACTTTACTATTATTTTGACATAACATGTGTATACAATTTTGATTTTCCACTTAACTGGTCAAAATTAAAACGTCACAGTTCCAGCACAGTGGCGTTTCCAACCATTAATCTGCGCATTGTGATGCTAAGCAGTGATCTATATTTTAATAACACGCCTCGGCGGTCACCTAATAAGGGCGAAAATTGAGTTAGGGACGATTTTATACACCCTAACTGGATGGCGATATCATTTTAATACTTATAAGAAAAAGAATTGAGGACAATTTAATGCCCCAGATTAAACACACATAGCGTCTAATATGATTGTTCATGTATTTAGCGAACTCTACTAGTCCGAATGATTTATTTAATTCTTGGTAATATCAAAATGCAACACACTGGAGCTATATTAATATCTACTAGCCTTTGTAATTATTGACCAATGGTTAGGTTGGTTAGGGATAACAAATGTTAAAAGACAAGCCCGCTGAGTTTATTGCCGGGTCTTCTCAGTCGAGGTCGCTTTTCGAGCCGGTGGTAGATATAAGATTGATTTTTGTTAAATTTGCAATTCGTAAGTGCCCTCTAGGCCTAAACATAATAAACGATATGAATTTGAATAAGTAGGTAGGTAGCTCTAGCTGGCTAGATGCCGGATATATGCGGCTAGATTAAATTAAAATCGTAAGGAGATGGTACAGTGTTATTTTAAAAAACAAATGTGGTCAAAGCTAATTAATATCATTACCATTCTAGCTCGCTAGACATCGGATACATGTGGCTAGATTTGATTAATAATCGCATGACTACTAAAAATCGGGATCTACTGAGAACTAGGCCATTTAAAAAAACACCTTTTTACACAGATCATATTATGGGCCAGATTTTTATCTTTATTGCGTAATAAAATCTGGAAAAATGACTTCCGTCCATTAGTTACCAGCGACACGTTGCTGCACGTTATTTTTGCGCTTAGACGTTTTAATAAACATTATCATAATTCACTAATGTATGCGTAAATGTACTCAGTGGGGATTTATTAACAATAACTGGTTACATTTTTATGCAGCATGGAATATCAATGTTAATTATAATTTAGGGTTCAATATTGTGTATCAGCTATTAGCGCTCATAATCCTGGTGATGCAGCAATGGCAGATTTACCAGCAGGCTGAGTAGACTGGAGCCTAGGACGGAAGTTTTTTGTTGCGCCAAATTTGGGGAACGATTTTTTTGATACCTCATAGAAATCAAAAAGATTTCTGATGTTTTACAGATAGAACTCTGCAACAAATATTGCCGAAAAACTTTCCCCTCTCACTTGTCATTGTACATTCGGTGTAGCAAACTTTGATTAGCTCAAAAATAAACCAAAAAATATTTTACGTGCAATTGCAACGAAATTTTTGGATTGTAAAAATAATCTAGGACATGATAATTGTCTTGCAATTTGTAAATCCGCTACTGTGATGCAGTCACGCTTGTCACAGTCGTCAAGCAACGTCGGGTATGCTCAGATACTGGATGGGTGACCCTTAGTTGGGAGCCACCCCAAACGTGAGTCTTCTAAAAGATTTTTCTTTGCTATACATGCATAGAACCTCGCTGAATATATACTGAATAATGCAATGTAATGGTATGAAAAGTCCATAGATATAGGTAGAATATTTTCACTCCGCAAGCAGTGATTCACACGAAGAAGCCGACACAGTACGGCCGACACTTTTTGATAGTTAATCGCCGTATTTAAAATAAAATTAGTATTTAAACTAGAATGCACAGAAATTATCGGTGCTGGGTTAAACTTGACATACCACTAAAAGAAAAAATAAACTAGACTTGATTTGTAAATAGAGTAACAGGCATTATCAGCCTTCAAAACAGACTGACAGATATACTTAGATGGTTATTTATTTTATTTCAAAAGTATTTTTAAAGCTCACAACACTAATTACAAAGGTTGTGGTTATTAATAAATTCTTGCTAAGTGTAGTTTCACATACATACAGTGAATTACGATAGTGTTTATTGAAACCAGTCAAATATTAAAACGTTTTAAATATGTTGTTGCGAATACGTATTTATTATTGACCGCGAGTGAGTCGTGAAACTACTCACTTCTAATGGACGGAGGCAATTTTCTTATTTCTGTTAATTGAGAGTCCCCAATGAGGACATAATAAATTGTGTAAACGAAATAAAATATAAATTATAGGTACTGCGGCCAACGAGAAGCGATGCGAAATTAGTAATCATGTTCGCGTTCAAGTCGGTCAACGAACATTCGGACGGTCCGTGTACGCACTCTGAAAATGAAATGAAATTGTTATAAGAAGCTATGTATAAGGTATTTCAGTAGATATATCAACGCATTCCGTGAATGTTCAAGATTAAACAACAAAAAATTGATGAACAGAAGAAATTGCTAGATAGAAAGTTACAGGCTAGGTTTATTGATAGGTTCGTGGTTCATTCTGTGTCGGACATCGTAAAGTTACAAAAAATAAATAAAGACGAAATGTTAAAAACAATGATTTAAGTAATAAAAAATCCATTTATTTTCGTATTGCTCACGTTGGCCACGGTAAATGTAAGGTTCTCTATAAAATTTCGTGATCATTTTATTTAGTATTTATTTACAAACTTATATAAGCTGAAACATAATGGGTATACTTTTTTTTTCAAAACTTAACTTTGTAATTCTAAAACCATCAGCTTTGGAGGGAACTTGAAAAACAAACGGTGTTAGAATACAGCTGTTGACCGATTTCACAAGCTCTACAAAACCCTTAGTACTTCAACTGTCCCACAAAGCCGTAGTTTGAGATTTACAAAGTTAAGTTGCAAAAAAAATAGTATACCCTTTTTGTTTCACCTAGTATATTCTAATCTTAAAAATACCTAATAATTTGCCCTAGTCATAGGCATCCCCTTAACATGAGGGGGGTCCTGCAAAAATCTCCAACTACCCTTAAGGTCGGCATCGTGCGAGCTATGCCTTTGGTATTGCAAGCATCTATAGGCTACGGTAACAGCTTAACATCAGGCGGGATGCTTGTTTGTCGTCTTAATTTTAAATTTCGAGAAAAAATTAATAGTTATACATTTCATTGGTAGCGTGTGAAAAATCATATTATATAAGATTTCATACGTAGCAGCTGCTATAAAATATTGCAATGAAATTGCAAATCGTCCGGTATTCATGATAAATTATCGACAAGTGACTTCATAAGATGAAGTGGTCTACTCAAACACCATTGACTGCGAAAATTCATAGGTGAAATAACAGTGAAAGAAAAACATAATTTCACGTAAGTAATTAAAATGAATTAATAAAAGTAGCAATCATTTCCATACCTATTGAATATATATCTTAAGCTATTTTAAAATAAATGTCTGTGTAGTTAAAATTTATTTTGCAATTTAATAATAAAAAAGATTTTATTATAATTAAACAGGAGAGGACTCGGCGGAACAAATCGACGAAAGCTATTTTCTCATACGGATTTAAATGCGAGCTTACCGCGCTCCACTGCTGTACACGTAGCGACAAAATTGGATCCAGCAGCCGGATGACGACCACAGCTGTACAATAGACCGTACTCCAAAACTTCCACGCAGCATATGAGTGCGCGACCTACATTGCGTTTTCCAGTTCGTGGCCGCAATTCTAGAAGCTTTCTGCCCCGAAAAGGTTGATCTATTTTCCTACAAATTGCCGTCAAATAATCTATAAATACAAAGTGAATTTGACGCAATTTAAATTTAATGAAGTGTCAGGGTAGTTACTCTACTAACAAGAATATTTAAGTAAGGTCATAAATTACGATACCCTTTATTTCTACATTTTAATGATATAAAAAAGGAAATAACTGACTACTACTACTGACTAGGTAATTAAGCATCGAATATACAAAGTGTTTATTTAAGGTTACTCTTTCTAAACAGAATATAATTTTTAGTCGGAAGCCAGTTTAGCCAGCTTGTGTACATCGCCGTCGCTATGATTCTTTTTAAAAGCTTAAAGCTCATTCCGGATCTGCCTAAATATGCAGCTTTTAAATGAAGTCTTAGATAGAGCGCGGTTCCATTGTTAGCACGAGATGATTTTTAACTTTTCCACCATGCCAGTATATCGTCAGCGATGTCATGTAATGTATTCCCCTTGCACTTCATATTAAAGCAATTTAATTTGAAGTCATTATTCAGAAGTAAATTAATAACTAGTTGTGTGCCTATTAGGATTTCCATTCAAACTTTCATCCTCTATTTCAGTGGTTCCCAAACTTATTTTCTATACTGCCCACTTTGAGAACAAATTATTTTTTAGCGCCCCCAGTTTTTCACCTACTTAAAAACCACTATAACGTCAAATTAAATTAATTGATTATTGTGAGCTACACGACGCCCCATTTTTTTCTAGGTCTCTTACCGTCCCCCTTTAGGCCTGCAGCGCCCACAAGGCGGCGTTATCGCCCACTTTGGGAAAGGATGCTCTATTTAATGCGGTTAGGCGATACATTTTCTGAATTTTTTTCTTTATACTTACCTACGTTATATAAGGAACTCATGTGCAAAATGCCATGCTTCTAGATCCACCGAATAACGCTGTAGATATAAGTATTGTCTATCAGTCGGTTATTAAGTACAACATAAGACTCTTTTCATGATCCTGAGATTGTTCCACTATGTAGGGGCGCTGCGAGGCACTAGATAGGTACGGTAAACTAAGTTAATACTTAGGATAGCGCATACTTAAGTAATAAAATGGAAACTGGCCTAGCTAGTTTTTGAAATTATTCCATAAGTTGTATAAAATAAAACACTATTATACTATACACAAAAATATAACCCGCTCTTTATGATAATAACGTCGACTGACGTACCGATTTTAACAATGGAAACAAACACCGCAAGTGTACGTCGGGAGACTTGAAAGCCGACGCTGGGGCCAATTTATTAAAGAACTGAATACTCAATTACTGGCGATCTGTGACGTTTAAGTGCCGATTCCGACGATAAATTCCGCGAGATCCGGATCTACCGGATCCCGGATTTGACGTTCATTTATTTTTATTGGGAAAGCGTTCGCGAATGAGAATAGGCGGATATTCCTACCAAGTCCTAATTCGTTATGAATTTAGTATCTAACTTTGTTCCTTGTTGATTCAGCCAAGCCAATGGACAGTTTGATTTATATAGCTACCTACCGCTTTTTTATTTACCTTACTAAAATAACTAGAAAATCTATATCCGGTACTGATCCGATAAAAACTATCAAAAAACCGAGTAATTGATCAAACAAAACTACCATTTTGCATACGCGCTTGGAACTCGTGAATCCATTCATAAAACATCAATAAGCGCGCAATAGATAGTAAAAACCGACCGATCAGACCATAGATTTGTCAATTTTCTTACATTTGATTTAACAATTTACAATAAAGCTTAATGACCCATCTAGCCAGCGAAGTTCAAATTTTTTGAGGTTTTTTAGATTTTTTTCTAAATCTGACAATAATAAAAGGCTAATTTTGAAATTCGCGATAAAGACCGCGTGCAGTGCATTTATTAATATATCCAACTTACTCTAAAACATTTCAAGAACGACAGCTCTCCAGATAATCTGGCAATTTTTGTATAATTAGTGATTAACTAGTATCATATCCACCGTGATAATATTTAGAGTAAAATAAATGTATTAATAATCGTACTGCATACTGTGTTTGTCGCAAATCACAAAATGTTGTCTTAAATGTTTTCAGATTTTGGATAAACTATAAAAATACTCGAAAATTTTGAATTTCGCGGGCTAGACAGGCGCCATCACCTTAAGTAGGACTTTAGGAAACCGTATAGGTACTGTTTGTAGCTTACTTACAGTTATAATGTTACATTCATCACTTTAATTATCTACGTTGCGTGTAAAATAAGCGCGGCAAGCGCGACTAAACCAACCCGTGGTGTGCAATTAAATTTAAATTCGCGACCATTACCATCGTTCTGGTCGATGTATTGGAGGACTTTGATCGCAATTATCACAGTAACCGTATCGTCTTCCTGCAGTCTTCCCAATCTGTCTACCAATATACTCTAATTTACCGAGGAAGGTTTCCCTGCCATTATTTTATAAATATTTTACTTTACATCGTCATGAAAAAGTTCACCTACTAAAAATCTTAAAGTATGACATATCTACTGGCCATTTACAGTTAATATATAGCACAAAATTACTGGCTATAAATTATTTTTTTACTAGCTGAGCCCGCGACTTCGCCCGCGTGGAATTTAACTTAACAATAAAGCCCGGTCCCGTGTTCTGAGCCCGCGCGACAGGACCCATTTTTTTAATTTTGTTTTTCTAAAATAAAAGTAGCCTCAGTTACTGTTTATAACATCAGCTATCTAACAGTGAAAGTCCTGTCAAAATCGGTCCAGCCGTTTCGGAGATACTCTTTGATTTCAAGTGTTTTTATTTTTTTACGCGGAACCCTAATTGTTTTTCTAAAATCAAAGTAGCCTAAGTTACCCGCTATAAGATCAGCTATCTGCCAGTGAAAGTCCCGTCGAAATCGGTCCAGCCGTTTCGGAGATTACCCGGAACAAACACACAGACAGACAGACAGACAGACAGACAAAAAATTTTTAATTCGCGTTTTTGCTATAGGTATCGTATGTACTTTCATATGCATTTAGTGAAAAGGTGTTATTTTGATATTACAAACAGACACTCCAATTTTATTTATTTGTATAGAAAACATTCCACCACATAAAAAATCTCATATTGCGTTCGAAAAACGAAAATCAGCTGTCGCGTTTTACGCGCCAAAATGCCAATAATTCAGGCAGTGAAATGAAAAGTTATAAAACGTAGAGTTGTTTGGCTCGCTCTGACAAGCACTATCGCTTGTTAAAAGGGTCGTAATTAATATTAAAAATAAACTTTACACATTTAAGTGGACATTTATGCGGCCACGTGGTTATGACGATTTTCTTGGAGATATTTTATTGTACAACTAATTTACGCTTATGGTTTTGTTCATAGGTACGTAACACACTAAATTATAATGAATCTCAATCAATAAATATTACGTTTTCAGGACTTAATTTAATTTTATTCTGAGAGATATTACTTAATAGTTACGCCGTCTATGATTTAATATCCTGAGTTTTATGATTTGTTTTTTTCTTATCCTAATTAACTAGGAATACTAGACATTATTTTAAATTTTATTAGTTTAACTACCTACAAGTATTTCGGTCTCGGAACGACCGCTAATAATTTACGAAATTGTATTTGTAGGTACACTTCTCTTTTATATCTCAGTGGAACATTTATTGCTTTTTAATGTAGTAGACGACATCGCTATACAGCCAACGGTCACGCGTCATAACGTTACTCTGACATTTGCTTTTATCTTTTTTTTACTGTCATCTGTCAAAAAGCAAATGAAGGACGTCAATTTTTTTAAATAAAAATTTGAGGATAGGTTAGGTATGGCAACGATTTGAGATTATCATAGTATTTATGCTAAAGAGTGTAATTAATTTAATTGTCTTGTCATTACCTACATACTGTTTAAAATGATACCGCCGGCCAAATTAATACGGAACCCCGAAAAATAATTAGTTGGAAATCAGACTTGCTTTTGATAATTTTAACGAATGGTTAATTATTTAAAAATATCAGCGTAATAATCCAATGTTAATAAATAATATTCATAATAATTATCGAGTGGTACGGTTGGGTATCCGCCAAGTCCTGCGAACACGGCGACATAGATACCCTTTTCACGAATTTAATTCAACAACAACGGCGAGCCCCAACCATTAAATGAAAGCAAACCATAGACACTAAAATCTGATTCTTAAAAAAAAAACAATTTTATATTTTTTAAACATTACTGCGGTGCTGTCATCAGCCGCGAAGTGGACAGTGAAAAGATCACACAATATGAGCGGCGTGCCTTTGAAGAGCGATGTCGGACACCGCGGAACGTGACGACACGACACGAGCTAAACTAATATCATTTGTCACTTTTAATTGCCACTTGTTGTGTCGGAGACTGAAGGCACTTGTTATAAATAGTTTATCGTGAAATAAACGGAGTCTGGTATTGAAGTGGTGTGTATATAATTTTGTTTTTTAAATGTAGTAACAAAGTTATAGATAGGTATATGAAATAATAAATATCGCCAGACAGACACACCAACTTTACGGTCCCAAACTAAGCAACGCTTGTAATATGGGTACCGTACAATGCGCTGAGGGTGAACCCAGTGACACACAGATCTGGGAAAATTACGAAAAGGCCATTTCCAAAATTTACCATGATGGGAATCGAACCCGCAACCACCCGGTGCAGTGAGCCGAGCGGCCTACGCTCAAACCACTGCGCCAGGCGATTGTCAATAATCGTAAATAAAAGATGGTATTAATTATTCGTATGTCAAAGTATGTTAAAATGCTATGTCTAACAAAGCATCGGTCTGCTTTTGTGTGGAAATTCAATCAACACTTTAATATGTCGATGGCTGTAAACATCAAACAGAAACAATAAAATATCACAAAACATCCTCGAAATCCGGCTCTGCCTCATCCTGCAAGAAATTAAGACATTAAAAGTGTACCACCGAGCGGTTATTATTCAAAAGCCCGCCTTTACATACCTCGATCGACCGCTTCGCTTTGATGTCCACATACGCTGGCCGTTAACGACACGCAATGGGACATAAACATGCGAATGACATCCTATTCCTGCTGTCCTTGCATGCAGGACTGGTGTAATGGTGGAGATACTTGACACTCAGTGTTGAGACCAAGTGTCGTTGTGTATGACACTGCCCTGACATTGAGTTGCGGATCTAGGTTAGGTACCGTGTCGATCGGTGTCTAGACACAAATGTATAAAGATGTTGATTGTCAGAGTGTTCCGTTACACTTACCAACGTTTGATTGTGCTAAACTGGAATTGTTTCAAATATTTGGAATGTCTGACCAGTTTTTCATGGATTACGAATGTGGTTTATTATAGACCTTTATGTTAATAGACATAGAAATTTAATTGCGGTACTCGTGCTATGGATGCCGATTCTAAAGATATTATTATATTGATTTTAAATGGTCTGACTGTCCGCTATTAGCTGATACATATATGGGTACAGCATGTTTTTATGATCTCATTTGATCAAATGAGTGCGATTTAGTAAAGTGGTGTACTTACATATGTGTAATAAAATTGAAATAATGTCTCGATATAAACTTGTTTGTTGTCGATACGTTTTTTAAATAAAAAAGGGCTTTTTGTAAGTTATCTGATTGTACATGTGTAGGCATTGCTGTGCCTCAGCCAAGTCAGAAAACCTAATGTTGGCATACCTTTTTCTCGATGTTATGATTACATTATCGTCTACATATTAAATGCACCTATTTTTCTTATATGAATGGAACTGACAGTAGCAAAAAAAATATAGCAACCCAAAATTAAACCATTACGTATAAATTACCATCATTTGGCTAGCCGATAAAATAACAAACGAAAATCCTGCCACAATTACATGAAAATTACTCATAAACACTAGCCAAATAGACGCGCCAATATAATGAGGAGCCGTCCCAAATAATAGCTTCGTTTATATCGCGATAAACTAAATATAAAACCGCCTCGCTCCCTGAACGCACCGTTTGACATACAATTAAAAATGACAGATGACTCGCCGCCATCTTGGAAGCGTTCAAAGCGCGCCGATCTCGCGGGAAAAAAAAATCGCTCAACACATTCTTAGCTAGTTAATCCAGATCGTTGGATGTTGAGATGTCAATCATCTGCGTTTTGTTGGTAAAAAATTGTCGTGAGGAGGTTGGTACCAATTGAATGTTGCTCCTTTGAAGTGGGATTCGAAACATGTAGCGAATCAATTTATGTTGATTTATTGTTACCGAAATATGTGTAGTCGTGTATGACGTGGTGATGTAACATTGATATTAATATACTGTTTTTATTTAAGATAGCGGCCCGCCCCACTGTGGTTCGTTCCCATACAAACGGTTGGACATAGGCGACTTAAAAATTCAAAGTCCTAATTTCACAAAACTGAATACACCATTCGATTGCTATATCGATGGACAACAAATATGTTTGAGACAGCTTTTGTGATTGGACTTATAGTTTAGGAGTAAATCACGAAAAACCGTTTTTAATGTACCCATACATTACCACAAGCTACCTATAAATATGCATATCTCGTCATTTTCGTCCATTTTCGTTCTGAAAATTTTATGACAGTATCTTGTCATCATAAGCCACATTTTCTCCAAAGACACATGGTGCTCATCTAGTGCACTTTTTGAGATAATAAAAATATTAAAAAAAAAACAATTTCAGGGTTTTTTTTGATAGATAGTAAAACAATAGATGCTTTAAAAGTCCTAAAAAATTAAAAGTAAACTAATTCAAATAAAATTGTATTTAATAACAAATTAATAAAATGTGAAAATAGTAATAGAAAGAAGTATGGAGAGATCAATAAATTCTATTTCATGCTCATCAGACATGAGCAAATCTCAAACTTCGCTAAATAAAATCCTTTTTTTTATTTTTTATGCATCTTCCGACGAATACTATTTAGCAATCATTGCATCATATGCCACATTATCTCCAAAGATGAGCACCAAATGGTTCATCTTGTGAACTTTTTGAGACATAATTCAAAACATAAAACACGTTTGTTCAAGTAAATATTTGTGTGTATTTGGCAAGTATCGTACCCCTAAAACTGACTGATCAGACTGGAAATATTTTGTGGCAAAGTGACCGACCCTCCTCAACTATTGACTGCCGTCCAATATCGTTTCAATTCATGAAAGAAACAGAAGCCAATGTCAAATCAGAGCTAGCAGCCTTTAAGTCTGAGATCTCAAACCTCACTCCAACTGAACTCGGGAATACTATGGTGACACATAACCTCGTGTTAACCATGATAGATGGAAAAGTACATTATTATATTTCAAAAACTTCAGCAGCTTTGTGTGACCTGTGTAAAGCTCGTCCCACTGAAATGAATAACTTGGAAGAAGTGAGAGCTAAAGTAGTGGACCAAGACCTATACAAATATGGATTGAGTTCTCTGCATGCTTGGATTCAAATGGAAATTGTAAATTAATTCTAAATGGAAATAAAAACATGGCGAGCAACAGAAGCGGATATGAAGCAACAAGTTAAATCTAGAAAAGAAGCCATACAAGAAGCTTTTCGTAGAGAAACTGGCTTACTACTAGATGTGGTCAAGTGAGGTAGTGGCAACACTAATACTGGCAATGCTGCTAGGAGATTTTTTGAAACGGAAACAACGGCTCGTATTACAGGTCTAGACGTTAGACTGATTAGAAGTATTGCTGTTATATTGCAACCTCGACTCGGCAAGCGTAGTGTAGGACGCCCTCCGACCAGGTGGGATGACGATCTCCGAAAGACTGCAGGCAGATGCTGGATGCGGCAAGCTGAAGACAGGGCGCTATGGCGCTCATTAGAGGAGGCCTATGTCCAGCAGTGGACAAGCATAGGCTGATGATGATGATGATGATGATGATTGCAATGTATCTCTTTAGGACAGAAAATCGTCATAAACAAGTTTAGGGAGTACTGCCATGCGACAGCTAATCTATACGTAGAGTTGTATCCGTGGTACTATATGCCTTCAATCCTCCACAAGCTTATCATTCATGGCCCTGAAGTAGTAGAACATTTTTCTATACTTCCAATCGGATTTTTATCTGAAGAAGCATCAGAGGCCAGGAATAAAGACTTCAGAAAATTTAGGTCGGAAAACACACGAAAGTGCAGTAATATTGCAACAAATGAAGATATTTTACATAATCTTCTTTTATCTTCGGATCCATTGCTAAGTAGTATTTGTCGGAAAATGCATAAAAAAGAAAAAAAAATATTTAGCGAAGTCAGAGATTTGCTCGTGTCGGATGAGCATGAAATAGAATTTATTGATGTCTCCATACCCGAAGAAGATTCTGACAATAGTGATGACGACTCTGATCATGACGAATCAGATGAATTCAACGAGACTGAAAATTAACATATTTATATATATTTACATTGTTACATTTTATTATATTTTGATTTGATTATTTATTGTATTATTTCCTTATTTTAATAATATTTTCACTTTTTATTTGTTTTTTTATTATAATATAATTTTATTTGAATTACTTTTTATTTTTATTTTTTAGGATTTTTAAAGCAATATATCTATTGTTATACTATCTATAAAAAAAAACCCAGAAATTGTTTTTTTTTTTAATCTCAAAAAGTGCACTAGATGAGCACCATGTGTCTTTGGAGAAAATGTGGCTTATGATGACAAGATACTGTCATAAATTTTTCAGAACGAAAATGGACGAAAATGACGAGATATGCATATTTATAGGTAGCTTCCCATACATTAAAAACGGTTTTTCGTGATTTACTCCTAAACTATAAGTCCAATCACAAAAGCCGTCTGATACATATTTGTTGTCCATTGATATAGCAATCGAATGGTGTATTCAGTTTTGTGAAATTAGGACTTTGAATTTTTAAGTCGCCTATGTCCAACCGTTTGTATGGGGACGAACTACTGTGCGCCCCGGCTTCGCACGGGTACATTGCGGTTACATTATTCGAGTTTTAGTAAGGATCCCTAATATTTTCTTTAATATATTATAACCTATGTCACCCGGGGATAGTGTAGCTTCCCAACAGTGAAAGAATTTTTCAAATCGGTTCAGTAGTTTCGGAGCCTATTCATTACAATCAAACAAACAAAGTTTTCCTCTTTATAATATTAAAAATAATAATTAGTATGATAGAGTCGTAGAATAGTGTCGTTAAGAACTCTACAAAGACTATTATATACTCAAGATCCGGATAGTTATTTCACCCAACTCTATATGAATAATAATAAATAATAAATATCGCCAGACCAACACACCGACTGTATGGTCCCAAACTAAGCAACGCTTGTACTATGGGTACCGTACAATGGACTGGGGGCGATCCCAGTGACACCCAGACCAGAGAAAATTACGAAAAGGCCATTTCCGAAATTTACCCTGACGGGAATCGAACACGCAACCACCTCCTGCAGTGAGCCGAGCGGCCTACGCTGGAACCACTGCGCCAAGCGGCCGTCGAATAACTTTACTTAGGTACCTACATAGATATCGGTTTTTGTATTCTGCATAATACTTATTCCTAGATGTTATTTCCTTGAATCTACCTATAATCTATGACTACCATTACCCACATGATAATTTTCAACTTTCATGTAAGGTTACAAAGTTGAAATCACTGGAATGATTCTTTTCGTTGAACTTATAGTTGAACTTAATGGAATAAATGGAAAGTTATCAGCTACTTTATCGTTTCGCTAATGACTCACTTCAGCTTCACAAATACTTTTAAATAACTCAAATTTAGTAGATATATTTACATAGCTAATAATTACCTATGAATCTACAAATTTCGGCCATGCCATGATTATGATAACGAATCCTCTACTATTCAGCCATGATCTAAATTTCATTAGCAGAGTAGATTATCAAGTAGATATTTACTTATTTATCTGGAAATCATCTCCCAATATTGGTCAAAATTCTATACCATTAGGTAAGCTTTTTTACGAGAATTGGTGGTACTGGATTGCATATCGAATTAAGAGTCGATCGATATTCATGTATAAGTTTAGCTTTAGATATAGAACGCCTAAAGGTCGAATATGTAAGTCCCACTTACTTACCTAGTTGTTTGAGACAAAATATAAACTGACGAGCGATATAAAAACACACATATCATTAAATGTATCCAGTATAACAAACTTATTTGGGATGCCATTATGTAAAAAGGTTTTTTCATTACTCATACTCTGAAAGTAGGTCTGAAGTTGCCTGAGGAGCGGGTTGAAAGTAATACTTTTCCGGCCCAGGAGAATCGCTTTCAATTGACAACTGTCAAATTATAAAAAAAAACTAGTTCCATTTTCACATTTCTATGGAACCATGTTCAAACTTTTTATACAGTCACTCAATCACAGCACGATGTAAAATTGAAATAACATAAAGTTAAGTATTAATTAAATAATATATATTTTTAAATGACTTAATTATAATTTAGTTTCAACAATTTCTTTAAAATAACATAGATTTGGGCAACATATTTAAAGATGAAAATGAAAAATAATGGCTAAAAAATGAAGCTGGCCGGCCAACGAAAAAAAAACAAAATAGGCGGCAATCCGATCTTAATTTTTTTTTCGAGTTGTAGAGTATTGTTCATACTTACTTGTATTATTTATTTAGCCAATTCCTGTTTTTATTTTTATTTTCCTTGTATTCGTAATGAAAAGCACAGTGTTTACCTCGGGTGAAAGACTTATTTTGTCCCTCGAACTACTAGCGCCCTCGCTACGCTCGGGCGCCAAACCCCGTCTCGGGAAAAATAAGTCACTTTCAATACTCGTGTAACAATGTACTATTTTATGCAATGTAAAACTGTTTCAAAGACCTATTTTATTTCATGAATCGAATGTGTGGTTTAGGAATTTTGCAATTTCGTTTGGCACTTTGTGTGGCTTTTTTATATTGCTCTTCAGTGTAGTGGTCTGTATTTTGTATGGTAGGTACGATTTCTTAAATTTGAGTAGCTCCAGGAGAGCCGTCACACAACTCCGTAGATATGGATTGAATGTAGTACCATTTATTAAGTTTTGCAATAAAATGGGTAAATAAAACAAATGTTATGTTAACTTGAAACTATTTTATATCAACATCAATTGAATGTAGTCGCCGAACTAATTACACAATATTTACAGCGTTGAGCATCATCTTAGAAAGACCTTAATTATATTTACATGAAAATATTCAAGAATAGCGATATTATTCCTACCTGAAATATAAGTAGTACTTAGGGTACGGGCCAACTTGCGCACGGCACCTAACATCTCATATTAATGATTGTGAAGTCGTGGATACAATTCTTTTCAAATAAAAAACGAGTATTTTTCTGGAATTCTAAAGATCTTTAATTAGGGCCCGTATTGATAAATCTATCTCAAGTCTGAGAGCGATCTTAAGTTCGTGGCCTTAAATATGTATGTCTTGTGAACACATTCATGATATTGTTTTATGGAAAGTACAAGTAGTATATAGTATATACCGGTAGTATATACCGTACCTAGATGTTATTTAAAAGACTTTTGCGCGTATTAAAACACTCAAGGTATTGAGTATCACTCACAAATAATAATAAGGTTGATAATACTAGTAGTAATGTTATTAATTATTTATTTACATTAATGTTTTTACATGACTTAATCTACTTTACATTTGCGCGTTACTTACTATTTTAAGTTGGACATAATGTTTTTGTCTACTGTTATACTTACTTACATAGAAAATGAGTAAAATTAAATTATATAAATTTTGTTTCCGGAAAATTGAGTTTACGACAGTTGTACAATTTGACTTGGTGAGGGCGCTGCCGCGCCCTGATAGTCGAATTTTGCTCATCAATTAATTTCAACCGGTATACCTACTTCTCTCATTTTCTGTAGGTGCATTTTTTTTAAATACTATCCAGTCATTTACAAGGGACTTAACATAAATAAATTAATTATTATACAAAATAAGAAATAGATATTATGTAGAAAGTGGTATAATAAAATGTAAGTTGACATTATTTGACGACCCCTTGGTGCAGTGGCCCGAGCGTAGACCCCTTGGCTCACTGGTACATGGTGGTTGCGGTTCGATTCCCGACGGGAAAAAAAAACGGAAATGGCCTTTTCGTATTTAGCCCAGGTTTGGGTGTCACATAAGCGTTGCTTAGTTTGGGACCATACAGTTGGTGTGTCAGTCTGGCGATATTTTTTTATTTATATATATTAATACGACCCGCGACCTGCCCCGGCTTCGCACGGGAATTTTTTATCAGTGTTTCTCTACTATATATACTATGCATGTATTATACATATAAGCCTTCCTCTTCTAACACTCTTATCTATTTAAAAAAACCGCATCAAAATCCGTTGCGTGGTTTTAAAGATCTAAGCGTACATAGGGACAGACAGCGGGAAGCGAATTTGTTGAAACAAATTCGCTTATATAGTATACATACGATGTTTGTAGTGAGTTACACATATAATAGGCTGGGCAGGTGTGATAGTGAGAGCCTATATGCCTATAATGATGTCTATAAACCATTACTGTAGAAGTAGCGTCTTAAACAAGTAAAAATTTGTTATATCAAGTTATTTTCAAAAACTTAAAAGTGAGAACCTAATTCTATTCTAACTTATTAAATAGGTATCACAATTGATTCATAATATTATCTTAATACAAATTGCACTAGTATTATACAAGTTAATGTTACATCAGAATGTAGTTTGTTCACTATAGCTTAGTTCTAGGATATTGTTTTCTTATATTTACGCGAATACTACACATTGAAATAAAACTATTTCAATCCCCCCGTGACCACGGTTGCCGTAAAGCAACCGAAACGTCGTAAAAAGTAAATAAACGCGATATAATCCGTAAAAATAGTTGTATTTCATTTAGTTCTAGAAATAAGTATATTGAGTTCTTGAAAAGTGATACCTCTATGCCATCATTAGCTAAGCTAGGTGCGGTTGCAGGTATATTAAAGTTAATGATTATTATCACGCTAAGATTACCCATCAAAATAAATAAATAAATATTTGAGATCGATTTATTAATTCATCATGCCCTAGTGTACCGTCCGTACTAAATAAAATAATCGAACAGCATTTGTTAAAGAAAAATGAGATTACAATAGCTGACTTCGTGATACACTTCGGTGTTCTCAAATTAGTAACCAAAAGGCATTCGTCTGGGATTCAGCAACGTTCCCAGTTAATTTGTATTTGATTTCATATAAATAAAATACCGTTAAAATATTGCAATTACCACTTTACTGATCCTAGTACAATGGTGAACAAACTACAATCCACAAATGCTATCGTTACGAAAGAAAGCCTCCACACTAATTCGAGAGTCCACAGCTATTCTCATTCTCTTTATCGACCCTCGGGTCTTGGGACCCTGGCCGCTGCCACAATCACGTGTGCGAGTGCCCCAAGTTGCCATGCGTGTGGTGATGATTGGCGGCCAGGTGGTGGAAGTAGGGCGCGTAAGGGCCCGGCCCTGAGAAGGGGTAGGGCACGCCGTGTGAGTAGAGCAGCCCTCCGGGGTAAGGGCTGCCCGGAAACCCGCCGGCGGGCGGGGGCGGCACGGTGGGACTGTTGACGTCCATCCCTGGGTTCTGCTTTTTCCACTTCGTGCGGCGATTTTGGAACCAGATTTTGACCTGTGGAGTGATAAGAATAACTGTTATGCTTGGGTTTTTTTTGGGAGTATTCTGGTTTTGTCTGGTATGTAAATTGAGGTGAATGTTCTGCTAAATTTAAAGATCGATCATTTTTAATAAACTCTATATGAAAGAAAAAGCTCGCTAGAAATCAGAGTGAAAAACGTTTGGCAGTTTCCTTTTAGTAACGAATTGTGTGAAAAACAGTGCACTGAGGAGTTTAGTTAGTGTTGAAGTATATTTTGGCACGTATTTGAGAAAATGTAACAAAATTATATGAATTTTGTTACATTTTCTCAAATACGTGCCAAAATATATAATGAATTGAAAAACAAATAACTCCTTCATTAGATACCTAATGCTAACAGTGCGCCACTTATTCCTGGCCATTTTTCTATGTTTTTGAATCAGTCTACCTTGCCAGTCTAACCTGAGGTAGCTGACTACCTGGTGGTATGCATAACACTGCCGTCAGCCCTCGAAGACCCAATTTATGGACTACCTAAGACTACGAACAGCCTAGGGTACCTACCTTCTTAATTAATAATATCATACACACCTGCGTCTCCGTCAAACTAAGACTTAGCGCCAGATTCAGTCTCTCACACACCGACAAGTATCTCGTAGTCTTAAACTTGTTCTCCAAAGACACCAGCTGTTCATAAGTAAACGCAGTCCTCGCCCGTCTAGGCTTAGTCCCTCCCTTTGAGTCCCTCGAGGACCCACTCTTGCCCTTCTTAGAGCTAGAACTGTTGGGGCTCTTAGGGTCACCGTTCTCGTCCAAGTCTGACTGTGTTAGGAGGTCGTCGTCGAGGTTTGAGGTCTGGTCGTCTGTTTCCACTTCGTCTGCTTCCAGGTCTGAGTGTTGGAGGTGGTCTTTCACTGTAACAAAGAATTATGATGTGTTAGATTTAATTTATTAAATCAGTCGTTTGTCTATGACATCTATACATACATACATACAAATAAATAAAATTGGAGTGTCTGTTTGTAATATCAAAATAACACATTTGCACTAAGTGCATATCAAAGTACATACGACACCTATAGCAAAAACGCGATTAAAAAATTTTTTGTCTGCCTGTCAGTCTGTCTGTGTGTTTGTTCCGGGTAATCTCCGAAACGGCTGGACCGATTTTGACGGGACTTTCACTGATAGATAGCTGATGTTATAAGCAGTAACTAATGCTTCATGTATTTTAGAAAAACAAAATTTTAAAAATGGGTCCTGTCGCGCGGGCCCAGAATGCGGGAGCGGGATTTTGTGTTAAGTTAAATTCCACGCGGACGAAGTCGCGGGCTCAGCTAGTCATTAATATTTGTCAGATTTCTCATCCCTTTTATTCTATATGGTTTTCTAGTATTATCTAGTTTTTTTTTATTGTAACTAAATACGACATTATTACAATATTAAAAGTTTTATTTACATCTTGTGCTTATCACGTTACTGTGCTTTGCCGAAATTCATTGTGCAATTCGTTTGATTCGGTAGGTTCCAACTATGGTATATTTAGAGGAACTGAGCTGACAGCAAAATTACAGTTTGGATGTGCCTGAACACTGATTGTAAACTGACGGCACGTGGTCAAAGTGTATAAGTATCTTCTTCGGCAACAATGTTTGCATATTTCCTTATTGTTAAGTAGTTAATTATACTCTCTAAATATAAGAATATTTTACTACAACCGAACTCTATTAAACAAGAGCGTTATAAATAAAACAGTTTTATAGCTTCCTCATAACGCCATTTTCATAAAAAACATGTTTTTCAGATGATATAATGTACATTTCCGTTTCCTTCTCCGTCAACGCGCGTGGACCTGTGTTGCCAATGCGAAATAGTTTTAAAACGTCTATTAATTTTTGATGCTGCTGCTAACATCGGTAACGGATTCGAAGTCCGGAAACATTAAAATATAATTTATGGTGGAACAGTTTTGTGTTTAGTAAAATTACTAAAATGCGAATTCTAATGGTGAGGAGGATGTATAAATATTAGCGAAATGGGCTCCATGTTTTATATCGTTTAATTTTGAGTTTGGAACAACAAAATGGCGGTGTGATAGCCGTTTAACATTCGATATTAGTGATTTATTTGTAGTCTTACCTTCTACTCAGTTAATTCATAAAACGGTTAACAAATTGTTAATGATTTTGAATGGTTTTGGTGAAAGAAGGCATTACGAGGACCATCTGAAGACAGAATAGTGAACTGGTAAACGATACAGGAATCTCATAATCCCGTAAAATGACTCCAAAAGATTTTTTTTTAATTAAACATATTATATTTGAACAAAATAAGTAAATACATACCTATGAAATATGCCTGCAGTAAAGCGTTATAAATAGAAACATTTATCATTTCACTCCGTAGGTATACATAAAATCTTTTTTATCAAACATCAGAACTTGACTACTAGGTATAAACTAATTTTAATTCCCCTTTACTCACTTTGGAAGAACATAATATAATTTTTTGCGTATATCTGCATCGTTACCTAAACGATTTCAGTTTATAATGATTTCAAATCCCCCTTTTCAACATACCTAACCTTATTCTTCCCCAATAACAACCTATTGGAAAACAACGAATACGAAAACATAGTCAATTTTTGAAGAAGTTCAAATAACAAAATCTATTTAAATAATATCCGTACTTAACACCTTTAAAATAAAGCTTCAGATAACTTGTTGATAACTGTCGTTTAGGGCCTTTCCGTAAGGGTGGTAGTCCACAGAGCGTGGCGCAAATTAGCGCTATAAAATAAAGAACAGATGCGGCGATGAGTGATATATTGTTCGTGCGTATGCGACGATCGCAGTTCAAATTAAACACGGTCTGTTAGGATGGCAATACTCTGTAAGATATTATTAGCATCGTGAGTTTTAAAGTCTCTGGTGCGAAGGTATATTTAAAAAACGGAAATCAAACGCTTTTATTTATTACGAAACATGACCAAGCGAACACATGGTCACACGGAATGCAGCAGATCTAAAGCTTTGACGCCACAGATAGACAGACAAGTGGTCGAAGAGCAAACGAATCTGATACCCATGCTAAGATTTATATTTTCAAGACCTTTTTTCACACAAAGACATTCATTACTTTTATTTTTAATACGATAAGTACCTAGGAACATAGAGATAGTTATTATTATTTTTGTAGAGAACAAAGTCAGCAAAAAAGCGTACTGATGTTAAGCAGTTATCGAAGCCTATAGATGCTTGCAATACATGGCATTAAAAGTGTGACAGAGGGAGGTTGGCTTTCTCATTCATCGTACGAAATACAGCTTTAATATACTACTTTACGTCGTTGCTACTACTCCCGGGCCCTAACCACGCTAGCTACTCAAATCGTAATAGAAAAGCAAACGCTCGCGATTACGTTTCAAACGCTCCGCTTTTGACGTTTTGCTGACACCATACCATATCAATGTCAGTAGAAATCGTGAAGCTCGTATCAGCAAAACGTCAAAAGCGGAGCGTTTGAAACGTAATCGCGAGCGTTTGCTTTTCTATTACGATTTGAATAGCTAGCGTGGTTAGGGCCCAGTTTGCTTCAACTTGGCTCTACCATCATAAACGGAAGCGAAAAAACGTTTTGATTATATGAACCCAGTCCATACGTCATTATCGCCTTCGCTTTCAATATCTTCGCACTCTCACTGGACTCTACGCCTAACTCGTCGGTCAAATAAAACATGTCTACTTACTAACAAGCTCATTTGTCTGTCGGTGAGTCACTCCGGAATAGTCAGCGTGCCTCCGTAATTGACTGCCGCGGACAAAAAGTGTACCGCATTCTGATAGTCTCGGATATTATTAATTTGGCCTGCACTTTCTAATGCAAATTGGATATATGAGGAAAAATATTATTTCTAGTGTTATGTAACGAATCAATATTGCAAGTGGCACTCAAATAATGGCTTCATAAAATAATTACTCTACTTATCAAAGACGGCAAATTTATCTATGAAAGTCAAGAAAAAAAACCACCACAGAGAAAATTATGGTGGCAATAGACAATCCAAAGGTAGAATATGCTGCAGTTGAAACGTCAATGAAATGTTCAGTATAGGTACTAAAATTATATATTTTGAATCAAGCTATAAATGTACTGTGGTACTTTTTAAAAGTTTACTAATACTAAATAGGTCTGTATTAAAAAATCTGTCTCAAGTCTGAGAGTAATCTTCTAAATGTCATTCTTATGTCATACCATAACAAAATTACTTGTCAAAAGCGTACTCGAGATCGCTGTCAGCCTTGAGATAGATTTATTTATACGAGCCTTGGATATCAATATGTGTATAATACAATAGGTACTTATTTGACTGAATATTACTTCATATCCTACTAATATTATAAATGCGAAAGTTTGTGAGTGTGGATGTTTGTTACTCTTTCAGGCAAAAACTACTTAACGGATTTGGATGAAATTTCGAACACAGATAGTTTATAACCGGAATTAACACATAGGATACTTTTTATCCCGATAATCCCGAAATTTTTGTTAAGTTAAATACTACGCGGACGAAGTCGGTGGGCACAGCTAGTATACAATACTCGTACAAGATTAAAGACTGATAACAATAATTATTTAAATTCTAAAATCCGACTGTTCTCGTTTCGAATGTGACGCCATTTCGACGTGACAATAAGCCGGGATTTCCAGTGATCCCGGTAACACGCTTGTGATCCGGGTTCCCGTGTTTGTTGCATGTTTACACGTTGCGTGTAGCTTTAACAGTGGTAAAATCAAGCTGTAGCCAATTCACTATCTATACATCTATACAAATAAATAAAATTGGAGTGTCTGTTTGTAATATCAAAATAACACCTTTTCACTAAATGCATATGAAAGTACGTACGACACCTATAGCAAAAACGCGATTTAAAAATGTTTTGCCTGTCTGTCTGTCTGTATGTTTGTTCCGGGTAATCTCCGAAATGGCTGGACCGATTTTGACGGGATTTTAACTGGCAGATAGCTGATGTTATATGAAGTAACTTAGGCTACTTTAATTTTAGAAAAACAATTAGGGTTCCGCGTAAAAAAACTAAAACACATGAATTAAAGAGTATCTCCGAAACGGCTGGACCGATTTTGACAGTACTTTCACTGGTAGATAGCTGATGTTATAAGCAGTAACTTAGGCTACTTTTATTTTAGAAAAAAAATGACTTCTACCGCGCGGCTTCATTACGCGGGAGCGGGCGTTTTTGTTAAGTTAAATTCCACGCGGACGAAGTCGCGGGCTCAGCTAGTAGCTCATATACAAGCTCGCTCGTCCGGGGTAGTACCACCCTCTCACAGAATATCGACGTAATGTAGCTACTATAGCTACGTTTAGTAAGATGAGTGAGATAGCTGGAAGCCCAACACCCATTCCCTTCTAACCCACAATTATTATCAGGTCGGCATCATGCGAGCAATGCCATTAGTATTGCAAGTATTTATAAGCTACGGTAAATGCTTAAGGCTAAAGCGCCCATCTAGCCCGCGAAGTTCAGATTTTTTGAGGTTTTTTAGAATTTTTTCAAAATCTGACAATAATAAAAGGCACATTTTGTAATTCCCGACAAAGACCGTGTGCAGTGCATTTATTAATATATCCAACTTACTCTAAAACATTTCAAGAACGACAGCTATCCAGATAATCTGAGCAATTTTTGTATATTTAGTGATTAACTAGTATCATATCCACCGTGATAATATTTAGAGTAAAATAAATGTATTAATAAACGCACCGCATACTGTGTTTTTCGCAAATCACAAAATGTTGTCTTAAATGTTTTCAGATTCTGGATAAACAAATAAAAATACTTGAAAATTTTGAATTTCGCGGGCTAGACAGGCGCCTTCACCTTAATATTAAGGTCGTACGCTTGTTTGACAACTTTGTTATACGTATACCTATATGAAAAAGTCTTCTGCGGCTCTAAAATAACGGCTGAAGATAAGTATGGTCAGTTCAAAAATATATTTCAGGAACATTCATTAATCATAGTTTAACTTGGCGTCGGAGCTATAGCAATCCACATTAAAAATATATTTTTAGCAAGCGTTAAACACGCGTAAAACTTATGGTAGAGCTACAAATCAGCATGGTGCAGTAGAGCCAATGGTAAATATTTCCATAATACATATTTCAATGAAAAAATTAACCGACTTCAAGAAAACCATGGGTGCACTAAATAGCACGAAATAGGGACCTTATAATTTATTTCATTTCAGTCAGTCCTACTTCAAGTAAGTAGAGTTAGGTCCCTAAGAAATAATCCTAACGTAGTGTAAAGATAGAGACTCCGACGAAGAATTTTCAAAATCAGTCCAAAATTGACGGAGAAATCGGTGAACATATTACTACAAAACAACAAAAACAAACATAGGTACACTCTACCTTTTTGGAAGTCGGTTAAAAATAGAGGAAATCACGTCTTCCATAGAATATGTTACGCTTAATACCAATCAATAGACACTTCACAAAGTACTCTCAACTTGAAGCATATTCACTCCCGCCCGCTCAAATCCGCCGAGGAAAGGCACTTGTAATCGAGAAGGCTTTATTAATTACGAACTTGGACCGCAAACCCTCCACACCCCAACCCCGCCCATCACCGGCCCATTATCGTCCCTAACTCTTGCTTTCTAAGGTTAAAAATCCTATAACCTTAACCCGAAACCGGTCTTATCTCTTGGGCGTACTCGACAACACTGGGGTGGTTATACTCGAAGGATATTAAGCTTAATGCGTGGTAGTTTTAAGGTCGTTTTTCGGGTGATGTTTTGAGGCGATCAATTTGTTAAATGAAGAAAATGTGTACCTATGTGTAATGGAAGGATTCTTGGTCGGGTGGGCTCGGGGGCTGTGTTCGCGACTTGGTACTCTGTAATTTATAGTTAATTTAGTACTACGGTAGTCCATTTATACCCGGTAGTATTGGGAAACTTTGATTTTATGTGACCATATCAAAAGCACTCTGCTTTGAGAGGGATCGATGATACATGGAATTCCTGAAAAAAGCTGCTTCTAAAGCGTAAAAGCAGCTGTGTTATATTTACGTTTGTTGGTGAGAGAGAGAGAGAGCCGGAAACCTAACCCGTAACCCCCACTCCCTTCCTTTTACTAACCGTGTAACGAATGTAACGATGATAAAACCAACTTATGTCAGATAGGTCTGTAGATGTCCTATCTCTAGGCTTCACAATATAAAACATTAGGGTACTGGATATAGGTGTATTTTGCTCCACACATATAATAAAAAGCTCAACACGTACCTATATGTAATGCCATGACCACCTTTACACCGCGTGCTATATCGGTATTAGCGACATCTATCGGTGGCCTGACAACAGTAATTATACAGGTACATCATATTTAACACTTTATAAACACTTTGAACACAACACCGGCGACGGTAATTTCACTCAATTAGTATTCGCAACAACACGGCGGGCGAGGTGTTTTCACGTCATTTCCGGGTTGTAATTAAAAAGTCAGCGCAGTGGTGCCAACGTTAAGCCCCTCGTTAACATGCCGCCGCTTCCGGTTACAGCGGAACGATGATTTTGTTAAATATCTTCAGGGCTTCCGGCTGTGTCTACGGACATTTTGTGAATGTTATTTATTACATGCGGAATCGTGCTAACAAATGTACCTATTAGCTTTGTAAATAAGATTAATGATGAATGAAAGTATCGAATGGTCTAACCATAGGGTATATGCAACATGTTGATCAATTTGTTTCACAACATGTTCGCATTCTAAAATGCATAAACGTGCTATAAAATTGGAGCAATATTTTGTAATTTAAATGTACAGCTACATTGAAGCAAGGACATTTCGGAAAAAAGGCTGTTTTTTATCATAACCTACACCTATTATACTACCCCTTCCCGACCGCTTGGCGCAGTGTTTCGAGCGTAGGCCGCTCGGCTCACTGCACATGGTGGTCGCGGGTTCGATTCCCGCCGGGGCAAATTTCGGAAATGGCCTTTTCGTAATTTACCCTGGTCTGGGTGTCACTGGAATCGCCCCCAGCCCATTGTACGGTACCCATAGTACAAGCTTTGCTTAGTTTGGGACCATACAGTTGGTGTGTCTGTCTGGCGATATTTATTTATTTAGTTACTTCCCTCCTGCCTCTGTCTCAGTCCCCTTCAGGTTAGCAAAGTGCAAGCGAAGCCTTAATGCATGCGTCTATAGGCTACGGTAACTGCATAACATTAGGCGGGTCATATGCTTGTTTGCCGACTTAGGGGTAAAACAACTGGAATAACATAAAGGTTACTTATTACTGTATACGTATATAAATTCTAGTAATTTAATAAAAGGCAATGTTGCTACAGGGGGGAATTGCAGCAATACCTAATTTATTATCTACTAGCTGTGCCCGCGACTTCGTATGCGTAGTATTTAACTTAACAAAAATTTGGGGATTATCGGGATAAAAAGTATTCCATGTGTTAATCCCGGTTATAAACTATCTGTGTTCCAAATTTCATCCAAATCCGTTCAGTTGTGTTTGCCTGAAAGTGTAACAAACATCCACACTCACAAATTTATAATATTAGTAGGATGGAATAAACCCGTTAATATGACATGAATTTAAAAATGGAATTCTGAATCACCATTTAAGTAGGTATTTCTTTATTTTATAAAATAAAAATAGTGCAGTTGATATTCTGAAGCCTTTTGTTAGAAACTTTTTGCCATAGATCTACAGACAGCTAGACGCGCGGCCAACATCAATATTACCGAACAAATCCCACTAAACGTTCTCAAACGTCCAGCCTTTATTTACATTTAAACTCTTTGTATGTTTCCTTGCAAAAACTGCGGAACATTCTTTTATTCTAGTTTTTTATATCCAGTCATCGAACTGGCTGGAAAGACACAACAGTTACAATACATTTATGATCAGTAGAAATGACTTTGGCTTGCTAAATTGTTGATAGTTTAGGCTCGTATTATAAAATGGATCTCGAGTCTGAAAGCGGTCTTGAGTATACTTAGACATGACATTTTGTACTGGAATGACATAAGAATGACTTAAATGAATTAAAACTAAACTCATTGCAAAGAGTAATTACTAAATTTCGAATTATTTGGATGATAGATCAGCTTGGGACTGAGCAGCTCAAATCTCGACAGTCAATAATAATGTCAAAGCGTAGCGTGTCTTGCCCTACTTGTCCGAATTACTTATGTAATTCTTGGTAATATCAAAGGCAACACACTGGAGCTATTATATACATGAATATCTACTACCCTTAGTAATTATTGACTACAAGCAACTGCCGATAAAAAAAATTACAAATTTAAAAAGACAAGCCCGCCGGGTTTCTTGCCGGATCTTCTCAGTCGAGGTCGTGTTCCGATCCGGTTGTAGATATAACAAAAAAATGAAAAAAATACAATTTGTAAGTGCCCCCGTAGGCCTAAACAAAATAAACGATTTGAATTTTACATTCCAAAATCGCTCTCAGACTTGACATCGATCTATTAATACGAGCCTTAGTAGAAGGTCATGTAAGATCCTAAAGAAACTTTAAACTGAACATAACAAAATCTAATGTTTTTTTAATTCTATTACACGCTATTTGGTTTGCAGACTTGGGGTTAGGGACGAATAATTCAGGCATATTATATGAATGCATTCATCTGCGCTGTCCGGCGCGTCGGAGCAGACTTAAAGATCCGAAAAATAAGCCGATCCCACCCTAAACGCCGCCAGAATTTATATCCCTCCGCTGACCCTCGCAACGCCTTATTCACCTTTTATTTTTATTTGAGTGAGCAAGGAACAAATCTTAGCGCAAAAGGTATAATAAAATAATCGTTAGATTCGTATAGACGATTCTAATTTCACGGATTGGTGCCCAAAGGGACGCAGGCTGTGTAGGGTTGACTCGGTCCTTATCGCGCACGTGGTGTAGAGCGCTCCTGTCCCGCTCCCCCGCCGGCCAATCGGCGGGAGTGAGTTGTAGAAGTTGCAGAGTTGGTATTCTTATTTTTCCTTGTTTGCGGGTTTGTATGGGAAGTTTTTTTTCGCGGCGTGTTTTGGTTAGGTATCCAAGTTTGTTTTTGCGTATCCACACCGGGAACGTCCGGACGTCTCGTTTTATTTGTGATCGATTTGTTTTCAATATATTGAAATGTGTCTGGGAATTTAATCGGAGTTTATTTTCGAGACACCTATTTCAGGGTAAACTTTGAGGGAGAAATATTTTTCAGTTGGTGAGTTCAGTTTCATGGGTGGTAAAAGCTGTAAAACAAATGAATCTTGCACTCGTTCTATCTACCTACTATGAAATTCACTATAATTTGTTATTGCATATTTTTTATAAATACTTAGTAGATAACTATGCTATGTTGTCTAAAAAGCGATTCAGTGGTTTACTCTTTATATGAGACCCATGTCGACATCGCTAATATAAAGTCATAAGTTAAAAACATGCACTTTTTAAAGCGACGTTCTGCTAAGGTTTATAAGATATAAAATAGGTAAGTATAATTGCTTAGAAGATCCATCCAGCGCCTACTTTTATGATCACATGTGTTTGACCCATTTATATTTCATCCTAAGACGTCATAGCTCACGAAAGTACTTATGTTAGATTTAGCCTTTTATTTCGAAATCAAATTCACGAATAAGACCCACTCCGATCTTTTCATTTATAAAGCAAAGTCGGTAAACAATCGTGCGATCCGCCTGATGTTAAGCACGTATCGCACCTATCCTTGCAATACCAAAGGCTTTGCTCGCATGTTGCCGACTTGAAAAGTAGTCGAACGGAATGGAGGATTGGTTTTCGGCTCGCTGTCATCGTGCGAAACGCAACTAGGTACTATATTACGCTGCTTTAACTTTAATTGTGCCCACCTTGTATTAATGTACAAGGTAAAACAGAAATTACTTTTTTTTTCAAAACTTTTCTTTGTAATTCTAAAACTATCAGCTTTGGAGGAAACTTGAAAAACAAAAGGTGTTACAGGGATACAGCTGTTGACGGATTTCATAAGTCTACAAAACCTTTAGTAGGTACTTCAACTGTCCCACAAAGCCGATAGTTTTAGATTTACAAGTTGCAAAAAGAATGTATACCCTTTCTGTTTCACCTAGTATATGTGGTGATAAATATATAAACAATTTATACGTAAGCTTATTCTGCGCAAAAAGAGTAAAGACCGGTCGAAGGACATAATAGATCAATCGGGTTCGGTCCTATCGGGATAGATCTTAATGGAATAGTGTTTCTAGCCCAGTGAGTCGTTCTATGGCTCACGTTGGCAAATTTTGTGCTGTGTCTAAACGTAGAATGTATTTTGGAATTATTTATAGAACCTGCTTTATTTTTATATTGATTGTTTATCGATGTTTATAGACGTTTACGACTTGAATTCAATTTGTAGAGAGATGTACAGTCTGTCATCTAAGTCTGGTGACGGTAGTCTAATCAGAAAAATAAAAAGAGAGGTTCAGAGTTACGTGAAAAATTAAGCATATGATTTTCATATCTCGTTATTCCGTATAGCAATTTCTCTCTCTTTATATTTTTCCTTAGGTAAAATTGCTTGAAATTTGAAACAGACTCTACCAAAGAATAATGTTGTATAGTCAGTTAGGTACGTAAATAGTTTTGTATCTTTTTTCACACGTAAAAATAAAGTTGTTTTATCTATGGATTTAGTAAGTATGTTTGTTTGAAATTGCGTCGCTATTTATTTATTTTGTTAAGTAAAATGGCCAGGCCAAGGCCAAGGGGTAAGTAGATGGTGAGACGATTTGAACAGCTTTGCGGGTAAAACGTGCCTACAACAAGCCCAAGATAGGGGCTTGTCGCGACAAAAAGGGGGGGCATTTGCCCAGCAGTGAAATAAAGAAAATTTATATTCCGTTAAGCTCAGTACATACAACTTGTTTTGTTAGCCATTACCTTATATACTTTAATTGCTTCGCATAGGTAGGCACAACAAACGATTAAATATTATTCAATTAAATACTATTTTAATCTATTTTCTTACAAACAGTCATCAAGGCAATCGCGGCATCTATTTAATTCCCCTATATCACGTCGAAATAAACATATCTATTAACAATAACGGGCACCAAAGGAACGGAAGTCGTATCTTACATTCAGACGTGCAAACACTATCAAATGAATGACAATAAATCAGAGGAATGAGGTCGGAGTGAAGATCTGAGCAGTTGTACAGTGAGGATAGGTTCATGGCGTCCTGACTCGCCGAAAAATATGTATCATGTAAGTAGGTAATGGTTATTATTTACTAAACGAAGAAGAAGGTCTTAACCTTGACCGCATGCCCATAGGCAGCTTACTAAGAATGTTGTTGCTTATTATAAATATTTAAAATAATAATAATATACCTCTTTTGACGTCCCACTCCTGGGCACGGACCTACCCTCACGACGAGGGGGATTTAGGTGTAATCCACCACGCTGGCCCAGTGCGAGTTGGCGGATTTCACATGTCTTTCGAAAATTGGTTAGATTCTCCAAGACATGCAGGTTTCCTCACGATGTTTTCCTTCACCGTAAGCAAGTGATAATCATAAAGAAATTATGACTCGCACATAGATTTAGAAGAACCCAGAGGTGCGAGCCGGGGTTTGAACTCAGGACCTGGTGCCCGCAAGACGCGTGCTTAACCAATCGGCTCTTACTGTATTATAATTTCTGACATATCTGACGGTCGACGCAGTTAGAATCCTGAAAGATTCAGGCAACTGCACCCAGACTTAGAAAACCATAGCCAAGGAGAAGCAAATTCCTGTTTCCTTAATTTATTGCGAATTTATATAATGGTTGACCGAATGTTGGCAAGCCTTGCGGTGACCAACTCGAACTCGAACAGTATCACCATTACGTACCACTTTTCGTTGACCGCGATAAAATAGTATGTAAGTACAAAATCGTCACCAACACTACGGCTGAGTATAATTTTAAAATGTTAACTATTCAGAGCTATTCCGTTATGTTGTTTCAATAAATCAGGGCGGCTATTAGTGTTTGCGCTGTCCACAGCTGTGATGCGATGACAGTTTCACAGCTTCCACTGTTCCGGCCGACCGACGGTCATCTTGCCATCCCCTTGTCAAATAGAAAAAAAAACATCATAAAAAGAAATATCGTGTAAACTACCGATCCGCCCGGCTTCGCACGGGTGTAATAAATTATCAGTGTTTCTCTACTTAATTACGCATGTATTATACATATAAATCTTCCTCTTGTATCACTCTATCTATTAAAATAAACCACATCATAATCCGTTGCGCAGTTTTAAGGATCTAAGCATAACACAGGGACAGACAGACAGCGGGAAGCGACTTTGTTTTATACTATGTAGTGATGCCTAGTCTAGTCCAAATGTATTATAATAAGCAATACTAGCAACTAGGTTTGGCACTGCTTTTCTCTTCTTTATTTAAGTTGAATTAGATTGTTTTATACCTACATAATCTTTACGAAATAAATTATCTAAATGATAGTGGAAACCGCATAAAAATTTGTTGCGTAGTTTAGAAGAACTGTGCGGACAAATATACCTACAGATGCAGATAACGTTTTATACTATTTAGAATGCAGATGTTGTTGATGAACCACTATAGGTAATATTAGCAAAACTGAGTCTGTTGCCATGACTTCCGACATCATATTTGTTTCTATTAAGTAGGTATAAAAACATAGCTAATAAATCTATTTGCTATGTAATAGACTCGCAAGAATTAGGTACCTACACGGCTTCTATAAAATAATAATACTAGCTGACCCGACATACGTTGTCCTGTCTTAACTTTGAATATTGAATTCGAATTATTCTGCTCATTTTTCTGATTTTTTTCTTTCATATGCACCTTCTCCTGACAATAATAAAGACAACAAAAAAATAAGAAGCGAAATCGTTCTATCCCTTCACGCGTATTGCGATAACCAAGGAAATAGAGATACATTTTATATTCCTATATAGATTCAATTCAAAGCATGCTTCGGTGAAAAATATGGGTGTTCATTGCTACACCCGTCGGCCAATGCATCCAGCTATCGTGTGTCTGCGATTAAAAAAAACTATCAAAAAAGAAGTTATTACTTAATTTATGTTGGTGCTTACCTACTTAAGGATCGTTTACATCAGACAATGTTGTGAAAATACCGTCCGTCTATATTTTGTTTCAATAATTTTCTATTCCTCTAATTTACTTATTTCCGTTAAGTTAATTTTGTTTCTTAACATGGATAATTCAGTTTTAATTCAATTTCTAAAGATTCCACCTCAATTTTAAATAATTATAGATGGCTACCGAGAAATCGGAGACGATTTTGTAAAGAATTAATATAAAAAGATTTGCAAGTAATGAGTTTCCGATTCCTTGTCTAAAGCCAACGACCTAGGTTTTGCAGCTGTTACGAAAGTATTCAATAAAATATTTCTGTCTTTTTGTCTTTGATACCCATTTTTAACCGATTCTGTGGGAATATAAGATAAATACTTATTCAGTTATTTATAAAATTAAATTAAAATATATTTTGAAAAATCATTTACTACTTTTAACCTAGAATCTGACATAAAAAGATTATACCGAATGCACCACAGATGCACCTATTAAAGCAGCACATAAAAAAATGCTGTCATGTGATTCCCTATTTTTATACAAAATGCTAATTCCCACCAAAGAGTTTCTTTCATAGCAAATAGCTGTGTCTCAATGACCTCTTTATAACAGTAAACACAGTTTTTACACAATCTAAATAAACCTTAACATCAGGAACTTGAACATTATCAAAACGGACGCTCAACTTAACAAGCATTTTGTCAATTTCCTCACTTATTATGCTCTTTGATTGAACTACGTGACAGACACTACAACTCTATATTTGCCTTTCATGAAATCCATTAAGCACCTTATTACTTTATAATAAAATGTAAAATAAAAATGATTTCAGTTATCGCGGTGTGTTTCAAAGTTTGTTTTTTCTGACAGCTGACGACTAAATTGAGTGGAGCACGTAGCGAAAGTCTATAATGATGTGTATCCATTGGCACTGCAAGATAGTAAAGCTAAGCAATGACACTATTTCAGTTCATATAGGTACTAAACTAAGTTTATTTCCGTGCTACTCATGATCATAACACACCCGTAAATATGGTATATTTAGCGGTGTTAGAGCCAACTTGGTTACAAACTGATATATACGGGCTGGATCGCATTGGGTAGTACCACCCTCTCACAGAAAATCGGCGAAAAGTAGCTTCTATAGCTGCTTTTTGTACGATGACAGGGAGACCCGGAACCCCAACTCCAAAAGTTCCAGCGCACCAGGTGTTGATGGTGTTCACTTCTGCAAATGTCGCTACATGTATAAATTATCACAAGATACACACTAACAGTGTTTATCTACACACTTTAGTGTCTATGGTAACCCAGAGCGATATTGGAAATGTGATACTTATGTCAAACCGGTACAAAATGACATGTCAAAAGTGTACTTCAACGTGGCTCCGCCCTGGTGGCAAAAAAACATTTAACCACAAATATTTTTCGACTAGGTAGCGACTCCATGGAACAGCAGCCTAACTCTAAACAAACCAAAACGACTCACGTTCAATGGTCGCAAAGGTTAGTTCATTGAAATAATAAATTGACATGTTAAGTCCGGCGCATTGTGACGGCTGATTGGCTCGTAATTAGTTTATAGACAGCGTCGACGCAACGCAACCATTTTAAATTAAAACTCGAAAATGTGTTGCAAAAAATGCAATCTAAAAATTGATTTTCCGTGACTGTAGAATGCATTGAAAGAGGTTCGATTTTAAATTGCATATTTTAAAATTTTAAAAATTGATCAGAGAATATTTAAAGATACCTATCTAGGCAGTTCATAATAGATGGTAGTCACTAGGGTTTGAATTCATTCTGCCTCTGATAAGGGAATGCCCACGGCCCATATTTATTTTTTTAAGATATCCTACTAGCAATGTGAGTTAATCACATTACTAGTAATCCCGTTAGCCCCTCCAGCTAAGCTAATGCTTGTGTTAGGAGTGGGTTCACGTCAATAGTTGACCTCTTAGTTACGAGGACGGCCCCTCTAACTACTAGGCTATGCCGCCTTTTATAGTGTAGCAGACAGAATATTTAAAATTCTTGTTTTTTTTAACGAATTGATATATAGAGATATAGAACATTTAAATAATGATTATTTTTATACGATTAATATATGTGAAAATGTATTCCTCAATGTGATTGCCAAATGCATAGCTTTTATGCAAACCTTATAATAATTATTCAATGTAATAAAGTTTCAATTACTTCTTCAGGCTTTTGCTCTAACTTTCAGAAATTTCAACCCTTTGTGCGTTTATATTATGTAGTTAAAATAAAACAGTTCTAAAATGAGAAGAGTTTGAGAATTCCGTGGTAAACCCGGTATGGTATAGTGCCTTTATGCATAGAATCGTACGTAGCAAAAGAACAAATAGGTAAATTGGAGCCTAGCTATTAATAAAAATCAAATTATGACTGAAATACACAATCTCTAACAATACGTACAATTTGTACGAAAATAAAATTTTTTGGTTCGCTTTATCGAGAAAAATGTATATATATATAAATGAATCTCTATTTCCTTGGTCATGGAACGATTTCGCTCATTCTTTTTTGTTGGGTTTATTATTTTCTGGAGAAGGTTCTTAATAAATAAAAAATAAGAAAGTTGAACGGAACAATTCCAATTCAATATTCAAAGTTAAGACAGGACAACGTCTGTCGGGTCAGCTAGTTATTAATATTTTTAACGCAGGTACCAAATGAGGTCTACGCTCCGTCTATTAGGTAGGTAATAGAGCACTACAAAAACGATTCATTTGCCAATATCACGAGCAAATTACTCAGTGATTACCTAGCGTTCTCGGTTCATTATGTCGAAACTGGGTAGCCATTTTGGCGATTTTTTTTTCTTTACAATCGAGCACATTGTTCGAAGTTATTTGAATATAGAGTAGAATCATTTGCGACTCTATATTATATATTGTTACTTTTAAAAAAGGATATTAATTTTCCATTTGACCTGTTCGAATATTATAATGCAATCGCAATGTGGGTATGGACATAAAACTAAAAGGAAACTCAATAAAAAACACAGTGCCGTCTAGGGACGCCCGAAAGAAGCTGAGCTCTTTAGTATAAAGCGTAGGGCGCCGTAGCTACCACTCTGCATACCGTGTATATCGTGTATCGCTACTGACGTCATCGCGTAACGCTACTGACGCTTAGCACGGATAGAGTGGCCGCGCGGCGAGCGCCCCGCACATCCGTATAGACGCTTCGTTTCAAAATTACTAGAATAACATTTATATAAGTAAGCGTTAATAATATGAAACCGATTATTTCCTTACATTTTATTATAATATTCGGCTCCTGAATTACGGCCATTAACCGTCAAAAAGTATAATAAACAACAGTGCCTTCTTCTTCGCGTGAAAATCACTTAGGTTGGTATATCAAAACAATAGTCCGCAAAATACGTTTTTTGAGAAGTCAATCAAAGATCCGTATAGTAAAAAAAACTTGCACACACACACACAGTCGAGCAAATTTATCAACCGGTCATCGTCTCCCGAATGGCTTATTAGCTACTCGGGTTTTCGTCTGACAACTGCAAATTTGCAAGACTGTGACACTACGTAGAGTTCTTTAATAGAGTAATGAATTTATAATATACACGTATATATTTTAGTAAATTACTATTATTATAATTGAACGCCTAAAATATTTTGCACTATAACCTTATTTACCTTTTATACAAGTTGAACAAATCACTAGCTCAATTTTTCTATACACTGACTATGTTTGTAATGCCTACTCTATCACTTCAACAATTTCCTTATACAGGCAAAATAAATCTTAAAGCAGCAAATTATTATAATTATGTTAGTGCACAGACTTAATTGGACTGAACTAGAAGTGATTTTATTATTTAGGAATAAATCCATGACCGAGGCCTGAACAATTTTTTGAACGCTACGCTACGCTGCGGCTGATGAGCGACGCGCCCGCCGGGCCACGGCATTCAATTAAGTACCTTTATAAATATCAATTGTTGTTATTAAGATTGTTAAATATTTTTATACACATTGAAATAAAACTATTATTACGGATTATATCGCGTTTATTTTTACTTTTTATGTTCCCGACGTTTCGACGTAAATTTTGAGGGTACCCAGTTTTTAACTATGACATCAGGACGTCTAACACCTCAGTCCCCCCGTGACCACGGTTGCTGTAAAGCAACCGAAACGTCGGGAACATAAAAAGTAAAAATAAACGCGATATAATCCGTAAAAATAGTTTTATTTCAATGTGTAGTATTCGCGTAAATATAAGAAATCAATATTTTTATACATTTTTCATTTATCTTCCCACTGAGGAAGTCTTACTAAGGTACATATACTTTGAAGACTTTTGTTAAACGCTACTTGAGTGTAATTTTTTATACACTGAAAAACATAACAAAGGTACAACATACGAGTTTTAGCATATTTTAGGTACCTACCTATAAGTAGGTATTATGACATAGCATTACACTTTATACAAGTATACAATGTATATTATTAAATAATGAAGGGTGTGAATTGTAATTACATCTCTAAATAATACAGATTTAATTTTTTTAATAAATAATAATCAAGAAAATAACTTAAAGGAATCTAATCAAAAATATTTTGTTGTCGTATGAAAGTCACTTACCTATATCATCTTAGCATACTCTAAACCAACGTTAAGTTTCAGCAAATTAAAAACTAGATATTATTAACGACCGCTTGGCGGTATGAGCTCAAACCACTATTGAGCGTAAACAGTTTGGTTGCGGGTTCAATTCCCGCCGGACCAAATTTCGGAAACGGCCTTTTCGTAAATTGATTTCAGCACACCCACCTGATCAACGAAAAAAACGCGTTGAAATCGTTTTGTCTACAAACCTACTCTGTATTGCTCGGAGATGAAATCAAATATTAAAATATCTGACTCTACACTTCTAAGTTTACATTATCTACCTATTTATATAGATAAACAAAAATTAGAAGTTGTAGGTAGTGTATCAGAAAATCAGCATCCCAAACTCTACTTACCAGAATCGTCGTCTCTATCATAATGCGGCCTCCAGTACTGCTCGTCGTACCGTAGAGGCACCTCCGACCTCCCCGTGAATTTGTTAGGGTCCAGGATGTTCTCCACGGAGAACGCAATCGCCGGCCTGTCCGGCGGCCTCGTGAGACCCAGTCTCCTGGTCAGGTCCACCGGAGCGGCCTCCTCCACCCCGACCACGTCCACTTCCCCGTTCGCCTCCCCTTCCCCCTCCGTTTCCTCCTCCGCTTTGTCTCTGCGCTCCTCCGATCCTCGTGCCATCGCAAGCATCGTCATATCAAGGCCTATTTTTTAAATTTCTGGACTCGAATTTTTGAGTTCATAGTCTTAACACTTTCACTGCACAGCGTTCGGCATTACGTCCTTTTTGTGAAATGTACACAGTAATTTTATACACAGTGAACTTATATTTGGGTCCAGTTTACGTTCAACCCTACGGGTGCCACTGTAAGCCGCGGAGCCGACCGCACGCTCGTCCCATACCAACATCCGATTATCACAACGCGAGATCAACTGAAAACGGGAGCACAGAAACGGGCGGAGACCGAAAAGGAGGGGACGCGGCCAAGTAGGGGGGCCACCGGCGAATACCGCCACCCGATTGGCGGAGGGAAACCAGGCGTGTCCGGGGTGGAGGAACGTAATCGAGCAATAAGGTTTAAACAATTTCGTTTAATACGTTGAATTATGTAAGAGAGCGGCGGGCAAGTAATCGCGCACAAGCGATAAGGCCATTTGCGCTACTTCGTTACGTATTAATGGGCCAGGAAATTGACTTATGAATATTAGAGGTCGCGGCGAGTTGAAGATCGGGCCAAAGCGGCCCCGGGCGGCCGCGCCGGGTTATTTTCCTAGTTAAGCGTTGGAACAATGATGTTTATTGAGTTTTGAACTTAATGGGTTTGGGCTCGCGGCCGCGGGCGGTTTGCGCCATTAGCCGTGTTTGTGGAGCCGCCAGCGTAACGACTCTGCATGATAACTTCAATTATTGTGTTGCTAGGTATATTGTTGTGAAAATTTTTGACAGGAATCTCTGGGAAATTGAATGATTGCTTAGGTATATAGATACTTAATGAAACGGTAGGCAGATAGGTACCTAATAAAATATTATATATAATTCATCTTGTGCTGTCAAATGTAAGTGTCGATAATAAACGCCTTACTTATTATATTTTAATAGTCTTTTTTTAAGTTACATTAGGTATGTAGTTTCAGCGCCTATTTGTTTTGTTTTTACAAAGCTTATCTGGAAGAAACCGCAGCCTGCGATAAGGTCTCCTACAATAGTGCGTACCTACTTAATTATAATTTTAATTCCTTTTATAGATATTACTAGCGACCCGCCCCGGCTTCGCATGGGTACTCGTATTTTTATAAGTGTTTCTCTACCATATTAAGCATGCATTATACATATAAAGCTTCCTCTTGAATCACTCTATCTATTAAAAAAACCGCATCAAAATCCGTTGCGTAGTTTTAAAGATCTAAGCATACATAGGGACAGACCTACAGCGGGTAGCGACTTTGTTTTATACTATGTAGTGTTATCACTACATAGTATAAAGGTGTAATAAATAGTATATCTAAGTACCTACCTGCCTATCTATCTGGCGGTATTTAGACAATTAGTTTATCAATGCAAAAGTAGGTAAATGGATATTAAAAACAAAAAAGCGGTAAGTACCATAATACTGATTGTGTACCGACTTAACGACGGACTGACCGGCTTATTGTGCTGGTAGTGCGTGCCAAGTCGTCGTGTCGTCCGATCTGTCTGTTTAGTGTTTTGCTCCATTTTCTATTTACACGGCTAATCGCAGCCGTAGATCTACAATTTAGAGCCACCAATGACACGCACGATCTCGGCCGTTGGTCACGGCACTCTTGTGCAACTAGACTCGTGTATTTACAGGGTGGTCCGTTTATGGGAAATCCTACTTATATATATATATATATAGTCTAGTTATATATATATATATATATATCCTACTTAATATTATAAAGCGAAAGTTTGTGAGTGTGGATTGTTACTCTTTCACGCAATAACTACTGAACGGCTTTGGATGAAATTTGGAACACAGATAGTTTATAACCTGGATTAACATGTAGAATACTTTACTTAAGTCTACGCGGACGAAGTCGCGGGCAGAAACTAGTTAATAAATAAGTAGTCAAGCCAAAAATATGCTACCTTACGATTTTAAAATGCACATTTAATCATTTTGACATATCGAGTTGTTGGGGTTGTCCTTTCGGACGTCTTTTTATGTAGGTAACAAAGTCAGTAAATAATCGTAAGAGCAGCCTGAGGTTAAGCAGTTACCGTGGCCGACGTACGCCGATGCCGTAAATCGTGCTATGCATGATTGCCAATGGCGTTGCTCGCATGTTGCCGAACTGTAGAAGAGTTGGATTGAGGGCTCTCTCAAACGTCGTACGAAACGAAGCTATACTTAACGCCAATCTTCTGTGAGAGAGTAGTACTACCTTGGTCGACCCAGCCCAAATATAAGCTGTAGTCAGTTGGTGACAGCTTGGTTCTTATCACCGTAAGGCATATCTGTTTTTATATCTGTTATTTTATGAACTATAAATATAATATTTTACGAAATATAAATAATAATAATTATTTTACAAATAATTATTTTAAAATAATATTATTTTACGAAATATAAATAATAATATTATTTTACGAAATATAAATAATAATAATTATATATAAATAAATAAATCAGAGTCGAAACGACAATGGAAGAACTTACATTAATGATCCGAAACTTACAACACAAATTTGACGAACAAACCAAGGCGATAAACGAGATGAAACAATGCATACCGAAAATAATAAATGACAATATAAATGAAAAATTTTTGAGTTTAGAAACTAAATACACCACGTTGGAAAATACAATTGAAGAACAAAGAAAACATATACAAAGACTGGAAAGACACACAAAAAGGAAAAATATAGTTTTTTTCGGGATTGACGAAAATGAGAAAACCTATTTTGACCTACAAAATACAATGTTAGAAATAATAAACAAAAAAATGAGAGTTAACTGTACTGCAGATAATCTAGAAGACATCAGACGATTGGGCAAGAAAAAAGACACAATAAGACCTGTGGTTATTACCTTAAATACATCATCATCATCTGCCTTACCTTTTCCCATTATCTGGGGTCGGCGCAGTATGTCTTTTCCTTCCATACATCGCGCTTTCCCGTCATACTCACATCCACTCCAACCTCGTTCATATCCTTCTTAATACAATCCATCCATCTTTTCTTGGGCCTTCCTCTCGCACTGTATCCATCCACATTCATATTCATCACTCGTTTAGTCACATGCTTCTCATCCCTTCTCATCACGTGTCCAAACCATTCCAGCCTCCTACCTCTCACTTTATCTGTTATTGGCGCTACCCTGACACTACCTCTTATATACACATTCTTCACCTTATCCATTCGCGTCACTCCACACATCCATCTCAACATTCGCATCTCAGCAGAGTGGAGACGTTTCTCTTCCCGCACTTTAGCCGCCCAGCATTCCGAGCCGTACATGATTACCGGTCTTATAATCGATTTGTAGATTTTTCCCTTAATTTTAATTGGCATCCTATTACCTTAAATACAATGGGAAAAAAAATTGAGCTCCTGAGAAACAAAAATACACTAAATGAAACATCTTATTATATCAAAGAAGATTTTCCGCCGGAAGTATTAGAAGAAAGAAAAAGATTAACAATACAGTTGTTGGAAGAAAGAAGTAAAGGAAAAAAAGCCTACTTAAAATATGACAAACTAATAGTGATACCAGACCAAATTCGAGCAACAATACCAACGCGATCCACAAACAACAAACGATATTTGTCACAATCGCCTGAGGCTCAAACTTCAGTTAGCGCGAGACCCAACAACCAGAACCAGAAAAATGCTACAAAAAAACACAATCCTGGAATGGAAAAGTATATAATTAAACAGCGAGGCAAAAATAACGAAACATTTAGCACTAATCCAGATACCAATAGTTGCCCTACTTACTCAGCCAACAGTGCAAACCCACAACAGAACAGAATCTGACAACAAATCGCGACCTCTCCACCACCTTCCCCACTACGGCTGGTCACCGCGGGGAAGTCTGACCAAAACCCTCCATGTCAAACTCTAAGCATATGTACCTATAATGTGAGATCCCTATCAGACGACGAACGTCTATTGGAACTCCAATTTGCTATATCAAAAATAAAATATGATATCATAGGCCTTTCCGAAGTGAGAAGAACTGGTTATAACATAATAGAAAACACAGATAATATTCTCTGCTACTTTGGTGAAACCAAGGGCCTACATGGTGTCGGGTTCCTTATAAAAAGAAGACTTAAACCATAAATTGAAAGCTTTATTGCGATATCAGAAAGAATTTGCATTCTAAACCTCAAACTACTGAATTTCTCCCTCTCCATAATTCAAGTATACGCTCCTACATGCGACTCAAGCGAAGACGAAGTGGACAAATTCTATGAAAAACTACAAGAAACCCAAAAAAAATGTAACAAACACTTAATAATCATGGGCGACTTTAACGCCCGTATTGGCCAGCGCTTGGATGGTGAAGAACGTGTAATGGGCCCGTATTGTTATGGAAAAAGAGACAAAAGAGGGGAGAGAATGCTGCAATATGTAATAAATAAATACTAGTAAATAGCATCTTTAAAAAGAACCCAAATAACTTATGGACATGGTTATCACCTAAAAGAACAAAAAGTCAAATCGACTACATACTGACTAATATAAAAAAGCTCTTTATGAATATGGAAATCATCAATCAATGTTCTTATCCTAGCGATCACAGACTTCTCAGAAGTACTATACTCTTGAAAACACCAAAATCTAGTCGATCAAAATACGAAAATAAAACAGTTAACATAAACTCTCCATCTAAAGAAAAACAATACTTATTAACCCTATCAAAACAGACAGATATGATTTGCACGAGGACAGTTGAGGATATGGAAGACTACTACCTAAAAATTAAAAATGTTATACTTCAAAGCATTGACTCTATCAAAAACACAAAATCCCAAAATCAAAGTATACTGTCGGACAAAACGAAATCCATGATTGAACGAAGGAACATTTTAAAACTCCAAGCGGGTTTAACACCAGAAGAAAAAAAAGAACTAAGTTACTTGTACAAAAATACTCATAAACTCATTAGGAAAGAACACAATGAGCATCGCCTAAACATTTTCAAGAAACACCTGACATTGACAAGAAGTCTAAAAAAGGGTTATAAAGAACTAAATACCGCGAAAACCTGGATTCCATGCCTAAAAGAAAACTCTACCAGTAAAAAGATATTTTCAAGATCAAGTATAATAAACATAGCCACAAAATTCTATAAAAATCTGTATTCTGCAAAAGAAGACTTACCAAAACAAGAGAAAACAAAAATAACGACACACGCGAACAACCTAAGAAGATTTAACGACTTAGAAATACAAAGAAAAATCGAAAAACTCAAGGAAAATAAGAGCAGTGGCCCAGACAATATACCCAACGAGGCAATTATAGCAGGAAGTCAGGTACTCACACCATATCTAACCATCCTCTACAACAAGATCCTGGATACAAAAAAAATACCGACAGAATGGGCCACATCTGACATAATACTGCTCTATAAAAAAGGTGACCCCAGTGATATCGGAAACTACAGACCTATCAGCTTACAACCGAACCTATACAAATTGTTTGCATCATGCTTGGAAGATCGCCTTGCTATAACTACGGAAGAATACCAACCGGTAGAGCAAGCAGGTTTTAGGAAAAACTTTTCGACTATAGATCATATTCACACGTTAGAGCAAGTTATCGAGAAATATGAGGAAAAAAGATGCCCTCTCTACCTAGTATTCATCGACTACGCAAAAGCTTTCGACTCTATATCACATAACAGCATATGGGAAGCTCTACAAGACTGCGGTATACCTGCTGAAATAATAGAGTTATTGCAAGATATATATAATAAAAGCATTAGCCGAGTAAGGCTAGACAGAACGGGCCCTGACATTAAGATTTGTAGAGGTGTAAGGCAAGGAGATCCCCTGTCTCCAAGAATTTTCATTACAGTTCTCCAATATATAATGAAGAGTCTGGATTGGTCCGAGAAAGGTTTAAACATAGACGGAACCCGCTTGAATAATTTAAGATTTGCTGATGACATTGTTCTTTTCTCAGAAAACGCAACAGAGATAGAAATTATGATTAACGAACTCTACCAAGTCAGCCAAAAAACTGGCCTAGATCTAAACTCTACAAAAACAAAAATTATGACTAATACCAGCGAGATACCCATAACAGTAAATAATACAGTATTAGAATATGTACAGGAATATACGTACTTAGGAAAACAAATATCTTTTAAGAAATCAAGACATCGAGACGAACTCAACCGACGAATTAACAATACGTGGAAAAAGTATTGGAGTCATAAAGAAATTCTCAAGTCAAATATGCCCTTAAAATATAAAAAAGTCATTTTAGATACTTGCCTCCTGCCCTGCCTGTCGTATGCCTGCCAAACTTGGATTTTCAACAACTACACCATCAACAGAATATTAACAACCCAAAGAGCCATGGAACGTAGTATACTGAATATAAAAAGACAAGACAAGCATAGAAATGTAGACATCAGAAAACAAACAAAGGTTATAGATGCACTAAATTATTGTCAAAAACAAAAATGGAAATGGGCCGGGCATGTAGCTCGCATGGACGAGAACAAATGGACTAAGAGAGTTACAGCATGGGCTGGACCTATCGGCAATAGGAGAAAAGGCAGGCCGCTGGAAAGATGGAGTGACGAGTTGAGAAAAACGGCAGGACAAGACTGGATAAAAACAGCGAATGATAGGAAAACATGGAAGGACATGGAGGAGGCCTTCACTCGAGAGAGGTCCTTGATTATTACAAATAACACGACATAACATTTATAAATAATACAAATAATTATAATTAATATACTAACAATATATGATTTTTGATACTAACAATACTGACTCAAATGAATACTTGACTGAAAATGAAAACATTGATGAAATAATTAATAATTTATTTTTTTTTGTAAATGTAATCTTATAGTTTGTAATTGTAATTTGTAAATGTAAAATTTCAAGGAATAAATGGCTTTAATAATAATAATTAATAATTTTATGAACATTTTAATAAAAGCATTTTAAGAAATTTCGTTATACAGGTCGAAACAGAACGGGTATACATTAACTTTTTTTTAAACTTAACTTTGTATTTCTAAACCTATCAGCTTAGGAGGAAAATTGAAAACAAAAGGTGTTACAGGGATACAGTTGTTGACAGATTTCATAAGTCTACCAAAGCCGATAGTTTTAGATTTACACAGTAAAGTTGCAAATAAAATATATAGAATACCCTTTCTGTTTCACCTAGTATAACAATCCGATATTTTTCAAATATTTTAAAACTATATTACATCTAATGTGCTGTACAATGTGCGCTGGGGCACAAACAATTTTATTGGACTTCTGTCTAGCAACCATCCTGTAACATCTATCAAAATTTGTACAAAAACAGTCGAATTCCGTCGCCTAGCGCGTTTTATCTGTGAATGATTAGCCCGCGGCGCGGGCGCATTGAGCAACCGCCTCACAATTGACCCACGACGCGGCCACTCAACACAACACAGGACCGGTAAATAACGCTACCGAGATCTCTTTACTAAATAGGTACCTATTCCATAGATATACTAGAGTACTATTATAGTATCTACTAGCTGTGCCCGCGACTTCGTCCGCGTGGAATTTTACTTAACAAAAAATTAATTTAACATTTGCGCGTCGATGTTTCGTGTTTTATACACTATCGCTAAAGCCCGCTCGCGCGTTTTGAGCCCGTGTGACAGGCAGCACTTGTGATTTAGCGTAGTATTTAACGTAACAAAAATTTCGGGATTATCGGGTTAAAAAGTATCCTATATGTTAATCCCGGTTATAAACTATCTGTGTTCCAAATTTCATCCAAATCCGTTCAGTAGTTTTTGCGTGAAGGAGTAACAAACATACATACATACATCCACACTCACAAACTTTCACATTTATAATATTAGTAGGATTAGCCCTACCTGTGTGTTAAATTAATGTCGCCATGGTAGCGCCAGGCTGTATATAGCTGTGTTTCGTACGATGAGTGAGAGAGACGGAACACCGCCCCTCCCTTCCTCTGCCGCTGTTTAACCCCCATTCAAGTCGACAACGAGCGAGCAATGCCCTTGGTATTGCAAGCATCTATAGGCTCGGTAACAGCTGCACATCGGACGAGTCGTACGATTATTTTCCGACTTGTTATAAATAAAAAAACATTAGACTAAAAGTTTATTTAGGTACTTATGTTACACCATATTTAATGAACACCCTGTAGCCAAAATTCCCTCACACATAACACAAAATTCCCTCCAGGTAGAGTACCTACTAGTTACCTAACACTTATCTATATCTATACAAATAAATAAAATTGGAGTGTCTGTTTGTAATATAAAAATAACACCTTTTCATTAATACATATGAAAGTATATACGACACCTATAACAAAAACGCGATTTAATAATTTTTTGTCTGTCTGTCTGTCTCTGTGTTTGTTCCGGGTAATCTCCGAAACGGCTGGACTGATTTTGAAGGGACTTTCACTGGCAGATAGCTGATGTTATAAGGAGTAACTTAGGCTATTTTAATTTTAGAAAACAATTAGGGTTCCGCGTAAAAAAATAAAAACACATGAAATCAAAGAGTATTTCCGAAACGGCTGGACCGATTTTGGCGGGACTTTCACTGGTAGATAGCTGTTGTTATAACCAGTAACTTAGGCTACTTTTATTTTAAAAAACAAAATTTAAAAAATGGGTCCTGTCGCACGGGCCTACGACGCGAGAGCGGGCTTTTTTGTTAAGTTAAATTCCACGCGGACGAAGTCGCGGGCTCAGCTAGTCGATGTCAGTTTCAAAAAACTATTTGATTTGCGCTCAGCGGGAGCATTGTGGCGGGACAGCGTGTCCCAAACACGCGGCGAAGTGCTTAGTACCCCTTGAAGCGTGACGCTAGTGACGCTGGTGGCGCTAGTGGGCCTTCCACTAAATGATCACCCGCTGGTATCAATTAGAATTCGATTACGTGTTGAGCGGATTAGAATGCGACTTCAACTAATTATAGCTTAGCCTACCTTATCAGCGTCAATGGTAGTGGTTAGAGGAACCGTCTTTGAAACCGTGGGGTTCCAGGTTCGATTCCCATCCTGGTTCAGTGAATTATTGACATTACTAAATATATACTACTGTAAATTTTTGTTGAAAAAAATAAAAATGTCTTTAGAAATGTAACAAAAATAGCTGTTCACTTTATCCATCAAGATTTTCAGCATAATAAAATAATATATTTTCCGCAATCACTGTAGGTCTATCTAACTAGTAGTAATTATCACTAAGTAACTAAACTTATTAATTTTTTGCCTCTCCAGTGAACATTTTATTTTACACTAGCTGAGCCCGCGACTTCGTCCGCGTGGAAATTAACTTAACAAAAAAGCCTGCTCCCGCATTCTGAGCCCACGCGACAGGAACATTTTTTAAAATTTTGTTTTTCTAAAATAAAAGTAGCCTCAGTTACTGCTTATAACATCAGCTATCTAACAGTGAAAGTCCCGTCAAAATCGGTCCAGCCGTTTCGGAGATACTCTTTGATTTAAAGTGTTTTTATTTTTTTACGCGGAACCCTAATTGTTTTTCTAAAATTAAAGTAGCCTAAGTTACCCGCTATAAGATCAGCTATCTGCCAGTGAAAGTCCCGTCGAAATCGGTCCAGCCGTTTCGGAGATTACCCGGAACAAACACACAGACAGACAGACAGACAGACAGACAGACAGACAAAAAAATTTTAAATCGCGTTTTCGCTATAGGTGTCGTATGTACTTTCATATGCATTTAGTGAAATTGTGTTATTTTGATATTACAAACAGACACTCCAATTTTATTTATTTGTATAGATGTATAGATAAATTACCTCATGTAGAATGCAGTAAAAACATTGACCATTATTTTCATCAAAATAATCCCCAACAAATTTACGAGAATATTTTTCGTCAAAATAAAAAGATTCTCTCATTAATTAATCTCATAAACAAGCAATGCCGAGGCGTCCGTTTCACTGGAGATGTTAATTAAAAAGTTTTTTATGCGAAAAAAAATATTGTCGGGAACGCACCACGCCTCTGTGCCAATTAAAATTCTAGCCGGATTCATTACAGCACTTTATTTTTTAAATGTTCACTAACGAACGCTGTCAAAACAAAATCTGAATTATCATGAATGTTTTATAAATAAGAAAAACCTTGATCTCCGCTGGGTAATAAACTTTTCTTAAATAGCGATCAGTTTATAAACGTTATGAGGTAGAAAGTTACTTACTACCTACTTAAAGCAAATACTATACTGTAATAATGAATTACATCAACAAGTATTACTGCCATTCCTTCGGTCGGTAATAAATAACATTCTAAAACCTTCCGACATTCCGACTATCATTCATTATTCACCATTCCTTCATTCCATTCCAACCACCACACTGTCAATAATAATGTAATTATTTAATCAAAACAAAATACAAATAAAAACCTTGAAAAAAAATTTGTATTAACTAAGTGTGTGTTAATATTAAAAATAAAAGTCTTCAACTGTTCTTTATTATTTTGATATCCACATATCTTTTATGTGTACCTAAACACATATTCGAGCATGCGGTGCAAAATTAATTAATTAACTATGATTGTAAACTTAAGCTGTTTGTTGTAAGTGTGGGTATTGTATTGTCGCTTGTTGGAGAGACAAAAGAGTATCTGTGCGGAAACGGTGTTTAATACATTGGATAAAAACAATTTTCTTAATTAACTAGGTAAATAAACTGAAATAATATCACATTAACATACGGTACAGCCAGCAACAAAAGCGTCACGACAGATAATAAATAGTTATAATTCGGTTGCAAAGCGCACCGGGAATGGCCGCCATCAAATTGTCACGCGTCACGGACGCCAAGAATGTTAATAACCAATTTGTATTTAACAAATCTGTTTCGCGGTAACACTGTTTTAGGGATCCTCCCATGTTTTGTTACTAATTCCTATTAAGAGTACTTTAGACATTACAGAAAAAAAATATTGAGTGGTTTAGAAAATGTTTGAGTTTGCTGTAATAGCTCATTCGATCGGTTAACTTGAAACCAAATACTTGTCACCGATGATTTCTATACATTTAAATGGATCCAGATGTCAAATACCTACGGCCATTATCTGACAAAAGTGTAGACAGAACGGTGTCGTCTTCTTCGTGTAATTGAACGCTAATAGGCAAATAGATTATACCTAGATGCCCTGATACAATTTATTTACCCATCTTTGTAAACTTGTGATTTCCTTTTTTAAGTTTAGTAATTTATTCAATTGCTATAATTATGTGATGCTGCTTCAAATATTCTTAGATAGAAGTTTATATTAATTCTAAATTAATTTAAAAAAAAAAATTCAAATTACCTTTATGAAGGTGTCGCGAAAGATCGCGAAATCATCATTCGATACATAGTGAATTTATATTGTTATTCAAATGTGGGTAGATAAATAATGATATGAGGAGTAAGATAATATAATAGGAGGGTAGTTGAGTAATATGCACAAAACGGAGCCAACAAGTTAAGTACTTTCGGTCGGCGACGCAGTAAGTGATTGTGCATCAGCAAGAGCTGTCTATTGGTAAGTGCTAGAATAATTATTGTGACTCTTATTGTTTTATCATGTATGAATTTATATGAACTTATTAAAGTGTTTGTACGGCTGAGAAAATGCTATGAGATTATTATCGTAATGACATCGAATATCAGCGAATAAAGTATATCGCTGCGGCGATCAAGAATCAGTTCAGACTGCTGCGGGCAGAGGTTCATAATCAGTGCAGAGATCAGATTCAGAACAGAGTTGAAGGGTAAGGGGTGACTGTAAGGGGAGGTTGGAGGTCACCGGGGGGTATAGCCCCATATTCAGATAACTATGAGTTAAGAGAATCATAGTTGGATGTTTATCCAAATTAATCAGACAGGCAGATGCGTGTGCATATTATATGCAGGTACGCATATTTAGTAGTGTGCTTATATTTCGCTAACCGTGCATAATAAATGGTTCCGCGACATGGTGGAGATGCTGGGATCGATGATTTCAGACAAAACATTACGAGTTTTACCGAGTTTATTACTTAGTGAAGGTGCTAAATATTAGATTTGTTTAGGAGTCACGGCTTAATATTAGACAATGAATTTTCTGACTTTTAATCTACCTACCCTATCTTATAAAATTGTTTATTTTATATTATGGCTGTTGTTTAATAGGATCGGTGCATGTCATGATTCAGTTGGGCCCGACTGAGTCAGGGCATGTATCGTGAGCTAGCTTTAATTTTTTTTCTATGCCATGAATAACCATAAACAGTTTTGAAAACGAATAAAATGATCATTAATAATAATTCTACTCGACTATATTTTATCTTTAGAAATTTGGTTATATTTAGAGTACTTATTTATTGTTGCAGTTATTGACATTATATTATAAAGTGTTCTGGGAAGCAATTGGTCTAGTAGTCTGTTGACAATTAGTGGTGTGATACTAAAACTCTGGTCATTTGGTCTAATTGGTCTAAAAATGGAAGAAATAGTCCGAACCCGTTTAAAATTAATTAATGATTCAGTTGAGACTCTTATTATTACCGGTAGGGATACTATCGCTAAGCTTCGTGAAAATAGTATACCATTTGAAGAAGCTCGAATAACAGCAAGCAAATTAAAGGCTATTAACGATAGATTTGGTACAGAAATATACAACTATTATAACGTGGCTCAATCATCCTCCTCTGCTGACGATATGTCTCAATTCACGTCAATTCAAATTCAAGCAGATGAAATCGTAGCGGAAGTTGAGGTCAGAACACAGCCTTCAAGACAGAACCCTTTAGGCCCATCTTCGAGTGGATCAGCTGGTACAAGCGTTACTACTCGACTGCCGCGTATGGAGTTGGCCAAATTTGATGGCGATGTACTTAAGTGGCACCAATTTTGGGACCAATTCTCATCTAATGTGGATAGACGAGACATTAACGATGTTGATAAACTTTTATATTTACAATCAGTTCTAGGCGGAGAAGCTAAACAAGCTATTGATGGTTTAGACACCACTAGTAAAAATTATGCAATTGCTGTAGAAACACTTAAAGAACGTTATGGCAAACTAGGGGCAATAGTTGATGCTCATTATGTTGCTCTTTATAGAATCAAATCGGCTGCCAACTCTGTCAAAGATTGTCGCAACGTTTTAAATGAAATTGAGCGTCATTTGCGTGTACTTAAATCATTAGGAGAGGACGTCAATCATAACCACTTACGTGTAATGATAATGGAAAAATTTCCTGAAGATGTAATTTACGAGCTACGTATAAAACTTGGCGTGGAAGATGATTCTATAGAGAACATTCGAAAAAACTTAGAATATATTATATCAGCTCGAGAAACTTCTAGTAGATTTACTTTAAAGAGAGAAAAATCGAATATTGAAAGTACTGAAGGAGAAAACTGTACAATAGAAGCACTTCATGTCAGATCGGATACTAATTCCAACATCAACAAAAGGTTTAGAAAAGAAAGACAGGATTTTGGCATTAAGACTGATGGAGGTAGAAAATTTGATAACTTCAATACGAGAAAGAGGACATATTTCGATAACAATAATAGGAATTTCCAACCAAAAGGTGAACACATAGCAAAAAAAATGAGATTGAAGTGTGTTTTTTGCGATGATGCTCACTTTAATGACGAATGTACTAAGGTAAAAAATTTACGAGACAGGAAATATAAATTGTCAGGTCGTTGTTTTAACTGTTTCGGTGAGGGTCATAAAGCAGTCGATTGTAGATACAAAAAGAAATGTCGCCATTGTGGTAGGTTCGGGCTTCATAATCGAGCTCTTTGCCCGAACGTTAGCATGGATCATACCCCTATAAAAGCATTACACATCAATTCAGAGGGAGCAGTCACGGTACTACAGACTTGTACTGTTCATGTATATAACGTAGGCGATAACGCACGTTACGTAAACTGTCGCATATTACTTGACTGTGGAAGCCAACGTTCTTACGTGACAACGAAAGTAGCTAAAGCATTAAACCTGCCAATTTTCGAGGAAAACTATTTGTCAGTATTTACTTTTGGAGCTGAAACGCCTCAAGAAATTGAAAGTCCTTTGGTAAATTTTAATATTGTAACACGAACAAATAAAACCAAAATTATATATGCAAACGTAGTTCCACATATCACACGGAGTGTGTCTTGCCCCTATGATTATATAAAAAATGTGAAAAATTTACCAACGGATGAAGAAATCATATTCGCTGATGATGGCTCTAGGAATGATCAAGTTGATATTCTGCTTGGCAACGATTACTATTTCTCGTTTATATCGAAACTTAAGGTAGAAGTTAAAAAAGATCTCTACTTAGTGAAGACAGACTTTGGCTGGGTGTGGTCGGGAAGGTGTCCTGCACTACAGAGTAAGAGAGATCAACTTTCCGTTTTGACGTACTTTCAGTCACGTAAAGAATACGAATCAAATTTTTATGAACCCGATTTACCATTACGGAACGAGAATTTAAAACAGCTTTGGGATTTAGAGTCAATCGGTATTACAGATTCTCCTAAATGTTCTCGAGATGAAGAGGCAGTTAAGAAATTTAACGAAACTACTGTATATGACGACAATCGCTACCATGTTAAGTGGCCTTGGACTGAATATCCTCCGACAAAGTTACCGGTAAATTTCGGTCTAGCTTGGGGGAGATTAACTAACCTTTTGAAGAGACTCGATCCGGATACGATTAAACTTTATGACGCAGTATTACAGGATCAGTTAAACAGAGGTATCATTGAAGAAATTAGTGACCATTCGTTTCCCAAAGACCACCCAGTACACTATTTACCACACCATTGTATTATACAAGAGGGCAAATCAACAAAATTAAGAATAGTTTACGATGCCTCTGCTAAGACTCGAGAAAACAATAGTTTAAATGAATGCCTTTTTCGAGGACCAATGATGCTAGAAGACCTTATAGGTCTTTTAATTCGATTCAGAGAACATGAAGTTGCTATAGTAGCTGATGTCGAGAAGGCCTTCCTTCAAATTGGACTTCAACTGGAGGACCGGGACGTTACAAGGTTTCTCTGGATAAAGAACCCGAAAGAATCGATATCTTCAGACAACCTCCAACACTTCCGTTTTTGTCGTGTCCCTTTTGGAGTAATATCTAGTCCATTTTTGCTTAATGCCACAGTGAGATATCATTTAAACAAATCCAATGACAAACTAAATAAGCGCATTGCAGACGATATATATGTGGACAACCTAGTATCGGGCACAAAATCTGTGGCTGATGCTGAGGAATTATATAATACAGCTAAACAGTCATTTCAAACATTATCGATGAATTTACGTGAGTGGAATTCTAATTCTAAAGAGTTCATGGCAAGGCTTCCTCGAAACGATTGTGACAAGAAAAATACTATTAAGATTCTTGGAGTTGAATGGAATACAGATAAAGATGAATTGAGGTTAAAACCACATTATGATTCCGCTAAGGATAAATACACCAAAAGAGGAGTTCTAAAAGTAACCGCTTCCATATATGATCCTTGTAGCTTTATAGCGCCAATAATATTACCTGCCAAGATCCTCTTACAAGAACTTTGGAAACAGAAATTTAAGTGGGATGAGGCCTTACCCCAAGAAATAACAGAGAAGTGGAAAATTATTTTAACTCAATTTCAATTAATTGAAGGAATAACTATTCCTCGTTTATACGCTAAGGAAAATATCAAAAATCCAAAATATGAGCTTCATTGTTTCGCTGATGCGTCTTTACGTGCATATGCAGCTGTAGTTTACCTACGGGCTTATGACAAAGATAAGAATATCGGAAATATAAGTTTCGTACTAGGAAAATCAAGATTAGCGCCCATAAAGGATCAGAAGGAGTTGCAAATTCCAAGATTGGAATTATTAGGAGCCGTAATAGGAAACCGATTGGTCCAATATGTTTCGAAATTTCTCAGACTGCCGGTGGAGCAACAGTATCTGTGGCTAGACAGTGAGATTGTATTGAGTTGGTATAATTCTGAAAAACTATTGCCACCTTTCGTTGCTCGCAGAGTTAAAGAACTGAAACAAAACAAAGGTCTTAAAGTAAGGTACGTTCCCACCAATATCAATCCGGCGGACAAAGCTACTAGAACTGAAAACACTAAAGAAGGTAACAAAATTTGGCTACAAGGGCCTGAATTTCTAAGGTTTCCGTCCAAAGATTGGCCAGCTACTAAACAGAAACTAAACATGCACAGTACACAAATTCAGACTTCTTCTGTTGAGGAAGATCCATCAATAAATGGAAATAATAATATACAGCAGCTAGAGATTGAAAATGATTGTGATAAAGATATTGATACTAACAATACAAATAAAATAATAAAATTACAAAATCATCATTTTCCTAAAGAAGTAAGAGGTATAAAAACTGATCTAGCTAGATCACTTAATTTGTTTAAAGATAATAAGGGAATTTTAAGATGTGGTGGAAGACTCGGAAATACAGATTGGGCTGAAGAAAAGAAGTATCCTATATTACTACCAAAAGATACGGATTTTACAACAAAAGTTATTGAGACCATACATAAAGATAATTTTCACATTGGTGTTGGGCATACATTGGCAATGATCAGAAACAAGTATTGGGTTCTTAAAGGACGCTCTCAGGTCCAAAAAATATTGCGAAATTGTATACAATGTCGGAAATATGGAGGAGGCCCGTACAAAATGCCTTTAATGCCGCCTTTACCACCAGAAAGAGTTAGGTATTCTGACCCCTTCACGTTCACAGGGATAGATTATTTTGGACCTCTCAAAATAGATGACGGTTCTACAGAAAAACGATGGGTCTGTCTTTTTACATGCCTTTCTATAAGAGCCATTCACATGGAAGTCGTTAAAGATCTGTCAGCGGAAGAGTGTGTTTTGGCCATAAGAAGGTTTGTCGCTATAAGGGGACTACCCCAAGTAATCACCTCAGATAATGGCACTCAATTTAAATTAACGGCAGAAGTATTGGCCTCTGATTATTGTGTTAAAAACGCAATTTCTTGGCGTTTCATACCAGAGTTAGCGCCATGGTTTGGCGGGTTTTATGAGAGGTTGATAGGTTTGGTCAAACATTGTTTAAAGAGGACTCTCGATAAACATTTACTCAATCATGACCAGCTTTGTACTATTATCAAGGAAATTGAAGCTGTGATTAATACTAGACCTCTTACGACTGTGACCCAAGATTTAGAACAGGTGTTATCTCCAGTTGATTTCTTAAAGATAGGTGGACCTGTAGTGACAGAAATCTCTGACAGAGAGTTTTTAGAGAATGCTACAGTAACAAAAGATAGTTTAATTGAAGGTTGGAAACGTGGACAAGTTATTTTACAGGAATATATTAAGATGTTTACAAATCAGTACTTAACCAGTCTTCGAGAAAGGAGAGGTTTCCACAAACAATCTAGAGTAGTCGTTAATAAGATACCTTCAGTGGGTGACATTGTTCAAATTAAAGGTGAGCATAACAGAGCCTTTTGGAAAGTAGGAAAGGTTTCGGCAGTAATTAAGGGTTCGGACGACCAAATTAGAGTAGCCAAAGTGACGATGCCTGGTGGTGAGACTTATACTAGGTCTATCGGTCATTTGTATCCGCTTGAGTTTGATGAAAGTGAGACCAGACAGTCGGAGACACAAGATAAAGCAACTTTGCCAGACCAGTCAAATACAGATCTTGAAATGCCAACGTCATCTCCTATGGACGCTACCCAGACACTTGATTTACCTGGAGGTGACACACCAGAGACCATATCAGACGTAGTACCGGGCACAACCAGACCTAAAAGAGCATCAGCACAGCGAGCTAAGGACTTGATGAAGATGTGGACAAAGCAACTGATTAATTTAATTGTTACAAACTAAACTTAAAATTAATTCTCTTTTTTTTCTTAAAAATCATTACATACTTATGAATAGATAATTTTCGAATATTTTGTCGTTTTATTTATTTGCCAAAGTTTATTATTAGTAAATATAGGTATAGTAGTATGGTTGCTACAGTTCATTTCTGGGCGGGCAGTGTCGCGAAAGATCGCGAAATCATCATTCGATACATAGTGAATTTATATTGTTATTCAAATGTGGGTAGATAAATAATGATATGAGGAGTAAGATAATATAATAGGAGGGTAGTTGAGTAATATGCACAAAACGGAGCCAACAAGTTAAGTACTTTCGGTCGGCGACGCAGTAAGTGATTGTGCATCAGCAAGAGCTGTCTATTGGTAAGTGCTAGAATAATTATTGTGACTCTTATTGTTTTATCATGTATGAATTTATATGAACTTATTAAAGTGTTTGTACGGCTGAGAAAATGCTATGAGATTATTATCGTAATGACATCGAATATCAGCGAATAAAGTATATCGCTGCGGCGATCAAGAATCAGTTCAGACTGCTGCGGGCAGAGGTTCATAATCAGTGCAGAGATCAGATTCAGAACAGAGTTGAAGGGTAAGGGGTGACTGTAAGGGGAGGTTGGAGGTCACCGGGGGGTATAGCCCCATATTCAGATAACTATGAGTTAAGAGAATCATAGTTGGATGTTTATCCAAATTAATCAGACAGGCAGATGCGTGTGCATATTATATGCAGGTACGCATATTTAGTAGTGTGCTTATATTTCGCTAACCGTGCATAATAAATGGTTCCGCGACAGAAGGCTCAGATTAACGAGATGGAGCAAACGCAACAAACGATGTGAAGCCGCATAGCATTAAATGTGTGCGTGACAACTAGGAGCGGCACTGTAGGGACACGTACATCTGTGTGCGTGTAAAGTTGCCAGATATTGGGGAACGAACTCCCATAATTTTTCCGATTGTTCTCAGTAGTACTAATGCTACAAATTGGACATGGTCTTTCGCAATTTAGGTACTTAAGTAGTAGGTATTTGAACAGAATACTACTAATAAAATAATATAAACTTAGTATTTATTTTTACTGCAAATCGATATTTGAAGATCTCTGCATTATCACTCAAGAACATTATAACATTAAAGATTTTTGGATGTCTTTATAAGCATAATTAGGTACATTAAATTGAAAAAAGTTATTAATTTAAAATATTTATTACAAATTAAAAGTTATTCCCATATATTATTTCCATAATATATAAATGTATAAATTAATCATATTTCTACACCCCATGCACATTTCCCTAATTCAAGGAAACTTATTTCGATGTAAATTGGCAACACCAACCAATTACTATCAAAATTTTGTGTTCCGAGTGAGCGATATCAAATTGTGGGTAAATAAATTACAAAACTATAAAATAAACAATAGTTACCTGTAGAAAGATATGCCATCTGCTTTCTTTTGTTTTTGTGAACAACTTTTACATTTTTTAATTACGCAAGACGGCATTTTCGAAATAAAACAACTAACCACCTTTGACGTTTAAGCGCTGTGACGCGAAGTTCAGTACTGACGCGAGATTGTATTCGCTTTGTAATTTGTATTTGCTTTGGTGGACACACTTTTGTGTTCTAGGCGCGTCATCTGCGTATTCGTTAATCTGAGTATGAAGGATATCAATATGTTATAAATTCGTACATCCGTTATAAGCCCGTATCAATAAATAAATCTCATGTTTGAGAGCGATCTTGGAAATTACATTATTATGTCAATCCAGTACAAAAGTAAATGTCAAAAGCTTACTCAAGATCGCTTTCAGTCTTGAGATTGATTTATTATGTGGCCAATTGTTTTTTTTATACAACCTAGAGGCCTCTTCCGATACGGTTAACGGTAATTACGATTCTAATTGAATACGGAACCATCAGTGCGTGTGCCTCATTCACACGCGAACGGGTTTTATTCACAAACACCGGGACTAAATTATAAACGACGTCTTCCTCAGTTAATTGAATGTTCCCGGATAAATCTAAATTATTATTAAATATGCGCGTTCCGAAACCGGGATTGGATTGTTATTGCTCTGTTAGCCGTGTCTTTGATGCGTTTGAGTAATGGAACGCAGGCGCGCTCGTACGTCGTACACATCATTTAAATTGCAGTGTATTTTTTAATGTTGCTGGCCGCAAATGGGCCTTTGTGGGTTCATCTGTCGTGATAACAAGAAGTGCTGGGGCTCTAACATGTACAATAGATATTATATAAATCCATATCGGTGTGCAACAGTTTGGGGGTAGTTTGGCCTCAAACCAAGAGTACACAGGAGTAGGCCGCGACTTGGAAACGCAAGTACGTATAAGTTTAAACTTTAAAACCGTTTTAAAAGTCGATTTTTATTAGTTACATTAATTTTGCGGGTGTCAATGTCAAATAAGCTTTAAATTACTGCCTAATTTAATATATTGAATGAATTCATCACTACACCGGGTGGTTGTGGGTTCGATTCCCGCCGGGGCAAATTTCGGAAATGGCCTTTTCGTAAGGTCTGGGTGTCATTGGGATCGCCCCCAGTCCATTGTGCGGTACCCATAGTATTTGCTTAGTTTGAGGCCATACAGTTGATGTGTCAGTCTGGCGATATTAAGTTTTATTTTATTTTTATCATATACCTATGTCCTAATTACAGGCAACATTTTAACCCCAAAATAGTTTATCAAACACCCTGCTAGGTGGTGCACGGGCAATTTGTCACACACACCCAACCAGAAGCCTGACAGGACCAAATGATTTATCACCGGCCGAACAGACAAAGACTTCTCCAAATAGGCCCCCCTCGCTACGCAAACACTCAATTTGAGGGTAATTACTGAGGGAAAATAATCTCTAAAATCACGGCGCAAGGGATTATTTTCCCGCCAATATGTTTCCAAGAGCCCGCGCTGTCAACGGGCGCGGATGCGTTCGGATACATTCCCCGGCTAATTGTATGTATCGCAGCGCACAGAACGCATTTGTCAATTGTCGCCGTTCCCTTATAACGTATCGTAATTAGTTAGGCGACTATTTCGGGAACGCTTTGACGGCTTATTAAGATTTCAAATTGAACACAAATTAGGTGTCATGCCTAACTGATTGCTAACCTATGATACGTTTTCGTGTTACATTCAGACATTGAAAAATTTGTCTGTCGACGTGCTGACAGTCTTGTTTTCCGGACATCAAAAAGCTATCGCTTACAGAATATGGGCTAGCCTCTAACCGTTTGAGATTTTTTTTTTTGATCTAAAAATACTTGTTTGGGATATAGTTGTTGTCTGTTATTTTTTCTCCACATTTTTTAATTGGTCATGGTTTTTTGAGCTTATAGGTAAATTGGTAGGAAGGTAAGGTACTTATTACTAGGTAAGTAGGTGCTAGGGTAAATTTACAATACACAAAAGTCCTAAAAATAGTAGAAATGTTATACTTAGTCATTATTTGGTTTAGTTTATTTAGATTGTGGATTTTACCTTTTAGGTGACGTTTAATGTTTATTATAGTTAACACTTTAGTTAACATTTAGTTATTTTCGATTCTGGGTTTAGCTGCCCTTTTTAGCCACTTCCATCAAATTGCGTTGGAGTAATTCGGGTCAAAAATTAAACAATTAAGTTCCTCAATCATGTACCCACTCAGTAGGTACTATTTTATACCTACTTAAATCGTAGCTCCTCGGAGAGTCTTTTACAAAAAATCCCCTCCAAAATCTCACCATATTAACTTACACATGTAAACTTGAATCTAATTAAAACCCCATAATAGACACAAATTGAGTCAATCACGCCACATGTTCTGAACGCCACACTAATTACGAGCCGTCAATGATCGATTCTCGATTCCCAGCAATGCCATCTGTGAACGGGCGAGGGAGATCGGCGTCGACAGCCGTGCCGATCGATTCGATACATCGAGTTTTTTGTGTAACAACTCGATTGGTGTGAAAATGTATCGATTAATTACAGTTTCCGATGACATTCCAGAGTTCTTTTTATTTTTGTATGTTATGTTAATAGGTTCGCTCTTTAGGACAAATATAAGATCGATGTAATCTGGTGTACTTACTGTAGTGCATTGCTGCCTACCCCTCACTCCACAAAACCTAGGTTTAAGCATTATTTAATAGTTTTACTTTCAAGTACTTACTTACTTACCTGATGCTGTTAGCTAGGCATAGCTATGTAGGGTAAACCATTTTTCATTACTCATGCTCTGAAAGTAGGTCTGAAGTTGCCTGAGGAGCGGGTTGAAAGTAATACTTTTCCGGCCCGGGAGAATCGCTTTCAACTGACAGCTGTCAAATTATAAAAAAAAAACTAGTTCCATTTTCACATTTCTATGGAACCATGTTCAAACTTTTTCTACAGTCACTCAATTACAGCACGATGTAAAATTGAAATAACATAAAGTTAAGTATTAATTAAAGAATATATTATATTTTTAAATGACTTAATTATAATTTAGTTTCAACAATTTCTTTAAAATAACAAAGATTTGGGCAAAATATTTAAAGATGAAAATGAAAAATAATTGCTAACTAAATAATGAAGTTGGCCGGCCAACGAAAAAAAAACAAAATAGGCGGCAATCCGATCTTTATTTATTTTTTCGATTTGTAGAGTATTGTTCATACTTCCTTGTATTATTTCTTTAGCCAATTCCTGTTTTTATTTTTACTTTCCTTATATTCGTAATGAAAAGCACAGTGTTTACCTCGGTAAGACTAAATAGGTCACTTTCACCACTCGTGTAACAATGTACTATTAAAGCAGATACCGTAGTCTATATAGGCTCCAACAACAGCTTAACATCTTGTCGTACGCTTGTTCGCCGACTTTATTCTATAAAAAATGCCAGTTTTTGCAATGTATTCATGCCAATAGATCCCGTGGATCCACTGCACTCCCAGCTCTGTTTAATCCGATGTCTTTACACGAACGCACCGCAACGAATTGGGACGAACCAACAAATTTACTAAAACGCTCTCTAGCCCAGTTTCTCGAACGCTTGTTAAACTCCTGGTTAACTAACACACGAATTAACATGGTTATTTTAAGTCAGGTACAAACGAATTAACCTATAAATAAATAATGAATATATGATATGGTGATGATTATGGGTTTGTCGTTGTCTTAAGCAGAGATTTAATTGTTATATAATTATTGCTATTCCATTCAAACTGAACAACTTTGGCCGAAACTTACGGAAACGAATAACAAGCGTTTATTAGCTTTTTCATTCGGCCTATGTATGTTTATCTATTACCTACCAGTTGATTCAGTCAACGTTCGTTCCTGACACCCCAATTAAACAAGAGACTTAACAGACCGCTAACTTGACCAGCGCTTCAGAAATCCATAGACTTTTTTCGACATGCATAGTACGGCTTTGAAAGCGATAGATAACAAAACAAAAAGGAATCGAGATCGCTATAGAGGTGGCGACAAAAAAAAACACACGATCGTCCGGAAATCGTTACAGGAGGGCTTTGATTGCATCTGTTTGTAAACGTCCGTAGGAGATTGATCGTTTATGAATCGACTTTTAGGAATGTTCAGTTAGATAATTAGATTGTATTTATATTATAATTTATCTAACTCCCTATTAATTATTTTTTAAATTTGTTTTAAGTAAGTTTAGCTTTTCCTCGGGACTCAGAATTTGGCGACATCGTTGGGCATTCTCAATCCCGGCTTACAGTAGTAACAGTGGTTTTTGGGACTAGACCCGCCACATACCTCAAAATAAAATAAACAAAGCAAACACGAATACTAATACCTATATAAAAAACAGTGCCGTCTAGAAACGCCGAAAAGAAACGGAGCTGCTACTCTATATACCTGTATATATCGTGGACGCTACTGACGTCATCGTGCAATGCTACTGACGCTTACAAGCGCCCCGGTACTTATAAGCTTAGCTTCAATAATAACAGTAATTTTGTGTATGTTGCTATCCCTTACAGGTTCACATATCACTGCACTTCTATCACATTCATTATCTTAGGAATAACTTTTAATATTTTTTGGTAGTTAGAATATTTGTATGCGCGACATCTGTTGACTTTAGCCTTGATATCTGGCTCGAACCGCACGTCAACGCAGTCTACAGGTCCTATATTGTTATCTTAATATAGCTCGATTTTATTCCGCGTTTATAATGTAGATGTCGTTCATTTTAAAATACATAGGTGCAATAGCTGGGCAGAAAAAAGCAAAAAAAGCAGTGATAGCCGATTGGTTAAAGCACGCGCCTTGCGGGCACCAGGTCTTGGGTTCAAATCCGGGCTCGCACCTCTGGATTTTTCGAAATCTATGTGCGTATCATATACATGATTATCACTTGCTTACGGTGAAGGAAAACATCGTGAGGAAACCTGCATGTCTTAGAAGATCTAACCAATTTTCGAAAGACATGTGAAATCCGCCAACCCGCACTGGGCCAGCGTGGTGGATTATGTCCTGAATCCTCCTCGTGTTGAGGGGAGGCCCGTGCCCAGGAGTGGGACGTTAAAAGGGCTAAATTATTATTATATTATTATAATAGCTGGGCCAGTGTGGTGGATTATGGCCTGAATCCCTCTCGAGTTGAAGGGAGGCCCGTGCCCAGGAGTGGAACGTCACATTATTAATTTTATTTATTATTAAGGTGCAATAAGATCCAATAAGGTCCTCCCAGGCACGGGCCTTCCATTAACGCAAGGGGAACCAGGCCATAATCCACCACACTGGCCCACATATGGCGCAGTGCGGGTTTCGAAAATTGGTTAGTTTGTTGGAGGTGTGAGCCGGGGTTTGAACCCAGGGCCAGTTTACGCGAGACGCATGCTTAACAATTAACTATCACTGTTAATAATAAATTATTAATGGTATTTTTTATATTATAATACTTAGAAATACATTAAAATCAATAAATAAAACATTACACACATTACCATGAATTGACACACACACATTTGTAACTTCCACACCGACTGACTGTCAGATTGACAAACGGTGACAGTTTTTGGAGGGCGGGACTTCCATAGTGCATTTTGCGTGACATTATCAAATATAGTCTTTGACAATAAAACCTTTAAGATGTTTAAAATTTAAATGATTATAACGAAGGAAAGGAATATGAATTATAACGGGGATACTAGTTATAATAGGTATCTATCTTATCTTGTACCTAATATCAATGTGATAGGCGATTAGATAGACTAGTGAAACAGAAAGGGTATACCTACCATTTTTTATGCAACTTAACTTTGTAAATCTATAACTATCGGCTTTGTGGGACATTTAAACTACCTACTGAAGGTTTTGTAGACTTATGAAATCTGTCAACACCTGTATCCCTATAACAGCTTTTGTTTTTCAAGTTTCCTCTAAAGCTGATAGGTTTAGAATTCCAAAGTTAAGTTTTGAAAAAATAGTATAGGTTCTGTTTCAACCTGTATAAAACCTTCCTTAATTTAGCACAGACTATTACTAACTATTAGTTACAAGAATACTTTAACAAAATTGTTGTTATATTAAAAACCTTATTAACAACAACCGAACGCAAAAACTATACGAAAACAATCATGGAAACCATCAGACCTTAACCGTCGGATAAACATAGTATTATAACTATTCACAAACAAAATAAAACCTTAACGCATTTGGATTGTGTTACAAAATCATTTGATATGTTCTCTTACGGTTTACGATCTAAGATCAAGGAGACTGCGGTAATTGAAGCATTCTGATTGAATTCCACATTTAGAATAGAAATAGCGTATTTTTATAATCTCCCTTATTCGCGACAATTGATAGTTTAAATAAATTGTTGCTTATTTAAGCTGCAATTCATTTAAACTGGAATTAAGAATAGTTATATGGTCTAGACTCTAGTATAGATGCCATCGCGACGCAAATGAATACCTAATTATTTTTATCAAATTAGTTTCTTTTATCGTGTCGCCTCCATTTATTTTAAAATAACATTACGCTTTCCAAAAATAGAATTATAAATACCACGGATTTATAAAATAGTCGCCCGAATGTTAGCGAGCCCCCCAGTGGCCGACTTGAACTCGAACATGATTACCATTTCGTATCGCTTGTCGTTGGTCATAAGAATCTTTATGTGAATATGGATATATACAATACATACATACAAATAAATTAAATTGTGTCTGTTTGTAATATCAAAATAACACCTATTCACTAAATGCATATGAATTAAAGTACATACGGTATTATAACAAAAAAAATCCTGTCTGTGTGTTTGTGCTGGGTAATCTCCGAAACGGCGGGACCGATTACGACGGGATTTTCACTGACAGTTAATACTTTAAGCGGTAACGCTACGCCTGCCTGTCGCGCGGGTTCAAAACGCGCGATCGGGCTTTTGCGATAGGTACCTATAAAAAAACACGACAGACATCAACTCGCAAAAAAGAAAAACGGCGAACATTTTTTGTTTAATTAAATTTTTGTTAAGTTAAATTCCACGCGGATGAAGTCGCGGGCACAGCTAGTTGTATCATTAATATCTAGTAATAAACAAGTAAACAATGATGTCATTGTAGATTCAGTTATACTACAGGTAGGTAGGTACTTAGGTATCCTACCTACTTACCTATCTAAAAACCTCGAATCCGATGGGTATTCGACAAATAAACTATTTATTTTCTAGACTGCATTTGCAAAAATGTATTGATAGCCGATTTTAGACCGGTTAAGCAAGCGGCTTGCGGGTACTCGGTCCAGGGTTCAAGCCGCATCTCTGCTAATGCTAATCTTAATGATTATCACGCTTACGATGAAGAAAAACATCGTGAGGAAACCTGTGTATCTTAGAAAATTTAACAAATTTTCGAAAGGCATGTGAACTCCGCTAATCCGCACTGGGCCAGTGTTTTGGGTTCGATGACCTGAATCCCCCTCATATTGAGTGGAGGCCCGTACCTAGGAGTGGGATGTTAAAAAGGGATATGTATATTTTATTATACTTAGGACAAAATTATTATTTTTATTAATAGAGGGCAAGACCGACCCAGGCCCAGGTTTTACCTTACACACTTGTTTAATGTATATAAATATTTAATGAAATAATTGTAAATAATTACAGACACAAATGAAACAAAAAGTTAAAAAGCAATTTGGCGATGACAGCGCCGGCCTTCGAGTCGACCTCACGAAAAAAAGTTACAACCATTCATTCACTCTCACTATCACTCGATTAAAAAAAAACAATTAACTTTTAAAACATAGAGAACCTAACATTTTTTGCATCGATTATAAAAAATGTGAAGGGGCTTCGTCGATCCGAGTGGATCGGTATAGCCCATAATTAATCGATATGGCTGGCTGTGAACACGTCTAGTGCCGATAAAGTAGTTTAAAAATAAACAAATTTCAGTGTTCCTTTTTTGAAAGTGTAATATGTTCGATTTATTCAAAGACCATCTGAAATTAAAATGGCGCCAGTACTTAGCAGCATCATTGGGTGAGTCAAATTAAAATAATTAATTAAGTACTTATATAAAATTCCGGTATATAATCATTCTAATAAGTCATCCTCCTAAACGGCTTGACCTATTTTGATATTTTTTTTGTACTCTCCTATGGTTACCCTAATGGTTTTTATCCATAGTTACCCCGATAGGCAGCGCTGGTCTCGATATTCAGATACTGAAATCTATGCTAGCGAAGCTGGGGGAAAATGTTAGTTTATTTATTTAACATTTAATAAGTCCTGATTATGGATGTATGTATCGGCCTACGAGGTCCTCGTTTCCTTCATGCTAGTATACCTATACCTATATATTTTATGATCACTCATTTTGTGTTCTTGACACCTGGCACTCGTAAATATACCCACTTCCATTAAATTTCATATCACATAACTCTATAAGTATTGAACATTAAAAAAAACCCCGATGCGACGAGTTTTTAAACTACAAAAGAGCTGATAATTTTCTAACGGCTGATCCTATTTTCATGAAACATAGCTAAGAAACCTTTCGATCAGAATACCGTTCTAACAAAAAAAAACAATTTAAAAATCGGTCCATCCGCTTGGGCGCGACGACGCCACAGACAGACACACAGATACACATGTCAAACTTATAACACCCCTCTCTTTTCGTCGGGGGTTAAAAAGGATAATCGAGAATACGTACCATATTTTATTTATTATTTATTTGGAGAACCAACAGCTTATTAATTACAAAGTGTGCACATACAATATTACTTCGGCAATTACAGGATATCACAAAATTTAGGTTATTTTATAAAATATACAGTTGTGGTCATATAATTAAGAACGATTTGAAGTTCTAGAAGTTTTTATTTAAATAATGTCATACACAGAGATGTGTACCTTCTGAGAAGCAACTAGTCATGTTATAAAATAGCCACATTAATAGAGCAACGTGGCTTGGGAATAAAGAATAAAATTGACAACTATATTTTCTAAAATTTAATTTATTTTACCAAAGTAACACATTCAAATAGTACTGAAGCTGGACAAATAATTAAGAACGGTTTATTAAACTGAACGGAAATTGTTTTCTATGACATTTACATTTAAAAAATCACAATAATATATAGCGCGAAAAATTTAACAAGCAATTTAATACATTTCTTAATAAAAATTAATAGTCAATAGCATGTCCACGGCTTTTAATTACTGCTTTACACCGACGAGGCATTGACTCTATCTATTTTTGACATTTCGCAAGAGAAATAGAGTTCCATTCTTCTAAAAAAACGTCGTACAGCTCTTAAATTCCAACACTGTGTATTTGAAACCTTTTTCTTTACTTCAACCACAGATTCTCTATTGGGTTTAGATCTGGGCTGTTTCAACATGGGTACCTTCCTTGCTATCCTTCCGTGCAATTTTTCTTCTACCAAACGTCTTCGAATAGTGCGTGATGAGATTGCTGAAGGGTTATTTTCACCAAAATATTATTTTCTCAGCTCGTTTGACCCTTTAAAAGGATTTTGTTTTGCCATACGAACGATGTTTCGGTCATCTCGAGGAGTTGTTTTTCTCTGTGTAGGTACACGTGGAACATCCGAAGTAGTTTGATACGTAGCAAAATGCTTTACAGCGTGGAAAATCATTGTTTTTGAACATTGCAGATGGTCGGCTATCTTTTTATAAGACCATTTTTTCCGGCGAAGTTTTATTATTACTTCCCTTATAGATTTATCACAACTTTTATTTTTCCCCATCGTTTTTTTATAAGAACCATTCACTTTTAATCTTTTACAGCACTAAATGGCGCCAAAATTACACAAACAGTAACCTACAACCGCAATCGACTGAGTGTTTTTTTAAATTTGAATAAAAGTATAAATTATAAAGCGTTCTTAATTACATGACCAGCCAGTAAATAGGAATACTATGTTTAGAAGTAGTGTAAAAAAAGTTTGCCTTTTTATTTTTAGCTAATCATGTGTATCAATGAATTTAGTGGTTTTATGGAAACGTTTTATATTGCCGAGAGAAATAAAAAAAATTGCATGCATTTAGTTATACGTCTTAGTTTGAAAATATCTTCCCAATTTATCAGCGTTCTTAATTATATGACCACCACTGTAGGTACCTGCGTATCCCGAGTCTACCTACATAATTTTTGCCTTCTGAAATACAATACCACAATAGCGATAGATTTATTCTAGCGTGCATACAATAACTATGTAATCAATTTCTGCCTGCACACAGAAACACTACTTAAATAATATACACTATTAACATAAAAGATATCATTATATTGTTAAAGTTCGCAATCGACACAAATACATGTAATTTTATATGGAACTACTAGTACCTACCTACCTAGTGTAATTAAATGTATCAACTAATAATGATTAGGTATATATTGTTATGTGATCATGAATTATTTAATATCACGCGCCAATTGACTTTATAAGTATACCAGCGGCCCGCCCCGGCTTCGCCCGGGTACATTGCGGTTACATTATTCGAGTTTTAGTAAGGATCCCTAATTTTTTTGAAAATATATTATAGCCTATGTCACCCGGGGATAGTGTAGCTTCCCAACAGTGAAAGAATTTTTCAAATCGGTTCATTAGTTTCGGAGCCTATTCATTACAATCAAACAAACAAAGTTTTCCTCTTTATAATATTAGTATGATAAATATTCATCTCGTTCACAATGATCTGCGTGTAGGGCTGCTACTTTATATATTTCGAGATAAAACTAAATAAAATAACAGTAATTTAACCCTTTAACGTCTCATTCCTAGGCACGGGTCAATTAAAATAAATAAATAATAATAATAAATTATGCCAGACTGGCACACCAACTGTACGGTCCCAAACTAAGCAAGGCCTGTACTATAGGCTATTGAGATATCAACTAGATTGTAGGGTCTGACTTCATAAAACTACTAAAACTAGTTATTACGGCTAAAAAGTCGATCATTGCGTTAAAACTACAAAGCCATTACGGAAATATTATAAAACAAAAGCTGCCTCGGAAGGTGTAAGCCCTGTGCTTTTTGTAGTTGAGGTAGGTATTATAATAAATACATATAATTGAATAATAACACCCACTGGTCTTTTTACACATAATTATTATAATACTACCTATAATTTAACCGTTGCATTATTTATTTAACTATAGGTATAATTATTGTTTTCTTATATTTACGCGAATACTACACATTGAAATAAAACTATTTAAATAGTCGTATTATATAATTTATAATAACGTCGGGATCATAAAAAAGTAAATAAACGCGATATAATCCGAAAAATAATTTTATTTCAATGAATAGGTATATTTATTTACAAAACAATTTATGCTGATGGTATACTTGAGCCTGTATTAATAAATCGATCTCAAGTATAAGAGCGATCTTGTAAATGTCATTCTTATGTTCATGTTCTTATGTTCCATTACAAAATTACATGTCAAAGCGTACCTACTCAAGATCGTTCTCAGACTTAAGATCGATTTCTTAATACAGACGGGCTCTAAAGTAGTGGGTATATTTGTTCTCCCCCCTGCAGCAAGCTACGGCAGCCTGTGCACGGGCATGGCGATGGGGTGGACGTCCCCGGTGCTGCCGCAGCTGCGCGGGCCCGGCTCCCCGCTGCCCCGCGTGCCGACGCTGCAGGAGGAGTCCTGGATCGGATCCTTGCTGGTGCTCGGAGGGCTGTTGGGTAAGCATCGCCTTGATTTTTCTTAGACCAACAACCGACTATATATATTTATGAACTTTGACCCCCGTATAAGAGGTTTTCGCGGCTTAAAAGCGCCCGGAATTATTTAAAAAAAATCGCCATCATGAGCGGCACTCTGAATAGCATGTTATGTATATCCGGACATTATATTTATATAAATATTTATTTGATTATTAAGTTTTATGATTATTGGTTTTATTATATTATTATACATCGAGCACATCAAAGCCATTGTGCTCGATGAATAGAAGAAAACTTGAAAATATTTTTTTTCATTACTCGTACTCGGAAAGTAGGTCTGAAGTTGCCTGAGGAGCGGGTTGAAAGTAATACTTTTGCGCCCTAGGGAGAATCGCTTTCAACTGACAGCTGTCAAATTATTAAAAAAACTAGTTCCATTTTCACATTTCTATGGAACCATGTTCCAATTTTTTTACAGTCACTTAATTACAGCGCGATGTAAAATTGAAATAACATAAAATTAAGTATCTTAATTAAATAATATTATATTTTTAAATGACTTAATTATAATTTGGTTTCAACTATTTCTTTAAAATAACATAGATTTGGGCACAATATTTAAAGATAAAAATGAAAAATAATGGCTAAATAATGAAGTTGGCCGGCCAACGAAATAAAAAAACAAAATAGGCGGCAATCCGATCTTAATTTTTTTTTTCGAGTTGTAGAGTATTGTTCATACTTCCTTGTATTATTTCTTTAGGCAATTCCTGTTTTTTATTTTTACTATTCTTGTATTCGTAATGAAAAGCAGTGTTTACCTCGAGCAAAAGACTTATTTTTGTCCCTCAATCTATTGGCGCCCTCGCTACGCTCAGGCGCCAAACCACGTCTTACGCCAAAATAAGTTACATTCACCCCTTGTGCAACAATGTACTATTACATACTGATATGGCATAATTACATATATTTGATGAAATAAGTTGGAAGTTACCATTGCCGGGATAAATTGAGGATTTATTAGGTCAAAGGCGCTTATTTTGTTTACGGAGGCACCAAAATATCATTCACTTTACATTGTCTCCATATAACTCCATTAAACGTCAATAGCCTAGTGGTTGGAGGGGCCGTCCTCGTAGCTGAGAGGTTCCGGGTTCGATCCCCATCCTGGCCATTGAACTATTGACGTGAGCCCACTCCTAGCACAAGCATTGGCTTAGTTGGAGGGGCTAAAGGGAATACTAGTAATGTGATAAACACACATTGCTAGTAATCTTTAAAAAAAAAAATACTCTACAGACATCGGAACGCGACCTTGATTGAGAAGATAAGCTGTTGTATATAAATGCAATTTTTCACTGACATGACTTTATAATAGATACACTAGCCATTTAGAACAAAGAATTGTAATAATATATTTGTTTTATTTAAAACTTAGTTAGCTATTGTAATTATGTAACTAGCGGCGAGGTTGAAAACTAGGAAATTACCAATAAAGTAACTACCTAGGTATAATGGTGTAACTTCCTTTTTCCTATGCTGAACCGCCATTTTTCACAATTTAACTATCAATCGCTTATTAAGCCCTTTCCTTGCACAACCACAGAGCGTACCATAAATTATATTCGTAGATATTTAGACATTCCACATGCCTTTACGTAATTTTCCCTGGTCTGGGTGTCACTGGGATCGCCCCCAGTCCATTGTACGGTACCCATAGTACAAGCGTTGCTTAGTTTGGTACCATACAGTTGCTGTGTTCGTCTGGCGATATTTATTTATTTATGAATAAGGGGCTAAAGTATTCTCAAACTCAAACTCAATATATTTTTTATTCATGTAAGCCAACAAAGCATTTATGAATAGTCAGAATCTGCCACCGGTTCGGAATGCTGCTTCCACTGAGAAGACCCGACAAGAAACTCAATGGCTTACTCTTTTCAATGAATAAAAGACGGTGTACATTCTCAGGAACAGCAACAGAATATGAGCAGGCAACAACATTGTCACTAAATAAATAATTCCCGCTGTCTGTATGTCCTTATGTATGCTTAGATCTTTAAAACTACGCAATGAATTTTGATGCGGTTTTTTTAATAGATAGAGTGATTCGAGAGGAAGGGTTTATATGTATAATACATTCTAATTAAATTTGCAAATAGTAGAGAAAGCCGTGCGAAGCCGGGGCGGGTCGCTAGTAGTAAATAATACTCATATTGCTAACCCCAAGCCTCTCCCTGCAGGTCCAATAATAACGGTCCCCCTGTCCCGCTACGTGGGGCGCCGCTGGATCATAATGGGCACGAACGTGCCGCTGCTGCTGGGCTGGCTGCTGGCGGGCGTCACCACCAACCTGGAGACCCTGTACGCCGCCAGGATCATGTGGGGCTGCGCCACCGGCATGCAGTTCGCGACAGTGCCAATTTACATAGGAGAAATCGCTGAGGTGAAGCACTATGGCCCTTCATTAATTGATATCTCAAGTATAGTCGTTAGGGGGAAATCGATCTCGCCCGGAGATTCTTAGAACCCCTTTTTTAGTCAGGAAAACCCATCATGGGTCCCAGTCTGCCGCGGGGAGGCAGACTGGGTATGGGCGACTCCTACACACTAAAAATCTGACGGTGTTCCATCGCTCCAGTCACCCCTGACCCAACCGTAAGATAACTGTCATAATCATAAAGTCCACCAGAGCCGCCGGGCACTAGCGGCCTGTGTATTGTTGTGTCCGTCATTTGTTTGTTCGTTTGAGGGGGAATTGGACCATAATCCACCGCACTGGTCCAGTGCTGGCTGGTGGAAAAAAAATGATCAAGTATGAGAGCGATCTTGGAAATGTCATTCCAGTACAAAAATACATGTCATAGGTGTACTTAAAATCGCACGCAACCTTGAGATCGATTTATTAATATCTAATGTATTTGATGTTTGATTAATATATATAATTATTTTTATGGTCACCTACCAGCTTATCAGCTGTCGCGCGCTTGATGTAACGATAGGCGCGGTCAATCAAAGGTTCAACTACTCATCTTATTAATTTCGTGTAGATGTAAAATCCTAAAATGTGGATTATACCAAACACCTCTTTGGGCCTTTCGAGCCATAAAGCAAAGGACAGCATAAAACATTTCATATGATATTGTGCTTGCGGCAACTCAACCCAATGTCCACCGTAATAGGGGATCTCCTTGTCTTTAACATTCTTGTACCACCATACCACTAGGCAGGAAATGATTGGAATGAACTTACTCCTTTCTTGTCATCTCGTCTAGGAGAATATAAGACCATATTATTCGCTCTGTACCAGCATTCAGTCTATATTCCCCTGCAGGATCAAATCCGCGGTGCTCTGAGCGCATTCTTCCTTCTGTTCATCAACATCGGCTTCCTGCTCGCGTACGCCATCGGGCCGTTCACCTCCTACTGGGGGCTGACGGCCGTCGGCGGCATCCTCTCGCTGTTCTACATACCATTCACGTGGTTCATACCGGAGACACCCTTCTTCTTGGTCTATAAAGGTATGTGATGGAAGAAATTATAGGTCACTTAGATCATTTTGGATTTAGAATAGGCAGCAGCAGTATCTAATTTAACTGTAGTGAAGGGTGTACGGCTCGGGCGCAGGGTCTTAGGGGAGACTGAAGAGCGGCCACGAGCGAAGCCTCAAAAAATCGTGCAGGGCCCTTACCACGTTAGCAACTTAAACGCAATAGAAAAGCATTTAAAGCATTTAACGCGTTTGATATGCGGGTGTTTGATAACTAATTCGCGATTGAACGCTCGGACGCGAGCTCGAGCGTTTGCTTTTCTATTTCGGTTTAAGTAGCTAACGTAGTGAAGGCCCCGGCATTGATGCACCAGGGCGCTAGAGGCGTATGGGCTAGAGCCAGCCCAGATGATAGCCATGAGATCGAAGCAAGCTTTTGAAAAGAACGTACCTTATAATATGGCTAGGATTTCCAGATTTTATATGCAAAGTGGATTGATTAATTAGCTGAAAATAGGGAGCGGGAAATAGGGAGACCTTTGCCATGCAGTCGGATAAAATGTTTGAATCGCATTTCAAACAAAAAATATAATAACTAGCTGAACGATAAAGAAAAACTACCCAAGTCTTTCGAAAAGACGTGTGATGATGGCTCAGCCGCTCTGGGCTGGCGTGGTAGACTATGACTCGAAGCCCTGTCGCATTGAGAAGTGTGCTATACTGTAGGTCCAAAATAAGGCGAACCCTTAGGAAATGCAGACTTGACAGAAACCTTAAACATTTCCAGGCCGGACTCACTTGGCCAAAACATATATGGCGGCGCACCCCGTCAGTCGAGTTTCCACCTTATTGCCGAGAGGCGAGAGTAACTTTTATTTGGGTATTTGCAGAGTGATTCTTCTGGACGCAATTCTAATATGTATTCTGACATTTCTATCAGGTCGTCACGAAGAAGCGTCATCAGTTCTGCAAAGTCTCCGTGGGTCCTCGAAGGAGAGGGTTCAGGCGGAGCTGGATGGTCTACAGGCGTTGGTGGCGCGCGAGTTCAAGGAAGATCCCAAGATTCAGGACCTCTGGGCCACCAGGGGGAATGTCAGGGCGCTGGGTAAGTCTAGAAAGATTAAAAGCAGCCATTTTCCATTCTTCTTCTAACTCATATGTGAAAGGAGGATGGAAGCTTTCGTTTCCGACATCGGAAACTTTCCGTCAGTTGTGAATTCCCTAAATTCCGCTGTATTTTTTGGAACGAAGTTCCTTATCTGGCGCATGGGGGCTAGACGGAAAAAATTAAGACCAAAAGTTGTAACGACACTTTTTGCTATAGTTGTAAGCCGTGCGGCGTGCGCGTGTTTCTCTGTCTGTCTCTCTCTCTCTCTCTCTTATAGAAAGCAAGCCAGTTATTTTCGTTTCGTCTTTCTATACTTTTATTTTTTTTAAATTACTTAAGGCCCCTATTAATAAATCGATCTCAAATCTGAGATGACGTCATACCAGTCATGTCAAAAGCGTACTCAATATCGCTCTCAGACATGCTAGTTGCGTATAAGGAAAATATACCTACTCTTGTATCACAGCTGGACATTCAAAAAATTTCTTTGTTGGCAACTTGGTTGTGTGCTGAGAAAAACACTCTTCCCTCGCAACCAGTTGCCAAGAAATAATAAAAATCCTCTTTTGCAACTATTTGCGAATTGCCAATAAAATTGCGATGGCGGCTGAAAGGGACTTGAGATCCATTAATTAAATTAATAAGAGCTTAACAATGGTGTGAAATGGTCCAGGCATCTGCACGTTCCTGGCGATGCTGCTGCAGCTGTCCGGCATCGATGTGCTACTGTTCTACATGGAAGAGCTGCTGGCGAAGGTCGGCACCAAGATGTCGCCGTCAGACGGAACCATCATCATGGGCGTTGTACAGGTCTGTACCTATTTGGATACCCATAAGCACTATGTGCTTAAAACTCTAGAAGATATCTGGAAAATGGCAGAACTGATTCAGAAAACAGCATTTGAAAACAACTTTGCCTCAATTAAAGACATTTTAACAACATCTTCTGTCTAAAATAAGGAAACATTTGGCTAATATAAACACTGGAACAAAACTTTTGACGTAATAAAAAAACACATTAATAATATCTACCTAACTCCTACTATAATGCTAATAATGCCTAAAAGAAAGAGTTTTGAACAACTTCTGCTTCAAATAAAAGCGTTTTAACAACTTTTCTGCGTGGGCCTAATAAAGCTTAAAAACTAGCTAGAAAAAGTAGTTTCAGGACGTTTCATTTCGCGTTCATTATGGACCGCGAAAATATGGTTGCGATGGTCCAGTGGTTCTACCGGTACCGTTGAGGTACATTGGTTGCGGGTTCGATTCCTGAAATGTAAAGTAGCTTATTCCCTAGGTGCTGACAAGTTGCGTGACTCCGCTGGTGGTGGACCGGCTCGGGAGGAAGCTGCTCATGTGGACGACATCTCTTGGACTGACGATTTTCCTGGTACTTAGATCAATTAATGTATAACATATTTATTATATCTACATTAAAAATAAATAGATAATGGTGGTGGTAAGTATACGACGATATTTTCAAAATGATCTATAAAATCTAAATCTAAAATGGGGGGGTGTATAAGGGAGGTGGGGGTGAGAATGGATTCCAGTTAGGCAGGTCGCCACCATATTTTGGTGTACCGGAAAGAATCAACGTAGAGTTACATACTTAAATTAACGATGAGTTTGCAATGACGTAACATTTACACAGTTTTATATTGGACTCAATTTTGTTGACGGCATAAAATACGGATGTTATCATAAATCGGTGGCGATGTTTCGTCAAAAGCAAGGGATTTTACTATTAATAAGTCAATCTCAAGTCCAGAGCACAGTCTTGAGTGCGCTTTTGACATTTCGTTTTGTAAGTAGGTAGGTACTGGAATTACATAAGAATGACATTTCCAAGATCGCTCTCAGACTTGTGATCGATTCACTTAATACCTACAGACCTTGACAAGCTATATCGTCACGTGGTCGAGAGGCCTAAATTGCATATCGTTTTGCAGAACGGAATCAACCCACATGCACTGCTGTAGACCAAAACCAACCTTGTGTTAGTGGCGCTAGGTTTGTTTCAGTTTGCAAAAGTGTGCGTGGGTTAGATCCATTTTGCAAACCTTCGTCCAATTGTTATGAGCAAGTAATAGGGACTTGGCTCATGACAATTGGACGTAGTTTTGCAAACTGAAACAAACCTAGAACCACTAATACAAGGTTGATTTTGGTCTACAGCAGTGCATGTGGGTTGAATCAGTGTTCTCACATTCCAGACCCTAATAGGCATCTACGCGCTGATGGACTCGTACTACAAGTATGACGTCACATCCATCGCGTTCCTGCCGCTGCTCTGTCTCATCGTGTACATGATACTGTTCACCCTCGGTGAGTTAAACATACATTCAAAATAAGTACTTATATTAATATATAGTTTGTAAGGTACACTACAAATTACAACTGTGCTACTATTACAGAATCACGAAGTTACTATCGCGACTCTGATATAAAAGGGTAACGACGCCAGTCTATAACAACGTCGCGACGGCACAATAACAGCGTCGCGACGGCCTTATCATAGTGCCGTAGCGCCATTATTAAAGCGATAATATAGAGTTTCAACGCCACACTATAATAGCGTCGCGATGCCACTATAAAAACGTCTCTAGTTGTCTCAACGCCACAGTAATAGAGTCGTGGCGCCACTATGAAAGTCTCGTCGACACAGTAACAGCGTCGCGACGTCCTTATTAAAGTGCAACTATTGAAGCAGTAATATAGAGTCACAATGTCACACTATAATAGAGTCGCGGCGCCACTATGAAAGTCTCGTCGACACAGTAACAGCGTCGCCACGTCCTTTTTATAGTGCAACTATTGAAGCAGTAATATAAAGTCACAATGTCACACTATAATAGAGTCGCGGCGCCACTATGAAAGTCTCGTCGACACAGTAACAGCGTCGCCACGTCCTTTTTATAGTGCAACTATTGAAGCAGTAATATAGAGTCACAATGTCACACTATAATAGAGTCGCGGCGCCACTATGAAAGTCTCGTCGACACAGTAACAGCGTCGCCACGTCCTTTTTATAGTGCAACTATTGAAGCAGTAATATAAAGTCACAATGTCACACTATAATAGAGTCGCGACGCCACTATGAAAGCGTCTCTATGCCACTATAAAAGCGTCGAAACCGCTCTCTGATGGACTGTCTCGTGTTCTACAGGCGTGGGCCCCGTGCCGTGGATCCTGGTGGCGGAGATGTTCCCCGTGAAGACCAAGTGCCTGGCGGGCGGCATCTGCTCCTTCATGTGCTGGCTGGCCGGGTTCATATGGACCAGGTAACCTCAATTACTATCAATGTTCCCTGAAGCAATGATCGCCGATTGGTTAAGCACGTACCGTGTGGGCACAACGTCCTGGGTTCCAACCCCGGCTCGCACCTCTACGTTTTTCGAAATCTATATGCGAATCATATTTTCCATAATTTATTTATCATTTGCTTACGTTAAAGAAAAACATCGTGAGGAGACATGCATGTCATAGAAAATCTAACCAGTTTACGGAAGCCACGTGAAATCTGCCAACCCGCACTGGGCCAACGTGGTGGATTATGACCCGAATCCCCCTCATATTGAGTGGAGGCCCTTGCCCAAGAGTGCTAAATTATATTATAGCGTAGCCCTTAGATGCTTATAATACTGAACGGGTTGGCGGATTTCACATGTCTTTAGAAAATTAGTTAGATTATCCACCAAGTTCTAAATTGTCCAAGGTTAAATTTTGCAAGTGATAATCATATAGAAATTATCATTCGCATATAGATTTCGAAAAACTCCGAGGTGCGAGGCGGGGTTTGAACCCAGAACCTGGTGCCCGCAAGACGCGTTCTTAACCAATCGATTATCACAGCTGTACTGTTTTTATCCCATGATGGTCATGACATCAGGTTCTTCCGCGACGTGGCGGCATCATACGGCATCTACACGGCGTTCTGGATCCTGGCGGTGTGCTGCGGCATTGGGTTCATATTCTCAGCGTCGCCGCTGCTGCCGGAGACCAAGGGCAAGACCTTCGACGAGATACAGGACATGCTGAACAACAGGTCAGTTCTTGGAGTCATATAATAATCCTACTAATCTGTACTCTATACAAATAAATAAAATTGGAGTGTCTGTTTGTAATATCAAAATAACACCTTTTCACTAAGTGCATATGAAAGTACATACGACACCTATAGCAAAAACGCAATTTAATTTTTTTTTGTCTGTCTGTCTGTCTGTCTGTGTGTTTGTTCCGGGTAATCTCCGAAACGGCTGGACCGATTTTGACGGGACTTTCAGTGGTAGATAGCTGAGGTTATAAGCAATAACTTAGGCTACTTTTATTTTAGAAAAACAAAATTTAAAAAAATGGGTTCTGTCGCGCGGGCTCAGAACGCGGGTGCGGGCTTTTTTGTTAAGTTAAATTCCACGCGGACGAAGTCGCGGGCTCAGCTAGTAATATTATAAATGTGAAAGTTTGTGAGTGTGGATGTTTGTTACTCTTTCAGGCAAAAACTACTGAAAGGATTTGGATGAAATTTTGAACACAAATTGTTTATTTAAATTTTTGTTAAGTTAAATTCTACGCGGATGAAGTCGCGGGCACAGGCTAGTAATAAATAAAAAATAAATATCGCCTCACTGACACACAAACTGTATGGTCCCAAACTAAGCATGCAACTAAGCATGAAAGGGGGCAAAATTTCGTTATTTTTGAGCTACGGTGTACCGTTTACGAGATAAACGAGGTTTTGTAGTTTTACATTCGCATTTTACAATGTTAACCTATGTCATGGATTTTCATATTTAACGCAACCTAACCTCAAAACATCCGTTCGATCAGCAAAGAACTAAGCTTATGTGATTTATCCAAGGCAGTTGTAAGGTTCGTGGTTTTATCTATTGAACTAAAATACAATTATCTAACCTAGAAATTAATGTTTCAGGAACAAAGAAGACAAACCAGTCGACGTTTAAAACCACCTGCATTGGAAGCTAAACCATCAATATGAAAAAATAAGGTCGATAATTGTAAATCGATCAGTGAAACCCCCAAAATTATTCTTAAGCTAGTCTGTGCGGAAAGAGAACCGTCGTATGTTTCCGCTAGCACTTTATAGCGCGAATGTTATATTTTGGTACTTTCCCGTGCCGTAACTAGGGCGGTGCCAGCGGTGCCTAGGCACAGGGCCCAGACACTAGTGGGGCGCAGAAATTACGAGACTAGGGGGGATTACTAGAACAGTCGACGGAAAGATTCCGTGTCGGTAAAATAACAGCTTCATCCTTCTTCTAATTATTTTGGAAAAGACTGATGCAAGCTGTTGTTTCCGACCTCGGAAACTTTCCTTAAACTGTGAATACGGGTGGTATTGGACCTGGACCAAGTTTTCACGTTATTAAGGACGTAGTTATAGGATCTCGCACTAGGTACATAAAAGGCTACTTACGGAACTGGATACTTGTTTATTATTTATTTAAATACAAATATCAGTTCGCTGGCTGACCACGACGGGTCTCTTTCCGACCAGCCTCCACTTATAAATATGTTAGATAGGTTATTTATAAATAAATTATTGCCACAAAGAAAAAACTGTCATACAATATTTTATTCTATTAGTTAATAATCTTACATAAATCATCATACATAGCAATACATTTAAACTCAATAGCTCTTATCTCTGGAACTGGAGGGGACAGATTCTTAATCCGAGAACATCCTTGCCTATCTCGGCCACACCGCAGACCGGACACAGTTTCCCTTTGTGTTCCGGAAGGAAGCTCGCGCCGCACAACGGGCACTTCTCTTCGGGCTTCCCCTTGTATATAGGCTTGTAGCTAATGCCGCAGATATTGAACGGGTTGTGTTCGTCGTAGAGGAGCTGATGCTCGTCTGTGGGTGTCTTCTCGCACGCTTGGAGGATCTTTCTGGCTTGCTGTGCGACCTCTGGCCTGGGGCCGAGTTCGAGCAGGCGTCTCGCGAAGGAGGCAGCGGTCCTGTAGTTCTTGAGTTTGAAGAACATGTTGAGCGCGGTGCGCAGAGTGAGGATCTGGTGGACCGGCTGTAGTTTGCAGTGTGTGAAGTAGGCGGCCATTTCGCACGTGCGTTTCTGCTCGTCGAGGGTGTTCTTCGGCATTGCTGGAAATAGAAATCACGTTTTATATATCCGTAGCACGGATTTCTATATATTTTACCAACCTATCCTAGAAGATCAGCGTAAAGTACATATTATTGACGACCGCTTGGTGCAGTGGTTCGAGCGTAGGCCGCTCGGCTCACTGCACATGGTGGTTGCGGGTTCGATTCCCTCGGTAAAATTTCGGAAATGGCCTTCTCGTATTGTGCCCTAGTATGGATGTCACTGGGATCGCCCCCAGTCCATTGTACGGTACCCATAGTACAAGTGTTGCTTAGTTTGGAATCATACAGTTGGTGTGTCAGTCTGGCGATATTTATTTATTATAGCTTCGTACGATGAATGAGAGAGCCGGAAGCCCAAAGTAGATTTTATCTCTACGTCTCTGTTGAAGAAGAGTCAAAGTGATTGTGGGGAACGTCCCCAATAGCGTCCTAGGGTGGTGGGCCATAGGAGTGTATTATGGCTAATTTCTCAATCAGTCGTAGTGTGTTCTGGACAAGGACTCCCAATAGTTGGCCAAGTCTCCAGCGGAGTCGGTTAAATAGCGCCTAATATCGCCAGACTGACACACCAAATTAAGCAACACTTGTACTATGGGTACCGTATAATGGACTGGGGGCGATCCTAGTGAGACCCAGACCTGGGAAAATTACCCCACGGCCATTTTAGAAATTTGCCCCGGCGGAAATCGAACCCGCATCCACCCCTGAGCCGAGCGGCCTACGTTTAAACCACTGCGCCAAGCGGTCGTGAGAAAAGTGACCCAGGGTGGGGGGGCCTTAGGAGTGTTTTATGGCCAATAGTTGGCCTAGTCTCCTACAAAGTCGGTTGGAGGCGTGTAGTGGGGCAGTGGGCTGACCTTTCCTGGCGGTCTCCATCTGCAGGCCGAGCAGGTACTCGCGGCAGATGGCGAGCAGCTGGCGCGCCTCCTGCAGCTCGGGCTTGGAGTCCACGTGCAGCAGCGGCACGCGCAGCGCCGCGCCCTGCAGCCGCTCCACCGCCTCCGAGAACTTGCCCGCCGTCGTCAGCTGGTAGCACTGCTGCAGCTGGTGGACCAGCTCGCTCAGTTTCGCGGCTGGAATTGCAATTAACAATTAATATCATCCTGGCAACAAAAATAAAAAACCTATCTATCTATATATTAATATGTGAAGCAAAAGCTTTGTACCACTTTTTACGAAAATTTCGCGGTTAGAGGAGTATGAAATTTGGCACACTTATAGTTTATATAGGGAAGGAGTGCAGAATGTTCATATTTTTAAAAAATATACGCATAAAATAATTATTATATCCATAAATAAAACTATGCGTTTGACACACACACACACACACACATCTGTAACTTGGTAACTGACAGACTGTCTGACTGACAAACGGTGACAGTTTTATTTCGCAGGGCGGGACTTCCATAGTGCATTATGCGTGCCAGTGTCAAATAGTATTTGACAATAGACATTAAATGTCGTTTAAAATTGAAATTTAAATCAATTATGGTCGAATTTCGACCACGGTCGACCACTAGTGGTCGACCACTATATACAAATTTATCTCTATTTCCTTGGTCATCGCATCACGGCGGAACGATTTTGATAGTTATTTTTGTTATAATTATTACTGTCAGAAGGTTCTTATGAAAGAAAAAAATAAGAAAGCTGAGCTAATATTCAAAGTTAAGACAGGACAACGTGTGTCGGGTCAGCTAGTTTACAATAAAAATATTAAAATGGAACACTTTAAATGTTACGAATTCCATTACTTCATTATGAACAATTAGAATCTATATATTGATTTCTTATATTTACGCGAATACTACACATTGAAATAAAACTATTTTTACGGATTATATCGCGTTTATTTTTACTTTTTATGTTCCCGACGTTTCGGTTGCTTTACAGGAACCGTGGTCACGGGGGACTGAGGTGTTAGACGTCCTGATGTCATAGTTAAAAACTGGGTACCCACAAAATTTAGTTGGTATTTGGTAATCTATATCTTAATTATATGCGTAAGTAATAAAGACGGTGGTGAACCGTGGCTCTAAGCGTGTGTTACTGACTAGGGATTGCAATCCGGCACGTCGGACGTACAGACAGACGAACATGGCGATATAGTATGATTATGGAACACTATAATTGGATATATTTTTGCAGAACGGAATCAACCCACATGCACTGCTGTAGACCAAAACCATCCTTGTGTTAGTGGTTCTAGGTTGGTTTCAGTTTGCATAACTGTCTGTGGATTGGTTCCATTTTGCAAAAATAAGTTCAAATATACAGGTTGAAACAGAAAGGTTATACAATTTTTTTCAAAACCTAACTTTGTAATACTAAACCTTTCAGCTTTGGGGAAAACAAAAGGTGTTATAAGGATACAGCTGTTGACAGATGTCATAAGTCTACAAAACCTTTAGTACTTCAACTGTACCACATAGCCGATAGTTTTAGATTTACAAAGTAAAGTTGCAAAAAAAATAGTTTACCCTTTCTGTTTTACCTAGTATGCGTAAGTAATAAAGGCGATAGTGAACAGTGGGTATATGTGTGTGTACTGACTGATGACTGGCAGCAGCTCCTTCCCGCTGGCCTCCTGCCAGTTCCGGTGCAGCGGCGCCGGCAGCGGCGGCAGCGCGGGCAGCGCGGTGAAGGAGAGGCGCGCGCGCGCGAACATCGCCAGCGCCGGCTCCAGGTACGGCTCGAACCGCACCACGCCCACCTGCTCGTGCAGCAGCCTGCCCCACACACATTATTATTAATATTTATTGATTAAAACCAAAACTCAAAACTCAAAATAGTATTTATTCATGTAAGCCAACAAAGCATTTATGAATTGTCAGAATCTACCACCGGGGCGCTTCCACTGAGATGATCTGGCAATAAACTCAATGGTTTCTCTTTTCAATTAATAAAAGATGGTGTACATTCTCAGGAACATCAACAGAATATGAGCAGGCAACACCATTGTCACTAAATAAATCTCACTGAGATTTAGGTATTCAAATAATATGAGAAAGTTTAGTTTAGTGGGGTGTGCATACCTACTCACACTTCCTAACCGTTTTACTAATGAGTTATGGTATTTTTTTGCTTGAAGCAACGTTAATCCGATGCTTTATTATGTTCCGCGATCGTAGACAGCAATAAATTGAAATAAATATTGTCTTGTACCATAAAGAAATCATACTTCGTTCTTACTGACGCGCTGGTGAGTTGAACTACGCAATTGCATGATAGCGGCCGCGCGCATTATCAAATTTGAGTTCGATTTTGAACGTAATAACATTTGGGAAACATTAATAAGGCATGCCAAGATTGTTTACTGTATCAGCATCCTACACAAAATACACTACACGCATCAATGAATACGTCAGTTATGACAGTTCTTCTAGTCAGATGTAATTCCAGTCGAACGACCGTGTAGTTAACAGAGTTCAGCGCCTGGTAACATCTTTTTTTATTTGTTTTTATTATTTATCTCAAAAAACTTTTACTCGCCAAACTTAACAGTTAGATGGCGAGAAGCGCTCGTTTATCAACCTTAACTTGCTTATAAACTGTGGATCAGGACTCTTGGTGATCAGTCGACGTCAGAACGAACCTCAGCGCGATCTCGAACTGTCCGGTGGCGATGTAGTCGTGGGCTGTCTTCAGCTTCCCGGAGAGCGCCAGGTTCGGTCCCCGCGTCGGCGCCACGAAGTACTCGTTGCTATCTTCACCGCCATCTATGTCCGCTAAAGGGTACACATCATTATTAATTAGGCATTCATTTAAGCGTCAATAGCCCAGTGGTTAGAAGGGCAGCCCTCGTAGCTGAGAGGTTCCGGGTTCGATTCTCATCCTGGCCATTAAACTATTGACGTGAGCCCACTGCTAACATAAGCATTAGCTTAGCTAGTGATAGTAATCTTTAAAAAAAAAGATACCCCATCTAACATTTACTCGTGAATTTCAATGATAGAAGCCGCAATGTTTTCTTCCCGTTTGGTATCGTTTTTCGCAACAAGCCAGTGTCAAGTAAAATAATAATTTCTTCAAACACTTAAATGCCTTTAGCTATGCCTAACATACCTTTTTTTTTTTTTCGTGGGAAAACCCTTTATGGGTCCCCTTCCGCCTCAGGGGAGGCGGGAGGGGTATGTGGGAGTCCGGCAGTCGGCCGTATACCCACTAAATACCCACGGTGTACCACCCTCCGCCATGCAGAGGGGCGCCCCGGGACCATGGGAAATGCTCCGAGACGCCCCGGCGGTTGCCTAACATACCTCCCTCAAGCCCTATGTATAAGTAGAGTGGCAGATACTTTACTGACAAATAACCAGAGTACTCGGTGGAACCCGAAGAATTATGTTTCACCTCTTTTATTCCAAATGCCTACACACACACACATTTATGAAATATAAATATTATAATGATTAATAATTCACCAAAATTATTATAATTATTATGTTATAATTCAAAGAAACGCAAGTTTTGGAAATTAAGACAAAAATCCATCACTTAACCTCTTCCTGCCAAATAAATGGCATTTTCGTAATTTGCCCAGGTCTGGGTGTCACTGGGATGGCCCCCAGTCCATTTTACCGTACTCACAGTACAAGTGTTGCTGTCAATGTGGCGATATTTATTTATTATAATTAATTTGTACCTAAAATTCGGAGTGGGCTGGCCTCGCTAAAATAATACTAGGTGAAACAGAAAGGGTATACAATTTTTTTTGCAACTTTACTTTGTAAATCTAATACTATTGGGACAGTTTAAGTACTAGTGATGTAACGAATGTTGAATTTTTGACATTCGCGAATGCGAATGCGAATGCGAATATTTGGCTCCAACATTCGCGAATGCGAATGCGAATGCGAATGTTGACTTTCAAATAAGAAACTGTCAATTGAAAATTTAAAAAAAACCCCGATACGACGACTTTTAAATTACAAAAGAGCTGATAATTTTCAAACGGTTGAATCGATTTTCGTGAAACATAGCTGAGAACACTCTCGATCATTATACCTTTCTAAAAAAGAAACAAAATTAAAACCAGATCATCTGTTTGGGCGCTAAAATGCCACATTCACACAAATACACATGTTAAACTTATACCACCCCTATTTTTCGTCGGGGGTTTATAAAAAACGCGCAAAATGTTAGTTTGGTTTGACATTTCGTGTCGACCGAACATAGCCGGACCCATACAGGTTGAAAGAACGAAGTTAGTCACATCAATTCGAAGAGATTTGTTTTGATTTGAGGGTAGTTTAGTATTATTGCATTAATAAAATTTATTTGAGTTAATATTTTAATTAGACTAACAAGAGTGATAGAGAAATATCCTATTTATAATTTAGTGGCCTACCTCAAGACAGCTCAATTTTGTTTTTTAAACTCAAATATAAGTAAATAAGTGCATTATGTGCAAGTGAGCTAAGTTACGATCGATGCTGGTTTGCAGCCAGAGACTAACGCGAGGGCTGTGCTGTGATGAAGCCGAGGTGTGTAATTAACAATGCTCACGCGTTTCATACGACATCTTACAACTTACTTGCCAGTAACAAAATATTTAGAATATTAATATCATAATTGAAAAAAAACACAATTCACGAATTTTTTTAAGTCAGATAATTGCAGGATGATTTAAAAATAAAATAACACGGTGCGCCGTGAGTTTTTAGGGTTCCGTAGTCAAACTCGGAACCCTTATAGTTTGGGTACGTCCGTCTGACATCACAGTAATTTTATTCTGAGACTATTAGGGCTAAAATACTGCAAATTGGCCAAAAAAAATAGTTTATGTATCGCTAAAAAACTATTTTTAAAATTTTGAAAGCAAAGTAATTCCATTGTCCCTCCCGTACATAAGAAAGGGGAGTGAAAAAAATGTTTACACATCCCCTCGATTAAGATATTGTTCAGTAGGTATTTTAAAATAACTTGAAGGTTTCATTGAAACTTTTCAATATTAATTCCCGTTTACGAAATATTGAGCTTCATTGTGGCCTTTTTTACGTAAATAGCAAGATTCATCATTTAAATTAGAACCAATAAATGGTTTATCATAGAAAATAAATTGTTTTTTACAACCTATTCAAAATATTATTTTTTTAAATAAAGTTTGGATGTAGTCTCAAACCACGCACCACTGATTGTGCACCCAGTGTAATCACAACTTATTTTTTCGAATTAAAACTCCTTATAAGAGTTGCCATGAATGTGGATGGATACAGTGCGAGAGGAAGGCCAAAGAAAAGATGGATGGATTGTATCAAGAGTGATATGAACGAGGTTGGAGTGGATGTGAGTATGACAGGAAGGCGCGATGAATGGCCTTCCATTCATCGCACTTCACTCTTTTCCTTAAAAGACATACTGCGCCGACCCCAGATAATGGGAAGAGGTAAGGCAGATGATGATGATGATGATGATGATAAGAATTTTATCAGTCCAAAAAGATTATAAAGATGTCTATGATGCCGGTTTAATAAATTTAGTAACATAATTTTTTACTATTTTATTTATACGGTAGCCAATAGTTTATTAATTTCGTAGAAATTAATAGGTTACGAGAGCCGCGGTATTCGATGTTTCATATCAATAAAAAACATCACTTTATTTTCTGAGTTCCATATTATCGAAAAGTGGCGGCATGTCTACGGAATCCTAGAGTATGCGTAGTCCGACATGCATTTGGCCTGTTATATTTATCTATAGGTCTGGCAAAGCCGCTAACAATTATTATATTATTTGAAATACAATAAATCGAATATAAATTAAATTTCACTGTAAATAAAACATATTATAATATGAAATTTTATGTGAAAGAAATTTATTGCAATGATAAAAGTATTTATTTATAATATTCTAATAAACATTGGTTATTTCTTGGTTTTAAATATTTACTATATTTAGTATAACTCTTTGCTAAGATTTAAAAAATGTAAAGTCAATGGCACTAGTGCGTAATAAGCTGCTTTATGAGACTTAAAGCGGTGCAATAAGGGCCACCCTGTGAGCAAGATTGTTTAAATAATATATTATATTGTTACTAGTTGTATTAGAAATCCATATCCGTCTATAGATAATTTCCTTTATGTTTATCAAAAACATTCGCCAAACATTCGCATAGATTCTTGCGAATGCGAATGCGAATGCGAATGTCAAAAAATATGCGAATATTCGCGAATGCGAATGCGAATGCGAATATTCGTTACATCACTATTAAGTACTAAAGGTTTTGTAGACTTGTGAAATATGTCAACAGCTGTATCCCTGTAACACCTTTTATTTGTCAAGTTTCCTTCAAAGCTTTAGAATTATAAAGTTAAGTTTTGCAAAAAAGTATACCCTTTCTGTTTCAACCTGTATATAGGATGACCGGATTCTTACCGGAAACGGGCACCAACTCCTCGGGCAGCTCCAAGTCCTCGTCTCCAACGTCCCAGCCGCCGTCGTCGCACGCGTCCTCCATCACTTCCTCGCCATCTTCACCTTCCACCTGTTTGGAGAAACAAACACACATTAAGGAGCACGAGGATTTTGAAACTCAGCGGGCTTGTCTTTTTACAATTTGCTATATTTCTTCTTTTTTTTCTATCGCCAGTCGCTTATACTTATCCTACTATGTAAATTTGTGAGTGTGGATGTATGTTTGTTACTTGTTCACGCAAAAACTACAGTACGGATTTGGATGAAATTTGGAACACAGATAGTTTACAACCTGGATTAACACATAGAATACTTTACTTGAGTCTACGCGGACGAAGTCACGGGCAGAAACTAGTCCTACTATCCTACTAATATTATAAATGTGAAAGTTTGTGAGTGTGGATGTATGTATGTATGTTTGTTACTCCTTCACGCAAAAACTACTGAACGGATTTGGATGAAATTTGGAACACAGATAGTTTATAACCGGGATTAACATATAGGATACTTTTTATCCCGATAATCCCGAAATTTTTGTTACGTTAAATACTACGCGGACGAAGTCCGTGGGCACAGCTAGTGTTTAATAAAATAACAAAGGGTATATTGTACCGACACCGAGCGTACCTTATTATCGTCGTGGTCGTCGTCGTCGTCGCCCCAGGCCCCGGCGGCCTCCAGCGGCTCGTCTCCCGCCGCGGCCGCGGCCACGCCTCCTGCCTCGGCCTCCGCCCGAGCCGCACCAGCTACCTCGAAGAAACTCCTGCGCGAACACTCTTCACTTTAATCGTGTTCACTTTTTATAAAAGTTCAAGAAATCACTCACACACAGCGAGACAGAATAGTCAGCGGCCTGGATTCTTCGTCGTGTCAAATCCTACTCTGAATTCCATCTTTTTTGGCGTCGTATATCGTCTGAACGAACGAAAATGTTGTATCGTTCGTTCAGTAATCGATACGATAATTTTATATCAATCGTTCAAATATCGTTGTTAAGAACATCACCCGGGATGGTCTCACTCGCTCGGCCGCCAGGGACGCCCCTTCTCATTCATCATGGTGCTGGGGCGATTCTGACGTCCGCTTTGGTGTCCGAGTTCGGTAGCTCAAAGGCCCGTAACAATAATTCGAGCTCAAGTGTGTGAACGATCTTGGAAATGACATTCCTATATCATTTCGGTATAAAATTACATGTCAAAAGCGAACTTAAGACTACCCTTGACTACTACTTGAGTTTTTTTTTTTAAAGATAACTAGCAATGTGTATTTACCACATTACTAGTATTCCCTTTAGCGTCTCCAACTAAGTTATAGCTTGTGCTAGGAGTGGGCTCACGTCAATAGTTAATCGACTGGATGAGGATCGCACCCGGATCCTCTCAGCAACGAGGACGGCCCTCTAACCACTAGGGTATTGACGCTTAATACGGGCCAAAGACACCAGGGTCGCGTGGTCATGGTGTCAGTGACCTAGTGGTGTTCACGCGCAATCGAAGAAGGTATTTTTAACGTTTAACAAATAAATTAATGAACACGGAACAAGGGTATTGACGATTAATACGGGCCAAAGACACCAGGGTCACGTCGCCATGGTGTCAGTGACCTAGTGGGGTGATGCTGCAGCGTCACTGAACTGACCTGGAGACGGCGAGCAGCGGCCAGTTGGGCTGCGCGCGCAGCACGGGCAGCGGGGGGCGCGGGCAGGCGGCGGCGGGGTTGTGCGGCGGCACCGCCCCCCCCGCCGCCTCCAGCGCCGCGCGCAGCTCTTCCGCTTCCGCCGGCTGCTTGTGGTTCACCGCCGCCAGGTACGCCAGCGACAACTGAACAACCACAAATAAACTTGACAGACATTTAAAATTATAATTATGTCGGAAATTTAACGACAATATGGAAACTCCGATCCTAACTATTCTGTTTATATCTCACTAGCTGTGCCCATGGACTTCGTCCGCGTAGTATTTAACGTAACAAAAATTTCGGGATTATCGGGATAAAAAGTATCCTATATGTTAATCCCGGTTATAAACTATCTGTGTTCCAAATTTCATCCAAATCCGTTCAGTAGTTTTTGCGTGAAGGAGTAACAAACATACATACATACATACATACATCCACACTCACAAACTTTCACATTTATAATATTAGTAGGATGTGACAATAGTCTAATGCTATAAGGAGTTCATTTGATTGTTATCTCGGCAATAAGGATTAATTTCCGGATAGCTGTCTCCGTTTGAGAAAATGGTTTTGAATACGGAAGTGTAATAAGACACTCATTTGATGTTTGCAAAACATTGTAAATAGTTTTAAGACTATTTCCGGTGCGTAATTCGTAGAGAAATAAGTTCGGATTTGACTGTGTTTTAAAATGTCTGTTATAAAAGCGGAAACGCAGGTGTCGCCATTGACTTCCGGGACGCCTGAACAAAGCCTTTGTGTTAAGTCTTGCTTTGAATATTGAGACAGTTGTTCTTTAAACCAGGCTGTCGCAACTTCAGAAGAAAAAAACGATATATGAAATGGGGTAGAACTTTAATGGCGAACGTCAGAACTAAAACGTCAGTGGCCATCTGTCACAACTGATCACTCATCTCGTCAACAACTGTTTGTTTTCAATTTTGGTTCGGTGATTACTGTGAAAATAAGTGTTACTGGGCTGTTTTTATGTTATAGTTTTATGCAAATTAAGTTTAGAAACTTTATAACTTTACTAAGTACCTACCAATGAAATATAGAAAGTGTGATTTATGTAGAAAAATATCAGAAAGAAAAGCCGGTATGAAAAGTTTATTCATGGCGAGATATCCCCTGGATGGTGATCGGTGAGTAGAATATTAACTAATTTACCAGGCCTATGTTTAATTTTGTGATTAAAAAGGCAGGTTATTGTCATATATGTATAATCTCAAGAATAAAATAAAATTGTTCAGAAAAATAGTGTGGTGAAAAAATTACTCGACATTCGATATTCTTATTTTTAGTTATAAGAAATGGGTCAAGGTGAATGGAAATGAGGACTTAGTAAACATGCCCATCGCAAAACTGAATAATTTGAAATTTGTTTTTGGCAACCATTTAAAAAATATATATTTTCAGAAAAATTACTCAAATTTTTAAGATAGCCGTCGCCCCGTTCTTACAACTGACTACTGAGTCAATATCAGACGACAAATTAATTGAATTTCCTTTCCACCTCTTTTAAGAACAGCGGACACCAAATAAAGGTCGATAAAGTTAATCGACCATTAATTTATATTCTTTACAATTATGCCTTTATTTACCTAAGGAGCAAATCCTTAAGTTAAATAATAATGTATTTACTAATTTCAAATGTTTTACTCTTTCTTTATAGAAGTTCCGTCAACTTCATCAACTGCTACTGTTTACAATGAGAGTGAGCTTGCTCCAATAGAAGATACAATAGAAGTTCATACAAGTGGACCGCGCATTTGCAATAAAAACAATTTATGTTAAATATTGTAATTTATAAATATTGTTAGTTAATATACTTAAGTAGCCAGTTTTGGAAAAAATATGTATTCAAGGTTTAATATTTCACATATTTTAAAATTTGTTTTCTCAATGGCTTTTTTATTTAACACAAAACTAAAATGGTATATTGCTGATTAGGTAATCTATCGTTATCGATAATTTTCACCGTACATCCCTATTTCGTTCTTTATGTTGGTACACTGTACTATAGTTGTCAGTTTCGTTGTTAGATTGGCCATAAATGGTGGCCCCATTTTAAAATCAGGGTTTATTTTAATCTATGGAGTCCCGTCTCTTCTTACGTACTATTGTATTCTCTTTGCTTTAAACGTGGTCATAGCAAGATGTGTATCGAGGGACTTGTCTGTGACCGCATAGCTACTTACTTACTTGGTTATTTAAACGATAAAGTCTTAATAAATTGTGAACGTTTCGTGAATTGTTTGACTTCGTCACCTGGAGAACCCTGTAGCGGCCATAAAAAATGGAGAGTGAAGAAAATGACCACCTGATGTTGCACCCTGCCATGCCTGACGCGACAATTATAATAAAATACAAGTTTCGTGATCGTGATATACACGCATCAGCTCAAAGCTCCATGTGTATCAATAAATAAATAATTAAAATACAATTAATTTGACTTGACCGTTATTCGAAGCTTATTTAATTTGAGATAGGCACTACGTTTCCCGCCATCTATATCCATCTCTCTCTTTCCGGTTTCCGTCCCTTTCTATCCCCACCACCTGGCAGAGTGAGGCGCCTTGAGCGCGACACTACAATTATTTCTCATTGGCGTCTTGTTTCCCGCCGCGTACGGTTGTGTAAACTATAAAGTTACCACAATATTATTTTTATAATTCTTATTCTAAAGTATTGTATTAAAGAAATTGTTTTATAAATTCTATATCCTTACAGATATTAATAGTTCACAGTGAGTAGTATTAAAGCTACCTACCTACAGGTAAAAATAATTAATACAAAAACTACAGGTGAGTAATATTGTATTATTCTCATATTACTACATTGTGTGATGGTTGTGTACCTATACTAAATGTGTAATCGCACAAATTCTGTTAACGGCTTTGCCGTTCGTATTTTAGATAATACTTTATTTTTGGATATGACGGTAGTCACATACTTTTATTTGAACTTTTATTCAAACCGTTGTTATTGAGTGTTGTTCTGTGAACCTTCTCCCTTTTAGCATGGATGAGATTAATAGTCATGTACGAAGTACAGCGACTGAATCAGTGCCAGGACCATCTGGTATACAACATCGGTCTCGATCCCGGAGCTCAAGTTCAAGCAGCAGCAGTAGCTCCCAGAGCAGTTCTTCATCTTCATCTTCATGCTCTCTAAAACGACGGAGTCATCATAAGAAAAGAAGGGGGGGCAAGAGAAAGCACTCAAAACAAAAGTATCGAAAATTGACAAAAGAGGTACGTGATCTTCGTAAATGCTTGTTTGCCCGTGATAAGGAGTCTCAAATTAGATCTGATGACCAATTTTTTAATGAAAATGATTGCATATCTGTAAATTCGGGTGTTAGTCGCAATCTTTACGAAGAATTGGGTGATCATACGTCAACTATCGACGCACCTAACGAAGCATTTTTTAACATTCAAACGAAATTGAAAGAACCTGCTATGCCCAAAAGTTCTGAAACCCATTTAAAACTGTTATGTGATCTTCAACATTGGGATACGAATGACTGGAACGAGATCAGATATTCAGAAACTCAAAAGGCGTATAATTACAAACCGGGTTTTACCGATATTGAGATAAATGAAGAAGTTGCAGCTTTCCAGTCCCCTCGCCATTTGATATACGCTGATAAAACGTTTGCGGCTTTAACAATGAGTATTCTAAAACAAAAAGATTCACTTCAGAATGTACTCCTTGAATTTGCCAAGTGGTCTAAGGAATTAACCCCAGATTATGAGGTTATTAATAATAAATTAATAGAACTTATAAATTGCGGCGAGTTCCAAAAAACTTCTTCAGATATGTTACAGCTAGTTTGTGGCCATCGCGCTGAGATCTTACAGATGCGCCGAGATTGTGTAACCAAAAGAGTGAAGGATCCAATTGTAAAATCTACGCTTAAGAAGATCCCTCCAACATGCGATAATTTGTTCAACGCTGAAAAATTCACAGCTGCTATAGAAAAAGCTGGCGGTGTGCGCAAATGTTTTTGGCCATTAAAGGAGTCTAACACCGCTACCTCGCAGGTAGAGAGAAATAAACCTAGCGTCTCCTCGCAGGGGTACGCATCAGGTCGCAAAAGACCCTCGCAGGGTTATCAGCAGGCTTCATGCTCCAATCAATCTTATGTTCGGGACTGTTGTCAAACTGCACCACTTCCACAAGGTGGTTACAATTCACACACTCATGGACACAGCTCCTTTTTGGCCGCACCGAACAATCGGGGGAATTTTCGTGGACGAGGATCTTCGCGAAATCACCACAAGCATCAAAATCAATTCAAACCTGGACAGAAAAGAGCATCTTCACCGTCCAACAATATTAGAGACGTCAAACGTCGCAAATATTGACATGATGCAGTTCAAAGCAGGCCGTCTGAAGAATTTTGTATTGAAGTGGAAAGAGTTCGGCGCGTCAGATGTCATTCTCAAGATGATATCACGGTATCGCATACCATTTCGTCAAAGGCCTCCACTGATCTATCCAAGGAACATAAAACAAGATATGGCTGTTACTTATTCAACCGAGATGACTACTGTCATCGACAAAATGAAGGATCAGGGTGTCCTCAAACGAGCGCATCAGTCTCCGAGTTTCCTTTCATCAATGTTTTTGGTTCCCAAAAGCGACGGTTCTGCTCGGCCCATATTCAATCTGAGGGCCCTCAATCAATACGTAATAACCACAAAATTCAAGCTAATAAATGTCTCTCGTGTGCCAGACTTCCTGCAACAAAGAGACTGGCTATGCAAAATAGATCTCTCACAAGCGTATTTTCACATCGGAGTGGCTCGCAGTCACAGAAGATTCCTACGCCTTGTTTATCGAAAGGAGCTATTGGAAATGACATGTTTACCCTTTGGGCTAAGTACCGCACCCAAGACTTTCGCTTCTGTGACAAATTGGATTGCCCAAATGTTAAGGAAGCGGGGAATACGAATTCTGGTTTATCTAGACGACTTCCTGGTTGCTCATCAACAGGAGGAAAGCCTAAGAGACCACGTAAATATTGTCATTCAGACTCTAGAGACATTAGGATGGATCATAAATTACGAGAAGTCTTTCTTGATTCCATCAAAGACTCTAGCATATTTAGGTATTCAGTGGAACACTTGGACAAATCGGAAGCACCTTCCCAAGGAGAAGTTGGGGTCCCTGATTATCAAGCTAACCCAAATGCTAGTCAAGGAACGAACAGACCTCAAGGAGCTTCAGAGTCTGGTGGGGCTTCTGAATTTTGCAAGCTTTACCGTCCCAAAAGGCAGGCTCAATTATCGAGCGTTGTTGGACTTACTCAACAAGATGTTGAAATCAGACCAGAAATGGCATATCATTCCTATCGAAGCCAGGAACAACATAACGTGGTGGCTTCAAAACGGCAAGCGCCCTTCAGCTATCCATGTGTCTCCGCCAACCCATTACCTAACGACGGATGCCTCCGATATTGCATGGGGAGCTCGATTAGACAATGTGTCGTTGACAGGTTCTTGGGCAGATCACGAGAAACACTTGCATTGCAACCAGAAGGAAATGCTCGCTATCCTAAGGGTGTTACAAGATCATTGTCAGCTCCTGCGCCGGAGCACAATACTAATACAATGCGACAACAAAACTGTAATCGCATATCTCCGACACGAAGGCGGCACGAGATCCGCACCACTCATGGATCTAACTTACCAGGTTTTTCAAATTCTGGAGGAATACCAGATCCACGTGAATATTTTTCACATTCCGGGGATATACAACAGTCATGCGGACCATTTGTCAAGACTGCGAGCCGATCCGGAATGGCATCTCTTGACCGGAGGCGCAGAGAAAGTGTTTGCCAAATGGGGGACCCCCTTGATAGACCTCTTTGCGTCCAGTCGAGCCCACGTTGTGATAAATTATGCATCTCTAGAACTGAACGATCACCAAGCGTTGTTTCACGACGCGTTCTCCCGCCAGTGGAACTTTCAACTGGCATGGATCTTTCCACCACCATATTTGGTTCCCAAAGTACTATCCCACCTGAACAGTGCTCACGGGATATACTTACTAGTGGTGCCGCATTGGGATCGAGTATACTGGCGGGCAGATCTGAAGGCCCGAGCGTTAGCGCCCCCATTCACGCTGCGGAATCTCGATCAAGTCTTAATAGACGTATCCACGGGACTCCCACCGCCGAAGATACAGGACATGATACTAGAGGTATGGAAATGTGGGGGTGGGCCGAGAACCTAAGAAATTGGAATGATAACCAAATAAAGTTACTAAAGAAGTCATGGCGGCCTTCCACACTGAAAACTTATGATGTTGCTTGGAAAAAGTGGCTAGTCTGGTCAGAACAACAGCAAATTAATCCTCATAATCCGAACGGAAGAGAGGTAGCCAGATTCCTTTCTGACCTTCACCTACTCCACAATCTGTCATATAGTACGATTTTGTTGCACAAATCTGTCATTTCTACTCTCTGCAACCCAGACCTGGCTGGTCAGATAAGTTCTCACATTTTAGTGAAACAGGTTTTAAAATCTATAGCATTAGAAAAACCGGTTAAATCCAAACCACCAATTTGGAACATAGACAGCTTAGTGGCATATCTAAATAATTATAGCATTGCGGAAGATAATATTTTTCAAGTACAAAGACATACTGCAGCTTTACTACTTTTATGTTCAGGCCGAAGAGTACATGATTTAACGTTATTAAGGATTGATTCCGAACATTGTGTTCAAGGTAATACTTCTATTACCTTATGGCCGGTTTTCGGTTCTAAGACTGATTCTTCCGATCACAGACAATCGGGTTGGAAATTGTTAAGTAATTTAAACAATAATAAATTGAATCCGGTTTATTGGATTAAAAGGACCATCGAATTGTTACAAAGTCGCAGAGATTCGGCTACAGTCCATAATCTGTTTATTTCTACCAGAGGTGAAGCAAAAGCTGCCTCAAAAACAATTATTTCAGGGTGGATTAAAACGCTACTTAAAGATGCGGGTATACCTGCAACACCTGGAAGTTTTCGCTCAGCCGTTGCCTCAAGGAACTGGTTGGACAATTTTCCAATTGAGGATATCCTCGCGAGAGGAAATTGGAAATCCCAAAATACGTTTACTACATTTTATAAGCGAACAGTTCTACCCCCATCTTTGAATACTTCTATAACTATGTTATTTAATCCTGTTGATTAATTTAGTAACTAGCCATCATAGTTATAAATAATGTTTAATTTAATAAAGAAGAAAGATCATTATATTATTTTAATTTCATTTAAAATGTCAATATAAATTTGACTAATTTTAATTTTTGCTCTGTTCCAATTTTTCATCTCAATTTTGAATTTATTTAAATTTGATCATATTCACATTGGCATCCATACCACCACCACCAGGCGATAACAAACAGGTCTCAAATTAAATAAGCTTCGAATAACGGTCAAGTCAAATTAATAGCAGCGTTTTACCTACCAATAAAACGCATATTAATTTACTTACCTTATTCGAAGCTTATGGTTTAAAGCCTGCCTGGTGATTTTCGACTCAATGAGAAATAATTGTAGTGTCGCGCTCAAGGCGCCTCACTCTGCCAGGTGGTGGGGATAGAAAGGGACGGAAACCGGAAAGAGAGAGATGGATATAGATGGCGGGAAACGTAGTGCCTATCTCAAATTAAATAAGCTTCGAATAAGGTAAGTAAATTAATATGCGTTTTATTGGTAGGTAAAACGCTGCTATTAAGATTACGCATGTACCCCTTACTCCAAATTTAATTTTCATTACTCATACTCTGAAAGTAGGTCTGAAGTTGCCTGAGGAGCGGGTTGAAAGTAATACTTTTCCGGTCCGGGAGAATCGCTTTCAACTGACAGCTGTCAAATTATAAAAAAAAACTATTTCTATGGAACCATGTTCAAACTTTTTCTACAGTCACTCAATTACAGCACGGTGTAAAATTGAAATAACATAAAGTTAAGTATTAATTAAAGAATATTTTTTTTAATGTCTTAATTATAATTTAGTTTCAACAATTTCTTATAATAACATAGATTTGGGCAAAATATTTAAAGATGAAAATGAAAAATAATGGCTAAATAATGAAGTTGGCCGGCCAACGAAAAAAAACAAAATAGGCGGCAATCCGATCTTTTTTTTTCAAGTTGTAGAGTATTGTTCATACTTCCTTGTAGTGATGTAACGAATATTCGCATTCGCATTCGCGAATATTCGCATATTTTTTGACATTCGCATTTGCATTCGCATTCGCAAGAATCTATGCGAATGTTAGGCGAATGTTTTTGAAAACAAAAAGGAAATTATCTATAGATGGATATGGAATGTTAACAACTAGTAAGAATTATATATTATTTAAACAAACTTGCTCATAGGGTGGCCCTTATTGTACCGCTTTTAGGTTCATAAAGCAGCTTATTACGCACTAGTGCTATTTAATTTACATTTTTTAATCTTAGTAAAGGGTTATTCTAAAAATAGTAAACATTTAAAAACAATAAATAAGTAATGTTTATTAAAATATTATAAATAATTTCTTTGACATTCAATTTCATTGTAAATAAAACATAATATTATAAACATTCGATTTATTATAAATAATAAAATAATTGTTACTGGCTTTGCTAGACCCATAGATAAATAACCGACCAAATGTATGTCAGACTACGCATACTCTAGGGTTCCGTAGACATCCGGCCAATTTTCGATAATACGGAACTCAATAAATACAAGTGAGGTTTCTTTTATTGATATGGAACATCGATTACGGCGGCTCTCGTAACCTATAAATTTATGCGAAATGAATAAACTATTGGTTACCGTATTAATAAAATGGTAAGAAATTCTGTTACTAAATTTAGTAAACCGGCATCCAGACATCTACAGCAAAAGTAACATAAAACTTTATTTTCTTTTTAGACTGATTAAAATTCTTATAAAGATTTCTAATTCCAATAATTAAGTTGTGATTACACTGGGTGCAAATGGTGCGCGGTTCTATATAATATTGAAAAACTGTCAAAGAAACCTTCAAATAATTTTAAAATTCGTCATTTTTTTTCACTCCCCTTTCTTAAGTACGGAAGGTACAATGGAATAACTTTGCTTTCAAAATTTAAAAACTTTTTTTTTTGCTAGTTTGCTGTATTTTAGCCCTAATAGTCTCTGAATAAAATTACTGTGATTGCCGACGGACGTGCCTAAACTATAAGGGTTCCGAGTTTGAGTACGGAACTCTAAAAACTTACGGCGCGCCATGTTGTTTTATTTTTCATTCATCCTGCAATTCTCTAGGTCTTAAAAAAATCGTGAATTGTGATTTTTTTTCAATTATGATGTGAATATGATTGTAATATTCTAATTATTTCTTACTCGCAAGTTATTGTAAAATGTCGTATGAAACGCGTGAGCATTGTTAATTACACACCTTGGCTCCATCACAGCGCTCGCGTTAGTCTCGGCTTGCAAATCAGCCTCGATCGTAACTTGGCTCACTTGCACATAATGCACTTATTTACTTATTTTTTAAATAAATAAAAAATACTGTCTTGAGGTAGGCAACTAAATTATAAATAGGATCTTTCTCTATTGCTCTTGTTAGTCTAATTAAAATATTAACTCAATAAAATTTGAATATCAAATATTTTTGATTAATGCAATAATACTAAACTACCCTCAATTCAAAACAACTCCCTTCGAATTAAATTTATGTGACTAACTTCGTTCGTTCAACCTGTATGGGTTCAGCTATGTTCAGCCGACACGAAATGCCAAACCAGTCTAACATTTTGCGCGCTCTTTATTAACCCCCTAAAAAGAGGGATGTTTTAAATTTAACATGTGTATTTGTGTGTCTGTCTGTAGATTCGTAGCGCCCAAACAGATGGTCCGATTTTAATTTTGTTTTTTTTTTAGAAAGGTATTCTGATCGAGAGTGTTCTTAGCTATGTTTCACGAAAATCGATTCAACCGTTTGAAAAATAACAGCTCTTTTGTAATTTAAAAAGTCGTCGAATCGGGGGTTTTTAATATTTTCAATTTAGGGTTTCTTATTTGAAAGTCAACATTCGTATTCGCATTCGCATTCGCGAATGTTGAAGCCAAATATTCGCATTCGCATTCGCATTCGCGAATGTCAAAAATCCAACATTCGTTACATCACTACTTCCTTGTATTATTTCTTTAGCCAATTCCTGTTTTTATTTTTACTTTCCTTGTATGCGTAATGAAAAGCACAGTGTTTACCTCGGGTGAAAGACTTATTTTGTGCCTCGAACTAACCCCGTCTCGGGACAAAAATAAGTCACTTTCACCACTCGTGTAACAATGTACTATTTCATTACTCATACTCTGAAAGTAGGTCTGAAGTTGCCTGAGAAGCGGGTTGAAAGTAATACTTTTCGGGCCCGGGAGAATCGCTTTCAACTGACAGCTGTCAAATTATAAATAAACTAGTTCCATTTTCACATTTCTATGGAACCATGTTCAAACTTTTTCTACAGTCACTCAATTACAGCACGATGTAAAATTGAAATAACATAAAGTTAAGTATTAATTAAAGAATATATATTTTTAAATGACTTAATTATAATTTAGTTTCAACAATTTCTTTAAAATAACATAGATGAAAATGAAAAATAATGGCTAAATAATGAAGTTGGCCGGCCAACGAAAAAAAAACAAAATAGGCGGCAATCCGATCTTTTTTTTTCGAGTTGTACATACTTCCTTGTATTATTTCTTTAGCCAATTCCTGTTTTTATTTTTACTTTCCTTGTATTCGTAATGAAAAGCACAGTGTTTACCTCGGGTGAAAGACTTATTTTGTCCCTCGAACTATTAGCGCCCTCGCTACGCTCGGGCGCCAAACCCCGTCTCGGGACTAATTAAGTCACTTTCACCACTCGTGTAACAATGTACTATTCAATTAAATCTTTCATCGTTGCATAAGTTTGGTTTGATCGATTTAAGAGTCGTCTAAGATCAACTATTGGCGAACTTCACCCGATAAAAAGCGATTGTAATATCATTGTTTGAGGCAACGCAATCAAGTGCAATTCACACGTTGCTTTGACAGCGCTGCGTGCGTGAAATTATAGGTATATTCTTCAAAATTTCAATGATGGAATTTTAGACAACGAACCCGAGACTCCTTTGAGTATTTTTCGCTATACCTCATTGTAAGCAACCCAAAACACGAGTAATAATAATAATTTTACCCTTTTGACGTCCCACTCCTGGGCACGGGCCTCCCCTCAACACGAGAGGGATTCAGGCCGTAATCCACCACGCTGTCCCAGGGCGGGTTGGCGTATTTTACATGTCTTTCGAAAATTGCTTAGATCTTCTAAGACATGCGGGTTTCCTCACGATGTTTTTCCTTCACCGTAAGCAAGTGCAAGCGATTTCGAAAAACCGAGAGGTGCAAGCCGGGGTGGAACCCAGGACCTGGTGCCCGCAAGCAGCGGGCTCAACGAATCGGCTATGACTTATACTATGTAGTGATTATAAATGCGGCAGGCGTGCCAACATGAGCTGGTTACCTGTCCGGAGTTCTTGAGCAGGCGGATGGTCTCCCTGACGTCTCCCAGCAGCAGCGCGCCCTCGAACTGCGCGGACGTGTCCTTGCGTATCTCCGCGATCTTCATCATCTTGCGCAGCTTCTCCAGGTTGCCGGTGATCAGGTACAGGAACGAGAGCTTGTCGAAGTTCTTCGTGCGCTGGTAGCACATCTCCACAATCTGTCAATATGATTCCAGTTACGGTGGTGGTCAAGCTATGGCCGATTGACGCGGATTGACTCGCCCGGGGTAGTACCACTATGTCACTGAAGATCGGCGTTTTATGAGTGAGAGAGCCGGTAACCCAATCACATCTGTCTTCTCCTCCCTCTGTCTCAATTCCTAAGACGGCAACATACGAGCAATGTTTTTGGTATTGTAAGCATGTATAGGTTGCGGTAACTGCTCTATATTATTACCTGTGCTTTTTTTACTATTCAGTGGCAATTGTCCTACTTAAAAGTTGCTACCATTGAATTTTTTGACGGATCTTCTAAGTCGAAGCGGCACTCCGAACCACCGGTGGTAGATTATATGATGTTGTGTTATATGGATGGTGACATCTCCCCCAACCTGACCTGGTGGTTCCCGGCGGCGAGCGCGGCGGCGGCGAGGCGGTCCCAGGCGGGCGGCTCGTCCAGGCTCTTGGCGGCCTCCAGCGCCGCGTCGATGTTGTGTTATATGAACCGACCTGGTGGTTCCCGGCGGCGAGCGCGGCGGCGGCGAGGCGGTCCCAGGCGGGCGGCTCGTCCAGGCTCTTGGCGGCCTCCAGCGCCGCGTCGATGTTGTGTTATATGAACCGACCTGGTGGTTCCCGGCGGCGAGCGCGGCGGCGGCGAGGCGGTCCCAGGCGGGCGGCTCGTCCAGGCTCTTGGCGGCCTCCAGCGCCGCGTCGATGTTGTGTTATATGAACCGACCTGGTGGTTCCCGGCGGCGAGCGCGGCGGCGGCGAGGCGGTCCCAGGCGGGCGGCTCGTCCAGGCTCTTGGCGGCCTCCAGCGCCGCGTCGATGTTGTGTTATATGAACCGACCTGGTGGTTCCCGGCGGCGAGCGCGGCGGCGGCGAGGCGGTCCCAGGCGGGCGGCTCGTCCAGGCTCTTGGCGGCCTCCAGCGCCGCGTCGATGTTGTGTTATATGAACCGACCTGGTGGTTCCCGGCGGCGAGCGCGGCGGCGGCGAGGCGGTCCCAGGCGGGCGGCTCGTCCAGGCTCTTGGCGGCCTCCAGCGCCGCGTCGATGTTGTGTTATATGAACCGACCTGGTGGTTCCCGGCGGCGAGCGCGGCGGCGGCGAGGCGGTCCCAGGCGGGCGGCTCGTCCAGGCTCTTGGCGGCCTCCAGCGCCGCGTCGATGTTGTGTTATATGAACCGACCTGGTGGTTCCCGGCGGCGAGCGCGGCGGCGGCGAGGCGGTCCCAGGCGGGCGGCTCGTCCAGGCTCTTGGCGGCCTCCAGCGCCGCGTCGATGTTGTGTTATATGAACCGACCTGGTGGTTCCCGGCGGCGAGCGCGGCGGCGGCGAGGCGGTCCCAGGCGGGCGGCTCGTCCAGGCTCTTGGCGGCCTCCAGCGCCGCGTCGATGTTGTGTTATATGAACCGACCTGGTGGTTCCCGGCGGCGAGCGCGGCGGCGGCGAGGCGGTCCCAGGCGGGCGGCTCGTCCAGGCTCTTGGCGGCCTCCAGCGCCGCGTCGATGTTGTGTTATATGAACCGACCTGGTGGTTCCCGGCGGCGAGCGCGGCGGCGGCGAGGCGGTCCCAGGCGGGCGGCTCGTCCAGGCTCTTGGCGGCCTCCAGCGCCGCGTCGATGTTGTGTTATATGAACCGACCTGGTGGTTCCCGGCGGCGAGCGCGGCGGCGGCGAGGCGGTCCCAGGCGGGCGGCTCGTCCAGGCTCTTGGCGGCCTCCAGCGCCGCGTCGATGTTGTGTTATATGAACCGACCTGGTGGTTCCCGGCGGCGAGCGCGGCGGCGGCGAGGCGGTCCCAGGCGGGCGGCTCGTCCAGGCTCTTGGCGGCCTCCAGCGCCGCGTCGATGTTGTGTTATATGAACCGACCTGGTGGTTCCCGGCGGCGAGCGCGGCGGCGGCGAGGCGGTCCCAGGCGGGCGGCTCGTCCAGGCTCTTGGCGGCCTCCAGCGCCGCGTCGATGTTGTGTTATATGAACCGACCTGGTGGTTCCCGGCGGCGAGCGCGGCGGCGGCGAGGCGGTCCCAGGCGGGCGGCTCGTCCAGGCTCTTGGCGGCCTCCAGCGCCGCGTCGATGTTGTGTTATATGAACCGACCTGGTGGTTCCCGGCGGCGAGCGCGGCGGCGGCGAGGCGGTCCCAGGCGGGCGGCTCGTCCAGGCTCTTGGCGGCCTCCAGCGCCGCGTCGATGTTGTGTTATATGAACCGACCTGGTGGTTCCCGGCGGCGAGCGCGGCGGCGGCGAGGCGGTCCCAGGCGGGCGGCTCGTCCAGGCTCTTGGCGGCCTCCAGCGCCGCGTCGATGTTGTGTTATATGAACCGACCTGGTGGTTCCCGGCGGCGAGCGCGGCGGCGGCGAGGCGGTCCCAGGCGGGCGGCTCGTCCAGGCTCTTGGCGGCCTCCAGCGCCGCGTCGATGTTGTGTTATATGAACCGACCTGGTGGTTCCCGGCGGCGAGCGCGGCGGCGGCGAGGCGGTCCCAGGCGGGCGGCTCGTCCAGGCTCTTGGCGGCCTCCAGCGCCGCGTCGATGTTGTGTTATATGAACCGACCTGGTGGTTCCCGGCGGCGAGCGCGGCGGCGGCGAGGCGGTCCCAGGCGGGCGGCTCGTCCAGGCTCTTGGCGGCCTCCAGCGCCGCGTCGATGTTGTGTTATATGAACCGACCTGGTGGTTCCCGGCGGCGAGCGCGGCGGCGGCGAGGCGGTCCCAGGCGGGCGGCTCGTCCAGGCTCTTGGCGGCCTCCAGCGCCGCGTCGATGTTGTGTTATATGAACCGACCTGGTGGTTCCCGGCGGCGAGCGCGGCGGCGGCGAGGCGGTCCCAGGCGGGCGGCTCGTCCAGGCTCTTGGCGGCCTCCAGCGCCGCGTCGATGTTGCCGCACTGCAGCGCCAGCGCCAGCCGCGTGCGCGCGTCCTTCACGAAGTGCAGCGCCACCTCGGGGTAGCCTGCGGGTGCCACACACACATTACTTATGTCACTCGTGGTAATCACAAAAGGCAACACACTGGAACTTTTGTATTTATATTAATGTCTACGACCGTTTTGCGCAGTGGTTCGAGCGTAAACCGCTCGGCTCACTGCACATGATGGTAGCAAGATCAATTCCCGCGGGGCAAATTTCGGATATGGGCTTTTCGTAATTAACCCAGGTCTGGGCGTCACTGGGAGCGCCCCCGGTCCATTGTATGGTACCCATAGTACAAGCGTTGCTTCGTTTGGGACCATACAGTTGGTGTGTCAGTCTGGCGATATTTATTTATTTATCTACTAGCTTTTGTAATTATTGATAATACAAGTTGAAACAGAAAGGGTATACTATATTTTTTCAAAACTTAACCTTGTAATTCTAAAATTATCAGCTTTGGAGGAAAGTTCAAAACCAAAAGGTGTTACAGGGATACAGCTGTTGACAGATTTTATAAGTCTACAAAACCTTAAGTACTTCATCTCTCCCACAAAGCCGATAGTTTTAGATTTACAAAGTTAAGTTGCAAAAAAATAGTATACCCTTTCTGTTTCAGCTAGAATAATCATATGGCGAAAAAAAAAATATAGCAAAATGTAAAAAGACAAGCCCGCTGCGTTTCTTTCCTGATCTCAGTCGAGGCCATATAAGAAAAAACCGGACAAGTGCGAGTAGAACTCGCGCCCTGAGGGTTCCGTACAACCTTTTATTATGATTTTAGATAGTTTTTCCATTCCTGGATTCCAATATCGATACCGGCAAGATATTTTTCATTACTCATACTCTGAAAGTAGGTCTGAAGATGCCTGAGGAGCGGGTTGAAAGTAGTACTTTTCCGGCCCGGGAGAATCGCTTTCAACTGACAGCTGTCAAATTATAAAAAAAAAACTAGTTCCATTTTCACATTTCTATGGAACCATGTTCAAACTTTTTCTACAGTCACTCAATTACAGCACGATGTGAAATTGAAATAACATAAAGTTAAGTATTAATTAAATAATATATATATTTTAATGACTTAATTATAATTTAGTTTCAACAATTTCTTTAAAATAACAGATTTGGGCAACATATTTAAAGATGAAAATGAAAAATAATGGCTAAATAATGAAGCTGGCCGGCCAACGAAAAAAAAAAATAGGCGGCAATCCGATCTTTATTTTTTTTTTCGAGTTGTTGAGTATTGTTCATACTTCCTTGTATTATTTCTTTAGCCAATTCCAGTTTTTATTTTTATTTTCCTTGTATTCGTAATGAAAAGCACAGTGTTTACCTCGGGTGAAAGACTTATTTTGTCCCTCAAACTATTAGCGCCCTCGCTACGCTCGGGCGCCAAACCCCATCTCGGGACAAAATAATCCACTTTCACCACTCGTGTAACAATGTACTATTGAAAACTGCAAGGATCTCACCTTTCTCCTGTAAATAAGCGATGATGCTCTGGCCCACGAGCTTGGCCGTGCGCACCATGTGCAGCACCTGGTCGTACTGGCGCGTCACCAGCGCCAGCTTGAACCTGACACGACCATAGACAATTAGAACTCCCCGGATCCAGACTTAGGCCGGTTTGGATCAGAGACAGTTTGCACGCGCCCTCTCTCCGGGTGAAGTTGTTATGGCCATATTGGTCAACAATATTTATAGTCATTCAAAAAATAAATGATAATAATTTCGCCTTTAAACGTCCCACACGTGGACACAGGCCTCCTCTCAATCCTAGGGGATTCAGGCCGTAATCCACCACATGCAGGTTTCCTCGCGATGTTTTCCTTCGCCGTAAACAACTGATAATCATATTGAAATTATGATTCGCACATAGATTACGGCCACATCGCTCGTAGAACCGACAACCGTTGGGGAAGAAAGGTTCTCGAGTGGCGACCTCGAACCGGAAGACGCAGAGTTGGACGGCCCCCCACTAGATGGAACGACGATCTGGTGAGAGTCGCGGGGAGCCGTTGGATGCCGATAGCGGGCAACCGTCCATTGTGGCATTCCATGGAGGAGGCCTATGTCCAGCAGTGGACGTCTTCCGGCTGATGATGATGATGACATAGATTACGAAAAACCCAAAGGTGCAAGCCTGATTTTGATCCCAGGACCTTTTTGCTCGCAGGACGCGTGCTTCGAGTTTTTGCGAGACGTTTCGGTGGTTAGCCGGTACAAACAAACAGACAAATATATATATACTTTCATATTCATTTCGTAAAAAGCTATTATTTTGACATTACAAACTGACGATTCAATTTTATAAATTTGTAAAGATAGATGATTATATACCTGTACTCCGTCGGGTCTATGTTAAGGACTTTAGGGCGGCATTCCCTGTCGAGGCAGACAACTCTCGCGCCGGCCTCGCTAGACAACACCTTCACTGCATACACTGGCACATCCAGCGTGCGAATTGTACCGTAGTCGCTGAGGACAAATTAATATATAAAATAAATAAAAATCGCCAGACTGACGCACCAACGGTATGGTCCCAATCTAAGCAACGCTTGTACTATGGGTACCGTACAATAGACTGGGGGCGATCCCGCTGACACCCACCCAGACTAGGAAAAAATACGAAAAGGCCGTTTCCGAAATTCGTCCCGACGGGAAAAGAACCAGCCACACAGTGTAGTGAGCAGAGCTGCCTTCTTTCACAACCACTGCGCCAGGCAGTCGTCATTTAATTATAAACATACAGGGTTTAAGATGCATCGTAAAGCATAATTGATACCATGGATTAAACTGCCCCCCATAGTTGAAATTTTCCGATGACATTTCCGTGAATTACAATGCAGTTTATTTCTAAAATCGTAATTATTGATGTATCTATGTAAAAATCACTTGAGATAGATTTTTATAGATAGATTTCATGCTAAAATCAATTTAAAAATGCTGAAAATATCACATAACTAATGAAAGCATCGATGAAAACTTGGATGGCTGGAATCACCAGGTCACCACCCTCCAACACACAAAACAGGCGCAACAGTCGTCGATTTGTGAAAACTGCCCGCAGAAGAAGAAAAAAAAAAGAAGAAGAAGCATCGATGAAGAATATGGGGGTTTCAGAATCATGACCGATGGTTACACCCTGACTTTTTTATATGAGTATTGAATAGCTGCAGAACTGACCCGTCCTTGCAGCAGTACTTGATGTGGTTGGCAGTGGTGTAGATGAAGACGGGGTGTTCGCTGGCGTCGTCGAAGGCGCCGGACTTGACGCGCGCGCCCTCCGTGACGCTGCACAGCGGCTCCAAGCGCCGCCCGCACAGCGTCACCGTGTGCTTGCCCAGCAGCGCCACCACCGACATGTCCGCGTTCCAGATCGCGTACCGGCACTTCGCAATCTTCACCTGCACAATCATTACAGGCACGGTTCAAATTCAAATTCAAATCGTTTCTTTTGTTTAGGCCTACAGGGGTTCTAACAAATTGTCAATTTAGTTTTTTTTTCTTATATCTACAACCGGATCGGAACGCGACCTCGACTGAGAAGATCCGGCAAGAAAGTCAGCGGGCTTTTTACATTTATTTATTTTTGACATGGGTGAATTTACAAGAACAGCTACATTTAGAATTTGCAATGTTAAATAAAAACAGTTATATTATTTTTAATTTTTAAGTTTGCAACAATATCGCATTGGGTCTAGCCTGTAAAGATGTTTGTATGTATTGAGAAAATAAATAAATAAATATTGTTATATTTCTTTTTTTTATCGCCAGTTGCTTATATAGATAGAGTACAGAACGTAACTCATTAAAAACGTACGTCACTAAAAAAAACAGTGCCACACAAAAACACAAGCCTTAGCTTAACCGGAGGTGTTAACGGGAATACTGGTAATGAGATAAAGACACATTGCTAGTAATCTATATAAAAAACCAGTGCCGTCTAGGGACGCTCGAAAGAAGCCAAGCTTTATAGTATAAAACGTAAGCGCCGCAGCTGCCACTCGGTATACCTATATATATCGTGTAACGCTACTGACGTCTGACGCTTAGCACGGATAGACTGGCCGCGCGGCAAGCGCCCCAAACTGCCGTATAGAAGCTTCGCTTCAAAAAGAAAATCTCTTGCCGTCCCACTCCTAGGCACGGGCTTCCTCTCACTACGAGGGGGATTCAGACCGTAACCCGCTGGCCCAGTGCGGGATGGCGGATTTCATGTATTTCGCAATTTGGTTAGATTTTCTAAGAGAAACAGGTTTATAGGGGAATAGCACCTATTTCCACGCTCTCTTCTGCCGGCTCGCGCAGCAGCAGCATGCCGGTGCCTGTACATGATCCCCCGGCAGGTGGCGGGTGTGCTCTGTACTCACGGAGGCGACGGTCCGCTTCTGCTGCACGTCCAGCAGCTGCACGCAGTCCGGCTCGCGCAGCAGCAGCATGCCGGTGCCTGTACATGATCCCCCGGCAGGTGGCGGGTGTGCTCTGTACTCACGGAGGCGACGGTCCGCTTCTGCTGCACGTCCAGCAGCTGCACGCAGTCCGGCTCGCGCAGCAGCAGCATGCCGGTGCCTGTACATGATCCCCCGGCAGGTGGCGGGTGTGCTCTGTACTCACGGAGGCGACGGTCCGCTTCTGCTGCACGTCCAGCAGCTGCACGCAGTCCGGCTCGCGCAGCAGCAGCATGCCGGTGCCTGTACATGATCCCCCGGCAGGTGGCGGGTGTGCTCTGTACTCACGGAGGCGACGGTCCGCTTCTGCTGCACGTCCAGCAGCTGCACGCAGTCCGGCTCGCGCAGCAGCAGCATGCCGGTGCCTGTACATGATCCCCCGGCAGGTGGCGGGTGTGCTCTGTACTCACGGAGGCGACGGTCCGCTTCTGCTGCACGTCCAGCAGCTGCACGCAGTCCGGCTCGCGCAGCAGCAGCATGCCGGTGCCTGTACATGATCCCCCGGCAGGTGGCGGGTGTGCTCTGTACTCACGGAGGCGACGGTCCGCTTCTGCTGCACGTCCAGCAGCTGCACGCAGTCCGGCTCGCGCAGCAGCAGCATGCCGGTGCCTGTACATGATCCCCCGGCAGGTGGCGGGTGTGCTCTGTACTCACGGAGGCGACGGTCCGCTTCTGCTGCACGTCCAGCAGCTGCACGCAGTCCGGCTCGCGCAGCAGCAGCATGCCGGTGCCTGTACATGATCCCCCGGCAGGTGGCGGGTGTGCTCTGTACTCACGGAGGCGACGGTCCGCTTCTGCTGCACGTCCAGCAGCTGCACGCAGTCCGGCTCGCGCAGCAGCAGCATGCCGGTGCCTGTACATGATCCCCCGGCAGGTGGCGGGTGTGCTCTGTACTCACGGAGGCGACGGTCCGCTTCTGCTGCACGTCCAGCAGCTGCACGCAGTCCGGCTCGCGCAGCAGCAGCATGCCGGTGCCTGTACATGATCCCCCGGCAGGTGGCGGGTGTGCTCTGTACTCACGGAGGCGACGGTCCGCTTCTGCTGCACGTCCAGCAGCTGCACGCAGTCCGGCTCGCGCAGCAGCAGCATGCCGGTGCCTGTACATGATCCCCCGGCAGGTGGCGGGTGTGCTCTGTACTCACGGAGGCGACGGTCCGCTTCTGCTGCACGTCCAGCAGCTGCACGCAGTCCGGCTCGCGCAGCAGCAGCATGCCGGTGCCTGTACATGATCCCCCGGCAGGTGGCGGGTGTGCTCTGTACTCACGGAGGCGACGGTCCGCTTCTGCTGCACGTCCAGCAGCTGCACGCAGTCCGGCTCGCGCAGCAGCAGCATGCCGGTGCCTGTACATGATCCCCCGGCAGGTGGCGGGTGTGCTCTGTACTCACGGAGGCGACGGTCCGCTTCTGCTGCACGTCCAGCAGCTGCACGCAGTCCGGCTCGCGCAGCAGCAGCATGCCGGTGCCTGTACATGATCCCCCGGCAGGTGGCGGGTGTGCTCTGTACTCACGGAGGCGACGGTCCGCTTCTGCTGCACGTCCAGCAGCTGCACGCAGTCCGGCTCGCGCAGCAGCAGCATGCCGGTGCCTGTACATGATCCCCCGGCAGGTGGCGGGTGTGCTCTGTACTCACGGAGGCGACGGTCCGCTTCTGCTGCACGTCCAGCAGCTGCACGCAGTCCGGCTCGCGCAGCAGCAGCATGCCGGTGCCTGTACATGATCCCCCGGCAGGTGGCGGGTGTGCTCTGTACTCACGGAGGCGACGGTCCGCTTCTGCTGCACGTCCAGCAGCTGCACGCAGTCCGGCTCGCGCAGCAGCAGCATGCCGGTGCCTGTACATGATCCCCCGGCAGGTGGCGGGTGTGCTCTGTACTCACGGAGGCGACGGTCCGCTTCTGCTGCACGTCCAGCAGCTGCACGCAGTCCGGCTCGCGCAGCAGCAGCATGCCGGTGCCTGTACATGATCCCCCGGCAGGTGGCGGGTGTGCTCTGTACTCACGGAGGCGACGGTCCGCTTCTGCTGCACGTCCAGCAGCTGCACGCAGTCCGGCTCGCGCAGCAGCAGCATGCCGGTGCCTGTACATGATCCCCCGGCAGGTGGCGGGTGTGCTCTGTACTCACGGAGGCGACGGTCCGCTTCTGCTGCACGTCCAGCAGCTGCACGCAGTCCGGCTCGCGCAGCAGCAGCATGCCGGTGCCTGTACATGATCCCCCGGCAGGTGGCGGGTGTGCTCTGTACTCACGGAGGCGACGGTCCGCTTCTGCTGCACGTCCAGCAGCTGCACGCAGTCCGGCTCGCGCAGCAGCAGCATGCCGGTGCCTGTACATGATCCCCCGGCAGGTGGCGGGTGTGCTCTGTACTCACGGAGGCGACGGTCCGCTTCTGCTGCACGTCCAGCAGCTGCACGCAGTCCGGCTCGCGCAGCAGCAGCATGCCGGTGCCTGTACATGATCCCCCGGCAGGTGGCGGGTGTGCTCTGTACTCACGGAGGCGACGGTCCGCTTCTGCTGCACGTCCAGCAGCTGCACGCAGTCCGGCTCGCGCAGCAGCAGCATGCCGGTGCCTGTACATGATCCCCCGGCAGGTGGCGGGTGTGCTCTGTACTCACGGAGGCGACGGTCCGCTTCTGCTGCACGTCCAGCAGCTGCACGCAGTCCGGCTCGCGCAGCAGCAGCATGCCGGTGCCTGTACATGATCCCCCGGCAGGTGGCGGGTGTGCTCTGTACTCACGGAGGCGACGGTCCGCTTCTGCTGCACGTCCAGCAGCTGCACGCAGTCCGGCTCGCGCAGCAGCAGCATGCCGGTGCCTGTACATGATCCCCCGGCAGGTGGCGGGTGTGCTCTGTACTCACGGAGGCGACGGTCCGCTTCTGCTGCACGTCCAGCAGCTGCACGCAGTCCGGCTCGCGCAGCAGCAGCATGCCGGTGCCTGTACATGATCCCCCGGCAGGTGGCGGGTGTGCTCTGTACTCACGGAGGCGACGGTCCGCTTCTGCTGCACGTCCAGCAGCTGCACGCAGTCCGGCTCGCGCAGCAGCAGCATGCCGGTGCCTGTACATGATCCCCCGGCAGGTGGCGGGTGTGCTCTGTACTCACGGAGGCGACGGTCCGCTTCTGCTGCACGTCCAGCAGCTGCACGCAGTCCGGCTCGCGCAGCAGCAGCATGCCGGTGCCTGTACATGATCCCCCGGCAGGTGGCGGGTGTGCTCTGTACTCACGGAGGCGACGGTCCGCTTCTGCTGCACGTCCAGCAGCTGCACGCAGTCCGGCTCGCGCAGCAGCAGCATGCCGGTGCCTGTACATGATCCCCCGGCAGGTGGCGGGTGTGCTCTGTACTCACGGAGGCGACGGTCCGCTTCTGCTGCACGTCCAGCAGCTGCACGCAGTCCGGCTCGCGCAGCAGCAGCATGCCGGTGCCTGTACATGATCCCCCGGCAGGTGGCGGGTGTGCTCTGTACTCACGGAGGCGACGGTCCGCTTCTGCTGCACGTCCAGCAGCTGCACGCAGTCCGGCTCGCGCAGCAGCAGCATGCCGGTGCCTGTACATGATCCCCCGGCAGGTGGCGGGTGTGCTCTGTACTCACGGAGGCGACGGTCCGCTTCTGCTGCACGTCCAGCAGCTGCACGCAGTCCGGCTCGCGCAGCAGCAGCATGCCGGTGCCTGTACATGATCCCCCGGCAGGTGGCGGGTGTGCTCTGTACTCACGGAGGCGACGGTCCGCTTCTGCTGCACGTCCAGCAGCTGCACGCAGTCCGGCTCGCGCAGCAGCAGCATGCCGGTGCCCGCGTACATGATCTCCTCGCAGGTGGGCGTCGATATCTTCTTGGATACCTCGTTCTTCAGATTCTTTATCACCAACTAGAGTAGCAAAAGATAATATAACGATTTTAAAATTATGGTCATATGAGTCAGAGTGGATATCATATCGATGTCGAGGCAATGCAGTGTTAATGTCTGAGACGATGTTGATATCATATCGATATGGAGGCAATGCAGTGTTAATGTCTGAGACGGTTTTTGATATCATATCGATGTCGAGGCAATGTCTTGTTTATGTCTGAGACGATGGCGATGTCATAACGATGTCGAGGCAATGCAGTGTTAATGTCTGAGACGGTTTTTGATATCATATCGATGTCCAGGCAATGTCGTGTTAATGTCTGAGACGATGCCCATGTCATAACTATGTCAAGGCAACGAGTTGTTAATTACTGTGTCGGTGTATGCGTCAATGTCAAAAATGTATTTATTTATTATAAAATGCGTGTTGTGCTTACAGCTATGCCAAGATGCACAACAAGATAATACGGTACAGTGGCTTATATTAACTTATGCTACTTAAAAATCCAATGCAGTGAATAACAAACATGTTTCTTGGTCTTGTAATCATGTATCTTGGTGCCGTGTGCCATCTCACCTGGTTGTTCTTCTCGAGCGCGGCGAACCTGTTCCTGGCGACCCACACGGCGCTGGTGGCCTGCCCGCGCGCCGGCTCCACCCCGCCCGCCCCCGCCGCCCCCGCGCCGCCCTCGCCCCCCTCCCGCGGCGCTTGGTACAGCTCGTACGAGCTGTTGTCACCGACCCGCCAGTTCACCAGGACACACCATTCGGCGTGGTTCAGTGACATGCTATAGGAAAAATGAATGTATACATTTTTGGTAGGAGTGAGAGGTGTAGAGAGAGACGTAAGAGAGATGACGTGGTAACGTGTCAAGATGTAAGAGTGAGTGACCGATGCAGTTTGAGAGCGATAGAGATGAACGGGATCGATAAGCGAGCAGTGAAGACGAGTAGACGTATTTAAAGACGATAAAAGAAATAGTTAACCAAATTGAAGATTGAAGAGTTTTATTCCACCCACACTCACGCCCACAAATGTGGATTGGGTAAAATACGTAAGACGACGGAAAAACCACAGAAAATTGGACGAAAGACGACAGACACAATTTAAGAAAAAAAAGAAAAACAGTTGAAGATTTGTTGAAAGAACCAAATCGAAGATTGAAGAGTTTAATTCCACCCACATTATATTATTTTTTTTTATTATTACTAGGCATAACGTGAGTTGGTCACATTAGCCCCTCAGCTAAGCTTATGCTTGTGTTAGGAGTGGGCTCACGTCAATGGTTTAATGGCCAGGATACGGATCAACCCGAAACCTCTCAGCAATGAGGGCCCCTTTAACCACTAGGCTATTGACGCCTTAAATTGATAATCATTGAATATAAAAAACTCGCGAGGTGTCAAGGGACACCCGGATGGAACGAAGTTGCAATATCCGGATCTTGTGCAGAAACACTGTCAGGATTCATTATTGTTATTATTTTTCATTATTTATTCGCGACACCACACTGTTCAATGCTAAATAGAAAGACGAAACGAAAATAACTGGCTTGCTTTCTATAAGAGAGAGAGAAAGACAGACAGAGAAACACGCGCACGCCGCACGGCTTACAACTATAGCAAAAAGTGTCGTTACAACTTTTGGTCTTAATTTTTTTCCGTCTAGCCCCCTTTCGCAACGCGCGATAAGGAACTTCGTTCCAATAATAATTCATATTTGATTAAGTGCTACACAAAGTAGGTATCACCTATGTAGAGGTGTTTCAAAAGTCCGAAATAATCTCTTACATATACAGCTAGAAACAGAAACGGTATACTTTCTTTTTCCAAACTTAACATTGTAATTCTCAAACTATCAGCTTTGGAGGCAACTTGAAAAACAAAAGGTGTTACAGGGATACAGCTGTTGACAGATTTCATAAATCTACAAAACCTTTAGTACTCCAACTGTCCCACAAAGCCAATGGTTTTAGATTTACAAAGTTCAGTTGCAAAAAAAATAGTATACCCTTTCTGTTTCACCTAGTATATATGGTAGACGTAACACATTCGTGTTACGGCCTTAGAAGCTCTAAGTGTTCTAAGTTAAAACACATCCAATGACGTTGAAAACATTGTCAACTGCATGCAAATAAGTGATAACTTTCGAAGAATATTTTTTTTAATTGACAAGAAATAAAAAAATTCTTCCATACAAATAAATAAAATTGGAGTGTCTGTTTGTAATATCAAAATAACACCATTTCACTAAGTGCATATCAAAGTACATACGACACCTAGTTCTTTATATTATAATTCTATGCCTGACAGTCATTCATACCACCTAGTATAACTTCAGACTTACGAAATACTGTTCCTATATCCAGCATATAAGTCCTGTCCACTCTAAACTGAACTTTAAATTAAAGTGTTAAATCTCAGTATGGGCTGTCTAATCTAATGTCAAAGTGAATGTTTCGGTAATGAATCTCACCTGTATGGCTGATGACGGCCGCCTCCCTTGATCTGCATGACGGGCGCGTCGCGGTTAGTTTGCATATCCAACTTGCGCAATTGCCTGCCAGAAGATTAATAACATTACAGCGTTACCACCACACACCTAGAGGAAATAGTGATATTTTATTCCGCACGTCCCAGGGGTGCCACTCTTAGCAACGATAATCGATATATCGTGACGTTCGCTTTGCGCAGTGGTCCGAGCGTAGGCCGCTCGGCTCACTGCACATGGTGGTTGCGGGTTCGTTTCCCACCAAGGCAAATTTAGGAAATGGCCTTTTCGTAATTTGCCCAGATCTGGGTGCCACTGGAATCGTCCCCAGTCCATTGTACGGTACCCATAGTACAAGCGTTGCTTAGTTTGGAACCATACAGTTGGTGCGTCAGTCTGGCGATATTTATTTATTTATTTATTCGTATTGCCGAATCCTATTCTAAATTCGATATTTTTTGCCGTCGTATCGATTACAGAACGAACAATACAACATTACCGTTCGTTCAGACAATATACGACGGCAAAAAGATGGAATTAAGAGTAGGATTCGAGAATACGAATGTCACGATACATGAATTATCGTTGCTAACAGTAGCACCCTTAGACAGTCCATAGGCCACTCTACAACCTACCCTAATTTACAACAAGCTTCCCAATGAAATCCTATATTTACCTATCTATAATTAAAACCATAATTGGAACTAAACTCTGCGAAAGAGTTGCCACAAAAAAAAATTCAACTTAGACACTTTTTTAATTTACCTAACTCGTAACAGAGGTGAATGGACGTTGCTATTGACATAATTGTTTTTGAAGTCATGCAAACAAAAAAAAAATTAAAACAATTTAAGATAGTTATTTTAGCATAAAATGAAGTTGAGGAGTCTTGAGGTTTAGCGCTATTTTTTTTGTAACACTTTGAATTTTATATTCAAGTAGATAAAAAAGGTATTGTGTTCAATTCTCACCTATCCTTGATGTAGAACAGCAAGTTGTTGTGCACGGCGTACGCGGGCCGCTCCCGCTGCAGTTTGAACAGGATCATGCCGGCGTCGTGGCCGGCCGCGAACAGGTTCAGACTGGGGTGGGACGTCAGCACCCAGTACCTGCAACCAAATACAACCTGCTAACTATTTTTCTAGGTTGCGCAACCTGGAAGACTGAGACGCACAGCAAATCTCTCTCTCTTTCTCTGTATCTCTATCTATCTCTCTCAATTTATCTCGCTCTCTCTATCTATATCTCTCTATCTATCTATCTCTCTCTCTCTACAGTTGTTCCAATTACACGCAGTCATCCCAATTGTTTGAGCGTAGGCCGCTCTGCTCACAGTATCGGAAACAAAAAGTGACCTACAGCTATAGGACAAAAATATATAGATATTGTATTTATGTATGCTAGAAATCTTCTGGATTCTTCTGTGGACTTATGTAAAGTATCCCATGTGTTAATCCAGGTTATCAACTATGTGTCAAACAAATTTCATTCAAATCCGTTCAGCCGTTTTTGCGTGATTGTGTGCCAAACATACAAAATCTTTATTATTTATAATATTAGTAGGATTAATAGGATGCCCGTATTTCGATATGATTATCACTAGGTTATAATGAAGGAAAACATCGTGAGGAAACCTGCATGTCTTAGAAAATCTAACCAATTTTCGGAAGACATGTTAAATCCGCCGACCCGCACTGGGCCAGCGTGGTAGGGTGGATAATGGCCTATACAGGATGAAACAGAAAGGATATACTTTACATTTCAAAACTTAACTTTGTAATTCTAATACTATCAGTTATGGAGGAAACATGAAAAACAAATGGTGTTACAGGGATACAGCTGTTGACATATTTCATAAGTCTACAAAACCTTTAGTACTTCAACTGTCCCACAAACCGATAGTTTTAGATTTACAAAGTAAAGTTGCTAAAAAAATAGTATACCCTTACTGTTTTACCTAGTATAGCCCTCGTATCCAGAGAGGTAAAAGAGGGCTAAATTATTATTGTTATATTAATGTTCAAATAGCAGTGATAGCCGATTCGTTAAGCACGTGTCTTGCGGGCTACCAGGTCGCGGGTTCAAACCCCAGCTCAAACCTCTGGATTTTTCGAAATCGATGTGCGAATCATAATTTCTATATGATTATCACTTGCTTACGGGGAAGGAAAACATCGTGATGAAACCTGCATGCCTCAGAAGATTTAACCAATTTTCGAAAGACATGTGAAATCCGCCAACCCGCACTGGGCCAGCGTGGTGGATTATGGCCTCAATCCCCCCTCGTGTTGAGAGGAGGCCCGTGCCCAGGAGTGGGACGTCAAAAGGGCTAAATTATTATAGTTATATTATACTGGGTAGACCCAGGAAGAGATGGCAAGACTACTTGGTCACTTTTGCGGGAATACATGGCCCGTATTCAAGAGGTCTTAGAGGTCTTTGCTTAAGAGTGGGGCATAAAAAGAGGCAAAAAAAATTAAGTTATATTATAAAGTTATGTTCAAAAGTGGTGGCGGACGCTCACCGCTCATGTTCCCTGCGGAAGGTGTGCAGACACGTCCGCTTGGTCATGTCCCAGACGCGGATGGACTTGTCCTCGCTGTTGGAGAGGATCAGCTCGTGCCGCGCGTGGAACTGAACGCACGACACGTTGTTGTAGTGCCCCCGGCACGTGTCCACCTCCCACGCCTGCCAAACGCGTTAATTTCAAACTAACAACATTTATGTGGGATTGGAACGTAATGAGACAGCGTGAAAGGGAACGGTGTATTTGAACGAGGAATGAATGAAGGAATTAAAGGAAAGAGGAAATGAACAAGAGAATGAAGGAATTAAAGGAAATAGGAAATGAACAAGAGAACGAATGATATAAGACAGACGAGTAGACGTTAAACTAAATTAAAAGATGATTATAAGTAAAAAAAATATTAAAAGACAATTTGAAAAATATAAGTTGGTGTTTTTGTATTAATTAAATCCACCCACGCTACATTTATTTTACTGTTCATTGGTCTACAAGTTTCCCCCAAAGCCGGTATTTATAGAATTAAAAAGAGACGTTTGTCTGACTGTTTGCTCCGGCAAATCTCCGAAACGGCTGGAGCGATTTTGACGGGAGTCTAACCGGCAGATAGATGATGTTATAAAGAGTAACTTTGGCTAATTGTATTGTATCAAAGTAACTACCACGTGGACGGAGCCGCAGGCAAAAGTTACTCTTTATAACATCAGCTATCTGCCAGTGAGTCCCGTTAAAACCGGTCCAGCCGTATCGGAGGTAAGCCGGAGCAAACAGACAGACAGTCCAAATTTAAGGGTATTTCCGAAAGGTAACTTTTTAATTCTATAAATACTGGCTTTGGGGAAAACTTGTAGAACAATTAACGGTGAAATAAATGTTCTCGTTCTCTTCATTTCTCGAGAATTCTTAATTGAAGGATATTCATCTAACCATAGACAACGTTTACACCTTAACATTATAATGTGAATTCATCTTACCTTAATGTTTAATGTTAATGAATTTATCACTGTAAGAAAAGGCATTGGATGTTATGAAAAATATTTACAGGCACAGTTTTCAACCCATGAAGAGACCAAAATATCTATACGACTGAAATCCCCCAGAACATAGTATTTTTACAATGAGTATTACCATTTCGTCCCATAGTCGAATGAAAACATAGATAATGAATAAATGAAAACACCAGATCATCCTGTCGACTCGAGCATATATTACAGCATCAGCATCCGAGAAAACTTGAATCGTGAATGAGAAATAGAGACCACGATTGTTACTCTTACCCTGTGGCGATGAGAGTTCAAAATCGCGCACCACAACATGCATAGTCAAGCAAATTTGGAACGACAATAAAACGGACCCATCAGACAAACCATTACGCAAAAATGTGTCAACCGCCGTCAGGCCTTTGAAAAGGAACTTAACACCATAGCTGTTAGAGTATAAAATCCTATACCGAATCGCGGACTTGTGGAAAAAATGGAACAACCACACACCTTGGCAATTAAAACTGAACTTTACACCCTTGAGATTAGCGTGTAAATTCCCAAACCATACGATTGTTACCTTCGCGTCGTTCATCCTCCACAGTTTGACCTGTCGGTCGTCGGCGGCGGACACGATGAGAGGTAGGGAGGGGTGGAAGGAGGCCCAGTTGACCCCCCGGTCGTGGCCCTCCAGCACGTGCTTCACCACCGCGTCCGCCTGCAATAGTAGTTGCTTTCAGCAACATTGGGGGTGTGTTATAATAAATAATTAAATAAATATATACTTTTTTTTGCTTTTCCGTGCACATGCTTAGCACAGACAACACAGATATAGATTTACATAGATAACTTAGCGTGTCCGAAAACCCCGACCAAGCGTCAAGGTTGGTCGCCGATAACTTACAGTCCTCGCGTCTACGGATATAAAAATATGAGTATGAGCGAGATAATCACTCGAGAAAATCGTAGCGGGCGGAGGGCATCGGCGGCATCGGTGTCTTTGAATCGGTTTGGATTTCCCGCCATCTGTGACGTCATAGTAGGTGTTAACAATTTGGCACGCTTGGTTTCAATACAAATCGTGATACTTGCGTTATCTATGAAAATCTATATCTGTGACAGACAACAAACAGGCGAAATTTTTACGACACTGTAAGCGACAGCCATTCTATTTTATTTTGTTTCTGTGGCATTTTTTTTTATTTATAAAAAAAAGATTACTAGCAATGTGTGTTTATCACATTACTAGTATTCCCTTTAGCCCCTCCAACTAAGGTTGTGCTTGTGTTAGGAGCGGGCTCACGTCAACAGTTGACTGGCCTGGATGGTGATCGGACGCGGAACCTGTCAGCTACGAGGGACCCCTCTAACCACCAGGCTATTGACGCTTAAATTGTGACCAAGTTATCTGGCAACGGCATCAAATAAATTGTAACATATATTACAACAACGCGATAAGACTATCTCACAATTTTTGTTATACTGAGATGCTATCTCTTATTCTAAGTTCATAGGAGAGAACGAGACAAAATCAAATTTTCTAATATTTTATCTTGTCGCAGTACGCTACTTTGCAAACACATGCTTAATTATTTTATACATAAAGCGTATTTTTCTAATTAATCATACCCTCGGCTATTTGTTTAAATTATTTTTAAAATAAAACACTATCCACCTCTCAGGACTATTATTACTGAAATCATAAACAACTTTTGTTCTATGACTTTTATTCATCAGACTCTAAATATTATGAACTCTATGCTCATGTCGCTACATACGTGTCGTTGTAGCGATATTCCGTAGTGCGAATGTAAAGAATGGAAATGTGTTCGATAGAACAACGACATCTTGTAAGTTAGTTTTTGATTATGAATATTGAGTTATGAAGTTTGTTCAAAAGTTGTTGTATAATATGATATAAGTAATACAGTTCTGCAACATTGTCTGTGTTTTGCCAGTAACTCTTTTTAATTATTAGTTCCCCGCACGTAATTATTTTAAATTGTTACATAAAAAGTACAGATCAAGATTATTTACTAAATTGAAAGTGCACACATAAACACTTAAACCTGTATTGTATCAGCATGCAACATATCTAGAAGATTCCACTAAGTAAGCACAGTATCTTTAAATAATACTATACCATAATGCAATAATAACAGGTTCTAATTTACATACACAACTTGAACTATGTTTGCATTGGACATAACATCCACACATGTTGTTTTCTCTATCTTTTGATGTCAAAAAATAGGGACACCATCATATATTAGTGTATATGTTTCATCATTGAAAACCAGGGTTTATAAATACAAAAATAAAAATATAATAATATGAACATACAAACCCTATTAAAAGAATAATAAACAAATAAATAAATAAATATCGCCAGACGAACACACCAACTGTATGGTCCCAAACTAAGCAACGCTTGTACTATGGGTACCGTATAATGGACTGGGGGCGAAGACAGTGACACCCAGACCTGGGCACAAATTACGAAAAGTCCATTTCCGAAATTTGCCCCGGCGGGTAACGAACCCGCAACCACCATGTGCAGTGAGCCGAGCGGCCTACGCTCGAATCACTGTGCCAAGTGGCTGTCGAAAATAAATCATTTGATAGTAAGATTAAGTTTTGAAATTATTTTATGTCTTTATTAGCCTTTACCATCCACCGAAGGACAAAGGCACAGAATAATAAAAATAAAATAATTAATTATAAGAGAATTTAATTTTAATAGATCTCTAATGTAACAATAATAATAAAAAATGTTAAGTACCTGTCCAAACAGGTCAGTGGCTTGAGGATTCCTCAGATGCTCGGCGAGGCCAGCGGGCCCAGGGGCCACGCTCTTCTTCCTCAGCCCCGAGAAGTCCCACACGCGGACGGACTGGTCCAGCGAGGCCGAAACCAGCAGGTCCTCGGAGGGGTGGAACTGAGCGCACATGACGTAGTGGTTGTGTCCGGTGAGCACACTTATGCATTGACGCGACTGCCAGTTCCATATTCTTATTGTCTGTAAACAAAAACACAACGTTAATAAGTTATTAATCATAATGAACATCAGTTCTTTCGATGAAAGAAAACGTTGTGAGGAATCCTGCATGTCTTAAAAAATCTAAGCAATTTTCGAAGGCATGAGAAATCCGCCAACCTGTACTGGACCTGGGTGTTCATGCCTCAATCTCCCTCATATTAAGAAGAGGCCCAGGAAGGGGGATGTTGAAAGGGTATTTTTTTCATTTTTAATATCATCGTGTTTATGTATGGTATTTTACAGAAGTCTTGCAGAAAAATGCGGAACTAAATTGAACAGGGTGTAAATTGTGTTGTGGAAACACAATTTCCAGTTACTATTTTCCTTCGTAAGTGAAATAGACTGTAGTTACAAGTGGTTGAACTACCACCTCTCTCACTCATCGTACAAAACACGGTTATTAAATTTACCTGATCATCTGAGGCACTCAGGATCCATGGGTACTCGTGGTGGAAGAATGTTGTGCGGATGTAGTCTAAATGACCCAGCAGCGTGAACAGACACCGCCTCTGCTTGTAGTTCCATACCTGCGAACAATATCATATACGATGGACAGGTTTCTGTGAAGTAAACATCTTCCTATTGATTAAATAAATAAATAAATATAGCCAGACTGACACACCAACTGTATGGTCCCAAACTAAGCAACGCTTGTACTATGGGTACCGAACAATAGACTGGGGGTGATATCAGTGTCACCCAGACCAGGGCAAATTACTAAAAGGCCATTTTCGAAATTTTCTCTGTGAGAGTCAAACCCACAACTACCGTGTGAAGTGGAATGAGCAGCCTATACTCGAACCAATGCGCCAAGCGGTCATAAATAGTAAAAATTATGAAGAAGAATAATTTAATGCTATACAAATAGTACAATATTATAGTTACATCGTTCTATGTGAAATTTGTTTATGCCTTATTTATTGCAGGCTAGACAGGGCTGGTATAGCACCAATGCAAACACTGCTTTGTGGGAGAAATTATGATTTTAATCAAACCTAAAACAAGTACTTATTGCAATTCAGACTGTGGACCTTTATGCTACTCAGCAAGTACAATTACTTCACTACAAATTATCCTGAATACATTATCGTTTGACCTAATTGCACGGAATCATAAACGAATAGGATATCATTGAGATACGTGTCAAAAACATGACGAAACATATCAATTAAAAATAGTAACCGAAAAATATATATTTCATCACAAACCTTTATTTTATAGTCGTCGCCACCGGACACAAATAGCGGCTGCTGCTGGTGGAAGCAGATACCGCGCACAGGGCCATCATGCTCGTCGAATTTCTCCAATAATGTACACATACGATAGTCCCAAAGTTGAATCACGCCATTGTGTAAACTCGCTAAAACCCATGGCCGCTTCGCATGAAACGATATACCTTTCACCCTGGCCGACTTAGTTTCAAACTTTGTAAGCATTTCGTTATCAATTAAATGGGAATATTTGAGAAAAATCCCATAAAACACAAACGTTCCACACAGGCACAATCAACGAAACGTCAGACAACCGGCTGACGTGACACGTCGTCTAACAATAACTAGGGGTGAGACAAACAACCGATAAATACTTTATCGGTTTCTGCAGGCTTCATAGACCATTGTTTTTTTTACTCTCTATTTGTATTTTACTTTGATCTTGTCTATGGTATCTATCATCGTGGTCCGTTTGTTTGTCAACAAATTAAAGTTGAAAAAAAGTCATCAAAATTCATATCTACTGAGTTTTATTTTGTGGTTATTAGCCGTTATAGTTGTCAGGGGGAAAGTACCAGTAGGTATTGTTTATCGGCCCCAAAACAACATTCTTGTAACATAACCTCAACAAAATCATGGCTTCCGAAAAATTAAAAGATATAGGTAAAATTTGTATTCCTGGTATGCGACTGAGTTTAGCAAATAAAGAGCACAGCGCAGGGCCTGGCACCTATGAATTACGAGGTTATATATACGCTACTTTAGCCGGTGTATTGAAAATGGATCAAGATGAAAACAAGGTAAGTAGTTACCACTTTTTTATTCAGCAAACACTAGAATATGATGGGCAAGAATATATTAAGCTGCTTGAAAACTTGGATACCAAAGTTCAAAACTATATCTACGAGAAGAAAACCTTATTGTGGTTTACAATTATGAATTACATATTCATTCAGTATATAATGTTCAAAGTATACATGACGCCTTGTGTACACACTAAAGTGCCAACAGCAAGTGGGGTCATTTCACTACTTACAGTTTATAAAAAAAATACTTTTTCAGGTCACAGTGATATCAGTAGAGAGCCCAAGGACACCGAGCATACTGCCTATGACCGGGGACATAGTAACTGCCAAAGTTACTGTTGTAAACCCTAGAATGGTGCAATGTGTTATACTCTGTGTTGGTCCATCAGTACTTGTCAGGCCTTATAGAGGTGTCCTGAAGAAAGAAGACATTAAAGCTACGGAAAAAGATAGAGTGGACCCATATAAAAGCTATAGGCCTGGTGATGTTATTCTGGCTAGAGTTGTATCCTTTTAAAAAAACAGTTAACTCATTAGGTAAAATATACCCCTTCACCATAAATTGCTATCTACTCGGCAACCCCTTTGAGATGTGGGGAATTTGAACCATTCAAGTTATTATCCTTATCTTAAAATCTCAGCTTCCTATGACTGAGATCCACTGGTACCATCTATCTACAGCGGAGAACGAGCTGGGAGTTGTCATAGCGACTGCTGAAGGCTCCCCACAAGGCGTCAGCATGGTACCCATCAGTTGGTCCGAGATGCAGTGCCCTAAGACCTTGGCGAAAGAACCCAGGAAAGTAGCGAGGGTTATCCCCGAGAACATCAACCAGGCGTTGTTCCCTGTTGGGGCCAATTCCAATAATAAAGAACTCGAAGAAAAAAAATAAAGTAGTATTGAACTTGCTGATCTTTTTTTAATCACGTGTTCGCGATATCTAAATATACATCGCCAGGCTAACATCAACTGTATGGTCCCAAACTAAGCAAAGCTTGTACTATGGGCACCGTACAATAGACTGAGGGCGATCCCAGTGACACCCAAACCAGGGCATATCCGAAAATTCCCACGGCGAAAATCGAACCCGCATTCACCACGTAGAGTGGGTCGAACCCAAGAAGCTTAGAATACCACTGGAGAGTGCACGTAGAACTACGGAGTGAAGACAGGTTTTTTTCATACATACATATGTTCTGACCCTCTCACACTTCATCTGAAATTGCCATGATAAACACAATAAAATACCCAAACTAACGTGTGATGAGCCCAGATTTCGCAAGTCCATGGTTTTCGTGTCTGTTTTTTTATGGATTTTATTTACATATTACATATGCGTCAATTTGAGAATCCTCTTTTGACTTCAGTATTTAATTTTATATAGAAAAAAAAAATAGATCAACCGTTCACTTTCCTGATTGTCGGTAGCTGTTATTTTAATAATCTAGCAACACTGATACAACACCCAAAAAACATATGTGACGTCATTCAAGGTCAAATTTCTTGGCTTCAAAACATTGTTCGTGCTAAAACATCCAGTGTTATGTATAAAGTTCTTGGTCGAACCACTAGTTGGTAAAACTGAATTTCTAAACGAAACTGAAATGTCAAACAAGCTATTAACGTCTGTCAGATGCTGTCAATATCTTAGTGATGTTCTATTTGCAGTTTAGTCGATAATCGATTTCGCTCGAGAATATCTAGTAGCGGCCCTAGCACTGTAAGGACACATAAAAACGTTTTAAAATTTATCGAACTTTAGCAATAATTTAATATTGTGTACTATATTAGAAGTATTTAGAAGGTACTTTCAACAATTTCTAAATCAGCAATCTACGCACTGGCTCTGCACAAACTTTAGGTCTAACATCATTTTCAACCATCCAACGTTAGTACCCAGAACGGGACTCAATATTATTATCTAGCCGGGATAGATAATTGAATGGATTTCAATCTATGGGTAGAATAAAAAACGACTGTTGGATTTTTATTACTGGCTTGAGAGTAAAATATATCAGTATATTGTCTTATGTTATTTACACAGCTGTTTAGTCGACTAAAATTTCTAAATAGTAACACCTGCACAGCACTAGTCCTCATTAATTGTCCGTGTCTCTTGTCTGTTGATTTTGATTGATTCTTCAACATTTCAATCAAACACAATCCGCCTGTGGCACATAAAAGAAATGAAGACAAAAAGAAGAAAAATATAAAATATTGTTCATAAGTATAACAACGTATCATTCCAGTGTATATACATAAAATGTTCTTGTTACAATGAGGTCACCGTCATCCAGTTATCACTAAGCAAACTTAGTTTGTCCGTGACAAAATAATTTGTGTGCTATCTAGTGTTTAAGAATTATTCTAACGGCAAAGTCGTGTTAGGAAGGTTCTAAGATGAAGTTCGCGGAGCACTTGAGCGCTCACATTACGCCCGAGTGGCGTAAACAGTATATCAACTATGAAGTAAGTACTTCTAAGTATTTTGTAAAGATGTGATAAGAAAATGCTCAACTCTTAATTGATTAAGTACCCACATTCTTAACATGATTTTTAACCAACCTCCCTTGTACGTTAGCATCAAATGCATATCATTAATCGAGGGAAAATTCAATAAGATATCACAAAATGTAACATGAAATTATTGTGTTCTGAAATTGTATTAGTGTTATTTATTTAAATGCATGAGTCATTTATGTTTTTCAATGTTACTCCTACGACGTATGTATATTTACAACTCATCTTACAAAGTTCTATTGTACTTATCATTTGAATTTTAGAAAAGAAAAGTATCATAATTTTTTATAATTTTCAACTGAAAAAAGTATGTTGTTCTAAGTATTACTATGGTCATGCTAAATAGATTGAGGGTCAAATTGTTTTATAAAAAGTGACATAGATGTTAGTATATTTTTTTTTAATAGGGTATATTTAGGTCATGACTATAATAATGTTGACTTTCAACTAAGTACTGATTGGGTTGTGATATTGCTTTATGGTTCCAATGGAAGACCGGTGGTTATTGGTATATTGCTGAATGGCTTAATAGACCGTTTGCAATGATCACAGTCTTTTTGAATATGTACTTGCTTGTTTTTCTTGCCTATTAAGTCTTTCTTTCACCCTGTCTTTCTGTTAGCTACTCAATAATTTATAAAAATTAATATTATAAGCAGCTACCTTCGTTAAATAATTACATGATTATCCAAGATCCCCTTGTGACTGAATCGCTTGATGAATATGGTCAAAACACTGAAAAAGGGCTAAGCCCTGAGAATTTTGTGCAAAACTGACAATTTCCTTTTAAATTTTATATGATTATATTCTGGCATATGATGGCAAACAAAACTATTGGAAACAAAAATTATATGTCTATATTAAGGAAAACATAGTGAAGAAACCTGCATGTCTTAGAAAATCTAACCAATTTTCAAAAGACATGTGAAATCCGCCGACCGCACTGGGCTAACGTGGTGGATTATGGCCTGAATCCCCCTCGTAGTGAGGGGAGGCTCGTGCTCAGGAGTGGGACATGAAAAGGGCTAAATTATTGTTATTATTATATTTTTGTATCCATTGGATTTGCTTTATTGATCTCCAGTGGTGTCCAATGAAGACACCAAGGTTTGACTGGGCGAGGAATTCAATTTAACTGTCCTCATTAAAACTCATTATTCGTCAGGAAATGAAAGCAATGTTATACACAACAGTGGAGGAGGCGCCTTCTGCTGAGAATGTGGAACCCGAGGTTCTGTCACGGCATTTCGCCAACTTCGACGAGTCATTCTTCCATTATTGTGATCAGGAGTTGAAGAAAATTAATACATTCTATTCAGGTAATAAATTCAGAGTTAGGTACCGAACATATACCAATATCATACACTACTAGTTCATAAATTCATGTGTCTTATTTTAATTTGATGAAGTGTATAAATTTAATTTTCTACTTTTAATGACCAAAAAGGAATATTTATATTTGATGTTATAATAATTTAAATTTAAATTGTATATTATTATTGTATAAACAATAAGACAACACAATGCATAGATGTTATATGTTCATTTTATATTTTCGGCGTTATTTATTGTATTCTTATGGATATTTAAAATAGTTTTAATATAAAATTATTGTATTTCAAATTCTATAAAACTTATCACTTAATATTTGTGCAAAATTTTAATAATCTATCTTCAGAAGTAAAAAAGTTAGGTACAGTTATGGATTGTTGATCCAAAAGAAACCTCTATATTCCATAGTTTGTGGTCATGGTATATGATCCAAATGCCACAGAGGAGCGAGTCTACATAATTGTCTTATTTACAGAAAAGCTTGCGGAAGCGACACGTAAGTTCGCAACATTACAAAGCGAACTGAAATCACATTTCGACACGATAAAACCAAAAGGGGGTGGTGACAGCAAAAAGGCAATACCCAGGCGGAAGGTCCAGGAACTAAAACTGGCGTTCAGTGAGTTCTACCTCAGCCTGATACTCCTCCAGAACTATCAGAATCTGAACTACACCGGGTTCAGGAAGATATTGAAGAAACACGATAAGGTGAGGTTAGTTGTGATAAGAGTTCTGTTATCTGTATATTTATTTATAGGGATTTATATATTGCGTTTTATCACGAACCGAAGCCGCTACCGCTCGGTGCAGTGAGCCGAGCGGCCTGCGCTCGAACCACTACGCCAAGAAGTCGTCATCTATTTTGTATATAAATAAAAATGAATCTCGATTTCCTTGGTCATCGCCTCACGCGTGAACGGATGGAACGATTTCGCTAATTCTTTTTTTAATGTGTTTATTATTGTCACCAAAGCAGTGATAGCCGATTGGTTAAGCACGCGTTTTGCGGGCTACCAGGTCTCGGGTTCAAACCCCGGCTCGAACCTCTGGATTTTTCGAAATCTATGTGCGAATCATAATTTATATATGATTATCACTTGCTTACGGCGAAGGAAAACATCGTGAGGAAACCTGCATGTCTTAGAAGATTTAACCAATTTTCGAAAGACATGTGAAATCCGGCAACCCGCACTGGGCCAGCGTGGTGGATTATCAAAAGGGCTAAAATTATTATTATTTTATTATTGTCACCAGAAGGTCCTTATGAAAGAAAAAAATAGGATAGTTGAGTATTATAATGTTACTAGGTGTGCCCTCGACTTCGTCCGCGTGGAATAGTGTCTTGGGTAGCCTTTAACACCCCTGTGATATGACTCCGTAAATGTTACATCAGAATAGCTCGAATATTTTGTCTCTAATCGCAAACTTATAAAACAATCACGTACACCTTACATATTTCCATACAAACTTGAAACTACAAAATGACGATACTTCCGTACAACTTTTCTCATCCCCCTCCTTTCAACGTCTTCCAACCCTTTTTCGCATTTAAAATGTAGCCTATGTCCTTTCTCAGGCTTTAGACTACCTGTGTACCAAATTTCATTTTAATCGGTTCAGTCGTTTTGGCGTGAAAGCACGACAGACAGACAGAGTTACTTTCGCATTTATAATATTCGTAAGGATTAGTCAGGATAAAACCAAACTGGCCGGTGGCTTCTAATATCTTTATTATTCTCTATAACATTATCAAGATCTCCGGAACCCATGTCCGTCTGGCATCTGTAAAATTTCACAGACTTTTAAATTATTTAAGTCCATTTACATAATAAAAGTTTTGTCCGAGGATGTATCCATTCGCTCAATCATTGTCCGTGACGGGCACTTAACAAAATGTTTGCTAAATACATTTGTCTTCTTTGTCGGTACAGTCGTATTGTTTTCGTTTGTAGGTATGCTACAATAATGATCGTTTTACTACAATTGGTAAGATATAACCGTGGTGTTATATTTATTGTTGTTATGATTCTCATTTGTTGTGGTGTACAGTAAAAGTTTATTTAAAAAAAAATTAGCCCCGACAACAAAACAAGGGTGTTATAAGTTTACCATGTGTATTTGTGTGTCTCTCTGTGGCATCGTAGCGCCCAAGCGGATGAACCGATTTCAATTTTGTTTTTTTTATTAGATAGGTATTGTGATCAAAAGTTAGCTATGTGTCATGAAAATCGGTTCGGCCGTTTGTAGTTTAAAAAGTCGTCGCATCGGGGTTTTCTAAATTTACAATTTTATCAAAATATCCAAATAGGGATCTTATAATCAAATTCAATAATAGTCATTTTCAAAGAACTTTCAAAATCGGTACCTTAAGACTTGACGGTGTAATTAGTGAACATACATTAAAGAGAAAAAACACATACAGATAAACATAGAAACTCCTCCTTTTTCTGAAGTCGGTTAAAAACGTAATAAGACGAATGAAAACTGAACCATAAGGATATCGTTTTGCAGAACGGATTCAACTCACATGCACTGCTGTAAACCAAAACCGACCTTGTTTCAGTGGTTTCTAAGTTCGTTTCCGTCTGTCCGTCGGTTCAATTTTGCAAAACTACGTCCAATTGGTTTAGTCGTTTTCGAGATACGAATAGGTAGTCAGGCGGACGCGTTCGAGCATTAGTTTCCTGTTGTATTCGCTACAGGAAATACTCATGTGGATGGCAATACTGTTATTATCTTTTATTGGCTACTAGCTGAGCCCGCGACTTCGTCCGCGTGGAATTTAACTTAACAAAAACGCCCGCTCCCGCGTTCTGAGCCCGCGCGGCAGGACACATTTTTTAATATTTTGTTGTTTTTTAAATAAAAGTAGTCCAAGTTACTGCTTATAACATCAGCTATCTACCAGTTAAAGTCCCGTCAAAATCGGTCCAGCCGTTTCGGAGATACTCTTTGATTTCATGTGTTTTTATTTTTTTACGCGGAACCCTATTTGTTTTTCTAAAATTAAAGTAGCCTAAGTTACTCCCTATAACATCAACTATCTGCCAGTGAAAGTCGCGTCAAAATCGGTCCAGCCGTTTCGGAGATTACCCGGAACAAACACACAGACAGACAAAAAATTTTTAAAACGCGTTTTTGCTATAGGTGTCGTATGTACTTTCATATGCATTTAGTGAAAAGGTGTTATTTTGATATTACAAACAGACAGACAGATTATGTGTTGAATATCTCTTTCCTTATTCGTGATTTATAGATACAGTGCAATAGTAGTTTCAGGGGATTCCCAAATACCAATAGGTAATGAATGAGAACTCAAACCAATAATCTATAGACGCCGCGCCGCACAGCCGGGCACTCCCGCTCGCCTAACATAATGCTTTGCTACTGCATATATATGACCGCTCCCGACATTTTGATTGGTCATGTTGTCTGCTCATATTCTGTTGCTGTTCCTGAGAATGTACGCCATCTTTTATTCATTGAAAAGAGTAACCATTGAGTTTCTTGCCGGATGTTCTCAGTGGAAACAGTATTCCGAACCGGTGGTAGATTCTGACTATGCTTAATGCTTTGTTGGCTTACATGAATGAAAACAATTTTGAGTTTGAGATTGGTCCATTTACGGTTCGATCTGGAACTTGACCAATCAAAATTCGCCGTCTTTCCCAATACCTCGCGATCACAGATATAGATTTACATAGATAACACAAATGTATGTACTTAGCGTGTCTAAAAACCCCGACCAAGCGTCGAGGTTGGTCGCCGATAACTTACAGTCCTCGCGACTACAGATATAAAAATATGAGTATGAGCGTGATAATCACTCGAGGGAATCGTAGCGGGCGGAGGGGCATCGGCGGCATCGGTGTCTTTGAAGCAGTTTCGATTTCCCGTCACTAATGACGTCATAGTAGGTGTTAAAAATTCCGCACGCTTGGTTTCAATACAAATCGTTATACTTGTGTTATCTATGTAAATTAACCTATATCTGTGCCCGCGATCTTTTAACGATTGCGTTCGCCTACAATAGTGGACGTAAGCGGCGTCTTCTCTTTTTGGTCTGTGCCTGTGAGTCTTAAGTGTGCCACTATCTTATGTTATCGGACGGCATTAAGAAAGATACGTGATTTATTGTTATTAATCTTATCATGATGCAGTTCAACATGCGCCCGTTGTTCTGAGTGGGCACTTACTCAGAAGGAGTCTTTCATGAATATGACTATGACTGAATTGACGACCTCTTGGCGCAGTGGTTTGATGACTACTAGGTTCTATTAATGTCATAAACTAGTATTGCTTGTCTCTATTTTTTATAAATATGTAGTATAAAATTAACTAGCTATCCGCGTCCGGCTGTTTGTCCTCTAAGTTCTTCTAAACTAGGCAACGGATTTTGATGCGGTTTTTATTATAAGTTTGAGAATTTCTTTCGAGGAGATGATATGTATGCAACTTTTAATTAAATTTACAAATAGTTTCGAAAAACATTTTCAAACCGGTGTGGTTCGCTAGTAATCTTATAAAAAACCTCCATTTGAATGTCCTCGGAAGCCTAATGTTTTTTTATTATTTCAATGATTACTAGCAATGTTAGTTATATAACATTACTAGTATTCCTGTTGCCCTGTCTATCCAAGCTAATTGCTTGTGTTAGGAGTGGGCACACGTCAATAGTTAAATGGCCAGGATGGGGATCGAACCCGGTACCTCTCAGCTACGAGGGCGGCCCCTCTGACCACTATTAAGGCTATTTACGCCTAAATGCCTAGATGTTATTTTTACTTCATAAGCGTCCCGTATTTTCCTTCCTCATGATATACCTAACTAGCGACCCGCCCCGGCTTCGCACGGGTATTTTTTATCGGTGTTTCTCTCCTATATTATGCATGTATTATACATATAAAACTCCCTCTTGAATCTATCTAATCTATCTATTAAAAAACCGCATCAAAATCCGTTGCGCAGTTTTAAAGATCTAAGCATACCTACATATGAACAGACAGACAGCGGGAAGCGACTTTGTTTTATACTATATAGCGATGGTCCCGCTAATCCGCAACTGCCTCTTCCAGTTACTAAACGTGAGTATTGGCGCGCAATGGCGGGCCGAACATGTGGAAACATCACACTTCTACACAAACAAGGATATAGACCGACTCATCAGCGATACCGAAGCGACGGTCACCAACGACCTGGAGGGAGGAGATCGGCAGAAGGCCATGAAGAAGCTGAGGGTCCCGCCCTTGGGCGAGCAGCAGAGCCCGTGGACCACGTTCAAAGTGGGACTGTTTTCGGGATCATTTATTGTACTCTTCATCACAGTGGTGCTGTCCGGTGAGTAGAATAAATACACCTTTAAATGACACAAACAAATCTGTACAATAACTATCGAAATGTGTTAGATTTGGAGGATAATCGTCATTTGAGAATTGAAATATCGTTTCTAAATAAATCATGCAATATGTATATAAATGTAGCGATGTTACGATAGTGAAAAAGGTTCCACTAGGAAGATTTAATCATCATCGCTTTGAAAACACAAACACTTAATTGCCGTACGAACAAAATTTTATTCTTATACTTTAATAGCTTAGAGGTAGGAGGTTGGAATGGTTTGGACACGTGATGAGTAGGGATGAGAAGCATGTGACTAAACGAGTGATGAATATGAATGTGGATGGATACAGTGCGAGAGGAAGGCTCAAGACAAGATTAATGGATTTTATTAAGAGTGATATGAACGAGCTTGGAGTGGATGTGAGTATCACGGGAAGGCGCGATGAATGGAAGGAAAAGACATACTGCGCCGACCACAGATAATGGGAAAACTTACCCCAATTCTTAGTAGGTCTGAAATCAGAATATATATCTAAAAATAAACTACAAAACCTACGGTATGGCCTTCACAAGTACTAATCACGCGGCCTTAACACGAAGCAACACAAGCAATAAAGTGTCTAAGATATTACCAATAAATTTTCCTAACACCCATAAAATTTACAACATCAGTTATCACACACAAACAGTGGTAAAACCGTAATACCTACCACAAATCTTAACTGTAGACATAGTTAATTTAACCAGGCGTTAGTTACCTGACCACGGACAGTCGCTATCATAACTCAAATATGAGAAGATTATACCACTATATTATCTTGTTTATTTGATCACCGCTGTAATTATTATCTTGCATTGAATAAACAAACATGTAATATCTTTATCTTGGTAATCCAAAAGTGTATTTATTTGGTGTGCTGCAAGCTGCAAGCATATTATGGCGGGGCACATTGACCTTTGTGTGGTAAAAGGATATATGGGGCAAATGCGTATCATGACTACTATTTAGTTTAGTATATTATGTTTTTATATTATTAATTCATAAGTTTTTATTTGGCATAAGTACTGTAAAAAAATATTATATAAAATAATGATAATAATTTCGCCATTTGACCGTTGCGAGTTGGTGGATTTAACATGTCTTTCGAAAATTGGTTATATTTTCTAAGACATGCAGATTTCCTCACGATGTTTTCCTTCAGCGTAAGCAAGTGATAATCATATTAGAAGTACCAGGTCATGGGTTCAAACACTGCCTGCGCCTCTGGGTTTTTCGAAATCTATGTGCGAATCATAATTTCTATATAATAATCATTTGCTTACGGTGAAGGAAAACAATTTGTGAAAACCTGCACGTCTTAGAAAATCTAACCAATTTTCGAAAGACATGTGAAATCCGCTAACCAGCACTGGGCCAGGGAGGTGGATGACGGTTTTAATCCCCCTCGTTGAGAGGGGAGGCCTTGTGCCCAGGAATATTATTGTAATTAGATAATTTTATTAATTATCTTTGCAGCGCTATTCTACGGAGAACGCGAGGGTGGCGCGGAGAACTTCAAAACCGCGTTCAGACTGTACCGAGGGCCATTCCTTCTAGTGGAATTCATATTCCTAATAGGCATCAACGTTTACGGATGGCGGTCTTCCGGGGTCAACCACGTTCTCATCTTCGAACTGGACCCCCGGAACCACTTATCAGAACAACATCTGATGGAGCTAGCGGCGATATTTGGGGTCGTATGGGCGCTCAGTATACTGAGTTTCATATACAGCTCGAGTCTTAGTATACCCCCGTTCGTGAACCCCCTGGCGCTGGTGATAATCATGTTGGCGTTCCTGATGAATCCGTTCAAAGTGTTCAGGCATGAAGCGCGGTTCTGGTTCCTGAGGATATGTGTGAGTATATATGCTTATAACAGTGATAGGCACGGGTTTTGGGCGTTAAGCGAAATTTAATGGGGATCACTTTCTGTGTGATGATCCGATCGCATGATCACAATCACAAATATACCCTAAAAAGCCGTTAAGGCGCCCCAGATTCGTGTCAGTCACTGTAAATGGATTTAATTAAGTATTATTAGTACTTTAAGCCGATATTCTGTGAGATGGTGGTACTGCCTCGATCGACCCAGCCCGTGTATGAAACCCGTCTAAATCATGCTCTTCCTTACTAAAGTATTATAAACTAGCTGTGCCCCCCGACTTCGTCCGCGTAGTATTTAACGTAACAAAAATTTCGGGATTATCGGGATAAAAAGTATCCTATATGTTAATCCCGGTTATAAACTATCTGAGTTCCAAATTTCATCCAAATCCGTTCAGTAGTTTTTGCGTGAAAGAGTAACAAACATACATCCACACTCACAAACTTTCGTATTTGTAATATTAGTAGGATGCGAGAGTAACTCTGTCTGTTCCTTACGTTTTCACGCCTAAACCGCTGGGTCAATTTCGATAAATTTTGGTATAGATATAGATTAGACCTTGTAGAATGACATAGGATACTTTACTCAAGTCCACGGAGACATAGTCGCAGGTAGAAGCTAGTAAGTAATATTTTTAGTTATTACTAGCTGAGCCCGCGACTTCGTCCGCGTGGAATTTAACTTAACAAAAAAGCCCGCTCCCGCGCTCTGAGCCCGCGCGACAGGACCCATTTTTTTGTTTTTGTTGTTCTAAAATAAAAGTATCCTAAGTTAGTGCTTATAACATCAACTATCTGCCAGTGAAAGTCCCGTCAAAATCGGTCCAGACGTTTCGGTGATTACCCGGAACAAACATACAGACAGACAGACAGATATTTTTTTTTTAATTCGCGTTTTTGCTATAGGGGTCGTATGTACTTTCATATGCATTTAGTGAAAAGGTGTTATTTTGATATTACAAACAGACACTCCAATTTTATTTATTTGTATAGATTTACTACCTGTGCCCACGGACGTCGTCCGCGTAGTATTCAACGTATCAAAAATTTCGGGATTATCGGCATAAAAAGTATCCTATATGTTAATCCCGGTTATAAACTATCTCTCAAATTTTATCCAAATCCGTTCAGTAGTTTTTGCGTGAAGGAGTAACAAACATACATACATACATCCACACTCACAAACTTTCACATTTATAATATTAGTAGGATAAAAACGCGAATTAAAAAAAAATTGTCTGTCTGTCTGTCTGTCTGTCTGTCTGTGTGTTTGTTCCGGGTAATCTCCGAAACGGCTGGACCGATTTCGACGGGACTTTCACTGGCAGATATCTGATCTTATAGCGGGTAACTCAGGCTACTTTGATTTTAGAAAAAAAAATTAGGGTTCCGCGTAAAAAAATAAAAACACTTGAAATCAAAGAGTATCTCCGAAACGGCTGGGCCGATTTTGACGGGACTTTCACTGTTGTTATAAGCAGTTCAGCTGATGTTATAAGCAGTAACTGAGACTACTTTTATTTTAGAAAAACAAAATTAAAAAAATTGGTCCTGTCGCGCGGGCTTAGAACGCGGGACCGGGCTTTATTGTTAAGTTAAATTCCACGCGGGCGAAGTCGCGGGCTCAGCTAGTACATAAATAAAACACTTATTTGAGTTATAACAGTAATAAGAAGCATTGGGAACTGTTTGACAATCTTCAGCTAAAGTTTTGTGTTCAAATTTTGGACCCCAAACTTTATTGTGAATTTATTTGGACTCCAAATAAATAAGACATTTGGACAAATATTCTATTGAGAACAAAATAGCCTTGGCGCGAAGTTGTGAAAATTGAACGCCTTACAAGTTATTTTATACATTAACGGGCCTCTATACGGGTTGTTACAAAGGTTGTAACAGAAAGGGTACTTATACTTTTTTTTCGTAAAACAAAAGGTGTTATAGGGATATAGCTGTTGACAGATTTCATAAGTCTACAAAACCTATAGTACTTCAACTGTCCCACAAAGCCGATAGTTTTAGATTTACAAAGTTGCAAAAATAATAATATACCCTTTCTGTTTCACCTACTAAAGGGGTCGGCAACCTTTTGAGTTGGAAATGTCATAATATACAATTTTTTTTTAAAGCCACAAAAAAAATTTCTTGCCATCAATAAATAGTACTTGCATAAATAAAGTTTTTTGATAAAAAAAGTAATCTATTCATAAGAAAAATATATATGAAAAACGAGTACCAGTGGCTGAGAGATAGTGCCTTATCTTCGGTAATCGATTCAGAACGATTAAAATATATATATATATTAGTGATGTAACGAATATTCGCATTCGCATTCGCATTCGCGAATATTCGCATATTTTTTGACATTCGCATTCGCATTCGCATTCGCAAGAATCTATGCGAATGTTTTGCGAATGTTTTTTAAAAATAAAAAGGAAATTATGGATAAATGGATATGGAATTTAATACAACTAATAAGAATTATATATTTTTTCAACAAACTTGCTCCAAGGGTAGCACTTATTGCACCGTTTTTAGGTTCATAAAGCAGATTATTACGCACTAGTGCTATTGTAACTACATTTTAAAAAATCTTAGTAGAGAGTTATTCTAAAAATAGTAAGCATTTTTATACAATAAATAAACAATTTTTGTTAAAATATTATAAATAAATTTATTTACTAATATAATTTATATAAACATTCGATTTATTATATTTCAAATACTATAATCATTGTTAGGGGCCTTGCCAGACCCATAGATAAATATAACTAGCCAAATGCATGTCAGACTACGCATACTATAGGGTTTCGTAGACATCCCGCCACGATTCGATAATATGGAACCTTAAAAATAGAGCTATGTCTTTTTATTGATATGAAACATCTCAACGGATTAATTTCTGCCAAATAAAAAAACTATTGGCTACCGTATGAATAAAATAGTAAGAAATTCTGTTACTAAATTTATTAAACTGGCACTCATAGACATCTTATCTTAATCTTAAGCAAAGTGACATAAACCTTTATTTTCTTTTTGGACTGATGAAAAGTTCTTATAAGGAGCTGTAATTCAAATAATTAAGTTGTGATTAGACTGGGTGCACAATCAGTAGCGCGTGGGTTTGAGACTCAGTCTTAACTTTAGTTTTTTTCAAAATTGATTATATTTATATTTAAAAGTAAAGAACTATTTCTTTCCTATAATTTATTTTAAAATACCTACTGAACAATACATAATGATACACCCGAGAGGGTGAGTAAACATTTTTTTACTGCCGTTTCTTAAGTATGGGAGTTACAATAGAATAACTTTGCAATAATAGTCTCTGAATAAAATTATTGTGATGTCAGAGGGACGGGCAGATGGACAGACAGACGTGGCGAAATTATAAGGGTTCCAAGTTTGACTACGGAATCCTAGAAACTTACGGCGCGCCATCTTGTTTTATTTTTCATTCATCCTGAAATTCTCTAGGTCTTAAACAAATTCGAGAATTGTGATTTTTTTTTTCAATTAAGATTGCAATATACTTGAAGTGTGTTGTAAAATGTCGTATGAAACGCGTGAGCATTGTTCATTACACCTTTAGCTCCATCACAGCCCTCGCGTTAGTCTCGGCCTGCAAACCAGCTTCAATGTAATTATTAACTTAGCTCACTTGTACATAATGCACTTTTAACTTATAATTGATCAAATTTTTTTTTAACAAAGTCAATAAAATTTGAATATCAATTACAATTATTTGATTTATGCATTAATACTAAGCTACCCTGAAATCAAAACAAATCTCTTCGTATTTACTTCATGTGACTAACTTCGTTCTTTCAACCTGTGTATGTGTGTGTCTGTGTTTGGTATCGTAGCACCCAAGCGGATGATCCGATTTTAATTATTTTTTTGTTAGAAATGTATTCTGATAGAGAGTGTTCTTAGCTATGTTTAATGAAAATCGGTTCAGCCGTTTGAAAATTATCAGCTCTTTTGTAGTTTAAAAAGAACAACTTTATTTTTTTAAGTTTTAAATTCTTCTCTTAAAATTTTGTATTTGAAAGTCAAAACATTCGCATTCGCATTCGCATTCGCGAATGTTGAAGCCAAATATTCGCATTCGCATTCGCGAATGTCAAAAATTCAACATTCGTTACATCACTAATATATATATATATCTGCATATGGTAGCTCAGCTTTACATCCAAAGAGCCGCAGGTTGCCGACCCCTGACCTAGTATAATGGTCGGTGGACTTCATATCGTAAGGACGGGATTTGGGTTTTAGTTCCGGTGGTACCGTCGTGATGGATAGGGGGCGTGACCGTTGTTGTTGCAGGGCCGTATATTAGCCGCCCCGTTCACGCCAGTACTGTTCGCAGACTTCTGGCTGGCCGACCAGTGGAACTCGTTCGCGGCCGCCTTCCTCGACTTCCATTACTTGCTCTGCTACTACTGCGCCGGCGGCGACTGGTTCGACGTTGCACGTACGTTCTATTATTAAATGCCTTCAAAATGCGAGGGGATTCTGACTTAAGGCTAAAGCGCCCATCTAGCCCGCGAAGTTCAAATTTTTTGAGCTTTTTTTGAAATTTCTCAAAATCTGGCAATAATAAAAGGCACATTTTGTAATTCGCGACAAAGGCCGCGTGCAGTGCATTTATTAATATATGCAACTTACTCTAAAACATTTCAAGAACGACAGCTATCCAGATAGTCTGGCAATTTTTGTATATTTAGTGATTAACTAGTATCATCTCCACCGTGATATATTTAGAGTAAAATAAATGTATTAATAAACGCACTGCATACTGTGTTTGTCGCAAATCACAAAATGTTGTATTAAATGCTTTCAGATTTTGGATAAACTATAAAAATACTCGAAATTTTGAATTTCGCGGGCTAGACAAGCGCCTTCACCTTAAATAAAGGGGGGAGGTTGTCAATGCGGGTGTATTTTTTTTAAGCAAAGCTTCTATACCGACGATGGGTTTCTATACGCTCGCCGCGGCCACTCTATCCGTGCTAAGCGTCAGACGTCAGTAGCGTTACACGATATATATAGGTATACAGAGTGGCAGCTGCGGCGCCCTACGCTTTATACTATAAAGCTTCGCTTCTTTCGGGCGTCCCTAGACGATGCTATTTATTTGTAATGTTTGTTAAATAAGAACTCCGTCATAGAAAAACTATTTGAAAAAATATTTTTCTATTTGGAAGGATGTTCCTTAAGATTGGTCCCATAGAAAATTTATGGTTTTGAGACAGCAGACCAATAAGCCGGGCAAAATTTTTTATTATTTTGGAAAACATTATTTTGTTAAAATGATAGTTTGTGTGTTATTCCAGATTATAAACAACTTCTTTATCATAAATTATCCAAATCGGTTCAGCCGTTCAAGCTTGATGATCAGTCAAATTTACACACGAACAAACATACTTTCTCATTCATATATTAGTTGCTAGCGCCCCGGCTTCGTACGGGTGCAATAAATTATGCATGTATTATACATACAAACCTTCCTCTTAATCACTCTATTTATTAAAAAAACACATCATAATCTGTTGCGTAGTTTTAAAGATCTAAGCATACATAGGGACAGACAGACAGCAAGAAGCGACTTTGTTTTATACTATGTAGTGAGGATAGTTCCCGTGTTCCAGGGTCCCCGGCCTTCGAGACCACTCGTTGGTTCATAATATCCCGGGCGCTAGTGAACATTGTTCCCGCGTGGGGGCGCTTCTGGCAGTGCCTGCGGCGGTACCGGGACAGTAGGGAAGCTTTCCCCCATCTGGTCAACGCGGGGAAGTATTCCACCACTTTCTTCGTGGTACTGTTCGCTACCCTGAGGACTATGTATAGTGGTGAGTTCATTAATATATAAAAAAAATAGTCCTTTTGACGTCCCACTCCTGGGCACGGGCCTCCCCTCAACACGAGGGGGATTCAGGCCATAATCCACCACGCTGGCCCAGTGCGGGTTGGCGGATTTCTCATGTCTTTCGAAAATTGGTTAAATCTTCTAAGACATGCAGTGGTCCGAGCGTAGGCCGCTCGGCTCACTGCACATGGTGGTTGCGGGTTCGATTCCCGCCGCGGCAAATTTCGGAAATAGCCTTTTCGTAATTTGCCCAGGTCTGGGTGTCACTGGGATCGCCCCCAGTCCATTGTACCGTACCCATAGTACAAGCGTTGCTTAGTTTTGGACCATACAGTTGGTGTGTCAGTCTGGCGATATTTATTATTTATTTTTCTTCTATAACAAATTTCAGGCAATTATGCCGACTCGTACGACAACCCGTTCCTGTACGCGTGGTTCGCGTGCCAGCTGGTGTCCTCGCTGTACACTTACACGTGGGACGTGAAGATGGATTGGGGCTTGTTCAGCTGTGGGCCCAGCGCCGAGAACAAGTTCCTTAGAGAGGAGATTGTTTACAGCCCTGGGGTGAGTATACCTCATTGATTCCCAGCATCCCCCGCCAATGGGGTAAACAGCGTGTCTTCCACATTTACAGTAGGGCAATTGTTACAATTCCAATGCCATACTACTGAACCGATTTTGATGAAATTTCTGTGAGACCAACCTGGAAGTATATCCTTTCAAATAAAAAAAGTTATGAGGTAACAATTTAAAAAAAAAATACAATCGGATGAGGTCCTCCTCCTTTTTGGAAGTCTGTTAAACATCAAAGCTACTTTAAGAAGTTTAAAGACAGCGGCCCCGACTCCAAATGAATTAATTTATAAGTTTAAGTTACTGCTTAACATCGGGCGATTCTTGCTGACTCGTGCGCTTGATGACTACCATAAAAAACTGATTAAAACACAACCTGATATGATATCCCTATGCGACCCCAGCGAGACATATGGTAACTACGTATTTGGCAACGTAATCTAGACCTTATCAACATGATAATTATAATAAATAATAATTTTATCCCTTTTTGACGTCCCACTCCTGGGCACGGGCCTCCCCTCAACACGAGGGGGATTCAGGCCATAATCCACCACGCTGGCCCAGTGCGGGTTGGCGGATTTCACATGTCTTTCGAATATTGGTTAAATCTTCTAAGACATGCAGGTTTCATCACGATGTTTTCCTTCACCGTAAGCAAGTGATAATCATATATCATATATAAATTATGATTCGCACATAGATTTAGAAAAATCCAGAGGTTCGAGCCGGGGTTTGAACCCGAGACCTGGTAGCCCGCAAGACGCGTGTTTAACCAATCGGCTATCACTGCTATCAACATTAAAATAATGATAATTATAATCATGGCGTCAATAGCGGTTAGAGGTAATAGAAGCTGCGAGGTTTTCATTAAACTATTAAGGTGGGCCCACTCCTAACACAAGCAATAAGATTAGCTGGAAGGGCTAACGGGGATACTAGTAATGTTATAAACTCGCATTGCTAGTAATATTTTTTAAGAAAAAAATATCCCGAAGTAGGTAGGTACCACAGATATAGATTTACATAGATAACGCAAGTATCACGATTTGTATTGAAACCAGGCGTGCCGAATTTTTTACACCCACTGTGATGTCATTAGTGACGGGAAATCCAAAGCGATTCAAAGACACCGATGCCGCCGATGCCCCTCCGCCTGCTACGATTATCTCGAGTGATTATCTCGCTCATACTCATATTGTTTATATCTGTAGTCGCGCGGACTTTAAGTTAGCGGCGACCAACCTTGACGCTTGGTCGGGGTTTCGTACACGCGAAGTACATGCATTTGCGTTATCTATGTAAATCTATATCTGTGGTAGGTACCGACTAAAATAATTGTATTTAAATTTCCAGTTCTACTACTTTGCAATAGTGGAAGACTTTGTGCTGCGGTTCGTCTGGACACTATCGTTCGTAGTCACCGAGAACAACTACGTCAGCGGCGAGACCATGACCTCGATACTGGCGCCGCTCGAAGTGTTCAGGTACTATAATATCAATTAACTAGCTCTGCCCGCGACTTCGTCCGCGTAGAAATTTCGGGATTACTCATCCCCTATTATATCCCCTTGGGGGTAATTAGTCAAAATCCTTTCTTAGCGGATGCCTACGTCATAACATCTACCTGCATGCCAAATTTCAGCCCGATCCGTCCAGTGGTTTGGGCTGTGCGTTGATAGATCACTATGTCAGTCAGTCACCTTTGAGTTATATATATTTAGATTAAATTAAATATAATAAAATAAATATTGCCAGACTGACACACCAACTGTATGATCGGATACGGTATGAATGAGCATTCGCGCGTATGCTCTTGTAGTAGCTTGAGGGCGCTCCGAGCATCACGTGCGAATTTATTCAAGCGACCGTATGTCAAGGTGGTTAATATTAAATTGGTTTATATTAAATTGTTTTCTTCAATTACTCTCCGCCGCGACTCCAGCGGTGGGCGCTGGGCCATAACACCCCTCTTTTTTCGTTGGGGGTTAAAAATGACAACTTGTAAGTGTGCCTGCAGGTCTAAACATAATATACCATTTGACTTTAAGTACAGGAGCGTTTCTTTCTATCAACAATATGATGTTGTAATGTGGTCGCGGCCCGCAGACGGTTCATCTGGAACTTCTTCCGGCTGGAGAACGAGCACCTGAACAACTGCGGCAAGTTCCGCGCCGTGCGCGACATCTCCGTGGCGCCGCTCGACTCCTCCGACCAGGCCGACATCATCCGCATGATGGACCACCCCGACGGAGTCGTCAACAGGTATATTGTATCTTATACTAGGTGCGCGACATCTCCGTGGCGCCGCTCGACTCCTCCGACCAGGCCGACATCATCCGCATGATGGACCACCCCGACGGAGTCGTCAACAGGTATATTAACATATCATATTATACTGTGGTACTCTGTGTTTAAGTAATCTGTGGAAAATGTCGTAGCAATTAATAATAATAATATCGCCAGACTGACACACCAACTGTATGGTCCCAAGCTGAGCAACGCTTGTACTATGGGTACCATACAATGGACTGGGGGCGATCCCAGTGACACCCAGACCAGGGCAAATTACGGCAAGACCATTTCCGAAATTTACCCCGGCGGGAATCGAACTCGCAACCACCATTTGCAGTGAGTCGAGTAGCCTTTTTTTTTTTTTTTATTGCGATATAGGCAAGTATTTGACCACAATCTCACGTGATGGTAAGTGACGATGTGGTCTACGGTGGTGCATACTTGCCTAGAAGGTACCTGTTCACTCTCGACTTGAAAACATCCAGGTTATAGTCAACCGGGAACAAAGACGCCGGCAAGGTGTTCCATTCCTTGGCAGTTCGCACAATAAAAGTGGAAGCGAAACGCTTGGTACGAACTGAAGGAATGTCCACGGTGTATGGATGCATTGTGTGCGTGCGTCTTGTCGTCCGATGGTAGAATGGAGATGGGGGAATTAACTCGCCTACGCTCGAACCACTGCGCCAAGCGGTCGTCAAATTACATGTATACTTTAACTAGCGACCCGCCCCGGCTTCGCACGGGTGTTATAAATTTATCAGTGTTTCTCTACTATATTATGCATGTATTATACATATAAACCTTCCTCTTGAATAACTATCTATTAAAAAAATCCGCATCAAAATCAGTTGCGTAGTTTTAAAGATCTAAGCATACATAGGGACAGACAGACAGCGGGAAGCGACTTTGTTTTATACTATGTAGTGATGATACTATACCCTAGTTAAGATAATAATGTTACTTAGTTTTTTCCCCAATAAAGAAAAATCTTACTTCAAAACTTACTCCTTGTAACAACAGCTATCTTCCAGTGAAGGTCCCGCCAAAATCGGTCCAGCCGTTTCGAAGATTAGCCGGAGCAAACAGACAGATAGACAAAAATGTTAACAAGTTTCTTTTTTTGCTATACGCGCTGTATATTCATACTTTCATATTATGCATTTAATAAAAACCATCAAGGTATCGTAGTAGCTCATGTTATTGTTTTGTTTTCACCAGATTAACGAAAAAGAAGAACGCAAAGAAGATGAAAGAGATCGACCGCAAGCCGCTACTGAAGAAGGAGTCCATCCAGGACATGCAGCTCGAGCTGGAGCTGTCCTCCAAGATGCTGTGACCCGCTGTGATACCCGCCGCAGTACTGCTGCGGCCATTGTACTTACTACATAATCAATATATTTATAGTTGAATTCTTATTTAAATTGCGCTGTTTTCCTTTTGTTATATAAGTATATTTTTTTATTTACATTTGAGCACGCGTCTTGAGGGCTCCAGGTCCTGGGTTCAAACCCCGGCTCGCGCCTCTGGGTTTTTCGAAATCTATGTGCGAATCATAATTTCTTTATGATAATCAGTTGTTTACGGTGAAGGAAAACATCGTGAGGAAACCTGCGTGACTTGGAAAATTTTACCAATTTTCGAAATAGGTACTTGTGAAACCCGCCAACCCGCACTGGGCCAGGGTGGTGGATTATGGCCTGAATCCCCCTCGTGTTGAAGGGAGGCCCGTGCCCAGGATTGGGACGTCAAAAGGGCTAAATTATTATCATTATTATTAATGTAACAAAGTCTGCCAGCAAGCGTACGACTAGGATGTTAAGCAGTCAACGCAGCTTATAGATGCTTGTAATACCAAAGGCATTGGTCGCACTGTGCTGTCCTGGGGTATTCACAGTCGACGGATAGATTCCGTGTCAGAAACAACAGCTTCTAACCGTCTTCTAAATCATTTGTAAAAGAAAAGTGGAAGCTGTCGTCTGCGATTGATTAAGCCTTGCCGTGGCTCATAGGTTACTCCCGTGGCCCAACGACTCAATAGGGTTTGGCCCACCGATGTCCCCCGTGGCTACAATGAAACACTTCTTTTTTGCGTGGCTTTCAACGCGTTAAGAGCCGTATCTTTTATTATTATTATTATTATTAGGAGCCTGTAGTGTCCCACTGCTGGGCAAAGGCCTCCCCTCCCTTCTTCCATATGTCTCGGTCTGTTGCGGTCCGAGACCAATGTGCTTCGTATGACTCGAGCTCATCCCGCCATCGTCTTTTGGGTCTGCTGTATCTTTTAGGATCCTTAAAATTCACGCCGTTCATCTCGCAAGGATCAATGTATTTTTTTCCGTAATCAAAATGAAATCTTCTATCTACCGATATACTTGAAACTTATTTATAGCAATAAGTTTCAAGTACATCGGTAGACAGTGTTATCACTGGTTGTGATGATTGAATCTATGTGATAACGAGACAGTATGGTAAGTGTTGATTATAATAACGATAATACCAGTTATCTTATCTAATATCTTCATTATTAGATCGATATTGAAATGGAATATATGGTTTTACCAAAAGGTCACACATATAGGCGTGTCCATCCTAGAAGGGGCATGGAAAAACAAATTATCCCCTTAGGATAAATCAGGAATTACCTATAAGTAAACGACATGGTAAGTAGGACTCAAATATGAGTTCTGAATGGAAAGGGGGTGAAGGGGCAGCTCCCCCCTGGACCTCTACACTATCAAATAACATACTTCATACACCGGCACAAATCTTGTGACGCAAGCCTTACTTGCGCAGGAGTTGACTTAGAGTGCGCTGCTGCTTCACGTGATTGGTTCAAATGCAAGTACGCGCATGTCACGTGGTATCGGTAGTCCAATGAAATACAAGCATTTGTTAGTGTGCATTTAATATAAATAGACATTTTAACATTTTTGACACGAAAAGCGTTTCCACGTTTTATAAAAATGTTTTAAAATTAAAATAATATAATAACGTATCACAATCTTATCGTTAGTAATGCACAGGTTATCCTATTTAATTAATTATCTATTACTTTAAGCACAATAACACTTTGTTGTAGACACATGTAGGTATTTACCAATGTCGCCACCTTGGTCTGGTCATGAGGTCCTTACTTGATTTATGGGTCACGCAAACTATTCTACACTCACTAAACTAGCTTACTAATATACCTAAATCTGAGTGAGATTTAATTACTATTTAGTAAACAAGTGACAATGGTGTTATCTGCTCACATTCTGTTGCTGTTCCTGAGAATGTACACCATCTTTTATTCATTGAAAAGAGTAACCATTGAGTTTCTTGTCGGATCTTCTCAGTGGAAGCGGCATTCCGAACCGGTGGTAGATTCTGACTATTCATAAATGCTTTGTTGGCTTAGATGAATACAAACAATTTTGAGTTTGAGTTTATTATTTACAGATAGCCCACAGCTTGAAATTATGTACGTTAAATGGCAAACGACACGACCCCTGTTACACTAGCCTGACTTAATACCATATTATTAAAACATAGTGCCGTAAACTTTACAACTAATACTGACTTAGTAATGGCATCGCGACGCTATCATAGTAGTATCGCGACGCTATCATAGTGGTATCGAGACGCTATCATAGTGGTATCGCGAAGCTATCACAGTGGTATCGCGAAGCTATTATAGTGTCGCCGCGACGCAATTATAGTGGCATAATGACGCTATCATAATGGCATAACGGCGATATCATAGTGGCATCACGATGCCGTCATAGTGGGGGCTTTGTTATAATAGAGGCATCGCGACACAGCGAAATAATCCCCTATAACTTAGTAATTATTAAACATAATATTCCGCATCAAATTAAACTCTCATTTATTGCCATGCAAACTTAATGACGTACATATACAACAATTAATAATTATTATTTACATGTCGTAAGGCATTTGTCAACCTCAATGCTAGCACAAAATCGCGATCCGTAATCTCATATTCTTCTTATGGCGTACCTGTAAAGATTCACTAGTTTTAGGTATCCGTAACTCAAAAGGAAAAATACGGAACCCTTATAGCAGTGGTTCCCAAACTAATTTTGTATACTGCCCACTTTGAGAATAAATTATTTTTAAATGCCCCCATTTTTTCACCTACTTAAAAAACCACTATAAGGTAAAATTAAACGATTATTGTGAGCTACACAACGCCCCAATCTTTTTTCTCGGTCTATTACCGCCCCCCTTTAGGCCTGCAGCGCCTACAAGGGGGCGTTATCGCCCACTTTGGGAAAGGATGCCTGATAGGATCATGTTGCTGTCCATTTGTCTGTCTGTCAAGACCCTTTTTGTTCTACGAGTCAAATCTAACCCTTTTTCTGCGGTGAACAATACATACACACAAAACACGTTGTTGTTGCCTCTATTTTATGACGACGAAAAATCAAGACAGCAATATGTTTCAGTATAATGTTTTGGTCAGTACAAACCTACTAACATGCAGAGCCCATTCACAATGCGGTAAGGAAAATTGAATTGTCTTTCAGTGATTTAAAGTTAATATTTCCGACGACTGTGGCCGATTCTGGCTTGATGGTATTTTTCATTACTCATACTCTGAAAGTAGGTCTGAAGTTGCCTGAGAAGCGGGTTGAAAGTAATACTTTTCAGGCCCGGGAGTTTCGCTTTCAACTGACAGCTGTCAAATTATAAAAAAAAAACTAGTTCCATTTTCACATTTCTATGGAACCATGTTCAAACTTTTTCTACAGTCACTCAATTACAGCACGATGTAAAATTGAAATAACAAAGTTAAGTATTAATTCAAGAATTTTTTTTTTTAATGACTTAATTATAATTTAGTTTCAACAATTTCTTTAAAATAACATAGATTTGGGCAAAATATTTAAAAATGAAAATGAAAAATAATGAAGTTGGACGGCCAACGAAAAAAAAAACAAAATAGGCGGCCATCCGATTTTTTTTTTCGAGTTGTGGAGTATTGTTTATACTTCCTTGTATTATTTCTTTAGCCAATTCCTGTTTTTATTTTTATTTTCCTTGTATTCGTAATGAAAAGCACAGTGTTTACCTCGGGTGAAAGATTTATTTTGTCCCTCGAACTATTCGCGCCCTCGCTACCCTCGGGCGCCAAACCCCGTCTCGGGACAAAATAAGTAACTTTCACCACTCATGTAACAATGTACTATTATAATTATAATATATTAGCTTTACTTCTGACTTTGCCTGTATGGACCTCAAGGATAAATATACCTCTGTATTTCTGGTCTAATGATGAGTTTTATGAACAAACAAACTCATTCACTCATTTTTCTATATTTGTGTTTTAAAGTTTCAAAAGCCTCCTCCGTAAACTCCTTTCATTAGATGTACAAAATAAAATCAAATTAATGAGCTTACCAGACAGTCCAATATGGCTATATTAAGATCTAAGCGCCTCTAGCCGGGATTGCATCTCGTCCAGTTCGCTCTCGTCCGGCTCAGGCGCTTCTTCCTCCTTGCTGGTGGAGGGGGCGCCCACGGCCGTAGGCGGCGCGGGTGCTTCGCCAAGCTTGCCTTGTGTCAGCTCCCAAAGTACCTGCGTGACGAATTATAAAAGTGCCCGCTTTATTCTTCTAGACAGATGGATAATAGGTTGCAAAGCTAAAGTGAAATCGTTTATTTTATTCAGGTCTACGGGGGCACTTACAAATTGTAATTTTTACATATTTTCCTTTTACGTTATGTTAAGTACACGACCTAGCCTGAGAAAATCCGGCAAGACATTCAGTGGCCTTGCCTTGCATTTTTTATATTTTACATTTTTTTATACTTTTTACTTTTTTTTATTGAATCGCCATTTGCTAGTGGCGATATGTAATGGGTGCAAAGAATAGGTACCTACCTATTTTGGTAAATATAATAGCTGCAATGTTTACCAAGATATCCAAGAATTAAATGATGTAATTCGGACTTGTAGGGCCAGACGCTATGCTTTAACATTATTATTATCCATAGATATTAGAGCTAATTTATCTTCCAAATAAACCAAATAATTTTGTGGTAACCCTTTGCACAGAGTTTAGTTTTGACGACCGCTTGGCACAGTGGTTCGAGCCGCTCGGCTCACTGCACCGGGTGGTTGGGGGTTCGATTCCCGCCAGGGTAAATTTCGCAAATGGCCTTTTCGTAATTTGCCCTGGTCTGGGTGTCATTGGGATCGCCCCCAATCCAATCCATCCACCCATAGTACATGTACATAGTACATGTACATAGTACATGTACATAGTACATGTACATAGTACATGTACATAGTACAAGCGTTGCTTAGTTTGAGACTACAGTTTAATTATGGTTTTATGCTTATTGACAGATAAATCTCGGATTTAATTGGGAAGTTTATTGTAAAAGCATATTAGCAAGCATATAGGCAATCCAAGCATCCTACCTTGTCCACCTCCCCTTGCGCAGCCTCTTCCATCTCCTCCTCATCCTCCATGCCGGACATGGTCTCGTCTAGCATTTCCTCAATGATGCCAGCTCGCATCATTTCTTTGCTGAGCTCTTGCATCGTCGCCGCGACTTCGGGTAGACGGATTAACGCTTGCATTGCTTGCATCACCTGACATAATTAATATAATTATTGTTTATATCCTATGCACCAAATGACTTCTTCGCGCAGCCGTAATAGATAAATGTATCTGACTTTCTATTGTCACTTTTAAACAGAAAAATATGTCAGTTTTATTTGTGTTTTCTCACCTCGGTTGACTTCTGCAGTGATCCAGCAACTCTTAAAGTGGCTGAAAATTATGAAAAACATCAAATTTTAACTTAAGCCCAAATTAATAAATTTAACTTAAGTCGGAGAGTGGTCTTAAGTAAGCTTTTGTCGTGTCATTTAGTACTGGAAGAATTACATTTCCAAGATCACTCTCAGACGTGACATCAATTTATTATGACGGGCCTTAAATTACATAATTACTCTAAACAAATAATTCCCCTCACCCCACTTATGCTTCTTCATAGATTGAACTATGTATACCAATAATAAGATAATTATATATTTCCTTACCTAATTGGTTTTTCATTTGCATTTGCACGGAGTTCAAGTGAGCCTTGCTTGTATATATTTTGCTGATGGCCTTCCGTGACCGGATGATCTCCTTGGCCAGGATTGTACACACTTGCTTGTCATTCTTTGTGGCCGCCTCTTTTAGGGACCTTTTGATTTTCTCCTCTTCCCTCTGTATACCTGGTATTGTAAATATTATATTTTGTATTTTTATATCTTCAGGACATCAAACAATTGCATATTAAAAGCTTAATCTACATGTCTTATTTGCTTCCAATAAAATATGTGTCAAACTTTATTCATTTATTTTTCAAGTAATAACCAGACGTCATACCATAAACAACCTATATCATAACAACAACCAGCACCGTTATATTAATAGTGGGTGGAACCATTCCGGATGACCAAAAAAAAAATGGCATGAAGATGTCAATTATTATCTGGAAGGCTGGATGGAAATGGTGTCAATCACAGACACATGGAGTAAAACAGGGGAGACTTTTGCAGAGCAGAAGGACAATTTAATAATAAAAAAAAAACTGACAAATTTGGGACTGAATAATGAAACATGTTAAAAACACCATGGGCAAAATATGAGCGCATAACAGTCCCTGCCTACTCCTTCAGAGAGTACAGGCGTGATGGTGTGTGAAATTTTTAGTTAATTTTTAAAGGTGTAAGGCACAAGTAACTTTTTTGTATGAAAATGTTGCAAGACATCTTGTATATAGTGTTGGAAACCATACCTCTTATTTGCCTATCCAGATTATATCCTTCTTTGCGTAGTTTATGCGTCCATTCATTTACCTAAATAGTATAGAACATATTTTAAAATTCTTTCATATGTTTTTTTAACAAAAATTGCAATAGTAATACATGACATATTGTACCCACCATTTCTTTCGGATTGCGCTCCGGAGATTTCCCGAAAAGCCCCATTTTGTTATTTAAATAAATAATTTGTATAATTTCCCTATACAAATTTGTTTGACAACGCAAATATTTGACAAGCGATGACCTCATCACGATCTAACGTAGAACGGTACAAAAAACAATAATGAAGCATTTAATACATTTAATAACAAGAAAAATAAAAACCTATTTATTTCCAAATTAATGTTAATCTGTTTATTGTATGTAATTATATATCTCTCATTAAAATATATGTTTTAATTAACTACTCAAATTACACAAAGCTTTAGTAGAGTCTGCTTAGAATGGAACGCTAACATATTTGTTACGTTCGCGTTTACGCAGATTTTGTAGCATGTGTGTATAAAATATATATATATCTAATTAATATTTTATAAAAAATGTTAATGTCAAAGCGAGAACAAATAATTTTACAGACATATCCGTGACAATTTTAAATATTAGTGAAGATATAATTTTTGTTTTTGTTTCATAACACGAAACGCGTAAGTACGTATAATGAACCGCGATACATACAATGTTGCTAGTTCATTTCTTACGATGAAACCCAAAAATTATAAAATGTTGTAACAATTTTATGGTTTTATTTATTTAAATTCTGACTACAATAGCAAATTATTCAAAATCATTTATAAAAAAATCGTAGGTACAATATATTTTTCTCATCGCTGTTGAATGTAATTGATGTTGTTAAAGTAAAAACGGGGTACAATCATTTTACAAAATGGCAACACGGAATATTTTGCTTTCGTTTTGTTTGTTTTGTGGACGCGAAATTTAAAACTATTTTCTTTTATGACGATTAAAATACGGCCAAGTTACGTGTTATAGAAGCTGATTCGAAAAAGGCTGTTCCGTCACTGTATCCTATCAAAAATCAGGAAAGGTAAGACTTTTTCCCAGTGATTTTTATTATAGTGCGATTTCAACAAAACCTCGGCTCCACGATACTGTCTTTTTATAGCGGTTCTAAATTTGTCTAAATCCTTCCAAAGCATCAAAGGCAACGCATAATTGATTGTGTAATTAGCCAAGTTACAATGTATTTGCGGCAATGATCAATGCAATAACAATGTTGAGGTATTTGTGTGAACGAAGTATTGTTTTGAGATTTGTAGTAACATGGGTTATGGTCATGTTTATAGATACCGGCACAAATCGTGACACGGGACATGCATGTTGTTGCTAACGGACCAATCAAACGTAGCAGCATTAGGCCGGGTGCACATTATCACAACGAAACTGCCTGAAATTGTCTTACGCACGGCTTGCCGGCCTTATGCAGTCCTCATAAAGCACCTAATACTTTATTGGATTTCAGCAAATTTCTAGTAGTGTATCCTAGAACAAGGCGCTTTCTCGCTTTTTCTAACTGAAAATGTCTAATAATGTTCATCTCCAACCAACCAGACATCAAAAACTATTTCTATGCAAGTGTGGTTAATTTAGATTGTTTAAGCCTTGTTTGTCAAAAACGGTTGTCTAACAAAATTCCGTTAAAAATACTGATTCTTTTTTAGAACCTGCCATCGAAGAAAACCAATAATTAAGTTGTTCACCATATTACTTATTATCTAAAAGTCAATTGAATATTACTTCGTAAATAGTGTAAAATGGGACAAAATGTGGAATTTGTACTCAAAGTAAATCTATGATTGTTATTCACAGTGCACATGCCCTTTATCTTGGGTCAGCCATGCTGTGTACTCATGTTGGTTACATGTTGGTTAATTACTCACTCGATGTGATATATACTTCTATCTATTTGGGGATCAGAAATTGTAGGCTGTAAGGCCTAAATTCCTATGCCTTAATTGTACACATTACTCAAACTTATAAGGTAGGCGGCACATAATTTGTGCCAGAAACTAGAACCTATTTACAAATAAAACAGTTAAATGTGTACCGTTAAATAATTAAAATGTTATGTGTGAGCATCTTCATAAACATCTTTGATAAACTAAAGTGACCACACTAAAAGATAATAAGTGGGTATAAATCATAAATAAATAAAAATCATAATTTAAATCATAAATAATGTAGAAAATCATTAGGCAATAAATAAACACAGGTATGCCATAATTGCAGAAACAATAGGAAATCAATTATATCTCGCGAAGAGCTAACCCCTCGCTTATAAAAAAAGGAAAACTAATAATGCTCGGCACAATTAAAACGTAAATCGTACGTTACATGAATAATAACAAATGTGTATGTAGGTGTTGACAATGCCTCCGCCGCGGCCCGAGTGCATTGCACGCTGCCTTTGTGACATTAGTAGGTTGACCAACCATCCGCATTTTATCAGGACAAGTCCCACTGTGTGACAGAACTGATTACCATTGAGTTAGTTAGCGGCAAAATAATTTTATTCGCCTTGTGTACAGTGAAAAAACTCACTCTAAGTTTAATTTTAGGTTATGTTTCCACTAGGAGTGACAATCAGCATAGATTAGATGGGTAAATAATCTGAATAAAGAGGTGAAACTTTATTAAATATTTGTTATTGCCTACGACGTGGTCTCTGCGCACGATCTATCTATCTATCTTATTATCTCAACCTTTTGATACTCTTCGTGTCCCGTCACCACCGTGATGCTGGCAGTCTTTTTGGATAAGTAGTCAGTAGTCTAGCCGGTTACCACTAGACCTACTAAAACCGTCTCGTAGAGAGCAGTCACTCTCTTTTAATATCGGTCACAAGGAGGGCATACCCATAAAAAAGGAATGGCTAGGAAGATGAATAAGGTTGGTGATCCTAGCATTAGTCACCATTTCGCAAACGGGTCGGTCGGCGCTCCGCGCGACGCGGGCTTGTTGTGAAACGCGCTCACATGTCGCCTTGTGTCACCTTGCGGTAGGAGTCATTCTTAGTACGTCTCATTGTCTCACATTTATGTTATCCTGGTACGCGATATCGTTATTCGCGAGTACAGTGGAGATATCTGAACCTAGTGTCCGTCAGTCCCGTGCGAAAATAATTCAACTAAGAAAATTCAGGAAATGATGGAGCCAATATATAAACAGTTATATTATTTTTAGGTTTGCAACAATATCGCATTGGGTCTAGCCTGTAAAGATGTTTGTATGTATTGAGAAAATAAATAAATAAATATCGTCCCTTAGCTAACAACACCACACAAGTCATTTTTACCAACTAAAAACGGACGAAAAAACTGCGCGGTGTTGAGAGGCCAACCGACGTGCGCCGGGCCCTGTCACTACTTTTCGAATTACGGCTTCTGATTGGCTGAAATCTATATCATGTGACCAATCGTTAGACGCGCAATGAGCAGCTCCATCTAAAGGCATTCAAATGTAAAAACCGCCAATTTTCGACTTGAGCGGTGTTGTAAGCTAAGGGACGATTATGTTTTCTCACCAGATGTCACCATGTTGGACTGGACTGACCTTATCTGATACCTTATTACGGTCATTCATTTTTTATGGGACTAGTCCCGCCTCACACACACATGTTACTCCTGTGTGCCATGATCGACAATGTGCTGTCAGTATCACCACTACGAATACAAATTATGTTAAAGTTGTAAAAAGATAAAGACAAAATGTCAGAACTGTTAAGTGCCAATGTCAGGCCATTCCTACAAGGCGTCGTAGCCTTAGGCCCCTATTAACTGTAACCAAATTTTGTACTGAGATTACGTTAGGATGACATTTCCAAGATTGCTCTCGAGATCTATTTATTAATGCGGTCCTTGTGGCTATAAAAAAGAAACGGGGGCCTAGTCTGTTAACCGTTCCAATAACACTCAACATAACTCTAAATTGAAAATTTAAACACCCCCGATGCGACGACCTTTTCATCAAATGTATACAATAATCAACAGAAAATCTGTGTAAAGTATGAGACATTATTTTATGATTATGACATTATAATAATTGACATTAGAATAGAGACAATTAATCTAAATATTGATGCCACGGAGGTTTAATTCCTAGTAAAATATTATCAATTATGATTCAATTTCATGTAATAACTCTGTTTGAGGTGGACAGGAGCAGCCCAAGGGAAGAATTTTCAATAACGCTAAATTAGATTTGTTTTTATTAGATATATTTTCTCAATGGCGGAACAGCGCCCTCTAGAATTATTATAACGTAATATTCCATGACCATTAACAAAACAAACAAAATTTAACGCATGCGCGTATCCATCATTTGACACGTGACTTATGGAACGTCTTTAGTTCATACACAAATCTCATATAAAAATTGATAAAATATTCATTTTTTCCAGAATCAGGGAAACTTTTCATATTTATAATATTGTAAAAAGCCAGTTCAGACTATTACTCATTTAAAAATATAATAAATCTAAATCCAATTACCTCAAATTTCGATTGGATTCGAGCCGTGGAAGTTGGTTTTGGCCGTGAATGTGGCTTTTTAACCTACAAAAGAGCTGATGATCTTCAAACGGCTGAACCGATTTTCATGAAACATAGCTAAGAACACTCTCGATCAGAATACCTATCTAACAAAAGAAACACAATTGAAATCGGTTCATCAGCTTGGGCGCTACGTTGCCACAGACAGACACACAGATACACATGTTAAACTTATAACACCCCCGACGAAAAACGAGGGGTGTTATAAGTTTAACATGTGTATCTGTGTATCTGTGTATCTGTGTATCTGTGTATCTGTGTGTCTGTCTGTGGCAACGTAGCGCCCAAGCTGATGAACCGATTTCAATTGTGTTTCTTTTGTTAGATAGGTATTCTGATCGAGAGTGTTCTTAGCTATGTTTCATGAAAATCGGTTCAGCCGTTTGAAGATCATCAGCTCTTTTGTAGGTTAAAAAGCCACATTCACGGCCAAAACCAACTTCCACGGCTCGAATCCAATCGAAATTTGAGATTATTGGATTTAGATTTATTATATTTTTAAATGATCGTAATAGTCTGAACTGGCTTTTTACAATATTATAAATATGAAAAGTTTCCCTGATTCTGGAAAAAATGAATATTTTATCAATTTTTATATGAGATTTTTTTATGAACTAAAGACATTCCATAAGTCACGTGTCAAATGATGGATACGCGCATGCGTTAAATTTTGTTTGTTTTGTTAATGGTCATGGAATATTACGTTATTATAATTCTAGAGGGCGCTGCTCCGCCATTGAGAAAAAATATAAAAAACAAATCAATTTAAAATAATTTTAGCGTTATTGAACATTCTTCCCCTGGGCTGCTCCCGTCCATCTCAACCAGAGTTATTACATGAAATTAAATCATAATTGATAATATTTGATACTAGGAATTAAACCTCCGTGGCATCAATATCTACATTCGTTGTCTATTCTAATGTCAATTATAATGTCTTATCAAAATAATGTCTCATACTTTTACACAGATTTTCTGTTGATTATTGTATACATTTGATGAAAAGGTCGTCGCATCGGGGGTTTTTAAATTTTCAATTTAGAGTTATTTCGTCGGGGGTTAAAAATATACTCGGTTTACATATATTTTGTTATTGGTGACATTATATTAAAGGTCTTGAAGTTCAATCTACTTGTTCCTGTAGCATGTTTTACCAGTAGGCTGATGGAAATACTTTCCCCACTTCTAATTTTATTTTGTTTCATTGTTGTTGTTCAAATATTTTCGTTAGATACATACATTCGCAACAGTGCCTAGTCTAAGATAAAAAGGTGTATTGGACGTACTCAGCACATGTCTTATACACTCTGCAGTTTGTCTCGGGAACCGCATTATTTCACATAATTTCAAAGATGTTAAAGCATCTTCGCTGTTTACATATTTACTATGGTCGATTTTGCATTTATCTATGTCAAGTGTATTTTTCCGTATACATTACAGGGCCATGAACATGACATGTGATATTGATATAAATATTTATTATTATAATAGTCACTTATTGATAAACAATTCTGTTGTATCTAATTAACTAATATACTGATGTAATAACAAGTGGAAATAAACTAACTTATGCCCCGAGCTACCTGTTTAGATTATCTATTAAGTGCGCGTCTTGACCCAAGACTGTACGAGTATATTTGCTGTATCAATACTCTTGATTCCATAAATACACATAGCCACTCGATAGTAAGAGTAAATAAACAAATACATAACCTGTGTTTACATCGAGTGTGAATGCACCGAGTGGCCTTATTAATAACGACGTTAAGGGTACAGTACTATCAAATCAAGGACTATTACATAAGGAGAATAGAGTATTTTTGGTACACTGGAAACTGAACTCATGGATCCAAATCGGTGGGCCCAAAACCCTGTAACGGATGTGCAATTGACGGATGATAATTTACCATTTACCAATTTTTATACATTTTCTTTGAATCTCTTAACGTATTGTCTTTATACTTTTATCTATTTAGATTACAATAATCCCCACTTTTATTATATGAAATCTATAAAGAGATTAAATACTTAAGTAATGTTAAATACCTACCTACTTGTCAGGGTGGGATTCATGTTATCTCAAATCAGTTATATGAGAAACTAGTGTTATCTGTAAATTATTCTGAGGTAGACGCTGAGAGAGTGACGGTCAAGAATTAAATCATCCTCATCATTGGCTTCAATATCCATATGTACCTACAAATAAATCAAATTAATGTGACGGTATATTTGTAATGTCAAAATAACGACTTCTTAATAAATGCATATGAAAGTAAAGTAGATAAGTAAGTATACGGTACTTACTTTACAAAAATTGTCTGTCTGTTTGTTCCGGCCAATCTCCGAAACGGCTGGACCATTCGTGACGGGACTTTCATTTGCATAGATAGGATGTCACTTATGCTACTTTTATCGAATTAACACGCGGACGTCGCCGCGGGCAACGTATGTCGTCAAATTTATTCTTATCAAAGAAATTGTTTAATACTACAAAGTTATGTTTTGAAAAAAAAAGGTCTACCCTTTTTGTTTATGTTTCAATAAGCATTGCAAAAGTCGTTAAATAGTATTTAAACTTAAACCTTATGATGTAACAAATTTAAGTATCGTATCAATCTGCTCTCACTCATGACGTGCACGAGTTATGAATGAGGCAAATATTATTATTTTCAAATGCGCCGTAACGCGTGCTTGCTATTGTATTTTATAAGCACTTTATACGTATTATTTAGATAAATGATATGGGATATATGACCTTAATCCTTGGCCTAACGCTGTCAAGTTGGTAGATATTTTCGTCTGGTATCAATAGGAAATAGAATAGAAAACATATGCGCAGTTCCATATCGGTTGAATGTACCTACCCACCGGGGTGTGTGTAGTTCAAAACAATGTTGCAATAAGATGTTAATTTCATAATTTCACGTTTTTATTAATGGATGATTCAGAAACTTGGTTGGTACTTGGTACGATATTAAATTGGATTTTTTGAGTGCTCCCACCAAGTCGGACACAGTAGACACTTTTGCACTGGTTGTACCTAATACCATTTTGGTAACTTGGTGGATTATTTCACTTTTTTTAAAATTGACTAAATGTTGTTGGCCAGAGTGGCCATGTGTATATTTTGTATGTATAGGTAGAAGATAAATCAGATTCATTTGTAAATTATTCACCAAGTGTTAACATTTAAGGAGTTAAAAATTGTAATACATTTAATGCGGATTAATTAATTAATTCTGTGTCTACATTAACAATACCTACAACTCAATGAACCTCTACTTGTACATACCTATAAACAGATTAAATAATACTTATCATTTAATTAATTTAACGGACTTTGATCCGTACATCTGTAGGTACCTAATACCTATTAGTAATCCTTTGGGACGCTGCAAGGTCACAGATCACGTAGTCTTGCGTACAATAAATAATGATTAAGTACGTATTATATTTGCAAAATACCTACAGTAAAATATCTGAGAGTTCGTCATTGCACAAGACAAGGGTGACCAAATGTTAAGATGTTTGTTTTAATTCTTCAGAAGGCCTTCGATCGTTGAAGTAGGCTCTGTTCGTCTGGTTTCCAATTTCAACCGTAAATGACACGAATGGAATACGTACCCATTAGGATGTTCCATTATTCAATAAAATACCAAAGTATGTAGAATATTTTTTATTTATATGAATATTACACAAATTCGATGGTATTACCCAAAAGTTTAGTATACACACAAGATAGACCTTTTTTTTTTTTTTTTTTTCGTGGGAAAACCCTTTATGGGTCCCCTTCCGCCTCGGGGGAGCGGGAGGGGTATGTGGGAGTCCGGCAGTCGGCCGTATACCCACTAAAAACCCACGGTGTACCACCCTCCGCCATGCAGAGGGGCGCCCCGGGACCATGGGAAATGCTCCGAGACGCCCCGGCGGACGGCCCGGCAATGACTTTGCCGGGCCAACACAAGATAGACCTGACCTATATTAAAATTTACTTACTTAAAAAATAAAGACATAATCTGGTGGTTTTCATGACGATAACTCTTTGGCCATAACAAACAAAGACTTCTTGACACAACGATTAAATTCACCAAATTGTTAAAAATCTGAATGTTGATCTATTCAGAAATTTTATAAAAAATTCCATTTTCCCATAAATAATGGTTACCCTACAGAATTATATCTAATATCCGTGATCGTATCGGACATTAACATCGATATTGTTATTTATATTTTGTTATTACATTTTTGTTTTTCTGTATCATCGTGCGATCCAGCCAATCAGACCAGTGGATAGGTTGTGTGCTGTCCTGCAGTCAGAAGAGCAGCCCCCGCTGGGATATCTCTCCGTAGAATTCAGTGCAGCAATCCAGTTCTAGAATAAGCCTCCTTTTCAGTTTTTGGACTGTTTTCGAAATCGTTAGCTATGCTGCTAATGAGAAGGTTTTCCAAGCCTTGTCTTGTATCTGGAGCACCGGGATTACGTATTAATGCCAACTTTATTCCGAACTACATCGTATGGGAGAATGATAAGTCAGTTTAATTATCGTTTCCTTTGTATAGGTAAAGCGTTTATGCAATTGCCAATCTGTAAATCCGTTGGCACGTGGATTAATCGCATTACCTACACCCCGATAAACATTTATCTGAGATAATTACGATAATTTTCACCTCTAAGACTGCTTACGTAGGTACCATATTAATACCCTTTATCCTTCAAATAACTTTCACTTTATCTAAAGCAAGGCTGATAATTTTAACGTTCTGGCGAAATGTAAATGGACGATTCAGACTTTTTTTGCGGGTCACTGATGTTTGAATCGTCACTCTACACTTTTTCAGCTTGGCGGGAATTTTCTAACTTGCTTGCGTGGGCCACATTGAGGGCCATTAGCCTAATCTAGTGTCACTGGGATCGCCCCCAATCCATTGTACAGTACCCATGGTACAAGCGTTGCTTAGTTTGGGACCAAACAGTTGGTGTGTCAGTCTGGTGAGAAAAAGAAAGAATCTAAAATCAATATACTTAGTAAAAAGATATTCCATTGATATGCTCACATACAACTTACAGCCTAAGCCGGTGGGTCTGGGAGCGTGAAATTTTGCACAGGAATTCCTTTTATAGCATAGCTGCGACTGAGAACTAAGAAAGGGTGTAAATTAAAATTGGTGTATGTATATCAACGTATAAGTGCTGTTTTTTTTAGTTATTAGTTAATATTAAAAATATACTAAATTAAATATTATTAATCAACCATATTGGCCTATGCCCCAACCACTTGACCAAGCGTCTTTTACTAATTGAACTTAAAAATTAACTATTGGTGTTTGGTTTGGTATTGTTGGTTAACTTAACCTACTACTTTTATATTATCATACAACTTAATCACAAGACTTCTTGTTTCGCGCATATTAATTAATAACATTAGTTTATCTATACATACTTAGAATAGCAAGCAAGGTCCTGTTATAGTTAACCGCATCAACCATATTAGACTTGAAGCATAGACCAATAAGACAAGACACCGCTTACGTTCACTATTGTATGAGAATGCAATCGTCAAAAGTTTGGCGGGGTATCGGGGAAGGCGGCGAATTTTGATTGGTCTCTTCAAGGTCGAAACGTGAATGCGCCAATCAAAATGTCAGATGCGGTCATTTATTTATTTATTAGAACGGTCTAATTAACCAATTACACTAATAATATAATACAATACAAATCAATAACAATTAAGTATAAACAAATTAGAAATATAAAACGATCAGGCATTTATCTCGCAGAACTTCAAGCATACCGACATAATCTTCACCATACATTGGCCGTGGCAATGCATATGATAGGGGAGCAGGGGTGCCCGCAGCCCGACTATGCGGGGTCTATGGCATATTGGTCTGTGACTTGAAGTCTCCACAGTGCCAATTTAGTGTCGTTAGCCGCAATAGCATAGTACCAGCTGTGGTACCAGTTTTACACCGTCGCATCCACACTTAATTATACCCACCTTTATTATTATAACATGTGGTTTTTATTTTAAAATTATAATTTATGTTTTCTGTGGAAATGTTATAGCTAGACTATTATATAACGCAGGTTTATAAAAACAAAATGGTGTTTCCGTTTTAAAATTAGCGGTGAGAAGATTTTTCTCTCATCTAAATTAACATCAAACAATGCTCGTAGCTGCTATTAAGTTCAATTGTATATTTCTGTTAATTCTAAGTTTTTGTCGAGTTTCATGAAAATACTATCTGGGAGATCAAATACGCTTGTTTCTTACACTGCTAAATTATAGGGTAAGTAGGTACCTACCTAGGTAGGTAGTTTATTTTTGCTTCCCTTTTCGCAATTAGCCAGTGTCGAAGAAATAATATTTTCAAGTTTAATTATTCGTTAAGCATATGAAGACCTCTGGCTAGGCATAATATTATTCAATTCAATTCAAATCATTTATTTTGTTAAGGCCTACGGGGGCATTTACAAATTGTCAATTTTACTCATTTTTTTCTAATATCTACAACCAGATCGGAACGCGACCTCGACTGAGAAGATCCGGCAAGAAACTCAGCGGGCTTGTCTTTTTACATGTCCTTTTTTATCGCCAGTTGCTTATAATCAGTAATTACAAAGGGTAGTATTAATATAAATATTATAATAGCTCCAGTGTGTTGCCTTTTGATATTACCAAGAATTGAACAAATAATTATTAAATATTATACATTATTAACCCCCCAAACATGCTCTAACCGAACTATATCAAAAAGTAGGGGATGCCTTTACTGACAAATTACTGGACTTCTTGAAGGCACCAAAAATATCGTTTCGTTTCTCTTATCTTCTAATATTTTGTTCAAATTGCCCACTCAGTCACAGACTTAGCAGCAGGCTGAGTAGGCGCGAGCCTCGGGCGGCAAATTTGGGGACGCAATTGACTCAGCCTTATAAGTTCGTATGTGATTGAGCTTTGATTCGCTCAGAAATTGTTGAGTCTTTAAGAAGTTGAGAAATGTGTATATCCCTCACTGTTGATCACACATTGCTCATATTCAAAGAACCACAAGTAATGGAAATTAATGACAAACCTTCTTCCACCTTCCACTAAAAATCCACGTAGCTCATGGAAATATATTCACATTTTATTTTTAATCTAACCAATCAATTACAAGTAGGGTGGAGTCAAAATTAATTTAAGCCGGGAGTATAGTCCACATTAATTTAAGCCGGAACAGCAATCTAGGGTTAGGCTAAAAATAAATACGCTCGGTACGAACCTGTCGTCTGTAAAGGCACGTCAAGTGTGCGATGCCACTAATACGGCAGCCCTCAATACTCCTCATCGGGGATCGAGAGCTATCAATTACAGCAGTGTTAAGCAATTGTCGGTCCATTCGACGGCCGCTCTGCCGATTGTTGACCGTTTACAACCACTTGCTGGTATCCTGGAAACCATCATTGGGTTGTGTTTGAAACTATTAATGTGGTAGTCGCTTTAAGAATACCTTTTATTTTTGTTGGTATTAAACTAAACGTGGGTCCTAGGTTAGACCCTTGTGGAACGCCCAGATTTCAGTTAGTTTTAACTTGTATAATATAATCTATGCACGTAAAAATATTATTTTAGTACAAGGTTGAACTTGGATTGGTGTTCTTACATTTGGTATATGAGGTAAATAGGGAAATAAAGACTAGTACATATTGACTTGACTGCCCAGAGCCTTGACGAAAATGTATGGGTACATATAGGTAAACGCGTTATATTAAGTTCGCCTTGCAGAGATAACTTGCTTCCAAAATTCGACTTTGAATAGGTTAAACGTATCGCAGCAATTTAAAATTGGAAGCAGAGGCGTTCTTTTGCCTCCTAACAACACTATGTGTTTATCTTCGTATTTTGTTATTAGCCGATAGGATCTGATTAAAGTCCACTCCACTAATCTGTATTGACATAGTTTTTTATGTTATACACAATATTATGAACATTTCAGTACAGTTTCATAATAATTATACCTCGTGTGGTAATTGATTCTGGAACAGGTATATCATTCAGCGAACAATTGGCTGTGAATTTTCTAACTGAATTGATTGAAGAATTGAAGCGAAAATCTTTGTTGTATAGCTAAATCGAGAACAACTTTACGGCTTTGACAATAAGTATCTTCAAATTAACGGTTGAACTAATGAGAATGATCAGGCAGGTGACCACACATAAGTACAAAAATAAAACATCAAAATCGGTCAAGCTATTGAGGGGACAAGGATTACAAACACACGCACATCGAAATGGTATCCAATTGGATATTTATTCTGTTTAATAAAGATATTTTATAGTAATGTACAATCTACAATGGCTTGTGATTTGATATTTATTATTTTAATAAATACATTCCATCATGATACTGATAAATCGACGCTTGATGATAGGTACTGGATGCTAAGTCTGATAAAAGTCGACAAAGGGATTTCTGGAAAAAATGTCATAATCTGTATAAATATTATTATTAATCACAACAATTATGAAATATCATTTAAAAAAATTATCAATTGTAATGAGTACGTTTTGTTATCAAATTTCACAAGTTACACACCAGTTGCACTTAATTTTGCGAACCAGCAAAGTTTTAATGCATAATTACATATCGCCAAACTAATTGTAAGCAACTTAGGAATATACAAATTCCAAAATTACCCCCTCCGGGATCAACCCCGGGCCGTCTTCACCCTAACCACTACTCAGCCAAGCGGTCCTCGAACCACGTTTAACTACAGATGCAGAATATTTATTAGGCTACTATTAAGTATTCTGACCCGGGGTTATGATTTTCCCCGTAAGACACATCCAGTTTACAAATCTACATATCCCTTGAAATAAAACTATTGCGTCCAAGAATAAGTAGTAGGTACGATAGCACTGAAAGTGTATTTGTAATCTAGATATATAAATATATATAACTCAAAGGTGACTGACTGACATAGTGATCTATAAACGCACAGCCCAAACCACTGGACGGATCGGGCTGAAATTTGGCATGCAGGTAGATGTTATGACGTAGGCATCCGCTAAGAAAGGATTTTGATTAATTTAACCCCCAAGGGGATAAAATAGGGGATGAATAATCCCGAATGTTAAATTACACGCGGATGAAGTCGCGGGTACAGCGGTACAGCTAGTTATATATAATAATGTACTTGAATGGAGGGAGACCCGCATTTCCTGTAAATAATTAGATGGGAGAAAATTCTGATAGGTACGACACATCTACATTTCTTATTATGCGCTGACTAGTGTTGTTTGATACATGGACTTATTGATGTATATTCCAATAGTTAGACCAATAATATTGGTCTTGGTCTGCCAAACTAATACGTCGGTTTACATAAAGTTGCGCCGGTAACAGAGAGGGTAAGAAATAGGATGTTAGAATGGTTCGGACATGTAAGGAGAAGATTTGAGAAGCATGAGTATTCATGCTTCTCAAATCTGTATATATCCACAGAATACAGATAGAAACAAATACCTTAGAAATTTTCGCTGCTATCTATGGATTGAAAGGAAGATCTAAGAAAATATGGACAGATAAATAAGAGTGATAGGAATGACATTGGAGTGAAGAGGAGAGACTAGCGGTATGAATGAAAAAAGAGGACACCATGGTGATGCCAGATATTAATAAAAGATAATGCAGATGATGGAAACTTGTTTAACAAATTAAAATACGCATAAGGACAAAACAGCATGAGAATTTAATCATGTACCGAACGGCATGCGCATAGTAACTCTGAAAGGATGTCAACATTATCTTAGAAATGAATTATTGCTGGCTACCATTTTGATGGAATCAATCTTTATTATGCTATGAGAGACCAATAAATTGAACAATACACGTTACCTACAGATGATGAGAACTGAAGAAATGGATTGAGTGGAAAAAGGTGAAACCTTTGCCCTGCACTGAAACAATATAAACAGATAAAGCAACATTAACAAACAATGAAACAATAAAATAATTAATACATTCCATTCCAGCTGCCTGAAAAACTACTTAAACCTCCGTGTTTGCATGCCCGCATTTCTCAATGGCGCACAATTTGTACCTAAATAAACATTGAATATCTCGTAAATCTTTGGCAAAATAGGTTACTGAAGACTTGTAGTATGTTAAAATAATCTCTTGCTAAATTGTTTAAAGTGTATCAAGTTTTTTGTGTAGAGTTTATTAGTTCCACCTTAGCAGAATCAAAGCTAGTCCATAGGCGTGATCGTTCTTATCACAGCTCGAACACGGTGCAACTATTGATAATCTACTTATCTCAACCTATACTATAGTATCGAGGGTCAAGCCGGCAGTCGAGTCCCCCATTTCTTTTATGACTTAACTCAATCACTGTCACTACTTATAGAAGTAACGCACGCACGCGTGACGCGCTGGCGCGTTCAGTGCTGCGTCGTCCGTGCGCAAGGGCAGACGTTTCTCGCTCGCGTCCCGATACAACGATCGTTGTCGATTGTTATATAAAAATTCGCATTCTTTCATCATTTGAAATTGCCAGTTGCATCAAGTGTTTCGTCAAATTATCTCAATTCGTGATCTAAAGTTCTAACGTTCCAAAGCGTAGCGTTATTTATTGAGGTTAACTTTCCGGTAAGGTATCCAAAAATATTTGCATAGTTCGATGGTGTATGCATTTTTTTGTGCAATGCTGTTTATCGTGTATCTCCATCACACTGTTATGTCGATTTCACTTTCTGTGCCAACGTCGGTGCTGTAATTTCAAATTTCTCATGACACCCCTTTACACAGTAAACGTGTATTGTAAACGTACCTTTCCAGTGGTCTTTGAAATTGATATTCGAGAACTGAATGATAATAGTAACCGGACCGCATGTTACTCATGCATTAGATTCGACCTGATTGTGTTGCTTTACCGCACCATCGAAGCACATGAGCTGTTTAAAGCTAGCTTTCTATAAATATCGAATGGTTAGTTTCTCATTAAATCTAGATTATATCAGATGTGGGTATCAATTCCAATATCATCATCATCGTCTACCCTACATCTTACTCATTTTGTCATTGCCTATTACAAGACGTAGCAACAACCATTATATTAGTATACTATTTATATATTTTAATTAAGTTATGTGTACTTATCTTCAAAACCATAATGCATTTATTTGTAGTTTTCGCTTTCTTAACCAACAATTCGGCATGCTTTTGCATGCACGCATTACGTGACTACAAGTGTTGGTACTGTCAAAATAAACGAATTAGTCTATTCCAGCATTATTTACTTACTATCAATACAATGTTGGTCAGTTTATAAGTTAACATCTCCATTAGTTGAGTCAACTTGCTTACCAATACTCACTTCAGCGACCTTAGTTGCCTTTGCATTATAATTTTCATTCAAGTCATGTATATTTACATAAGCGTTCTCCAAGTTGGTTCTTATGACTAGCGTCTTTATTTCGTTGTCGTGCATTTATTATTCCTGAATAAACTTAAGACTGATTAGTACCAAATACAAAATTTTATAGACATAACTTTTCTTCAATTGTATTGATTATTACTTCATTTCCACCATTTGCCTGTGATCTTTAATATATAAAACTCCGGCGAGTGTTCGTAACTCTTCTCCATATATCTTTGTACTGATGGGGGGTCACCTGGTTGGTTCTTAGTCATAGTTGGACTGTGTAGGGAACGTTGTGGTCGACATCTATAAAATAAAATCTAGGCAGACAAAAGCTAATGTAGACATACATACGAAATGCACCAATTTTGCATTGTCTTCAGTCATGTGGACAAGTCATTTAAAACAATACCCAATTGACAATAGGTAGTATTTACTTTGAACCCTTTGTGACTTTTGACTACCTATGTGATTGCGTTGTTTCAGAATATTTCAATTACAAATACATTGATACTTAGACATATGATAAATACTAGAGATGCCACGAATAGTGATTTGGCCGAATACCGAATATTCGGCTACGTACTTGGCCGAAGCGCCTAATATTCGGCGGCCGAATGTTCGGCAAAGTGGTGGTAAAAAAAAAACCTTACAAGTGGTGGTCAGCAAACGCAAAAGTGTATCCAAATCTGACAAAATTTGCTAAGATTTATATATCGTCTCCTGGCAGTAGTGTATATAGTGAGAGACTATTCTCAGAAGCCGGTATTATTTATGAAGAAAAGCGCAATCGTTTGCTATCTACAAATGCTGAAAAACTTGTTTTGATTCATCATAACTTACCTTTGATAGATTTTAAGTACTGAAGTATTATTTTATGTACGAAAATCAACCATTTGTGATTGAAATAATATATCTTTTTGAATAATAAGTGCTTTTTTACCATAATTTGGTATTCGGTATTCGGCCGAATACTGCATACTTTTTGGCCGAATACCGAATATTAAAAAATGTAGCCGAATAGGACTAATACCGAATAGTAGCCGAATATTCGTGGCATCTCTAATAAATACTATTGATGTTGATGCAATCCGCGCTAAGTGGGCTACTAACGAAATTGTCGAATACTAATTTAAACCTGATACTGCAATCAGAAATCTGACTTTTACGCTTTTAATTGCATAGAAATTGTCATAAATAGCATCATTCAGGTATTGTCAAACATGATGTTCTTTTGCTACGGGGAAACATTTTCGTTTCTTACCTGAAATCTAAACAGTGGTCCATCTTTTGCTAATTGTCATAAGAACCAAAATCAATTGTCATTTTAAATATTTATGAGAGCTGACTCAAATTCACCTAGCACTGCCCATTTACATTGCATATGTAAATTAAGCTTAAATTTTAATGCATATACTTACATCATATTATTGTTCTAAAATTTCCACATAATGACTCCTTATTTGTGTCAATCTTTGTTAACACATCCAAAGGTGTTGTACTGTGCTTACTTTGCAGTTAATGCTACGTGGCGATTGGTTTAGCGATATGCGATAGTAAGTTACTGCCTTAAAGTTGAAGTTTGCCCATTCGCTGGGTAAAATTACATTTATCAAAAATATCAAACAGTTTTTTTTTTTTTTTTTGCATCTATCTGGCAAACTATTATACTGTAAATGGGAGTGATTGATGTTCATAACATACATTTATCTTGGTATTCTTAATTCAGACATTTATGCGGAATTCCAAATGGCCTTGTACTAGCTGCAACTCCATACATTGTTTTAGTGGAAACCTTTTGACATTGCATATCGTGTAATCACGCGACATCACACCACCGCCAGCCTCTGGTCATTATCTTAGGCATGTAAAAATATATTTTCTACACCTTCTGAACTTCAGATGACCTGTGCTCTTTTTATTATTTAACTTACATGTTATCTGATAACGTACGTCAAGTTTGCACCTATAACACTTTAAATTTGGGAGTACGTTTAAAACTTCCGAACTTTAGTACCCGAACTTTAGTATCTGTTTAATTTCCTTTGTTGTGACCCTGTAACGTCTTAGTGTGTGGTAGAGGCCTCCCCCATCCTTCACTTCTGTCCTATTAATTCTACTATACTTACAAATACTCTATTATATTTTTATGTTTATGAGCTATTAAACTAATGTCAATTTAATTCTACCGATTCAGCCTCTGTATCTGTCTGTTCCCCTTCATTGCTATTTCAAGCATTGAGCCCCCTATTCGTAGGGAGCGCGAATTTTTCCATCTATCATCATCTCGCTCACTCACCAGCTTTGCCCCGTTCACAGTTCATTAGTTTATCGTCAAGCAATTAGGTCGTTATTAATTATTGTTTTCACATCGATAGCTCATGGCAGCTCAGTGCTATCATGCAGCAGCTAGGTATCTGTCACGCCGACGCGACGCTACCACTAACACGCCGCACAGACCATAGGTCATTCAAGTGTTCATTGTGACATCTTCATATGCTTCGTGTTAGTTTCGTTCGATCTCTCGGTGGAGTAGGACGTCCAGAACCGTTGTCGGAAATTGAAATCGACTTGTTAATATTTATTTTCATAGGACTCATAAAATATTTAAAAACGTTTTGGAGCTATCAGTGAAATTTATTATCTAACATTGTGAAGATTCCATTCAATATTTTTGAATCAAGTGCATTGTGGACCTGGACCGGGGGTGATGTAGTGTCTGCTGGTAATTACACAGAAATGGATACGATGATTAGCGTGTGGACTATGGTGGAGCACGTGAGGGTGGCCAGCGGTGCCGCGGAGCTGGCCATCTTCACCGCTATACTCTACTGGTTCTTCACATCGAGGTTTGTTCACTCACATATTTATCTGTCTTTTATTGGTGATTCATATTTTGACGATGATTAGATCATGGATCTTGTTTTACTTGTCAAACTGGACGGCTACCGAAAGCTTTCACTCCAGTGCTGATTGAGAAGGGACTTTTTAGGAGGGAATTTTATATTAGTAAAAAAATAAAAAATATACATGGGCTATGGCAAGAGGCACTTATTTGAATGTATTTTATAAGAAGCAAAATTACTTAGGTATTCTGTATTAATTTTCTCATACGTTGAACAAACTTTAATCCCCTTTTCTGCCTTCTAATAGGTGCATGTTCTAAGGAGGCTTAGACACTTATCGATGGCAAAGCATCTCCTTGCTTAGGTCCTATTAATTAAAACCTAGCAAATGTTCTCATTCAGGCCTTCCTAATTTTTTCGCCGGAATTACTCAGCAATTCTTTAATTGCGTTCGTTCGAAGCGCATTAACAATAAGTAATGTCTACGCATTATTTCCACAATTTGTGTTGTTTTACAAGGTTTGATTACTTATTTCCTACATATACCAAACAACTCATTCACTTCCCTGCCTAGAGTTAATATGGAACCGTTTAAACACCAATAACTGTTACATTATCATAAGTTATAGTTCATGTTTTGTAATTTATTATCGTATTGTTGTCCATGTAATAACATCTATATTTACAAGCACTATAACGTAAGTCCTTTGTTGTGTGATATCTCTCAGTTGTACCCTATTGTAATATTTAGGGTCTTTGCTGTGACATGGCCTGTGACATTCTACTAGGTGACACAGAAAGGGTATAGTTTTTTCAAAACTTTGTAATTCTAAAACTAGCCACTTTGGAAGAAACTTGAAGAACTGAAGGTATTATAGGGATAGCTGTTGACAGATTTCATAAGTCTACAAAACCTTGAATACTTCAACTGTCCCACAAAGCCGATAGTTTTAGACTTTCAAAGTCAAGTTGCAAAAATAATAGTATACCCTTTCTGTTTCACCTAGTATACCAATTGTTGACGACTGAGAAACCTTTAACAGAACACTTCTCTTTTATTGATAACATACTGTGGTTTTTTAATTAGGATTATCCGTTCCTTACGGTGGTGGTGAAGAGAAACACCGCGAAGATATTGCATATCCGATTGAATACCTATGAAGCAAAGACACATGGGTTAAGGCCGTGTACTTATGTCACCAACATGGCGGACAAACGTTATACTCGTAATGCGGCATTATAAAAATCAATAAATAAATATCGCCAGACAAACACACCAACTGTATGGTCCCAAACTAAGCACCGCTTCTACTATAGGTAGGTACTGTACAATGGACTGGGGGCGATCCTAGTAACACCTAGACCGAGCAAATTACGGAAAGGCCATTTCCCAAATTTACCCTGACGGGAATCGGACCCGCGACCACTCGGTGCAGTGAGCCTACGCTCGAACAACTGTGCCAAGGGGTCGTTTAAATTAAATTATGGTTATTACTTTGTATTGTATCAGCGGTTATGCTTTTTGTCGTGCTGATCATCATTAAGGGTCTATTATCCTTGTTGCAGCCGCGTGGCCGACATGTTGGAGGTTGTCGGCGAGCGTGTCGGCGGGTGGTGCGGCCGCGACACTAGCAGCTCGTTGCGGCAAGCGGTGCGCGCGCGCCGCCGACACAACCAATACGGAGATGTTTATAGCAAAGTGGATGCTGATGTTACTGTGAGTATTCTTCACAGATATAGATTTACATAGACAACGCAAGTATCACGATTTGTATTGAATCCAAACGTGCCGAATTTTTAACACCTACTGTGACGGGAACTCCAAACCGATTCAAAGACACCGATGCCGCCGATGCCCCTCCGCTCATACTAATATTTTTTATATCTGTAGTCTTGCGGACTGTAAGTTAGCGGCGACCAACCTTGACGCTTGGTCGGGGTTTCGTATACGCGAATTACATGCATTTGCGTTATCTATGTAAATCTATATCTGTGGTATTCTTCTTAGTTATATGGTAGTTGTTTACTGGACTGATTGAAGTGAATCTCCCGAGGACAGTATCAACTCTGATAGACTCGAAAGGAGTCTCTTCTCGATTCTACTGAAGTAATATTTTTGAAACCATCGTCTACAATTCAGATTCTAGCGATTGTTATCGTGGTTGTTTTGGTTTGACATTCAGCAATCAAAATATTATGTTAAATTAACACTCTTGGATAATGGTTCCAGTGTAAGATGTGATGTGATACGATTGGTATAATGGAATTGATGATAAAGTCTATATACCAAAATATTTCTAAATTAAACATTTTGAAAACCTTCGATGCGACGACTCTTTAAACTACAAAAGAGCTGATAATTGTCAAACGGCTGAACCGATTTTCATGAAACATAGCTAAGAACATAGAATACCTTGCTAACAAAAAAAAAAAACTGTTTATCCGCTTAGGCGCTACGATGCCACAGACAGACATACAGAAACCCATGTTGAACTTATAACACCCCTTTTCGTTCGTCGGAAATATTACATTTTGCTCAGTGCCTTGAAACTTAGTTGCTAGGTACAGAACACATCAATAACTAGCTGAAGGAATTCTCCGAGCAATTTTGACCGTCCAATTTGTGCTTGCAAATTTGAACTAAACACGATAGAGATATTCTTGAAAAATACAGCCGCAAAGTTTTGACTACATTTCTTCCTTGGTCTTAAACTTAGACTTGGCATAGCGTATGAGAATGAACATTGACAAAAAAAGCAAACATTGCAATCTATAAATAACAGATATGCGGTTAACTGTCCTATCTATCTATCTATATATATAAAACTCAAAGGTGACTGACTGATCTATCAACGCACAGCCCAAACCACAGGACGGATCGGGCTGAAATTTGGCATGCAGGTAGATGTTATGACGTAGGCATCCGCTAAGAAAGGATTTTGATTAATTCTACCCCCAAGGGGATAAAATAGGGGATGAAAGTTTGTATGAAACTTTGTCAATTAAATTCCACGCGGACGAAGTCGCGGGCACAGCTAGTTCTTAATAATGTGAATAGGTATTGCGCAAACAACACCGCAATCATTGCGTAACAGTGCCTGAATGAGTGTATGTAGCGGGCACATCAGAAAATACATCCTCGTAACGTTTATATCATTTACTAGCGGCCCGCCCCGGCTTCGCACGGATCCCAATTTTTTTTTTTAATATATTATAGCCTATGTCACCCGGGGATAGTGTAGCTTCCCAACAGTGAAAGAATTTTCCAAATCGGTTCAGTAGTTTCGGAGCCTATTCATTACAATCAAACAAACAAAGTTTTCCTCTTTATAATATTAGTATGACAAGCGCTTGTAGTAACACGGGTAATGTCACCGCCTCACCGGCGATTCGTCATGACACTCCGTTTAAACTAGCGATGGATTTCACAGGTAGCGGGTGAAAATCATATTATATACGTTTTCATAAGTACTGTTACTGACATAGGCAGAAACTGTTAAAAATAATTGCAATTAAATCGCAAAGAGTTCGGTGCCGACCCGGCTTTGATGATAATTGATAAGTAAATCAGCGCCCAGCGACGGCTAAGGATCAAGTTACATAGTGAAAAATCACAAAGAATAAAATTAATGTCTGCGAAAAATCACAGGTGAAATAACAATGAAACTAAAACATAATTTCACGTAATGAATATGAATTTAAAGTCGCAATAATTGCTATACCTAGTTTATGCACAACTATTTGGGCAATAGTGTGAAATTGTTATATAAACGGTGTAATCTGCACGTTGTTTACGACCCACTTTTCTAATATTCTATTTTAACACTTGAATCTAACGGTATTAAGTTGCATTTCGTGACGGACATCACTATCGTTGCGAAATGTTATGGTCACGCTCGCCAAGTTCTGACATATTGCAAGATTTTTCATCATAATAACATTATAATGATTTACTTAAACAATGCTGTGAAATTGTATCTATTGATAATTTTTTTATAAAAAAACATCCAGCGCATGAGTTGATTGGTTGATAATGAACGTGATGTATGTAAGGGTACCATCACACCTATCGATAAAAAAGCCGAGCAATATTCAAGCAGATCGACTTGGTATAGTAAAAACTGTGGATCGACATTTCATTCCGACCGCTGATGTATCTGTGTAGTATAACGATAATATTTCTTCTTTCTGCAGGCCCGAACGACGTCTCTATATAGAGTGAAAGAGGGCCCCGTAGTACCCGCTCCTCAGCCCCAAACTCGCCCACCAGCTGGCCTGGCGTGCGCGAGATGTGCCCCTTTGTCCAGGGTAAGTCCAACATCCTCTTATTATTCATCTTTATCTAGCCCTTTTACACCTGCGTCACTTTTTGTTATTGTCAACCTTATCGTTTAACATTTCGTAATGTATTCATAGATATTAATATAGCTGCATGGATAACATATAAATGTAGAACGATAAAGGTCATTTTGAAGGACGGCATACAACACGTTGTTGTGTTAAGTCAATCGTGAAATGTTTATGGCCCAAGATCATCTCCCTGAGGTATGCCTATAGAATATTACAGATGTATCGCCGTAGCTGCCGTGTAATTATGCGAGCTTAACCGTTATATTATAATAGGAATAACTTACGAGTATACTAAGGTTATAATCGTTAAATTAAATATAATTACAATTAAACTTTATTGTGTAGGCTATCGAATGCTTTTGTAAAAAATATCAATACAAAAATTACCTATTTATAACATTAAATACAAATCATTACTTGTTTTATTGTTAGTTTCAATGCATTTTGAATGCGATTAGAAACAAATAGACACGCAATTCTTTGTTCAGTAGATCAGACAATATGTGTGTTGCATGTCGGTTAATGTACAATGTGGTTGAGTACAAAGTCTAGTAAGTACACGTTTTCATGTTATCAATTCTTTGTGTTTCTCCTTGGTGTGATACATTGACTCTTCCGTATACGACTTAATATAAAACTTCCGCTTATCAGTTTTACGCACAAAAAATATAGGTCATCTATGAACATTCATTTAATAATATTTATGAACTAGTGACATGTTTTCAGCGAAATTAACGATCAGGATTAATGGGTTCACGAGAACATGTTCTGAGCCGAATTCAGATACTGATAAGTGCCTATCTAATCTTCTAAATACGCTAAGTCCCTGACATTATTTCACTTCGGTAATTATGAAAAGTCTTTCAATCAGTCAACGTTCTAACATATTGATGTTTTCTGGAGGCTATCTGACTTCTTGACCTAGAATTGGTTTATGTGCTACGTCTTGAACTGAATTTAAATGAACACCTTGTTGATAGTAAATTTGTGGGTGTTTTCGCCTGCAGATCTGATCTTCCTCCTCCCAATAGAATGGTTAAGATTTTTTTGTTTACTAAGGATTTCTTGTCTTAGTAAAAAAATTTTGTCCTAATCATTGACGCATATTATATTGACGTCTGATGTTTTTACTGCATCATTTAGGTAATATTTTTTGCATCTTTTATAAATAATTACAACCCTATGATGTCGATTCCGATTATTTTCCTCAACAAGAAGTTTTTAACTGTTGGATTTCTTATAATTATTTGTATTTTGATATTTCTTTCTTATAATTATCGGGGTTGTTCTCACTTAAGAGTGGTTTTGTTCACACCTATTGATCGAACGATGTTCTATGAAGAAATAAACTATCGGAGGACGTCGAATCGTCTCGTTTTACCGTTGATCCATGGATTGGTTTGCAACAATTGTAGTATGTTCAATACACTTCCTTGTATACCCTCTTTTATCACCTCACTTAAAATTGTATTAATGGTGGATGATGAAAAACGTCTCCTTACAGGACAATGCCTTTGTTTCAGTAACTGTATCATTTTCGCGATAGCTTTGTGCACCCACACTTGTGTGATAACAAGTGTTTCCTATCGGACTTCGAACAGTCCAGATAAAGGTGTCCCTTTGTGCAGTGTGCGACGGGTATCGGTGACCTTTCGTTCTCAAAGACTATATGCTAATACATTTCAAAGTCATTCATGTCCTCAAATGGATCGTACTAAACATATTATCATCATTCTTATATGTATAGGTGTTAAAGAAGCTTAGCCACTTACTTGCTAATACATTACCATTAAAAAAATTCAAATGTGGTAAATAATTAAGAATACAATTTCAGTAGTGGCTTCGATAAAAATTACTCTGTCTGGTCTATTTTTGGTTCCATTTGTTATGTTTTATTCACCTTTAGAATTATTTGCGCCTTGTTTCCTTCTTTCTGTTGCTCTTGTATTGAAAGTTCTACAACCGTGCCTATGTCTATACGTTTATTAACTTGATCAATGTTTCTGTGGCGTTTTCCTTCGCACGTTATCTTCCAATATCGTCGAGATTCTCAATACGCTGAGTTCACTGACATTATATTATACACATTGGATTTATTGTTACTATATAAAACTTCCATCTGGTTTTTATAACGTGCGACCTGATTATAGAGTTTTTGTTTTTGGTAAATTATCTAGTAAGATTTTATTATACCCACGTCTACGTCTCATCAGTGCCCAGCGTTGGGCATCGACCTCTTTCGTCTGAACTAATCATACAGCTAGAAGTAATTGCCGGAACCACAAAACTATCTACGATTTGACGATGTTCACTGTGAAGTTTGCGGCTTTGAACCATGCTCAAAATGTACGCAATACCGTATTATTTATAATCTACTAGCGACCCGCCCCGGCTTCCCACGGCTTTCTCTACTATTTGCAAATTTAATTAGAATGTATCAATACATAGTATAAAACAAAGTCGCTTCCCGCTGTCTGTATGTCCCTATGTATGCTTAGATCTATAAAACTACGCAATGGATTTTCATGCGGTTTTTTTTAATAGATAGAGTGATTCAAGAGGAAGGTTTATATGTATAATACATTCTAATTAAATTTGCAAATAGTAGAGAAAGCTGTGCGAAGCCGGGGCGGGTCGCTAGTTATACATATAAACCTTCCTCTTGAATCACTATCTATTAAAAAAACCGCATCAAAATCCGTTGCGTAGTTTTATAGATCTAAGCATACATAGGGACATACAGACAGCGGGAAGCGACTTTGTTTTATACTATGTATTGATATTGGTCCTGTTTCAATTTCTATTTGTCTACTGTCAACCATGTAAATAAATAAATAAATAAATGTCTGTGGGCATCATTTAAATCAAAATTCCATTGGGTCATTGCTACTATTGTCCGTGCGTTTATTGCTAACTAATAGTAAAACAAAAAGTACATTGTTCTGAAGCATTAAACTCAGCGTAGATGATATTAACCGTGCTATCGGATGCGTAATTTACAAGTGTAATCCCGACCTTACGGTATCCCCCACGGCCGAGTGCGCGTGCGCCGAATAACTAATATCATAGCATACGCTTTACATACCTTTCTGACATGGTATTTGATGGTGTTGATTTTGAACTAATTTTAGAATACTCCTTTTACGTTGGGAACACAAAATACTAATAGCCAAATGTTTGTGCACTGCACTGCACTTCAGCCAACCCCTTCGGGGGTATACAGGCATGATAGTGTACATTAATCCACCCCCCACCACCAACCTTCTTCTTCTTACTACCCTTTTAAGCATTGACATTTGACACTGACAGATGTAGTGACAGATTACGTCACCCGCATCAAGCGACATCTCGTGAGCAAATTTTGACCGCATTAACCAACAACTTGCCTGCCTATATATTTAGCGCATCTATGAACTAACCAGTAACCGTTATCCGTTCTTGCATTCCCGCCCACCGGCCGCCCGGCTGTTTCGTACAATGACCTGGCTAAGGTAATCATCACCAGTCTTTCAATTGTTTAACAATGTTAAAACAATTTGCAATCCTTCCTAGTGAAAGTCAAATTAAACTATTTACTTACATTATTTATGGCAAAGTCGGTTAACAAATTGGAGGCGTCAATAGCCTAGTGGTTAGAGGGGCCGTCCTCGTAGCTAAGAGGTTCCGGGTTCGATCCCCATCCTGGCCATTAAACTATTGACGTGAGCCCACTCCTAGCACAAGCATTAGCTTAGTTGGAGGGGATGTGATAAACACACATTGCTAGTAATCTTTAAAAAAAAAGTGTTCTGTCCGTCTGATATTAAGTAGTTACCATAGCTCATAGATGCTTGCAATACCAGAGGCAATGCTTGCACGATGTCGACCTGAAGCTGGGTGGGACAGGGGTAGTTGAAGAGGGTTGGGCCTCCGGCTCTCCCACTCACCATACGAAAGGCAGCTATAATAGCAACTTTACGCTGGTTTTCTGTGAGAGAGTGTTACAACCCGTTCGAGCCAGCTCGTATATCAGCTGTAGCCAGGTGGCCACAGCTTGGACCTACCACCGTAGATCTGATGGGAGTGAGACAAACTGATAGGGGTTAGTCTTCTGGCTCAAATCATTACAGCTTGGCCCTGCCGCCGTTGAACCTGCCTTTTTAACCCCCGACGAAAAAAGAGGGGTGTTATAAGTTTAACATGTGTATCTGTGTGTCTGTGTATCTGTGTATCTGTGTGTCTGTCTGTGGCAACGTAGCGCCCAAGCTGATGAACCGATTTCAATTGTGTTTCTTTTGTTAGATAGGTATTCTGATCGAGAGTGTTCTTAGCTATGTTTCATGAAAATCGGTTCAGCCGTTTGAAGATCATCAGCTCTTTTGTAGGTTAAAAAGCTACATTCACGGCCAAAACCAACTTCCACGGCTCGAATCCAATCGAAATTTGAGATTATTGGATTTCGATTTATTATATTTTTAAATGATCGTAATAGTCTGAACTGGCTTTTTACAATATTATAAATATGAAAAGTTTCCCTGATTCTGGACAAAATGTATATTTTATCAATTTTTATATGAGATTTGTGTATGAACTAAAAACCGTTCCATTAGTCACGTGTCAAATGATGGATACGCGCATGCGTTAAATTTTGTTTGTTTTGTTAATGGTCATGGAATATTACGTTATAATAATTCTAGAGGGCGCTGCTCCACCATTGAGAAAAAATAAAAAAAAAACAAATCGTATTAAAATAATTTTAGCGTTATTGAAAATTCTTGCCCTGGGCCGCTCCCGTCCACCTCAACCAGAGTTATTACATGAAATTGAATCATAATTGATAATATTTTACTAGGAATTAAACCTCCGTGGCATCAATATTTACATTCGTTGTCTATTCTAATGTCAATTATTATAATGTCATAACAAAATAATGTCTCATACTTTTACACAGATTTTCTGTTGATTATTGTATACATTTGATGAAAAGGTCGTCGCATCGGGGGTTATTAAATTTTCAATTTAGAGTTATACACATTATATTTCTTTAATGGCAGTAATAGCCGATTGGTTAAGCACGCGTCTTGCGGGCACCAGGTCTTGGGTTCAAACCCCGGCTCGCACCTCTGGATTTTTCGAAATCAATGTGCGAATCATAATTTCTATATGATTATCACTTGCTTCCGGTGAAGGAAAACATCGTGAGGATATCTGCATGTCTTAGAAGATCTAACAAATTTTCGGAAGACATGTGAAATCCGCCAATCCGCTCTGGGCCAGCGTGGATTATGGCCTGAATCCCCCTCGTGCTGAGGGGAGGCCCGTGCCCAGGAGTGGGGCGGCAAAAGGGCTAAATTATTATATATTTCTTTAGTGACCTACGTGCTCAGTACAAGGGCGATATTATTTATAGGATGTGCTTGACGTCATCAGCCATAACTTAAAATCCCATGACCTGAAAGTTGAATGTAATAAAAATACGTACAATTGCGCATCATCGATGTCAAGGATGCTGTAAAATGTCACGAACATTATCTAGTATGTTCTGCGCATTATTGGAGAAAAGTGGTCAAGTCAGATAATAATTATAATTTAATAATAATTTAGCCCTTTTGACGTCCCACTCCTGGGCACGGGCCTCCACTCAACACAAGGGAAACTTCACAGAGGTACTACCAGTCGAGGTAGCGATCCTATCCGGTGGTAGTTATAAGAGAAATATGTAAAAATTACAATTTTTAAGTGCCCCCGTAGGCCTAAACAAAATAAACGCTTTGACTATGACTTTGACAATTTTTTTTATTTTATTTTTTATCTGGACTACATGTTGTTGGCCAGAGTGTCCATAACAACTTCACCCGGACAGAGGGCGAGCGCAAGTGCGCTCCAGCCAGAGGGGCAGGGGGGCAGCTAGCTCAAGGGCGCCACAAGGGACACCACCTCGGCTTGGGCCGCTGCCAGGAGGTATCCGATCCGGTGGTAGATTTACCCACGCCACCTGGCGTGGGTAAATCTACCACCGGATCGGAACGCAACCGACTTTGACAATATGGCACTCATTCTCTGTTAGTGCCATGTTCACTGCTCTCTCGTTTAACAACAAACGCATCAGGCATTGCCTATTTGCTTCATTTGCCTACCGTTCTGTGGCGTTCTAAAACTTTTTGATAACTTGTAACGGCCACAGGTTAGTTTGACCTCATCCCTATTTGTGTGGTTTAGCTCTATTTGATTGAAATCAAATTGAAGTCCTAATTCCAGATGCCCGCATCAGGACCTTTAAATTTCAGGGTTTGTTGTCAACTTATAGTAATCCAGGCACAAATTCCATCTTTAGTATCATCGGTGTTTTTTATACAATGCATTATTGAGTCACACAATGTTTTGCTTTACTCAACACTTGCCAAAACTCATTTAGGTCTTAAAATGACACAACAAAGGACTTTGTTTTGTATGCGGAAACACATCCTATGTCATTCACAATGTATTCTCGCCTTTTGTTATTTTATTTAATCTACACATCTTATGTAAATAGTACATAAGATAAATGGTGTGTCTCTTCTCCGTACAAAGTATTGGTAAATATCTATTAAACCTTAACCGTTTTGTTGAGTTGACAAATACATATAATATCTGCACAAAATACTAAATGTTATGAAACAATAACGCTTGTCATCACCCGACTCCTTATCTATGAAATGATATAAGCAAAGATTACGAAAGCCATTTACCAAGAGATGCAAGTTCAAGAGCTATCATCCCCAGGTCAGGGTTATCATTCCTCCACGTTTGGACAAGGGCGCGTCACGGTCGCACCGCTGCTGGTCAATATTCAAAGCAAGACAACACCTTGAATTGGACATCTATAAACGTTACGGTTTTCCTCTTGTCTATTTCCTCTTTCGATCGGAATTGAGAGCCTTGATCGTGGGTCTGGGTAGATTGCATCAGCTTTATGTGAAAATTCTCAAGTAGAAGATCTCTTCAAGTAGCTTTCCAATTTAAATACTTAAATCTGAGGGAGACCTCATTTTTCTAGTACATTCTAGTGACAATGGTGTTGCCTGCTCTCATTGTGTTGCTGTGTCTCAGAATAGATGTACATCAATTTTTTTTTATTGAAAATAGTAACCATTAATTCTCTTGCCGGAGGATCATCTCGGTCGAAGCAGCATTCCAAAACAGTGGTAGATTCTGACTATTCATGGCTGGTTTGTTGGGCCACATAAATTTGACTACCTAATACCTATAGGTATGTATGTACATACCTAAAAGCAGAAACTTTGTTTGCTGATGCGAGATCTAAGTTTATTGATGCTACTATAGATTATGTTAGAAGTCTGCAAAAAACCGGTTTGTCATAAACCGGTTTTTTGCAGTTTATTGAAACTATTGTTCTCACATAACCTTGGACTTGGAAATATGTTTACCTACTTATTATTCATTGCAATTAATTGCTATGGCTTAACCTTCGTTTTGGTTATCTTATATGCTGCCAAAAGTAAGTAAGTACGTGTTTGAGACAACATTTTGTGGTCCCATACACATACGTATATAAGGGCCAGTTACAGACACACGTGGATAATAAAAAACTTGTTACATAGTTATTATTAGAATTCCAAAAAAAAAACAATCCATACGATGATAATCAGTATAGAACCAGTAATTGCTACAAGATTTCATCATTTCGCTCAAATTAACTCGTGAGTAATGTGTAAAACTCTTAAAATAGAGACTAGATTTTGGACAGGTATCTTATAATTGTACTTATTTAATACGTACAATAAACTGTACCTTAAACTTGACATTTTGAATACAATTTTATTATATAAGTATATATTTATGTTACGGGTGTGAGGTGCGGCGGCGGCGCCGGCTCACCTAAAGAAATGATCTCTAGTCATGAAGAATATATTTATATACTTATACTAGCTGTGCCCGCGACTTCGTCCGCGTGGAATTTAATGGACAAAGTTTCATACAAACTTTCATCCCCCATTTTATTAGAATTAATCAAAATCCTTTCTTAGCGGATGCCTACGTCATAACATCTATCGCATGCCAAATTTCAACCCGATCCGTCCAGTGGTTTGGGCTGTGCGTTGATAGATCACTATGTCAGTCAGTCAGTCACGTTTATCTCTCTACTATATATATTTAGATATATAGATAGATAGACATATTTTCCGCGAATTTCATTAACAATGCTTGGTTCATGATTTTTGTTTACACAGTGAATTCGTAACACCTCATTGAATTACGGTTTAAGTGTGAATAGTTGACCACAAATCAGCAACTCTATGTGCGAGCGTAGTTCTAGTTTATTTACTGTGATTGCCACCTTTCTTATCGACTTTCACAACCTCTCTATCTAGTTTATGATTCGTAACTTACAAAGAATACAGTTAGCGGTGTTGACTGTGTTCATTCATCGACTGACTCTTGAAAGCGGCCGCTTTATATTCCAAATTTAAACACAAAGCCGGCGCGCGCGCACAAGTGGCGTGACTCCGCGGCGGCCAACCGGCGGCGGGCGCCCGCGCGGCTAGTGCGACGACCTCACACCGAGTAAATAATCGATTGATTTATCAATACCTGATGAAGACGCGCTTGTATCGAATGCTGTTCTTGTTGTATTGCTATCCGATAAAGTTGCTGTTTAATCCGCGGTCCGATGCTTTTATGGTGTGTTACATCTTTTAAAGCGAACTACATCGCAGTGTTTTGTTAGTTACTGATTTATTTCAATAAATTTCTTTATAATAAACACGATATTATTTACAAAAAGTACCCCATAATAGTTTGCTTCTTTTGAATATTTATTTCACATTATTGTAATGTTAATTCACTTTTCCTATGAAATACTTATTGAGTAGGTATCGATACTCGATGTAATCTCATTGTCTCTCTCTATTCTGATTAGTTATTTTAAATAAGATTAATGTTTAGCGACTCCATTAATATTCTTGAATAGGTAGTATTCTAGGCATTAATTAATTTGTTTTCATTTTAATTTAACGTGTTTGAGTATTATTTTTGTATCGACATTTTTTTTGTTTCACTCGTGTATTTAATGTCTTCTATTTTTAGTTATTATACAATAGTATGTTACGTTCACATTGTTCTCTACTATAAATATGCCTTTAGTTATTATTACACCCATCTCACTCGTACTTAAGATTACAGGTTTTACATAATACCAACTGTGAGTATTACCACTATTGAAACTTTGGCCTTGACACTGAATTAACGCTGTAATTGTTATTTTGTTCCATGGTTATGATATGAAATTATATAATCGTTACTATTGTTTAACTATATAAACATTTTTGCAAATTCGATTTTATATATGCTTGATTCATGGCATGATAATAATATATTTTTTAATTAGTTAGAAGCGTCAATAGTCTGGTGGTGAGGGGGGCCGTCCACGTAGCTGCGAGGATCCCGTTTCGATCCCCATCCTGGCCATTAAAATATTGACGTGAGCCCACTCCTAACACAAGCATTAGCTTAGTTGGAGGGGCTAAAGGGATACTAGTAATGTAATAAACAAACATTGCTAGTAATCTTTGAAAAATATAAATAAATAGTTTTGCTCCACGCTCATCTTACATCTTTGGTCCATACGTTGGAATAATACAAAGTATGCTAATTTTGCACTTTTGATTCCACGTGTTTACGGCACGTGGCCTCGATCTTGTTCTGTTTTAAGAACACCATCATAAAAATGTCTGGGTTATCGCGATAATCTCGAAGATAAAGTGTTTATTTTCATTATGTAATAGAGTTGATGTGGTACCCAGAGAACAGTATTGTCCAAAATCGGTCTTGTATCTTGCATTTTGCAGAGTCAGTCCGGTCTTGAATCTTGCACAGACTGTCTTGCGTGCTCTTGATATCATTGCGCAACACTACGTGGGATTCAGTGTAGCATACCCACAAGATGGGGGACCTCTAGCAGGATAACTATTGCTTTCTTTTTGATTTGATACGCTTGTTTATCTCTTCGCTTGTATACACGTTAAGTTTGGCCTTATAAATCTGAAATGCTATCCTGAATTATCGGCACGAGTCTCCCCTCACTACGGGGGAATTCACTTTGACCCAGAGTGGGTTGGCGGATTTCACATGAATTTCAAAACATGGTTAGATTTTCTTAGTCATGCAGGTTTCCTCACGACATTTTCCTTCACCGTAAGCAAGTGATAATCATAGAGAAATTATGATTCGCGCATAGATTTCGAAAACCCAGACGTGATAGCCGGGGTTTTAATCCAGGTCCTGGGCAAAAAGCGTGCTTAACCAATCGGCTATCACTGTTATTATATAACATTTCGATTATTTGTATGAATACAAAATAGTGGTGTATAAACTTTCACGTCTTTTTTCTCTTCCCCAGGAATCGTGGCAGGAGCCGAAGACCACAGACACTGGCTCCGTGATCAACATCCTGGACATAGGGCGGCAGAACTTCGCGAACGGCGGGGTCGTCTCCCGGTATCTGTGCGACCTGGCGCAGTGCTGCCAACTGCAAGCCTATGACTACACTGACATTGTGCCCAATGTGAGTTGAACTATTGCTGTTCTGTGATGTCAAATCAAAGGCAAAGCGTTTATTTTGTTTAGGGTTACGGGGGCACTTACAAATTGTAAATTTAAAATTTTATTCCTTATATCTACAACATGATCGGAATGCGACATGAGAAGATCCGGTAAGAAACTCGGCGGGCTCTTATATTATTTTTTTAATTCTTATTCCTTCCGGACCCTAAAGGGGCACAGGGAGGAGAACGTTTGGGATTCCGATTCTCTGACTCATCTATGATATATATAAGAGCTATTATATTAATATCTACTACCATTTGTAATTATTGATTATAAGCAACTGGCGATTATAAAAAGAAAATGTAAAATTGAAATGCGGTTGTGCCGCCGTAGGCCTAAACAAAATAAACGATTTGAATTTGAATCGTACCAATTGCAGCAATAATTGCTACTCTACGCCGTTCTTCTGTGAGTCAATTGACTCCCATCTGTGGGTTCTTCTACCAATGTTTTAAAATCCTTCTGTATCAATCGAACATTTTCCACCAGGTAATAAAAGACGAGAACGTCCAGCGTTCGATAGAGGAATGCGTTCAGGAGGAGTTGGAGAAGTCAAGCGAGGGCCTGCACAACGGCGGCGGTGACGGGAGGCCCGCAGCAGGACTGCAGTACGACAGCGTCAGGAGACGCGTGGAGGCGAAGGCCTACAAGATCATACACGGCATCAGCTCCGCCATGTCCACCGGCGTGCTCAGGTGAGGACTCTGGATTTAAACTAGGTGAAACAGAAAGGGTATACTATTTTGTCGGCAACTTTACTTTGTAAATCTAAAACTATCGGCTTTGTGGGACAGTTGAAGTACTAAAGGTTTTGTAGACTTGTGAAATCTGTCAACAACTGCATCCCTGTAACAAATTTTGTTTTCAAGGTTCCTCCGAAGCTGATAGTTTAAGAATTACAAAGTTAAGTTTTGAAAAAAAAATATACCCTTTCTGTTTCAATCTGTATACGTAAGTGTTAGCGGTAAGATTCCGATGTCGGAAATAACTATTTCATCCTGTTTCAAAGTCATTTGTAAAAGAGCTGGAAGAGGTGGATGCTGCCGTTTCAGACATTGGAAACTTTCCGTGAACTCTGAAAGCTCCCTTCCCGCAAAGGATCAGTCTGAACAGGATGTACCTTGCGCGTATAGTTCGTTGGTTTAACCAAGACGCGTGCTGTGACTCTTATGGCATTGGCATATGGGTCAATTTGACATAATTAACGCGTCTTCGTGAAATTAACAAACTATACCGACACAATATTCCACCGCACATGGTCTACTCGGACGGAACCTATTGTCAAGGGTCCATAACTCTTATTTTTCATTAAAGCATGACTATTACTTTATCAAATTCCGGTTCGCACCTCTCGCTTTTTCGAAATCTACGTGCGTATCATAATTTCTTTATGATTATTGTTCGCTTACGGTGAAGGAAAACATCGTGAGGAGACTTGCATGTCTCAAAAAATTTAACCGATTTTCGAAAGACATGTGTAATCAATCCACTTATCTGCACTGGGCCAGTATGGTGGATTATGGGCTGAACCACCGTCCTCCTTAGTTTTGACAGTTTTTTTTAATCCGGGCCTCTATGGCTCGGCCGCGTTCAACCTCTGATCCTTAATTAGCACGTTATTAATAAATTTTCATACAGTTTTTATTGCAACAGAAATCATAGTATTTAATTAACATTTTCTCAAAAAGCGAGTAAAATATACCACTATAAAAAAACTTATCATACTAATATTATAAAGAGGAAAACTTTGTTTGTTTGATTGTAATGAATAGGCTCCGAAACTACTGAACCGATTTGACAAATTCTTTCACTGTTGGGAAGCTACACTATCCCCGGGTGACATAGGCTATAATATATTTTCAAAAAAATTAGGGATCCTTACTAAAACTCGAATAATGTAACCGCAATGTACCCGTGCGAAGCCGGGGCGGCCGTCAATTATATAGAAATAGTTTAGACAGCTATCCTATAACCCCCTCAGGCTGGTGGCGTGGGCGTGCCACGCGGCGGTGCGGCGCGTGGCGCGCGGCGGCTGCGGCACGCGCGCGGGCGGCATCGCGCGGCTGCGGCGCGCCAACGCCGCCGGCCTGCCGCTGGTGTTCGTGCCGCTGCACCGCTCGCACTTCGACTACATCCTCGTCACCTTCGCGCTCTACCTCACCGGCATCCGCCCGCCGCTCGTCGCCGCCGGGGACAACCTCAGGATACCGTTCTTCGGGTGAGCCCCCATCACTATTATTGCGCACCAGCTTTAGCATGGCCGGAAAAAAAAATTGCAAAATATAATTGCCAAAAAAATAATACTGAATAGCTTTCTTAAATACTTGGGTGAAAATATAAGTAGATTTTAATTTATTTAATTTAGAGTCGCTACCACTATCACATTTACACTACGGACGACTATAAATGACGGAGTTCTGAAGTAACGAACATAAAAAAAGAATACAAGCGAATCGAAAACCCCCTCCTTTTTGAAGTCGGTTGAAAGCTAGGGTGTCGATCAGACGCAGAATAAATTCATAGTACAACAGAAGGGTTCCTCCGGAAACACGAAATCCGCAACAGAACGGATAATACTGGAAAGGTATTTTTTACCCTAAATAATTAATGAAAAGGTCCGCAATGCCCATTGTTACTTACCTGATTGGAGGGGGTATTCACAAGACAGATACCATCCTTCTTTTACAAATTAATAAAAAAAAATGTAAGTTGTCTTTTCCGACTCGGAAACTTCTCATCAACATACAACCTTCATGGTCTGTATGTTATTATTGGTGTCTCCTCCCCCTTCCCCACTAGTTTATTTTATTAACTCAGTTCACTGCACCGAGATGGTTGCTGGTTCGATTCCCGTCAGGGTAAATTTCGGAAATGGTATTTTCGTAATTTTTCCTAGTCTGGGTGTCTCTGGGATCGCCCTCAGTTCATTGTGCGGTATCCATAGTACAAGCGTTGCTTAGTTTGGAAACATACAGTTGGTGTGTTCGTCTGGCGATATTTATTTATTTATACAGTTGGTGTGATTGTCTAACAAGTATAACCAATATCGACAACTACGCTTATAATCATAAGATTTAAGGCAGTCATTAATGACTTGAAAGTGTCTAAATAATTCCCCCTTATTAATAAACGTGGATTAGAAGTTGTGTAGTCACACCATACTTTGTCTTCTTCTTTCGAATATAAAATTACTGACGACAGACAGAGATGGTTTGGTTGGTATGTAACTATTCGCTCGCTAATCATGAATGAATTAGTTATCCTTAACTATGATTATGTTTTTCAGTTGGTTCTTGCGTGGTTGCGGAGCGTTCTTCATCAGGCGGAGAATGGAAGGGTCGGATTACCACAGCGATCCCATATACAAATCCGCACTAAGGTAAGCCATTGCCCTGTCCCCCCCACTGTCCCACTCCCCTTTATTTAGGTCGGCGACGTGCAAGCGATGCCTTTGGTATTACATGCATTTATAGGCTGCGGTAACTGCTTAACGTAAAGCAGGTCGTATGCTTGTTTGCTGAATTTCTCTCTTTTCCCTCGGCTCACTGCACGTGGTGGTTGCGGGTTCTATTCCCGCCGGGGCAGATTTTGGAAATGGTATTTTCGCAATTTGCCTTAGTCTGGGTGTCCAGTCCATTGTACGGTGCGCATTCGCATTGTACAAGCTTTGCTTAGTTTGGGACCATACAGTTGGTGTGTCAGTCTGGCGATACTTACCTATATCTTGGCCTCGACACTCTAACGGTTCGTATTAATAAATGTATTTGTAGTCTGAGAGCAATCTTGGGTACTCTTTTGACATGTAATTTTGTACTGAAATGACAGGGCGCTATGGCGCTCATTAGGGGAGGCCTATGTCCAGCAGTGGACTAGTATAGGCTGATGATGATGATGATGACATAAGAATGACATTTCCAAGATCGCTTCCAGACTAGAGATCGATTTATTAATACGAGCCTACGACACAAAATTCCGAGACCATTCAGCTTACCCCGGAGATCAAACACCTATGAAAATACGACCTCTCTTGGGTCAGTACGTATTTCTAAGTTGGCGATGTCTGTTTGGTTGTAGGTCATATATTCTGAACGGATTGGCTGCCAAGAACAATTTGGAGTTCTTCATTGAAGGCGGTCGCACGCGCACCGGGAAACCGCAGACGCCTAAAGGTACTTACCACTCACTCCTTTTGACTGAAAAAATTAATAATTATATCGCTTCCGTATTATTTATAATTATTATTTAGAATAAATTGTTCGAATTTGTATTTAATAATATAATAACAACTTTTTGCTTACTTTGGACGTCGAAGATTATGGTATGTTTTTATGTATGAAAGAAGTTTATTAATAATAGTGCTAATTTTGTTGCAAATAAAACTAAATTTAGATACGGCCGGATTCTGCCCTCAGAATCAATTCCACATAAGTACAAATGAATTTACAATAATGATTAATATGTATAATGAATGAAATGTTTCCGATCAATTAGGTATCTTCATTTTATAGAACAGATGCACAGACAGATGATTTTATGCCAAATGAAAATGAGTGAGGCTTTGCATTGTAATAATCATTGCACTTTGTGTACCCTATTTATCGTGTGTCTCGCTTGTTCTCTGATCATCAAACTTTAGCTATTGTTAAATGTAAAACACATACATGTATGTTTTAATATGACATTTTGTTTGTCAATGTACAGCAATACATTTTGTTAGGTCACAGCTCTATTCCGGCCGTATTTTTGAGAGCACATAGGTAATAGAGACGATAACAAAAATCTGTGTACTTAAATGTTTTGTCAGTGCACACAAGGGGTAGAACACAGAGCAATAAGACAAGACCGCTTACATCCACTATTGTATGAGAATGCATTCGTTGAAAGTTCGCCGTGTATCTCGGAATACGGCGAATTTTGATTGGTCTGTTCACGGGCTAGCCGTGAATGAACCAATCAAAACATCAATTGGACCTACTTCTGAAAACTGAAACCAACCTAGAACCACTAACACAAGGTTGGTTTTGGTCTACCGTAGTGTATGTGGGTTGCAAAAGTAGGTCCAATTACGGTCGTGCTGCGGTGGCAGGGACTATGCCGTCCATGGGTTATTGGTCTGGGGTATGAGACAAAACGAATAATGAAATGTTTACAATTCCAGCCGGTATTCTATCATTGATAATGGACGCGTACCTGGACGGTACGATAGACGACGCGCTGCTGGTGCCGGTGACGCTGAACTACGACAAGCTGGTGGACGGGAACTTCGTGCGCGAGCAGCTCGGCATGCCCAAGCAGATGGAGACCTTCTGGTCCGCGCTCCGCGGCATCTGGCGCACCCTCAACACCAACCACGGCAGCATACGGGTCGACTTCAACCAACCTATATCGCTCAAGGTATGTATATGTCGCAACCAACTAGCTTAATTCGCCGTTCAATTAACAGCCTAGCCACTTTACTAAACAGCGGCGTTCAACTAGTGGCCTGAATGATATTGGGTCCTGCTCTGGGTCTCGTAGTACTGCCGGCAATGATTTGTGAAAAGAAACATGTTATTAATTATTATTAAAAGTGACACTGAAAATTGTCGACTCGTAAAAAACGGGGTATGTCTGTGTTGCATGCAGCATATGCTCGTGCCTCGTCTGAGTCCAAATGACTGCCCTTCTTGTACATAAAAAAATAAATATCGCCAGACTGACACACCAACTGTATGGTCCCAAACTAAGCAACGCTTATACTATGGGTACCGTACAATGGACTGGGAGCGAACCCAGTGACACCCAGACCTGGGCAAATTACGAACAGGCCATTTCCGAAATTTGCCCCGGCGGGAATGCAACCCGCAACCACCATTTGCAGTTAGCCGAGCGGCCTACGCCGAACCACTGCGCTAAGCAGTCGTCAAATTCTGTACTATGCTATTCTGAGGTACCTGCATCTACCGAGCCTTATACTATGAATATTTTCCAGGAATTAGTGACGTCATTCCAAAAGTTCAATCACTACAAGGCGCCGATAGAGTCTCCGCTGACTCCGCCGAACAACAATCTCGCCGTGAACTTGGACAGACAGATATTGTACAACCACAGCTACTCGAGCTTCTACGGCTCTGACGTCAGCACGGACCACAAGATCATGGTGGAGGCTATCGGGCGGCATCTTGTCTATGGTGAGTTAAAATCTTTCAATCCTCGCTTGCAATAATTAAAAATAAAAATAAAAAAGCCGTCGCTGGACGCTTGGCAGATGTAATAATAATAATAATAATAATTCAATTTAATGTAATAAAAAAAAATGAAAAAAAAAAAAACTGAAGTTTGAAGCATAGACCAATAAGACAAGACACCGCTTATGCCCCCTATTGTATGAGAATGCAATCGTCAAAAGCCGTGAATGGGCCAATTTAAAATGTCTATACATAATGCAGTGCCCGGCTATGCGGCGCCTATGTCATATTCGTCTATAAATATGTGTTTAAGGTAAACCGTCTCAGGTAATTTTAATGTCGCCGGCACACAACCTTAACCTTCGCGGTTATGACGTCACATGACGCGTTTAACAAGATGTTCCCTCGGTCCCCAGACGCGGCGCAAGCTTCCCCGCTGATGTGCACGAACATAGTCGCGTACGTGCTGCTCACCGAGCTGCGCGGCGGCGGCACCCTGCAGCGGCTGCAGCAGCTGGTGGAGCGCCGCGCCGCAGCGCTGCAGGCCGCCGGCCGCGACCTGGCCTACAGCGGCGAGCCGCGCGCCTGCCTCAACCACGCCGTCAGTACACAATACACACACACACCGACACCATACACACATCGACACCATACTCATACCGACACCATATTCACACCGACACCGACACCGTATGGTGGTGTATGTGTATACATACACAACGACACCATACACACACACACACACATATACACCGACACTACGCACTGACACCACGCACCGACACCACACACACATACCCCCATACCCCACACACCCACAAACCACCCACGCATACCCCTTCATACCCCACACACTCCCCCCCCCCCCCCCCCCCCCCCCCCCCCCCCACACACACAAACAACGCTGCGTTATAGAGTGCACCATAACAATGTCACATCATCGTATGTATCCGTCAGCCCTGGTAACAGAGTTAAAATGCTCGCGATAGAGGTCGTCATCATCATCATTTCAATAGTTCAATGACCCATGCCTCTTCATTAGTCTGTATACTTACCAAAGGCTCGTATTAATAAATCCATCACTAGTCTGAGAGCGATTTTTGACATGTCAGTTTCTACTGATATGATGACGTAACAATGACATTTCCAAGATCGCTCTCAGACTAGTGATGGATTTATGAATGCAGTCTCAATGGAGATGCGTGCGGTCCGCAGCTGGAGATGCTGGGCCGCGGGCTGGTGCGGCGCGAGGGCGGCGGGGAGCGCGCGCTGGTGAAGCCGCAGCTGTCCATCGCCGCGTCGCTGGAGCTGGCGTACTACGCCAACACTGTCGTAGCGCACTACGCCGCGCCTGCCGTCATCGGTAACATATATATTGTCAACTAGCTGTGCCCCTTTCATATTTATTCACCTTTTAAACCTTCTCTGGACTTCCACAAATAATTCAAGATCAAAATTAGCCGAATCGGTCCAGCCGTTCTTGAGTTTTAGCGAGACTAATGAACAGCAATTTATTTTTATATATATATGGCAATAATAATAAAGTACCCCAGACAGTTAGTCAGGGCCCCCCACAGATATAGATTTACATAGATAACGCAAGTATCATGATTTGTATTGAAACCAAGCGTTCAAAGACACCGATGCCGCCGATGCCCTCCGCCCGCTACGATTCTCTCGAGTGATTATCACGCTCATACTCATATTTTTTAAACTTAAGGGACAAATTTACAAGTTAGTTATAAGGCCTGTCTTATTGTATGGATCAGAGTGCTGGGCTACAAAAGTGGTGGATGAAAGAAGAGTGCATGTAGCAGAGATGCGAATGTTGAGATGGATGTGTGGTGTAACAAGGATGGATAAAATTAGAAATAAGTATATAAGGGGAAGCCTGAAAGTAGCGCCGGTGACAGAGAAAATAAAGAGCGGAAGGTTAGCGTGGTATGGACATGTTATGCGAAGAGAGGATGATCATGCGGTCCAAAGGACGATGGGTATGATAGTGAGCGGTAGTCGGGGTAGGGGACGTCCTAAAAAGACGTGGATGAACTGCGTGGAAGAGGGTATGAGCGAAAAGGGAGTGAGTGCAGAGATGACGGATGATAGGCTTGAATGGAAGAAGAGAACGTGCTGCGCCGACCCCACCTAGTGTGGGATAAGGGCAAGCTGATGATGATGACTCATATTTTTTATATTTGTACTAATGCGGACTGCACGTTAGCGGCGACCAACCTCGACGCTTGGTCGGGGTTTTCGGACACGCTAAGTACATACATTTGCTTTATCTATCTAAATCTATATCTGTGGCTATTACAGTACCGTAGCAGGAACATAGATAGAACTGTGGATGTAACTTCCAGCGACGGCATTGGAGACGATAATCGCGGAGTCTTCTGGTGAGGATGGACAGCTGGTGGAGGTCCGGCACAGCGCGCTGGTGGCAGCGGCCCTGCAGCTGTGCGCGGTGCTGAGCCTGGAGTTCATGTTCTGCGCGCCGTGCCAGCGCATCCAGGAGCGGCTGCACGACGCCGTCGACGCGCTCGTCGCAGACGAAGTGCTGGCCGTCGTGCAGGTCACTACACATTATAACTCTTATTAAAATAAATTTACCCATACTAGTTTTTGCCCGCGACTTCGTCCGCGTAGACTAAAGTAAAGTATTCTATGTGTTAATCCAGGTTTTAACCTTTTTGTGTTCCAAATTTCATCCAACTCCGTTCAGTAGTTTATGCGTGAAAGAGTAACAAACATACATCCACAGTCACAAACTTTCGCATTTATAATATTAGTAGTAGGATACTCAAATAGTCTAAAAAAATGTTTATTCTGTTTAGGCATATGGGGAAATGGATTTTTTCCTTCGGCTTCGATTCCCGGCTTCGATTCCCGTCAGGGTAAATTTCGGAAATGGCCTTTTCGTAATTTCCCCTTGTCTGGGTGTCACTTGGATCGCCCCCAGTCCATTGTACGGTACCCATAGTACAAGCTTTGCTTAGTTTGGGACCGTGCAGTTGGTGTGTTCGTCTGGCGATATTGATTATTTATTTATCAATAAAAAAAATACCGCATCAAAATCCGTTGCGTAGTTTTAAAGATCAAAGTATAAGTATACATAGGGACAGACAGACAGCGGGAAGCGACTTTGTTTTATACTATGTAGAGATGTATGTATGTGTGCAGCCGGCGGGCGGGCTGGAAGAGCAGCACTGGTCGCGGCGGTTCGCGGCGCGCCTGGACGGTGATGATGATGGTGATGACGACGAGCCGCGCCGCGACCCCGCCGCCGGCATCAAGTACAAGATACTCAACACCGACGCCGCCAGAGCAGAGAGGTAATGCCACACTCGCACACTGATTACTGCTTATAATAATAGGTAAAGTGTGTCTGTTTGTATGACACAAAAATGACTGAATTTTATTAAAATTTGATATATACCAAGTGAAACAGAAAGGTTATACATTTTTTTTTGCAACTTATAACTTTGTAAATCTGAAACTGTCGACTTTGTGGGACAGTTGAAGTACTACAGGTTTTGTAGACTTGTGAAATTTGTCAACAACTGTATCCCTGTAACACCTTTTATTTTCAAGTTTCCTCCAAAGCTGATAGTTTTAGAATTACAAAGTTAAGTTTTGAAAAAATGTGTACCCTTTCTGTTTCAACCTGTATACCACGGAAGTGAATAGATATTATGTTTATTAAAGTAGTTTTAACGCAGTAGTAGTTTCGCTGTGGTCCGAAGACGGTCGCCGTCGTCAGATTTGGACACTTGAAATGTGGCCCCAACAAGCCTTTCAGAGGGTTTCGTCCGGCAGAGGGAAATTTGAAAGGGTATATAAAATACATACGGTTTCCAACCGTAAATGTATAAAACGGGTCGGCGAACCCGGCGGGAAGCTGCCTGGCTTCCCGCTTGGCGTGGTAGTGAACATAGTGTGCGTGTGTCAGGCGGCGGCTGGTGGTGTCGCTGCGGCCGCTGCTGGAGGCGTACTCCGCGGCCGCGCGCCGCCTGGCGCCCGCGCCGCTCTCGCAGCTCGTCAAGGGCACGCTCGACGCGCTCACCGACGACTTCACGCAGAACAAGATGATATACGGTCAGTGACAACACTGTACAATCATAAAATAATGATAATAAAATATCGCCAGACTGACACACCACCTGTATGGTCCCAAATTAAGCAACGCTTGTACCATGGGTACCGTACAAAGTACTGGGGGCGAACCCGGTGACACCCAGACCTGGGCAAATTACGAAAAAACCATTTTCCGAAATTTACCCCAGCGGGAATCGAACCCGCAACCACCATGTGCAGTGAGACGAGCGGCCTACGCTCGAACCACTGCGCCAAGCCTTACGGAAATGGCCTTTTCGTAATTTGCCCAGGTCTGGGTGTCACTGGGTTCGCCCCCGTCCATTGTGCGGTACCCATAGTATAAGCGTTGCTTAGTTTGGGACCATACAACTGGTCTGTCTCAGTCTGGCGATATTTAATATTACGTCTCTCTGTATCACGGGCTTTGCCCGGTCCTTGGAAGACTTGCATGGGTCCAACATGTTGAGGCCCTTTGTGAGAATTTTATTGTCATGTAAGGCACATGTTGAGTTCAACCGATGGATGCAAATGATGGGACATACAGAGCGACTTGACCCCAACAGGTGCAGAAACTATTGCAAATATAGAAAGAGAAAAATGATTATATTGATATGGAGTTTGGATGGACTGGGGATTGGGCTATTGCAACGTTATTATTATGTCTCTCTGCGTCACGTGCTCTGCCCGGTCCTTTGGAAGGCTTGCATGGGGACATGGGTCCAACATGTAGGGGCCCTTTGTGAGAATTCTATTGTCATGTAAGTTATTATTATTATGATTATATCGCAGGCGAGGCGGTGTCGACGGACGCGATCAGCAACTGCCTGCGGCTGCTGCGGCAGTGGGGCGTGGTGCAGCTGCACTCGCACCACAAGCAGCGCGCGCTCTCCATCTGCGAGCCGTACCGCGACCAGGCGCTCCTCGACGAGGTCACGCACTACATCACCAAGTTCAATGTGGACACGCCCTTACTGCGCGACAAGTGACCAGTGATCAGTGACAATAGTGCTTATAACCTTGGTGATAAAGGCGATGTGACAAGTGGTACCCCAATAGCAGATCTAGCTATGGTATGGTGAATTATTATTGATTGTATATTCTTTCCTAGCTGATTAAAAAGGAAGGTAGTGATTTGGCGTGGAGAAGAGTACTAGGTACCTATAAATTAATTGAATGAGGGTAGACTGGATTCTACTTCCCATTGGGTGCTTGGAAGAAGTTTTCTTTAAGTATATAATACTGATGCTGTTGTGAACAAATATATATATGGTATAGTGAAGTGAAATAAAATATGTTGACTACAAGATGACAAAGATGACGGACTGTGGTGGCATTTGATGCCATTTTTTTTAGGTGTAATGTTAATTAACAAATGGATATTGTTTTGCAGAACAGAATCAACCCACATGCACTGCTGTAGACCAAAACCAACCATGTGTTAGTGGTTCTAGGTTGGTTTCAGTTTGCAGAAGTGTGTGTGAGTTGGTCCCATTTTGCAAAACTACGTCCAAATAATAGTTTAATTGTTACAAAGTTTATATTCACGAGTGTCACGCTACCACGCGGCCTGATTCGATATTTAATAGAGGGATAGAGCTATTGGGAAAATACAATAGGACGACAGTGCATAGCATTCCTTCATATAGCTCTGTCCCTCACAGATCTTGCGGTGTGGAGCGTCTTGTTCTAGTTCAGTGAAGTGAGGTGGTTGAATGTTAACGTTAGCGTTTGCGGACTGAGTATCTATGGACGGGTACAGTCGACAAACTGGAATCGTGACCCACCGTTATTAGGCTTATTATTGCTTAGCAATCCTGATACCATACATTAAGATAAGACGCCACTTAAGTCCACCAATGTATGACAATATTGACAATGCAATCGTTTTGATTGATCCGTTGAACGCTCGGGTTGAGCTTGAATGAACCAATCAGAATATCGGGTGCGGTCAGTGTCGTAACTAGAGGGGTGCCAGCAGTGTCAGGCGCAGGGCGTAGACCAAGGAGAGGCGCAGAAATGACTAGACTAGGACCAAGACTAAGTTTTGCAAGTTTTAAAGGGCACAGTTATAGGAGCTCATACCAGACATACAATGCTAGTTACGGCATTGGATGTGGCCACACATATGCGCTGGTAATGCATATGATAGGCGAATGGGAATGCCCTCTAACATATTTCTTTCTCGATAACAAACTTTATTTACAATGGTAGTTTCAAATGGTATGTCGTGTGGGATGGTTTGCGATTCAGTTATGTTGGCTGAACATCCGCTGTGCAAGAGTACAATCACAGCCAATTTTGAAATCTTGTGCAGTAGAGACACTTTTAGTTCTCTTGCGTGTATTTCGTGCTAGATGTTGTAATAGAGTTTGCTTGTTAGTATACGGTGTATATTCCAGTGACAAGAACTCTTTATAATTCAAATTGTGATGTAGTTTAAGCAATTTGACTCTTTATTTGTATGTGTGTAAAGACTAAAGTGTATTGGTAAGAACTCTTGACGGGGCCTATTCAATTAATAAGTTTGGTAAGCATCGGTTTTGGAATGCAATTTAAATACTTGCTCAAGTTATAAAAACCTTTTGTCTATTATTTATTATTTAAATAAAATAATATCCTCTAGCAGTGTCTGAAACTATTATATCTTTGGTATATAAATATATGTTGACTGAAGCAGTTACCATCAAATTATCCCCGGTTTAAGTACCGAAATTCGATATACGAAATAATTCCACATCTATCTTAAAGCCAAACTACACAGAGTGGTTCAAAAGTGCGTGATAATACCAGGTATCTCAAATACAATGCAATATTTATACAAACTTTTGTTAATTAATTTTGGTAGCTGCTACTTGTAAATGCAGGTTTCACTGTTCTCTAGACCTTTGGATGTTCTGCTCAAAGATTGGAGCCAAATAAACATTAATTATATTAGTATAATGTATGGTTAATAGAATAATGTATGAACGGTTTACTTAAGTAAAAAGTAATGATCGAAGTTCGTGACAAGAATCGGTGTAGGCCGCGGCGCATCCACTCGTTGGACTCAAACATCGATCTCAATTTGATCGCTTCAAGTTGAGTACGCTTCGGTGTTGGCATTCTGTACGGGATGGTTTTGTACATTTCCAACTTCGCTCTCAAACTCAAATTTACAAATACTTGCCTTAAATTGAGTAGAGTTTCAGTTTTGGGCCGTTGAGGCTGCCACAAACGTAAACACCTATTTAAGATTATCCCTATTGTGACGTCAAAAACTACTGAAAACAACATACATCTGTCTAAATGTTTCGACAGTGCAAACTCATGGTGGTATTTGCTCTTTGCGCGGACTTGACGTAATCAAACGCTGTTTACATGTTATTATTGCGCGCGACTGTAGAAAGTTGATTGATCTGTGATTGATTACAGCAATTTTTACGTGGTTTCTATTTTTTTTTGTATATAAATATTGTGGTTTAATCATACTTGTGTCTCTATTGTGATCTCGTGATTGCGAGCTCTTGTGACTACTGTACTAGAGCAAAAATCATCAATGCAAAGCTTTTAAAGCATCTTCAGACCGCTGCGAGCGGCTTGCGCCGATTGCGCCAGCCGCAGGTTCAGGACAATGTGATAATATACTTATATGAGATATTTGTATTGATGTCTTATTCTGTGAAGAAAGAAAAGGAAGCCGTTGCTGTGTTAAAATGCATACGTAGTGATTTATTTATTCGTCGCTAGAGGCGCTTTGCGAGTTACCCCCGTGGAAACTTGAGAATTGTCGCACTAAGCACACTTGTCTTCGTAACTTTGCGGGCTTGCGCGAGCGGCTCGCAGCTCGTTCATTCGCGCCACGTTTTGGCCAATCCCTTAAGGGTCAATTCAAGCTGGTCGAAGTGTCGAATTCACCACAACTAAAAGGAAGTTGCACCAATTCGCCCGCATTCGCACGCTTCAACGTTTACTAGTGATATCCTACTAATATTATAAATGCGAAAGTTTGTGAGTGTGGATGAATGTTTGTTATTCTTTCACGCAAAAACTACTGAACGGATTTAGATGAAATTTGGACCACAGATAGTTTATAACCTGGATTAACATATAGAATACTTTGTTTAAGTCTACGCGGACTAAGTCGCGGGCAGAGAAGCTAGTCCATAATAATATTCTGCTTCTGTGTTCGACTCTGTCGCAGGTCAGTTGCTATATAATTCAAGGTACTCTGCACAGTTATACGCTTTACATAGATAACTCAAATGCATGTACTTCGCGTGTCCGAACCCTGACCAACCGTCAAGGTTTGGTCGCCGCTAAGCTGTGAGCGAGCGGGACCACAGATATAAAAAATATGAGTATGAGCGAGATCTCGAGAGAATTGTATCGGGCGGAGGGCATCGGCGGCATCGGTGTCTTTGAATCGGTTTGGATTTCCAGTCACTAATTTTTGGCTGTAACGTCACAGTAGGTGTTTAAAATTCGGCACGCTTGATTTCAATACAAATCGTGATATTTGCGTTATCTATGTAAATCTATATCTGTGGTACTCTGTGTCAGTTGGTTGGTTCGCGAAGTAGACGCTGTTGTTCGTGCGAAGGCGCGCGCACCAATCCGCGTTGGTTTTTATCTCAGAATAAAAATATGAGCATTAAATCCTTGAGTGAATTATCTATACCTATTAACTTTTAGATGAACGCTTCGAATCTGCGCTAGCATGAATTGACCCTAAGCGGTTGGACATTGAACACGTGTTATTCATTTTTGTATTGAGTTAATATAAATAATTTAGGTTTGTATATTTAATTGTATAGTCTATTTACTACGTAACGTTGTCCATTTGCCCATAACAGGTACAAGGTACAGCGAAAAATAAAACGATCGTTTAATAGGAATGTGTTTTATTCAAATAACCTGAAATAAAATACAAGTTTAGGAAAATATAATGGCATTCAGTGAAATATTTCTGAAAATGTAATAATTAAACTCCAAAAAATTAATAATAACACAATTATTATCAACATAATTATTGAAAATAAAACATCTGAACGAAACTTTCTGTCAACAAAATCTTGATTAAAAAATACGCTTAAAATTATGTCTATTAATCACCTATTAATTAACTTTCAGCAGGAAATTAGACAAGAAACATATTTGTTGCTCTCACAGACATAAGGTTGTTCTCGCTTGAGCACATAAGTGGATAACATCAATAGTCATGATACGTCAAGAAATAACATTATAGGCAAAATAAAAATGAATCATTGAAAAGATAGAAATAGTAAGCGATAGTATCAGGCGAGAAAAATACGAAATTATAACGAAAAAAATAACGCCCGCAAGAGATCAAAACGATCTTTTAACAATAATAGAGACGTGACATTTTTTTCTCTCAACGCCTAGATCAAGGCTAGGTCTAAGGTCGATAGGCCAAGACCATTACCCTATAGTCTTAGGCATGCGTCACATGAGAAAGGCAACGTTTTCCACACGATTTGACTCAATACAGTACAGTATTATGGAAAAAGGTTGCGTCTTTGTTGTGTGAGAGGCTCAAGAAGTCACTCCACCGTTTCCTAGATTTGATGAAGTACTTAATATCTAAACATTTGAAGCTACAAATAAAATACGACTTTGAGCGTGTTATTGTAAAAAAAGTTATACCATCGAAATAATAAGAGTTAAATACAATTTGACATAAGATTGAATTATCAGATGCTTAACGTTTTTGTAATAACGCTGTCTTTATTATTATACTTAGGTTTGGTTTAGAAAAATGAATTTGCCATCATACGCATCATCATAAACTCTTTATAAGCTTGCCGCCTCCTGTGTTCGGCTATATTTGGGCGGAGACTGTGTAAGCGCCACATAGCGAAGTTCTTTTTCTCTCCATGTTCGGAAGACTGGAGATGCATCTCTACGTCAGCCCAGCTGCCGGCCACTAGGTTGCAATAGCCGCAATGAAACACCCCAGCTCGCACCTAAAGTGAAAACAGGTAATAATTAGAAAAGGTGAATTCTTCACGCGGCTAAATCGAATTTATTTCGATTAAAAAAAACTATATCCTTTTCAATAGACATATGGGTTAAAGTTTTTAATACTGTTTCTTCAAAGAATATCTGTTTCTGTTTGCCATTTGACATAACTTCCCAGCATGACCCATTATAGGTGACGCTATCCGCTGGTGTAAATAGTGGTCATAGACAATTCTACATGAGTGGAGTCTACTAAGGTCATCCTCACATAAAACATAATAATGATAAAAAGTATTTCGGTTGTCAACTTACCTCTCTAATAAATTCTGAGCTAATACATGTGACTACAGGTGTTACTTCCATGGCTTTTTCGTGGATATACGATCTATTGTGGATAAGCCCATTCCTATCACTGGGGCATAGATTCACTTCACATATCTGACATCTGAGCACCGAATCAGTTTTTGTGATCATCAAAAAGCTGAGAGTACTGATATAATACTTTTCATTCACCACTATTGCGTCTTCATATAAAGATGATTCACTGTTAAGCACAGACTCGACAAACCTCTTCATAGGTTGCTTTGAAATGGGCTTTGGTTTGGATATAATATCCGCTTTTTTCCTGTGGAACGCCCCTGCCACGTGTTCTTTTATATGCTTCAATGATGAAGGGAATCTCTTCCGGCATATACGACAATAAGCTTTTCTATCATTCTTATTATACGTTATTTTGTTGCGCTCGGCAAAGTTTGCCACGTCTTTTTTGGTTTCTCTGGATTGATTAGCATTTGTTGATTGGTTATCATCATCCGACTTCTGATTTTCAGATTCAGTATCAGTCGTATCATGTAGCTCGGCAGTATTCTGATTGGGAATTGATTCTGTGTCAGTCGCATCGTCATTTTGATCAATATCGGATTTATCAAGTATAGCTTTTTTTGACGTATCTTTATTTGCGCGTTCGTTTATATCAACTTTATTTTGATTTTTATCAAAATGAGAAGGATAAAGTAGATCCGAATCAAGTTTTCTATTTAACGACGAATGTTTTGAAATGTGATCTTCTATAGCGTTGTAATCAAATTTTATGTTCACTAAACATTTCTTGCATGAAGCCGTTTCGGTTTCCCAATTAATATTGACCATATTCTTTTGATACTTAGCGATAGATTCGAGTATCATTGATTTTGTGTCTATCACAGGCGATTCTTCCTTAATCAGTTTTTCTTCTTGGTCTTTGGCCTTTGCCAAGACTTTTGGAACGTTTAGGCCGTTCTGTGTATTTTCTTTATTTGGGATCGGTGTGTTTGTTTTGTTTACGTCATCCATATTTACGTTCCTACATTTATCGTACAAAGAGAGATGTTCGGAATCATTGAAATGCTGTGGCATTGTGTTTGATGCGATGACGATCTCACATGTGAGGCACTGAATAGCATTTTCATCAACCTGAAATAATGAGGATATTGTGAATCATTTTAGACAGAACATAAGACTCCTACCTTGTATACCTACTTATACCATGTTTCCTCATCCTATTATGATGATTCTTGTATGCCTTGTAAGTATACCTAATAAGGCTATAACATGATTTACGACTTTTACACTGACGGTAAGAAATCATGGCAGAGCTAGTGCCAAAATTGCAGCCAATACCTATTGTATGGATAGATTGGATCATATGATTAGTATTTGTTGGTATCAATATCTACTAGCAATAAACCCGCTGGTATATCAATTACCTACATTTACCAGTAAAGCTGCTTATGTCCACTAGAGGTGTTGATCGGTATTTGAATGCGCTTAAAACTCATACAAAAAACATATACATATTTCACTTACGCGACGATAGATTGCGTTATTAGGTCCAAACTGAACAGGTTTCTGTACTAAATTCAGCAGATGCTTGTTATTGCTCTTATGCGAGCATTCGTCGTCAAATTCAATGTTGCAAACGGTACACATGTCATCAATGACGCCATGCCAAGACCTCGCTTTAATTACAACGTTATTAAAAGCGATGATGTCGCTGCCGGATAATCTCAGTTGAAGACTGCCTTTGTTGTGGTTGTGGCCATCTTCGGTTACATGCAGATTGACTTTACTGGCGATAGGAAAAAGGGCGTTGCAAAACTCACAGTAGTACCCCATTTGCACCTGTAAAGATACACGAAATGTTTAATGATAAAACGACTTTGGTGCCAATTCGAGGATGTCCCTAATAAGTCCTAACATATTGTAAAGATAGTGGCACCAACTACAAATTGAATTGATTGAATTTCTGGTTACCTTAAATAGTCCATATCTCTCAAGCTACAGAGCTGATTTGGATAAGTATAATTTCTATGGGAACACCTGGATAGTATACCTTATAAAAAACACATACAGTCGAACATAGAACATGCTCCATTTTTGAAGTCGGTTAAAAACTATTGTACTCTGAGACCTCACCACTTTCGTCAGTTGACACATTGAAGATGCATGTCTTAGCAAATCTAACCAATTTATGAAATACTAGCGGCCCGCCCCGGCTTCGCACGGGTACATTGCGGTTACATTATTCGAGTTTTAGTAAGGATCCCTAATTTTTTGAAAATATATTATAGCCTATGTCACCCGGGGATAGTGTAGCTTCCCAACAGTGAAATAATTTTTCAAATCGGTTCAGTAGTTTCGGAGCCTATTCATTACAATCAAACAAACAAAGTTTTCCTCTTTATAATATTAGTATGACATTGAAATCCGCACTGGGCCAGCGTGGTGGATTATGGCTTGAATCCTTGTATCGAGGGGGGAGGCTCATCCCCAGAAGTGAAGCATTAATAGGGCTGATAATTTTTATCATTATTAGGTACCAATATAACCTCCCTATTACCTTTCTGATGCGGTCACCCTTAAACTTCTCCAGGTATGGGACTAAATCCAAGTTTTTGTGATGCAACGGTTTGCCAATATGCACACTAGCTTCCTTTTCTGTACTCAGGAAGCACCCGCAAGCCAGACAGAAGGAGTCCAGGTAGCCAGTTATTATTGCATTGTTATGCAACTTGGAAGCCATGTTTGCTGTGAACACAAAATTAAATAAATCAGAGCATTGGAGCAAACTTTAGTGGTGTTCTCTTTAGTGTGTATCTACCAATAGGGAATCTCTAGTCCAATCGCATCGTTGGAATGGGTACCAGGCTGAAAAACCGACGCAATAAAATAAATATCTCCAGACTAACACAGAAACTAATTAGGTAGGTACCTATATGGTGCTAAAAAATAGCAATGCTTGTACTATGGTTACCATACTATAGATTAAAAGACGATCCCAGCGACACCCAACCAGGACAAATTAAAAATATATCCGATATCTCCGATGTGATTCGAACTCACTACAATCGAGTTCAATGAGCCAAAATACCGATTGCACTGATGCTCAAATGTCATTCGGGTCCACTCCTGCACTGATCAGTGCAGCAGATATCAAGTTGATTTCATGAGTTCAGCTTGTACTTTGCTCCCAGAATGCAGATTGATTATCGGCCTTAGGACTTACGATAATTTTTTTCTTCTATATAAAGCAGTTTCCAAACTGAAGTGACCGCGCGAGCCGTTTATAAACGATCAAGTGATCTCGCGATTGTAGTCCGCTTCGAAACAAAACTGATACTGAACACCAATATTTCATACAAAAAAACAAGTTCCTAAGTAGGTACCTACAATCCTCAAGTGTGTTTTAATAGGGAACTCCCCGCACACAATTTCATTACTTTGTTGATGAATCATAGGCTAAAAAACAGATTGAATATTGCTTATTGATAAATAAATTAAAACAAAAACAATAATGTTACTTAATTACATTTTAATTACTCTGTAGGCTCATTAGTTTATGTTTTTTGATTAGTAGATTTAAAAATAAAAAAATGCTGTTTGAACATTTAAAAAATGATAAGATGGTAAGTACCTATTTAATTAGCTAATCTATACAAATACATAAAATTGGAGTGTGTTTGTAATATCAAAATGACACCTTTTCACTAAATGCATATGAAAGTACATACGACACCTATAGCAAAAACGCGATGATTTTTTTTTTTGTCTGTCTGTATGTTTGTACCGGGTAATCTACGAAACGGCTGGACCCATTTTGATGGGATTTTCACTGGCAGATAGCTGATGTTATAAGCAGTAACTTAGGCTACTTTATTTAAGTAGGTATATAAAAACACGAAACATCGACTCGCAAATATTAAATTACATTTTAAGTTAAATTCCACGCGGACAAAGTCGCCGGCTCAGCTAGTTCTTAATAGAACCGGTGCGGTGTGGTCTGTTACCCTGTTTTATAGACTACGGTAGCTGCTTAACATCAGGCGGGTCGTACGCTTGTTTGCCGACTTTGTTATAGGCATCTATACAAAATAATAATAATATTTGGAGTCTAGGTAAGCTTATATGAAGTTAAATGCTTAATACAGGACGGATAGGACTACATACAGACAGACTACATTACAGGTACTCACAAAACTATGACTTTCTTAATAATTATCTTCGAATTGACAGGCGCGAACGAAAGCTCGCTCAGTTGCATCAGTTTGGGCCCGCTAGTAGGTTTATGTCATATCGAAAACAATAACATCCTGTGCCCAACATAATTGGTACAGCTTACGAAGCACTTCAGTGGTCAGGTTGTTGTACATTTTACTAGGTACGCATTCTTGGAACCATTCTAGAGTAAGCAAATGTTAACAAAGTAGGTAGTGTACCTACCTAAATTGAAGTAAAAAATATAAAAACTTTTATTTGCTGCGCGAGCACAAGCGAACATTATTGTATTTTCGACATTACATAGTTCATGAGAAATTGTTCCTCGACCGACCGATAGAGGCACTGTTCTATTTTGCATCCAATGATATTATGTTTGTTTAATTATTGTTCCTCGGATAGGGATGCCCAAAAAAGTGTATTTTATCGATATATCGCATCGTAACTGTATCGAACTTGGTTGTATCGATACGCGATATTATCGATTTCCTTTGTATCGATATATCGTATCGTAACCGTATCGCATGCCTTTCAATTAATATGCGATATAATGAGTATATATCGTGCAAAGGGTTATCTTTTTAGTAGTTTTATTATATTCTTTTATTTTTTTAAAAGAAACAAATAATAGGAGCGTTTTACCTTACCATAAAACGCTTATTAAATACTTACCTTATTTGAAGCTTACTTCGTTTGAGATAGGCCCTGTCAGTTTTCCGCTTCCGTCTTCCTTCTCTTTCTACCCCATGCATCTATCTTGCTCACTCATTCACTCCCCACCAGGCAGGGCCATGAGCGTTGGAAGCTCGTTGGCAATTTTTGAATCATTGAGTCGAAAACACCAGGCAGGCATTAACGCGTAAGCTTCAAATAAGGTAAGTATTTAATAAGCGTTTTATGGTAAGGTAAAACGCTCCTATTAAATCCATGACCGTTATTTGAAGCTTACTTCGTTTGAGACGTGTTTGTTATCGCCTGGTGGTGGTGGATGCCAATGTGAAAGAGCTAAGTAGACATGGAAAGGTGAGCATGACAGTGTCGGCAGTACCTGTGTTAAACTGGTCCAGACGGTCTAATACAATTAGCAACTTCTGGCCTTGAAAATGTGTATACTGATTCTAAATAGGTAGAGGAAAGGTCAATCGTATATCGTACCATTAGGAAAATAACAATAAAAGAATCAAGATAAGTAGGTATGACACCAAACAAATCTGGTTTATTTGTCATTCTAGACATAATTAAATTCACAATAAAAACAATCGGTAATCGATGAGGATTTCTAAAGTATACATTATAATTCGAGGTAAGGTAAGGTACTTTACATTTCTTAATTGACTGGATGAATCATACGAGTAATAGTTGCCTTAGAAGCGGTTGGCATGATCTCTCGTCTATAGAACCGCGTGAAGGTATTACTCGATCGCCAGTTACCTCTTGATAAAATTTCTTCTAGGGGAAAATTATCCGACCAGTTCTTAGATGCAACAGCTGAGCGCATGCTTCCGGGAGTAGCACTTTTACCAGCTTCTTATAACAAACGTTTAATCCATCCTGCGATTATAGTTCGTGAAGCGCCTTTGATCGGGCCTCTTATTGTAGTGAAAAGGTTGTTGCAACCAGCCGATTCCCGTCTGTTATTAAGGATTTTCACTGTCTGTCTTACCCAGTACCTATACAGGGTCCAAGTTGTTATGGTCAGTATTAGTGAATAATCTCCAACCAGATTGTCTGTGGTCAGCGCTGACCGTTTTAGAACCATATTTTGGCAATAAAACCAGTTCATCCTTATTTTCGATAAGGTGTTCCTCGTCCACTGCTAATAACGTGAGATCGTGGACTCGTCTCCCTGAACACAACAAGAGAAGCGTTGCTGTATGTCTACTGGTTGCAAACATATTTGTTACATCCACTTTGACTGTTTTCAAAAAAAGCTGACAAAATGTCGATATCCCAAATGGGAGGCTTTCTAGGTACTGGTTTCTTTAAGGATATTGATTTTAATACATGTCTCACTATTATGTTAGAGCTAAGTTGCTCCGAATTATCTGTATTAGATAACGTAGCCACAACCGACTTATGTAGGAGAATTGTGTTATAGGCTAGTTAGTCAACCAGATGTAAATCGGCCAAGAATCTGCCCATCACTGACCCTGACGGCTGCAAAGGATCAACATTGTGCCTTCTGGACCAAGCGGCTTTGTAAGTTTTTCGTGTTGAGGGGCGCCACGAAGACTGCAATAGTTGTAATTGCACTTTGCTCCATCCCATCAAGTTCCGCGACCACCCCCACATTTCCAAACTTCTAGTGTCATCTCCAGTACTTTGGGAGGAGGCTGGCCGGTTCTCGTGTCCACAAGGCTCCGATTCAAGTTGGTCAACGTGAACGGGGCTGCTAAAGCCCGAGATTTCAAATCCGGCCGCCAAAAAAACTCGGTGCCACCGTGGGACTACCACTAAAAATATTCCTGTCGCCGAGTTCAAATGTGCCAGTATCTTGGGGACTAGGTAAGGCGGCGGGAAGATCCACACCAGGTGATAATTCCAGGTCTGGGAAAAGGCATCGTGGTATACCACCCGTTTGTCGTTCTGATTCAGGGAAACATAATTGGTCACCACGTGTGCACGAGCCGAGGCAAAAAGATCGACTACTGGTGTCCCGAATTTCCAAAACACCTTCTCTGTGCAATGAGGCAACAAATGCCATTCTGGTGGAGACTTGTGCCTGGACAGGTGATCGGCATGGGTGTTGTAAATGCCCGGAATGTGATGGGGCGCTAGGTGAATTTGATGGATCTCCAAGAGATGAAACACTCTGGTGGTTAGATCCATTAATGACAAAGACCTCGTTCCCCCTTCGTTCCGAAGGTAAGAAACCACTGTTCGGTTGTCGCACTGAAGGAGAACCATAGACTGACGAAGAGTATGGCCCTGAGTCTCGAGCACCTTCAGAAAAGCCAACATTTCCTTCAGATTGCAGTGCAATCTTTTCTCGTGGCTGGTCCAAGCTCCCGATATTGGAAATCCATCTATCTGAGCTCCCCATGCCAAATCTGATGCATCTGTGGCTATAAAATGACTTGCCGGTGGAAAATGAATTGCCGAGGATCGGTGACAATTTTGAAGCCACCATTCCAATTCGATCTGGACTTCGACTGGAAGATGAACTTTTTTATATCTGGTCTGGCTAAAAGGTAATTCAGGAGTCTGAGGAGATTCCGATAGTGTAACCTGCCTGTGGGAACAGCGAAGCTTGCAAAATTCAAGAGACCTGTTATGCTCTGTAGGCTTTTTAAGGTTACTTTCCCTTCTAAAATCTCCCGGGCCTTGTTGGTGACTTTGACAATTTTGTCTTCTGGGACACGAAGTACATGAAGCAGCAAGGTGTGATAACTTTGATGAGCGATTAGGAAATCATCAAATATACAATTATTCGCAAGCCTCGCTCCCTTAGCGTTCGGACTAGCCAGTTTGTCAAGGAGGCGAAAATTTTTGGCGCAGTACAAAGGCCGAAGGGGAGACACGTCATTTGAAGCAGTTCCTCTTTGTATATTAGACGTAGAAACCTCCTGTGACCTTGGGCGATAGGCAAGTGGAAATACGCTTGAGAAAGGCACAGCCAATCGTTCGGCTGGAGGAAATCCGGAACCCGACACACATTGATGAGGCGAAAACGATCTACGTATATATACTCGTTTCAGGCCTTGAGATTGAAAATCGGCCGACAGGAACCGTCGCTCTTTGGCACCAGGAACATTGTCGATAGAAAGCTTGGAGAGGGTCGTACTGCCTCGAGCACTCCTTGGCCTTTCATCCGAGCAACCACAGATGACATTTCGGGCGAATCTATCGTGCGGTATAAATCGCCTTTCAGATCCGGCAATATTAGAGGAGGTTTTTCTAGAAAGGGTATGCGGTACCCTTTTATAATACGGAGTAAAAGACGGGGCGCACCCATAGCTTTCCATTGATTGTGGTAAAACTTCAAACGGCCCGCTGAAAAACTTTCGAGTCAAAATCATCGTCTTTTGTTACCGGAACCACGATCGAAAGATCCTCCTCGTTTACGATTTCCCTTACCTTGGCCTCTATTATTTTGTCTGTTACCTTGAGAGCGAAAGGAGCTTCTTGTTCCGTGTATGACCGTGCGACGGTCAGCGCTCTGGTTTACACGTCCTTGTACAGAACGGTCATGATAGTAACCCTGCGAGGGATGTGAAAAATTTGAGGGATGTGGCAAAGGTGCGCAGCATCCGCGGATGGTACCCTGCTTGGGTACCTGGTGGCAAGTCAACCCCTGCGAGGAGTGTTGCACCATCTTACTGGTACCCGCTTGCGAAGCGGAACCACTATTTGGTTTATTTAACGGAAGAAAAGCTTTTTTCACTCCTCCAATTTTCTCCAAAGTAGTTGCAAAAGCCTCCGGGTTAAACAGGAATTGATTAGACGGAGGAATATTTCGAATCTTAGCTTTAATTAATGGGTCTCGTAAATTATTCGTGACTCCATCTCGTCGCATTTGAATCATTTCAGCCCTATGGCCACAAATTAGCTGCAGTAAATCCGATGAAACCTTATGATACTCCCCTTTGGAAAAGAGTTCGTTCAGTTTTTCGTGCAAATTTTGAACGTTTAAGCAACTCTCATTACCAGCCCATGAGAGTAGCTCTCCGAAACAAGAGGCAAGGGCTTCTCTTTGTTTGAGGGCACAATAGGTAAGCGCAGCATAAGACTTGTCCCCATAGGCGAGGTGGCGTAAGTTATCGTATTCTTTTATTTCTTCGTTCACCTCTAGATCTATAAAGCCCGGGGTATGGTTATATAATTTTTGCACTTCTGCATACCTTACCTTACACCATTCTTGTTTATCAAAATATTGAATATCCTGAAGGGTCTTGAGGTACTTTTCGGGGGCCTTTGGGACTGATGGTTCTTTAAGTTTTGTTTCAATATCAAAATTAAATTGTAGTTGAGCAGGCTGCGAGCCTTGATCAGTCTCCTCAAGTTCTTTATATAACGAATCACTAATATTATCGTCAACTAAAGACTCGTCTACAGGTGTAGCGGTGTGAGCAAATTGATTTCCATGTTCGAAACAAGCGGCACCACAAGGCACGACTAACTGGCGAAGTTCATCGACCTGCCGGGTTAGTTTATCAACTTGTTCGTCTTTCCGATTGTGTTTGCCCCCCCTGTTTTTGTACCGATGACGACGCGTCCTTCGGCGGGATCGCTTATTCGAAGAGGTGCTAGAGGAACTAGAATCACTACTAGCACTAGAATTACTACTAGACGAACTTCCAGATAGTCCAGCTTGATTGCGAGAAACTCGCTGAAAACGAACCGTCTTCGATGACGCGGATGAACCTTGAGGCATCGATGTCGACGGTCCTATATCTACGTCGTTTGACTTTTCATGTGCCTCGTCCATCCTACGAATGTATTTTCTATCTAGTAAAAATATTCAGCACCCGCAGTTCAAAATTGCGGATAGAATAGTAATTAAAATAATTTATAGGACATACGGGTAAAATATTCAAACAATTATTAAATACACAAGGTAACAAGATCATATAATATGCACAAATACTATTCACGTTCTAATAAAAGAGTAGAATTATATTTACTTAATAATATGAATTGAGGGTAGAAAACTAAATTTCAAATAAAACGAATGCATTGTAAAGTTCTAAAATAGGATGTTACACTTATTTTAGATAGGCAATGCACGAACGGTAAACCCGTTAGATTACAATACGTTTGGTAATACTCACATGTAGATACTGCAATGTAGGTACAAACCACACAATAATTTAACACTATAAAGTAATGGAAGAATAAATTTAAATAAAAACTCGGTTGTCTTAGCTCAGCTCTGCTAGACAACTGTTCGCGGCGGAAAACTAGACGCCAATGATTCAAAAATTGCCAACGAGCTTCCAACGCTCATGGCCCTGCCTGGTGGGGAGTGAATGAGTGAGCAAGATAGATGCATGGGGTAGAAAGAGAAGGAAGACGGAAGCGGAAAACTGACAGGGCCTATCTCAAACGAAGTAAGCTTCAAATAACGGTCATGGATTTAATTATATGTATTTAAAATAGTTTTACTCAACAAAATAAAATCACAATTGCCATTGATCAGTACTTAAACAACGCAAAAATAATAATTTTGATAAGCGCTGTGGATTTAACCTATTACGGCTTTCGGAAAGTGTGTGTCCAGCTAAAGAAAACAGGCGTTCAGAAGGAACTGAAATTGCAACAACTGATAATAGTGACCGACATAGTTTGATACGATACGGTAATGCGATATTTTTATAAGAATGCGATATATCGAAGCGTATCGTATGGTCAAAACATCGCATCAAATATCGCTATATCGTATAGTGCTGTATCGATATTCCGATATATCGTATCGTAACGGGCATCCCTATCCTCGGATGACCGATAGGGGCGTACAATTTATACCTAGCCATTAATTTCATGAATAAATCAAATAAGTTCCTTTCCTTGTACGGGACTACGGAACCCTAAAAATATTCCTTTCAATATTGAATACTTGCATCTCAGGCACTTAAGTTAGGTTGATTAAAGAATTACCTAGTTAGGTATACTTCTAGAACTTGTATAAAGGTACACAAAATAATCCGTTAGACCTACATCTGTTAGAAAAGTACCTATTTGCCTACCTACTGCTTATAAAATATATTACAAGGGTTTTATCCAAAACAAGTGTTTATGACAATTACGGTAAGTTTCAACACAGTTTTAACAATATTATTCGTATTACATATCACGGATGGTTCACATCATCACACTATGATAGATTGGGGAAAAGTTAGTTACAAAATCAGTACCTGTCTGCCTTACAAACAATAATAAGCAATAAGCACCTACTCACCAACTATTTATCAGCACAGTTTTATTCTTGAGGCTCGTGAATTCACAATACGCACTAGCCACGCGCGACGCCCTCCGTCATAAAACTAATACTTTTTCGACGCAACCAAAGAAAAAGCAACGCGTAATGTAAGCATGTCGCTCGGCGGTGATTTAGCAGCCATAGATAATAGAATGGACAATAGACTCAACAGGTTCAACGCTATATTTTATTTATACTCTATGGTTCATATTGCTCTTGGAAGAGATACTTTTCTCATGAAAGATGTATTACCAAGCATGAAACCCGCATATTGAATTGAACATTTTGCAAAATATCGGAAAGTGGCTTTCTGATTTACGTTCCAACACGAGAGTTTATGACCGAGGTACAAACAAACACACAGTAAATCCTGTCACGAAAATGTGAAAGAAGCCGAATATCAGTGTTGCCAGATCTTAAAGTTGTAATTATCGTAAGTCACCGTCAAAATTATGTGTTAGAATAAAATTAAATTATCGCACAGCGCCATATTTTAGGCTTCTTAACTCCAGTAAATACAACCCACCCCCTCAGGATAAACGAAAAAAATAAGAAAATTAATAATAAAGAATCATTAAATAGAGCAATTATTCAAATGTTTTGCAGTGCTGAACCCAAAACTCTGACTTTCAGTCTGATAAAAGTTATTATTGTGCTGTTTAAAATTATCGTACGTTACACATATTTTTGATATCCGCTATCGTGCATCGTACCGATGGCCAAATTACCGTACGCCTCCATAATTATTGTACTGTCTGGCAACACTGCCGAGTCTGCTATACATTTCTGTTGTTAAATATTATGTATTGCAAATGTACAGAAATTCCCACACGTAGCACTAGCTCACCAACTGGTCACCAGTCATAATCCATCGTTTACAGCTTAATTTAAGCTTACAATAGCATTTTAATCATGAACTTTTAATTAAGTCACGAAAGAATCATTTTCAAAATCAATCAACATATACGACTAAATTCAAGATACCTTTCTTGGCTGAAAGGCGATGGTAATGAGGGGTAATATAAATTGGTAGCATCAAAAGGCTACAAACGTTATACCATACACTTGACAGTATAAGTGTGAACCAATCATTTTTGTAGCCTACTACATTGTCAGTTGAACTAAAATCCGATACGCTGAACAAGGTAAGATGCTCTAAGCATTCACTCTAATGCAAAATTATATTATGTGAGTATCTGGTTTTCGCAGCTGCCACAATCGCAATGGTTACTTTATAATATTACTAGCTGTGCCCCGCGACTCCGTCCGCGTGGAATGCGCTTTTCTGTTGAAAATTTTCCTGAAATTTCTTTGCTATAAACCTCACGGAGCCCGAGACCTTTCCAACGAATGCAAAACCGTGGAAATCGGTTCGTGCGTTCTGTAGTTATAGCGTCAGGAAGGAAAACCCGACTTATTTTTATATAGTAGATTGGGTTACTTCAATGCGATCCTGTCTCTGTGGATCCTAGTCCTGACCTAAAAGTTATTCTCTTCCTCTATGCCTCAAACCTCAAACGATCTCTTTACTGACTTCTGACAAGTGACAAACGTTATGTCAACCATGAAATCCACTTGTCACTTCACGATGCATTTGACATTTCATTCGACTGTATTTTATTAATAAAGCAAGCTTCGCGGTCGAAGCACGTTCGCTTCGCAAAAGTCGTATGATGTGCCGTGCCTGCCTTTACTAAAACACAATGAAATGAAACTTATTTTGTATATAACATGTTATTATTCTAGCTCAATTTGCTGGTCTCGTGTTAGCAATGTTACAAAATACTTCTAGTGTTAAAATGTTTAGTGATAATTGTGTTGTGTGTTTGGTGCATTTGTTGTTATTATTAGCACTGACAAAGGGAACTGCAGACGCTCAAGAACTAAGTAAGTTATTCATTTTGTTATTCTTAATTTATATTGTGTTGAAGTAACAATAGGTGGTGGTGGTTTCTTACAATTATTGAAACCTTATTGGTATCACTTACCATTATAATATAGTATTATTTCTGAACTTATTTACTTACCTGTAGAACCTAGACATTTAGGCTACTCCTATTAGCAAATAATCATTTAAGTTATTTATACAAAGTGAGTGGCGCATATTTTTTTATATTTCTACCCACTTTATAATTCTGACTTTATTTAATTCCAAATCATTTATAGACAGTCATAAACATGTAATTATGTTTTTAAAAGTATGGTAGTATGGGCTTTTTGATCAAGTATTCTTGATGCAGAAGATAAAAGAGAGCTTTGGCCAGCAATGAGACTCAAAACTTTAATAAAATAATTGTAAAGTACTAAGTAAGTACTTGATTCTTGTTATTGTGCTACAATTAGTCATTTCCTGGTATGTGCTGTGTACCTATTACAAGTAGCTACATAATCAACAAAGACAACTTCATACGTTAATTGCAGGATTGCATCTCAGCGATATCTCTTTCATTATTTAAAAATCAGACTTTTTTTCTTTTTTTTTGCTTAAAAGATTACTGCCATAGTGAGTTTATCTAGTACTTGTATACTAGTACTCTGGTCAGCCCCTCCAGCTAAGCGAATGCTTGTGTTAGGAGTGGTCTCACATCAATAGTTTAATGACCAATGTGGGGGATTGAACCCGGAACTTCTCAGTGCAGAGAGTCTGCCCTCTAACTACTGTGCTAGTGATACCTATCTCTATATACTAGTGGTCGCCTGTGGTCTCAAATTCGACCATAATTCATTTAACCCAAAAACCTTCTTGATTGATGCTGGCACACAGAATGCACTATGGAAGTCACACCCTTCAAAAAAAAAAAAAAAAAACTGTCACTGTTTGTCTGTCAGTTAGTTACCGAGTGGAGGTTCAAATGTGTGTGTGTCAATTCATGGTAGTGTGTGTAATTATTTATTTATTAGTTTAATCTATTTCTTATGCATAATAAAAAAAATATTATCTTTCTGCACTCCTTCTCTATATAAACTATAAGTGTGGGAAATTGTATACTCCTCTGCCCACGCAATTTTCGTAAAAAAGGTTACAAAGTATTTTGCTACACATAGTATAAATATAATGATAATGTTATTTGATACCTAATCCATCAAGTTTTTATTAAGTGACATGTTTGTAAACATCAGTGGTGTGACATTTCATACACCAAAGGGAAGGTCTGAATCACACTACCTCCTTTCAAATCAGACAGGTCTATTGATAAAGACATTACTTGACATCCATCATGTAACTATCAAGCTTTGTATGCTCATGATCATCAATGAGCAACTCAGGGAGCCTGAGCGAGCACAGATGGAGCGAGCGTAATAAAAGGCTTTGCTCATTAATTTAGCCGCGCAAATCGCGACCAACATTAATGCGCGTACATTTTTTGAAATTCAATTGATTTTAGCCCATTTAAAGATAATCGGCTCGCTTCATTGAGCGGCTCATACGCCTGAGCAAGCTCACGCTCATACTAATAGATATAACCAATACAGATATTCAGATATTCGGCAATAACATTAGATAATTCCGTCTAGGTCAAGTACAAACTGTATACTAGCTACCGGATTGATGACTAATTGATTCATTGGCATAGGAAAGGCACGACTGCAAAATGACTAACAATAGGTAATTAACCGTTCAAAATACTGCAACTAGAACTCTATTGTATCTCTGTAAAGTTTAAATTGAATCGACACAAACTATTTGTACTTTTTTATAATAATAATTAAAATGGCACGGGTCGCCGGAAAGCGATGTCGGGGATACAAAGTTTGTCGACCTTCCAGGACCCTTAAATGCGCGTTGAACTCATAAATTATTCAGTCCCGTCATGGTAATCGTTTGCATACGGCCTATAATTAAGTACGGGGGGAAGCTCGTATCTGAACATCTGACGTTTGACCATACGAGCGTATACGCCAGGCCTAATGTGTATGCTGATTGCGGACATGACGGTAACAGAGACTCTTTATTTTACTGTTGAAATTGAGTAAAGCAATGGAACGGTTGCTTAATCTTGAGAACTTCAAAAGTCTGACAGCGGTCTTGGAAATGTCATTCTATGTCACACCAGTACAAAATGACATGTCAAAAGCGCACTCAAGATCGCTTTCAGGCTTGAGATCGATTTATTAATACGTGCCTTAGTGTCTTCCATGGATCTGATGAGTATTACGTGTCTTCAGGCAAATCGTGTGTTAGCGCCTACGCTAGTTTTACATCTATGATCGATGCTGTCAATCGATACCTATGCATAGCAGAACCAATCAACACTAAATTATGATATTGTGGTCTCCACGACTGTTACTGCATTTAATATAATACGGTTTGTGCGTGTCCCAGTCGTGTTACTGCATTAAATTTAATAGGTACAGTTTGTGAGCATGTCGGTCGGATAAACGAGAATATTTTTGCCAACCTAAGACAGGGCCTGAGCAGGTAGTGTAGACCCAAGCGCTGTGTGATAGTAGGGATTTCATCCGTATCAGAAAACCGGACTAATCTTCCTGTATAAACCTGTATAAAATTACGGTGTGCGTGAGTTCGAAATTCTTCTCCTAAACGGCTAAACAGATTTTTGAGTTTTTTTTTATACTCCTGGGGTCACCTGGATGTTTCTTAGCAATAGTTGGACCCGGTAGATGGCGTTGTTATCGACATCCAGAAACTAAATTCTACGCTATTAAAGCTACAAAAGGTAGAACCTTTTTCGTTAGAAATTTTACCAATACAGTACGCAAGTAATTTGGAGCATACATTCAATACCAACTAAGTAGTAGATCTGGTCTAGTGACCATGCAAATTTACTAAATTTTGGAGAAACGTACTTGCGGCTTTTGATGTCTGCCGTCTGCATCACATAAAGTGATGCGGCGCGCGTAAAATTTTGTGATCATGTGCGCAATGGCACAGTTTAGTGGTGCCAGGCACACAGAGCAATGAAATCAGGGTACATACCTACCTATAAGGATGGCAATAGCTATACGCATTGCTCTTAGGGCCTGTGCATACCACGTTTTTAAAACGCGCCGGTGTCGCGCGTTTGAATCGATACAAACGCGATGCTAACGCGCGTGTGTATCGATACAAACGACAACAAACCGCTCTGTAGGATAAAAGCGTTCAAAAACCGTGGTGTTCACAGGCACTAAACTTTCTATTTATTTGCCTCTGTGATTGTAACCTAGTATAGCCGTAACATCTTAGTCAATATTCTCAGTCTGATTGCAGAACAAAACCAGTACTTACTACAAACTCATTAACATTATTTCCTAAGCTGACCGCTGGTTTCAATGGCTACGAGCTGTTACATTTAACTGCCACAAGTTCTATTTGTCTAGAAATTGCAATGTAGACAGGTGATTTGGTTTCTGCATCACCCTTATGAACTGTCTTCGAAGGTTATAGTGAAACTCACTAACATTTACCTTTTAAAATAATACAGTTTGAGAATGCGGATTGCTAAGTACTAGGTTTATCTTTACGACAAGGAAGAAACTAATACAACTGATGTTATTTGATGTTCAGAATCGACAAACTTTAATCACAAAAATATCGTTTTCCGAGTAAGGATGTTGCAGCCATTTTTAATATATTTATTCTGAACAGCACTGTTTGTATCCTAGTGAATCACGGACAGCTTCCGATCACCAATGGATATGATTCATCGGCTATACAAAGATATGCTAATTATCTGCTTGTTGATTCAGCTCGTTATTCTACTACATCCATTTCTTTTTTTTTTATAGTCATGAGTCTGAGGCGCCAGATAAACCTTAGTTCATATGCTAACATTCTCTAGAATCTCGTGATTAGTGATTTTTTTTTATTTTGCGTACCTAAGTACGTCATTGCTCCTTTAGTTGTTCAGTTTTGCCTTTTGTTCAGACTTAAATCCTTCGACGTAGCCATGTGCTTACAATTCGTTGAAAGCTGCGAAAGTATTTACATCAAAGTTCCGTTCAACGCCCCACGTAAATTTTTATTGTTATGAACCTATATTGTAGAGCGCTAAAGCTATAAACGTTACGTTCTATTTTAAGTCAGGCATAGACATTCGATAGGCATTGTCTATGACTTTATGTACGCGTCAAGCGATATTTAAAAAACAAATTACCAAATTAGGGGTGTCCACTTCGAAAAAACATCGATGTTTTTTTCGATGCGATATATCGGAAGTGTGTATCGATGTCTTTCGATATATCGGTTACAAACATCGATGTTTACTGAAAATCGAGTACTTTTTCTAACAAAACATCACACCACAAAGGCCTCACCTTGTCAGCCTTCTGACACTCCACGCAAGCGTCAAGTTATAATTATTATACTACTCCTACACCAGCACTGTCCATGACTGCACATTTATTGTGTGTGTTCAAAGATGCTGAATGTTGAAGAAATCTATATAACTAAGAAAAAACTACTTTTCATGGTGTACGACCATACACGTACATTTGCCGAAGCAGCATTCACACTTTGACCCAAATGTTCACATTTACGCAAATTGTATTGCAACCAAAATCAGTTCGCCATCGGTCATCAAGCAAACCGCACGTTCTCACCCCTCATTAAATCACTCCCATTTCTTACGTTTAATGTCAGTTTTATAATATAACTAGCTGAGCCCGCGACTTCGTCCGCATGACATTGAACTTAACAAAAAAGCCCGCTCCCGCGTTCTGAGCCCGCATGACAGGACCCATTTTTTTAATTTGGTTTTTCTAAAATAAAAGTAGCCTAAGTTACTCCTTAATACATCAGCTACCTGCCAGTGAAAGTCCCGTCAAAATCGGTCCAGCCGATTCGGAGATTACCCAGAACAAACACACAGACAGACAGATAGACAGACAGACATTTTTTAAATCGCGTTTTTTTATAGGTGTCGTATGTACTTTCATATGCATTTAGTGAAAAGGTGTTATTTTGATATTACAAACAGACACTCCAACTTTATTTATTTGTATAGACAACTTTTATCAGCTTTATCAGTATTTCTATCAGCCCTACCCAACCCCTATCAGACAAATTAGTACGGGCATCCCTGTACACATGGAAACCATCACTGATGCAAATATTGTTTATAAAAAATTAAAACCATGAATGAGAATGATTTAGAGATCAAACTGAGTTTTCATTAAATTCACTGGTATTCGATATTTTATGAAAATACATCGATACATCGAGTGAATCAACAGTTTGTCAAAACATCGGATCGATTCGATGTATCGAATTAAAAACATCGAGTGATTTGAAAAATCGATGTTTATTGAATATCCCTATACCAAATCGTATTTCGAATTTGGATCGCTACGCAGCCGGTCGGGTGCGTTCGTTCACGTCACAACATATGCGATGCGCGTGAGTCGTTCTCGCATATAGATGCGTTCCCCTGTTTGTTTTTAACAAACTTTTTATAATTGATTGACTCAGGCGTTACTTTGCGGAAATCCATTGTAAAACAATTTAGGAGAAGGACCCACCACTCACCCTTGGCTTGTTAACCTCCAAAATTATAAATCAAATAGTTTGATCGATAATGGAAGAGGTTAACAAAACCTAACTCCGTCGGTCGAGTATGTCAGTCAAGAGTGTCAGGGAGCCTAATAATTTGCAATTTTCCGCGGAACAAAGCGAATTAAGAATAAAATTCGACACGTGTTTCGCCTCTGAACGAGACATCCTCAGGAAAGTTGGGCTACGAATGAGCGACGAAGTGCCGCGCGCACACCTTATATAAGCGATCAACTGCCATCCCCACTACCCCCGCCACTCGGATGATCAATTGAGCGACTTTGATATTGAAATGAAAATAAATTAAGTAAAGGGGAGGCGTCAAAACTAATCTGTTCGTTCAACAACGTGGCCCTACTCCGCCTAACAATTTCTAAACGCTCCAACACACACAACCTGAGACCCTTATTACATATGTGGACTACATCAAAACTATGACTATTATTCAAACTATGACCTGTTTCTAACAAATGTTTAGCAAAATGGGACCTATCAAGACGGTTGTTTCTAAAATCGGCTAGGTGCTCCTTATATCGAATATTAAAATTGCGACCTGTCTGCCCTATATAAACCTTACTACACTCATCGCAAACTAATTGATAAACGCCGGATTTCTTGGAACGATCTACTCTGTCTTTACCGTTACACAATGATTTTAAGGAACTATGAGGTTTAAAGGCTGAACGAATACCGTTCCCCCTCAGTACCCTTGCCAGTCTGTCCGTTATATGTCCATAATAAGTAAGAGTGGAAGTACAATTTGATGGTTCTTTAATAGAGGGATATAATAAACCATTAATGATTTTATGTTGTTTGGTTTTAATTAATTTACTAATTAACGACCTACTATACCCGTTTGACTGAGCGATATGATAAATAATATTTAATTCTTTTTGAAAAGAGTCAGAACTGAGGGGGGTATTTAATAATCTATGTATCATACTATGGAACGCGGCTAGTTTGTGTTGCCAAGGATGGCAGGAAGAAACGGGTATAGTTGTATTTGTATATTTGGTTTCGCAAACCGACCTATACAAATACAACTATACCCGTTTCTTCCTGCCATCCTTGGCAACACAAACTAGCCGCGTTCCATAGTATGATACATAGATTATTAAATACCCCCCTCAGTTCTGACTCTTTTCAAAAAGAATTAAATATTATTTATCATATCGCTCAGTCAAACGGGTATAGTAGGTCGTTAATTAGTAAATTAATTAAAACCAAACAACATAAAATCATTAATGGTTTATTATATCCCTCTATTAAAGAACCATCAAATTGTACTTCCACTCTTACTTATTATGGACATATAACGGACAGACTGGCAAGGGTACTGAGGGGGAACGGTATTCGTTCAGCCTTTAAACCTCATAGTTCCTTAAAATCATTGTGTAACGGTAAAGACAGAGTAGATCGTTCCAAGAAATCCGGCGTTTATCAATTAGTTTGCGATGAGTGTAGTAAGGTTTATATAGGGCAGACAGGTCGCAATTTTAATATTCGATATAAGGAGCACCTAGCCGATTTTAGAAACAACCGTCTTGATAGGTCCCATTTTGCTAAACATTTGTTAGAAACAGGTCATAGTTTGAATAATAGTCATAGTTTTGATGTAGTCCACATATGTAATAAGGGTCTCAGGTTGTGTGTGTTGGAGCGTTTAGAAATTGTTAGGCGGAGTAGGGCCACGTTGTTGAACGAACAGATTAGTTTTGACGCCTCCCCTTTACTTAATTTATTTTCATTTCAATATCAAAGTCGCTCAATTGATCATCCGAGTGGCGGGGGTAGTGGGGATGGCAGTTGATCGCTTATATAAGGTGTGCGCGCGGCACTTCGTCGCTCATTCGTAGCCCAACTTTCCTGAGGATGTCTCGTTCAGAGGCGAAACACGTGTCGAATTTTATTCTTAATTCGCTTTGTTCCGCGGAAAATTGCAAATTATTAGGCTCCCTGACACTCTTGACTGACATACTCGACCGACGGAGTTAGGTTTTGTTAACCTCTTCCATTATCGATCAAACTATTTGATTTATAATTTTGGAGGTTAACAAGCCAAGGGTGAGTGGTGGGTCCTTCTCCTAAATTGTTTTACAAACTTTTTATAGTTATTACCCGACGTAAAATTTTATGAGCGTGGCCCGGTGACTGATGCACTCTTGTTGTACAGTAGTATCTCTGCAATGCATGAGATCCCGCATAGGGAGACAATTAATGTTATTATTTCTCTCATAGTTCATTATTATTATTTGCTACCTACTTACTTTTAATAGCATTATTTTTGTAATTAAAGCTATTAGACTTTTATGTTACCAGCCTGGCTTTTTAAGGGTATTTGGTTACTATAATTCTCATGGCCCTTTGACGTGACAAGGATCTTATTCATCATTAACTGTACTCTTAATTGTAACCTGTCACTGAATTTGCAGATCACAAGTCGTACTGATAAGAATCGCAATTACTAGGTTGCAAATGAAGCATTTCTAATCAGACGTTGAACGCAAATGGCTTACTTTACAGCTTCCTACACTGTCTACAATTTCCCTCGCGATTGGGACCCGGATCTGAGACCAGTCGGATCGGTTACGAGATAATTTATCAGTCCCACAACGTATTTTCCTGATGAACAATACAATATAACAATATTTATGCAAATTTCGCAACGGATGTCCCTTATAAATTAATTTATAGGATCTTTAGAATGCTTAGAATGAACGCAAACGAAAATTGGATCTTGTTTTTAAAGGTGTTGTGTATGAGCCATTGCCTATCTTGTGTTTAGTATCCTAGACGAGAATATGACCTAATTTAGTTGTAAAGATCTAAAGTGTTTCAATCTTTTAGTCTCCTTGGTTCGCGGCGCCCACATTCAATTCCCCTCCACTAGTCAGTTCAACTCAGTTCCCGAGCTACCGAGGAGTCACTGCTCCGCAATGAGAAATAAAAATCCAAAGTCGACGTTCATCAACAGCTGTTTATAGAATGGACAATTTTATCTTGACGCCCCTTCCCCCCTCTCAATCCTCCATATGGTGTCTAAAGGGCAGAATTCGAAGGTTCAAATTAAAATGGTGATATTATTTCTGGATGTAGTTAGACGATATGGGAATGATGACTTCCCCGCAGTGACACGGTGTGTTTCCTTCGCGTGACGTCATGTCCGATGTTAATTTTTATCGTATTGTCGTTAAGTAAATGCATAGAAGAAACTACAGTGAGTCGAGGGATTTAAGTCGGAGCGAATTCAGAAAATTTACTTTTCTAGACGGTGTAACAAAGTGTTTCCAGTCTTTTGTACAAACGTTATGAGATTACCACATAACATATTCATAATCATCATCAGCATCTCAATTCGAGAACTCATTTACACCAGCTGTGCCCAGCAATTGTCCGTCCAATTCACAATTTCCGTACTTACATCAGCAAATCATACATATACGTACTTCATATCGCTAGATGACCCAAATAGCACAACTAGGATAGCAATAAGCGAGCATGGGTGAGCGAAAACAATAGCGATAAATTCCACGGGTCATTCACACTTTAGCTGATGACTGGTGTTGCCAGCGGTGCTATGTGAAAAGTTTGGATGGACATAATTTAAGATTCCTATAGAAATTCAGTTTAATTAATTTTAGGTTATATAAAGTCTCTTAAACTTCGAAATCTAAATCACTGTGTGAAAGTGATAAAAACAGATTGGACAGGGATGATGATGACTACAAATGACATAGAACACTTACTTAATAGTACTACGAAATGTATCAAGGTTCAAAGGTATTGTGCCGAAGTATCTTCAATTAGCCCTGCCGTAGTCGGGTAATGATACACTGCTGTCGTGACGTGGGTGTAGTCTCTGAAATCAGAATGTCCAAAAATCGCCAGGCATCCTGGTGACACCAGCTAGACTAATCCAATCTAATTTATGTGTATGTGTACTTACGCATGATAATACCGTTAACACTCTTGCGGGTTGAATAGGGAATGAATCGTCTGCGCGGAATATAGAAATGACTCAAGAGGTTAACTCTTGCATACCCAGATTTCTTCGCTTTCGTATTGATCTCATGAACTTTCACGTTGACCCTTTTGTAAATTGCATCAATCTACTGCATGCCTGGTATCAAGATTTTGTAACTTGACGAAATCATACCATCTCCCTGCTTCTCACGTTAGTGCACCGCAAGCTTGCCGAATGTCTACTTCGCAGATTGTAACAAGGCATTGACAGCATCTCTCGCAATCTACCTTCAGAAAGTGTCAACACGAGTTGCTGGTATGCTATAATCATAACGAGAAAGTTCCAAGGCGATGCTTGCACAACAATGAATAGGTGCCTAAGTAATGACTAATGGTATCATTTCCCCATTCTCACGTTTTGCTGACATTGCCCTATAAAATGCGTCATGTGTGAGCTGCGTGTGCGAAGGCATATGGCGCGACATTTTGCATGCATTTGCATCCTTGAGAGTGACCTCGCGACGATAACAAGTACAAGACATCATCCATATTATTAATTCGCAATGTTACTTTATTTATCCTTCTGCTTATTTGTTTAGTTGCTATATCAAGATCCTATTGTTGTTTTAACGAGGCATACGAACTCTTCAGCAACACCCAAAATCATACTTACTTAAGTGATATTCCTATATCTCTGAGATCTTCGGCGGTCTCGTTCATAGAGCGCCACTGACTACCGAAACGTTATTTTCCAATGTGTTTGTAATAATATGATTAAAGTTGTTAATGAATAATTTTGGCCTTTACCGCGTTTTGCAATCCGGTTTTTATATTGTTTGCATAATTATTAAATCAAGTTAAATGCGTAGAATGCCTTGGTCGGCAAGAGGGTGTACTCAATAGCATGCGTGGTTTGTCAATGTATTAACGGTGGAAGGCCTTGGTGACATTATTGGGACCTAGCAGTCACCAGGGCTCCATAAAATTGCTTAAGAAAACTGGTTTCTTTTCTCGTATTTCATCTTCTTCTGACATTTGACGACCGCTTGGTGCAGTGGTTCTAGCGTAGGCCGCTCGGCTCACTACACCAGGTGGTGGCGGGTTCGATTCCCGTCGGGATAAATTTCGGAAATGGCCTTTTCGTAATTTGCCCTTGTCTGGGTGTCACTGGGATCGCCCTCAGTCCATTGTACGGTACCCATAGTACAGGCGTTGCTTAGTTTGGGACCATACAGTTGGTGTGTTCGTCTGGCGATATTTATTTATTTAATATAGTAAGTAATGAGTCTATTAAAGGTGTTCAGTGGTTCATCAATTTAGACCAAGCTCCTAAAACCAGACTAAAATAATGGCGACCTAGATAAATTATGTTTAAAGAATCACTCGGAATTGGTTCAACCAGTTCTATGTCGAAGGTTTTTGCCGAGTGGCATACTAAATGAATTCGCTATTGTGCTTTGAGAAAACGCACAAAAGCTCGGCTCCCGCGCACGTGCGGCCGACTTGCGATTGCCGTTCACTAGCATTACCCAAGAAGTGTAACAATAGAGAATGAATAATCTAGCTCGAGAATTCTCTAATCTACGTAGCTATTGAAATGTTGCTCCTTAAACATTGATAAAAGATTTGGTACTTATAAAGTAAGACGTAATCATCTCTGCAATTTAAATAATTTGGCATGATGTTGATCATCGCTTAGTCTAGTCTGCAGGTTTATCGAACCGAACAGCGTTTAAAACCGCAACACACCTAAATTATAATCAAAAGGATGCTGTCTTGCATGGTTCTTATGACTTTTCAGCCTTGCGAGTTTATTTACTTATCCATTCACTTTTCTATGATTGGAGCACCTAAGCTTTGATATTCATTACAACGACAAGAGACCGTGCCCAAACCAGCGAGCTTCCATTAGTTAGTTACAGACAGCGACGGCCACCAATTAGCCAAATTGGTCGTTAATGGCGTTAAGTAAAAAGGCGAAAATGATTCCAGTAACGCTATACCTTCGTGGAGCAGTAAATTATAGCTAGAAATGAGAACTTGGGACAGGACGGACGTAATTTAGAGCGAGCAGGCGCTCTGCACGCAATACTCGAGTGTTATTTATGCTGTACTTTCCTTTAGTTGGATTAGATTGTCTTAGACGAGGCTTAGAATGATTCGTGGAATAGATTTGAAGCTTAACTACTATTCCTGTCAATTCCTACGCCATTGATAGGAAGGATATAAGTTTATGATGTTTGTATTAGTATTGAAATTTCTCGGTAAGTCTTGTTCAGATTGGCAAACTGCCAAACTGTGGACTGATCTGCAACAAAACCAAGTTAAACTGAGTATTTAGTTCAACTGTTTCAATTCGAGTAGGTACAAGTAGATTCGTAATTATGTGACCTTACATAAAACTGTTACGCAAAATTAACACCAAGTAATGCATTACTTGCAGTTAATTCTAATAGGATTTTATTGAAAGGAGATTAAATCAACTAGTGATTGGTAAAGCTTTTATGAATCAAATAATCACAATAAAGTTATCTAACGATATTTGGGGACCATTAAATTAGAGTAAAAACGAGGATTGTAATAATTGTCAGAAATGAAACTCCGACAGTTAATAGCGCGGACTTGCGAAACTTACTGCGCCTGCACATTGGCTTGACGCCAACTTTGACCAATAGCTGTTTAATGGGTAAACAACGATCCATTACTATGTTACAGAAATATACAGCGTTCGTTGATCTTACTCTAGCTGCACTATTTACTACAGCTGTGTGCGTTCTGCATTATTGCAATTATTACCTGGTTGGGACTTAAGTTTTGCATCGTTGAAAATCTTGAGAACCGCTAAATTCACCGGTTATTCGGCGATCACCGGTGATTCTCCAAATAATTATACGTTACATATAAATATAACGTATACAGCATCGAGACATCATAATATACCATAAATTTAAATAAAAATCTGTTTTATGACATACGAGTAATCAAGGCAGGCATTAGTGTGAGCCTATATAAGAACCGGACAATTACCGGTTTTTCTCTTGTGTTGTCAACGATTGATATCACAAGAGGTTCTCCGGTAATTTGCCAGTTAGTACGTGACTGCTCCAATGCATACTCTTAGTCGGGACGTGAGCCAAAAACTCGCGTGTAGTCGAGTGAGGGTTGTGCATCATTGTAATTATGGTTAAAATTCTAATGGAGATTACACCTTTCCTGTGGATAATTGAGGACTAAACGTGTTATAGTCGAGCAATAGTTACACACCGAATTATCTCTTTCTGTCAACAGTAATTTTACATTCGAAGGAAGCAGACAAAGCATGGTGTGACTATACAACCGTTAAACCACGTTTATTAAAGGGGGTAAAAGACTATTGGAAATTAAAAGCTATGAACTTTGTGGATAATGTTAATATTCAAAGTAATTCAAAGTCCAAATTAACAACACTAGATTTCAGTCACGGAATCATCAATAAATGCTTGTAAATATGCAGTGGGATACCAAAATTATGATCAATGCAGTTGTTATAGATTCCAGGTTAACGTAGGTGTAGGTGAAATAAAGTTTTTTGCAGTTTTATATTATTGTATCCAGGCAATTACCAAATGATTCACCGCATACGAGGTGTAGGTAACCGAATTTCAAAAGGTCACGTCGTTTTGTATTTCGTTCGCGTTTTAAAACCTCGAATTCTTTTAACGGTTTTTTGTCTGTTGGCTTTTGTATTCTATTTGAGCAAAATCTGCGAGCAGACTGTTTCTTATCGTTTTGTTTTTATTATATGAACCACAGACAAGTTCTAGCAAATTTGAGCATAGATCAAGATGAGTTATGGATGCTTTCACTAACAGATGCCAATAATGGATAAATTTAGACTACTTCCGGTAACCTTTGTAAAAAAAACTTTACCTGGCATAAATCAAATAACTTGCGTTTTTTTCCTTGTTCATATTTATTATTTTATTACATATATAATTTCAATAATAATGTTTTTCCTTCTACAATTATACATATTTTATTAATAACAAGCAATTTAAATATAAATAAATTATGATATTGGTTTTCCTCACATAATATCGTCCTTATACCTAACATTCTATGTTTTGAATTTATAATTGCCTTAATTGATTTATCACTCCGTCATTAGGTATAGCTTACTAATCAAGATAGGTAACTTTGAATTTAACGTAACCAACATGAGTTCTCGTGTCCTTCTGTCCTTCCTACTTATTATGTCAATTTCGAACTCTGGTGTACAATAAAGAGTTATTCTATTCTATTTTACTAATTAGTAATGATTTATTTTTATCTTACGAGACCTTGATTGTAGGTACAAGGCAATATAAGGATATTTTGTTTGATATATTTAATAATAAATGATTTAACAGGGAATTTACATATAACTATTATCTTATTGCATACCTATACAAACCTAGCTTCAGTAGTAGTAATAGTATATATTATTATAATTAATAGTAATTTGGTTCACTATTGTGGTAATATACAAATTTATACGCTGTACAGAATCAGTACAGTATATTTTCCTCTATCAATGGGACATAATTATTATAAATAAATCTTCTAAGAAGGAACGTTTTCCTGGCCTCAACAAAGGCTCATACATTTGAGGTGAAATAAATTATCATTTAATTACTGTTTATGCGAAATTACGTAGATTTTCGCAAACAATATTAGCAATTGTTATTAATTGGCGTATACGTCAGAACATGTTATTGGACTACAAATTTGGACTATATTGCTGGTGGTTTAAGTTTAAATTGCAACAATTGTGAGATGTACATATTTAACATGTCTTTCTCGTGTCATTGATAATATTAGCGCAGTTTCACACTGGCTGTAAGTGTACTTATTTGTACTAATATAGGAGGCGGTCGGGTAGACATGGCGCCATGCGTCAGAATTACATCGTAAACGACACTCGTGTTGTACTGTTCTTAGTCGATTTTCCTTGTCACTTGCTACCACTTCGGTGACGCTAGTCGAACGCAGTTATTAGAAAACGTTACTTATTATTTTTCAGTTGAGATCTATACCCACTTGTTTAATCTAAAAAAAGCGTAAGTAACTGTCACTTACGTCTTTTTTAGCCTCAAGAAATAACACACTATGCTTTTATTTTTTAAAAATATTACATAATTTTCTATTTTGATATGTAAATTACCATAATACCAGTGAATGGCGGTCATACGCAGCGATATTGATCTATTGGCCTTGCTCGTACATACTAAATAAGAGCAATTTAAAACAAGTGCGATTTAGTACACTCGAATGTTCTGTCAATGTCTAGCGATTGGCTGGCAATAAATAATGTCGACATATAACGATTTTAAGTGGTCCGTTAATATATATGTTCACTCATATACGCAATACACACGCTTTGTTTTAATATTATTGCGGTATAAAAAAAATCTGCTCTATAGTTTCTGTTACTACTACCTGCAAAACACTCTTGAGCTGATAAAACAAGAAATACCTACTTGGTAGATAAAACAACAGAACATTAGAAATAAAACAAAAAAGAAAATACATATAAATTTTAATTTTAAATCGACATGACATACAAGAGAAGGGTCCGTCAAACGCTGTTCTAATTTCGAAACTAAGATGGCAGTAGCCATTTCTAAATTTAAAACTGTAGTGCGTCCGGGCATGCTGTGTTGCCGTTTAATGATATTGTCGTTTACATCGTATACCTTGCTGCAGCTTGTAAATAAATTAAAACTACCAGAGTAATAATTACTTTGGTAAGATAAATCTAGGATCATAGATCAACGATTCTACAAATATTTATATAGAACTAGCTGTACCCTGCGCGCGTTGCTACGCTGTCAAAGATTGGTCGCACCAACTCAGAAACCTTTGTGGGCTCATGCACACCACTTTGCTGAAGATCATGACACGATTAAATGCATAGTTTACAATTCTATAAAGGACATACAGACAAACATTAATTTATATATATGTGGTTATAATATTATCAAAGATATCGCAGACAGCGTGTATACTTTGGCAAATTTGTAATAAATTTAGGCTTCGTATCACCTGCGGACGGCACACCTGCCTTAGTTAGGTGTACCGCAGGTGCGTACCGAATTCAACCAAGACTTAGTTATATTTCATTCAACTTTGAAAAGATTAACAGTATTGACAAAAATAACCTGTGCTTGTTTATAGCGTTTAAGTTGGTCTATGCTTCCGTGTTGCGCGAGGATGTTTACGCTATGATTCTGTTATTAAATATTTCAGGAATTTATGCTATGTTTAGTGAAAACATCGTAGCTACCTACTGTTTGCGTTCACCACAGCAGCCCGCACTAGTTCGGAGAGAAGTTCAGCTTTTACTGACTACAAATAATAAGAACGTTGTGTAGCTATATAATAACTAACATCAAATTGGGCTGCAATACAAAGAATAGTATCTGCTGGCATTACCCGTTTTTATATCAGGTGGTGACGCATATAAGCACAGTGATAGAACATTAATTAACCCAAGTTTAGTACATTTTGTTATCATTAGCGTCCATGCGCCAACGAATGTAAACACTCAAAAGGTGCAAAGATGCACAAATGACACGGCCATCTTAAAAATATAATCAAACACGCATAAAAACAGACGCATTCGGTGCTCGGTTGCTGAGAAGGACATAAGATTCGCAGAACAGTGGCAGGGAAAGGGATGGAAGAGGCAGATGCGTGGCTTCGTTGCACCATTAGTGCAGCCCGTTATCTTTCTAAATCAGAACAGATTTTACGAAATATGTGTATTAAAACGCGTTTTTGTCCGCGGTTTGCAAACTTAACGGAACTGATGTTTTACGGCCTTTATCCTGTCTACCTATAATATTGTCCTGACTCACACGATCCTGTGGCGCCCTTTCTACTACATGAAACAGCAAGGGTATACTATTGTTTTTGCAACTTTGTAAATCTAAAACTATCGGCTTTGTGGAACAGTTGAAGTACTAAAGGTTTTGTACTTACTTATGAAATCTGTCAACAGCTGTATCCCTGTAAAACCTTTTGTTTATCAAGTTTCCTTCAGAGCTTAGATTTACCAAGTTTAGAATTAAGATTGATAAAAAGTATACCCTTTCTGTTTTAACTTGTATACTTGTATAAATAAATAAAAAATAAAATAAAAATAAATAAATAAATAATAATTTGGTCCAGCCGCGCAGCTTCATTGTTGTACACAGGTATACATTTGTACACATTAAATCTAGATCAATCTATCTCCTGCTCTCATTACCTTGCCTTTGTTTTGAAGGAAACGTACCAAAACATTACCTTATCTGTCGGCTAAGACCACAATCTGTACGACTTTCGCCGAAATGATCTCATTCGTACAATATTTACTTGTTATCAGACTCGTTTTGATGGTGTGAAGCGCGAATGCCCTAGTTAATGTTACGTCATACTGGAATGATTGGCATTTAAATTTTTGTTTATGTAATTAATCGGTCGTAATAAGTCAGGATGATTTACAAATTGGCCAGTTACATACCTGTATGTACCTGTACCTGGGATGTGTGTAGTGACGCGAATGGATAAGGTGAAGAATGTGTATATAAGAGGTAGTGTCAGGGTAGCGCCAATAACAGATAAAGTGAGAGGTAGGAGGCTGGAATGATTTGGACTCGTGATGAGAAGGGATGAGAAGCATGTGACTAAACGAGTGATAAATATGAATGTGGATGGATACAGTGCGAGAGGAAGGCCCAAGAAAAGATGGATGGATTGTATTAAGAATAATATGAACGAGGTTGGAGTGGATGTGAGTATGACGGGAAAGCGCGATGTACGGAAGGAAAAGACATACTGCGCCGACCCCAGATAATGGGAAAAGGTAAGGCAGATGATGATGACATACCTGTCCTTGTAAAACGTATTTTAAAGAAATTCTTTCTCATCGGCATCTAGCTTAGCGGTAAGCTGTATCATTTACCAAACCATTAAAAACTGAGAAATCCAAGATATCCATTCATGTATGTTTAAATAGAGTGGCCATTAAGTTTCTTGCCCTTGTTATCCGTAAGATTTTTGACGATGTAGTTATTACTATCATAGTTTACATTAAAATATTCCAATCATCAGTAATGACCAGATTGATACCGGAAACATTAAGGATGATACCCTGCAAAGGTTTTACCGTATGCCTGCCTGCAAGCTATTGATAGGTCTTATCATTAGCCTTTATGGGATTTGCAAACTGCGATAGCTGGTAACCAACATCCTCACCAGATTATACCAGGATGTTGTGATATCCGTTTCCCGATAGCCTTTGTTTTGTCGATATATATCAGTGTCATGTTTGTTTACAATTCTTATACATATCCAATGATGAATAGAGAAGAGTTTTTAGTTGCAAAAACGATGTGATTTCATGGAGCACAGAGTTTGACATCTTTGCCTGTCCGTAGCGTGGCGTGGTGACCAACAAACCGATGAACCAATTTTAATGATTATCTTTGTTCAATACCTGGTTTGACACACCAATTTAACTGAATAGTATACCAAACAAAAAAATCCTGACAATTTCCGCTGCTTGCCTTATTTAAAACTGGACGTTCAGTCCGTAACAAAGTAACTGTTGTTACAGCTCTGACTCACTTTTCTACAATAACCACAAACAGGATTGCTCACGTAAAAATCTCTTCGGAATTCCAACTGACATGACACAGACTTCTGTAATGCCCTGAACTTCCCAGGTTATTGACAGCAGCGATAAACGTTTGCCGTAAACAACGCGCTTTGAATTATGAACTTTATGCATTTGTGTATACAGGCCATAATACCGTAAACAGTTTCGACGGACTACGATCTATTGGCTCCTTTGGTAGTCACAGTTTTACAGCTTTAAAGTTTGAAGAATTTGCAAATAGCCTCTGCGATACAGTCAATAATGTGCTACATGATACAATGCTAGGATTTCGTAGAATTATAATTTAGTACAAGTGAACGAAGAAGTAAAGACACCTAGGCGGAGTATTGCTATACCAACCTTCAAAAAATGACTTTATCAATTTGATTTGACATAAATTTTATGCGTTTCTTTGAATTTAGTTTAACGTTCGATAGACTTTGGCCCTTTAAGCGGATCTCTTGTTCCAACGGGACCAGGTCCAAAGGAAGTCTTAATTTACTGCAATACGATAATAGACTAGTTTGCTCAGTGAGTTCTTCCGTACCCGTATTTTCAACTAACTACACTTTCATTCTTAGTTTTTTAAGGTTTACGATTCCACTATTGTGTTTAATACAAGTTGGCTTGATTTCTTGTCTTCAGCATGACTTTAGCGAAGAGTGGTTTGCAATTCTCTTTAAGTTTCTGGTTATTACATACAACATTTTACCACTGCGATTGTATGTATGAATATTTTTCATTTAGGTCTACATAATTGTTTTAAATTGTTCTTAGTGTAATAGGATCTTCTGCAAACAAAAATGAGGTCGTCTGCGAATCTCAGATGATGTAGTTTTTCCCCGTTTATATGAATAACTAAAAGCTGAAAGTAAAACGGCAGGTTTAACAATGAATATTACTAAAACAAAATTGATGACAAACAAGACCGAAGTCAAAATTGAGGTAGACGAAGAAGAGATCGAATACGTGAAAGAATATATTTACCTGGGGCAAGTCATATCTGTGGAAGACTTATCAACTAAAGAAGTGGAAAGACGAGTAAATAATACCTGGCAAAGATACTGGTCCCTCAGGGAAATTATGAAAAACAAGTCTATACCAATCTCGGAAAAAAAAACAGTCAACAACACTTGTATACTTCCATGTCTCACATACGGCTGCCGACCTGGCCCCTAACACAGAAAATTGAGCACAAACTGGGTGTATGCCGAAGAGGAATGGAAATAAGTATGTTGGGACTGAGGCTGAAAGACAAATGGAAAGCTACAACAATTAGGAGCATCACCAAAGTAGCAGATGTTAAAGTAAAAACACGTTGAAATGGAAATGGACTGGCCACATGATGAGATCAACAACAGGAAAGTGGTCCAAAAAATTAACAGAATGGTATCCGCGGGACGGAAAAAGACGCAGAGGAAGGCAGAAAAAATGATGGGAAGACGATCTGCCCAAAGGATGGAGAAGGACAGCAATGGACAGGCAAATGTGGAGGGAACTTGAGGAGGCCTATGTCGCAAGACAGCCTGACCTGGTAACTGATATTTAGCGCTAAGTTATATACATATAGGAAATATAGAAATAAGTCTAGTTAGTATAGTATAGTTAAGTATAGTTAGTATAGTTTATGTTTTATTACATTACAAATTGTGCAAAGGTCAGAGTAAATAAAGGCTATTTTTATTTTTATTTATTTATTTAATTGTTTTAACTAATAAAGCAATGTTTATCAACCGGGTGTGTATTATGTTTTAAATATTATGTAAAACGTATATAATTATATTTTCCTTGTGTGTTATCAACTTGTTATTAATTGCCTTATTAACAATACATTGTTGTAACCGCGCAATCTCGTAATTACATACCTAATACAATATAAAATATTATTAGCTCAATTAGCAGATATCTGAACCTTATAAATGTTATAAAAATAAACATATTAAAATTAGATTATAAATTATCTTGTTTAGGAAATATTGTAAGTAACACAATACGAATAATAGCGCGTGTTTTTTGCTATGGGAGTGATAATGATAATATATTGACTGCATCATCGTATACGCCAAAATCTGATGAAATGATAATCTAGATATAATATTACGTACCCTTACGCAAAGAACATTTTACTTGCAATCCGGTGCGGTTCGTTTTAAGAGTCCTCCATTAAATGTTGGTTAAGAATGCGTTTGCGGCTGGTGTAACTGTTCAATAATGTGGAATCGGTCCAACAGTCACTACGACGCGTTAATAAGAATTACAAATAATTATCGATTCGTTTTCGTTTCGATGTGGAAACGAGAACAGCAATGCTGTACTACTGTTGCTTTTGGGAACCATTATGTTCGTTCTCTCAAATAATGCTCGGTATCGAGGCTTACAAAACATAATTATCTCGTAGTAGTACGAGTTAATAATGTAAATTCAAGTTTATTTACATTACACCAAATGGCCTATATTTTAAGCAGTCAATCTGGTTTCCTGCAGCAATTAGCAAAATTATATAATAAAACAACTAGAATTAACGCTCGACATTTAGCTTTAAGTGTGGTTTTAAAAATAATTGCGCAGGCGTGTTACAGATTAAAAAGATAGCCTTGTAAAACCCCGGTTTTTGTTCAGAGCAACAGATTACCTTCTCAGAATTAATTTATGTGACTTTTGGACCAATGTAAGTAGGCATAAGGTCACAGTTTTGCAACGATTGGTACTGCACTGTAGATGGTAATGCCGCAATTCGGGGAGAAAGCTGAACCTGTTGTGCGCAGTGCATCTGTGGTCCCATCTTATTTTACATCTTAATCATTATTAATTGCGGTGATCAAGATAATTAAGGAGTGTGCTTTAATAGACTGGATAACACCGACCACCCTGGAATGAGATTCCATCTTGTATTATGCAGCTGAAGACATATTTGCAAGGGCCTGTGAGGTTTAGCTATTACTTTGCATATAGTAATTGAGGAAATTAACCCATTTTCCATTTATCCCGTTGTCTCAGGCTGCTGTAACCGTTGTCCTTATTTCGACATATCAGCCTGGACTTCACTAGCCCTAGATTTTTATACGTATTATTTGATGGTCAGATATATATTCTTATATTTTCCTCAACTCATAATATACTTGATCTATGTATAAAACATCCGCAACGTTTTTACTATGGTAACAAATGATCATAACGAATGGCTCCATTAAAGCAAATCAACTTAATTAACAAAGTTACGAGGTCGAGTGGGGGAGCCAGAGATTTTGGAAACTGCCCTAGATACGTAGGCGGAGGTTTTCCGTTCAGAAATAATTAACCTTTTGTGTCATGGTTGATGGTAGCCATATCTTCGTTCTATTATAATGCTAATCACCAAGCCTTTCCTTAAATGTTTGGATGCAAGCATGCTTTTTTTAGACTTGTGTTAACGGAGGCTGGCTATGTTCTAAAGCTAAGGCTATCACTGCATGACTGCAAACCTTTAAGGTTATTTTCGTATGGCAAAACTTTGCTCTAGCGCCACCGCTTGCCACACCTCCGGACAACGGTACATGTCTCTTAAGCGAAATACTTGTTGTTTAGAGCAACCTAGCTCACTATGATGGACTGTTTCGCGGTCTAATGTCTATTAGACTAGCAAGTGCTACCAAAACTAAGTCAACTTCCCACAAATAAACTGGGACCTACGTCACTGTCTCTATTGAATCTAATTAAGCACTTAGTCGCCGGACTGCTCACAATACAAGTACAAATACTCACAGGTGTTATCTATTGTTCGGCGGACAATAGTGTCAACGACAACGTCGACGTCACGACTCAAGACCCAAGACCACATCTCACGCCCGAAACCGGTTTCCGAATATGGATGTTTGTTTTCGTCCGTTGGTTTGCGTGATCAGATTTTATTCAATTGATTACGCGACTGTTAACGGATGAGTACATTTAGGCGCCGTTTTGTCGCCATTTGGCGGGAATATATAATATCTTTAAAGAGCCTGAGATTTGATTTGTTGTTAAACTGCCATTATGTTTGGTAGCTATAGCTGTCAGTTTGATTCTCAGACATTTTGCATTCCTATTAGAATTTAGCCCTTTTTGACGTCCCACTCTTGGGCACGGGCCTCCCCACAACACGAGGGGGATTTAGGCCATAATCCACCACGCTGGCACAGTGCGGTTTGGCGGATTTCACATGTCTTTCGAAAATTTGTTAGATATTCTAAGACACGCGGTTTCCTCACGATGTTTTCCTTCACCGTAATTCATATTGGGCAATGATAGAAGCTTTCAAAATAGAGGCATATTCACGCACGAACATTACCAATGGAATAATTTAACCAAACAATGAATTCATTTAGCAAACCCCATATAAAGATGTCTGCCTTAATGGAATCTCCAAAAAGGTACTTTTTGCATCAATGTCAATTGTAATTTATAAACAAAACGAGGAAAATGTTAACGCACATTGAACTCTCGAGAACTGCGCATTCATTCGAGTTCTGGCATAATATGAGGTATTATAAGAAGCAAGGAAAGATGACACATTAGTTATAGATACCCATATTGTAGCTTTTCATACTTGAAATGTAGCGAGTGGTCTAGTCATCGACGTTCTGACAAACTTTGAACTAGTGCGTAGTGCTGAGAAGAAAGAAGACCACTCTCTCTGATCGTCAATAATACTGTTGCCATATGGGTAATTGTGATACGCGTGATACATGTAATACAATTGACTAGCGACCCGCCCCGGCTTCGCACGGATGCAATGCTGATAATTAAGTGTTTCTCTACTATATTATGCATGTATTATACATATAAACCTTCCTCTTGAATCACTCTTATCTATTAAAAAATCCGTTGCGTAGTTTTAAAGATCTCAGCATACATAGGGACACAGACAGCGGGAAGCGACTTCGTTTTAAACTATGTAGTGATGGTGTAATCGATGCCGATGTGTTTATAAGTATGTAGTTCACAGAAGTAAAAGATGTTGATAATTCAATCTTACAAATTCAGGCTCGAGTAATCCAAAACGCGAAAGTATAAAGGAAAATGATAGGAAAGTGTGTGCATAACCGTGTTATTTACAACAGAGTACTACATCTAATTATTTGGGGAAAGCCGAAGAATGGTAGTGCCCAACGGACCGTGACAACTTATTAAATGGTTTAATTTAATTCTAGTTTAGATATTCTTTAAGAAATCATCGAAAATTATGAAGATGGCTTTGCGTGTTGCATACCCCAAAAAATTCTAGGTGGAAAGATTGTTTGTTTTTTCTCATATCTGTTTGTAAGATCTTAGTCGTTTCTAAAAGTTGGTTAAAGACCTTTGTTTAATGCCTAACTTAGGAGTTGTTAATGTGTTAGATTGAAGAGACATCTGGTGAAAAAGCACATCGATTTTCAGCACGCGTCGCGAGCTAGTTTGAGAAAATTCAAATTTAACAATGAAACAAGGGCAAGTTAAGTTTAAGTTCCGCCTGAGATCTAGTTCGCGTTAAACGCTCTGAGAATGTTAACTCTTACGAGTAACATTCTGAGTATTGCATGTCAAATAGCTGTAAATCCGATTCAGATCCGATATTTAATTCTCGATTCAAATTGCGATTACATTGTGCGAGCACGTCTTGTGTATGCAATTAACAAAAAAAAATACTTCGGATTGATCGCCTCGCCCTGATCCTTGTAAGGTTGTCAGATAAAATGTGAAGCAACTATTTACTTTTTTCTACACCGTAACAGTAAACAATCGATGTTTTCATAACTCAGGCCTAGTTTGTTACAGGACTATAACTTCTACAGTTTTTATAGTTTCTCATATATTTAAAACAAATTTATTTGATTAAGGTGTCCTTAATTCAAAACGAAAAGGAATTAGTACGCCTATGTACAAAGCATAGTAACTAACTACTAGGTAATAAAGATGCAAGTTGTAAATATAAATATTTTTGTATATGACTTCTCAAAGAAATAAGTCCTACAATTTTACAACTTCAATAAAAATATATCGTTGCAATCTCGAGACAGACAGAATATGCAAACCGCCATTCAGTAATTAAAGTAAAATTGTCTGTAACAGCTGGCTGTAAGCGAAACCGCGGGCAATAACGAGAGGTCAAGAACATGCACGTCTAGTCGTATTGAACGCTGAGTCACGAGTGGACTCAAACGTCTCAAACGACGTATATTAATTAAAGTACATGCTGAATTCAACTTTATGATCGCAATGAACTAGGTTGATATTCACATCATCTTTGCAATCGTAAAGGGTTAATGAGTGACAACGAGTTGCAATACAGAGCCTACAAAAGCTAAAAGTGGCAAGTGTTGATTTGAACTGTTGCTGTCATGTTTTTACTGCTTTTTTGTTTTTTAGCTCCACTGTTACCAACTGCAAGTAAAGTATGAAACTTGTTGAATTATTTAAAACAAACATTGGACTTATAAAATCCCCTCAAATGAACTATGCAAATTTCCACAGAATATTTATCTAAATAGGTTTAATAGCGTATTCACCAAGATCTTAATATGCATTGGTATTTATAAAACTATTAGTGGTATAAAATCTTGCTATAGCTACTTTTCACTAGTTTCCACTGTGTAACTAACTGTAAATCGTATCTGGTAAGCAGTTCTGCCGTTCGATATCAGACTAACTGCTGTAGCGTAAGAACCTGCTACTAACAAATATTCTAACAAAGATCTTCTAATAGAAGAACATCTATAAAAACAAGATCTAGATCTACAACTATATAAATCGCAAATTTATCAGCTTTAACAAGCTGATTAGTTCGGTCATTCGAAGAGGAAATGCTGCCAATATTTAATAATATTCTCGTCGTTTCAGCAGCATTTGTGACCGTACATAGTAATATATTTCTTTAAAAAGTATTTCAATTGAGAGCGATACAGAAAGCAAATAAACCATGTACCTACTTACTTACTAAAAGTATTTTGTGTCAGACCGACTACCCTCATGGCCTCGTTTTTTACTTTTTTAGTCTATGAAATGTGAGCATCTTTACAATTGATTATTCACTGTAATCAAAAAACGTGTATCCATTACATTTTTTTAAATATTAATAATGACTTTTGCTACTGGCACTATGTTTTCTAAAAATGCTCGGATTCGTTAACGGATGTACAACTTAATATGTGCAATGTGCACACATCCGTGTGTCAAAAATAATGTCCTAATTTCCATATCAATGTTTCTCTGTTACTTCCTACAGTGGACTGTCAGCAAAACGGTTGAGTGCACATGAGGGACAGGTCGGTCAGTCATGCCAGCGGGTTTAAAGCAAAAGAACGCGAGGTTTTGAAAAGAAATAACTAAACAATCGCTTTAGTTGTTAAGAGTGGAAGTACTATAGTTACATATCTACAGATCAGCGTAAACCTAATTTCGCAAATACCGAGTCTAGACCTCAATGAAACGCTTTCGAAACGCCACAACTTGATTGTATGCGCCCACGCACATCCTGCGTACACGCGATCTCCATTGATTAACATTGTTGACTCACCGTACGGTTTTCGGACTTGAACGATTGTTGTCAGGTGGATTTTAAAGCTTAGAATGAGGCCGAGTTTAATTAGTTGGCGCGTTAAACTAGGTTATCACACTCATGAGTCGTAATTCCGTCTTATAGACGTAATATTGACATCACAGGATAAGAGTGAAAGTGTTCAGTGCGCGTACCACTTGCAGAAGTCAACTTAAGTAGGCGGGAATACATTAAAGTGACTGTAAACGTCGCTGTAAGTTCCTTTAAGATAGCTGACTATTGATGAGGTTGATGTGAAATAATAAAGAACAAATAGTAAAGACAAGGTTGTTTATATTTTGGTTCATTTAATAGTTACACGGGTTAACAATTGCGTTAATAAATGTGAAGCAGACTATTCAAACCTGTACACTTTACTTTGCCAGTGTTTCCTCTTTTAGTCAAATGTTGAAAAAAAACATCTACTTAATGCATTTTCTATTCATTAAATAAGAAAAGGTTTTCAATATATTTAATCAATCAAAACATATTATGTTATCTCATAATGCAGCCGTATAAACTTTGCAACTGATAACCCGCGATAAAATGTGAGCACAGTGGTCTTGCGTACCATTGTCGAGATAAATAGCACGTCATTTTATTGTTACACTTATTTTATCCGATAATTCAATGAGTCATACCCTTTCTTTTTTCTAAATAAAGCTTCGGGGAATATTTCAAGCCGGTTTTCATCATAATAGATCGCTAATATTGGTTTAAATTGTTTATTTTATTTGATAAGCTGACATTCGGAATAATATGTATTTGATAGTACGCTCACGCTATATTTAAGTTCGTAATATACGTTTGGCATTTTAACATGGGACAGTTTAATCCGAGATTGACATTTATACAGTTATTCCGGAAGTTAGGGACGACCTTGGGGTTTATTCTATTGCCAAGAAAATATGTGTGTACTTTATAGATAGGATTAGAAAGGGAAATTCTTAATACATATACAATTTTTGACGCGTTTTTAAGAACTGAAAGTAAATTACACAGTAATAAGAAAGGAGTTTTTAAAATATACTCTTCGTTTACGAAGCCTCGTTGCGTAATGTAACTTGCTAAATTTGATCTAATTTAAAACAAACGTGGAAAGTCGGTTAAATAACATTAATAACATCCAATTTAATTTTTATTTTACGTAAATAACAACACAAAGCCAAAAACATTGTGCCTGCATTCGATCTGAGCGAACAAACATAATATTCAAAGTATTCCATTCCATATTCAAGTACTAACATCTAATTAATTATATTATCATTATCCTCTTGTGTGGTGCAGGACTTCCTGGATTTCTGTGGCTATGCCAGGTTTACTCCTGGTATTTTTCGCTTTAATTAACTGTATTGCATAGTGTTGCAATTAATTGGAATTCAAATGTATGTTTGCTTGTCGGGTACTGTACCTACCTCTTGTATGTTATCGCGCTTTTGCGGTCAGGAAATAATGCTTTATAGGCATTAATATATTTTCAAATCCGAGCAAAGGTTTTTGGCGGAAGTTTGCAAGATTCGTTTCATGTTCGTCGCCATTTTTATATTCACGATTTTGTCCAGTATCTCAATAATAGATGCACCACATACCAGTTTTATTACAAACCAGATGCAAAATAACTGACAATTTAACTCACAACACCACAGAGTCGGTACTAAAACATCCATCGCGACGAATTGTTGGACTTATGCAATAAGCATATTATTAACAAAATTACTTATGTGAACTAAACAATAATGTTAGACATGAAAACAAACTCTGGAATACACTGGATGTTCTACAGGTAATTTGGTCCTTCATTGCAGCTCGATGACTTAGTGATGAATTGATAACCATGATAATGAATGCCCTTATGTAGAGTAACCCTTGTAGCCCTTAGTAGTAAGTGCAAAGTTACTCAATTTACAGTTGATAAATAGCAATTAGTCACAAAGAGTTGACAGTAAAAATATGTTGCGTTCGTGTTCATCTTCGTCACAAGACGCCATCTTTACAAATCGCGGTAATCGCGGGAAAAAATCTGACTCATTCATTCATAAAATTACTCACCTATACAAAGTGTTTGTTTATCGTAGTCACAGGTGTTAATTTGTTGGCTACTGGTAGCCGAGACGTGTTGCGTGGAGATTTGTTGGTATACATATAACCTTCAGTAAGGTTAGGTTTAAACCATACATTTGTTAAGGTTATTTAAGTATCTATTTTGATAAATTATTTTTATGCTGGAAGTCTAGGTCAGAATATAATATATTTCGGTAGTAGTCATGATTATTGTATATCAATGTTTGAGTAAAGTATCGCTACGATATAACTTAATAAGATTAACACCGTTCAACCGTTTTAAATTTATCGTAATAATATTGTAGTTTATGTGATTTCTGTTTAAAATCTATTCGTTCCACATATGAAACACAAGTTATTGGAGAAAAGAATAACAAAAACTTGAGAGGTGTCAAGGGACACCCGAATGGAACGAAGTTGCAATATCCAGAACTTGTGCAGAAACACTGTCAGGATTCATTATTGTTATTTTTTTATGTACAAAAAACCTGTATACACTCAACAAAAATAATCGTCGCGGCACCAGATTGTTCAATGCGAAATAGAAAGACGAAACGAAAATAACTGGCTTGCTTTCTTTAAGAGAGAGAGAGAGACAGACAGAGAAACACGCGCACGCCGCACGGCTTACAACTATAGCAAAAAGTGTCGTTACAACTTTTGGCCTTAATTTTTTCCGTCTAGCCCCCTTTGGCAACGCGCGATAAGGAACTTCGTTCCAAAAACCTACAGAGTATTTACTTTTTTATTTGGTTTAATTATTGTATTAAAGCGGAAAACTTTGTGCCATCCCTAAATGCAACAAATTTGGGCGCAGGAACAATCCTAATATACGTGTATAGCTGTATATGCTCATTTACACGACACAACGGCTTTTAAATAAATAATAAGCCATCGATTATAATACGTGACCACGACATTGGATTATACAGCCTCGCTTTTTTAAACAACGTCTGAACCGTCGACGTCGTGAGGTGTACACATCAAATTTGCATCGCAAATCGATTACGCGCGCCCGATTGTCACACACGCGGCCTGATTTCCGAACGCAACCGCCGATTGTCCGAATGACAGGTGCATTATACGTTCTGAAACGCAATTTAGTTTACAAATAGTTTGAAAATTGTCTAAATCAGTCGTTTAGCCGTCACTGACCTCGCATTTTTGTTGAGCTTTGTAGAAAATTCTGAAATCGCTTTATGATATTAATTTTTGTTCAAGATCAGGCTCAGCAATTTGGCCTTAGTCTAGTTTCGTATTATATCATGCAGGTTTCATCATTTCAATTCTAACTGTATTTTTAAGTCTCGAAAACCTGTTAAGTAAAGTTTAATCTTAAAAAGGAGTACCTTTATTATGTTTTATTAAATTTTCCCGACAATAAAATGGGTTAATGCATTTAAACTGGACTTTATTGTTAGTATTAAATTGTGAAAATTAATTGTCGAGAAGTCTGCTTATATTATAAATTGCTCGCAATTATGGAGCCGAGCGAAATTACGACAGTACAGTTTTTATTATAATTTTTACATTTTTTAATTCGACGAGCATTAATTAGTATTAACAAGGTCGTCCACTACGGGCCAGTTTACTTTCTCTCGTGTTACGTAAATTACGAGCTATGGCAGCTATCTGCGCTGATGGCATGGAGTTTAGACAATGTTGACTTTGACAAAGGATCATCTTCTTTTTTAATGGATACCCAATTTTTTGGCAAGAATACTATCACATTCTAAACGTTATGGTTATGAAACAAATAAGTTCGATCCCTTTCTCGAAATCAAAGATTCGTAGATAATTAACAGTCCCCTAGAAGAAATAGGTGCGATTTCTGAAATCTTCGGTATATTGTGAATACGTGATAGTAGTCCCATTGGCGACGACCGCTTGGCGCAGTGGTTTGAGCGTAGGCCGCTCAGCTCACTGCACATGGTGGTTGCGGGTTCGTTTCCCGCCGGGGCAAATTTCGGAAATGGCCTTTTCGTAATTTGCCCAGGTCTGGGTGTCACTGGGGATCGCCCCCAATCCATTGTACGGTACACATAGTACAAGCTTTGCTTATTTTGGGACCATACAGTTGGTGTGTCAGTCTGACGATATTTATTATTTATTATTTTTTATATTATTTATTTATGCCCATAATAATACTACTATGAACTGCATCTATAGTGTTGTCCACTTTCGATTTGAACATCCCAAAGCTCGATCTCTGAACATCCGACGCTGAACGTTAATAGTCCTTATATTCTCCTTTTTTCAACTGCCGTATTAGGACACTCGCCGCCCGCTCCAACTCGCTGGAGAGACACGATTCTCACAATGGAAGGAAGTTCACAGACCGTGCGTCATCGAGTTTAAAAAAACGTCGACGCGGGCGCAGTTGACATTTCTTTTTTTTCACCCGCAGCGGGGTTATTAAAAACTGTCACGTGACGTGATACTGCGTGAAGCCAAATTATTTTTCTATAGAATAGGCGATAGAAGAATGATAAAGAGTAGAGAGAAAACAACAGCAAACATATTATATTTATTTTCATGGTAATGTCAGGGTTCCACACTTTGAAGCCAGCACTATTGAAAAGAGTTTTTGTATTATATCTTTTGCTACGTGATTCCAGGTTTCTCTTTGTCTACTAATGATTCGTACGTTCCTTGTTTTTACCCTCTAAGTAGATGAATTATATAAACTAACCCAATTTCAAATCACTTTTTCTCTTGGTGTGAGCTCGAAACGACCTTAATTAGGACATCCTTATAATTAGGTACTCGCGGCTTCAAAAGTCACAGTCTCAATTTAGTACTACAAAGCGACAGCATGGAAGCAGCTTTTAAAGTCACACGTCACTGACCTGACCACACCCTGCCATTAAAGCATCCCATCACATCCTTTCCCCCAACAATATAAGGTCCATATTTGTGTGAACTGGCTGAATTTGGTAAAGGCTGTTCGGCTTGGCTGGCTGTCAAAAGTCCAGGACAATGGGTCTATCGCGTCATATCACTGCATTGGAGGGCCACGGGTCGGTGCATCTGATTGTTATGTAAAATAACCCTTCGTGCAAATGCTGGGCCTTGAGTCCTTTTAAAAGGCCATCGAATTTTAAAATAGGGGCAGGACTATTATTAACTGACGAAGATGTTCCCTGTACAATAAATACTCTTTCAAGATTATGTTCTAGTAAGTACCTACTTACTGTATTGCCTCCTCACGTGGCGTTGTATGTAGGTACATCATAATTATGTTTATAGACTGTTTATTCTTTTGAAAAGAGTAACTAATGAGTTTCCTTCTGACTCTTCTCGGTGAAAGCAGCGTACCGAACCGGTGGCAGACTTTGACTATTCATAAGTGCTTCGTTGGTATTAATTTCCATGAAATTAATAAGCCATTTGCTAAAGTATAAATAAAATTGTATTATAATTACATTTTGTTAATACAGTAATTTATTGAACTAATATTCATAGATGTCATGTAAGCAATAATAACATTCTAATTTAATCTAAATTTTAAACCTTTATTTGTTGTCGTCTGATGTAAAGTTCTTATAAGATGTCTTTTATGAAAATCTTAAGGGTTGGTTTACAGAGTCAGAACATTATTAATAACTGTTTTGTATAAGTGATAAGTGGTATTATAATCTTATGAATAGATACCAATCAATGTCAGTATCTTATGATTTCCTACCTATAACATTAGGTAACAAATGCAGTAACAAGTCCTGAGCGAACTCTGCTTATGGCGAAACGCGCCGTCTAGAATGTCGACTGAACTAATATAGAAAGGCTACACATGAAACTATTTCTGTCTTTGTGTTGCCATTACCACCGATATGGTTGTGGCAACAATGTACGATTTTCCGTAAACAACAAAATGGAACAACGCCTTTATAATTTGTAAAGGTTCTTAATAGTAATCATTGTTGATATAGTCGTCTTAGTCGGATAAATTACCGATTGGTATGGTAGCACATCTCCTATTTTCTGAAAGTACATTGTGCGGCCCGCATATCCTTACTGAATTTACATTATTCAATATGGATGCAATATTTCGAGAAGCATTCATTAAATAGTAAAAAAAATAGTACTTAGATTAAGATTTTTTATTTCTCGTTGATGCAAATTCACGAATTATCTTAATTATATCCTACCAATATTATAAATACGAAAGTTTGTGAGTGTGAATGTATGTTTGTTACTCTTTCACGCAAAAACTACTGAACGGATTTGGATGAAATTTGGAACACAGATAGTTTATAACCGGGATTAACATATAGGATACTTTTTATCCCGATAATCCCGAAATTTTTGTTAAGTGTAACACTACGCGGACGAAGTCGCCAGCATAAACTAGTTATACATAATTACTATAGGTATGATATAGAGTGGCTATTTTAGACGAGTACTACATATTGTGTCGACAGCGTTCATAATTATTTGCAATATTTGATGGCATACTATCAAATTATGGTACTTGCCTATAAAAGAAGCTCCGCAGCTTCGCTTCTTTTATGTAGGTACACCCGCGTGAAACGCTATACTACAGAATTGCATCTTCTAAATAAGTTATTGCTTATTATTACGAAAGTATAATACAAGATCTCCCATCAGTCGTGCTCATATAACTCGCTCTATTGCGTTACAATCGCGCAATCATCTAATCAATGCATTACATGGATTGCAAGTTCTAAGTGGGGGTTGTCAATAGAAGTAAGCAGACATCGGAGCTTTTCAATATGCCAAGCCAACCACCACTGGGCATTTAGACATAGGGCTTCGTAATCCTATTGGGCCATCTTAAATAAAATCGAACGGAAAGTATTTATGTAAGTACTTACTTTCCTAGCGTAGTTTCTTTACTGACATAAAAAAAAATGTCCTTCGTTAATATCATCTGAAGACAAAATATTATGAGTACTTTTTTACTCCTCATTTTGAATAACTTTCTAAGTAGATATTTGTAACGGTTGTCACCGATCGCGGCGCGTGTAATTTCGCCACGCTTTCGTTATCTAAAAAGCGTTTTAGATAAACAGGATGTGAAATCCTGTTGCGTCACATAAATTTGGTGTTATCTCAGCTGCTTAGTGTCAACTTGACAGATTTAAAGAGATTAATACACAGGTAAACGCAAAAGTATCGTTTAAAGCACAGTTAAGTTCTTGAAGTATATTAGGGAACAATAAAATGTTAATGATCTTTGATTCCAAAGAACATTTGTCACAGATCAGTGTAATTTGCATGAAGCAACTTTTAAGTGTCAATTTTAACGACGAATTTTCAAAACTTAAAAAATAGTTAGTAAAGCAATTTTGTATTCAAGTTAATTTATCGTTTACCAGTCAAAACATTTTTTGTATTCTATCCGTGAAATCCTAACGAATGTTCACAGTTTATGCGTCATTCTCGGAAATTCTAGTTCAATTAAACTCGTTTTTTGCAGTGTTCGTTCGTAGGCAATAGTTTTTTTTTCGATGGCACTTTTATTTCTCAACGTAGTACGAAATACGTGGTTGGTAACTTCACAAATAAATTGATTTAGAGATGTCATAAAACCGTCAAACGCAGGAAGCGTTGATGTCGTTGTTAAGACATCGGGATATCATTCCTCTTCATAACTAAATAGAAGTAGGGGATTGTACACATAGCTTGTACCACAGATATAGATTTACATAGATAACGCAAGTATCACGATTTGTATTGAAACCAAGCGTGCCGAATTTTTAACACCTACTGTGACGGCATTAGTGACGGGAAATCCAAACCGATTCAAAGACACCGATGCCGCCGATGCCCCTCCGTCCGCTCTCGAGTGATTATCACGCTTGTAATCATATTTTTTATAACTGTAGTCGCGCGGACTGCAAGTTAACGGCGACCAACCTTGACGCTTAGTCGGGGTTTCGTACACGCGAAGTACATACATTTGCGAAAATCTATGTAAATCTATATTTGTGGCTTGTACCAAGGTTTCTGGCTATTGGACTTTACATTATATTGGACTATCTTGCGCACAGCACGTCTGATAACTCCATTTGTGGTATCACATGACGATTTTCGTGGTGAAAATGGCATCAAACTAAAATACGATTTTAAGATGGTAGAGCCAAGGTCTAGCGAATTGTCGACCGCTTGGCGCAGTGGTTCGAGCGTAGGCCGCTCGGCTCACTGCACATGGTGGTTGCGGGCTCGATTCCCGCCGGGGCAAATTTCGGAAATGGCCTTTTCGTAATTTGCCCACGTCTGGGTGTCACTGGGATCGCCCCCGGTCCATTGTACGGTACCCATAGTACAAGCGTTGCTTAGTTTGGGACCATACGGCTGGTGTGTCAGTCTGGCGATATTTATTTTATTAATTAACTACAACTCATTATGGGCTCGCTCGACCAGGGTAGTACCAACGTCTCACAAAAGATCGGCTTAAAGAAGCTATTATAGCTGTGTTTCGTACGATGTGTGAGAGAGACGGTAGACCAAGCTCCCCTTCGGATGAGCGACATGCAAGCAATTTTTTGAGAATATACCTGCACTTAAAAATTTATAATAATATGGTCCCAAATCGTTAAGACATAGGGTTTTGTAAAAAAAACATGTTTATTTCCACAATAACCTTCACGGTTTACCTGCAGGTAAATAGAATTCCGCTACAACTATTAGCTTATCAACCTTAAGCTTATTGGGATATCGTCCAAGTAAAATAAATCATGCTAAAATAACGCCACTGTTGTCCTAAGACTGTACGTCAAATGAATACACACTTGTGTCTCATAATCCTTCATAATTTTGAACCTTATGATGTACAGTTTTAACACAGACGTCTATAAATATAAATTAATTAGGCCATACCAAAATTAGCGGCCGTAACGCGTGTGGGATCCTCTCTGGGACGCGACCAAAATTGGCGAGTATTCACGACAAATTCATCCTTTGCTTGTAATAATCCGTTTTGAATTATTGTCGATAATGGCCCCAAGTATCTTTCAAGTGATCACTGCGAACAAACCAGCGGAATTATCCATAACCTTCAAGCTATCAGCATGAAAAAGACTCGTACACCAAATTAACTTTAAAGTCACTGGGGTAAGATTCCGAATTCCTTAATTAATGTTTTCGTAAACGGCATCAGCTGTCATCCGACTGAAATTTGAGGCTATTATCATTACGTATGACCTTCAATTGGGACGACAAGGTTATGTAGACGGTTTGTATGGCTTCATAAGGTCCGTTATGCAATGCTTGGAATTTCGTGGTCACTGAAAAGATCTGCAGTTGGAGTGTTTGTTGCATGAATATCTGAAGTCAGTCTCATTACAGTGGTCAGGAGAAACTTCATATCAATATAGCATTTGAGTGAGATGTTTTCTCTTACTAATTTATTTATTTTATTTAAACTTTATGCACAAGTAAAAAACACAATGTACAAAGCGGACTTAAAGCCTTAGGCATTATCTACCAGTCGACCTTAGGGTGGTGCCGAAACAATTTAACATTTGGATTTTCATTAACAATAAAAAGTATGAGGAAAAAATTTAACCGACTAAATAAAACTTGGGTGCACAAAAAAATAGAAATAATAGACCTTGAACCTTGTAAGTAATTCAAGTCAAGAATTATCGAATTCGGTCCACAATTGACAGAGAAAAATCAGTGAACATAATTAAAAAAACATACGTCCATACGAACAAAGAACCTCCTCCTTCTTTGAAAGTCGGTTAAAAAGTATTATTTCGACGGCAACTAAGTCAAAGAACATCCTTGTCGTTATTCTCGTAATTGTGTTCGACCGCGATAAACCGCGCACAGAATCGCACCACCAATTGAGTGGCACCATTATCAATCGCAACAATACGCCTTTGTGTGAAGAGGCGTGAACGGCTGCGCGTGCGACTACGCCATCTCATCGCCATACGTTCAAATTGCGCAATGGAAGTTTTTTCTTTTAACGATCGCTTGGTGCAGTGGTTCGAGCGTAGGCCGCTCGGCTCACTGCACATGGTGGTTGCGGGCTCGATTTCCGCCGGGGCAAATTTCGGAAATGGTATTTTCGTAATTTGCCCAGGTCTGGGTGTCACTGGGATCGCCCCAGTCCGTACGGTACCCATATTACAAGCGTTGCTTAGTTCGGGACCATACAGTTGGTGTTTCAGTCGGGCGATATTTATTTATTTATTTATAGGTAAGTCTGAAACCTCGGTTTTATGTTACCCTGTCAAATTTTAATGGCTGGCGACTAACTTACCATCTGTAAAAGTGTGGGGATGAAATATTGCTGAGGCTGTCCACCTTGTTTTATTATGAGCATCAGGGAGAAAACTTTCCCTCCAAAGTGAAGATAAATAAGATACTCACGCTATAATACAAATTTTAGCCAGACTAAGAGAAACAGGCATACAGAGAGTCAGAAATTAAGAAAATACTATTTATGAGATTAGCCCTGACGGGAGTCCTGTTAGTTGGTGCAGTGGAATGCGCGGTCTACGCTCAAACCACTAGAGTCTAGGGAACATTTGAGGACACTAGACCGAGCAGTCGTCAACTATTCAGAGTTCAGAGTTCCTATCAATGATTAGTCGCTTCTAAAGATACGTAAGGAAGACTGAATAATAATAATTGGACAATTCTGTCACCACTGAACTGTATGCAAAAAATTACATGTCAGCCATTTGGCACACAACTGCCAAATGGCCACTGTCTCGTTAACAAGCGGCAATTTGTTTAACAATTAAATTAGTATGCCTATCACGTGTTATAGTGTTTTACATTTGACACTCGGTGGTTGATCTATGCCTGGGTCTTATTGCAAACCTAGGCGGGTAACTGTATTCACTGATGTTTCGACACCTCAGCAACCTTTTGACCAATCAGTTTGCCCAATTTTCTCTTCTTCAATCCGTGCTAATGCAGGACATAAGAATCGGCTGGTCGGATGATCAGAAGGGGATCTGTCACGTGGCGTCAAAGCCGTTGAAGTTCGTACTAAGACTGAGGCCGTACCGGTAAGGCGATTGCGATTGTCGAAGTTTGCACTAAGGCTGAGGCCGGACTGATTGCGATTTTTTGAATAATGTTGGCTTATGTGTTGCGACCCCCGCCTAATGTTTATAGGGGTCCTGCTGTCGGTCGCATCACAATCACCTGACAGGTGCGACCCCGGCCTTAAGGTTGACATCATGGCTGGGACCATCCACCTACCGTATGGGTGGGCATGGCTTCGGCACAATGTGATTCTTCTAAACCCAACACTATCCCAATCCCAAATATCTCAGTGCAAGAGTGGTGCAAATTTAAATTCCACTGTAAAGCACCAAATGTATCGTTGAAGTGTGCGAGCATGCGCCCGCGCACGCCTTTATTGCGCGCGGTTGATGAGCAAACCTGTCGCCATCTTTTAATAGAACGGTCAATGGTTTTAATTCGCCCGATGGTGCGTCTGTAGCGAGACTGAATCGAAACAGCGACCATTGTTAGCATTACAAAAATATATAAAACCAGCTTTAGTAAGCGAAACATTTTTTTTTATTTCTCTGTGAGTTATTGCTGTTTGTTGCATCAACTCACATGCACAACACAGCAAGGCCTTTGATTAATTTTATATAAATACTCTTCAAATTGTACCATCGTATAATCAATGAAGGTATTCCCTTCTAAAATTAATAACAATAATATACTTCACAACCTAGCCTTCGCAATAAAACAAAGGTTTCACACGTCACGGCACAATGTTGTATGCAAATAAAAATATTTCTCTAATGAATCACTTTACTTAGCGAGTGTACACGCTTCCTGTGTTGCCTTATGTTTTTTATCGATAATCTTACTTTACGAGGACAAATCCGTTGGAAGTACAGTCAAGTACACTGAGTTTATGGGTAACGGTATTTTTTATGGTTTGCCGTATTTGGCAGCGAGTAAATGACGGTTAAACAACGGGATGCATTAGTGAGTTATTATTGAATGTTATTGGCTGTTGATGACGTAAAAGGAATTGAAAATAAAAAAGGCTAGATTGCATAATAAAACAAATGAAAATGTACTTTAAAATACTTTATTAAGAACTATAACGCCTATTTGCAACTTATAGAAATTACTTATCAGTTGTTTTTCCATGTTTCAGGATCACCGGCTTCAGATTTCAGCAGGCACAGAATAGTCCAGCCCGTGGTGCACCATGGAAGGACCAAGAGAGAAATCACATCCACTAGACACGCGGTTAGTATTGAATATTGACACTTATTGCCTAGAGTTTAAGGATGAGATTATATTTTGTGGAATCTTGAATGTCTGTGCGACTATGATGGGCTTTCGGAAATTCACCGTTGTAGAGCCAATCTATAGCCAATTGACTACAACTCCATCGGCTAATACCCCTCTCGTTCCCTTCCTCCTTCCCTCCCTCTGTCCCACTCCCCTTGAGGGCCCTAACCACGCTAGCTAGGTACTCAAATCATAATAGAAATGCAAACGCTCGCGATTACGTTTCAAACGCTCCGCTTTTGACGTTTTGCTGACACGAGCTTCACGATTTCTACTGACATTGATACGGTATGGTGTCATGCAGCAAAACGTCAAAAGCGGAGCGTTTGAAACGTAATCGCGAGCGTTTGCTTTTCTATTACGATTTGAGTAGCTAGCGTTGTTAGGGCCCTGGTCGATAACGTGCCAGCAATAGCTTTGGTATAGCAAGCATATTATATAGGCTACGGAACCTGTTCAACATTAGACGGGCCGTACGCTCGTTTTCCCATTTAATCCTACTTCCTACTAATCCTACTATCCTACTAATATTATAAATGTGAAAGTTTGTGAGTGTGGATGTATGTATGTATGTATATTTGTTACTCCTTCACGCAAAAACTACTGAACGGATTTGGATGATATTTGGAACACAGATAGTTTATAACCGGGATTAACATATAGGATACTTTTTATCCCGATAATCCCGAAATTTTTGTTACGTTAAATACTACGCGGACGAATTCCGTGGGCACAGCTAGTCCTACTAATATTATAAATGTGAAAGTTTGTGAGTGTGGATGTATGTATGTATGTATGTATGTATCTTTGTTACTCCTTCACGCAAAAACTACTGAACGGATTTGGATGAAATTTGGAACACAGATAGTTTATAACCGGGATTAACATATAGGATTATTTTTATCCCGATAATCCCGAAATTGTTGTTACGTTAAATACTACGCGGACGAAGTCGGGGGGCACAGCTAGTAATATTATAAATGCGAAAGTTTGTGAGTGTGGATGTTTGTTACTCTTTCAGGCAAAAACTACAGAACGGATTTGGATGAAATTTGGAACACAGATAGTTTATAACCGGGATTAACACATAGGATACTTTTTATCCCGATAATCCCGAAATTTTTGTTAAGTTAAATACTACGCGGACGAAGTCGGTGGGCACAGCTAGTAAAAAATAAATAAACCTCTCAATAAAAATAACTGCTGGAAAGGCCATGGCAGTGGGCTACGCATTCCTGTATAAGCAGTCTCATATCCAAATATCAACCAAAAATAGGCGTCCATGATTTTTAGAAGCTTGGTGTTGGTACAGGATTTTTATTTTAACTTATAATTTTATTAAAATAAATAAATATTTTAGCCCTTTTGACATCCCTCTCCTGGGCACGGGCCTCACCTAATTACGAGGGGGATTAAGGCCGTAATCCACCACGCTAGCCCAGTGCGGTATGGCGGGTTTCACGTGTCTTTCGAAAATTGGTTAGATGTTCTAAGACATGTAGGTTCCTCACGTATTCCTTCACCGTAAGCAAATGATAATCTTATAAAAATTATGATTCGCACATAGATTTGGAAAAAACCAAGGTGCGAGCCAGGGTTTAAACCCAGAACCTGGCGCCTGTAAGACGCGTGCTACCAATCGGCTATCACTGCTATAATAATGGAATATTATTAGTTATATTATACGAATATCGCGTGTGAGAATGTCATTAAAAATATTACAAAATAACAAAATTACACGGTGTATTAGCAATTGGAACGGAAGCATGCGATGCCGGTGACCTCTGGCGGAGTGGCCGCTTCGTGACGCAGCTTGACCGCCGCAAAAATTCCGTAACGGCACTTAAAATAACACCCTATTAGATGCTGTTAGAAATTATTTTTGTCTATGCGGTCAGCCGAGTTCAAGGTACATTGCGAATATCCATCTCTTCTATGCCAATCCTGTCTATCGTTATCTGACTATATGGACGGCTCCTGCTGACTAAACTACCTTCACCTCATGACCTAGTTGGTTGAACGATCGCCATAGAAACCGGACACAAATTAGAACCCCGGGTATTCTCAATAATCCTTATAATTATGATTGTGTTTCGTATTATAAACTAATAAAGTAAGTCCTACAAATGCACAAGACTTTTCAGCAGTGTACAATAACTTAAGTTCGCTCTAATTGATTCGTTAACAACTAATCTTATCTGAACTATTGATCTTTTTAATGGGCAGTATCTTAATTTCCGGCAATTTATTTATTAGTAGCTGTTGCTTGTAGCTTCGCCTTTTAAAACCAATTTCTAAATACCATTTTGTGGCCCCAAACTAAGCTTATTTTTTGTGTCCCACTTCAGGGCAATGACCTCCCTTCACTCTTCCATAATTGTTCGAAATTGTCCGGCAATCTTCCCCAAAATTAGTGTCTTTATTATTATTTTTACAGAGCGGTGAGCATCATTCAGAGGTGACAATGAAGGTCCCCATAGACGACAGAGAGTTCGTCCTCGACCTTCAGCTCAACAAAGACCTGATCACGGACAACCACGTGCTCAGGTACCAGGAGGGAGGCAAGGCTGTGACCCATAAACCTAAGAAAGAGGTGAGTACACATTTTAACAGGTGGAAACAATCGTTGTTTGAAGTACACAATACGAAGATGTTTGGTTAATAGCCGATTGGTTAAAGCACGCGTCTTGCGGGCACCAGGTCTTAGGTTCAAACCCCGGCTCGCACCGGATTTTTCGAAATCTATGTGCGGATCATAATTTCTATAGGATTATCACTTGCTTACGGTGAAGGAAAACATCGAGAGGAAACCTGCGTGTCTTGAACATCTAACAAATTTTCTTAAGGCATGTGAAATCCGCCAATCCGCGCTGGGCCAGCGTGGTGGATTATGGCCTGAATTCCCCTCGTGTTGCGGGGAGGCCCGTGCCCAGGAGTGGGACGTCAAAAGGGCTAAATTATTATTACTATTTTATTGGCTGATATGGTGTCTCTGTTGCAGGATATAGATTTGTGCCAGTATTCTGGCAGGGTTAGAGGCATGCCGGGCTCGTGGGTCGCCGTGTCCACGTGCCACGGTGTACGCGGGGTCATATTCGACGGCGAACAAATGAGATACATCGAACCAGCGGAAGGTATGCTCCTACAAACTGGTATCTGAACATTCGACAAAAGAACGAGCTCTAAAGCCCTGGTTTATTATAGGTGACGAAATTCAGTCCCAGCATTATGTGTACGATCACTCAGACCTGAGCAATAACTATAATTGCGGCTATGTCGGCGGGGTCACGAAAAACACCACCTACGATCCACTGCTGCTCAAGAAACATCAAGCCGAAAAAGACAGGCAACGAAGCAGAGTCAGTAGAGTAAGTTGATGTGAATTGATATTGATTTCAATTGTTAACCATTGTACACTTCATCTGCCTTATTAATAAACGTGGTTTAGCTGGCGAATAGTTACAGTCATCAGTAATTTGAAATTCGAAAGAAGAAGATTAAGCATGGTTTAACTATACAACCGCTAATCCACATTTGTTAATATGGGGACATGAGTTTTAGGATAACACTCTTCCAAAGGCTTGCTTATCACAGATATACAGGTTGAAGCAGAAAGGGTATACATTTTTTTTTAAACTTAACTTTTTAATTCTAAATCTATCAGCTTTGGAGGAAACTTGAAAAACAAAAGGTGTTACAGGGACACAGCTGTTGACAGATTTCACAAGTCTACAAAACCTTTAGTACTTCAACTGTCCCACAAAGCCGATAGTTTTAGATTTACAAAGTGAAGTTGCAAAAAAACCCTTTCTGTTTCACCTAGTATATGACTCTGGTATTTACTATTTATATATTTAAGCTAGATCATTGATCGTTGTTGAAGAAGCGCCTTTATATGCATGGCTCGATGTTCTATGTGGCTTATGCAATTTTAAAACTTACAGAGTTACATTTAATGTTGATTTTGCAGTACAAACGCCACGCCGAGGATACACGTGTCCGGGGCCCTTACAATGCCAACAAGTTGACTCGTTACGTTGAGTTGGTGTTGGTGGCTGACAACCGAGAGTACAAGGCTAACGGGGAGAGCCTCCGCACGGTGCATCATCAGCTCAAAGACGTGGCAAACATCATCAATTCTGTAAGTCGAAATAGACCTTATGTCCTATTGGTGAACATGTCTGAATCATAACCGCTTCTCTAGTCTCAGTTCCCAATGTGCAGTAAGTGCAAGCGCCCATTGTGATATATTTGCGGGCATTTTCTCGCAAAATCTGTCTACTTATATATATCTGTCAAATATTCCCAAGAATTTGGTGCGGTGCGTCGCCGCGCGGACTTTTGCGTCCTATGCACCAAACTCTGCGTGCTACAGAAAAATTCTCAAAAGTGCTCGAACCACGGTGAAGGAATGTCGTCGTAGAATGTAAATAAAAAATATGGACAAAATTTTGACGCAAATCATCATCAGATTGGTAGTTCATGACCGTGCTTGTTCTACAAAGGAATACATACGAACATCTAAATATATATAACTCAAAGGTGACTGACTGACTGACATAGTGATCTATCAACGCACAGCCCAAACCACTGGACGGATCGGGCTGAAATTTGGCATGCAGGTAGATGTTATGACGTAGGCATCCGCTAAGAAAGGATTTTGATTAATTCTACCCTCAAAGGGATAAATAGGGGATGAATAATCCCGAAATTTTGGTTAAGTTTACACCTTACACTTTCTGCGACATCATTATCAAGTATTCTATCCTCCACCAGGTGTACGCCCCACTGAACATCTTCATAGCTCTAGTAGGGGTGGTGGTATGGTCCGAGATGGATGAGATCCAACTCGTTGAGAACGGCGACGCGACCCTCAACAACTTCTTGCAGTACAGGAAGTCCCGATTGGTCGTGGACATACCTAACGACAACGCTCATTTGCTCACGTGAGTTGACCCTTCCAGGCGGAAGTCGGCTATTGGTGGACACAGGCGAGGACTTTAGCCTTTATAGTCCTTCGCTGATCGCACCCACCGGTTTCTCATATGTATGAGAGGGTCCACGGTTCATCTTGGGAGAGGAACACAGGTGTACTCAGCTTTTGGTTGAAATATGAGTTCTGAATTTAAAAGCTTGGGAATCCAGGTCCTGTGAGGTCAGCTGACTGAACCCCAACCTCCTTCCTGGCCCCTTGGTACGCTCTTGTTGGTATGTTTGACTTTAAAGTGTTACGTGACCATTAATTTTATCATAACTGGATCAGTGCAATAGGCCTTTTTCGCTCACCATGCACCGAGATACATTAGCCTTGGTCATTGTTACGCTGCCTACTCTAGCCAAGTCTAATGCCAGTGACAAGGCTTAACTAAGCCTTGTCACTGGCATTAGACAGTGACAGCGCTTCATGCTAGAACCACTAAACTAGCTTTCTCATATTATTTAAATACCTAAATCTTAGTGAGATTTGATTATTATTTACATAGTTGCCTGCTCATATTCTGACGCTGTTCCTGAGAATGTACACCATCTTTTGTTAATTGAAAAGAGTAACCATTGAGTTTCTTGCCGGAGCTTCTCAGTGGAAGCGGCATTCCGAACCGGTGGTAGATTCTGACTATTCATAAATGCTTTGTTGGCTTACATGAATAAAAACAATTTTGTGTTGAGTTGAGAATAGTGCAACAATAGGTCTCCCCCGCAAAAGTTGGTTGAACTTGTCTTTATACTTCATCAAGTAGGTACATCTCGTGTCCATTATTGGTTAAATCGTTGCTCTCCTCTTTCAGACGGCAATCATTCACAGACGGTGTTGTAGGCAAAGCGTTGAAAGGCCCGATATGTACGTACGAGTTCTCGGGTGGCGTCGCCACAAACCATTCGACGGTGATCGGGCTGGTGGCCACCACGATAGCGCACGAGATGGGCCACAACTTCGGCATGGAGCACGACAACGAGGAGGACTGCGAGTGTCCCGACCAGAAGTGCATCATGAGCCCCTCCAGCACCTCCGTGACCCCCACCAGGTGGTCCTCCTGCAGCCTCAAGTCCTTGGCGCTGGCGTTCGAGAGAGGAATGGATTATTGCTTGCGGTAAGTTGGCAGGTACAGTAGCGGTATGATAACCAGTTTCCAAATTGATTCATTAACGGGTCGCGAGGAAATGTTACCTTTTAAAACTAAGTCAGAGAACAGACTGTTGCATAGAATGTAATGTTCTAACTCGGGCCGAACTCTTTTAACGCCTGCTTCTCGACCTGTTATATGTCAATTTTGATGTTTTGACATATCTGAATACGTCATTTTTGACAGTTTTCTCATAAAAAACTGTCATACTGACATCAGTTTTGACGTATTGCGAGTTGCGTGTGAATCAAGCGACAGTCGTTAACAGAAATGTCCCCTGTATCAAATTTTAATTTTAATTTAACCTCAGCAAAGGTTTTTTTTACTTATTTAATATTTCGACCTGCTATTAATATTTTTATGGAAATTGTAGTAATTATATCCTATTTATTTCTGGCTATCCCAATTCCAATTAAAGTTTATGGCCCCATCTAGTACGGATGATTCTGCCAGCTACAAGGTTATTACTGTTTCTTGCACTCGTACAAGCAAAAGTCTACTCTAATTTGCATGGTAATGTCATGACACATTATACTTTTGACATATTTTTCCGGGTGGAAAATTGACTTCATCTTACTTTTCATCATTCTACAAGTACTGTACCTTCTGTATTTTTGTTTTCCTATTAGTAATTATGTCTGTTAAACTTACCTTGATTGTGTCTGTGTACAAGAAATGCTTTCATTCGTTCATTCACACATTTTTTTTCTTTGGTCATCTTAACCATTCATTAAAGCGCCATGTAAAATTTCATTAATTATTAAAAAAACTTGAGAGGTGTCAAGGGTCACCCGGATGGAACGAAGTTGCAATATCCGGAACTTGTGCAGAAACACTGTCAGGATTCATTATTGTTAGTATCCGGCCTCGTGTTTATCTACGACATGACAGACTCCAAGTACACCAACTTCGACTACGAGCTCTCGCAGAAGATACTCACTATGCTCAAGGTCAGTAAGGCCATTTCCGAAATTTGCCCCGCTGGGAATTAAACCCGCAACCATCCGGTACAGTGAGCCGAGCGGCCTACGCTCAAACCACTGTGCCAAGCGGTCGTCAATCGTCGATGGTAGTAGAAGTAGAACTAAAAGTAAAAGTAAAAGTAAGTCGCGACACCACACTGTTCAATGAGAAATAGAAAGACGAATAAGACACATATAGCGAAAAAAGTGTCGTGTCACACACACTGATTTTTTTCCGTCTAGCCCCCTTTCGCAACGCGCGATAAGGAACTTCGTTCCAAAAAAAAATATTTCGACCTGCAATTAGGTTTATTTTTTACCTGTAGTCCCCCTGCGTCCTAATCATTTACTGTGGGAGTGTCAAACATGGAACTAAGTTGCTACAGACAAGTAATATTGCGAACACGCCCGTAAGGGACAGCTACAGTACATAGACTTACCAATTAATGCAAAATTAATTATTTACATGAATGAAAATAAGACTATCTATTATTCTTTTTGATCACAACACTTTGTTTTCTTGAATTATTTGCATGCAAATTATTCCTAGTGCGGAGTCCAAAGAGTAGTCAGTCTGTTAGTAATACATCATAACGTTCTCAGTGCGTAAATGCTGTTTTGTCGGACGACTCCCCTTTCGTATCGCGCGGGTAACCCCAGCCTCAAGGATTGACTCTGTTAAGACATTATAGTTTAGTTTATCTTTTAAAAGAGCTTGTCATATCTCCTACAGTAATAAACCGAAGCGGCTGTTTGATTCCCCGACGTGCGGCAACGGGTTTGTGGAGCCGGGCGAGCAGTGCGATTGCGGCAACTCGGCGGTGCCCAGCGACACCAACGCCTGCCACGCGTGCTGCCAGCCCGACACGTGCATGCTGCGGTCCAATGCCACGTGCGGAGCTGGCGCCTGCTGCGATCTGCAGGTGAGTGCCGGCGCCTGCTGCGACCTGCAGGTGAGTGCCGGCGCCTGCTGCGACCTGCAGCTGAGTGCCGGCGCCTGCTGCGACCTGCAGGTGAGTGTCGGCGCCTGCTGCGATCTGCAGGTGAGTGCCGGAGATTGCAGCGACCTGCAGGTGAGTGCCGGTGCCTGCTGCGACCTGCAGCTGAGTGCCGGCGCCTGCTGGGACCTGCAGGTGAATGCCGGTGCCTGCTGGGACCTGCAGGTGAATGCCGGCTCCTGCTGCGACCTGCAGCTGAGTGCCGGCGCCTGCTGCGACCTGCAGCTGAGTGCCGGCGCCTGCTGCGGCCTGCAGCTGAGTGCCGGCGCTTCCTGTGCCTGCAGCTGAGAGCCGCCGCTGACGAGTGTCGTGTCCGCAGACGTGCCGGCCCCGGGCGGCGGGCGCCGAGTGCCGCGCGGCGGAGCGCGAGTGCGACCTGCCGGAGTACTGCACCGGACACTCCGAGTTCTGCCCCGACGACGTCTACAAGATGGACACCACGCCCTGCGGGAAGAACGACGACGTGAGTTTTATTGTTGCTCTATTGACTTATTTTATCTTTGTCTTGATATAAATTTACGACTTCATACAAATATAGTTAATTAATCGGCTGACCGTATCACCCTCCTTTAATTTGTTCATACCAATAGGATAGATCGACACGTGTTTCCGCCTCTTGGCCCTCACAATATCCCTAAGCCTATACGCAAAAACATTACGCCAGCTGTACTTGCGTGTTAATATTTATTTATTTTCTCAATACATACAAACATCTTTACAGGCTAGACCCAATGCGATATTGTTGCAAACTTAAAAATTAAAAATAATATAACTGTTTTTATTTAACATAGCAAATTTTAAATGTAGCTGTTCTTGTAAATTCACCCAAAGTGCAACAGAATAAGTCCAATAATATAAATCATTTGCTTATGCAATTGATTGATATTATTGGGGTTTTGGTGCTCTGCCTTTTTATGGCGTGAAGTCACGAGGGGAAATTAGTTTTCTCCCACCATTTCAATGCTGTAGCCTCGTCTGTGGTTGCAGGCCGCGTACTGCATGCGCGGCGCGTGCCGCTCGCACACGGACCAGTGCCGGCTGCTGTGGGGCAGCACGGGGGAGAGCTCGCACGACAAGTGCTACAACAGCACCAACATCAAGGGGAACAAGTGAGTACACTTGCTGGCTGGTACACAGCAAACATCGGGTATAGAGGTTCACTGTTCAAGTAATAATCTTTGGTTATTAAATTCCGGTGTGCGTGTTTTCGTCCTCCAGAATGTTTGTCAGTCAGTCAGTGAGTCAGTCAAGCAGTCAATCAGGCAGTCAGTCAGGCATTCAGTCACTCAGTCAGTGAATTCCTAAACGGCATGATTTTTATGTAATTTTTTTGTACTTATGGGGTCATCTGGATGGTTCTTAACTAAAGTTGGACCAGACAGAAAAATGTAGTTATCCATCCAATGTTAGTGTTTTTTTTTATTTAAATTTCTTGGCCGGTCTTGCTGTTTAATAACTTCACTCGGAGAGACACCAGCGCAAAGTGCTCTTCAAACAGAGGGACATAGGGTAGCTAGGTCAAGCGCGCAACATAGGCACGGCCTCGGCTCGGGCCGCTGTCTAATGAGTCAGGGCGGTTGGATCTGGTCGCTAATGCAGGCTGGGACTACTGGGAGCTATTATATTTCCATTAATATCTACTGCCCTTTGCTATTATTAACTATATAAGCGATTGGCGGTAAAATAAAGTAAGTAGGTACTATAAAAAAATTAAAAAGACAAGCCTGCTGAGTTTCTTGCCGGATCTTCTCAGTCGAGGTCGCGTTTGCGATCCGGTTGTAGATATAGGACAATATATATATGTATGTGAAATAGACAATTTGTAAGTGCCCCCGTAGGCCTAAGGGGCCGTCCATAAATTACGTCACACGAATTTCATGATTTTTTGACCCCTCCCCCGTCCTTGTCACAGCTGGTCACATTTGTAAGACCCCCTACCTAGTGTGATGTCACATATTTTGCAATTTCACGTTTAATTTAGTGTCGTTATACTTAGATATAAAATATTATATTTTGAAAAAATGTGATGTCACAAAATTTGGGACCCCTTCCCACCCCTTGTCACACAATGTCACACATCGTCTACCCCCTTCCTCCCCCTTAATGTGTGACGTAATTTATGGATGGCCCCTAAACGAAGTAAACGGTTTGAATTTGAATGGAACGCGGCGGCAGGAGCGGCAATTGCGGCTACGACCGCGTGCAGCAGCAGTACCGGCGCTGCTCGCCGCGCGACGCGCTGTGCGGCACGCTGCAGTGCCGCCACCTCAACGAGCGGCTTGAGTTCGGCATGGAGTCCGTCGCCATACTCTCCGCGGTCTTCATCAACAACAACGGTCGGTATACCAGGGTTAAAATTCGTTCAAAAACAATGTTCTGGTAAAAGATTTTGTTCTTTTAGAAAATGGAATTAAAAACTTCACTTACCTACTTGAGAACAGTTTCACATTCATTCGTGGACTAAGTATTTTATTTACTTCAAGTTCATTCGCCAACCTAGTATTTTGCTTGCTTCACGTTAATTACCCACTATTTTATTTACTTCAGTTTCATTTGTGAGCTATTTTGATCACTTCATGGTCATTCGCGAACTATTTTGTTTACTTCAGGTTCATTTGTGAACTATTTTGTTTACTTCAGTTCATTTGTGAACTAATTTGTTCACTTCACGTTCGCTCGCAGATTATTTTCATATTAATATATACTTCATTGTCAACAGGTACTATAATACCGTGTCGGACCGCCATTATTGACCTGGGCCTGAGCGACGTGGACCCAGGCCTGGTGCCCGACGGCGCTAAATGCGGGGAGAATATGGTAAGTCCACTGGCGGTTGAAAGAGAACATGTTCGTATAATGACATAGAATAACTCTTATTGTACCTACACAAGAGTTTGAATTTGAAATTAAGTAACATAATAATATAATTGGATGCTTGTCTGAAAATCAAGGTCAAATGAAGCATGGATCGCATAAAAAAATTGTACCCCGACGTAAGCGATCGTGACACTCTAGAGCAGTGCTTCCCAGTACCGGGCCATCAAAATAAAATATCGTGTCGCTACATTCCCACATTCCCGCAACATTTTAAAAATAATACCTGCTATCAATCGACGCACAGTAAATATTTGTAAGCGGCGACGAATGACTAAAGATTTATCCTAAGGCTTAGAAAAAAACTTTCGACGTTTTCCGCAAACTTGGATTCTTTCGTAAAAAAATAAGCAGCACTAACATTTTGTGACTAAATAGGCGATACCAAAATATTTAGTACAAGCAGTGCCCGCGACTTCGTCCGCGTAGTATTTAACTTTCGGGATTATCGGTATAAAAAGTATCCTATTTGTTAATCCCGGTTATAAAGTATATGTGTTCCAAATTTCATCCAAATTCGTTCTGTAGTTTTTGCCTGAAAGAGTAACAAACAGCCACACTCACAAACTTTCGCATTTATAATATTAGTAGGATTCATAAAACATTTTTACTATTAATAAATGTGTATTATTTTACCTAATGTATTTAACCAGCTTGGATTTAAAAGTATTAAGTGGGTCACGAAGGGGCAGTGTGAAAATTACCGGGTGAATGCAGAACAATGTTTTGGAAAGACTGCTCGAGAGGTTTAGTGTTTGTATAGTAATAGAATCAGCATAAATAATAATATGGTGATTTACCGTGGAGAAACAGTAGATGATGTAGTGAGTGGCGGTGTGCAGATGTGCAAGCAGCAGCGCTGCGTCTCAGTGGAATCGGTGCGCGGCGACATCGCCGCGGGGGACTCCTCCGTGTGCCCCTCCAACTGCTCCGGGCACGGGGTCTGCAACTCGCTAGGTAACACATTTATTTTCCTACCCAGTGACCTTTTTTCCATTCAGGGCCAATTTTCCTAGCTAACAAGTAACTACCTAGCCAAAGCCCTTTTGCCTGAGCAAGGGCTGTCTACCTAGACAGGGACCTTTTGCCTAGCTAGGGCCCATTTTCCATTTTGTTTACTCCATGCTCATTCGCGAAATATTTTGTTTACTTCAGTTACATTTGTGAACTATTTTGATCACTTCATGTTAATTCGCGAACTATTTTGTGTACTTCACGTTCATTTGTGAACTATTTTGTTTACTTCAGTTTCATTTGTGAACTATTTTGATCACTTCATGTTCATTCGCGAACTATTTTGTTTACTTCACGTTCATTTGTGAACTATTTTGTTTACTTCAGTTTCATTTGTGAACTATTTTGTTTACTTCAGTTTCATTTGTGAACTATTTTGATCACTTCATGTTTATTCGCGAATTATTTTGTTTACTTCACGTTCATTTGTGAACTAGTTTGATCACTTCATGTTCATTCGCGAACTATTTTGTTTACTCCACGTTAATTCGCCCATTTTCCTAGCCAAAAAATATCTATTAAGCCAATGCCCTTTTTTCCTAGCTAGGGCCCATTTCCTAGCCAAGAACTACCTACCTAGCCAATAGCCTATTTCCCAGCCAGGGCCCATTTTTCTATCTAAGTACTTCATACCTAGCCTAAGGGCTTTTTCGTAGCTGTTGTCCATTTTTCTAGCCAAATACTATCTTCCCTAGCCAGGGGCCTTATTCAATACCGGGGTCTGTCCTTCTAGCCAAAAACATACCTAGACTGAGACCTTTTCTCAGCCAATGCCCCTCTTCCTATCTTAAGTACTTTCCTAGCTCCCTTCTAGCTGAAGAATGTTCTTGCTAGAATCCCGTTTTTTTTAGACTTTACTACCGTAAAGACAGCCAAGATGTAACATTTATCTTTTGATTGACTTTGTAATGTATTCATTGAAAAGAGTGACCATTGAGCTTCTTGCCGGATCTTCTCAGTGGAAGCGGTATTCCGAACCGGTGGTAGATCTGTCTGACTATTCATAAATGCTTTGTTGGCTTACATGAATAAAATAATGTTGAGTTTAAGAAGTGTATGTCTTCTGAAGGTCAAGTTTGTGATGTTGTGTTGTCTGTGCAGGGCATTGCCACTGCGAGCGCGGGTTCGCACCGCCGCTGTGCGCGCTGCCCGGGCCGGGCGGCTCGTACGACTCGGGGCCCGCCACCGACCCCACCAGTAACTACATATGATTTATATTTACCACTAGCACTTGCTCTACATATTGACGACCGCCCTCGGTTGGGCTTCCAGCTCTCTCATCTCTCATGTAGGAAACACAGCTATACGCCGCTAAATACAGGTTGAAACAGAAAGGGTATACAATTTTTTTTGCAACTTATCTTTGTAAATCTCATACCATCGGCGTTGTGGTACAGTTGAAGTACGAAAGGTTTTGTAGACTTGTGAAATATGTCAACAGCTGAATTCCTATAACACCTTTTGTTTTTTAAATTTCCTCCAAAGCTGATAGATTTAGAATTACAAAGTAAAGTTGCGAAAAAATGTATACCCTTTTTGTTTCACCTAGTATAGCTACATAACGCCATCTTCTGTGAGAGGGTCGTACTAGCCTGGTAGCCAGCCTGTATACGAGCTGTAGTCAACTGGCCCCAGCTTGGCTCTAGCACTGTCGCCGATATCGATGTCGGTGCCGTTAAGGTGAAGGCGCCTGTCTAGCCCGCGAAATTCAAAATTTTCGAATATTTTTATAGTTTATCCAAAATCTGAAAACATTTAAGACAACATTTTGGGATTTGCGACAAACACAGTATGCAGTGCGTTTATTAATACATTTATTTTAGTCTAAATATTATCACGGTGGCTATGAGTTAATCACTAAATATACAAAAATTGCCAGATTATCTGGATAGCTGTCGTTCTTGTAATGTTTTAGAGTAAGTTGGATATATTAATAAATGCACTGCACACGGTATTTGTCGCGAATTACAAAATGTGCCTTTTATTATTGTCAGATTTTGAATTTTTTCTAAAAAACCTCAAAAAAATTGAATTTCGCGGGCTAGATGTGAAACAGCCTATGTGAAAGCGATAGTCACAAAATGTATGACATTATCTTACAACCGCTTGGCGCAGTGGTTCGAGCGTAGGCCGCTCGGCTCACTGCACATGGTGGTTGCGGGTTCGATTTCAGCCGGGGCAAATTTCGGAAATGGCCTTTTCGTAATTTTCACAGGTTTGGGTGTCACTGGGATCGCCCCCAGTCCATTGTACGGTACCCATAGTACAAGCGTTCCTTAGTTTGGGACCATACAGTTGGTGTGTCAGTCTGGCAATATTTATTTATTATTTACTTTACTTTTACCCTATTTTTTATTTCCTTTACTTTTACAGCAAAATTTTGAGGTGTGAGCCGGGGTTTGAACCCAGGCCCACGCCTGGGTTCAAACCCCGGCTCACACCTCAAAATTTTTCGAAATCTATGTGCAAATCATATTTTCTATTTGATTAACACTTGCTTCCGGTGAAGGTAAACATCGTGAGGAAACCTGCATGGCTTAGAAAATCTAACCAATTTTCGAAAGACATGCGAAATCCGAATCTGAATCCGCCTCGAAGTGAGGGGAGGTCCGTGCCCAGGAGTGGGCCGTCAAAAGGGCTAAATTATTATTTTTATTTATCCATGTTTTATTTTGTTTCAGTTCAAAGGAACTTCATGGTCGCGATGTATGTGATATTCCTCGGCATCATCCCCGGGGCGCTGCTTCTGCTGTTCCTGATCTACTACTCCCGTCACAATGTGCTGCTCTGGTGGAAGCGGCCGAGGAAATCGTACGTACACATACTACTTTGTGCCGGGTGCCACACTAACACCGACCGAATGTTCTCGAACAAGTTCCAAAACAGCACGAGCTCGATAAGGCAACTGCTCAGCTTCAAACGAAACGACCCCAAGGTCGATAGCACGGATAACATTTACGAGGAAATGGATACGAACACTAAAACGGCGGATACAAGAACCAAAATGGATGCAAATACTAAAATATTAAAGAAACCGCTGAAAAAAATTAACAAAGATGACATTCATATCGCGACCGGTGGTGTTCAGTTCGCGCCGCCCGTCAAACCCAAGCCGTTACCTAAGCCTGAGGTGTCAAGGGAAAATAAACCTAATGTGGTCGTGGTGAAACGCTTGGAATCCACCACTAACGAGATGGTCGCTAATAATCAGAATCGCATGTACAACGTTGGCAGTAATAGGCTGTATGCTAAAATGTCTTCTGAAGCTAGAGTGCATGGCATTAAAAAATAAATAATATTTATTTAAGCCGCGTACGCACAATGAGCCGCTCATTCTGAGTCGCAAGTGAGCAAGGTATATTGAGCATCTGGGTCCAGTGATAGAACAGTTACTAGTTAAATCAAATTGAGTGCCCTTTGAGCATAATATTTATTTTTTAACAGACATCTGACATTACTACAGTTGGTGTTGTCAACACACCATGAACCGCTCAAGTTGAGCAAACACATAAAAATGCGCGATGAGCGGCTCAGTAAGCGTGTGCTCAGTTACCGTACTTATAAATCGCTCAATATTATTTAATTGTTAATACTCAAAGATTTTATTATTTTAACGTTTTAAAATTTAATTTATTTCACAAAATGTTCAGTGATACTTTATGCTTACAATTTAGTTTTAGTTTTATAGGCAATAAGTATATCTTGATCCCCTGGTATTCTTTAGTGGATATTCAATTAATTATAATTATAACTTATCATAAAAAATGGGGAATGAACAACCAAAAATAAAAAAACAAATCCGCCTTTAAATCAATTAAGTAATACAGTTTTATAATGACTGTAATATACTGTGATTATCGCCGAACACTTAAGGTTGCATTAAGAAAAAGGCTTAATATTAATGCTTCATATACAAGGTAAAACAAAAAGGGTATACTATTTTTTTTGCAACTTAACTTTGTAAATCTAAAACTATGGGCTTTGTGGAACAGTTGAAGCACTAAAGGTTTTGTAGACTTGTGAAATATGTCAACAGTTGTATTCCTATAACACCTTTTGTTTTTCAAGTTTCCTCCAAAGCTGATATAGATATAGTTTTAGAATTACAAAGTGAAGTTTTGAAAAAAATAGTATACCCATTTTGTTTCACCTAGTACAAAAGGCTGTATAAAAGAGGTCTCAAAACAGAGGACATAGATATTTGTGTGTAACTTGAGTATTCAGCCGATAGTGTTTGGCATCACTCGCTTAATCTAATTGTAAGTTTGTATCATATATTAAACTAGGTATATTTTTACATTTTAACTGTAGTTAGTCTCTACACATTACTTAATAAACTGCTCTTATTTTCATTTTAATTTTCTTTTCATAGCATACTTACCTAACCGTGATACGAAAGTTTTTCCAGTTGTTGACTAGTCCACCTGGCAATATTTTGATCATAATCCCATAAAGGGTTCAGCGCAGACAGAGGGCACTTTTCGATGACATTTAATTAACAACTTTATTGCAATTGTTTTTCAGTACATAGTAGCGTGAACGAGGCTTCAATAATAATCAAACGGGAACGAAACCGCGCTCATGCTATTTTGTACTGTAAATTGATCGATATAAAGTTACTTGTTAAGTGACATAGAAAATTTCACGCGTCTGCGGTGACCCCTTTGACAACATTGGCGCTTGGAAAAGGAAACAAAAAAGGTTCTGTTATAACATACGTCATTGATCACGTATTAACTAAATTTGTCGAATATATTCTCAAGTGCTTGGTAAATAGAGTTGGTTTTTCAATGTGCCAATGTTCTCAAAGTCCACTTGGTCTGCGTGGTGTTAGAAGCTGTTCACTGTTCACTGCATTGTAGTTTGGTGAGTGTTTTGGTGTGGTTTAGCTTTCAAGTTAACACTGCATGTGCTGCTGGCATTTATCCTATATTCAACCTTATGGCTCTAATATTGAAGTCTTATTTTAATCCAAAACTTTGAAACGTTTATACAATTGTAGATTTAAAGTAAAACTCGTGATGATTCTATTGGTATATAAAACTAAGGGCGGTTGCAGACAAGCATTTTTTGCGGGCATATTATTACGACGCTTACTTCGGCGTGTTTGCTTGAACTGCTGGGTTCAGACTCTCGCGGCTCGCGCTTATACAAGATTGTAAGCGCGTCAACGCTCATACGAGATGTGTGGCAAAAACGCGCCTATACGTGCTTCCGAAAACCAGTTTATACGCGCCGAAAAAACGCTAATCTGAAACCGCCCTAAACTCGGTGTATTGCCGTCCTTGATATGGTCGCAATGTAAGAGCGACAGCAATATAATTGTTTCAATTTTAAAGTCATATGTCGGTTTGGCGACCGTAATCCAATTAATAATAGGCATAATATCGCATGGCATTTAAATTATTACAGCTGAAACTAATTAATTGCATGTAAACTGAATCTACTCATGCTTCATTGATTAGCATGATCTAATATTATTCGTGTTTATACATTGATTTACAATAACTCCTGAAAGGTTGGATTACTGATTGATGTGTTTATGGTACCTACATTTTATTAAATTAAATTTTTGTGTTGTTTCGAACACATATCTGAATAAATTGTTGAGAAAAAGAGCGTTACTCTATATCCATAATATACGAGGTGAAACAGAAAGGGTATACTATTTTTTGCAACTGAACTTTGTAAATCTAAAACTATCGGCTTTGTAGGACAGTTGAAGTACTTAAGGATTTTTTAGGCTTATGAAATCTGTCAACAGCTGTATCCCTGTAATACCTTTTGTTTTTCAAGTTTCCTCCAAAACTTATAGTTTTAGAATTACAAAGTTAAGTTTTGAAAAAAAAGTATACCCTTTATGTTTCAACCTGTATACCTCTTCGAAGTATTGACAGTTCATAAAACAACTATCTTAATTAAAATATAATAATAAGGCTTTTACAAAAAAATACATTTCTCAGAAGTTAACGCCTCATTAATCCGTCCCCAGGGCCCAATCGCCGAAGAAGACGAGCCTGCAGCATCGCATCTCGCGCAGCGCGAGCAAGTTCGCGGCCAACTTCCAGAGCGGCGCGCAGAACAGCGCGCAGCCGCCGCACGCGCACCTGCACGCGCTCGCCGCCGCCGACGATATGAGCTCCAGCCTGCTGCGCGCCGACGCCGACCGCAGCCCCCCCGCCCCCCCCACCGCCGTCAACTTCTTCGGCAACTTCAAGGGCTTCTCCCTCGCGCCCATAGACAAACCGGACGAGCCGGAAAACAAACCAGCGAAACCAGAGACGGTCACCAAGAGCGCGAAGATCACCCCCGTCCACCGCAGCGGCAGCAACAGCCAGAGTATCATCAACCAGAGTGTATTGAAGCCCGTGCTTCGCAGCGCCCCGCCGCTGCCGGTCGTGCCCACCAAAACCAGTCCCACCGTCAAAAGGACCAATAGTTCGGTGCAGAATAAAATCAAGGCTCTCATTGCTACGGAAAAAATGGAGGACATTCCGACCGGCAATGCGAACCCGCCGCTCCGTCCCGTGATTTCTAGCCCCATTCTAGAAGCCTCCACATGCACAGCCAAAGAGTTGATATCGCCGTTGCAAGGGTCTAAGACGCTGGGACCCAACAGAGCGGCTCCGACCGTCCCCACTTCACCGGATTTCCCTAAAAGACCGGTGAGTATGCACTCGACGGGCGTCCCACAGAAGCCCCTGCCAGAGGAACCGAGAAAAGTCAAAGAAGGAATCTCTTTAAACCGTATAGCCTCCTTTCTCAAACACGAGAAGCCGAAAGAGAAGGAAAGGAAGCCGGTGGAGAGAAGTCACTCTCTTCCGAAAAATCCGAATCACCAAATCAAAGTGGCGAAGTCAGATAAAGTAGCGTTGCGGAACCTGCAAATATCGAACCCGATTCTCCAGAAGGGAGTCGAGCTGCCTGTCAATACGGTGCCCGTAGTATCGGACTCAGAAGACGGGGATGACGGGAAAGGGTTCGTGAACAGAGCTCAAAGCATGAGAGCCCCGCCCGTCCAGAAACCGGCCATACAAAGCTTCGGTTCAATGAGACAAGCGCCCGGTGTTCCCCGACCACTCTCTGTTGTGGGCAGACCGACAGCCCCACCTCCCCCTTTGCCGAACCAGCCTAGCGAACAAACCGTGCAGATACAACCAGAAATCAAGTCCACAGACTACGTGGACTGTATAGAGGAGAAACAAGCGCCGCTCGCGCATATAGCCGAAGAATCCAGCGACAATATCTACGCGGTCATAGAAGAAAGTCCGGAGAAGAAGTTGAAGCCGGCACCCACCCCCCCGCCGGTGAAAACCATCCCCCAACCCCCGCCCGAGGGCTACAACACCCCAAAACCTATCACCACCAACTCGGGGAGCAACGAAAGCATGGGTCTGCTCGGAGAGATCGTCAACGAAATACAGAACCGCAATTTCGAGTCCATATACTCCGCGTCGACGCTATCCAGGAAGAAAGAGAAGGAACGGAAGCAGAGGGAAGCCGAGAGCAAAAGGGACAGCACGTACGCGAATACGGACCATTATAAGTCGCCCGAAAGTGTGTACAGTAACTCGGGAGCGAAGTCGACTTCGTCCACGACTAGCAGCGGGTACCTGCATCCATCCGCCATCAATGTGCCCACTCGTATGAAGAAAGAAGATGAAAAAGACGACGAGAAACCCCCACCGTCACCCACTCTCAAGGGCGCGACGAAAATCCCATCTTTCGCCCGGCAAATCACGCCGCCCGGCCTCCGGGGTACTAGCACATTCAAAAGCGTACCGCAATCGCCGAAAACGCCGAAAAATGTTAACGCAACTAAAATATCAAACAGTCCAGATGTAGTGTCGAGTTGTACCTTACCCGACACGAAAAATATCAAAGCCCCCGACGTAATCAATAACAACAAGCCGAGTGAACCGCCCAAAGTATCCGCGAAGCCTTCCGTCACCGCGAAACCTAACGATAACCGACCGCCGTTACGGCCAGCGCCCGCAGTGGAAAAGAAACCCGCGAAAATCCCGCCCGCACTCAAACCGGTTAATTCAAACTCAAATTTGAAAGCGCAAGACAAAAATCCGCCCTTGAACCGTGCCAACTCGAAAGCAGACGCGAACGTGAAAGCAATAGCGGACAATTTAAATAAAAACAAACCTAAAGTGGTTCCGAAACCATCGACCATAAATGTGAATAGGACAGATAATAACACCAAACTGACGCCGAAACCGTCTAATGTTGCCAGTTTACAGCAGAAATTCGAAAACAGAAAGTCTTTAGGCAAAGATATAACCGTTGTAAAGAAATAGGTTGGTATAAATGTATTTTACGATTGACGCTGGACAGATGTGATTCACAGTGAACGGTGGGACTTAATTAAGTGTGTGTATTGCTTATAGACCTCATAGATAGTTTATTCACGAAGATTTGTGAATTATTAAAAATTGACCCATATGCCAGTCACATAATGCATATTCTTGAAATGAGAGTACTATTTACATTTGCATTGGACGAGATCACACCATAAATCTGTGTATATGTTTCTATAGTCTGAACCACCGGTGGTATTGTAAATCATTGGAATCGATGTCGAAACGGATTCGGAATCTTAACACGTCATTATTTTTGCCACCTTTTAAAGTTATTAAGAACGTTATTTCACTGTAATCGTAATACCTTTAGACATATTGGATCAAAGGTCAACGACATCGATATTTTATGTAAGGATTTTATTTAATTCCATAAAAAGTTCGCCGTTAACTGAATCGTGTCTGTCCACCGTTTTAATTAAGAGTTATCTAGTCTCTAATTATACTGAAGCAATTAGCCGAACGCTCGGTAAACAAAGAACGTAAGGATCTGATTTTCAAAGCACTATACAAGGCTAAGGGCGTTAAGATCTACTATCGAAGCATTTACTAAAACGCCATGCGAAATATCGTGCGTTATTAAAATAAGACAGTTACATTGAAATAAAACTATTCTACGGATTTTATCGCGTTTATTAACTTTATGTGCCCGACTTTTCGGTTGCTTTACAGCAGCCATGGTCACGGGGGGACTGAGGTGTTAGACGTCCTGATGTCCGCAACCGAATCGTCGGGAACATAAAGTTAATAAACGCGATAAAATCCGTAGAATAGTTTGATTTCAATGTGTAGTATTCGCGTAAATATAAGAAAACAATAAGACAGTTACATTTTTTACTGCTAAAACAAAAAGAATAAAAGATTCACATCCGAAATAAGCAATAATATGATTATAGTAATGAACAAAGTAGTTCTTATAACAATTCAATGATCTTTAAACGAACATGAAACTGATATAGAAGCGACAATTTTTTTTTTAAATATGACATAATTATTACAGCTTGTCAACGTTTATATATATCTTATTTTTTACACTGACGGGGTCAAACCCGCAACCACCCGGTGCAGTAACCTGAGCGGCAGACGCTCGAACCACTGCGCCAAGCGGTCGTCAACACTGATTAATCTGTTCGGGGAAAAGTAAATGAATTGATTTGTATGAGTTGTTTTGATGACTGTGATTAGTTAAATGTTCCAATGAAAGATTATTTATGATAGTATCAAAAATGAAGTGTTCATATATTATATAAGACTTACTTTCGTCGAATGTAGCCGAGAGCATTTCAAAAGTCCGAAATAATTCGGTAATCAGACATAGAACAATGTGACGAAATTCGAACAATTTTTTTTCACAGACAATAAAAGACATGTCATTAATCAAGTACTATTCAAAATGTTTACCAACGTTTTCTTTTTAATTTTGGTGGCAGCTACTCGTAAATGCAGTTATGGATGTGTACTACAACCGCAACACGAAAGTTGTGACACACATTCAAAGGACCGTAACTCAGAAAATGTGATAGTTACGTAGGTATATTCTGTCTTCATTAAGCATCTTCATAATTTCAGCTAACATAATATGTACCCGAATATTTTTCGGACTTGTGAAACATCTTATAAAAAAACAAAAGTAGGTATATTTAATGTATGAATTCTAGAAATTCATACTTTAATAACGATTTCATAATAACATAGAGAGATCTCTGTACATAGTTCTAGTTGTAAGCTCTTATTCCTTAAATTTTAGTTGTAACCGCCATTTCAAGTGTCTTACGGTACATAATGCTTCGTATTTTTGTAAAGTGTTTGAGATTTTTATGATAATGGTATTTTATTGAATGGTCACCGTTACGGCAGACGTAGACGTGCGGGTCGCTACTGTCGTCAGGCGCTAGCGCCTGCGTAAAATATTAATGTACGAGTAAGTACGAAGCGTATTCTAGGTGAAACAGAAAGGGTATACTATTTCTTTTGCAACTTTAGTTTGTAAATCAAAAACTACCTGCTTTGTGGGACAGTTCAAGTACTAACGGTTTTGTAGACTTGTGAAATCAGACAACGGCTGTATTCCTGTAACACCTTTTGTTTTTCAAGTTTGCTCAAAAACTGATAGTTTTAGAAATACAAAGATAAGTTTTGAAAAAAATAGTATACCCTTTTTGTTTCACCTAGAATACTATGTATCAATAACATTGAAGACGAGAAATAGTATCGATACTATTGAGTACCGATACTATCGATAGTATTAGCGATAGTACTATCATTAGTATGAGTACTCAATAGTATCGATACTATTTCTCGTCATCAATGTTATTGACACTATTGATAGCCTTATCGATATTGTGGCTAGTGTTGGAGGTCGAATATCGATAGTTAGGCAACACTTATACTATGTGCCCATGACAGGCGGAAAAAAGGACAATGATAGTATTATGTTATCGTTATACGATACGAATCGCTCTCCATAGACTTTTATATCGCTTACAGTTCTTACAGCGTTTTATAATACGTGGAGTGGCACGCATGGAAATAAGGTTGGTTATCCCATGGCCATGGGATAACCAACCTTATTTCCATGCATGGTACGCACAAAGGTCATTGATCTCTCCTCCGTCTGCTGTAGAATGAGATGACATTCAGTTATCATTTGACATTGTGTAAAGATTTCTAGCATAAGTCGAGAGTGATGATGCTTTATTATTTATATTATAAATTATACCTAATTATTATACGCATTACGTTCTCGGTTCCACTGTTTCTTGGTGCTAATGCGACACAAATATGCTACACCACGGGATTTGAATAGAAAATATTTTTATAATGCATTAATTTGACGTCATTTAAGGGACAAGTCCGTTTGTTAGATTTTTACAGAGACTTGAAACATTTTTGCTCTTGGATTTTTAAGAAAACTGACAGCTACAAATGTCACTTTTGTTTATTCTGTCTATCAAAAAGTGACACTGACATCTGTCAGTTTATTTCGTATGATTAAAAAATTAAACTTTATGTAGGTATTCAATGTTTTGGCAGCTATGTTTTAGGTATGTATATTCTGAAGGGTTTTTTGTAATTTTCCCTAGTCCAGGTATTATTAGTATCGCCTCAGGCCATTGTACAGCACCTATGCTCAGACGAAAAGCATAAAGTAGACGGACCGCGTAGTGTGCGAGTGAAGCAAGCAATATTAATACCAAATAGCTTCTATCCAAATTATTTTCTAAGTTGTGTGTATGTTAAAAAAATATTAGTTTTATTTATGCCGTATAGCGTCGAAAAAAATGTAAAAGCACGAGCAAATCTTAAAATTAATCTGAATTGATGCTATTTTGTATCACTTCTGCTGGCTTCATTCATTAGTCCGAGTTCCCATACCGCAAGCGTCCCGGTTTTGTTTCGCAAGAGCGAAGGAGCGCGTCAACTTACTTTTAACGGACTTGTTAGTACGCTTAATGATGCAATAATTTGTAAATATACTTAACATACTGCTTAATAATAGAAGCATAATAATCGTCCATGAATGAATCACTGCCACAGCTTGGTACAAAATGTATGGTGCTGATTGATATCGATAGCTAAATATTTCTTAAAATACGTGTAATATGATTCAATTTTAAGTTAGATTTATTGACTGCTTGATTTTGAAGAAAGAAATACAATTTTTAGGATTCCGTAAGTACTGGATTTTATAATTTGGTAGTCTCAGAAGAGACCATTAATTCATGGGATCGAATCAAATTTGTAGCTTTTTAAAACTCTTCCTTTAATATTCATGCATCGAAAGTAATTTAAAACATTTGGTGTTAAATAATTTGTATAATGTACAAAAACTACTGTATATTTATTTACATTTTTTTTTACTACTGGCAACAATAAATCGCCATCGCTATAGATTATAAAAATAAACTAGAAGCAGCTATATTTATTTAAAAGAATTGATGCCTACACACTGTTAAACAGATAAACATAATTGCCTTTAATAATTATTATAAGAAACTTGAAAGTTTAAACAACAATATATTTTTTAAATTATTCACTGGTACTGTATTCCCGAAAGACATTTTATCTTCGGTGTTGCTATTATTACAATATTTAATGTGATAGTTCACATTTTTAATAAATAGTACATTATCTTTTGCTTGTAAATATGACCAAAGAAATTTGTGTAAGGGAGGTCCCGGTGTGCTTAAATTTAAGATTCCTCTTTGTCAACAAATGAATGTTTACGTAACGTTATTAAAATGGTAGAAATAGACAGACTTACCTAAATTTTCATTTTTGGCAACGTAGTTTAAATTAGTTTTTATTTTTATTCCAAGACTGTGAAAAATTCAATATTTGAAATTAGTTACGTACTAAATATAAAATTAGTTAAACACTTTCTTATTTTTTTTCTTATGTATCGGAGAAAAAATAATAAAAATATTTCATAAAAGAATTTATTTTATTGTTAATATACCATACAACATACTTATTATTTTATTTGCATATTTTAACGGCTTCAAGCAGTGTATTTATATTATAAATATATCTATTTCTATTAAGTGCACTTAAACTGCAATTTTGCAGTCGCCTTGCGGTCCGGATGCAACTCTTCCGAAAAGACCGTGAAGCAGACTTTGGAGTGGTTGGGCCACGCGATGAGAAGCATGCGGCCTTAATTATGGAGAAATTGAAGCAGCATACTGCCCGTCCTCCAAAATTCTTATATATACTAGGTGAAACGGAGAGTATTACTATTTTTTTTGCAACTTTACTTTGAAAATCTAAAACTATTGGCTTTGTGGGACAGTTGAAGTACCTACTAAAGGTAATGTAGACTTATGAAATCTGTAAACAGCTGTTTCCCGATAACACCTTTTGTTTTTCATGTTTCCTCCAAAGCTGATAGTTATAGATTAAAAAGTTAAGTTTTGAAAAAAAAAGTAATAAGTACCCTTTCTGTTTCAACCTGTAGACATATAAGTAGGTAATGAAAATGAGAAAAAGACTTAAGAAAAGGTGGATGGATTGCGAGAACTTTCGAGTATTTGGATTGTAGTGATCTATGACAGACAACTGAAAGTCAATCGAAATAAGAATTTACAGGTGTTCACAGGTACAGCCATAAAAGCAATGATCAATATTTTATAACAATAAGTCGTTACTACGTTTATTAATATTATTATATAAGTAATAAAAACTTAGTCGCAAATTCACAAGGTGGTGTCGTAAACAATAACTAAAATACAAATAATTATCAAACGGCTGAACCGATTTATGAAAAATAGCTAAGAACATTCACAATTATAATAACTTTCTTATAAAAAAAAAAACATTTTATCCGCTTGGGCGCTACGATTCCACGGACAGATTCTAAACTTATAACACCCCTCTTTTCTCGTCGGGGGTGAAAAATATGTTTCGATCGAACAAAAGCGAGTCAATTCTAATCACTGTCAGAATCACGATTACAACCAGAGGTATTCTTAAACATTTCGAATATTGCACATTCCGTTTCTTCACGTATGCGGTTGGGCATTGCCTCTACGAGCTCTCGCAAGCGCTGTTCCTCCCGGGCCTTGGTCCTCACATGGTCAGGTGTGTCGAAGTGCCGGTTCAAAGTATCCCAATCGTTCGCTACATATTTGCAAAACGAACAATTGTACACACCCGGTTTCGTCTGAAATTGTAATGAAACTATTTAAAAAGCAGTCATATATTAGTTGTTTGAATTAAAACTATGTATGATATGCGTGCTAGAACGCATCAACCATTCTAGATGCTGTGGTATGAGAACAAAATTTAAAGCTAAACTCGATATCTACAGAATCCAGAAAGAAGATCCAGTAGTAGCGGCTCCTGTGGGATCTTGGAGCTTTACTGGTAATGTGTGGAAAGGTTTGATGTCGAAATTAGTTTTCGTAATAATTAAAATTTGTTGTAAGCCGCTAGTTTGTTTGTATACGCACCTTGTTAGCGCGCACATCGCTCATGTGTTTCTGTAAGCGCCGCCCCGCCCGGGCCTTGCAGCGTTTGTGGGCGGACGTGTCCAAATGCTTCTCCAAACTCTTCCAGTTGCCAGCCACGACGTTGCAGAACCCACAGTGGTACACGCCTGGCCTTATCTGAAATAAATAATAATATAAATAATGCAAGTACCATGATATATCCAGCTTGAGAGTTAAAAAAGCGTTAGGGATAATTATTCACTTAATGTAATTTGAAAACTTATATATATGTCGCAACCAAATAGCTTAATTCGCCGTTCAATTAACAGCCTAGGCACTTAACTAAACGGCGCCGTTCAACTAACGGCCTAAATGATATTCAGCCGTATCGTCTATTACAACATTTAATAAACGGGCTGGCTAATGCTTAGGCAACTGGTTGGCATTTAAGTACTACAAAACTTTTCAAAATACTACCCAAGCAGAACGACCTGGATGGGATTAGGTTAGGGTTATTTTTTATGACCCCACAGAAACCCCACCCGGCAAATAGATTCGGTGGATCTAAAAAAAAACGTAAAAAACCTAAGTACCTAATAAAATTATTCCATCAAAGTTGTTTTTTTCCGACGCCATATTGACCATAGAGAAAATAGAGATATTGACAGTTTGGTGAGTTTCGGCGCTAGGTGGCAGAAAGTAGAACTAAATTGAAATGAACAGGCTAGGTAGGTAATTAAACGGCTAGGCAAGTAGTTAAACGTCATCGATCCAAGTCATTTGCCTAGCTGTTTGATCAAATGGCTGAATATCATTTAGGCCACTAGTTGAACGGCGCCGTTTAGTTAAGTGCCTAGGCTGTTAATTGAACGGTGAATTAAGCTAGTTGGCGGCGACATATATATCATGAGTTTATTTGTTTGCTAAAGGTCACTTCATGTTGCTAGTATCTATGTACAATATTATTATGCAAATATCAGATTAAAGAAATAATAAATGGTAGATAGGTAATGTGGGCTCCGTAAGAGACATTCAAACCGGGCTGCTTGGTTCACCCGAGCTCCGTTTCCCATTAAAGAGAATAAACTATCTACTATATTGTCTTGAATCACCGACGAAGACGTTGACGTCATTTGTTGAGGCTATATTAACCCGAAAACTTCGAAAAGATCTTTCTTTGTTTTAACCAGAGACTTGAAAGAATGTTTTCACTAACTTTTTTTTTAAATTATGTCGGCCTTTTATATTCGCCTTGCCCTAGCATAATACCGCGTGAAACTTATGGTGGCACTACCATAGTAGCGAGTTGTAGTAAGTAACTAAGTATATGGTACCTCTCTAACAAATTCCGATGCCAACGATGTTATAACACAGCATTCTTCCGAGATCTTCAAATGCCTTGGATCATTACTATGCTCTATTAAAATTGCCGTAGAAGTTAATTTTATAGAACACACGAGGCAAGTTAACTCATTAAGAGTTTTGCTGACAAACATTAAACTCGCATGTGATATACAATATTTTTCATTTATTACAAATTCTTTACAATTGTCCTCATCAAAAATTTGTATGTGCCTCAGAAAGTCCTCTAGCAGTTGTTTACAAATGTTGTCCTTGGGTTCTTGTTTCACAACTACTTGGGGCATCATCTTGGCTTTGTGCCTACTCCCAGATATATGTTCCTCAATACTCTTAATGCTGACTTGCACCACTGCATCACACTTGCTACAATGTAGCTCCCTACCATTGTTCATCATGCCATTTTTCTTAGCTACAGCCATGATGTCCTGTAGCGAGGTAGTGGAAATGTGTTCACCATTCTGAGTCACGAGTACAGGGTTTTTGAGCAAGTTTTTCTTTCCTCCGTTTGCCTGAACGCCATGTTGGAAGTGCACCTTCGTGTCTTCAATTTTATTTGTCGTCTTCTTGTGAAGATCTATGTGCTCATTAATCGCTTTGAAATCAAACTCTATGTTCATCGTACACTTCTTGCAAAAGGCAGTATCGTTAATGAAGTTGATGTTGACTTTGTTCTTTTGAAATGTAGACACGGTCTCTAATATTTGAGACCGGTTATCTGTGCCTTCCGGTTGTGAACCCTCTTGAGTTTTACCCTTCACTTGCTCAGTTTTCTTAGTTCCAGCTGTATTTTCCATATATTTATTTGCTGCAAAATTGCTTTTAAAGTCATTTTCATTTTCAGCTTCTTCTTTATTGTCTTCAATTTGCAATTTAAACTTGTCGTGTAGTTTGCTATCTAAATGCAGTGCAACTGGTTCACAATTGCGTATATTATGATCAATCGATCTTTCGGTTGTTTTTGGCTCGTCATCAGAAACGTAGTTCTCTTCGGTAATCGCACATTGTTTAAGTGCTGTTTTATGATCCGTTCCCTCAAAATGTTCATCGAAAGATGCAGCGGCGAAGACATTGTTACATGTCAAACATTGATAGGAATTGCCATCGATCTGAAAACAGATAAATGATGATTATTATATACCATAGTTAATGTTTCCAAGGTAGGGACGTAATAGTCTCTGTATGTCAACTTATTCAGTTAAAACTTAGATAACCAAACAGGAGCAGGTGAATGATTTGTTTGGCACAATCGCTGGCATTAGAAGACGTAGTTCTCTCTATGAGATCCTATACCTGTGCGTAACGAGCGATGCGACCTCCGAGTCGCTACTGTCGCTTCAAAGTCAAAAGTACGAGCATGGAAGCGCTCACCTTCCTGTACACACTGTTCCCAGGGCCGAACAGGGCCGTGCTCTGCACCAGGTTGAGCAGGTGCTTGTGGTCGGCGGTGTGCGCGTCCTCCGCGAGGAACTCGGCGTTGCAGAGCAGGCAGGCGTCGCCGACGAGCCCGTGCCAGGCGGCGCGCGGCAGCAGCACGGCGCCGCGCGCCAGCACGCCGCCGCCCGCGCCGGCCGCGCCGCCCGCGCGCCGCAGCAGCAGCGCGCCGCGCGCGGCGCCGTGCGCCGGCTCGCGCACGTGCAGCCCCGCGCGCGCCGCCGTGCCCAGCACCGTGTTGCACATGCCGCAGAAGTACCCGCCCTTCACCTGACATCCGTTGACATATTCATTTGTCAATCCCGATACATCTATTGCTATCTAAGATTGATCAGTATTTATTACAATATTTTTGGGTGAACTTGCCAATTACTTAAGTAAAACTGAATGGTGCAGGCGGCTACCAAGTGGGGGATGACATTAGGGTTTCGCATTTTTATATTGGGAATGTGTGGTGGTGGACCACATTTAGTATACCGACCTTCCTGATGCAGTCGTCTTTATACTTGTCGAAGTATCCGACGGCGCGCAGGTTGGCGGCGTGCGCCGGCTCGCGCGCGTGCGCGGCGGCGCTCGGCTCGTCGCGCAGGTGCCGCTCGCAGGCCAGGCAGAACGCGTCCACCTGGCCCACCAGGATGCTGTTCTGGGCCAACGTCGACCACACTGGAATTACAATAGAGTTTTAATGCTTGGTGTGACAACAGTACCTACCAATTTTTTAACAAGTTCCCTAAGTTTGATATGTTATGCATAAACATTATTTAAGAAACAATTATTATTTATTTTTACAAAATGAAACCCATCCACTTATGGGCTGTAGGATTTGGATGAAACTTGGCACATAGATAGTTTGTAACTTGGATTCATAAATTAGGATAAGTACCTACGTATATTACTTACCTACCTACTGAAGTCCACGCGGACGAAGTCACGAGCAGAATTATTAATAAATTATTCTTTAGCATAGGTAATTAAAATTAAATAAAAAATTACTTCAATCTGCTAACTCCGTAATTTGTAATTGGCTTTTAATAACTTAGGGCTTAATTGCCTGCTCATTTACAAATTAGAGTTTGTTTTACTAATTATGATGTTTAATCCTAAAATGTAAGTAACCAAAGGGAGTAGCTATCTATCTTTTTAAAGAAGGCAATGCGAACTTTACTTCGAATGCCTTAAGATAAAAGACACAAAGGAGTTGGAATGAATGAAATTCATATCGAAGCCGTTTTGAAAAGACACCTTCTCAACTGTAGGTAGGAACTATAATTACATTTTGTAGGTGTATTATATCTACATGGGGCGTAATTTCTTTAATTTAGATTTGGTGCCACTATCTTTACACTACCTATTACGTTATCTACGTGACAACTTCTTAGGTAGGCCGGTACCTACCTCCCCCTACTAACTTGAATTGGCACCTACTCCTAATTACAAAGACTATCGTTTTTTGAAGTCGGTTTAATATTTTTATTAAAAAAAAAACTAAAGTGGGTACCTACCTAGATAAATTTGAACTGTCGAATAGTTTTCCTAACTACCTACCTTCTTAATTATCAATAGGTTACCTGTCGATAGGTTTCCAATGCTATCGTGACCTCGAAAACCAGTCACAATATGTCGATGCCGTTAATACTATTTAATGATAACAATAATATCTATAGTATCGATTCTATTCCAGGGCATTTCAGGGTGCTACTCTTACCAACGATAATCGATATATCGTGAAATTCGTATTGTCCAATCCTACTCTAAATACCATATTTTTTGCCGTTGTATCGATTTCTGAAAGAGCAATACAAAATTATCGTGACAGTATCGATAGCCCTATCGATATTGTGGCTAGAATTTCAAGATCAACTATCGATAGTTAGCAAACACTCCCAGCAATAAATAACATTTACACCGATTTATATTCTTGTCTTTGATTATATTTTGCTTGTCTTTTTTGCCAAGACAAAATATGGACAATTTCATAATGTATTGCAGTGTATGCGTCATGCGTCATGATTTACTGTCGAGTTACGGAACTAAAGGGTTCTGTGCTATGTACGAACACAGTTACAAATCACAGGATCTCTGGAGGTACAGTTGATGCATTTGACAATATTTTATGGAAAAGGTAGAGGCAATACTCACTTGTTTGAATTCCCAGCAGATGTATGCCAATTTCCACGAAAGCTCCAAACACTTTTTTTTTTGGAGGAATTATCCAGGACTGACGTGCCTACTTAGTTGAAGACTACCTGACGAACGACCGATCCAAAGTCGACTGATCAGTGATCACTGCTGACTGCACTAGCCGACATCGATGACGAAGCCAGCGATTCAATGCACGGTGTGCACGGTAAATCTGAACCATAGACACATCTACAGCAGGGACTGCCAGTTGTACGATATTAATCGTACTCATACTTAGACCTTTTATCTATAATCTATGTACTCATACGATTTTTTGGCATTTTTAGATCTGTACGTAGTTTGTATATCCTCTTTGGATCTTCATACTTATAAGGGCACAGTATTAATAAAAAAGAAATGAAAATTGTACGAAGTATAAGCCAATAAAAGAAATGTAAAAAAAATACTAAGTACAGAAAAAACGTTTGTCTTACAATTTTTTTTTTCTAAAATTAACTGATTTCTAATTATTTTTAATAAAACTTGGCGTACGATTTTTTGGAGTTGCCGTAGGGCACACCTTTTTTGCACTTGGCAGCCCTGCTACAGCTGGAATAGTTTTTTGATGTTGTTGGTCTTTGATTTCTTTGATATTGTTTGTCAGTCACAGAGTACTTTGTATATATGGGATTAATTAAAACACAGAGTACTCCGTATATAAGTAGGTATATGAAATTAAGAGAATACTACACTACATACCTATACCTACTAAAGAATCTCTAACCCACTACTTCTTTATTTAAAGCTGCGAAGTTCAAAATTAGGATGGTTGATCGCAGGCCCTTTCCCCTTTAAAATTCCAGCTCATTCATCGTTAATTGACAACCTGCAATGTCATGTTTCTTTCACAAGCGATGACAATGATTCCATTCATACACAACTGACTAAATTTTGGGAGCTCTAACAAGTCCCTGATAAGCCACTTCAAAGCGGGGCAGACAAGGCCTGCGAAGAACACTTTCTGTCCAATATCTACCGCCTAGATTCAGGTAGATTCTGTGTCAGGCTGCCGCTGATTGACACACCCGATTGCCTAGGTGACTCTTATTCGATGGCCCGAATGCGGTTATTGAACTTGGAGAAAAGATTTAGAAAACATCCCGAAATCAAATCACAATATGCAGAATTCATTCAGGAGTATGCTGACTTAGGTCATCTCGAAGAATGTTTTCCTGCCCGACCAAATCCCTCATACTATTTATGCCATCACGCCGTATTCAAGCAAACTAGCGACATTTATATGGTGCTTTGCGGACTTGACGCCGGCCTCCCAGATACCACCACAGTGAGGAGCGTAAGAAGGCGAAAATATAAATTTTATCCCTTCGCAAGTTGCAAAATCGATAAAGGATTCCTGGTTACTCTTTAAGAAGGTTCCTATTTCTTTAGCTGCCGACGACAGCGAATGTTAAGTTGAAAGTGGTTTTTCAACGGGAGGGAAGATCTTGCGGCGCCAGTTTGTTTTGTAAAGGCAATTTGTCTTCGCTTCGCTTTAAAATGATATTTCATTACTTAAGTTCTTTTGTACACCCTCAATATTTGCATATTTTTTGTAAAAAATAATTATTCTATCGCCAATCGTGCTACTTAACACATCTTTGTACTAATTATAAGAAATTAAACGAAATTTTGCATGAAAAATTGAGATTTGTTATTTCAAAACTTTCAATTTATCCGATACGAGACAAAAGTGTTTGTGATTTTTTATGATAATGGTATTTTATTGAATCGTCACCGTTGCGGCAGACGTAAACGTGTAGGTGCAGACATAAAGCGTATATACAATATATCGATACTATTGAGTACCGATACTATCGATAGTATTAGCGATAGTACCGATAGTATTAGTACTCAATAGTATCGATACTATTTCTCGTCATCAATATTATTGACACCATCGATAGCATTATCGATATTGTGGCTAGTGTTCGAAGTCGACTATCGATAGTTAGACAACACTAATATTATACCAAAAGTGAAAAATTCAATATTTGCAATTAATTACGTACTAAATATTAAATTAGTTACACTTTCTTTTTTTCTCTTTTATCTTTTATGTATCGGAGAAAAAGTAGTAAAAATATTTCATACAAACATTTAATTTATTGATAAAATATAACATAAAAAATACTTATTATTATATTTGCATATTTTTACAGTTATATTTCTATTAACATAGTTTTGCTAAAAATAATTCTGCATCATGTACTTAATGGATTATTAGTATGCGAGTAATAAAATTTATTACTTATTAAAAAAAAAAACATTTGTTAAAGAAGCATGAAAAAGATTCTAAATTAAAGAAATTATGAGGCCCCTAGTTATTTCTAGCTTTTTAGTGCACACAGGTTTTTTGAAGTTGGTTCAATTTTTTTATCTAAATATATAATAACTCAAAGGTGACTGAATGACATAGTGATCTATCAACGCACAGCCCAAACCACTGGACGGATCGTGCTGAAATTTGGCATGCAGGTAAGAAAGGATTTTGATTAATTCTACCCCCAAGGGGATAAAATAGGGGATGAAAGTTTGTTTTAATTCCGCGCGGACGAAGTCGCGGGCTCAGCTAGTAATAGTACATTGTTACACGAGTGGTGAAAGTGACTTATTTTTCCCGAGGCGAGGGCGCTAATAGTTCGAGGGACAAAATAAGTCTTTCACCCGAGGTAAACACTGTGCTTTTCATTACGAATACAAGGAAAGTAAAAATAAAAACAGGAATTGGCTAAAGAAATAATACCAGGAAGTATGAACAATACTCTACAACTCGAAAAAAAAAAATCGTATTGCCGCCTATTTTTTTTTTTCGTTGGCCGGCCAACTTCATTATTTAGCCATTATTTTTCATTTTCATCTTTAAATATTTTGCCCAAATCTATGTTATTTTAAAGAAATTGTTGAAACTAAATTATAATTAAGTCATTTAAAAATATATATTCTTTAATTAATACTTAACTTTATGTTATTTCAATTTTACATCGTGCTGTAATTGAGTGACTGTAGAAAAAGTTTGAACATGGTTCCATAGAAATGTGAAAATGGAACTAGTTTTTTTTTTATAATTTGACAGCTGTCAGTTGAAAGCGATTCTCCCGGGCCGGAAAAGTATTACTTTCAACCCGCTCCTCAGGCAACTTCAGACCTACTTTCAGAATATGAGTAATGAAAAAAAAATATATTTTTTTACCATTTTTAGTGTAGTTCTACGTATTGAATTACTGGTAACCGTAAATAGTTCGTATCTCTCAAACTACTGAACTGATTTTTATGAAATTTCTATGGGACCACCAGAGCACCTATACCTTTTCAAATAAATAACTAAAACACAACCCAAGAAGAAAAAATAGTCTTCTGACAATAATGGCCACACATAATATACGACTTACTTATACCAATATATGACACTTCTAGCCAGAATGCATCTCATGGCAATTTCACTAAACCCAAACACGACTAGGTTATGTTGTTTTATTACGGAGTTCCGGCGCCTACTTACCTTCCGGTTTTATCATCATCTGATGATGAAGCCGGAGACAGTTTATTGAGACTATTCTAGTGACCGCAAACATCACTGAGAAGTCACAGGAAAGCAAGATACGCAATATGCGTTTTACTTGAATGACGTATTTTTCCAGTTATTTTGAATTAAATTCCAAACTACTCGAGCGATTTTGGTGAAATTTCTATGGGTAAAAAATGGAAGAACATCCTTGCATTGGGGATGTTCGTGGAGGTTAGAGCAGTACCGGATTAACCATGTAGCAAGAGTAGCAATTGCTACGGGCCCCGCGCGAAAGGGGGCCCCGCATATTTAAACCCACTCATCTCTGCCTGAGCGTAATTTTTTGAGTGAAACTTATTAAGATGTGGTATATTGAATTTAGGTACTTGATGTCACAAAAACGTGAAACGTTACGTCTTTTCCTACTAAGACAATCCATGTCAGGCACTCGGTAACCGACTACGGGCCCCGCGCTTGCTTAATCCGGAACTGGGTGAGAGTGGATGGATTTCAGGCCATCCTACGCAAGAGAGCAGCCTCCATGATGTCGGGGGTGCGGGGCGGCGCCAACACTCCCTTAAACGTACTTGCAGACCGGCTGGATGGCCCCTTCTTTCGGAACTGGATAGGTATGCGTAGTCTAGTGCCAATAGAATATATTTTATGAATTTAAATTATTTAATTTTGTGATTACTAACACTAGTTTTCAAGTTAAACATTGTTACTAACATTACGTACAACCGTCTGAAATAAAATTGAATTTGTAGTCTAGCTCGTTGAGAATCAGAAATTAAGTCTAATTTAGTCTTTTGGGTAATTTATTTTAATCCAAAACGAGCCGTTTGTAATTTCTTCACGCCATGCACTTTAACATTGCTATTTTGCGCGCATGGCAAATCATTTCCCGTATCGAACATGCGTCTAATATCAGATACATTTCCCTGAATAGTGGACTCTATGTTCTCTGCTGTAAGCTTCTTTCCTTTCGACAATACAGGTTTAGGCGTTGGCCTAAGTCTGATCTGAGACGCTTTGACTAAATCGCTAACTAACTGTGTGTTAGTATTGTTTATTACTTTGATCGGACTATTTACAATTACCAGTTTTGTATTATCTTTTGAACCATGAGGTGTATCAATGTCATATCTCGTTACACTCTTAGGCTCTACTGAAGTGTAAGTTGTTGTATCTACGTTGCTATTAGTTTGAGTGTCTGCTTTATGAATTGGTTGATTACTAATTTTCAGATTATTATCACGTTCAGCATTCATGTTTTGTACATTTGCGTAAATATTATGTTCATCGTCGGTACCAGTGACCAAATGTACTATGTCGTCTTTGTTGAACATTCTGATCGGTCTTTTTAACTTATTCGTTGGACTACTGCCATCAGTTTTTGTAACATTTCTTTTGATTTCAATTTTAACGTTTGAAACCCTTGTTGCTGTGTCTACGTTCTTGGAATTACGGTCGGTGTTATAAGTGTTAGCGGCGTTAGTTTTGAAGGTGAGTAGTTGTCTTATAGAGCCACTGGCATTCTGGAAGCTGTTTACAATCGTTCGTTTCATGTTGCCTGTGAAAGTGCAACACCCGCCACAGCTCAGTACATCCCCGTACGATCTCCTCGGCCGCTTCCACCAGAGCGTCAGATCTCGCCGGTAATAGTATATTATCAGGAATATGAGGAATGCTGCAGGTACAACGCCGAGGAATGTCACATATATCAGCACCATGACAATTTTCATGACTGGATCTAAACATAAAGATGCAAATTAAAACATTTATGTATCAACTGATAATAAACCAGAACATCGTTTAATACCGTTAAGTAATATTTTAAAAAAAATACGAGTATATTAATTTTGTCTTATAAACGTGTCGTTGGTAGTATTTGATGGTTTTATTGGTTAAATCATAGGGCCATGATTTAAATAAGCTGATGAGCATAAGATGAGCAATAAGATGATAAGCGTGACTTAAATAATCGGAATCGGACATCCTGCTGAGCTGACATTTTGATGCAATAATAATTTAAGTGTGAAAGAGAATGTGGGTGTAATCATCACGTTAGACTCATTTACGAATGTCCGATTCAAAGGGAAGGGGGCGGAACTTTACTGCGACCGCTGGTGAACGTATGTGTGAGAAAGTTCAACGTTAATCGGAAGTGACTTACTGGAGGGGTCGGCGGCGGGCCCCGAGTCGTGCGAGCCGCCCGGCCCGGGCAGCGCGCACAGCGGCGGCGCGAACCCGCGCTCGCAGTGGCAGTTACCTACGAATGTGGACACAAGCGGAATGAATCAATCTCAAGTCGTAAGATCATTATTGGAACGAAGTTCCTTATCGCGCGTTGCGAAAGGGGGCTAGACGGAAAAAAATAAGTGCGCGTGTTTCTCTGTCTGTCTCTCTCTCTCTCTCTTATTTATAGAAAGTAAGCCAGTTATTTTTGTTTCGTCTTTCTATTTCGCATTGAACAGTGTAGTGTCGCGACGATTATTTTTGTTGAGGCTATACAGGTTTTTTGTACATAATAAATAATACAAAATAATAACAATAATGAATCCTGACAGTGTTTCTGCACAAGTTCCGGATATTGCAACTTCGTTCCATCCGGGTGTCACTTGACACCTCTAAAGTTTTTGAGTACGCTTTTGACAGCTCATTTTGTACTGGCATGCCATAGGAATTACATTTCCAAGATCGCTCTCCAACTTGAGCTCGATTTATTCATCCGGCCCCTAGACTCACCCCCATTAGGGTGTTACAAAACTAATCTCTAGAGATGAGTCGACGTCCACCGACAGTTCCTACATAGAGCAACGTCCGATAGATCTCCTATCGCTGGTCGATCAACGGCCATGTGATTGATTAGGTGACGATGATGTCGGTCAAATGACTGTAATTTGTCCTTAATGGACATTGGGACCAAAACGTCACTCTACAGACCCTTTCAAAACTCAAAAAAACACAAAATTCGAAATTTTATTCAAGTAAGCCAACAAAGCATTTATGAATAGTCAGAAGCTACCACTGGTTCGGAACGCTGCTTCCACTGAGAAGATCCGGCAAGAAACTCAATGGTTACTCTTTTCAATTAATTAAAGATGGTGTAAAATGGTGTACATTATTTCGGAGGAAAGAGGCGACATGATAATAATAATAATCATTTATTTGATGATGTGATTGTTATGTCAGGGCCGGATTTACCTATGGCGCAAGGTCTTAGGGGGCGCTTCCAAAGAGCCTTCGTCGCTCGCGACGCTCTCGAAGACCATCCACAAGAGTTTCTTGCACACCTAGCGGCCGTGTGATAAGATAGAGCCGGTGCAAAGCCAAAATCTAAACTAAACCTTCTAAACCTTTGATAAAAGACGGGGACACTTACAAACGTTATTTTTTACATATTTGTCTTAAATGTACAACCGGATTGGAACGACTGTGAAGGTCCGTCAAAACACTCAGCGGGCTTGTCTTTTTACATTTTACTTTCTAACTCTGAAGCTTTAAATTATTATCAAAGAAACACTAGCACAAAATAACATTCAAAGAATTCAAAAACAGCCGTTTTTTAAGTTTAAATTTACTTGATTGATAAGGCATGCCACCGAATCGGTAACACACTTCAAACTTATAATATTTAACAAACATAATATAAATTTGATCAAAACCTAAAAAAAACAATCCATAACCCTCCGGTGCAAAGCGGGAGACAAAAATAGCTGGTATAGGCCGATTGCCATAGAAGCAAGACTGTTACAGCTGATTGAAGACCAATTGTAAGTCACCACGGGTCGTAATTGAACTAATTGGACCTAAACACTGTAGGTGCTGTGTATTATGTTACCCAGCGAGTTGCAGACCCCGTGCCCGGAGCAGTCGGAGGGGCACACGGAGGAGTCCCCCGCGGCGATGTCGCCGCGCACCTTCTCCACCGGCACGCAGCGCTGCTGCTTGCACATCTACACACAGAGCATCCGCTGTGAGACACAGCCACTCGACTATGGCATCAATCGCCTTGTAATAAGACTTCTTATCGATGGTATAGCCCCCTCGTGGTAATACCGTACACAGATCCAAAATCGGAGTTTCCTCTGAGATTTTTAATTTTAGCGACATACCTGCCTAGCTGTTTAAAGTTTTCAAAAGTCTACGTAAAACCTTCTGTTCTTTATCCCTCTCCAAAAGCCGATAGTTAAATAAAAAACACGTATAAGGATTATTTCTGTTTCATCTTGTATTTAAAGGTTATAGCAGCCTCACTAGTTAGAACTTAACTACTTCCTAGTAAGAAGAAGTTAAGCAACAGCCCATATTACATTGCAATAAAAATATATAACGAGTTGCCCAATACGTTCAAAACTAAAAAATCTGTAACAGTATTCCAAAAGCGGCCAAAACTATAGCTAATCCAAAAATGATTTTACTCAGTAAAAGAATATTTAGAGTCCAGCTTTAAATAACGATATTGGCGATCTGTCCTATACAACTGACTTTGCATATAATTTGAATTATAATTTGTAGTACCTAGTTGAAAAGGATGACATTAACATTGACGAATAATTGTATTGGATTCATTTTTATTGACATTTAATTTTCTCCTAATTTTAAATTTGCTGTGCCCGACAGGGTCCATATTGATCTTTCACCTTGTTATACCATCTTTGTAATACATATGGAATGCAATAAAGTATTGACTATTGACCAAAAACTCCGTCAACATTTTATCTGCCAACTGTATCACCAAATGGTCTATTGTCGGTAGGCGAACTGAATTACATACAAAAATAATAATTTGCCCGTTTTAATTTCCCACTCCTACGCACGGGCGCTCCTACTCAATGCAAGGAGGATGGATTCAGGCCATAATCTACCACTCTGGCCTAGTGCAGGTTGCGGGTTGCGGATATCATCTTAAGCAAGTGATCTGTCCGTCTGTTTGTTCCGGCTAACCTCCGAAACGGCTGCACCCTGCACCGATTTCACTGGCAGATAGCTAATGTTATAAGGGGTAACTTAGGCTACTTTTATATTATCGAAAGCTTTATAGCTTCACAAATATATAATCGTTTACATTACCATTTGGTGGCCACATATCGCGCCATCTGGTACCATTACGAACTGCTCGTTGCTCGGTTTCGTGTCCAACACAGCCGCCGAGCAGTATTTTAAAGAGTCTCCTGTAAACAAACACATCGCTATTTGTAAAATTAAGTGGGTACAATTATAATTGACATAGTTTTGCAAAAAGGAACAAACCCACACTTACTCCTGCAGACTAAATCAACCCCAGTTTATGTGGAGGTAGGTCCCTTTCAGTTTGCAGAAGTATTGGTGGTTGGATCCATTCTGCATATTATTATTTGTATGTAGCCAACTAGCTTAATTCGCCGTTCAATTAACAGCCTAGCCACTTTACTAAAAGGCGCCGTTCAACTAGTGGCCTGAATGATATTCAGCCATTTGATCAAACAGCTAGGCAAGTGACTTGGATTGATGACGTTTAATTACTTGCCTAGCCGTTTAATTACTTGCCTAGACTGTTCCTTTCAATTTAGTTCCACTTTCTGCCAAACACTTTGCGCCAAAACACACCAAACTGTCAATATGGCGTCGGCAACAAACAACATTGATGGAATAATTATATTAGGTACTTAGGTATTTTACGAAATTGTTTAGATCCACCGAACCTACTAGCCGGGTGGGATTTCTGTGGGGCCATAAAAAAATAACCCTCACCTAAACCCACCCGGGTCGCTCTGCTTGGGTAGTAAGTTGAAAAAGTTTTGTAGTACTTAAATGTCAACCAGTTGCCTAAGCATTAGCCAGCCAGTTTATTAAATATTGTAACAGACAGACGATACGGCTGAATATAATTTAGGCCGATAGTTGAACGGCGCTGTTTAGTGAAGTGGCTAGGCTGTTAATTGATGGCGAATTAAGCTAGTTGGCTGCGACATATATGTATCCAATTATACAAGACGTCAAAAATAGTGTAATTTAGGTATTCAAGGTTCAGGTGGTGGGTGTTTGCGAGTTTTTTATTAGAGTAAGCGTGTGAATGAACCCTTAAGGAAGTTTTGGGACTTCGAAACTTTATTAAAATTATGTTGCTATGGAAAATAAGTTTTATGTAAGTGTAATGGTTGAATAGAGAAAACATTCAAGATTCAGATTTCAACTTTACTTTTTCAAACTACGAAATCGTTTCAGCAATATTTGATGATAAAGCGAAAAATACCCCAAATCACCAGCGAGTGAATGAACGGCATTTTCCAGTAAATGAACAAGGTGAAACATGTGTGTTGGATCAACAGGAAGGAATGAATGATAGGCAGGTATACGCTTCATAGTTTATACTTCTATACTTTAAGCATCCTATATTCGATACATTGTATATCATACCGTAATCATGCAATTTTATTATATAAATAGTCAAATATAACTTTGTTACTTGTGTTTCACTACTTTGGTTAATGATACGACAAATCTTCGCTATTGCAATGGGTCCGGAAGCCTTCATTGTGCATGTCCTGACGTGCACTTGGCCGGTTGTTTTCCTTTTAAGGTCCGGAACCCTAAAAAGTGTGTTTTGTTCATTCACTGGGGCACTTACCCTATTCTGTATCTTTTGAACGCCTCAATCTGTTACGATGGGTGAAGTATAGGATCTTTAGAATCCATACATCACGCCGAGTAAGTACTTAGTATTAAGAAGGTAAGTTAATTTTTTAAGTGACAAAAATGAATTTAGAAATGCGCCCTGGTATGTATTGAGTTATAATTGACATTGCAGTGCATGTCTAAAATAGTAATTATTGATTTACTTATGTTAAACTACTTAAGATAGATGCCAAAATGAAAATGATGGAAAATTTGAGCATAATTTCTGAAAATATCGACGGAGTATACCAACCCTGAGGCCTGAGGGGGTCAAGAAGAGTAAGTTGAATCCATGGTATCAGTTTTCGTTACGATAGCCGTTACACCCTGTATTATCGAAAGTCGAATAACTAAAGGCTCGTTATAAAAGCTGTTCCAAGATTTCAGCTGTTACAACACCATTCTGTCGACCATCGAGTGATAATCGCTCGACTGAATGAATGTAAAAGTTTCCTGAAAAGCTGTCATAGTACACCATTTTTGTATAACCTCACCTTGTATAATATACTGTACACGGGTGTTCCATATTCCTATAGGGGTTGTCGAGCCCACGCGCTCGCACTGCAGCGAGCCGCACATCGCGTCCTGCGGCGAGCAGGCCCGCATCCGCCGCTGCTGGTAGTCGTACCCGCAGTTGCCGTACCTGACACACGCAACCATTATTGTACAATTAATTAGACTCTAACTAAAATTGCGGCCGTTATGTTGGCTGACAGAACTCAAAACTCAAAATGAAAACATCAATCATGTAAGCCAACAACAAACAACAGAGCATTTATGAATAGTTAGAATCTACCACCGGTTCGGAATGCTGCTTCCACTGAGAAGATCCGGCAAGTACCTAACTCAATGGTTACTCTTTTAAATGAATTAAAGATGGTGTACATTCTCAGGAACAGCAACAGAATGTGAGCAGGCATTGTCATTTCGGAAACGGTCTTTTCATGAATTGTCGCGGTCAAAATATCATTGCGAACGCTCCCAGCCTGTTTTACGGTACACTTAATCAAAGCGATGCCTAGTTTGAGTTAGATACCATATACTTGTTGTTTAGTCTGGCGTTATTCACATTATTTCGCGTGTTGTGTTGGAAAATCCAGCTGATACTAACCCGGAGCCTAGCACGTTGTAGTCGGTGTAGCATTTTTTGAGCGCAGGCTCGCCTGAGGGCCCCCACAGCAGCTGGCACTGGCTCGCGTGCGAGCGGCAAGAGCCGCGCACGCAGTACGCACGCTGATAAAAATTCAGAATCGTCTATTACTTACATCAGATAGGAAGTTAGGAAATACAAATCTTTTACACAAATTTTGAACAGTCCCTATCTATTGATGAAATGAACATACGTGGGTCGTTCCGCCGTTTCGCGCAAATTCGAACCGTTCCGCGGAATAAAAAAAAATTGTAGTTTTCATGTTTTTTTTGCTCATAATAGAATTTAATTCGTCACCTGAGTCATAAAAACTGGGAGGCACTTTTGTAAGTTATTTAATTACTGAGATATTTGCACTTGAAATTTTACGTATTTTACGTATGGATGGTGATGAAAAGTGTAATGGATTGTAATGATTTAGGACGGGATTAATACACCAAACAAGTTATGAAATAGCTAGGAATTATAATTCATCATTTATTTTATTTATTTATTGATCAGATTTTTATTTTGATAAGACTGGAAGGCGGATTATAAAAAAAAATACTATTATAAGGCTATGAAAATTAAATATAGAGGGTACTTGTGCCATATTTAAATTAGGTCGCATTATTTATTTATTAATTATTATTTATTACACAGACCTTGTGGAAACACTATTATTGGATCAAGTATAATCAGCTCAGGTCCAATTACAACTGGTCTTCGGTCATCAATCAACTGTTACAGTCTCGCTTCTGTGGCAATCAGCCCATAAAGTTATTTCTGTCCATATGTGAAATTGATATTTGCTTTCAATTCCTCCTATTTTAACCCTAGCGAAAAAAGAGGGGTCCTCTAAGTTTAACATGCGTTTCTGTGTGTCTGTCTGTGGCATCGTAGCGCCCAAGCGGATGAACCGATTTTTATTTGTTTTTTTTTTGTTAGAAAGTTATTCTGATTGAGTGTTCTTAGCTATGTTTCATGAAGATCGATTCAGCTGTTTTAAAATTATCTGCTCTTTTTTAATTTAAAAAGTCGTTGCTTTGGGGGTTTTTTTAAATTTAAAGTTATTTCCTTTAATACAATTGGTGCAGGTTCTAAGACAATTTTATTTTCCCCCTGGACTCGTCGAGGGCCCGAACCTCGACGTCATTTGACACCATTGCTGATTCTAGCTTGCAGGATGACTCCTGCAAGCTAGAATCTAGCTAGACTATGACTAGTGGGGAGTGTGTTGTGGGACTAGTCCCATAACGAAATAGTTACGCTAAACAGCAGCAGATTTTTACTTTTTCTTTTATTTTATTTTATGCTCGTATATCTTCAATACTCCGTTAACTTTTTTATTTTTATTACATTGGACTAAGGTAATCGTATACATACATTTGATTGCTTGGATCTCGACCTGTTTAAGCAAGCATAAAGGGATCTGGTTTACAATGCTCTAGATTTACAGGTTTTTCACGTAGGCGAGTTTTCCATTAAGATGTTCTCTATTTTTGTTCTCCCTTCCATTTTAAGTAGTTTAAGAGTAATTTTGACTACGTCTTCTTCGTTTTCACTGTAGGCATAATTTATTTAATTCTACACATCTTCTCGTTTCCAGATAAGTATATTTTTCTTTATTCATCGTTTTCTAGAGCATATTATAATCCAGATTATTTTTATATGAGCTTATTTTACGTAGCCAATCTTTTACCAATGTTTCTTCTTTTGTTACGAAAATGTTACGTCTTTTCGCCATTTAATACCTACTGATAAAAATATATGCAAATTCATTAAAATATTAATTATACATTTTAAAATATTATATAGACTATAACGAAATCGTTTTAAATGAAATAAAAATTCATTTCTCTCCAAAACAGTTCATTACCTTCCCGTAAAAAAATGGATGGGAAGGATGGTAATGAAGGAGCGATGAATGAGAAAATTTAACTTTTTCCTTGATAACTACATAATCGCACATATTAGCAAATATTTAAGAAAACACTTTCTAAGTAAATTAAAAAGGGAAACATTTTTTGATAAAAATATTTTTTATTTATTACAGTAGCTTGTAAAATCGAAGGAATGCAATGAGACGATTTATGGACGAAACACTAAAAACAATCCGAAGATCGTAAATAATTTTAACAGGGATTGATATAACATCCACCTCTCCCCGTTGCCATGCCAAGCTAATAAGTATAAACAGATTGTGACCTGAACTATAGTCGGGCACGTATAAATTTTATTTAAAATTATCGAATTTCTGAGTACGGATGGTAATGAAGTTTTTATCGTGACAAAAAGAAAAATATTTTTTTCTGTAATTATAATTGTGTTAAAAAATTATTGAAAATCCGCAATCAATACCTGATGATATATGCTTTAATATTACGTATTAATTACAGCCAGCAATTTAAGTTTAAAAAAATTAACATTAAAAAACCAACCGTGGTACCCCGCTGGACGCAGAGAGGAATGATTTTTCAGGCAGTTTTATTTATTTATTTTGAAAATTAACCAATTAAGCTGTAATATTAGAAATACTCCTTTTAGAATTATTTGGTTTTAACCTATTACGCAAATAATATTTTAAATTAAGTACTTTTTTCATGGGTAAATTAGCCTGGAATTGCTTTTGGTGCGAAACTACGGAATGACCCACGTATTTATCCTTCCCGCAGGGCGTGGCGTCCATCTTGTAGACGTCGTCGGGGCAGAACTCGGAGTGTCCGGTGCAGTACTCCGGCAGGTCGCACTCGCGCTCCGCCGCGCGGCACTCGGCGCCCGCCGCCCGGGGCCGGCACGTCTGCGGACACGACACTCGTCAGCGGCGGCTCTCAGCTGCAGGCACAGCAGGCGCCGGCACGCAGCTGCAGGTCGCAGCAGGCGCCGGCACTCACCTGCAGGTCGCAGCAGGCGCCGGCACTCAGCTGCAGGTCGCAGCAGGCGCCGGCACTCACCTGCAGGTCGCAGCAGGCGCCGGCACTCAGCTGCAGGTCGCAGCAGGCGCCGGCACTCAGCTGCAGGTCGCAGCAGGCGCCGGCACTCACCTGCAGGTCGCAGCAGGCGCCGGCACCCAGCTGCAGCTCGCAGCAGGCGCCGGCACTCACCTGCAGGTCGCAGCAGGCGCCGGCACTCAGCTGCAGGTCGCAGCAGGCGCCGGCACTCACCTGCAGGTCGCAGCAGGCGCCGGCACTCAGCTGCAGGTCGCAGCAGGCGCCGGCACTCAGCTGCAGGTCGCAGCAGGCGCCGGCACTCACCTGCAGGTCGCAGCAGGCGCCGGCACCCAGCTGCAGGTCGCAGCAGGCGCCGGCACTCACCTGCAGGTCGCAGCAGGCGCTGGCACGCACCTGCAGCTCGCAGCAGGCGCCGGCACTCAGCTGCAGGTCGCAGCAGGCGCCGGCACTCACCTGCAGGTCGCAGCAGGCGCCGGCACTCACCTGCAGCTCGCAGCAGGCGCCGGCACTCAGCTGCAGGTCGCAGCAGGCGCCGGCAGTCAGCTGCAGGTCACAGCAGGCGCCGGCACTCACCTGCAGCTCGCAGCAGGCGCCGGCACTCAGCTGCAGGTCGCAGCAGGCGCCGGCACTCACCTGCAGGTCGCAGCAGGCGCCGGCACTCAGCTGCAGGTCGCAGCAGGCGCCGGCACTCACCTGCAGGTCGCAGCAGGCGCCGGCACTCAGCTGCAGGTCGCAGCAGGCGCCGGCACTCACCTGCAGGTCGCAGCAGGCGCCGGCGCCGCACGTGGCGTTGGCCCGCAGCATGCACCTGTCGGGCTGGCAGCACGCGTGGCAGGGGTTGGTGTAGCCGGGCACCCCCGAGCTGCCGCAGTCGCACTGCTCGCCCGGCTCCACGAACCCGTTGCCGCACGTCGGGGAATCGAATAGTTGCTTCGGCTTATTGCTGTAGCAGATATGTTCAGCTTGTTACATAAATTCAACCGAACCTTCAGCTTTGGTTATTCGGCTTTGGACTAAAGCCGAAGATTTGTATCTAAGTGCCGAATGTTGTAGCAGTGGAACAATCGGCATCGGGCAACGATTTCCTTCGGCAGGAAGGACGATTTAGAGACATTTTTTTGCAGTAGCCTTAATTTTGAGTATTTTTTTGTTATATACCATTATGGAAATACTCTTACTTACCGCAGACAATAATCGTGCCCCAACTCATAGGAAAGCACTAGGGGATCAAGACTGCAAGTCGTCCAGAAGGTAGGCATAACATAGTCGTTTTGAGAGCCCATGATGCAGAGCTTCTTATTAGGACACTCGCAGTCCCGCAAGTCGTGATCCATACCAAAGTTGTGCCCCATCTCGTGCGCCATGGTGATCGCGACCACGCCAGCCACGGGCGAGGTGTTCGTGTTGATCCCACCCGAATTATGACGACACATTGCAAACTTGTAAGCTCTGCCTATGACACTTTCATCGAACCATTGCTGTCTGAAAGAAGAGAGGGAGGTGTTCAAGATCTGTGTCTTTTAAAAGCAAATAGGTTTGCTAAGCAAACGCAAGATGAGATGAGGATTAATAGTACATTGTTACACGAGTGGTGAAAGTGACTTATTTAGTCCCGAGACGGGGCTTGGCGCCCGAGCGTACAAAATAAGTTTATTTTCGTTGGCCGGCCAACTTCATTATTTAGCCATTATTTTTCATTTTCATCTTTAAATATTTTGCCCAAATCTATGTTATTTTAAAGAAATTGTTGAAACTAAATTATAATTAAGTCATATAAAAATGTATAGTCTTTAATTCATACTTAACTTTATGTTATTTCAATTTTACATCGCGCTGTAATTGAGTGACTGTAGGAAAGGTTTGAACATGGTTCCATAGAAATGTGAAAATGGAAATAGTTTTTTTTTGTAACTTGACAGCTGTCAGTTGAAAGCGATTCTCCCGGGCCGAAAAAGTATTATTTTCAACCCCCTCCTCAGGCAACTTCAGACCTACTTTCAGAGTATGAGTAACGAAAAAGCATTTGTAGCCGTGGTCAATTTTAGTGGTCTCCAACCAACCTCAAATCCGTTGACCTAAGAATCCTAAAAACCTAAAGAAATCCAATCAGCTAGCTGTCCAGTGGCCGACAAAATCTCGACTGCCGAAGATTTAACGGACGACTGATTATTTATTGCAAGAAGAATAATTCCCAACGAACCAACCACGGTTTTACAATGAACTGGTATGTAAATAGCAGACTTGAAGCCCGAGCGTTTCCAAAACAACTTAAAATCACAAATATATTATAACATGACGTCATCTGATTATGAATACTTTGACTAATTAAAGGCTTGGAACGGACGAACGAAGGAAAAGCATTCTTCACGTGCGTGTAGAGTACAAAATATAATAAAACTAGCTGTGCCCCCGACTTCGTCCGCGTAGTATTTGACTTAACAAAAATGGCGGGATTATCGGGATAAAAAGTATCCTATATGTTAATCCCGGTTATAAACTATCTGTGTTCCAAATTTCATCCAAATCCGTTCAGTAGTTTTTACGTGAAGGAGTAACAAACATACATACATACATCCACACTCACAAACTTTCACATTTATAATATTAGTAGGATAAACTGATGACGAAACAAAGTAGGTACTCACGTGACAAGCTGCGCGTTATCGTTAGGCAGGCTCAGGTTTTCTCTTCTGTATTCGAGGAAATTATCGAGCGTCTTAATGCTGTCCCTGCTGATTGCGATCTTGTCGGACTGCGTCCACACCTCCACAGCCACTAGAGCTATGAAGATATTCAGGGTAGCGTACACCTAATTAAGAGGATATAGAAAATACAAATATTTTATGACCGCTTGGCGTTATCGTTCAAGTATAGGCCACTCGGCTGACTGCACGGAGTGGTCGCGGGTTTGATTCCCGTAGGACAAATTTCTGGTTGCCACTGGAATTGTCCCCAATCTATAATGGATTTCCTTAGTTTGGGACCTTAGAATTGATTTTGAAGTGAGGGAGCCGTAAGTTCATTCCCCATCCGTTCCCCTCGCTCTGCCCCACTTCCCTTGAGGTCAGTAATGAGCAGACAATGCCTTTGGTATTGCAAACTATGGTAACTACTTAACATCGGGCGGGTCGAACGTTTGCTTGCCGAATCTGTGACATAAAAAACTAAAAACAGGTACGCTCAGCGATACAAAATAATAATTTCGTTCTATACTTTTCTTTTGCCTTTTCGAGCCTTCTTTTTCGTTGTGTAGCAGTTTCCTTTTTATTTTTGTTTGCTTGTTTATTTATTGTTACCATGTTGTTCCCACGATTAAGGGGCATTTTGACGGTCGACCCCCCCCCCCCCCCCCCCCAGAGGTCCAGTAAAGGGGCAAGGCTTTATATACAACAAGATGCGCCCCATCTTGAGGGGGAAGCGCTTACGACATTACATTTTTATTCACCCTAATGCCATACAGTCCTCGGCACGTTTTAACCTATTACCTTAACTTGGGTGGTATAGCTACCGCTTACTAACGAGGTATCTAATTACCTATTTTTTTTATCTGCCCCTCTAACGGCACACAATCTTGGATGCAACTGTTCTCGACACGACTAATCATGCCCCCACCTAATACGCCATTTTGTAACAGCGTCCATCTTGAGTTTGAAATTTTGACATAATGACAGTTTTCTGCTAGTGTAGTCCTATTATTTGATACCCATATTGTGGTGGTTGTGGAAAAATATGTACCTAGTCCGCCATATTGGAACGGCGTCCATCTTGAATTTTAAATTTTGACATAATCATCGTGTTTTACTAGTGTAGCCCTTTCATTTGATACCCATATTGAGGGGGTTAAGGAAAAATATGTAATCCGCCATTTTGTATCGGCGGCCATCTTAGATTGATAATGTTATTGATTTTATTATATTGTATTGTCATCTAAATTAAATGTGTGTACCAAATTTCAGATCAATCTGACAACGGGAAGGTGTTTAAATTTCAATTTCTAATTTTGACCCAAATAAATAAACAAATAAATTCCGTACGGGTCGAGCTAAATAAAACCGTTTAATAATATATTCTATTATTGTTAAGCAAGAATTGCAATTAGATTTAAACCGGATCGCAATTGCAACGCAACCGCACCCCAGCTTCACTGCTGTTAAACGAATACCAAATTGTCAACTACTTCTACTATTTACTACCATAAATTTATTTCAGGTTTTAAGCAATTAAATCGGATATACTTAGGTAATAATTAATAAATAATAATTTAGCCCTTTTGACGTCCCACTGCTGGGTACGGGCCTCCCCTCAACATGAGGGGGATTCAGGCCATAATCCACCACGGGACTGCGCCGGGCACGGGGTCTGCAACTCGCTAGGTAACACATTACACAGCGCCTACAGTTTTTAGGTCCCACACGAGTTTAGGTCCAATTAGTCTAACTAGTCACCCGCCGCGCCCTCCGAAATAAAGAAAAAAACTGTCACCGTTTGTCAGTCTGGCAGTCAGTCTTCCACTCGGTACATGAAGTTTCAAATGTGTGCGCGTGTACCTAATGTTTTAATGTATTTTTTATGCATAATTTAAGAAAATATTAGCATTCTGCACTCCTTCTTTAATAAACTATAAGTGTGGGAAATTTCATTCTCCTCCGTCCGCGCAAATTTAACAAAATAAACGCTTCGACTTTGACCTTGCACCGGCTCTCTCTTATCTAGCACCCAGGTGCATTAAACACCCTGGCGCCCTCTAGGCCATAACACGGACGCGTGGTCTTCGAGAGCGTCGCGAGCGACAAAGGCTCTTTGGAAGCGCCCCATAAGACGTTGCGCCATGGGTATATCCAGCTCTGACATAACACATCATCATGTCGCCTCTTTCCTCCGAAAGGGCAGGCAGAGTGACGTTTTGGTCCCAATGTCCATTAAGGACTAGTGTCGGTCATTTGACCGTAATCATCATCACCAAAGCAATCATATTATGGCCGTTGATCAACCAGCGATAGGAGATCTATCGAACGTTGATTTACTCGTATGTAGGAACTGTCGGTGGACGTCGACTCATCTCTAGAGATTAGTTTTGTAACACCCTAATGGGTTTTTTTTTGTATATAATTGATAAGTTTATATTGTTATGTTTTACTCGCCTTTTGAGAAAACGATGTTAAATAAATACTGTGACTTTTACTGTAATAAAAAGTTATGTACATTTATTAACGTGTTAATTAAGGACTCTGACCCCCACATCAGAGGTTGAACGCGGCCGGGCCATAGAGGCCCGGATAAAAAAATCACCCTAATGGGCGTGAGTCTAGGGGCCGGATTAATAAATCGAGCTCAAGTCGGAGAGCGATATTGGAAATGACATTCCTATGTCATGCCAGTTCAAAATGAGATGACAAAAGCATACTTAAGACCGCTCTCAGTTTTGAGCACGATTTATTAATACGGGCGCTCTGTATCCGCATTCGTAGGTAACTGCCACTGCCAGCGCGGGTTCGCGCCGCCGCTGTGCACGCCATCGAACCCACCAGTAAGTCACTTCCGATCAACAATGAATTTCCTCACACTCCCTTTGAACAGCAGTCACATTAAGGCCCTGCGATTACAACCGTAGATAAGTTACGTGATGAGTAGATAAGGTACGTTCCGTGATGGTTAGGTATACATTATCATTGGTAAATAATGGCAAAAAAATGTCAGCTCAGCAGGATATCCGATTCCGATTTGAAGCTTATGACCCCGTCAAAAACAGATGATTCTGCCAACGACAAGTCTATTTAATAATTTAGCCCTTTTAACGTCTCACTCCTTGGCACGGGCCTCCCCTCACTACGAGGGGGATTCAGGCCGTCATCCATCATGCCGGCCCAGTGCGGCTTTGCGGAATTCACATGTCTTTCGAAAATCAGTTAGATTTTCTAGGACTTGCAGGTTTCCTCACGATGTTTTCCTTCACCGTAAACGAGTGATAATCATAATACATAGAAATTATGATTCGCACATAGATTTAGAAAAACTCAGAGGTGCTAGCCGGGGTTTGAACCCAGTATCTGGTGCCCGCAAGACGCGTGCTTAACCAATCAGCTATATAGGTAGGTACCATACATTGACAATGAGTAGATACTTAATTCTAATTAAACATATTTTTACCTTGTATTCTGTTGGATTTCCTTTTCGTTCCTATCATTTTAGGCTGTAATGATGTTTGTTGACTCATTTTACACCTTTATTACCTTAAAGTACTGTCAGTGTTCCTATGACACTGCCTGAGTAGTCAGTCAATCAGTGACCGGCACCATCAGTCGCCGGGATTCCGGCCTCGTATATAGATCGCGAGCAATTAATAAAAAAAACTATAATTATTAGTTATTAAAATGCGTGTTTTCCTGTAACTGTACTAGTCCTGTGCTCAACAATATATCACCTATTTATAATTGCAACAAAAATGTTTAATTTAAATAGAAGTTATAATACTATAAATATTATTTTTTCTTTGTGTTTGTTGCATTGTTTAATATTGTTAGCAAAAGGAGCGGTAACTGGGAAACTAAGTAAGTTATACCTAATAATAATCATTACATACAGACATTGCCGCCTTCTTCATGAGGCAGATGGGGCCTAAGGCCTGGGCCTAAGGCCTGGGCCTAAGGCCTGGGCCCCCGGCCTCAAAACGCCGACGCCGTCGCAACCATGGTGTTATTTTAATATTGCACGATGTTGTGTACAGCGCCTAAGTAAATATTAAATATAGTTTACCTACCACAAAAGATAAATTAACCCTGCCAACTGCACACATCAACAGAAAATATTTATATTATCAACGTCAATACGTACCTAGCTTACCGATACTCTTATCAAATAACGCCATTGACATTATTAAGCTCGTGAATTTATATTTTTTTTCAAATTGGAATTACCCAGTAAATCCTAATAATTAATATTACCTTTTACTCCATACATAATGATTGACTTTTCCTCCTATGATTAAGTACTCGGAAAACAATGACACTCTAATTAAAGTTATTTAACATCCGGTGGGTATTCACACTAGACGGAAAGTATCCGATGTCATAAATGACAGCTACCTAATGATGGCCTTTTCGTGATTTGCCCTGGTCTGGGTGTCACTGAGATCGCCCCCAGTTCATTGTATGGTACCCAAAGAATTTGTAATAATAAGACATTAGAAGTGGCATATCCGCATAATTTTGGCACTATGTGTATGTCCATTTGGACACAGTGTCCAGTGTATGCATTCAGTACGACACCAGACGTTGTACGAAACACATCTAGTAAAAATGGTGTATTGCAGCATTTTTAATTGCGGTAATTTTTCAGAGACTTGCAATTATACAAATAAAGGTATTACATTTCATCGGTAAGTAGACATATATGGTAATAATCAGGTTTTTTGCTAATTTAAACCAACATGTATACTTTACCACAAGAATATCAATATTTACTATGATCTCACTAGCCCCATTTCCATTGCTGCTTGCGTAATCACACGTACGGCATAGCGACGAACCGTAAAAATCAATGGAATGCGAAACCTACGACATCCTCGTGCGTATGAATTTTGACTAGTACGGCGGTGTCATTGTGACAACATCAGACGGGAGTTAGTGATGTTACTATGTTTGTATTGTATCGATATTTTTGTAAGAAATATTGACTTTATTTATTTAATATAATTTCCACTAGTAATTAAAAGCCCCCAACAATTAAAAAGCTTTTTTAAACAGTTTATTCGGCTTGACTTCGTATATTTGTTTATTTATTTTCTTTAAATCTTGCAGTGATTTTTTCAACCACTTCTTCTATAGTATTCGGCTTCCCATAACAGTAAAATTTTACCATAATTTAAACCTCCGATCTTCAAATCCTGATACTGCAAGTACCCACCTAAACCGTGAGTCTGTGGCTACTGCTGATTTTAAAGAAGTATTGTCCGTATCAAACAAAAATTTTGCTGTAACTCTTGGTTCCAATTCCTCAGCCTTAAAGCAGTAGGACCACTAAATAAAAAATAAAAAAATGAACGGTTTTATTGTTCCCGCCCATAAATATCTTCTTGTGTATCATCTGAGTTGAATAAAAGCGATTTTTTAATTTTATGCCCTCCCTCTTACCTTCTTACTATATACTTATTTACGTGATGATTTTTAGTTTCCCTTCAAATTCAGATATCAAGGAAAAAATGATAACAATGACAGACAAAGAGAACTGGTTTCCTACAAATTATAGTTGATTTTTTCAGTCCACAATAAAGAAGATAATTCAAATCCCACACCAAAAATACAGTTTTTGCTTAAATCAGCCATACTCACGATTAATGTGTGGAATTTACGCACTACAGACGTAGGATTTCAATAGATAAATTACGATGTTGTTATTTGCTAAATTATGACATGAGCATATTTTTTGTCAACAGATCGTATGCCATCGGGGCACACTATACCAATAACATCCACTCACGAATCCACATTCTATACGTCATTAAAGCCTTTACTTAAACACACTTTACAATCTCCTCAATTAAATAAAAATATTAAAATAAACTATTTTGGGTACGTCAGGTTATGAATATAATTAGCTATAACATATATCATACTTATTACCATAATATCGATACCAAATCGATAACTTTATATTTGATTCAATCACTAGCTATTTAGAGTATGTTCGGGTATTTATAACCTAGCTCGCCAATATGGCCCACTACTATTTCTCCGAAACAAACCAACTCTTAGCGTTTAACATTCCTACTTGGTCTACACTCTCGCCACTGCCTACCGCTGTGACAGTGCGTGTGTCCTTGGCAGGCAACGAACTGAAATTGGGTATTACCAAATATTTTAAAATTATTATTAAGTACAAAAGCAGTGATAGCCGATTGGAAAAGCAGTGATAGCCGATTGGTTAAGCACGCGTCTTGCGGGCTACCAAGTCTCGGGTTCAAAAAAACCTTTATCTGTAGTGTGGTGATAGATTTGTAGAGACATTGTTCAAATATTTTGAGATATATATAACTTATCGAACGTTGCGTTATTAACCTGGTAGGCAATATTGGCTGAATTAGTGTCAATTGTATTATCCTATTATAATTTTTTCAACGGCTCCAAGTAAGTCAATTTCCAGTCCAGGTTGACACAATGCTGAAGACGTATAGGTAATTTATTTGTGTCAGTATTTTCTAGTGGCCAATATGGCTCACAAGTGGTTGACATCGTGTTGGAAGTAGAAGGTGAACCCATAATCCTGCAGGGTTTTCCTGGATATTCTTCCATTGATTACAATGTGGCACCGTACGAAATTCAATAAATTAAAGATCTAGTTATTTATTTTGTACCTTCGTTTATTATAAATGTTAGAACAGAAAAACTTTAAAAATAAAATTACATTAAAATAAGCCCTGCCCGCGTGTGATGGATCCAAGAATGCTGGCTGCATTTCTCGTTGTATGGATAGGCTGATTTTTTGAACGAGGATAGAGCCAGCTCTCTTGTCACCTGTAGAAAATCTTTAAACCAAAATAAGTGATTACTTTAAATAACGTAATTATTATTACACTATGCATTTAATGTAATTTATAAATGTTTCATTTAATACCTACCTAATACATATACGAAATTAGAACATAATACAGACATAATAATAGTAGCTTTTATTTTCCGTATCCCGCATATTACGCTTTCTCGCTTAAGACGCGTTTTTGGTTGGTTCGCTGTGAAATCGTCTTAAACGGGTTTTACTGTATTTAATATTGCCTTAAGCTCCTAGTTATTGATTACTGATATTTTAAACGAATTAATGTATAAAATAAATTAAATTGGAATGTCTGTTTGTAATATCAAAATAATACGTTTTCATTAAATGCATATATAGGTACTTATAAAAAATGCTATTTAAAAAAAATCGTTTGTTGAATGGCTGGACCGATTTTGACTGGCAGAAACTGATGTTATAAGGAGTAACTTATTTTAGAACAGCAAAAAAAAATTATCACAAGTGCTGCCTGTAAACAATAAAAATTGATCTCAAATAGTTCGAATTAAATTTTCAAAAAGGCTTATAGTATGCTATATTCCCGAAACTACTCTACGTCAAATAAATTGCTGTCTGCGCAGTGCGAAAGCGGCGCGAAGTGGCGACACTGGTTTTGTATGAAATAATACGTCAATACCACTTCTAATGTCTTATTATTACAAATTCTTTGATGGTACCCATAGAACAAGCATTGCTTAGTTTGGGACCATACAGTTGGTGTGTCAGTCTGGCGATTTTCTTTTCAACCGACTTCAAAAAGGAGGAGTTTATCGATTCCTGTGTACCTATAAACTATTTTTTATTTATTTGTAAGGTTGTTTCTCCAGATTGGTTCCATTGAAATTTCATCAAAATCATTCACTTCACATTCACATCACTTTTCATGAGTTTATAAAACTAGAAAAAATACGTCATTGAAGTAACGAAATGGTGTAATTTGCTCTCCTGTGAATTTTCAGTGGTGTTGCAGTCACTAAAATAGTCTCAGTATACTGCCTACCTTCCGGCTTCATCTTCAGATGATGATAAAACCGGAAGGTAGGCGCCGGAACTCCGTAATAACACAATGTAACCTCGTCGTGTTTGAGCTTAGTGGAATGGGATGAGATGCATTCTGGCTATAAGTTGCATATATTGGCATAAGTCGTATACTATGTGTGGCCTTGATAGTAAGGATCTCTTGGTGGTTCCATAGAAATTTCATAAGAATATGTATTTTGAGAGTGTTGGATTATTTACGGTTACCAGCAATTAATTAAGTAGTAGGTATACCACTATAACCCGTATTTTTTTTAAGTTGGTTCAATTTATTTTATTATTTGTTTTCTTTCTTTCAAAGAACGGGTTTTATTGTATACCTATTCGAATTTCATATGTCAATAATTTTATTTCCAACAAAGCCTTGTGAAGAAAAAACTTCGTGAAGAAACCGTTTGACGTTCCGGAGTGGACAAAAAGACAGTTCAAAAAATGTCGTTTGTGATGTTATTAATATACCTACCTCGTTCTGAGGGGTTGTCAGTGTTTTAGCAATAACCCTTTTTAATTTTGAGCTGATTAATTTTCTTAACCCCCGTCGAAAAAAGAGGGTAGTTATAAGTTTAACATTTGTATCTGTGTGTGGCATTGTACCGCCCAAGCGGATGAACCAACTTTAATTTATTGTTTTCTTATATTTACGCGAATACTACATAATGAAATAAAACTATTTTAATAAACACCGGCGCTCCACGAAGTCTGCAATCTGTGAACATGTACAGGACCGCACCCGCCATTATATCAGATCTGATAAACCACAGATCCTCGCAAAAGAACACCGATTCCGACCAAGGATGATACGTGAGGCCATTGAAACTAAAAAACATCCTAATTTCAATAGGGAAGATGGCTGGGTGCTACCACCAACTTGGGATCCAGTAATTAATATAATTAAATCCAAAACTAAGTGTACCATTGCAAGACCTCGTGACACTGTGAGCACTTTCTGCGTGGATCGGACCGCAAATAACAACTTAATATGAGGGTACCCAGTTACTAAATATAACATCAGGACGTCTAACACCTCAGTCCCCCCGTGACCATGGCTGCTGTAAAGCAGCCGAAACGTCGGGAACATAAATTAAATAAACGCGATAAAATCCGAAAAATAGTTTTATTTCAACGATTTTAATTTAGTTTAGTTAGAAAGGTATTCTGATCGAGAGTGTTCTTAGCTATGTTTCATGGAAATCGGTTCAGACGTTTGAAAATTATCAGCTCTTTTGTAGTTTAAAAGTCGTCGCATTGTTGGTTTTTTAAGTTTTCAAATTAGAGTTATTTTAAATTATTTTTTATTAGTTCTCATTAGTATGTATATATTTGAAGCTTTATTTACAGATACCTACTTATCAAAGAACATCCTTGTAATGTATGTTATTAATTCACCGCGCCAGGCCCGCCGGCTTCCGACTTCAACAAGCACAGAATAGTCCAGCCCGTGGTGCACCATGGCAGGACCAAGAGAGCAATCTCATCTACTAGAGTCACGGTTAGTGAGCTTCACCTTCATCTCTATATATAATGTCGCCGCAGCCTTTTTTTTTAAACCAAGCTTCTATACACAGATATAGATTTACATATATAACGCAAGTATCACGATTTGCATTGCAACCAAGCGTGCCAAATTTTTAACACCTACTGTGACGTCACAGATGGCGGGAAATCCAAACCGATTCGAAGACACCGATGCCGCCGATGCCCCTCCGCCCGCTACGATTATCTCGAGTGATTATCTCGCTCATGAGTATGAGTTACAAAAATATGAGTATATTTTTGTATCTGTAGTCGCGAAGACTGTAAGTAATCGGCGACCAACCTTAACGCTTTGTCGGGGTTTTCGGACACGCTAAGTACATACATTTAGTTATCTATCTAAATCTATATCTGTGCTTCTATACGGACGTTCTGGGCGCTCACCGCTCGGCCACACTATCTGTGCTAAGCGTCACACGTCACTAGCGTTACACAATACATATAGGTATACAGAGTGGCAGCTGCGGCGCCCTACGCTTTATACTATAAATAGTTGTTTTTTCCGACGCCATATTGACCAACCAAACCTCACCATACTGTCAATATAGAGATATTGACAGTATGGTGAGTTTCGGCGCTAGGTGGCAGAAAGTAGAACTAAATTGAAATGAGCAGGCTAGGCAGGAAATTAAACCGCTAGGCAAGTAGTTAAAAGTCATCGTTGCGTGGCGTCGGAAAAAAATAAATTTTGATGGAATAATTTTATTAGGTACTTAGGTTTTTTACGATTATTTTTAGATCCACCGAATCTATTTGCCGGGTGCGGTTTCTGTGGGGTCATAAAAAAAAACCCTAACCTAAACCCATCCAGGTCGTTCTGCTTGGGTAGTATTTTGAAAAAGTTTTGTAGTACTTAAATGTCAACCAGTTGCCTAAGCATTAGCCAGCCAGTTTATTAAATGTTGTAATAGACGATACGGCTGAATATCATTTAGGCCGTTAGTTGAACGGCGCTGTTTAGTTAAGTGCCTAGGCTGTTAATTGAACGGCGAATTAAGCTATTTGGCTGCGACATATATATCGCCAAACGAACACACTCTACCTATGGTCCCAAACTAAGCAACGCTTGCACTATGGGTCCTGTACAATGGACTGGGGGCAATCCCAGTGACACCCAGACCAGGAAAAATTACTAATAGGCCATTTCCGAAATTTACCCTGACGGGAATTGCTTTATTAGCTGGTTTACATAACGGAGCCGTTTTGTAAAACAGCTATCAATCGCTGCACGCTGTTCAGCTGGATTTCCGAAAGCATAGCCGGACAAAACAATAAAGGTTAAGGTTAGGGAAAATATAAATCCCGCTGCGTTTTATAAATAGGATGTTATTTTAATGATGCAGGATATTTTACATAATTGTTTGCTGCACTTAACATAAATTAATTGACAATGAGTAATTAATTATATTTTTACCTTGTACCCTGATGAACGGGCTTTTACGTGCTTATCATTTAGTCATGCATTGAGGCACGCCCTGTGCGGTGTAATATGTACTTAGTATAAAATAATTTTTTTTTCTGATACACAAACACCATATAGATACCTATGCGGTAACATTGATAGAAAATGAAATCATACGGTAGCATCTAGTACGAATTAATGACAATTTCAAAACAGATTGTAATTAACACACTATTTGCCATCTATTTTATAAACTTTCTTCAAGTTATCTTCGTAATTTTCAAGTAGGTGCCTACCTACTATTTTCTGCTGGTAACTTTTATGTCGTGTTAAGCAGAGCGGTGTGCATCATTCAGAGGTGACAATGAAGGTCCCTATAGACGACGTCGAGTTCATCCTCGACCTTCAGCTCAACAAACAGCTGATCACGGACAACCACGTGCTCAGGTACCAGGAGGGAGGCAAGACTGTGACCCGTAAACCTAAGAAAGAGGTGAGTACACATTTTAACAGGTGGAATCAAATCGCTGTTTGTAGAAGACAATACGAAGATGTTCGTCTGATATGGTGTCTCCGTTGCAGGATATAGATTTGTGCCAGTATTCTGGCAGGGTGAGAGGCAAGCCGGGGTCGTGGGTCGCCGTATCCACGTGCCACGGTGTACGTGGGGTCATATTCGACGGCGAAGAAACGAGATACATCGAACCCGCTAACGGTATGCTCCGACAAGCGGTACTTAACTGAAACATTCGAAGAACTAGTTCAAAGAACTAGCACTAAAGCCTTTACTGTTATTGTAGGTGACGCAATTCAGTCCCAGCATTACGTGTACGACCATTCGGACCTGAACAGCCTTCACCGCAGACACCACGGAGTCACCAACTACACCGCCCAAGATCCACTGCAGCTCGGGGACCACGCCGAGGGCAGACAACAGCACAGAGTAAGTAGATATACAGGGTGCAAGGGGCATCGTAACGAAATGTGATGCTATGGAATAAACTCATGATTCTGGACCCCCCAGAGTTGGAATTTTCCGTCCATATTTTCGTGAATTATGCTCAAATATTTTAGCATGAAATAATTATACAAATGCATCTAAACGTCATTTTACATTAAATAAATCAATAATTGTAATTTAATACATATAACTGCAATCTAACTTATCCCCGAAGCCTTATTTGCTTATTTATGGCTGTGATATATTATTCGGCCATCACTTTATTAGGGAAAGGTCCTTTTCATACTAATATTATAAAGAGGAAAACTTAGTTTGTTTGATTGTAATGAATAGGCTCCGAAACAACTGAACCGAATTGAAAAATTATTTCACCTTATCATATATATATCATAGCCTTTTCGTAATTTGGCCTAGTCTGGGTGTCACTGGGATCGCCCCCAGTCCATTGACGGGAATCAAACCCGCGACCATCCCGTGCAGTGAGCCGAGTGACCTACACTTGAACCATAACGCGGTCGTCAAATATTTGTATTTTCGATATCCTCTTCATTAGGTGTACGCTCCCCTGAATATCTTCGTGGCGCTAGTGGGCGTGGAGGTTTGGACGCAGTCCGACAAGATCGCAATCAGCAGGGACAGCCAGGAGACGCTCGATAATTTCCTCCAATACAGAAGATATGTGCTCAGTCTGCCTAACGATAACGCACAGTTTCTCACGTGAGTAACTACTTTGTTTCGTCATCGGCATCAGTTTGTGTTTATTGTGTATTTACAGACTCTTGGCGTTTGTTTTTCATTCCTTTCCTCAAATGTTCAATTATTAGTACATTGTTACACAAGTGGTGAAAGTGACTTATTTAGTCCCGAGACGGGGTTTGGCGCCCGAGGAAAAGTATTACTTTCAACCCGCTCCGGTTGGCAATTATTATTCATCTTCCAATTCAGACACATCTTGAACTCCTCCCTCTCTTCTTTCAGACAGCAACGGTTCGATAAGGGTGTCGTAGGCAAAGGTTACAAGCATTCAATGTGTATGCATAACTCGGGTGGAATCAACACGAACCACTCGCCGCTGACCGGATTGGTCGCGATCACCATGGCGCATGAGATGGGGCACAACTTCGGTATGGATCACGACGTGGGGGACTGCGAGTGTCCTTATAACAAGCTCTGCATCATGGGCCCTGAACTCACCTCTGTTATGCCTACCATCTGGTCGACTTGCAGTCTAGCTTCTCTAGTCAATTCCTATGAGAAGGGCTTGGATTATTGTCTGCGGTAAGTTGCTAAATAAGATTTATTTATTTTTTAATGAAATATTACTAGCAATGTGTGTTTATTCATATCATTCCCTTTAGCCCCTCCAACTAAGCTAATGCTTGTGCTAGGATTGGGCTATTGGAGTGGATTATTTTGATAGTTGTCACCATAGTTAACCGTTACAAAAAAAAACTGCAAAATAAATCATGTCTCTAATTCGTTATGTGTGCGGTCCTACCGATGGAAATTTGTTGCCCGAAGCGGATTGTTCCACTGCTACTGCTACAACAATCAGCACTTGGATACAAATCTTCGGCTTTTGACCAAAGCCAAATGACCAAAGCTGAAGGTTCGGTCGAATTCATGTAACAAGCTGAGCATATTTCCTACAGTAATAAGCCGAAGCGGCTGTTCGATTCCCCGACGTGCGGCAACGGGTTCGTGGAGCCGGGCGAGGAGTGCGATTGCGGCAGCTCGGTGGAGCCCGGCGGCGCCAACCCCTGCCACGCGTGCTGCCAGCCCGACACGTGCATGCTGCGGGCCAATGCCACGTGCGGCGCTGGCGCCTGCTGCGACCTGCAGGTGAGTGCCGGCGCCTGCTGCGACCTGCAGCTGAGTGTCGGCGCCTGCTGCGACCTGCAGCTGAGTGCCGGCGCCTGCTGCGACCTGCAGGTGAGTGCCGGCGCCTGCTGCGACCTGCAGGTGAGTGCCGGCGCCTGCTGCGACCTGCAGCTGAGTGCCGGCGCCTGCTGCGACCTGCAGGTGAGTGCCGGCGCCTGCTGCGGCCTGCAGCTGAGAGCCGCCGCTGACGAGTGTCGTGTCCGCAGACGTGCCGGCCCCGGGCGGCGGGCGCCGAGTGCCGCGCGGCGGAGCGCGAGTGCGACCTGCCGGAGTACTGCACCGGACACTCCGAGTTCTGCCCCGACGACGTCTACAAGATGGACACCACGCCCTGCGGGAAGGATAAATACGTATGTCCATTTCATCAATAGATAGGGACTGTACAAAATTTGTAATAAAGATTTCTATTACTTAACTTCCTTACTGGTGTACTTATGATTTAATATGACGATTCTTAATTTCTATCAGCGTGCGTACTGCGTGCGCGGCTCTTGCCGCTCGCACGCGAGCCAGTGCCAGCTGCTGTGGGGGCCCTCAGGCGAGCATGCGCCGATAAATTGCTACACCGACTACAACGTGGCAGGCACCAGGTGAGTACTGCATCTGCTGGATTTTCCAACACATCACACGAAATGTAAATATAGCCAGACTTAACAACAAGTGTATGGTTTCAAAGAAGGCATCTCTTTGATAAAATTTACCGTAAAATAGGCTGGGAGCGTTCCCAACGATATTCAGGCAGGGGTAAATCATTAAAAGACATTTTCCGAAATGTGAAATGGCCGGCATTTACTTATTTTGTGACAATTGTGTTACCAGCTCACATTCTGTTGCTATTCCTGAGAATGTATACCATATTTTATTCATTTAAAAGAGTTCCTATTAAGTTTCTTGCCGGATCTTCTTAGTGGGAGCACCATTCAGAACCGGTGGCAGATTCTGACTATTCATATTATTATTCATGTAAGCAAACAACCAACCAACCAACCGGAATCAACCCACATGCACTGCTGTAGACCAAAACCAACCTTGTGTTAGTGGTCCTGGGTTGGTTTTAGTTTCCAGAAATGTGTGTGGGTTGGTTCCATTTAGCAAATCTACGTCTAATTAGTTGTACAACAATGGTCGCGTGCGTCAGGTACGGCAACTGCGGGTACGACTACCAGCAGCGGCGGATGCGGGCCTGCTCGCCGCAGGACGCGCTGTGCGGCTCGCTGCAGTGCCAGCACCTGGGCCAGGGACCCGCTTTAAAAATATGGAACATCATAGAACAGTATAGTATACAAGGTGATACACGAATGGTGTTCTGTGACAACGTTGTTTAAGGGTCTCCCACACCGCTCGATTGACTGTCGATCTATCCATCGATTGATAGCAGAATTAGATCATTCGAGTTCATGACAGATTCTACACAAAGCAAAGTTTGATTGATCATGGATCGACAGTCGACCGATCATCGATATAATGGTGTTGTAATAGCTGAACCGCAATGTTTGAAAATAAAAGTTTTCAATCAGTGCGTCCTACCCGTCATGACCTACGGAGCCGAGACGTGGACACTCATGGTAGGGCTGGTCCACCAGTTTAAGGTCGCTCAGCGAGCTATGGAGAGAGCTATGCTCGGAGTTTCTCTGAAGGATAGGATTCGCAATGAATACATCCGACAGAGAGCCAAAGTTATCGACATAGCTCAAACAATTAGCAAGCTGAAGTGGCAGTGGGCTGGCCATATCTCACGAAGAACCGACAACCGCTGGGGTAAACATGTTCTTGAGTGGAGACCTCGACTCGGCAAGCGTAGTGTAGGACGCCCTCCGTCTACGAAAGACTGCAGGCAGATGCTGGATGCGGCAAGCTGAAGACAGGGCGCTATGGCGCTCATTAGGGGAGGCCTATGTCCAGCAGTAGACAAGTATAGGCTGATGATGATAATGGTGATGATGAATAGCTGATATCTTGGAACAGCTTTTACAACTAACCTTTTGTTCTTCAACTTGCGATAATACAGGGTGTAAGGGGCATCGCAACGATAACAGATACCATGGATTCAACTCACGATTCTGGACCCCCCAGAGTTGGAATTTTCCGTCGATATTCTCAGAAATTATGCTCAAATTTTTCATCATTTTGTTATTGATTTTAGTATCTATCTTAAGTAATTTGTTATAAATAAATCAATAATTACTATTTTAGACATGAACTGCAATGTTAATTAAAACTCAATACATTACAGCACGCATTTTTAAATTCAAGGTCGTTACTTTAAAAAAATAACTTACACCACCATCACTCGAGGTGATGTATGGATTCTAGAGATCCTATACTTCACCCATATTTATTTATTTATTTATTTATTTATTTATTTATTTGTTTTGGCTCACAGAACAAGTTATAATCTACAACAGTTTTGTACATAAGAACTAAGTTTAAAACTAGATTATGACTCTAAATGTGTGGGCACAGAAAGCTAACAGATTAACAGATTGAGGCCTTCAGAAGATACAGAATAATAAAGAAACTCGCAAAAACCCACCGGCCTGAACCCTGAGTACATTAGGTACACTATTTTTGACGTCGCGTATAATTGGATATAGATATATTATGCAGAATGGACCCAACCACCAATACTTCTGCAAACTGAAACCAATCTTCAAATTCTTTATCTGGGGTTGATTTTAGTCTGCAGGAGTAATTGTGGGTTGGTTTATTTTTGCAAAACTGTGTCTAATTATAATTGTACCTACTTAGTGTTACAAATAGCGATGTGTTTGTTTACAGGGAGCTCTTTAAATTACTGCTGGGCGGCTGCGTTGGACACGAAACCGAGCAACGAGCATTTCGTTATGGTACCAGACGGCGCTATATGTGGCCACGAAATGGTAATGTAAACGATTTTAGATTTCAGAAGCTTTCGATACAATAAAAATAGCCAAGTTACCCTTTGTAACATCAGTGGAAATCCTGTCAAAATCGGTGCAGCCGTTTCGGAGATTCGCCGGAACAAACAGAGACAGATCACTTGCTCACGATGAGCGAAAATATCGTGGGGAAACCTGCCCCCCTAGCCAAGTGGCTTCGTCTACAAGCGTTTCTACAAAACGCTACGCTTAAATGTATGGAAATGACATTACAAGACGATAAGTAGATCACGTGACTTATGTCATTTCCATACATGAAGCGTAGCGATTTGTAGAAACGCTAGTAGACGAAGTCACTTGGCTAGGGGGGCTGCACATCTTAGAAAATTGAACCACATTTTTGAACCACATTTTCGAAACACATGATATCTGCAACCCGGAACCAGCATCAGGCCAGTCTGGTAGATTATATCTATATCTGGCCTGAATCCCCCTCGCTTTAGTGGAACATTAAAACGGGCTAAATTATTATTATTATTTTGATGTGTATACTTAACTTAATTAGGTGTAATTCAGATCGCCTATTGCGACAATATACCATCTGGTGATACAGTTGGCATATAATAATACTAGTTTGTGCCCGCGACTTCGTCCGCGTAGACTTAAGTAAAGTATTATATGTGTTATAAACTATCCAGGTTATAAACTATCTTGGTTCCAAATTTCATCCAAATCCGTTCAGCAGTTTTTGCGTGAAAGAGTAACAAACATAGGTACATCCACAGTCATAAACTTTCGCATTTATAATATTAGTAGGATTGACTGACTTTTTTGGATTAGTTGTAACAAGTAAAGCTGCTATAGCCTTTTAATACAAGATGAAACAGAAATAATTCCTATACATGTTTTTTATTTAACTATCGGCTTTTGGTGAGAGATAAAGAGCAAAAGGGTTCACGTATATAGACTTATGAAAACTTTGAACAGCCTATCTGTTGGTAGGTATGTCGCTAAAGATTAAAATCTAAGATGAAACTCTGATTTTGGATATGTGTCACGAAGGTCTATACCATCGATAAGAAGTCTTATTACAAGGCAGTTGATGCCATAGTCGAGTGGCTGTGTCTCACAGCAGACGCTCTGTGTGTAGATGTGCAAGCAGCAGCGCTGCGTGCCGGTGGAGAAGGTGCGCGGCGACATCGCCGCAGGGGGCTCCTCCGTGTGCCCCTCCAACTGCTCCGGGCACGGGGTCTGCAACTCGCTAGGTAAGCCTTTATAGCGTAAATACCCTGGCGCCCTCTAGCTAGGCCATAAAACGGGCGCATGGTCTTCGCGAGCACCGCGAGTAAGGAAGACCTTTAGGTCGCAACTTCCATTAAGGACAAGTTTCAGTCATTTGACTGTCATCATCATCACCTAATCAATCACATGGCCGTTTATCGACCAGCGATAGGAGATCGATCTTGGAAATGCATTCCTATGTCATGCCCACACAAAAGGAGATGTCAAAAGCGTACTTAAGACTGATCTTACGACTTGAGATTGATTTACGGGGGCTATGTGTCCGCATTCGTAGGTAACTGCCACTGCGAGCGCGGGTTCGCACCGCCGCTGTGCGCGCTGCCCGGGCCGGGCGGCTCGCACGACTCGGGGCCCGCCGCCGACGCCACCAGTAAGTCACTTCCGATTAACACAGTAAGGCCCTGCGATTCCAATCGTAGATGAGTAGGTAAGTACGTTACGTGATGGTTAGGTCTACATTATCTTTGGTAAATGGCAACAAAATGTCAGCTCAGCAGGATGTTCGATTCCGATTTAAAGCTTATGACCTCGTCAAATACCGATGATTCTGTCAACGAGTAGTCTATAAGACAAAATAAATGGAAATGAAGAATTATTATCTGTTGAAATTTATATGTATTTGCATCTTTATGTTTAGGTACAGTCAGGACAAACATCATGGTGCATATATATGTTATATTCTTCGGCATCATACCTGCAATATTCCTCATGTTCCTGATATGCTACTACCGGCGAGATCTGACGCTCTGGTGGAAGCGGCCGAGGAGATCGTGGGACGATGTACTGAGCTGTGGCGGGTGTCGCACTTTCACAGGCGACATGAAACGAAAGATTGTAAACAGCTTCCAGAATCCCACTGGCTCTATAAGACAACTACTCGCCTTCAAAACTAACGCCGCTAAGGCTTACAATACTGACCGTATTTCCAAGAACGTAGACACAACAACAAGGGTTTCAAACATTACAATAGAAATCAAAAGAAACCCTACAAAAACTGATGGCAATAGTCTGACGAATAAGTTAAACAGTCCGATCAGAACGTTCAATAAAATCGACATAGTACATTTGGTCACTGGTACCAACGATAAAAATAATATCTACGCAAATGTACAAAACATGATTGCAAAACGTGATAATAATCCGAAAATTATTGATAAACCAATTCATAAAGCCGACACTCAAATTAATAGCAACGTAGATACAACAACTTACACTTCAAAGAGTGTAACGAGATATGACATTGATATAGATCTTGGTTCAAAAGATAATACAAAACCGATAATTGTAAATAGTCCGATCAAAGTAATAAACAATACTAACACACAGTTAGTTAGCGATTTAGTCAAAGCGTCTCAGGTCAGACTTAGGCCAACGCCTAAACCTGTATCGTCGAAAGGAAATAATCCTACAGCAGACAATATAGACTCCACTATTCAGGGAAATGCACAAAACATGAATACAATACGTGATAATAATCCGAAAATTCTTGATAAACCAATTCATAAAGCGGACACTCAAATTAATGGCAACGTGGACACAACAACTTACACTTCAGTTAAGCCTAAGAGTGAAACGAGATATGACATTGATATAGATCATGGTTCAAAAGATAATACAAAACCGATAATTGTAAATACTCCGATCAAAGAAATTAACAATACTAACACACAGATAGTTAGCGATTTAGTCAAAGCGTCTCAGGTTAGACTTAGGCCCACACCTAAACCTGTATCGTCGAAAGGAAAGAAGCCTACAGCAGAGAACGTAGAGTCCACTATTCAGGGAAATGTAGCTGATATTAGACGCATGTTCGATACGGGAAATGATGTGCCATGCGCGCAAAATAGCAATGTTAAAGTGCACGGAGTGAAGAAATTACAAACGGCTCGTTTTGGATTAAAATAAATTACTCAAAAACCTAAATTAGAGCTAATTTCTGCTACTCAACGAGCTAGTTTACAAGGCTTTGCGTATTTATGTTTGAGAATTCGACATATATAACCGACTTTTAAAAAATTAGGTTTGAGAATTGGGTTGTATCATTTAATCCATGAAAGTAATTGAATATAAACTCAATTTTTTGATTGAAATAAAACTATTTTTCGGATTTTATCGCGTTTATTAACTTTATGTTCCCGACGTGTTTTAATTCAATGTGTAGTATTCGCGTAAATATAAGAAAACAATATATTTTTTTTTATTTATATAAATAGTAAGTATCAAGTTTTATTACTCCCACACTAAGAATCCATTACATGATGCAGAATTATTTTTAGCAAAACTATGGTAAATTGTTTAAGATTTTTTAAATGAACAATGTTATAATAACAATATCATCACATTCCCGTAAAATATAAGAAATGTATTATACTACATTCTCTACAAGGTCTAGAACGAACATGGTGCTTATTAAAACTCTTACAAATTATTTTATTTTTTATTTTCTCTTTATAACATACCAATCAATAAACCTACTACAATATGCTATACCATTACATCCACAGATATAGATTTACATGGATAACGCAAGTATCACGATTTGTGTTGAAACCAAGCGTGCCCAATTTTTAACACCTACTGTGACGGGAATATTATTAGTGACGGGAAATCCAAACCGATTCAAAGATACCGATGCCGCCGATGCCCCTCCGCCCGCTACGATTCTATCGAGTGATTATCTCGCTCATACTCATATATTTTATACCTGTAGTCGCGTGAACTGCAAGTTAACGGGGACCAACCTCGACGCTTGGTCGGGGTTGAGGACACTATGTAAATAAATAAATATAAATATCGCCAGACAGACACACCAACTGTACTGTCCCAAACTAAGCAAAGCTTGTACTATGGGTACCGTACAATGGACTGGGGGCGATCCCAGTGACACCCAGACCAGGGTAAATTACGAAAAGGCCATTTCCGAAATTTGCCCCGGCGGGAATCGAACCCGCGACCACCATGTGCAGTGAGCCGAGCGGCCTACGCTCGAACCACTGCGCCAAGCGGTCGTCAAATGTATATCTATATCTGTGATTACACCTCATATTCAATTCGGAAATGTGTTCAGATCTCCAGCAGATTTCAATGCAGTCCTTACAATACTTATTTGGTTAATTCTACAACTATTACTTCCCCGCAGCGGTCGCAAGGGGGTTCCTTAACACTAAGATCACAGAATCTCCCCGGAGGAACATTTTTGAGATGAATCTGTCCTTGTTCACTGCTTTGCCCTGGAATTAAAAATAAACATTCATTTAAAAATCTATCTCAAATCTTAGTGCAATATTGGAAATGTCATTTTTCTCTCTTGCTAGCACAAAATGACATGTCAAAAGTGTCCTCAAGATTGCTTCAGACATGGTATCTCTAATAATTTGGGCTAAAGTCCCAGATGACAGTTTTGGTATGGAGGGTCAACATTTAAAAGTTAATACAAAATTATTATAATTTTATGAAGTCATCATCATCATCATCAGCCCATGCTTGTCCACTGCTGGACATAGGCCTCCTCTAATGAGCGCCATAGCGCCCTGTCTTCAGCTTGCCGCATCCAGCATCTGCCTGCAGTCTTTCGCAGATCGTCATCCCACCTGGTCGGAGGGCGTCCTACACTACGCTTGCCGAGTCGAGGTCTCCACTCAAGAACACGTTTACCCCAGCGGTTGCCGGTTCTTCGTGAGATATGGCCAGCCCACTGCCACTTCAGCTTGCTAATTCTTTGAGCTATGTCGATAACTTTGGTTCTCTGTCAGATGTATTCATTGCGAATCCTATCCTTCAGAGAAACTCCGAGCATAGCTCTCTCCATAGCTCGCTGAGCGACCTTAAACTGGTGAACCAGCCCTGCCGTGAGTGTCCACGTCTCGGCTCCGTAGGTCATGACGGGTAGGACGCACTGATTGAAAACTTTCGTTTTATTTTATTAAGTACTTATTGGTAATTTGGTGTAAGGCTGAGAACCACATATAATATTCGGAATAAATACGGAATAAATAAATAACAATTTAGTAATTTCTAATTTGACAAGCATTTTATTCAGGGGTCTGTAGTATTGAATAGGTATTTACTCAGCCAAAATGTTTTAAGCTATTTTACTGTTGAGACAATTTCGTAATTTAGCTTTTCAAGTGCAAATTGGAAAAGGCCTACCCGTCAACAAAACTAAACTGGTGATCATACCTCAGTCAAATTCGCCAAATTTTATACCCATAGCTTGGTGCATGCGACAGCGCACCGAGAAGCTACATGAGAACTACTGGAGCAGCCTGACAGACTGCAGACAAGCGAGACTTGCTCTACCGCGGGTCAACCGCCGGCTCACCAAAGCAATCATACAGCTAAGTAGATCACGCCTACGACTCGTTACAAGTGCACTGACAGGGCACGGCAACTTTAACAGACACCTTTATAACTTAGGTATCACGGACAGCCCCCTATGCAGAGCCTGCATGGAGGCAGAAGAAACAGCTGCTCACGTCCTGCTGGAATGCAACGGAGTAGCCACATACCGGGCAAGCTACCTGGGCACACCGGGTAGCCTTCAGGAAGTCTTCAGTGACATCAAGAAGCTGGGGAACTTCCTGTCTGAACTTGGATGGCTGGAATGACCGGCTCACCACCCTCCAACACACAAAATAGGCGCATCAGTCGTCGAGTTGTGGAAACTGCCCGTAGAGAAGAAGAAGAAGAAGATACCCATAGCTTTAGTTCACTTTTATTAATTTTTTTTCACTAAAATCACTTATTTTACACGCGATTTACACTAATTTTACCTCGTCGCTACTATTATATACCGAAATACATGTATTTAGAAGAACTCACGATTACTGGGACACTTGACAACTCCAGACTGGCTTTTTTCTAAATACCCTCATTTGGATACATAACACACTTGCTTACATATTCAACAACTTGGTGCTGTGGTTTGAGCATAGGCCGCTCGGCTCACTGTAATGGGTGGTTGCGGGTTCGATTCACGCGGGGAAAAAATCGGAAATTGCCTTTTCGTTATTTGCCCTGGTCTGGGTGCCACTGGGATCAACCAAAGTCCATTGTATGGTAGTTTGGGATCATACAGTTGGTGAGTCAGTCTGGCGATATTTTCATGGCAAACTTTTTTTTTGTTTCATATGGCAGATACTTTACCTTTTTCCCTTTCCCCAGCCTGGGCACTTCGGTCCACATCTCCTTGACGTTCTCCAGCACCATGTTGCAGTGCCGGTCGAACGCTTTCACGCGGCCCAGCAGCTTCTTGTTGTTCCGGCAGTTGATCAGCACTTGTGTGTTGTTCTTCACCGACTGCGTCAGCACCGACAGGGGGCCCGTGCTGAATTCCTCCTCCTCGATCTTGGACAACTCCTCCAGAGTCATCTCCGAACGGGGCTTAGAAGTGGACGCCCTGGAGATAAATATGCGCGTAATTAAAGATTACATTTTGTTGGTATGGCTTCGTGTTAATATTTGTAATTTATAAAATTAATTTTAACTAACATTTTCTTTAATAAACTTGGAGAGATGAAGCCGGCCGGCAAAACAATCACTACAATGACAACAAATAACCATCGACAACACAGATTAGAGATATCGACAATTAAGTTGACGCACAGATTTGACGTATGATTTTTTTTCTTTCCTCGATAGTCATGGGCATAGGGTATCATCGAGCCAAACGTAACAAAATACTATCACACCTCTCTGATCACTTGTCATAGTGAACTGTCAATGTCATATATGTACCGCTTTTGAAACGCTTGGCGTCGTGTGTTCTTGATTTTATATCTTTCCTTGAAATAAATTTCGTTGATATTGTTGTGTTATTCAATTTATATAAACAATGTAAGTAATAATTAAAGAAAAGGAAATTGGAATAAATTCAAAACAACGCTTAAAATATTGAACGTTCTAAGTGTATACTTTAATCTTTATAGGTTACTTTATAACAAACTTTATGTTTAGGGCTTCCGCTGCTAAACCACGTTCGGAGATGACCTTGGAGGAGTTGTCCAAGATCGAGGAGGAGGAATTTAGCACGGGCCCCCTGTCGGTGCTGACGCAGTCGGTGAAGAACAACACACAAGTGCTGATCAACTGCCGGAACAACAAGAAGCTGCTGGGCCGCGTGAAAGCGTTCGACCGGCACTGCAACATGGTGCTGGAGAACGTCAAGGAGATGTGGACCGAAGTGCCCAGGCTGGGGAAAGGGAAAAAGGTAAAGTATCTGCCATATGAAACAAAAAAAAAAGGTTGTCATGAATATGTAATTTACACGAGAGATTGATGATCTGTTTAGGTTTTATTGAGGGGGAGATCCTTTCTTGCGCTTGACAAGCTAACTCACCAAATTGTCAACAAACATTAGTTTATCACACACATATTTTACATTTTGGTTTATTCTGAAATTACAATAATAAGTCCATTCTATCTACAACCTGAAGCCTGAACCTTGGAATTAAAAAGTGATGCTGCTAACTCTGATGTTATTAATGAAGATAGTCATTTGTTTGCTTAACTGTGAAGGTCCTAATGATATGAAGGAGACCTTAACATCTTTTATAGTTTGTCAGTCCAGACTCCACACAGAGCCAGCCTACCAAATTGGGCATAGTTTAGCAAAAAGGAACCAACCCGCACTTACTCCTGCAGACAAAAATCAACCCCAGTCTATGTGGTTGTAGGTTGGTTTCAGTTTGCAGACGTATTGGTGGCTGGATCCGTTCTGCATATCTATATTCAATTATCATTAGTTAAATGTGAGCGCTGTCCAGTCCCAGTTCTGATGTTAAAGGTGTATTGTAATTTTACATTCATAAAACTCTGCGCTTTTAATTAATGACAAAAAAACTCAGAATTTTATTATAATTAAGAACCACCCATCAGCTGGAAGATTTCTAATGCCTTCCACCCGTTTCCCAATTGTGGTCATTTATTTGATATAATAAATTGTTCTAATTCCAGGGCAAAGCAGTGAATAAGGACAGATTCATCTCAAAAATGTTCCTCCGGGGAGATTCTGTGATCTTAGTGCTAAGGAACCCACTAGCAACTGCTGCGGGGAAGTAATAGTTGTAGAATAAGTATACCAAATAAGTAGCATAAGGACTGTATTCAAACCTCTACTTGAAATGTGAACACATTCCCAATTAAGTATATTATGTTAAAAATAAGGCTGTGGCTGGCTCTCTGCTAACCGGATGACTAACATATAATTATATTTTGTCTGTAAGCTGGATTATAATTGGTAGGTAAACTGTCATAGCTGGCTTTGTCTGTAAAATCCACCAATGGGGTGATCATAAAAACCCAGAACCTGTAGGATTTACCTGTGTGACAGCTTTATTATATTGTTTGTCCAGTTAGCGGATGACTTGACACTTCCTACAAACAATGTATTGTAATGTGTTCATTTATTGTATGTATTGTGTGAGAAAATAAAATAAAGGTATTTTAAGTGTTGTTTTTCTTGTCTTCAGTCTACATCCTTATGTAGGTATTCTGAGCATGAAGTTGTAATTACTATGAGCAACTGAGTTTTCATCAATGCTTCTTGACAGGGACACTTATATTAGGAATAGTTAAATCAACCTTCGTTTGCACTTTCTCTGCACCCCACTATATGTATGGGAGCCACTCTAGCATAGACCAAGAATTTTATATATATCAGCTTCTTGGCATAGATCTTCCGTTCGATAGACTTGGAATTATTTTCGCTCGTTTCCATGGATAAAACTTATATTGCGTAGGCATACACCCGTAAGGGACAGCAAAACTATTTTTGAATGACTAACAGCACAATCAAATATCGATGTTACACACTCTACTCTGGCTAAGGCCACATTAATATTATATTATACTTATGGCCACAACCACAAACTCATTTTGTTTGACCCCAAAAGATATTTTGTACCAGTTGAACTAAAAATAGTCACGTTGAGCAAGTTAAAAAATGCTCGATCCATCTCATTCACTCTAATGCAAAGGTGTACCTCGTTTCCACAGCTGTCAAAATGTTAACAACGACCAAGAATATTATATTCATCTTCTTGACACCGACTTTAAATCATTTATGTGTTCCCTCCCGCAATGGATGGAAGCAAATTATTGTGATTTGCTCGGTCTATTGCTACCTTACTCTATCTTTGTTTGCATGGATACCAATAGTTTCAAAGTCAAGATAATGTTAATAATGCATGTTTTTTACTGCACACACTTTCAACTGTCGGTGATTTTACCGACGATTTATTATTTATTATCACTGACTTATTACAATCACAAAAGCGAGAAGCTACCTTTTCGCAATATAAAAATTTGCGTTTTCTGAAGCCAAATTTCTAAAATTGAGTAAAACTAGTAGTATTTAGATGTCTGTGTACCAGCCTAGCCTATTATTACATTAAGTTGGCATAAATTATTGTTTCTATCAAATGTTTTACCTACCCAAGAAGTACCTAGTACCTTACATACATAATCTTCTCTGTCTACTTTTATCCTTGGACTGACGATGACTCATTCAACCGGTTCAACCTAGCCTGTGGACTCATTCATCTATGGTTCGGGTTTTACCGTGTTATCTTTAATTTCACACCCGCCCGCGCGCCTGCGTCCGTTTGCAAAGTGCTTCATATTCATTGCGTTATTATTGCCTTCATTTCATTTGTGAGGGGACAGCAAGTGAGTGTGGTGGTTGAAAGTTCTGCAAAATAAAACATTGAGAAGTAAGTACCTACCTTTTGACCATATTATTTTTTACGTAGGTATCTACAAATTCTAATATTAAGCTAAATCTCTTATGTTCTTCTCAGCAAGCGATAATTTTGACCAAATAAATCTATTACTAGTCATTATTTATTACACGCTTAGTTAGTTTCTTAAAAAAAGATAGCATTCTTACGTCGTAGTTTCATCATGCATTTTTGAGGAGATAGTTCTTGATTTTGATGGATTCATTTCTCGCTCCTGTCCACTAAGTTCGCTTCACGTTGCACCAAGGCCGCGTGCATCCACAGGCCATAGCCCTAGGCCAGTCCAGAGGCCAGGCATAGTTGCATAAGTAGACCTACCCCGCTATCTCAGTTGGCTGCAGCCAATGCCTGGTGTGTAAGGCAGGCATGGTGTGTAAATAAAATCACAAATCTACCATTTCATTAGGACATAGTTAATGTCTAAAGTGCGTTGATACCTAATTGATTATATATACTTAATTAGCTAACCTAATAAAAATAAATATTACCAGACTAATAACTACTTATGGTGCCTAAAATAATCTGAATCATGTACAGTCATACTTTAAAATATTGTCAACAATGTTCATGGCACCCATATAATACCTAAATAGAGTAGGTACCTACTTACCTTATCATGTTCTGCTACATGTAGTAGCGCTTGTCAGTTTGCTGATGTCTGTACATTATAAATGTACAGTCTAAACAATACTGGCTCGCGAACTTGTTCTGTAAACCAGCGTTTCTAATTGAAAATGTATGTACCATTTCAATTGATCATGTTCAAAGTTGTTCTTTTATTGGGAATTGTGATCATGTAAGATAAGCATGTGTATAAATTATTTGAACAAAATACAACAACAGTAATTTACATTCATAGGGTATTTTTAAATACTTGTTATGATTATGTTGGTGATTAGCATGCATAAATTGTAAACTTCCTCAAAAGTTGCAAAATTTGTAAGAATGGATTGTGGACCTTTAGTCAGCACATATTTAAGATTCTGTACACAAAATATACATGTCCTAAAGTTTTAAATAAGCAACTGCTTAGTGAACTGTAGTGTTTAAATATCCATGTTTACTAACGCTTAGGATCTAAATTTAAACTGAGCTGTAATGTACTATATGTAACATTATTATTGAAATAAATGACTTTTCAAAACCAACAAAAACATTGTAGATGTGCTTTTGTTTGTTCAAGAGGAAGTTCTTATCAATTCCTAGGAAATATTTAACAGGTAGGTAGCTATTTAGATTTGAATTAAAAATGCCATAACACCTATTCTCTGAAGGGGTTGGCAGATGTGTATTGTTGATCTGCCACTTTACATTCCTACTTATCGTATCTATCTTTCAGAAAATTCGTTCTAAACAAATAATTTGCTTAATTTTATAGGAATTTACTACGGCAGATAGTGATGTGTTGAAGACAATTTCAAGTGATTGTTTATTTATTTATTTACTAGCGACCCGCCCCGGCTTTGCACGGGTATTTTTTATGAGTGTTTCTCTATTATATTATGCAAGTATTCATAAAAACCTTGAATCACTCTATCTATTAAAAAAACCGCATCAAAATCCGTTGCGTAGTTTTAAAGATCGAAGCATACATAGGGACATACAGACAGCGGGAAGCGACTTAGTTTTATACTATGTAGTGATTTACTTTTAAGGAATCCTTACTTGGTATACAATATAACATTGGAAATATATTAATATACAAACAAAATAAACATTCTAAAAGTTACCCTAATGACAGGGAGCCACAGCCAAAAAATAAAACTAAATAAAACAATACAACACAAGTTAATTTTACTAAAACTACACTTATAAAATACAACAAAACTAGGATTAATATAATATGGAATGTCACAGGAATTTACTAAAAACACTGTTCAATACTGTATCAATAGCATTATTTTGCTACTGTACTCATTATAAAGGGAAGAGAGACGAGGCACAGGTGAGTGCTTGCCTGTGTTGGATCTGTTGTGTGATGTGAACCAGAGGATGGGACTTGCGGGAGAGCCTAAAAGGAATATTTAAATTGGTCAAAATAAAGTGCTTTGGTCACAATCGGAGCCCCCACCACCGCCACCCCCTGGCTTACGAGCATTAGCGCCTCGCTAACACATAGTATAGTAGCAAATATAACTAAAATTGAAAATTTAGAAAACCCCTGATGCGACGACTTTTTAAACTACAAAAGAGCTCTTAATTATCAAATGGCCGAACCGATTTTCGTAACGCTAAGAACACTCTAGACCAGAATACCTATCTTACAAAAAAAACAAATTGAAATCGGTTCATTCGCTTGGGCGCTACGATGACACAGACAGACACACATACACAAATACACATGTTAAACTTATAACACCCCTATTTTTTGTCGGGGCTTAAAAACTATTGTAATTCCAGTGTGGTCGACGTTGGCCCAGAACAGCATCCTGGTGGGCCAGGTGGACGCGTTCTGCCTGGCCTGCGAGCGGCACCTGCGCGACGAGCCGAGCGCCGCCGCGCACGCGCGCGAGCCGGCGCACGCCGCCAACCTGCGCGCCGTCGGATACTTCGACAAGTATAAAGACGACTGCATCAGGAAGGTCGGTATACTAAATGTGGTCCAACACCACACATTCCCAATATAAAATACGAAGCCCTAATGCCATCCCATTCCTCTCTTAGTAGCCATCCGCACCATGCAGGTTTTGGCAAGGTCCACTCAAAAAAATATTGTAATAAATACCTATTAATCTTAGATAGTAAAATGCAGGAAGGCAGAAGTGGAGACAAGTTACCAGCATTACATGCGACCCAAAAATGCCAATTAAAGTTAAATCTACAAATCTAAATATATATGTCGCCGCCAACTAGCTTAATTCGCCGTTCAATTAACAGCCTAGGCACTTAACTAAACGGCGCCGTTCAACTAGTGGCCTGAATGATATTCAGCCATTTGATCAAACAGCTAGGCAAATGACTTGGATCGATGACGTTTAACTACTTGCCTAGCCGTTTAATTACCTGCCTAGCCTGTTCATTTCAATTTAGTTCTACTTTCTGCCACCTAGCGCCGAAACTCACCAAACTGTCAATATCTCTATATTCTATATCCTCTTTGGTCAATATGGCGTCGGAAAAAAACAACTTTGATGGAATTATTTTATTAGGTACTTAGGTTTTTTACGATTTTTTTTAGATCCACCGAATCTATTTGCCGGGTGGGGTTTCTGTGGGGTCATAATAAAAATTACCCTAACCTAAACCCATCCAGGTCGTTCTGCTTGGGTAGTATTTTGAAAAAGTTTTGTAGTACTTAAATGTCATCCAGTTGCCTAAGCATTAGCCAGCCAGTTTATTAAATCTTGTAATAGACGATACGGCTGAATATCATTCAGGCCGTTAGTTGAACGGCGCCGTTTAGTTAAGTGCCTAGGCTGTTAATTGAACGGCGAATTAAGCTATTTGGCGGCGACATATATAACTCAAAGGTGACTGACTGACATAGTGATCTATCAACGCACAGCCCAAACCACTGGACGGATCGGGCTGAAATTTGGCATGCAGGTAGATGTTATGACGTAGGCATCCGCTAAGAAAGGATTTTGATTAATTCTGCCCTCAAAGGGATAAAATAGGGGATGAAAGTTTGTATGAAACTTTGTCAATTAAATTCCACGCGGACGAAGTCGCGGGCACAGCTAGTCGATTATAAGACCGGTTATCATGTACGGCTCGGAATGCTGGGCGGCTAAAGTGCTGGAAGAAAAACGTCTCCAATCTTCCGAGATGCGAATGTCGAGATGGATGTGTGGAGTGACGAGATGGATAAGGTGAAGAATGTGTATATACGGGGTAGTGTCAGGGTAGCGCCAATAACAGATGAAGTAAGCGGTAGGAGGCTGGAATGGTTTGGACACGTAATGAGAAGGGATGAGAAGCATGTGACTAAAAGAGTGATGAATATGAATGTGGATGGACACAATGCGAGAAGAAGATCCAAGAAAAGATGGATTGGATTGTATTAAGAGTGATATGAACCAGGTTGGAGTGGATGTGAGTATGACAGGAAAACGCGATGAATGGAAGGAAAATACATACTGCACCGACCCCAGATAATGGGAAATGGTAAGGCAGATGATGAATCTTAGATAGCAAAAGATGTATCGGGATTGACAAATGAATATCGGACGGATGTCAGGTGAAGGGCGGGTACTTCTGCGGCATGTGCAACACGGTGCTGGGCACGGCGGCGCGCGCGGGGCTGCACGTGCGCGAGCCGGCGCACGGCGCCGCGCGCGGCGCGCTGCTGCTGCGGCGCGCGGGCGGCGCGGCCGGCGCGGGCGGCGGCGTGCTGGCGCGCGGCGCCGTGCTGCTGCCGCGCGCCGCCTGGCACGGGCTCGTCGGCGACGCCTGCCTGCTCTGCAACGCCGAGTTCCTCGCGGAGGACGCGCACACCGCCGACCACAAGCACCTGCTCAACCTGGTGCAGAGCACGGCCCTGTTCGGACCTGGGAACAGTGTGTACAGGAAGGTGAGCGCTTCCATGCTCGTTCTTTTGACTTTGAAGCAACAGTAGCGACTCTGCAGTCCGTATGCATAGATATATGATCTCATAGAACTGCGTCTACTGACGCCAGCGAACACGATTGTGCCAAACCAATCATTCGCCTGCTCCTGTTTAGCTAACTTAAACTTAAGTTTGACATACAGAGATTATTAGATCCCTACGATAGAAACGTTAATTTTGGTGTATATCTGTTTTCAGATCGATGAAACTTCCTGTCATTGTTTGACATGTAACAATGTCTTTGATGCTGCATCTTTCGATGAACATTTCGATAGCGCAGACCATAAAACGGCACTTAAACAATGTGAGGTCGCCAATGAGAACCACGATGATGACGTACCTGATGTTACCGATACATCCGATAGACCAAATGATCAAGAGCATAATGGAGAAATTAAAACATCTATTGGTAATAAACAGAATGCGGTTAAAGAGGAAACTCACAAAACACACGAAGTTAAGAGTGTAGATCTCGACGATGTTTATTGTAAAGCATTGGGCGCAAAAAACTATATTATCAAGCTCGATGGCGATATGGGTCTTTTTTGTATCTTGTGTCACAGCGGTTTGAACGATAAAGAATCCATTCCACAACATTTAAATAGCAAACATCACCAGACTATGTTTGAATTACACAGAGAGAGAGTTAAAAACAATACTGAAACAAAGAAAGATACTGTGATCGTCTCTAAGTCTAAGAAAGATTCTGAAGATGCAACGAAATCTCAGACAGATACTGAGAAAGCAACTAAAACAAAGAAAAATACTGAGGAAGCAACTAAAACTACGAAAGATATTAAGAAAGCTGCAAAATCTAAGAAAGAATCAGCACATCTGAATGACAATGCCCAAGACATTGATTCTAATAACACAGACAACCGGTCACAAATACTAGAGTCTGTGTCCGCATTTCAAAAGCATGAAGTGAACATAAACTTCATAAATGATACTGCCTTTTGCAAGAAGTGTACAATAAACATAGATTTCGATTTCAAAGCGATCAATGAACACATAGATGGTCATAAGAAAACGACAAACAAAAATGAGGATAAGAAACTGCCATTCGAACATGGTGTTCAGGCGAACGGAGAAAACAAAAACTTGTTCACAAAACCTGTATTTATGACACAGAATGGAGGCCATGCTTCCACTACATCGGTAGAGGACATCAGGGCTGTAGCTAAAAAAAACGGAATGATTTTTAATGGTAGGGAACTGCACTGTACAATGTGTGACTTGATAGTGCCTGCTAGCGTTAAGAACATTGAGGAACACATATCTGGAAGTAAGCACAAAGCTAAGATGTCCCAGGTTGTTGTGAAGCAAGCACCTAAGAAGAAAATTACGAAACAGCGCTTGGAGGACTTCATAAAAGACGCAACAATGATTGAGGATGATGGTAATAAAGAGATCGTTATAAATGAAAAATTTAGCTTATCATTTTTTAATTTTATGTTTCTGGGCAAAACTTTATCTGGTTTAGCTTGCATCGTGTGTAATATGCAACTATCAAATCTTGGGATGCTAATTAATCATGTTAATGATCCAAGACATAAGAATATGTTCGAAGAATGTGACGTAATAACATCCTTGGATTCGGAATTTGTTAGAGAGGTAATTAGATTTTTAATTTATAATAAATTAAATGACCTAGTATCCATAATGGACATTAAAAATATTATAGAAAAAACATGTCATTATAGTGTTCTTTAGGATTTTTTGCCGATTTGTTGGTGCACACAGCACTCAATAACTACGCACTAAATAGACTTCAATGTGGTTTTCACAGATAAAGTTGGTCCTCCATCTTAAACTCCAAGCCACTTTAATTTTAATTCCTGTGAGATGAACCAGAGATACAGCTTGGTCTCTCTGGTGGTAAGGTTGACAATAAATATTCTAGGGTGCGTTCGCGCGTTCCCTGCAATATCGCAGTTAATGGGGGGTATTAAATTTGACGGAAAGTCCGATGTCGGAAAGACGGCTTCCATTCTTCTTTTGCTGGAGCTGTTTTTTTCCGTCCCGGAAACTATGAATATGGTTTCGTTGACAGTATTTCAAAATTAAATTCTATGTATTTCAAAAAATTGAACTCCCGATAGAGTACTTACTAGCTCTTAGGGGCCATCCATAAATTACGTCACACGTTAAGGGGGAGGGAGGGGGTCGACTAAGTGTGACATTTTGTTACAAGGGGTGGGGAGGGGTCCCAGATTTTGTGACATCACACTAGGTAGGGGGGTCTCACAAATGTGACCAGCTGTGCTGTGATAAGGACGGGGGAGGGGTCAAAAAATCATCAAATTCGGGAGCGTAATTTATGGATGGCCCCTTATGATGAAAGGATGATATAGAAAAGATAAGTTTATGTTTAACATTATTGAATGTTTCAGGTGACACCAGGTAAATACCATTGTGGGTTCTGCAACGATGTATCTGATGATTGGGATGATTTGGAGGAGCATTTGAAGTCGTCTGACCATCAGAGAAGCAAAATTCGCGCTGAATGGCGTTTACAAGAGAACATGAACGACATACGCGTCCACAAAGTGCGCAAACAAATGCAATTTGAAATGTTCGCGCGAATGGCTATGTCGAATTCGTTTATGCCCAATATGTTTATGCCAAACATGTTCAATTTTAACCGTGATTCTGACAGCGATTAGAATTTGATTGTACTATTCATTGTACCAGTAAATTTGATTCGTTTTTATCGTCATAAACGTGCTAAAATTCGCGCGGTGACAGACTAAGAGGATAGCAACGAATATACTAGAGATATAATCCACTCTAGTGATATAATCTCATGGTTTGTCTTTTTCTGCCACTGCCATTGTATTCTCAACTTCAGAATCTCTTCTGACAACGAATAGAATTTGATTCGCCATGCATCGTTGTCTTCATTTGTTATTTAGACTTAATTGGTGTCGCTATAATTATATAGGATTTGATTCGCAAACGTTAATTAAAATTACACATCTTTGTCGCAGTAGTTGTTTAAAATGTTACTCGCAATGGTTATTTAGAATTTAATTCGCCATTGTTAGCATTCGATTTGATGTTGTATTTAAGAAATGTTGTATTTAAGAATTTGATTCGCTATTGTTGTTGTATTGTTTTGAATTCGATTCGCTCCTGCGATCGCATCTTTTAAAAAATGAGCATCATTTAAAAAATTATGAACACTCAAGCAGCTTGCTTGAATTTTGCTATTTTAGAAAACTATCTAGACAGCATTCGGGATTTTATTCGCTCTCGCTGTCCTGAAAATACTATTCTCATTAAGTATTAAAAAATACTGTATTTGAGTTATAATAATAAAGTCGAAATGTATTTCTCTTTTGAATTCTGAAGCTAATTTTGATATAAGTACAACGCCCTGGATAAGGGGGCGTCCATTAATAACGTGAGTCGTTCAGGGGGGGAGGAGGTCGAGTTGATTCTCATCTAATGACGCAAGAACAGAGTAAAATTGTGGAAAAATTGGGTTGAATATAGCAAAACACCTTTCGTTCCTTCACTAAAATATGGCCAAATTTTACACAATTTATCGTCGTTTTGCGAATTCCCCAAGTTTCACAGTCAATTAAAATAGGTATTAAGTATTTTTCATTTTTTTTAGAAAAAAAACTAGAAAAAAACATTTTTTAAATCTTACGTAAGAATGTGTAGGGGGTAGTACCGAATCTCACGACAGCTCACCAGGGGGGAGAGGGGTTCGGAAAACCGCCAAAATCACGTAATTATTTCAGTCTTTTGAGGGAGTTGTTACTCTCAACTTCTCGAATGTACAATTTTATAATTTTATTTTAATAATTACTTATATGCTTAAAACACACTAAAGTACGAATCCGATATTCGTGGATTGTTTTTTGTCGCTATTTAAGTGCATTTTGTAGTCGTTACGTGACTGAATTTTGATAAGTTTTATTTAAAATATAAGAAAATGAATCCATTAGTTTTCTTAACTGTGTCGTTATAATTCCATAATTTTGGATTATAATAATCTTAAGCTTAAATGATTGGTCAAATAAAAGAATATTATTCAATTGTGTAGTTTATTTACATAGGTAGGTAATACCTACTATGTACTTATAAAAGGCCGCTTAAGTACTTATGTATGTAAGAACCAAAGTACTGAAATAATGTAATTATTCAAAAAAAAATTGTAAGTACCTACTGCAAATGGTTCAATCCGTGCCAATTTGTAATCAGCGATGTCTGGCAGAAAAAAAGAATCTAAGAAAAGTTCTAAAAATACATACTACATTTAAGGATTTATTTTATACTAGCTGTGCCCCCCGACTTCGTCCACGTAGTATTCAACGTGACAAAAATTTCGGGATTATCGGGATAAAAAGTATCCTATATGTTAATCCCGGTTATAAACTATCTGTGTTCCAAATTTCATCCAAATCCGTTCAGAAGTTTTTGCGTGAAGGAGTAACAAACATACATCCACACTCACAAACTTTCACATTTATAATATTAGTAGGATGAATGGCCTATTTCCATTGGTTCAGGCCCAATGTGATTCTGCCAATATCGAGTAACAAATAGCAATAACAAACACAATTAATACAATACAAAAATGAGACCGTCCATTTTGGAAAACCAAAAGTTCCAAGTTTAAAGATATTATTCACTTTCCCCACTCCCCGCCAAAATGAGAATTCCCTTTTTTCTTTGCATCGGTTGCTAGTTCGTTGCGATAACAATAGATGGCGGTAGTGGTGACTGAAGTTACTGTTCAATAGCCTTTGATAATAACCTCGACAGTTTCGCGTTCGCGCCACAACCGCATTCATTATACGTTTTTGTTTACGCACGCATTGTCGTATCGTCAATCTGTTTGATCACACGACGCGCGTTTATTTATCACCGGTGCCAGTGAACTGTGTGAATTTTAAAAACAGTGTTATTTAGATGACGTTCTAAATTCAAAAGTGCGAGTGGATTTTTTCCCGCCATTGGATGTGTTATTGTTTGCTTTTACATTTAATATTTAAAGAAAATATTTGTGTTTATGGTAAGTAATTTTTTTTTTTTTTTTATTGGTCTAGGTATCTATCGGGGAATTAAAATCTTAGTCTTATTTATTTAACTTAACGAGTTATTTTTATTAGTTGAGTAAGTTATCTCGGTACAGACCTACCTTTCCATTTTGTGTTGTTTTCCACATTGGCTATTTTTCTCAGATTTTAAATAAGTATTTTCTAATTTGATATTGGTATCTGTCTTACTTTATTTACTTGTCTAATTATAGTAAATAACCTTGTACTAAATTCGCCGCATTTGCTTGATACGCCGTCGTTCAATGGAGTTTCTGCGATGTCACAATTTTATAATTGCTTTATCTTAGTGTGAAGAGCAAATTAAACTAGAAGATGATGCGGTTAATGATTAGCTTGGGAAACAAAAAAAAAACAATACCTTTCTATATAAAATTATATATTCCACAAATAACATATAAATTATAAGTATATCATCAATATTTTATATGAATATTTATTATATATTATCTATTTTGTTTTTTATTTATTTTATGTTGTAACAATAACTAGCTTCGGACAAAAATATTGTAGATATATCGCAATAATATCGATACCGATCGATACATTAACCCAATAAAGTCTCTATTTAAGTGTTTTTAACTAATGTATTTTTAATCGTTTGTTAAGGTAATCTGTCGTGCCTACGTGACTTAAGACTAGTATACCACATTGATGTTTCCAAACTAATATATTAATGTAGATCCTACTAATATTATAAATGTGAAAGTTTGTGAGTGTGGATGTATGTATGTAAGTATGTATGTTTGTTACTCCTTCAAGCAAAAACTACTGAACGGATTTGGATGAAATTTGGAACACAGATAGTTTATAGCCGGGATTAACATATAGGATACTTTTTATCCCGATAATCCCGAAATTTTTGTTACGTTAAATACTACGCGGACGAAGTCCGTGGGCACAGCTAGTTATTTATAATAGTAGATCAACAAAACAATTATTTTAATCAAACTTTTATCTAAAAGATTTTTCAGCAATAAATGATGTATGCTACCTATTATAAAACTACTAGCTGTGCCCACCGACCGAGCATTTTTAGGGGTAAAATTGTATTATTATTATTGTACCAGTTACGTTCATTCATAGCTGTTTACGAAACATTCATTAACAACTAAACAACGTACACAAACTTCATAAAAGTTGAGACATCTGATCTTGGTTTTTAGGGCCCGTTTAAAATCACTCTATAAAGCGTTTTAATATTGAATCGTAGGTAGGTAGGATGCAGTATTATCATGAAGATCAGCGAATTGTTGGAAACAGTCACAGTTATCACTCCATTTAACTGCACGCGGAACTAAAAGGCTTATAAATAAATATAGGTATCTACTGTAGTGTTTGTTTACCAACGCCGCAAGGTTACGAGCGGTCAACCTTGTGTGCCGAGTTGTATCGTCAGGTTAATGCACAATAGGGTAGGTAGGTATGTCGGACATTTTATTGCATTATTGGAACGAAGTTCCTTATCGCGCGTTGCGAAAGGGGGCTAGACGGAAAAAAATAAGACCAAAAGTTGTAACGACACTTTTTGCTATAGTTGTAAGCCGTGCGGCGCGGCGGCGTGCGCGTTTCTCTGTCTGTCTCTCTCTCTTATAGAAAGCAAGCCAGTTATTTTCGTTTCGTCTTTCTATTTCGCATTGAACAGTGTGGTGTTGCGAATAAATAATAAAAAATAATTACAATAATGAATCCTGACAGTGTTTCTGCACAAGTCCAATATCCGGAATATTGCAACTTCGTTCTATTCGGGTTTCCCTTGACACCTCTCAAGTTTTTTATTTATCTCAGATGAAATTAATAACGTTGACGGAGCGTGTGTGTGAACCCAGGAAAAGTAATACCATATGGCATCAATCCAGATTCTTTTTTAAGATATGCTGTTTAGATTTTGTTTGCATAGCAGCCCGCGGTCGATATCGTATGGCTTATCACATAACTAGCGACCCGCCCCGGCTTCGCACGGGTATTTTTATCAGGTTTTCTCTACTATATTATACATATAAACCCACCTCTTGAATCACTCTATCTATTAAAAATAACCGCATCAAAATCCGTTGCGTAGTTTTAAAGATCTAAGCATACATAGGGACATATAGACAGCGGGAAGCGACTTTGTTTTATAATATGTAGTGATTTTCCCTTAAGATTCGGATTTAGTAAACAATCTTAGCATGTATTTTTTTATTGAAAATCGTGTTTCAATATTATTAAACGACGTTCTAAGTAATTATAACATTTTTTAACCTAATACCATTTGGGAAACTAGTCATTATAATATAATATATTATATTTAAAAATGAAACATTCTAAATACATGTCGAGATTGTTTACTAAATCCCGGATTCTAAGGAAAAATACACTTTACAGGAAATACCAACTCTGCGATGATATAAAGGAGTTTCTTCGGCAAAGCTCCCAAAAAGTAAGACTTTTCCCGGTTCTAATTGAATTAAATTCTGTTACAAAATAACGCAGATCAAAGAACAGACCACATCAAAAGATACCAAAAGGTTTACCCACCGCACTTTATTATGTACAAAGTGGTTTCGAGACCCGCTATAATTACAGCCATTCAAGAACCTTTATACTTTGGCCGCTAGACTAAATAAAAAAGTAATTTTACTACGTACTAGTAGGCAGATTGATCCATATTGGTATTTGAGCAGAGAATCTCTTTTATCGGGCATTAACCCATTCACAGACAATGCGATCGAATGCCGTATGCAACACGTAGTTGAATAGGACTTACGATGTTCTTTTGGTTTTATTTTTTGTGGCTTTCGACGGGTTTAGGTAAGGCGTTTAAAGTAACGATAAGTTCACGATGTAGTTTAAGTTATATAACTTTTAAAATGACAAGGAATTTCGATTGTTTGATGAACAAGAAGTTGACGTTGTAATTTTAGTTAAAACATTAGGAAAAAAACGATAAGTTGATTAACCGGATGACCTGTGTTTTATTTTGTGTGGAACCGTAAGAAGAAACGACACCCAGCCGCTACAACTGGCGGTTCTCAGATCACTGATGTTCAAAGTTTGTGGCTTTTAAGGGTCAAGACAAGACACCTCCATATCACTGATGTTCAAAGTTTGTGGCATTTAAGGGTCCAGACACATCCATATATATGGAGGTGTCTTGACCCTTAAAAGCAACGAACTTTGAACATCAGTGATCTGAGAACCGTTCTTTTACGCTATGACCTTAGCCGCCCGCACTGGTCGACCTCTGGAAGCAATGTCAAGGCGATAGTAGCCTTTAAACACGAGTTAAATAGGCACTTGGTCAATTGCAATGGTATATGTGATTACCTTCATATGTTTGTTCACCGCAGAGTAAGGCCTACCTATAGTAAGATGTCAACATTCTACTATTATTATAAATGGCAAGGTTTGTATGTTTGTTACTCAATCACGCCAAAATGGCTGTACCGGGTGCGGTTGCGCGTTCGATTCCCGCCGGGGCAAATTTCGGAAATGACCTTTTCGTAATGTTCCCAGGTCTGGGGGTCACTGGGATCGCCCCCAGTCTATTGTACGGTGCCCATAGCACAAGCGTTGCTTAGTTTGGGACCTTGGTGTGTCAGCTTGGCGATATTTATTTATTATTTATTCGAGTAACTTGATTAATGGAGGCGAGTTTAGTTGCACTAACTAAATATAATAATATACTTAGTTAGGTACAAAATAATAAAATCCGCCTGTGCCTAGTCATGATAAGAAAGTGGCAAGAAAAATGAAGGCGTGTCTATACTCTTTACTTGTTTCCTTGCTCTTGATGCTAATACCTGATATGTGGGGTTCTAACCACTAGACGATCACGGCCCTGGCGCCGGCAAGACGGGTGGTAATAACGGGCTGAATTCGTTCTGGATGAACGGCCCAGGCTTTTGAAATAGGTCAGTAGCATCATTCGGCGCGGGCTAACAATGGTTCAGTGATTATAGCCTACTAGTTGCTGCCCGCGACTTCGTCCGCGTAGACTTAAGTAAAGTAGGTATTCTATGTGTTCATCCAGGTTATAAACTATCTGTGTTCCAAATTTCATCCGAATCCGTTCAGTAGTTTTTGCGTGAAAGAGTAACAAACATACATCCACACTCACAAACTTTCGCATTTATAAATATTAGTAGGATTTAGGCTAGCATGTCATTCTTCGAATTGTGGGTTCTCAAAAAGCAGTGATAGCCGATTGGTTAAGCACGCGTCGTGCGGGCTACCAGGTCTTGGGTTCAAACCCCGGCTCGAACCTCTGGATTTTTCGAAATTTATGTGCGAATCATAATTTCTATATGATTATCACTTGCTTACGGTGAAGGAAAACATCGTGAGGAAACCTGCATGTCTTAGAAGATTTAACCAATTTTCGAAAGACATGTGAAATCCGCCAACCCGCACTGGGCCTGCGTGGTGGATTATGGCCTGAATCCCCCTCGTGTTGAGGGGAGGCCCGTGCCCAGGAGTGGGACGTCAAAAAGGGCTAAAATGATTTATATAATCAAAAAGCAGTTTCTCAGACATTTTCAGCTAGTGTAGCCGACGGGTTGTTAGTCGTAGCAAGAGCAGCGATTTTTAAAATATTTAAACAATACTTACTTATTGTTATTATAATTCATACTATGACCTCAACCTTAGAGAGGTCATGTGCATTGACCTTCCCAATTTCAAGGTGAGACCATTAATCCGACATGAATTATTCGAAACAAGTCGTTACGATTGAAGAATCGAATCCCTCAATTTTTTATCAATTTACGTTGGATTGATGATCTCTAATTTAGAAGGGTTTAGTGTAAAGGATTAAATTCCACCTTCGTCTTTAGGTATCCAAATGTATCATTATTGTTATTTTATTATTCTTAGAGGTTTTCTGAATTGTTAGAATCTACCACCACCGTTTCGGAATGCTGCTTCCAACCACATGAGTAGATAAACGGAACAGAGACTAAGCTTCTTAAGAACGTGCAAAATTGTTACCTATTTTGGTAGGGTTGTCACAATAAGACAAATTCAACAAAAAAAAATTGTTAAATAGTTTTATTATTTAGTATGATAGAATACTTTACAAATTACTAACTAATCATTTTCTTTTTACAATTTAAGTTTTTTAATAATTTATTGTTTCTTTTAATAGTGTGGTAAATTCTGAATCGAACATAATTATAGTTTTTTCAAGTAATCTAACGGGAACCACTCACAAGGCATATCAAATTTACGTTTAAGTAGGTATTTCGTTGCTAACATTGACAATATTTATTCCAAGATCGAAATATTCTTTATTTTTTCTAGCACTATAAACAATTATTATTTTCACAGTACTATAAACAACTACTATTAACAATATTAATGTATTCAAACTTGCAACTAACAAAACAACGTGCGACGCACACACCCTGAGATTGTCAACTGGCTGCGCAAGCGTAAACCGGTTTTGTCCAGTATCGCCGCGTATGCGACAAGCGGCCAGTGGTCACACACACATGCCCCGCTTGCTTGTAGTAGTGCAATCTATTCGCGCGGTTGTTTGAAGCTTTGTCTCTGTTCCGTTTATCTACTCATGTGTTCCAACTGACCTACCTACCTACTCTTTTCAATAGGTAGAATGAAAGATGGTGTACATTCATAGGTACATTTTCAGTAACAGACCAGTGATCTGACACAATGTGAGCAAGCACCACTGACACTAGGCTCGTAAGATCTATCTCAAGCAGCAATCCTGAGAGCGGTATTGAGTGCGCTTTTGACATGTAATTTTGTACTAGTACATAAGAATGACATTTACAAGATCGCTCTCAAGTCTGAACTTGAGATAGATTTGAGGTAGATTTAATACGGTCCTTAAAGTACTAGACAAAAAATGCACTATACTCCATTTCATTTATTATAACATTAGACATAAGAGGCTCGCAGAAGCAGGGATGCAAAACATTTTATTTCCAAGTCATAACAACTTTTATTTAGAGTCACTACATTAAAATTGTTTGAACATTACTTTTGATAGGAAAACAGTAACAATTAAATCACGAAAATTCGACAACAATAACAAACAAGGTATTCACAGGAACTTAGAGTGCAGACGAATGACTCAATGACAAACACTGACAGCACATTATTTACGTCAATTTCATAGATAACATAGTCCAACAAAATTAGAAATACCCTGCTGTCATAACCTCTGAAGGGATTGGGTAACATTTTAGATTTGGTAGGATTATAGTGAAACGAAAAACGTTCCTGGTATGTTCACCCCTGCTTCTTTTAGGTTTTTAGCATCGACACTAATGGTAATTGTAATGAAATAATAATTATTTAAATGAAAGGCAATATATTTAATAAGATAAATAATTAATATTATTACAGTTAGGTGTGACAAGCTGGTATATAAATAGATTATAATAAATTCGACGTCAATCGTAACTGTAACTCGTTAATTTGTACTTTTATTACAAAGTGGACACTAAAACTAACCTTTTTTAACTTCTGACTAATGCTATAACAAATGGAGTATAGACATTCAGGATTACCATGATACTTATTGATGCGTGTCTTATCTTAACTGCTCATTGTTACTTTGTCCCTGTATCTATCTTTCTTTACACATTAATAATCGATCTATCGAGCCGTGACTGCTAACGTTATAGCTACAAGCGTGGTAATTGGACAGCAATATTGCTATATAATACGACATTCCTGTCTGATGTGTCCCGCCGTTATCCTGTGCCCTTGTCTGGCGGCCTACCGACCTATTTACGATAGGGTTGCAGCCTTTTGAAAGTGATATTGCAATAAATAAGTATAATAAATAATCCTACTAATATTATAAACTAGTTTATGCCCGCGACTTCGTCCGCGTAGTATTTAACTTAACAAAAATTTCGGGATTATCGGGATAAAAAGTATCCTATATGTTAATCCCGGTTATAAACTATATGTGTTCCAAATTTCATCCGAATCCGTTCAGTAGTTTTTGCGTGGAACACATATATAGGTTATAACCTGGATTAACACATAGAATACTTTACTTAAGTATACGCGGACGAAGTCGCGGGCAGAAACTGGTAAATAATATTTTTGCCCTTATGACATCCCACTATTGGGCACGGGGCTCCCCTCACTACGAGTGGGATTTAGGCAGTAAGTAATCCACCACGCTGGCCTAGTGCGGGTTGGCGGATTTCACATGACATGCAGGTTTCCTCACGATGTTTTCCTTCACAAAGCAAGTAGTAATCATATGGAAATTAAGATTGTCACAAAGAATTCGAAAAACCCTGAAGTGCTAGTCAGGGTTTGAACCCAGGACCTGGTGCCCGCAAGACGCGTGCTTTAACCAATCGGCTATCACTGCTGTAAACAACCAACAAAAAACAACAATAAATAAGTGATCAACCTTTTTTGTCATTTTACGTACGAATCGTATCACACTTAACCTCTTGTTTACTCAGAAACATTCACACTTGAACTTAGTTTTTTGTTCAATATTACTCACAAATGATAGCGTCAATAGCCTAGTGGTTAGAGGGGCCGTCCTCGTAGCTGAAAGGTTCCGGGTTCGATCCCCATCCTGATTAAACTATTGACGTAAGCCCACTCCTAGCACAAGCATTAGCTTAGTTGGAGGGGCTAAAGGGAATACTAGTAATGTGATAAACCCACATTATCCTAGTGATCTTATAAAAAAAAAAGTCGAACAGCGTAGGTACACCTCGCGTAACCTTAAGTAGTTAAATAAAAAAAAACATACATAGTCAACATTTAAATGTTTTAATAAATAAATTTAAGGAGTAAAGCTCTTGGATAATGTCGAGATTTTAGCCTTCATCCTCAGCATTTCACGCGAACTTAACGAATGCTTTATCATCAACACAGTGGTCTATCGCCTCGATGAGGTCCACCGTCTCCTCGTGGCAGTTCTCCGCGGTGTACGGCTTGCGGATCAACCGCTGCTGACATTCCTTTAGCGCGTTGAAGTATTTCCGAACGTGGCAATCCTCTGAAAAGTTTTCAAATTTGAGGCCGAGCTAAGCTTTAGCCACCGGACTACATACTACTCATATACAGGCTGGCTGGACCGGGGTACCTACGTATTGCTCTCTCACAAAAGATAAATATCGCCCGACGAACACACCAACGGTATGGTCCCAAACTAAGCAACGCTCGTACTATGGGTACCGTACAATGGACTGGGGGCGATCCCAGTGACACCCAGACCTGGGCGAATTACGAAAAGGCCTTTTCCGAAATTTGGCCAGAATGGAACCCGCAACCACCATGTGCAGTGAGCCGAGCGGCCTACGCTCGAACCACTGCGCCAAGCGGTCGTCAAGATCGCCGTGAAGTTGCTATTATAGCTGCGTATCTTACGATGAGTGAGAGAGCAGCGGATCCCAACATCTTCCCTTCCCTGTTCTACTCTCCTTTAGGTCGGCAATGTGCGAGCATAGTCTCTCTATCTATGGGCGGTAACTGCTTAACATTATGCGAGTCGCATGCTCACTGCCCATTTTTTTTTTTAAATAAAGTCCAGAGCGTAAAACACATGATAAAGTACTAAGTACCATGTATTTTACGCTCGCTAGTCGGTATCGTTTACGTTATTGTAAAACCCCCAATGAGCCATCTGAGGATCATACATCTATGGTATATAAATAAATACAATCCATCCATCTATCGACAAAATTCGGCAAAAAAATTGTAAGTATGTTGGTACTTTTATAAAACAAGGCCCAAGATAATAGATACATTTCTAAAAGAATACAAACATAGCGACGGTTGTATATAAATGATACAGATGTTGTTTGTTAATACCTACAATACTACAGACATAGAATAAGTAAGGTTAGGTAATCTAGGAAGCGTTCTGAGGCCACCCAGGTACATTCTATCAGGAAAATAACGCAATATGCAGCAAAAAACGTACTTCATAACGTACAACAGAATGCCTTGTTGCCTTGAAATGTGAGTAAAGTTAACGCTTTTTAAGGCCCCCTATCAAAAATGATATTCAGGTTCCTACACCGGATGTGGGAATCTGCAATCTGGGCCATAGTCCGTCAACCAATTTCACATACCTATACCTACCTAGCTGTTAATATAAGGACAATACATACGTGTCATACATATCCCACGTTGCTTAGTCAATTGGTCATTGGATTTCTGGAATAAGAAGCAATGGTTGCGTAAATAAATTATTATACCTAAGAGCAGTACCGGATTAAGCAAGCGCGGGGCCCGTAGCAAATTATTTCAAAGAGCCCCTGATCTACTATGGGTTCTTAAGTATAAAGTGGTAAAAAAAAAACAAATCAATAGTCTATACGTTTATTTGCCATTTATAGGTTACAATTTTGTGGGCATTTAGTAAATTACTATAGGCGCTGTTAAGCTCTGCACAAGTACAAAAAGCCAGAGATGAGATTTTCTGTCAATATAGAATAATTTTGATAAGAAACTAACATATGCGGGGCCCCCTTTCGCGCGGGGCCCGTAGCAATTGCTACTCTTGCTATATGGTTAATCCGGCACTGCCTAAGAGCGTTTCTCGGAGTTACATTGTACACATCCACATCGAATCAGTTCAAATCGGTTTCGATTGGTGTATTCAATTGTGTTTGAGTCAACAATTAATTTTGCCAACAATGTAGGGACAGACGTTTTAATAAGTTAGGTACATTATTTATAAGGCAAATGACTAATTACGACGTTATATAATAGAGCAGAGTTCGCTAACACGGTAATGGGCATTTAAATCAATAACCGATTATTTCATAGGTAGGTGACAATCATGCTCCAAATAATGTTAGCGTGAAAATGCAAGACAATCCTTGCAAGACACAAAGTCTTGAGTACCTACGCTTTGTCTTTTCGCATTGGTATAACATAAGAACGACATTTCTAAGATCGCTCTCAGATCTGAGATCGATATAGTAATACAGGCCCAAGACTGAAACTGCGAGACCCTTGACTTGCGTCTTGCATGAGTCTTGTTCTTGCTATAATTAGAAAGTCTTGGTACGGGTTGTTTAAAAAAGTAGACTAACTACAATAGCCCCTCATGGTCTATTCAGACGGACTGTAAGTCGACTGCGTGCAGAATGCGTGCAGTTTTTCTGATTGATTAGACTAAGGGTAGGTTCACGCTTGTGGTCGCGACACTGCCATCCATCTCCGTGTGAATTGGCCCTTAAAACAAGTAGGCATGATATTGGTTGTTGGGACAAACCGGGAGGCCCGTTTTGAAATGATGAGAATTGAGAACCACATCAAAGCCGCTTACTGTAACTTTGAAGTTGAAAACAAAGCTTGTAGGTATTTTCCCTAAGCTTGTCTAGGCAGGTACTGTATACCTACTTATTTCAATAAATTCACTTCGAGCAGAACGCCGGTGCCAGCTTGAGATTATAGGCTTTAAGGATTAAGTGTATAGAGTGGTCTAATAAATACCTCTTACTTATTTGACTTGACGATTTTTCAATTAACAATGATCGTAATTTATTTATGAAGTAATAGCACTAGTGTAGTATGTTGGTACTTAATTGTTGGAAGATCGGTAAGGAAACATACCCATACTACGTGGCCCGTTCAGTGGGGAGGAGGTCACCACTCTCGGTCTCAGGGCCGGGAGGGAGCTTAGGTTTTTGTCACGTAGTCAATATCCTCTAGCTAGGGAAATGTCGAATGCTTTTTCGAGCTATATTCAAATACTAGTTTCTGCCCGCGACTTCGTCTGCGTAGACTTAAGTAAATTATTATATGTGTCAGTCCAGGTTATAAACTACCTGTGTTCCATATTTCATCCGAATCCGTTAAGCAGTTTTTGCGTGAAAGAGTAACAAACATACATCCACACTCACAAACTTTCGCATTTATAATATTAGTAGGATTAGTAGGATGGCGCGCAGCGTTTGCAAGAAATGTTTGAAAACCGTATTTATTCATTACTACGTGAAAACTAAAGGGTTAGTGGGGGTCTCGGCATATACTACGTGTGGTCACCAAGTGGGGGAAAGAGGTAAAAAATTTAAAAAGAGGTCACGTAGTGTGGGTACTTTCCCTAATGCAAACTTATTGATAAGTATATCATTGTATTGCTTATTGTTCTGTTACTGCCTTAATTATTACTTATATCAATGGTATCCATAACGGTTATGGGCAGATAAATATGTCATTGTGATATTTTCTATGTGGCACCCATTACTGGCATATACGGAGTTGGTATTCGGGTCAATATGCCATACATTCTGGCACGAGGGTGTCTGTGGCGTTTTATCAACTCATAGCAGATCGGAATTACTTAATTTCGCTGAACATACAGGGCATTTTATCTCCTCAATCACAGCCTGCACGGCATCCTCATTCTTGTCTTCTTATTATCGCTTGGGCTTGTGGTTAACTCCGATGTTGCAGTTTTAAGATTTCCGACATCGCTTAACGACTGCGATGGCCGGGACTGACAACTTAACTAGTGATAACTTTTAATTTGTATTCCACTAGTGGTCACCCATCCTGGTGTTTACAGCCTCGAGCGCTTCTGTTTTGGGAAATAAGTTTTGTAAGATCGTCGCATAGTAGCTGCGTTTCGTTCTTAGCTAGTGAAAGAGCCGAAAGCCCAGGCAGGGTTTGGCCCTTATCCTTCTGTTCTACTGCCATTCAGTGAGCCACGTGCGAGCCATGCCTTTAGTATTGCAAGCATTTAATGACGACCGCTTGGCGCAATGGTTCGAGCGTAGGCCGCTCGGCTAACTGCACATGGTGGTCGCAGGTTCGATTCTCGCTGGGGCAAATTTCGGAAATGGCCTTTTCGTAATTTACCCTGGTCTGGGTGTCACTGGGATCGCCCCCAGTCTATTGTACGGTACCCATAGTACAAGCTTTGCTTAGTTTGGGACCGTACAGTTGGTGTGTCTGTCTGGCGATATTTATATTTATTTATTTAAATATGTTACGGTAGATGCTTAACATCAGGTGGTTCGTTTTCCAGCTTTGTTGTATAAAAAACAACTCAATTATGCTCTGTATTTGTGAACAATAACGTGAGAATAACTAGGTACCTAATGGTTTGAGTGAAGTTTATTTTCATGTAATTCAGGCCAAAGAACCGGGTCAGGCTTTCGTTTTGATAATTAAATTGTTTCAAGATAACCTTGGTCTTTACAATTGCCCGGTTTACCTTTATGAAGTGCTCGAGTCAATGTATTGTAGATTGTAGGCCATCTGTAAAACTAAAACACCGCGATACGTGTCGAGACACATCGAATGACGTCGTTAAAAACTTACCTGTCTTTGGGTCAATTGCGTGGATGAGTATATTTTTTGTATCATCATCATAAGTAAGGTAGGTTCCTATTTTTGTAGATATTTCGTGGTTTTTTTTTGTTGTTTTTATTATTTTTGGTTTAGTTTTGCGGCGCGACCGGAGACGACGCCATGCGCCATTTTGTGTGATTTAGAGTGGGTGTTAATCTTATAATAATAATAATAAAACTTTTATTAAAATTTGTTAGTCTTTGTTATTAAACTGCGTTAAGGTAAAGGCGCCTGTTTAGCCCGCGAAATTCAACATTTTAGAGTATTTTTATAGTTTATCCAAAATCTGAAAACATTTAAGACATTCACAACATTTTGTGATTTGCGACAAACACAGTATGCAGTGCGTTTATTAATACATTTATTTTACTCTAAATATTATCACGGTGGATATGATACTAGTTAATCACTAAATATACAAAAATTGCCAGTTTATCTGGATAGCTGTAGTTCTTGAAATGTTTTAGAGTAAGTTGGATATATTAATAAATGCACTGCACACGGTCTTTGTCGCGAATTACAAAATGTGCCTTTTATTATTGTCAGATTTTGAAAATTTTCTAAAAAACCACAAAAAATTTGAACTTCGCGGGCTAGGTGGGCGCTTTAGCCTTAACGCGTTTTGTTGTAAGGACCGCTCTGGCGGTGGAAGCCTCCTCCATTGCCTTCCATTTCGCTCTGTCTCTTGCCAGTCTGCTCCAGGTATTTCCCACCGTGGCAACTATGTCATCACTCCATCTTTTGAATGGCCTTCGTTTCCGTCTTTTCTCGTGAGTAAGGTACCAATTAGTGACAATTCTGGACCATTTGTTCCCGGGTGATCTTTGGTTAATCTTATAGGTAGGTACGTCTGTTTCGGTACCTTAGTCCCAGTTGGTATCAATTGTAGTTGGCCCATAAGATACGAAGAACCAAACCTTGACGGTTCCTACTGTTTAAATTCGTCCATGTATTCCCTCCTTAATCGGACGTCTGTACAACGCCTTATATGTACCTATTCAGGAAACGATATCTCCACTGATTTGACTTATTAGCTTATCTGCGTACAATAGAACAAAAGGATATCTCGTGTCCATTCTTGCCATGACACGGCTAGAGCATGCATTGATGATAGTTTTCAATTCGTAGACTAAAAATAGTGTTTTGCCTGCCGCTCTACACTGGATCAAGATAGCAATTAGTTTTTGTAGCTAAGGGCTATTTGCTTTTAAGGTATGATAGTTAGTATAAGTAGGTACGCGCAGTCGCGAAGCTATTTATGCGTAGGTATGCACACCTCACTAAACTAGCTTTCTAATTTAAATACCTAAATCTGAGTTGGATTTGATTACTATTTGGTGACGATGGTGTGTTGCCTGCTCACACTCTGTTGCTGTTCCTGAGAATGTTTCCTAAAAAAAGTTTCTTACCGGATCTTCTCAGTGGAAGCGGCATTCCCAACCAGCGGTAGAATCTGACTATTCATAAACGCTTACATTAATAAAAACAATTATGAGTTTGAGTTTATTTCGTACTATATAGTTTAAAACTTAAAGCAATCAAAAATACAATTTTAAAAAGGTATTTATTTCCACGAGATCTTCAAACTCTTAATTGTATAACTAAAATGACCTCTTCAGAGTCTTAAATGATGATAATCATCATTGAAACCAATGGCGGCACGATTGAATGAGATTAAACCAGATGAGACCAGATAAATCCGGGCAATTATGTACAGAGCCATTACCAGGGGGTTAGTATGATTTTGAGCGAATTCAAATACCTACCTATCCAGTGATCGAATGAATCTATACATTTACGAGTACCAGTAGGTACCTAAGTAAAAATCATGAGCTTGAAGAGTCTACGTCAATATTCATTGTATGTCAAATTGCTAGTGCCTCTGGTAGCCGCTAGAGGCGCTGTTGTCATACAAATATTTAACTTAGTGACCAACGAGTGTACAATACGCGTGAAACTAATTATAGAGACACATAGGTACCTTTGTTGCGAAGATAATCCTACTAATATTATAAACTAGTTTCTGCCCGGAAAGTATTATATGTGTTAATCCAGGTTATAAACTATCTGTGTTCCAAGTTTCATCCAAATCAGTTCAATAGTTTTTGCGTGAAAAAGTAACAAACATACATCCACACTCACAAACTTTCGCATTTATATTACTCTTTCAGGCAAAAAATACTGAACGGATTTGGAACACAGATAGTTTATAACCGGGATTAACACATAGGATACTTTTTAACTCGATAATTTTGTTAAGTTAAATACTATGCGGACGAAGTCGCGGGCACAGCTAGTTCATAATAAGATAAATTGACAAACTATAATGGAAACGATAAATAAATGTACTGTATAAACGTGATTATGGCATTACAAACTTATCTATTCCGGTGGCGGCGGCGCCACTTGCAATGCGAAAATGTTCGTTTCCATATTGAGATCATTAGTTACTATATTAACCACCGGTATCTAGAGTTACCTAACTTTGTAGTTTTATTTAGAAGGTATCAGTTGTTAATGATGATAATTTGCTTTCCGACTTGACGCTATGTTTGTTAAATGGTAAATAAATAAACAGCTTCGTATGTAGTCTTTGTCGAGGATTTATTGAACACTAGCTTTTGCTAGCGACTTCGTTCGCGTTAACCTCTGAATGGAATTTACATACCGACTTGAATTTTACCGCCTTAGGGACGAAATTTTCCGAAATTGTTATTGTGGATGCTTACGGTATAAAAGGTAAAGTAAAGGCACCTAAAGATAAAAGTTGATAGGCTGTGTTGATAAGTAGATCACGCAGTCAGTTTTTCCTTTTATACAAGGTGACACATAATGGGTATACTTTTTTTTTCAAAACTTAACTTTGTAATTCTAAAACCATCAGCTTTGGAGGGAACTTGAAAAACAAAAGGTGTTACAGGAATACAGCTGTTGACCGATTTCACAAGTCTACAAAACCTTTAGTACTTCAACTGTCCCACAAAGCCGATAGTTTGAGATTTAAAAAAGTTAAGTTGCAAAAAAAATAGTATACCCATTATGTGTCACCTTGTATGCCGATTATACGATAAGAATTTTGAAAGTTTAACGCTTCTGAACTAATTAATTGACTTACGTGTGACTGCAGAAATCTATTTTAATATTATTTGGGAATAGTACCCATCACTCACCCTAGGCTTGTCGACCTCCAAAACTATGAACCAAATAAGTGGACAACATAACTTACCCCGATTTTCTGTGATAGGGTTGTACTACCCTTTGTAATTATTGAAAATAAGCAACTGGCGATAAAAAAAAAAAAAAAAATGACATGTAAAAAGACAAGCCCGCTGAGTTTCTTGCCGGATCTTCTCAGTCGAGGTCGCGTTCCGATCCGGTTGTAGGTATAAGGAAAAAAATATGTAAATTGATAATTTGTAAGTGCCCCCGTAGGCCTAAACAAAATAAATGATTTGAATTGAATTGAATTGAATACCCTGGACCTGGTCGAGACGCCTGTATGTGAGTGACAACTTGGCTCCACCACCGTATAATGATTTTATAAGTATGTACTACTTATTTAATTTGTGACCTATTATTAGGTAGTTCTTTATTGGTCAGATCTCCAGGGCCCTAACCACGCTAGCTACTCAAATCGTAATAGAAAAGCAAACGCTCGCGATTCCGTTTCAAACGCCCCGCTTTTGACGTTTTGCTGACACGAGCTTCACGATTTCTACTGACATTGATATGGTATGGTATCAGCAAAACGTCAAAAGCGGAGCGTTTGAAACGTAATCGCGAGCGTTTGCTTTTCTATTACGATTTGAGTAGCTAGCGTGGTTAGGGCCCAGTTGATCTCTATCCTAGGACGATATAATCCTATTCTACTAGTATCTATCAGTTGGGAGACAAAATCGTTCTAGCTAAGTAGATCGTTCCAATAAATAACTAGCTAATAATAGGTAAATACCTACGTACCTACCTAGGTTCGTAGGTATTTACTTACACGGGTGTAGCCGCATGAAAAAGCAACAATTTGTTTTTTGTCCCTAGATCCTGCCATGATCTGACAATATGGCGACCACCACGATGGTAGTATCACCGCTGGCGACTCAGCCGTCACCTAAGAACAAGAGGCGGCTGTTTGCTGAGGCCAGGCAGAACAGTCTCCAGAAATTGAGCATCATATTCGACCATGGGCATAAAAATGGTGAGTAGGTTACCTCAGACCCGTCTTCCCATTATTTTACGAAAGCAAAGATAAACTTACCGGATCATACATATCCGCACTCATTTTGTATTGGTTTGTTGATTTTGACTGCAGCAATATTTTTTTATTTTGTGAGAACAATGAAGGCTAACGGAACAATAAATAAAGGGAGTAACTTCCTGATGCTTTTTTTATTTATTGATGACAGTGTCAGTCGCTCAATAAATAGATTTTGAGTCTGTAGTAAAGGCGGTTGGGTTTTAAAAAGTTAATGAAAATGTCGGAAGTAAGTATTTCCAAGTCATTGTTGTTCTATTTCATGACGATTCCTCGTATCGTTATTTCATACAGATAAATTTGTAAACTTTATGAAACAAAATAACGTGAAATACTATATTATTATCTTGAATAAAAAGTAAGTTTTATTTATAAGATTCATAATATTAAGAAATTGTGTATTGGTGGTTGTGTCGGTAGAACAGGTTTGATTGAAACATTTAATAGATGGCGGCACAGTCGAATGATGAAATGCGCGCTTTTTTGAGACTGTTTTCTTGCCAACGTCGAAATTGACAGCTAGGTGTGCTGTGTTGCCATTATTATGAAATACTACTATACCATCAATTAATGAACAATTATGAATTAGAATAAATATAGCTTTACGATTAAATAGCGCTTTTGCTTGCTTCGGAAATTCCCGTAACGGTTAACTACTCAGATTTATTTTTGGAAAGATAAAATGTTGCTGATGTATTAAATACCATTACTAGTTCCCACCTAAACTTCTAAACAAAGGTAAACCAATTTGATATCAGTCTGTCTTTAATATTTATATTAGTATATAAAATAAATTAAATATAATTAATATAATTACATAATTAGTTGGTAAGTAGTTTATTATTATTTATTTTAATATTTTGTAAATGTCTGTATATAGTTATTAATTGTTACTAACACTTAGTGACTTGATAATAAAGATATTATTAATAAATAGGATATTATGAATACACTAATACTTTTATGTAATTATTCGACGACCGCTAGGTGCAGTGGTTTGGGCGTAGGCCTCTCGGCTCACTGCGCCAGTTGGCTGCGGGTTAGATTCCCGTCGGAGCAAACTTCGAAAATGGCCTTTTCGTAATTTACACTGGTCTGGATATCACTGGGCTCGCTCCAGTCCATTGTACTTTGTTCTGTTGCTTAGTTTGAGACCATTCAGTTGGCGTGTCAGTCTGCAAATATTTATTTAATTATTTTGGGTACATACTTATAGACACGGTTCTTAAATATTTTAAAACATAACAATATTATTTCAAAAAGATTACTCCTAGAGATTAAAATGAGTACGACTCAATATATTTTATGTGAGATGTTTTTTTTGTTTAGTAGAGTTAGTAGATTATTGTAAAGTAAGTATGGCAACCCTAAATTCTGCAGTAATTATTTGTATGTATTTCTCAGCGCCATTACTTTTTACCGATGTAATGTTGAAATGATTGTAATCCGTTTTCATCGGCAAATCTGTGTGATGTTTTAGCAAAACACTGTAGTGATTGTGTAATAAAACTATCGAACTTCTTAAGTTTTTGTGCTGGGCTTTGTCATGGCCGGTAAGTGGTGACTTTTTGCGCCCGCTAACTCAAGGGCGAAATCGGATTTGGGAATCGCAATAAGTCGAAGATGTTTTATCGTTCGAACTCCGACGGTAAATGCAATGTTATTGTCATTCATTAGTTTGGTTTTAGTATTTAGTGTTTACATTTGGAAATAGCTTGATGACTTGTGTTTGGTTATCATAACTTGCAAAACTCCGATAGTTTTAACATTTTCCCCGTTGATTTCACTCAACCGCTTGAGATGTAGCTGGAAGAGTGTTCTCGCAATGGTCTTTCGGCTTCTAATCACATTTAAAACATGTAATAACGCTATAAGAGTGCTCTTGTAATAATAATTATGTTTTCCATAACATATGATCTTGTTATTTGAACATACGTAATTGGGATGGTTTTACGATATTTCCGTCACTGATGTCTCAATTACTGGCTATAAGTGCCTCGTATCTGGCTATATATATTGAAAATTATGTACATAACTATTGCAATACAAATTGAGGTTAATTGTTTTTGAGAATCATCTTTTATACACTCATATAGGTACTTAGATAATAGTAAAGTTATAAACATATACCTATTCTAACATTCAATATTAAGGGTAACATTAGATTAATGCCTGTACATGAATACTTCTTGGCTTTTTTGCAGTTTCTACCCTCTTAATATTAAATGATTATTTTTATGGGGTTCATAAATAACAAGCATTGTACATACATTGCTTGCTGGCTTTTAATAACTGGGAATACCTGCATAGTTAAAGGAATTTGTCATAAGACACAGTTTGTTTACAATGAAATCACAAATGTATGCAGGGATATTTCCTTGAAGAGACAGGCAGGGTCACACTAGTTAGTTATTGTGATTTGATTCAATGAGGAATTCTTGCTCTTACACATTGCAAATTACAAATATGACCTTTGACCGAGTAACTAAAGGATTCATAATGATACTAATTAGGGCCAAATACCTTAATTTTGCTTCACATATTTATCATAGTGAAATAAATATATTGTAGAAATACTTCTAGTTAACAGAACTAGCAGATCTAGCATTCATGTTTGTCTTGTTAGTCAAACTAGGCCAGCAGAAACTCGTAAACATTGAACAGACTATAAATAATCAACAAAAAATGTCTGCTGGGTTGGCAAGTCATTTAGAATCTTTTTGCAGGAGCAATCAAAACAAACAAGTTTTTTTTTATTGTTTTATTTTTGGTCCGTACTTACACAAACGTTTGTTTTTATCTGTTCAAATAGGTATAATATTGGGTTGGCACCTATTATTAAACGCAAACATACAAAGTATGTGGCATCTATGCTTTGTATATAAGAGGCTTAGTTTCTCATGCCTATAAGGTTAAATCTTCAATTTTAAGACTACTTGCATTAAATTTTTGTACTAATAACTAACGATTAATTTAACGCTACTGGGTACTAGCCCTTATGAGCCTAAATTGCATTACGTCCAGACTAGAGTGGCCATAACTTATTTTGATTTTTTTTCTAAAACTGGACAATATGTTATAGGTACCAATTTCTGAAATCAAAATAAAAGTGTCACTCTGCATGTGTACTTACCTATTGACCAGCATACCTTAATGAGTTGGTTTGTAACGGTACCTAGGTAATTATTAAAAAACCTTACAAAAGCCAGACAGGCTAAAATATCAAATATTAGGCTGGACAAAGCTCTAAAAAGCCAGACATGTCCCAATAATGCCGGAGGGATGGCAACCATTGTCCCAGACTTTATTGATCACTAATTAATGACATCCCATTTCTATACAGGTCAAAACGACGTCACGACATTTACGTCACACACCCATTGTTTATAGTCCAACCAATTTAATGTATTCTATCTAGACACCACTTCACCGTCACTTCCACATCCACTGTCTTTATATGGCGCTGTACCTATGTAACGTGACAGTGATCTGACACATCATGCCGGTGGTTCTTAGCTCATTGACAAAACATTAAATAGACAACACACCTTCTTAATTGTAAGGTGCTTGTGTATTGAGGATGTTGTTGTGTCTAGTATTCTCATGTCAATGGGGCTACTTCATAATATGCATGTGACAAAGCTGTCAAACAACAACAGCATTTTGATAATGATAGTATTACTTTTTTTGACCATCTGAACATGTAGGGGGATAATCCCAAAGCATTGAGTACTGGATGTTTATAAATAAAATTGTTTACATAACATTATCAGATGTTATCAATACCTAGATTTAAGACCAATTTTGGAATTAATGTCTTTAAAGTTTATTTTTATTTCACATACCTATTTAATCAAAGTAATGAAGCAATAATGAATTGGATACTTACCTACAGTTAATTAACTGCTATTTTAAGGTAAACATTCAATTTAATCATTGATAAGTTTATAAATACCTGTTTACCTACCGACATAGGATAATTTTATAGTCAACCCAAGGTAATTGCATAAAATTGCATTCTTTCAACTATTTTTATAGATTTGAGCCCTGTTATGCTAAATTAAAGATGCTATCAATGTTGGGATAATTTCAAAAAACAGCAAAATGTACACTGAAGTCTCTATAAAAAGGTTTAAATTATGACTGCATTCTCACAATGCCATTGTGCAACTGCCATTAATTATCATTCTAGGGCTATTTATATCCATTTCATGTACTATGCTCATCAAGGTGCTTCCTTTTTGTAACCTGCCTTTGTCCCAACACTATTGTTTGCAGTTACAATACTTTAAAAGACAGATATAATGTTACAAGACTAGTACCATCATTCAAAAGTCTACAATTACAATTGAACAATTGAAAACTGGTTTCAAAACTCTAATTCAAACGTCATTCTCTTTTGAGATCTCTTAAAGAACTGTGTGTTACACTTAAAATGACTTTTTAAATTCTTTTTTAATTGATAAAATGTGCTGTTTCTTCGACGGTGTTATTTTTATGTTAGTGTTGAGATGTTGAAAAAGAAGGAATCGCCGTGGTACTCAAACCACCGGATTAGGATTCAGGATAACGTCGCCAATTGGAGGCCTCATTCCTGTCGGCAACACTGGAACACAACATGCGACTGTATGTAGTAGAAGATATGACGCTATTTGGCCTGACATGTGAAAACCTCTGATATGGGATTCAGAGTCCCTAATATACCCTATTATTTCATATAGCTTAAATAATATATTTTTTTCAAATAATTACACAGATTTTTTAAACAATTCTTCTTACATACTATCTATATAGAGTTCACAAATTTGAAGCTTGTGAACAGAAAATCAGTGTACAAAAATACCACAAACATTTTAGAACAATTTATTGAATGGTACGGTCAATATGAGATATGTAGGATTGGTTCTTCTTCATGCGTTTTTACTTTTGATCATCTTACATTAAAGAGTTGCCTAATTTACTGATTGCCTATGTACTTATGTTATATTAGAAAATTAAAAATAGTTTTCTTGAAACTTCTCTGTGATTTCATGATAATTTAATATCACCCTAGATTAGAGATGTTATAAATCACTAGTTGCTGCCCGCGACTTCGCCCGCTTAGACTTAGTAAAGTATTATGTATGTGTTGATCCAGGTTATAAACTATCTGTGTTCCAAATTTCATCCAAATCCGTTCATTAGTTTTTGCGGTAAAGAGTAACAAACATATATCCAAACTCACAAACTTTCGCATTTATAATATTAGTAGGACTAGTCTTCCTTCATTATGCTACTTGTTATAATATTATACAAAAGTTTTCTACAATAGAGTAAGTAGTTAAAAATTAACGGAATTTTATTCATGTCATGACCAAGACAAATACTTTTAGATGTGACAAATTTCAGCCATGATATGACGACAATAGAATTGTAAATCGCTTCTTAATAAAATTTATGAGACTGAAAGACCGTAGCCAGAATAGTATTTGTTGTTGAATGAGAATACCTATCTGTAGGTTTAATTAGAATTGAGTTACTTACTACTTTTGTGTGTAGTTATGTTATAACATTGGTATTGCGCATTTCCGACTAACCAATAATTGGAGAGCAACTTAGATCATTGCTCAGTCACTCGTACCCCCAAATTTATAGAAAATTACAATGGAATTACAAAGCCATTGCCAAAAAAGCCGTTGATTTTGAAAAATTGTTTGTTAAGCCATTGTAAATTTTTAAATATTTCTATAACTTTGGCGAAGGTTGATCTTTTCTAGTCTTGAATCTATCTATCGTTTTGTATAATACATTGCATTTACGAATTGATTTGTATTTTGTAACTAACAACCTGACATTTTGTTTAAACCGCCGAACCACTGCGCCGTCGACGAACGCTTGGCGCAGTGGTTCGAGCGTATGCCGCTCGGCTCACTGCACATGGTGGTTGCGGGTTTAATTCCCGCCGGGGCAAATTTCGGAAATGGCCTTTTCGTAATTTGCCCAGGTGTGGGTGTCACTGGGATCGCCCCCAGTCCTTTACACGGTACCCATAGTACTAGTACAACCGTTGCTTAGTTTGGGACCATACAGTTGGTGTGTAAGTCTGCCGATATTTATTTATTTAAATATACATATTTTATGTTATATTTAAATCCATAGAACTTTATTAAACCATCATTAACATGATCGAAAGCCTTCTTGGCCTAGTGCCCATCGCTTTGGTCTATTCCAACTTTAGTTTGCAGACCTATCTAATAATTAATGTTATTTTTTTCCAATAAATTCTGCAAACTAGCGTACTCTCCTGATGTTAAGCAGTTATCTTAGCCTATATATGCTTGCAATACCAAAGGCATTGCTCGCACGATGCCCCGACCTGAACAGGAGTGGGACAGCTGGAGGAGAATGTACCCTCTTCCGGCTCTCACTCATCGTACGAAACGGGAGCTATTTTGGCTACTTAAGGTGAAGGCGCCTGTCTAGCCCGCGAAATTCAAAATTTTCGAGTATTTTTATAGTTTATCCAAAATCTGAAACCATTTAAGACAACATTTTGTGATTTGCGACAAACACAGTATGCAGTGCGTTTATTAATACATTTATTTTACTCTAAATATTATCACGGTGGATATGATACTTGTTAATCACTAAATATATAAACTTTGCCAGATAGCTGTCGTTCTTGAAATGTTTTAGAGTAAGTTGGATATATTAATTAATGCACTGCACACGGTCTTTGTCGCGACTTACAAAACGTGCCTTTTATTATTGTCACATTTTGAAAAAATTTCAAAAAATTATAACATCGCGTGCTAGATGGGCGCTTTAGCCGTAACGCCGATCTTCGGTACTATCCCCATCGAGCCGGCCTGTATATGAATTGTAGTCGGTATGCCTACAGTTTAGCTGTACAGAAATCTGAAAAAAAATCTCTATAAATCTCTGCTATGAATTACAAAGGCGAGTGTTTTATACCTACACTAGTGACCCGCCCCGGCTTCGCACGGGTGCAATAAATGATCAGTGTTTCTCTACTATATTATGCATGTATTATACTCGTACATATAAACCTTCCTCTTGAATCACTATCTCATCATCATCTGCCTTACCATTATCCCATTATCTGTGGTCGGCGCAGTATGTCTTTTCCTTCCATTCATCGCGCTTTCCCGTCATACTCACATCCACTCCAACCTCGTTCATATCACTCTTGCTTGATACAATCCATCCACCTTTTCTTGGGCCTTCCTCTCGCACTGTATCCATCCACATTCATATTCTACACTTCATTTTTTTTAGTTTTTTATTGAATCACTTTATTTATTTAAAAAAAAACCGCATCAGAATCCGTTGCGTTTAAAGATCTAAGCATACATAGGGACAGACAGACAGCGGGAAGCGACTTTGTTTTGATTAGGCAAATATTTGTATGTGAATCGTCCGTTGTTCCAGGCAATGGTGGTGAAACGACATGGTGTTTCAGTCAGGTCAAGGGCACGTTGGAGGACGACGTGACCGAGGCGGACCTGATCTCGTGCGTCGAGTTCAACCACGACGGCGAACTGCTCGCCACCGGTGACAAGGGCGGCAGGGTTGTTATATTTCAGGTGAGGGTTTGCTAATGATCCCCTCCCCACAAGGAGGGCCGTGAAGGCCCCGATGTAAAGGGCGGTCGTCTGAGGGGGACTAGACGTAAAGGCTCTGCCAGTTTCCTAGTCCTCCTCATCATAGACGAGGCGTGCCGGGGGGGTTTTTAGCCGGTAGGAGTCCGGCATAACTCGCGCCACGCCCCGGCGTGGCCGGGTATCCATGGGGATTTTCCCCACCGAGAACAAAAAAAAAGGGTTCCGAATTATGCAGGGGTCGGCAACCTTTTGAGTTGGAAGAGTCACAACTTACAATTTACAAAATTTCAATGTTTTTAAAGAGCCACAATTGTTTTTCTTGAAAACAATAAATAGTACTTTCTTTAAATATTTTTTTTATCAAGCAAACGAAACTATTTATTCATAAGAAAAATATCTATGAAAAGCGAGTACAAGAAGCTGAGAGATATAAATGGTGCCTAATCCTCGTTATCGATTCAAATGATCTTTAATTTTTTATTCTATAAAAAATAATATTTGCCTATAGAACTAAAGAGCCGCAGATTGCCAACCCCTGGCCTAGTGGTCAGAGGGGCCGCTCTCGTAGTCCTCTACGCGCTATCTAACATGTCCTTTTCTGCCTTTTCCAGAGAGACCCAGCGTCAAAACAATGCGTGCCCAAGAAGGGCGAGTACAACGTGTACTCCACTTTCCAGTCGCACGAGCCCGAGTTCGACTACCTCAAGTCCCTGGAGATCGAGGAGAAGATCAACAAGATACGGTGGCTCAAGCGCAAGAACCAAGCCCACTTTCTGCTATCCACCAATGATAAGACTATCAAATTATGGAAGGTCAGTGACGACGATATGTAGTTAGTTTCATGTTAGGTAGGTCAGTTTTGAAGGTGAAGGAAAACATTGTGAGGAAACCTGTCTTAGAAAATCTAACCAATTCTCGAAAGACATGTGAAATCCGCCAAACCGCATTAGGCCAGCGTGGTGTTACAAACAAACAATCAAATCTTTCCTCTTTATAATACTATAATAAATAAATATCGCCAGACTGACACCAACTGTACGGTCTCCAACTAAGGAAAGCTTGTACTATGGGCACCATACAATGGACTGGGGGCGATCCCAGTGACACCCAGACCAGGGCAAATTACGAGAAGGCCATTTTCGAAATATTCCCTGACGGGAATCGAACCCGCAACCACCAAGCGGTCGTAAAATAAGTCAATTGGTATAGATAGATACGATAGAAGGGTGTAATTAGTCTAGCGTGTGAGTGATAGTGTTGCGCCGGCAGGTATCGGAGCGTGACAAGCGCGTGACGGGATACAACACGCGCGAGGAGGGCGGCCGCGCGCGCGACCCGGCGCGCGTCACGCAGCTGCGCGTGCCCACCGTGCGCCCCGCCGAGCTCATGGTCGAGGCCTCGCCCAGGTCAGTACCCGCCCCGGCGCTAGGGCACCAGCCGGACACATCATTACAACACGCGCGCGTCACGCAGCTGCGCGTGCCCACCGTGCGCCCCGCCGAGCTCATGGTCGAGGCCTCGCCCAGGTCAGTACCCGCCCCGGCGCTAGGGCACCAGCCGGACACATCATTACAACACGCGCGCGTCACGCAGCTGCGCGTGCCCACCGTGCGCCCCGCCGAGCTCATGGTCGAGGCCTCGCCCAGGTCAGTACCCGCCCCGGCGCTAGGGCACCAGCCGGACACATCATTACAACACGCGCGCGTCACGCAGCTGCGCGTGCCCACCGTGCGCCCCGCCGAGCTCATGGTCGAGGCCTCGCCCAGGTCAGTACCCGCCCCGGCGCTAGGGCACCAGCCGGACACATCATTACAACACGCGCGCGTCACGCAGCTGCGCGTGCCCACCGTGCGCCCCGCCGAGCTCATGGTCGAGGCCTCGCCCAGGTCAGTACCCGCCCCGGCGCTAGGGCACCAGCCGGACACATCATTACAACACGCGCGCGTCACGCAGCTGCGCGTGCCCACCGTGCGCCCCGCCGAGCTCATGGTCGAGGCCTCGCCCAGGTCAGTACCCGCCCCGGCGCTAGGGCACCAGCCGGACACATCATTACAACACGCGCGCGTCACGCAGCTGCGCGTGCCCACCGTGCGCCCCGCCGAGCTCATGGTCGAGGCCTCGCCCAGGTCAGTACCCGCCCCGGCGCTAGGGCACCAGCCGGACACATCATTACAACACGCGCGCGTCACGCAGCTGCGCGTGCCCACCGTGCGCCCCGCCGAGCTCATGGTCGAGGCCTCGCCCAGGTCAGTACCCGCCCCGGCGCTAGGGCACCAGCCGGACACATCATTACAACACGCGCGCGTCACGCAGCTGCGCGTGCCCACCGTGCGCCCCGCCGAGCTCATGGTCGAGGCCTCGCCCAGGTCAGTACCCGCCCCGGCGCTAGGGCACCAGCCGGACACATCATTTCCGGAGACTCCTCCCCCCTTGGTAACCACCCGTAACATATGTCAAGACCCCCTCTACTTGTCAACGGTTTTCAATGTTTTTTTGCAAACGCTACGCGCCATATTTGAATATAGCTCGGATTTTGTCACGTACTCAATGTACGTGACAAAACGTAAGACCCCCCCCCACCCCTGTGACCATGGGTGGTATTTTGAAGAACTCCCTCCCCCCTTGAACGGCGCACGTAGTATCAGTATGTTCCTTCAGGTACGACGAGGCAGGCACGTGCTGCGTAATCAGAGTGCAGCATAGACAGAGAGAGAGTAGAGATGTGGGCATGTAGGATATAGAAAATATTGTGTGACAGCACAAAGTGATTGAAAAGCCACGAAGAGATGTTAGGTGACAAGCTACAGCATGTCCGAGAAAAGATTATGTGTTGTGACAATTGTCTTTTGCTGGGTCCGTGCCTCGCAATGTGAGCTGTTTCTAGGCTACGGCCAATTACATTTTATTTATTTATTTATTTATTTAGTACTCCAGCACTCACAGTTTCCCAAAACGTGCTGAGAGTCATGTTACAAGTAAAATAAAATTATAAATTGCATTTAAAATCCATACAGTATAAATAACACAACATATAAATAAAAATTAAATCTAATACATTAATTAAAATTGGCTAAAACATAATAATTATAAAATTTACAGGATATTTTTTAAATTGGCATAGAATTGTTTAAAACAACGTATTAATTCCCCTAGTCTAGTATGAAATATATCGACACTAGGCTGCTGAGCAATCAGAGTGTTGAGTAAAGAGATGGCTTGACTTGTAGGAGCATATTGTGCGGTACATGTTCTGACTGTAGGTGCCGCCAACAGACGGCGCCCACGCAATCGCGTATACTGATTCGGTGCGGACAGGCCACAATGCGACAAAGCCTCTGGATTGTCAATCTTACTATTAAGAAGATACATTGTGTCAGTATAGGTTTAGTAAATAAAAGTAGGTCATATGTCGGTGAACTTCGCACGTCTTTATTAAAGTAAACTCGTATGCTCGGTTAATTTTAAACCAATGATTATCACACGCTTAAAAACGAAGTAAAACATTAATAAAGATCAATATTTTATCTTCTAGCCACATTTCACGCACGACCCAGTCAGGATATTGGGTGTGTTTATGGTTCATAATGTTCATATCCAAAATGTGTGAGCTTTATTGACCGATAAAATGATAGCGTTAATCACCATCTCAATCAAGTGTTTAATAAAGGGAATATTGAATTCACCGTATCACGGAATCGATAGCTTTTTGAGTACTTTTCGAATCATCTAAGGCTGTTATCGCTAAGGGTTCGATCGAACTGACGGTAAGACTTTTTGTGTCGCGAGCATTCATCGAAATATTCTCGGAGCTTTCGTGTCTTTCGTTTCTAAAACTGAACTGCGAACGGTGCATTGTAGCGATAATGTTCACACGTAAATCGCGTTTTCCTGCAAAAGTGGCCAGTCTGCTCTAGCCCTAATTCCTTTCAATATTTACCTGTCAGATAAGGCTATGTTCTAATTTGATTAAGTCCTCACATGTTTACGTAGCCACTCAAGTTGAGCTGACGTATGAAACGTTTTTAATAAACTTTTTTTATCTGACATTGACGTAATAATAAAGTTGTTCAGAATGAAAGTTATCTATCTGCTGATAACAGAAATAGGTCAAGAGTAATTTAATTAAATGGTTAATTAAAAAGTGATAATCATATTGGTTGACTTTCTTTCATTGCAATGTGGGTTTATTGGGACATCGTAATAAATGCGTGGCCATCGTTACAAAATGGCTTTGTGGAGCGGGTCACCCTCTTTCCTCTACGAGGCATGCCTTTTAAGTTCTGTCGTTTCCATAATTCCCGGCAATTTTGAATTTGGAACTGTTCTATATTCGAATGTGTTTAAATTTCGAATCTCAAAACAGTTGAATGTATTAGGATTAATGTTATTGTTTAGTCACAGCGTCGATTAGAATCTGTCAGGTTACGTACGAAAATGAATCTTTCTAAGGAAAATGTTCGTGCAATAATTTTCTACAACTTTAGAAGAGGCCTGACACGGCTTCAGTGTTTTGAAGAGCTAATATCTGTGTTCAGGGATGAAGCCCCATGTCTGCGGACTGTCGAACGCTGGTATTTAGAATTCCAGCGTGGACATACTAGTGTTAGTGACAAATCTCGCGAAGGTCGCCCAAAATCTGCATTCACTGAAGATAACATCATTGGAGTGAGACAACTAATTCTCGAAGATCGTCATGTGACGTATCGAGAGATAGAGGCTCTATTAGGCATCTCAGGGACAACCATTCAGAAGATCTTGCATGAAGCGCTTGGTGTAAGAAAGCTAGTTTGCCGTTGGATACCGCATCTGCTTTCCGACGATCACAAGGCGGCCCGCGTCAGATGGTGTAAGAAAACTCTGCAAAGGTTCAACCGAGGAGAGTCAAATCACGTCTACGACATCATCAGTGGTGACGAATCTTGGATCTATGCCTACGATCCTGATTCCAAACAACAATCTACAATCTGGGTCTTTCAAGACGAGCCAAAGCCGACTAAAGTTGTTCGTTCTCGAAGCACTTCAAAGAAGATGGTGGCCACGTTCGTTAGAAAAACCGGCCATGTTGCGACTATTGCACTTGATGATCGTAGAACGGTTAACGCAGAGTGGTATACCATAGTTTGTTTACCACAAGTCATCGCCGAACTTCGAAAATCTAACTCAAAGCGACGCATCATCCTGCACCACGACAATGCAAGTTCACACAGCGCTCGTCAAACGATTGAGTATTTGAAGCAGGAAAAAGTAGAAATTCTTGACCATCCTCCATACAGTCCTGACCTAAGCCCTAACGATTTTTTTACATTTCCTAAAATTAAGAAAAGTCTTCGTGGTCAAAGGTTCCAGTCCAGTGAAGAAGCAGTCGACGCTTTCAAGTCAGCCATTTTGAACACCCCCACTTTAGAGTGGAATAAATTTTATAATAACTGGTTTGAGCGAATGGAAAAGTGTATTAAGCTACGTGGTGAATACTTTGAAAAACAATAAAAAGTACTATAAGGTTCTAGTTGTGTTTTTTTCTTCAAACGACAAAACTTAAAAGGCATCCCTCGTATTATGGTTGAGGAGAGTGATGCCGCGTTTCCCACTTTCCTCTTTACAACATTGTTCTTATACTCTATGCATTTATTTAGCATGGAAGGCATCACACCAAAGCATTTTTTTTCTTATCCACCTCTACTTTTTAGTATTATTATTTATTTGTAAACATTGAAACTAGTTTTATAATTTAAAAACCTAAATCTGAGTAAGTTTTGATTAGGTTAGGATAGGATTCGATTAGGATTTCATTAGCTTTGATTAAATTTCGGAAATAGCTTTTTCTTAATTTACCCTGGTTTGGGTGTTGCAGGGATCGCCTCCAGTCCATTGTACGGTACCCATAGTGCAAGCGTTGCTTAGTTTGGGGACCATACATTACTGTGAGGTTTCACATTACGCGCAAACTCGCAGCGCAATGGGAAGTGTCAAATGTTCTATAGTTTTGGTCCCTAACTTAGACAAATATTAGATTAAGACGATTAAGCAAGCCCGCTGAGTTTATTACCGGATCTTGTCAGTAGAGGTCGCGTTCCGATCCGTATGTAGACTTCTTCTATCTTAAAAAATATGGCCGACCCAAGTTAATAGGTATTTAGCCCATAGGTATTTTTGTAAAGTATCAAATAGCAATACAAACACTTTGAATAACAATACAATACAAAAATACCACCCACTTGGGAAAACCATAATGAACCCGGTTATAGACTTAAGAAAAATACGTAAAAACTAGCTGTGCTCGCGACTTCGTCCGCGTGTAATATAACTTAACAAAAATTTCGGGATTATTCATCCCCTATTTTATCCCCTTGGGGGTAGAATTAATCAAAATCCTTTCTTAGGGGATGCCTACGTCATAACATCTACCTGCATGCCAAATTTCAGCCCGATCCGTCCAGTGGTTTGGTCTGTGCGTTGATAGATCACTATGTCAGTCAGTCAGTCAGTCACCTTTTATATATGTCGCCGCCAAATAGCTTAATTCGCCGTTCAATTAACAGCCTAGGCACTTACCTAAACAGCGCCGTTCAACTAACTACCTAATAAAATTATTCCATCAAAGATGTTTTTTTCCGACGCCATATTGACAAAGAGAATATAGAATATAGAGATATTTACAGTTTGGTGAGTTTCGGCGCTAGGTGGCAGAAAGTAGAACTAAATTGAAATGAACAGGCTAGGCAGGTAATTAAACGGCTAGGCAAGTAGTTAAACGTCATCGATCCAAGTCATTTGCCTAGCTGTTTAATCAAATGGCTGAACATCATTCAGGCCGTTAGTTGAACGGCGCTGTTTAGTTAAGTGCCTAGGCTGTTAATTGAACGGCGAATTAAGCTATTTGGCGGCGACATATATATATAGATGACAATTTGTAAGATTGTCATGTTTGGGAATACGAACGTAAGCGAATGTGAGGGAATTATCTTGTATTAATATCGCCAGAATGAGTCTGAACGCATCTTCAGGTAAAAATTTGTCAGTTTACACTGGTGTTTTGTTTTGCAGGCGGATATTCGCCAACGCGCACACGTACCACATAAACTCTATATCGCTGAACTCGGACCAGGAGACGTACTTGTCGGCGGACGACCTGCGGATCAACCTGTGGCACCTCGAGATCACCGACCAGAGCTTCAACATCGTCGACATCAAGCCCGCCAACATGGAGGAGCTCACCGAGGTAGGGGTGCGACTATTTAAACAAATAATCCTTACTTAATATTATAAATGCGAAAGTAAAACTGTCTGTCGCGCTTTCACGCCAAAACTACTGAACCGCTTTAAATGAAATTTGGTACACAGATAGTCTAGAGCCTGAGAAAGGACATAGGCTACTTTTTAATGCGAAAGAAAGGTTGTAAGGGGTTGATGAAAAGTTGTATGGAAGTATCGTCATTTTCAGAGCTAGAAGCTTGAAACTAATTTTTTAGGCTGTTGATTCGATATAAATAAATATGACATTCAAACTTTGTAAAAGTTGTACCCTCAAGGGTGTAAAATAATTAGCCTAAATAATTAAAAAAGCTACCCAAAGACACAATTCCACGCGGACGAAGTCGCGTGCACAGCAAGTTTTTGTATAAATAAATATGCGTCTGATACTCATTTCAACCTTCAAGTGTTATTGCGGACGTCTGAAACATCATAGGACACATTCCGTCAATATGGGGCGGATCCGAGCCATACATAGTCTACTTCGCTGGCCCAGCCCAGCGCGTGGCCGAAAATCCAACGTAATTTAGTAAAGGACAGAGACCAATAAGACAAGACACTGTTTACGTCCGCTTTTGTTTAAGAACTAGCTGTGCTCGCGACTTCGTCCGCGTGGAATTTAAATGACAAAGTTTCATACAAACTTTCATCCCCTATTTTATCCCCTTGGGGGTATAATTAATCAAAATCCTTTCTTAGCGGATGCCTACGTCATAACATCTACCTGCATGCCAAATTTCAGCCCGATCCGTCCAGTGGTTTGGGCTGCGCGTTGATAGATCACTATGTCAGTCAGTCAGTCACCTTTGAGTTATATATATTTAGATGCAATCATCAAAAGTGGGCGGGCTCGGGTAAGACGGCGAATTGTGATTGGTCCTCGTTCAAGGTTGAGACGTGAATAGACCAATCAAAATGTCAGATGCATATATTGCAGTGGCAATGCATATGTTAGGCGAGCGGGGTTACCATTAAGTTTCATTGTAGGTTTAGTCATGTTACGCGAATACCAACTTTAAGTTGTGTCTACACAACCTAGATTGCCCCGTACTGGGTAGGAGGGCTGGGAATGTTTAATTGACTTTGTGTTCTGTGTTTCAGGTGATAACCGCAGCGGAGTTCCATCCGACTGAATGCAATCTCTTTGTCTATTCTAGTAGTAAGGGTAAGTGAACAAACTTTATAAATAATCAAGGGAAACCTGCCCCTATTTAGTAGTCAACAAGAACGACAAATGCTTGTCGTCATACACACAAATTACTGTGTCAAATCATGTGTACTATCTCTTCTTGAGTAAGTCCGAGCTAAACTAAAGTCTATTTTGTAGACCTCAAGTACTGTCAGGCTTTGTTTTATTTCACATAAAGTGTGCCTTAAATGCACACTTGTGTCACAGATTAGTCCTACTTCGTTTTATTCTGGTCACTCGGGAGACCGATTGAATAAGAATAACATTTATTTGTAAAAACATAAGTTTACATACAGGTATGCAGGATGGACACAAGTGCTTCATGTTTAGCCTGTATAGCGAACAAATTTAAAATATTGAAATTGTGAACAGATTGAACTTGTGTGAATTATGAAAAAAAATATAAAAATAATAAACATTTTTATTAGAGGTGATCTCTCAAATAATCTGTTATACTGTAAAAGGCTTTGTTCATCACTGTATTGATTTACTAGACTGTGTCTGTGTCTGCAAGTGCAAGCTAAATTGATCTCTATTCTGTGTGTATTAGGTACGATAAGGCTGTGCGATATGCGCGCGGCGGCGCTGTGCGACCGGCACGCGAAGCTGTTCGAAGAGCCGGAGGACCCGCACGCGCGCTCTTTCTTCTCAGAAATCATATCTTCTATTAGCGACGTCAAGCTCAGTAATTCTGGGAGGTAAGTAGAACGATTCAATGAGCATGTCTATAATATATTTTCCCTTAAGATTCGGATTTAGTAAACAATCTTAGCATGTCTTTTTAATGTAATTCGTTTTTCAAAACGAATAAAAGACGTTCTATTCTAATAATAATTTGCGGGTAAAATATGCGGGTATGATGACCGAAATACCCGAAAAATTATGTGAATGTTGCGTCCTGTTAACGTATTTTTATATTGTTGATTTTAGGTGTTATTATCTGTATATAATAATATAAACGTTATTGGGAAAACTCATCAAGTAATAGTGTAGTGTTTGGTTTTTGATGTGCAAGCGATATTTAGCGCTGCCGCGCCGGTCAATACCGAGCGGTCCACCGCTGGTCAAGCTGACCTTCAAACAGCAGGCTGAGTAGGCTTGAGCCTTAGGCGGCAAATTTAGGGAAACTGCAGCAACCCCCTTTTGAGCCTTTGATCAGCTCTGAAATACACCCAAAACTATTTCATGTGCATTTTGAAACACATTATTGGTTTGTAAAAATAATGTAGGAATTGTCTATTGTAGAGTTAAGGGCGGCATAAAATTTGTAGCCGATTGGTTAAGCACGCGTCTTGCGGGCTACCAGGTCTCGGGTTCAAACCCCGGCTGGAACCTCTGGATTTTTCGTAATCTATGTGCGAATCATAATTTCTATTATGATTATCACTTGCTTACGGTGAAGGAAAACAGCATGATGAAACCTGCATGTCTTAGAAGATTTTACAAATTTTCGAAAGACATGTGAAATCCGCCAACCCGCACTGGGCCAGCGTGGTGGATTATGGCCTGAATCCCCTTCGTGTTGAGGGGAGGCCCGCGCCCAGGAGTGGGACGTCAAAAGGGCTAAAATTTTTATTTATTTTAGTTGGGAGAGGGGTTAATTCCCCGCTGCTTGAATCCCTGTAGCGAACCGTTTACAGCTAGTCTCTCACTGTGTTTCAGATACATGATGTCGCGCGACTACCTAGGTTTAAAAGTGTGGGACTTACGCATGGAGAGCAAGCCTGTAGAGACGTACCCCGTTCACGAGTACCTGCGATCCAAGCTGTGTTCGCTCTACGAGAACGACTGCATCTTCGACAAGTTCGAGTGCTGCTGGAGCGGGGACGACCAGCGGCTCATGACCGGCTCCTATAACGGGTTCTTTAGGTGAGACATGTCTTGTTGTGCTGGTTTTTGTGGCTCGATATATATAAAGCTGATCCTGTTGTCGGGAAAATGGTTTCTGAGTCTATATCTAGATATAATTTAAACTAGCTGAGCCCGCGACTTCGTCCGCGTGGAATTTAACTTAACAAAAAAGCCCGCTCCCGCGTTCTGAGCCCGCGTGACAGAACCCATTTTTTAATTTTGTTTTTCTGAAATAAAAGTAGCCTAAGTTACTGCTTATAACAACAGCTATCTACCAGCGAAAGTCCCGTCAAAATCGGTCCAGCCGTTTCGGAGATACTCTCTGATTTCATGTGTTTTTATTTTTTTACGCGGAACCCTAATTGTTTTTCTAAAATTAAAGTAGCCTAAGTTACTCCTTAAAACATCAGCTATCTGCCAGTGAAAGTACCGTCAAAATCGGTCCAGCCGTTTCGGAGATTACCCGGAACAAACACACAGACAGACAGACAGACAATTTTTTTTTAATCGCGTTTTTGCTATAGGTGTCGTATGTACTTTCATATGCATTTAGTGAAAAGGTGTTATTTTGATATTACAAACAGACACTCCAATTTTATTTATTTGTATAGATAACATTTTTTTGTTATAATGTCTTCTTGGACGTATAATATACGTCCAAGAAGACATTATTATACGACTATATTACGACTATAGCGAACAAACGACACTAATATATTATATTAGTGTCGTTTGTTCGCTATAGTCGTCAGAGTTTTATAATAATATGGTATTGACTTAACATTTCTTTATAGCATCATCAATTCAAATATATAAAATTCAAATGTCTGTTAGTAATATCAAAATAATAGCGTTTTAGTATTAAACTAGTGACCCGCCACCCGCTTCGCACGGGCAATAAATTATCAGTGTTTCTCTACTATATTATATGTGTATAAAAACGCATCAAAATCCGTTGCGTAGTTTTAAAAATCTAAGCATACATAGGGACAGACAGCGGAAGTGACTATGTTATATATTATGTAGGGAATTAGTGATGCATATGAAATGATATAGGGAATTTTAACAAAAAAAAAAATCTGTCTGGCTTTTGACGTTACTCTGACTGGAAGATTCTATAATTTACTTTTGAAGCGAAGCTTCTAAACGAATGTTTGGTGCGCTCGCCTCGCGGCCACTCTATCCGTGCTAAGCG